>OZ007496.1:196026593-197366593 GCA_963931805.1 Microdon myrmicae
GGGTAAATTTTATTCTCTAAATTTTCCTCCCAACGTTGATCTCGTCCTCTCTCCTGTAATTGGAAAACGAAAAAGAGAAAAGGAAACCAATATTTTTATTTATTTTATTATTTATTGTTATACGGCTTTTTTTTTGTTATCCTAGCCGCTACTCGGCGTAGGTGCGTTAGAGCCTCGGGGCTCTTCCCACCACTGGATTGTATCCCTGACGGATTTGGTACAATCTCAGCTGGTGGTAACCGGCTGCGCCAAAATTGTTGTTATTTTAATAACAATCTTATTAAACTATTTTAAAATTATTAGCTATATTAAATCAAATTGTTATTAAAATATCATAACAGTCCCACCAAACACAGAGCATTGTCCTTTTTTCCGAACCGATCAGGCATCGCAGTCGATGTTGACGCTTCTCGCTTCTCCTGGATGTACCCATGATTTGTTGCGTTTAGGATTTTTAAAATAAATCCATTTTTCACAACCAGTCACAATTCGATTCAATACTGACTTCCTTTCGTGTCGTAGAAGCAACGTTTCACATGTAGTGTTTCGCTTTTCCATCTACCTGTCATTCAATTCATGTGGCACCCAGTTTCCACACATTTGGATCTTTCCCATAGCTTTTAAACGATCGAAATTGTTTGTTGTGCAACATTTAACATTTGTGCCATTTCTTTTTGAATTAAAGTGTCATCTTGATCCAATCATCATCATCGGCACTACAACCGGGAACCGGTCTTGGCCTTATTTAGCAAGTCCTGAGGCTTGTTTAATTTTCCATAATGATTTGTTTTTTTTCGGGCAAGGTCATTAGTCTCGCGCCAGAGGCTCCCCGACTTGATCCAATACTGCTTGCAATTCGGCGTCTTCAAACTTTTTTGGTTTTTCGCACATCAAAATCATTATCTCTGAACCGCTTAAACCATCTTTTGCATGTTGCTTCCGATAGAGCATGATCACCACAAGCCCCGACAAGCATTCGATGCGACTCTGTAGCACTTTTCTTCAAATGAAAACAAAAATTAATGCTTTCCGCAAATCATCATTTTCTGGTACAAAATTCGACATTTTTAGCAGGATTAAAAAAAAAAGATGTTGTTTGTACAATGACTTGATGCATACTAAATATGTTTGACAGATGTCATAGCAACCAAATAAACAAAATGTAAGGGCTCGTTCACAACAAACGTTCCCTATCGATACATTTGTATTTTGACGCTCACTTCACACCGGTACACCTGGTATAAATTGTTGTCATTTAAATCGTAACTGTAATGCAAGGTGGGTTTTTGTTGTTAAGAAATGTTAAGACTTCGTTTAATTATTGTACGAAGTTGCCATGTAATGATATGTATATGATCGCCTGTAAGGGTAAATGGCTGGAAAGATATAACCTTCGTAATCTGTGATGGTCTACGATAAAGCTTCCCTAATGGTTTGTTGTTTAAGCGCAGCCCGCTGAAATTGGATGGCGATATCGCCGCAGTTGGATGAATCAAATTCCACAATAGGTTTTTGAGTGATTTATTATTGAAATTGCTGGGGTATTTATACTCCCAATCAACCACTCAATTATTCACAAATTTCTTAATCTACTCATACAATTTTGCTTAACTAGCCATTTCATTCTTAATTCATAATTCACTCAATACAATTTGCTTATCATGCTATTCTATTTTCTATCACCGGCTTAGCGTATAGTGTAAGAACAATGACACGATTTGACCCAATTAATTTGTGAATCACTCGCTAGTGGCAAGCTCGCCAGCGGGTGTCATATGATTCTTTCAAATCGTAACTGGAGCAATTCGTTTCTTTTACTCAGTGAAAAGAATCGACCTTGAATTATTGTCGGCAACGAATGCTGGTTACGTGTCACTTGCTAATTGTGACATGGGCAGATGATTCATTTGATATTATTCTTCATGGTCATTTCATGGACATGTTGTTACACTACATAACTATATAATGTCACTCTCATAGGAGCCCCGTTCCCTATTGGCGAAAAATTAAGCGATTCTCATAATCTTCTATTGATATTGATTTCTTATTAATAAAGAAGTTTTGCTGTTAAAAAAGTAGGTAGGTGCGGTCAGACGACGTCCAGGTTTCTACCATGCGGCGATGAATGTTATCAGTTATATCATCCATTCTTCTTACGTTAATTTCGATACAGTTCCGATTGTAAAATTTTGGTCAAATGTGTACAGTATTCTATAATTTTTTTGTCAGTTTAAAGGTAACTTCATAATGTCTCTTTCATAGAGTCGAAGGGTAACTGCCGACGAGTCAGCATGTGCGCTTCTGCCTCGTGATCCGTACAATCGGATCAATTGTGCAATCCGTTTATGGTATTTTAAGGAAACACAAGATACCCAATTGCACTATCGGTTAGCGCGTCAGGTCTTCTATGGGATCCGAACTAAACAAACGGATCACCACACACGCGTCCGAGTGTAGTGCAGTGATATCTATGGGATTCGCGGCGTTAGTGTGAAAATTGTGTGGAAGTGTACAATGCGGAAAAACCGAAAACCCTTTCCTTTTCTTGCGTCTATTTTTCCACTTTTTCGCACCTCTGTTACGTTCCTCAACCATCGATATTCTCGATTTCCTTAATTGGTTGTGGAGGGCTTCGTACTAGGATCTTCCTCTCTTATGTTGTTTTTTTTTTTTTGCCACAATTTGAGGCATTCGCCCTGGAGCTCAGAGATTTCCTCGTTCTACTAGTATTGTCCTGTATGTATTCGTTCGTGTACCTTTCTTAGCATAGCGGCATCGTACACATTCGTCAGGTTTTCTATCAGTTGTGCTGCTTGCTCTTTTTGCTTCTGCGCCATGAAGTTAAGCACGGTTTCATCAAGCATAGTGGTTTTCCAAGTTCCATGCTGCGCATTTGTGCTCTGTAATTCGGGTTGTGGCTCGTAATTGTTAGGAATACGATTGCGAAGTGGCCGCTATATTTATAGATGACCGACACACTGCACTCTCGAGGCTTCTTAACAGGATATGCTGGCAAAAATCAATTATCGAAAAGCCGATGTCCCGTTGTTAAATGGGGCTTTATCACCGCTGTTTAGTAGGACCAGGCTTAGGCCCGCGAAAGAGCCCAGAAGAATGTTTCTCTTCCTATTCGTTTGCTTGCTCCCCCACTCGTAGGTCCATGCCCTGAAGTCCCCAATTTAGACTACTGTGTTTTCCTCTTACAGTTCGGACGAGATCACTTAGTAGGTCTTCGAATTCGTCGATCCTTAGCTTCGGAGCGGCATATCAGCTTATCTAGTATACTCCTTGTATTTTTGCCCAGACAAATCCTGTTCTTCAAAGAACGACTTCCCAGTAAACCAGAGAGTGCATTGGAGAGATCTCTGTTCGACCAGTAAAATGCCGGCCTTGCATTTAGATTTATTTGGATGCATTTAGGCCTTGTGTTAGGATTTATTTGGATGCATTTAGGTATCCTTGGTTTTCTTAAGTTGCTGTGCTGTACTGATTTCTTGTATGCTGGGCAAAGGACTACCAGTGACGTACTTATTGAATTCTTTGGTGTCATCTAGCCGGTCCCGATTTCGAGCCGATGCCATCCAGGTTGGCTCTCCCAGGCTCTGGACGTTCTCCACCGCAGACAAGGTCTGCCGCGAATTACGTAGAGCCTTCAGCTCGTAGCCTTTTTAAAAATATAAAATAAACTTTCTTTTATTAATAACTTTATTTTTCATCACCGCGAACTTTTATTCTCAATATTTCACAACTTTTATATATCGGCTTTTTAACTTATACTTTATTCGAATTAACAGTTTCGACTTATGAAATAGGAACTTTTATCTTCGAGGTATCTCGACTTTGCACTTGCACGATTAGAAACGAACTGCCTCTAAGTCTGAAATCCAAAACTGAGAAATGCCGTTATCCATACTGACCTTGATACGGTGGGAGAACATTGCACCGCACGGCGTGTCAAGTTCAGTGCCTGGGAAAGGTGCATTTCACAGTTTCGCAAGACTACGTTGCAGTTTGCTTTCTGGCCGGAAATTGCTTCTTAAAATTACGTCGGGGATCGTTGTGTTGGCGGTCGCTGACTCCGACATAACTCGCGCGGTCTCCTTCTATACATCCTACCACAAAGGACTTTCCGTCCAGGTTCCTCTTCGCTCATTCGAGATAGGGTGTCCTGCCCAGCGGAGTCTACCGAGCTTGATTTTTTTTAAAACATTAGCTTCAAGGTAGATTGCGTACAACACATGGTTGTAGCGTCTCCGGAACCATCCTCCCTCACATATGGGGCCAACAATTCTCCTTAAGATCTTCCTTTCGAACGCGGCTAAAGGTTTAGAGTGTCTTTTATTGAGCACCCATGTCTCGGATCCATACATGAGTACTGGTAAGACCATGGTCTTGTACAGTAGTAGCTGGATGTTCTGGTTAAATTTCGAGATTTAAAGTGCCTTGATAGACCATAGTCGGCTTTGTTGGATTTGATCAACCGTCCGCGTATTTCTTTCATATTGCTATTGGTTGATACTATTGACCCAAGGTAGTTAAAGGATTGTACTACTTCAAATTCGTGCTCCACTACCCTGATTTTGATCAACGTTAGATCTTCTCTTCGCAAAAGTTGCCACCACGTACTTAGTTTTTCCCTCAGTCGCAGTTTTTGTGCCTCCTGCTCGATCTGGGTGTAGGATTTCTGTACAACCGATTCGGTTCTACCGATGATGTCTATGTCATCTGCGTAGGCAAGTATCTGGTTGGACTTGGTGATAATAGTCCCTCTGGTTGTAACGCCAGAGCCACGGATTGCTTTCTCCAACGCCAGGTTGAAGAGGAGGCCTGCCAGACCGTCCCCTTTTCGGAGTCCATTTAAGATGTTTATTGGTTTGGACAGCAATCCCTCTATTTTTACTTGACTAGCTACGTTGGTCATGGTCAACCTACAACCTCGTATCAATTTGTTTGTAATGCCGATCGCTCTCATGGCATTATATAGTTCTACCCTGGCTATGCTGTCGTGGGCGGCCTTAAAGTCTGTAAGTAGATGATATAATGGAATCTTTAAATCTTGACATTTTTCCATCGCCTGCCTAAAGGTGAATATCTGATCAATCGCTGATTTGCCTGGGATGAAGCCACACTGATATTGACCAACGATGGCTTTAGAGTATGGGGCTATCCGATCTTGTAGGATAGTGGAGAGTATCTTATAGGCAATGTTATACCCTATAGTGCTGCACGCTGTGATATCGCTCTTCTTATGTATGGGGCGAATTATTCTACAACGCCAATCTTCCAGAATCTCCTCTTGCTCCCATACGTGTAACGCTGTCCCTCCTTGTTTGATCAGCTCAGTTGGTATGCCATCAGCTCCGGGAGCTTTATTTGATTTGGGCTGTCTTATGGCTTTTAATGTTCCCTCAACGCTTGGTTGCGGCAGCATTTGGTCTTGATGTTGCATTGGTGGAGCCTCCAATTCTTCTGTGAGCTGACCATTTAGTTATTCATTGAAGTGCACTTCCCATCGTTCCAAAATGCCTTTAGGATCGCTGATCAGATTTACCCTCTTTATCCTTGCAGTAAGTGCAGCGTGGTGTGTACCGCGTCATACTGCGGATTATTTGGTAGAACTTCCGCGCCTGGTGCGGATCTCGCGCTCTACTTTTCTCTATTTCACAGGCAAGGTTTTTTTCCCAGGCACTTTTCTGTTATCTGTGAAGCCTTTTTTCAGATCTTCTGAGCTCTTTGTATTTCTCCCCGCGTACCCGCGTCCTATGAGACTGCCGCATTGACCGGTATGCAGCATTCTTACGATCAGTGACTAGTTTGCACTCATCATCAAACCAGTCGCTCCGATCTCTACGACTACTGCCTAAGATGGAGTTGGCAGTACTAATGACAGTATTTTTAAGGCGTGTCCATTTCTCTTCTACGCCCGGCATTCTGGCCCCAGGAGGGGTCTTCGAGGGCGAGTCTAAGCGCATGAACAAAGGTGTTACTGGTATTCTCATTGCGTAAGCCAGCCGTCTTGATCCGAACCTGTTCCACAGATGTAATACGTCTCATCCGCGCTCGGAAAACTATACCGACAAGATAGTTATCCGAGTCGACGTTGGCACCTCGGCACGTTCGTTTAGTCATCAGGCTCGAGGAGTGGCAGTGATCTATCAACACGTGCTCAATGTAGTTGTGAGTGGCTCCATCAGCTGATACCCATGTGACTTTGTGGATATCTTTACGTGGAAACCTGGTACTCGCAACGACCCAGTTCTTTGATGCAACCAGTTCCATGGCTCGTAGTCCATTGTCATTAGTGTTCTCATGCAAACTATGGGAACCAGCGTAGTGCCTGAAAACCGGCTCCTGACCTATTTTTGCATTCAAATCACCAAGAACGATTTTCACATCGTATTTTGGGCAAGCATTGAGGGCCCGTTCGACGTTCTCGGATAATTCTTCTTTTTCGTGGTCAGGGGACTGCTTTGTAAGTCCGTGAACGTTTATGAGGCTCAGGTTCTTAAACTTGCCTTGCTCGCGAAGAGTGCATAGCCTTTCGTTTATTGCATTAAATCCGATGCTGGCAGACTTCAGTTTTTGGCTAACTAGAAAGCCTACCCCGAGCACATGGTGTTTTGCATGACAGCTGTAATAAATGTCATACTCGTTTCTTTTTATAACACCACTCCCCGTCCATCTTATTTCTTGTTATGCTGTTATGTCAGCCTTATATTCGGTCAGGGCATTGGGTAGTTGCTGAGCTCTGTAGTGAGCGGACGTTCAATGAGAAAATTCTCAAATCGTTTAGCCATTTCCGTTTCCGTGGTCGACGTCGTGTATCCGGTCTATATCCGAGGGTTGATAAACTTGCCATAATAGTTTGTTTTCTCGGGCAAGGTTATTAGCCTTGCGCTAACCGTTCTCAGGATGTCGCAGCATGCATTGGTTCGCTACTTGGCGGGTGCCAAAGTAGCTATCCAGGGGTGTCACGTGGAGACTATGTCAACTTGGATTAAACAGGGACAAGGATCGTCCTGGCCTTCGGCGAGTTGACAGCAATCAGTCACTTTTTCCTGTAGTTCCCTCCCACCCCCTCATAAAAACAAATAAACAACGCAAAAAAAGAAGATAAAAACGTCTTTTATATATATCTAACTCTCCGCTTACTTGGTCTTCCCTCACTATTGAGGAAGCACGACGAGACGCGTAACAAAAGTTTGAACCAATGCTCAACACATCAAGCCACTGCCGTATATACGAATTCCATCTCTAAACTCAAGTACACCGATGTGGAATTGCTATGTTATTGCTATGGCATACGGCTCTGAAGCTTTGCTTATTTGAGTTTTCTTTCGGTATTGTTCTTTACTATTTGCTTGTATACTGTGTGTGTATCTGTACTCCGTAATGGCATCGATCTGGATAAGTGGTAATCAGAAGGAACCAAGTCTGGAGAATACGCCTCATTCTGAGCAACTTCTCAGCCTAAAGAGAACATTAGTTCCTGGGTTGGTTCTGCTGTATGGGGATGAGCATTGTCATGCAGTCACATCACTTTGCGATTTCCCTGGGCCCTAAATGGTCTTTTTCCTTCTATAGCATCACTAATCAATTGGGTCCCATAACGTTCCACTTTAACAATTTGACCAGGTACCAGAAGCTCGTAGTAAATGACTCCTTTCCTATCCCACCAGACACAGAGCAACACTTTCTTAACATGAATATTCGGGTTTGCAACTGGTGTTGATGGCTGGACTGGATCAACTCATTCTTTTCTGCGTTTAGGATTGTCGTACAAAATCCACTTTTCATCACCCGTAACGATTTTGTGCAAAAAATTCTTTCCCTTGTATAAAGAAAGCAAATTCATGCAGACGCCAACTTTTCGTTTTTTGATTCCTTCCGTTAGTTTATGAGGAACCCATTTTCCTTCTTTCTGTATCCTTCCCATTGCATGCAATCGAAGTGTTATAGCTTGGTGAGAAACTCTCAACTGTTCCGCAAGCTCTTCTTGAGTTTGACATGGATTTCCATCCAGTAAAACTTGAAGTTCTACGTTGTCAAATTTTTTTACTGCAGCTGGGCGTGGAACGTCCTCAAGACAAATTTCCTTCACGAACTCTTGCAAACCACTCTTTTACTGTTGAATGACTCACAAAATGTTCACCCAAAGTCGAACTAATCAGTTCCATAGCTTAAGCAGCATTTTGTTTTTAATTTGAAAACAGAATAGAAAGCAATGGTTTTCAATGTTCATTATCGAGATGCATCTCATCCCATACAATTGATGCACACGGAATGACAGCAGTGACTTTAAGCTACATATATCCGAAATGACGAGCTAATTGGGTGGGTTCAAGTATGTTTTTATTGCAATCAACTTCAGAGCCGAGTTTCCACTTGCACTTTCAAAGTACAAATGTTTGAAAGATCCTGCATTTTTATTAGGAGCATTCTATACTTTTAGTTAGCCGTATGTAGTCCGTAATTTCATTGACTCTCTGTATTTTTTCCTGTTACTGTCGCGTCATAGTTCGTTTAGCATTAGAAAACCTTCAATGAAAACAGTTTTAAAAAATATCGAGACTAACTAAAACAGATTTATGTTATGCAACGAGGAGGATATTTAACGTATTTGTTTTTTTTTCTTTTTCGGTTCGAATTTATTTCCATTTTAGGTGTGGATATCTGACAACACTGCAGAGCAAATGCCGGTAAGTAGAATTAACTGTTCTTCTTTGCTTCAATGTTGTGTAACGATTTCTTTCTTTTAGATCTGGTGTCCTCCGACTCCACCCCAGAATGACAACGATATATACATTGATTACTCATTATCTTTCATGTATGAAACTGATGTAATGCCAGAGTCTCATTTGCCACCAGTTTACGTCAAGAAAGACTACAAAAGGACACGCACTGAGGCCGGTTTTCTTCTGGATGGCCGTCGTCCACCAAAAATTCGAAAGGATGATAACTTCATAGCACCAAGGTCGCTGTTTGATCGTCCGTCGGGGGCTATAGCGAAAATTCGTCGTGACCTTAAAATGCAACGATATCGTGGAATATTCAAACCTAACGTACAAATACCTGGTTTAAAGCCTCCCAATCAAAATAAACCATTGGTTGAACCAGAGGGGATGGTTGAATGGAGTGTTTACGAAGATCTGGCAATAGTTCATGCCCTTGGCAATCTGCAAGGATTACCATTAAATCTAATGTTACTTTCTCCAGGTCATACACCAAATTGGGATTTGGTAGCTGAGTTTGTGAATATGTTTTCAAGAACCTACCGTTCACCGAAGCATTGTAGGTATCGATATGAAGCTGTTATTGTTCCTCGAGAGGAAGGCAAGCTAATGGAGAGTCCGAAAAAACAGAAGAAGTTAAAAGCAGTTATGAAAGCCTGCATTAAAGGTGGAGTTAAATCCTTGCGTACATCGCAAAATTTCATCGCAGACAATAATACTTCGTTTTCGAAATTATTAAAGGCCAAATTTGATAGCATTAAAATGGCTTACTCGAAAAAGTCACCTCCTCCGAAGCGTCACTTCAGTGCTCCTAGTCCAATGAATCCAAAACATGCAGAAGTATTAAAGGAATTTGGTATTGCAAACTATGACACTCCACTGAGTCCGTTAAATATTGCGATGATCAAAGCAAATAAATTGCGCGAAAAACAACGTAGTACTATGCAGGTTACAACACAAAATCGTCCGGCTCCGCCGCCTGCTCCAAATGCTGAAGTTGTAGCCCACACGTCCCAACAACATCAGCAACAGCAGCAATCTACACAATCGACACAGTCTCTTCAAACGCAACCGCAACAACAGCCTCAACAATCCCAACAGCAAGGCACACAGCAAGTACAACAGCACCAGCAACTAACGCAACAGATCCAGTGTCAAACATCATCGGGCACGGGTCAACAGACAGCGATTGTTCTCCAGCAATCTGCTCAGCAGTTGTCCAATGTCATTCAACAACAAGGTGGACAAATTATGCAAACGCGAACAGTTCACCCTCAGACAGCACAGATTGTAAAAGCTATAGTTACCCCTCAGTCAGGACTATTACACGGCCAAATACAACAGTTGACTCAATCGGGAGCGCAACAAATGCAATTGCAACAATCAGGCAATATCGTTACAAATTCGTCAGTGTCTGTAGTACTAACTACGCCTGTGTCTACTCTTTCCAATGTTCAACATCAAAGTACACAGTCGGCGCAAATAGTGTCCATACAACCACAGAATATAACGTCATCAGCGTCGTTGGTGTCACAATCTCAAATGGCGACTTTGGTGCAAACTTTGCCATCACAAAGTATGCCACAAGTAGTTTCTGTATCACCGCTGGCTACAGTTGGTACAGTTTTGACTACATCGTCGAATCTACAACCGAATACCACCGTTACAACTTTAAATACTTCCAATTTAAGAGGACAACGGATTGTGGCCGCTCCAGGTTGTCTTCAAGATGTTGTATTGCAACAGAGATCGAATTCCCAGAGTCCAACCATTGTTACCATGAATAACCTTGGTCAGACCGTAACCCCCGCACAGTTTCAAGGAGCTCAACTACGCTTGTCTATGCCAGGATCTCCACAGGTTGTAACTAAAGGTATACCAGTGAACTCGCTCCAGCAAACCACAAAATTAACCAACCAACCTGCGCAAATTCAGCTTTATCGGCAGAGGCAGCAAGTCAAACTTTTACCAGGGCAAGGTGCACAGGTAGTTCAAACCGCTGGAGGACAAGCGACTTTAGTCAATGCGTCTGGAACTATTATTCAAGGTGGAATTGTGCAGACCGGCAATACCGTTCAGGTTCAGGGTCAAAAAGTGTCAGTGACTAATGTGAGCGCGGCCAATGTTGCTCAAGGAGGAAACACAGGTGTAACATCTGTTGCCACTGTACAGGTAGCTCATACCCCAGGGCGGACACAATTTATAAAACAAGTAGGCGGCAAGCAAACAATTACCCGGCAAGTTAACGACAACGATATGTTGTTACTTAAACGTCAGGTTATTGGTCAGCCGAAAACACAGGTTTTGCAACAGGGTCAAATAATAACCCCAGCTAATGTCCAGATTCAACAACAGCCTGGAGCATCTGGTCAACAACAAATTGCAACCCTAGTTAAGGCGTCAGGTGGGAACCTTACAACCACAGGACAAGGCGGCTCTGTCAACATGGCACTCTCTCACGTTAAGCCAGGCGGCCAAATTAAAGTCACTATGGCGAATCAACCACAAATGCGACAGTTGCATATGCAACAGCACTTGGCCATTGCACAGCCGCGGAAATTGAGTAAAATGACTCAAATTGCACAAGGTGCCCAAGTCGGTCAGAAACCTGGCGTCCAGACACAGTTGGTTCATATACAAAATCCGAAATCTCTACCTGGACCGGTAACAGTGCAACAGATACAACAAGTCATGAGGCAGGGGCAACCTGGGACCCTAGCGACAACCGGCCTGGTGCTTGGTAAAACTAGTGTAGGAAGAGTCATACCAGTTTCTG
This sequence comes from Microdon myrmicae, assembly GCA_963931805.1. Lineage (NCBI taxonomy): Eukaryota > Metazoa > Arthropoda > Insecta > Diptera > Syrphidae > Microdon > Microdon myrmicae. The sequence continues at coordinate 196,038,102 of OZ007496.1, forward strand.
TGGCATCACAACCGAATGCAAGGCAAACCATTCAGGTGAGTTAGAAATTTATTTATAGTAGTCGCCCATGTAAAAGGATTAGTTAGAAGTGGTACTTCTTCAATAACGTGGCATTTTGAAAGCTGAGAGGGGGAAGCCAACATGTAAATTTTTATATTAATCCAAAGTAAATTTCAAATGGGATTCCATGGTAGTTTCCAATGGTTTTTCATTCTGTTTGCAACAAATAGATTCATTTTTTTGTGTGATAAATTGGGTCGTCCATCAAATGTGAAAAGGTCGGAGCCAGCTTTTCCGAGATGTGATGGTTGAAATATAGATGGAAAGCGGGGTACGAGAGCAGTTAAACATTTAATACAAAAAGTGGCGGTACCTATGTCTAAATATTGTAACGAGCTTAGGGTTCGCTGGATTAATTATTTTGAATAAATAAGAGCCGTTAAATCGATTTTGGAATTAATATAACACTTTATTAGTCCGTTAACCACAACCGTTACTTTTACCGTACACAACGATTTCTTGACTTGTCGCTTCCGTACTTATCACGTATTTTACTTCTTACTTATCGCTTGCTTCTCACTCGAGACTTATTACTTTCTACTTGTCCCCATGAGTTGTGTGCGACGTATTTATACCAGTTCCCCACATTCTGATTCGGTATGTCGTTTCCGTTCGTTCCATAATCTTGAATGTTCTATTATCCATAGTCTCCAGTTTTCCAGTACTTTGTTTTGGGCTTTCCCGAATATTCCAGTACTGACTGTCATATGCGTCACAATATGTAAACTTTCTTAAAACTGATCATCAGAGTATTTTTTTCAACGACAGGCTTCCAATAAACATTTATTTGCTATTAAAAAGGCTGAATTTACAGTGTGATTGTCGACCTATGATTTCCTTTGATTAATGTCTGGGTGAGCTTAGTTTAGTTTAATGGGGTTCCCACCCCATTTATTGGCTTAATTCAAGCAACATAATCACCTACATCGAAAGTATAAGTTACAAACTAGAGAGCTTAAGAACTAGGCTTAACCTGAGGTAACCAGGACAAATAAAGAAGGATGGAGTAGGGGCGAGAGGTGGGGGCGGGATATAGTAAAGTGTATAGGCGTCACTTAAGATTGGCGGTGAGAATGGTTTAGGGGCCGATGCTTGAGAGCATGGATAGAGAGGTCGAAGTCGAGCAAGGTGGAATTGGAGCTGATATTTCTCAGCATCCGCGAAAGGGGTGTGGTGGTTTTTACTAATGCGTCAACACGGGCGCAACAAAAACACCACCGATGTTACACAGGAAATTGCTCTGTCGAACACTATTCTCCACGCTAAATAAGGATGAAATAAAACACACTGGTAGTTGGGTAGCTGGGTAAAACTTTATTTTGATTGATTTATTGTTTAGTTGGATAACACAAGTAGGATTTCCCTCGCAGGGGAAGAGTTCTATTGGATGACACAAACGTTATTCACAACACAAGTGTTATAGTATCCGGAAATGTATAGTTCAATTCATTAACACGAACACATTATTCACTAATGAAAACCGACGGAAATAATACTTGACTTGTCTAAAGGAAACGCCTCACGTGTGTGCACCCAACGGTGGTTAAGATCTGACTCCTGGCTGTTGCACGGAACATACCACCAGTCGCAACGGGGGTGGATTTCCACCGATGTGTGAGGAGCAAATCAGATCTTTTTCTTTGGTGACGAATGAACAATCGATTTGGGTTTTATTGGAAGTATTTCCATTGTGACCGTACAGATCTGGTCGAATACCCATTCACTGGAAGCCAGGACAAACGAAAATGCGAAGGGTGCTCATAAGAGAGTCCAAACATGCAGCTGGTCAAATAGATGATCGTGTACCGAGGCTGGCTGTATTGCCATCATAAACGATAGAGAGTAGATTTTTCTGTTGATGTTTAAGTTAAGTTAAATAATGGAACTTTGGGAGGTTCGTCGTCGCATAACCGGGCTCGCTCTCGAGGCTCGGCCCACGCTCAACTGGTGGTGGCATTTTGTAACATCGGGGGCATCGGTTTCACCAATACGAATGTAAACGCCGTCCACCAATATTTGCAAACAACGAAACCTGATATCCTTGCCCTAACTGAGACCCAGGTCGATTCGTCAACTGATTCGACATATCTTCGTTGCTCAGGATACGACTTACACTCGAGATTCCGTTTTAAGGGCGGAGTCTGCGTCTTCGCGCGGTCCAATCTAGCTTGCCAGAGGATGGAGGAGTTGGAACCCAATAATATGGACATCATATGGTTGAGGGTCGTGTTGAGGAATTCCGTTAAATTTCTTTGTTGTCTTTACCGCTCCCCGAATGACGATCGACCGGCGACATTTTTCGAACATCTTTCACATACCGTCGACTGGATACAGATCAACCACCCAGCTTCTGAAATTGTTGTCCTTGGTGATTTTAATGTGCACAATTCCGACTGGTTGTTACATTCTAACAGAACCGACGAGGCTGGGAGGCTGGCGGAGATGTATGCTGTAACCCACAACTTGACTCAACTCGTGGAGGAACCAACGCGAGTGCCGGATACCCTAGGCGATTATGCGATAACCCTGGATCCGTTTTTGACATCCGAACCGAGTATTTATACCGTAGAGGTTTCTGCGCCGTTGGGAAACTTAGATCACTGCTTGGTATCTGTCGCGCAAGCACTTGCATATCAAGCGAATAACCGGCCTAGGCAGCTTCGCCATGTATGGGAGTATGGAGCTGCTAACTGGGACGATTTGCGAGATTTCTTCGCATCCTTTCCATGGTCCGAGGTGTGCTTCGGAAACTCCGATGTTAACGCTTGCGCGGAGTCGGTATCAGAGATTATTCTTATGGGGATGGAGATGTATATTTCACATTCCATCAAACGAAGTTCGTCTGATAAACCTTGGTTTGATAAAAAATGCGAGCAGATTACAGCGGCAAAAAAATAGAGCTTTTAAGCAATGGCGCTCCAATCCCACCGATGTTAACACAACGAATTTTGTTAGAATCAGAAACGCGTGCAACCAGGCGATTGATACCCCGAAGAAACCTCACAACGACAGCGTGATCAGTAAGCTCCTTCGGTGCCCAACTGGATCGCGCTCCTTCTGGTCAATACCAAAAGCTGTCAGCGGTAACTTCACATCCTCCTCTTTCCCTCCGTTGGTGACAGACAGTGGGACGTTAGTCACGAATTCAAAGGATAAAGCTAATGTGTTCGCGAATTTATTTTCCGCGAAACACATTAGCAACCTGGATCCCGGCCTTTTGGAGCCACCTTTGATCTCGCCGGTACGGTCTTCGATGCGGGATGTGAGATTTCGTCCGCGCACTATTCAACGCATTCTACGTGAACTGGATTGTAGGAAGGCAACCGGCCCGGACGGAATACCAGCAATAGTCTTTAAGAACTGTACTCCAGAACTATCGCCGGTTCTTGGCAGACTCTTTCGCTTATCTTATGCACGGAGGACCTTTCCTACCTGCTGGAAAATCGCTCGAGTTCAGCCAATCCCAAAGACGGGAAAAATGTGTCTCCCACAAAATTACCGTCCGATAGCATTACTGTCTATTTTATAATTTTACCAACTGACGTGCGCACACCCCCGAGTTATAGAGAGCCCAGTCTCGTGAGTTTTCAATGTAGTCGAGTCACAGCCGCCATCGAGTGCGCATCGCCACCTACAAGCATTTTGCTTAGTTTCAATGTTTCCATTCGACCCACTCAGTCGGTGTTGACGTAGTGTATTTCGGGGATCGGTCATCAGAACCTGACGTGCGTTTCGGCCACCTTACGTTTAGCAATCCTCGCGTATCAAACTGTCTTTTACAATATAGCGCGGCGCAACCCGGGCAACTGTCAGGAGCATGCGGATTTACCCGACCACCAGATGCCGAAAGTCGCGAAGTGTCTCGAGGTGCTATTTCCGAAAGTCTTCATTTATTGTTGATCGAATTTAATTTGCAGAATTTCGCCTTGGGAACCAAACCGAGGCTGAGTGCTCTTGCAACCGTGGTTAAGAAAAATATGACTCTGAAATAACCTTAAGTAAAAGGTGAGATTGATTGACAAACGAATAAGAATAAAAAGGAAAGCATTAACATTAAAACCGGACCAGCGTGTTTTATTCCTTCATCCCTTCGTCGGTGGTGTATCATCACAGTTCATTGTTCGTGGACAACACACCTGCGTTCATTTTCACCCTTTCACTCGTGTTAACATTGTCGGCAGAAGGCGGAGAGACAAGGAAAAACGATATTCGTAGGCACACACTTTTATACGATTCTAGAAACAGTTAAATTTTATTCGGTTCCATAAGGTGCGGAAAATAGAAAAGTGGGAAGGAAGTGAACCAGGTGCCCGTGTCTTGGCGCACATACTTCCTCACCCCCACAAGGTCCCCGAGGAGGATTTTAACATCGAATGATGACATCCCATCAAATACTTCCTCTTCAAGGGTCTCGTAGAACGTGTCCTTCGTTTCTTCGTCCGTTGATTCTGTTGGGGCGTGTACGTAAATACATAATTGTATCATGGTCCTTGTATTTGTAGCACAGACATTCGGTCATTAATAAATTTCACATCTTTTACATGGGGCGTAATCTTCTTGCTTATGATGAAGCCAGTTCCGAGGTTATGTGTATCGGTACCTCCACACACCAGTGTAAACCCGTTGGTTTCGATTACTTGATGTGGGAGTCGGACTTCTTGAAGCGCGGCGATGTCCATTTTATATTGTTTCGCGTTTTCTACGACCGTCTGTATCGCGCCTGCTTTATATAACGTTCGAACATTCCACGTGCCGACGCGTATATCCCACTTTTTCCGTTTTTCCCTACGTCTCATTTTTGCTGAGTCGGTGTTTTCTTGATGATTTGTTGTAGTGTCGGCCCATCACACCTACGCCTACCGGGTTTTCCGTGAGATTGTTTTTTTGTAAATTGATCATTCACTTCGTGGGAACACTGGGGTTTCAAATAGTCTGCCATATCAGAGCCCCTCTTTGATTTGGTAAGGCATGCTTACTGCTCTGATTCGCCCCGGTGTCAGAGAGGCGCCGTTATAATACAGCCAGTATACCCCCGGCTGCAAACCAATGGGCACGGTGACGCGTAACATTATTAGGGGTGGTAGATCTTTGTGTGTTACTCCTCGCTAGCCTGTCTGACATGGGTGGCCCTACTGGAAGCGTATGCTTCCGTCAGCATAGCCTGAGCGATTTATCGTAGTTTAAGCCCCCGCACCACGTCAAGGTTTCTATCAAGCCGGGGAGATCTTTTGATTAGTAAGTTTAATTGCAATTTGTACCATTATAACCGGTAATTGACGAAGGAGGACAAGACGCGACGAATAAATTTCACGCGATTGTGATCTTATTATATTTGAACTGAATTACAATATTTCATACAATGAAAATGTTTTCCATAATATTTAGTTTACTTTTGCATCAGTCGACCATACTAACGTCAACCACAATGAATATGTTAAAGTGTAATCGTTTAATTTTTTTTATATTTCACTATGGTCCATTTGAATTAAACCTATTTCCCAATACAGGTTGTTTCGGCATCATCGGCACAAGCTTTAGCAGCAGGGAATCTTCGTGCACACGTCACTGGTGGTCAGAATATTGCTGGTACTATAAAAGTAGCCACGGGCGCTACTCAGGCACAAACACAACAAGCTTTAATTAATGCTATACAAAATCAACAAGGACAACGCCAGAATGCTAGTCCTGTTCGTCTTCAAACCACATCCAGTGGCAATCTGGTTGCCGTTACTGTTCAACAATCACAAAGCTTACAACAACAAGTAAATGTATCATCTATGAATAATTTAACTGGGAATGTTCAAGGTAACACCGCCAACTCATCGTCTGGTTCAGGACAACCCGGCGATGTCGGATCAATAACAATAACAACACAACAGCAACAAAATCAATCTCAAAATATTCAATCCATTCAACAGCAGGGTCACGTACAGCAACAAGTTCAACAACAATCTCAGCCCACTCAACAACAGGTACGCACATTAGTCAAAAAGAAAATTATGCAAATTCGTAACGAAAAAGAGTAGAGAATGCATTTTTCATTTTGTGTTTGCTGTTCCTAAATGTGTTTGAAAACCTTTCTCCTAAGATCACTTCACTCTTAATTGTTTATTCATATCGCTTAAATTGTTGCTTTTGATTTTCTACATGTTGTGTTTCTTTGTTAAATTTATTGTTTATTTTATCCATTATCTGACAAATTCATAATAACAAATTACAACGAAATCATCTAAATAAAAATTACAATGGCTTATATTTATTTTTCAATAAATAGAGCTCATCTCATATATGGTTCTAGGGATGAAGCGAAGAAGGAAAATTCCCATTTAAGTAGTTGGTCGTTCTACATTCTTCTCAAGCTGATGACAATTGCTGCTAGATGTTAAATGCTTGTTTTATAATTAGATGTTATGTAATAATTAGTAGTTATCGTTTTTGTTTTAAAAAGATTTTTTATGGAAGACTTAATGATCTTCAGATTCAAGAATTAATTTTAAACATTTCCAACCACTTAAAGATTCTGCACGAAGAATATGTGCATCGAGATTTGGATTGAAGGCTGCCCCTAAATACTCAATAGAAAAATGACGTAACTGGATCTTAACTAAAATTATATTTCTATTGCTATTTTATTATTATTATTTGTGGGTACTCCGAGTAGTTTTATGAATATGGGCAGTCTAGTTCATGTAGGTTTTTTTTTTTAGTTTTTAGTTTACTTCTTTCAGGGTTAAGCGAGCCTATGGCGCTGAGTCAGTGATTTGAGATGTTATTTTTACCCGACCGAGTCTGTCAGCCAAGTTCGGAGAGATAGCCAAGCATTTTATTCAACCATTTCAAGGAACCTAATTTTAACTATTGTTTTTTTCGTTTTGTTTTATAAAGGTAACCTTTAAATGTAGAAGAAGGACCGAAAGAATGACGTTGTATAAAATAGAACGAAGCCAGGAATATTGTCTTTCGTAATTGATATATTCAATTCCCACGTGTATACACTCTGATGCATTGTTTAGAACCCTAAGGACGTATATTACATGTCTTCGTAAATTCATGATGACACCGGTCTGAGTAATCGTTTAATTCTCAAGAGCGTGCATCCCCCTTCATCCACATCTTGTTCATTCATTTTCGTTGAAACTTACTAACCGTTTACTTTCTGTATCCAGAAAGACCCTTTAACCAGGACTCAAAAGAAATGACCATGCTTTTGAACAGTGTTTTGCCCTTTTTCCTTTCATACGTTAGCAGGATGTATAATAATAAGAATAAATATGGTAGCCCATATACCCTTATATTAGAGTCTATTTTAGGGAACATCAAAGTGTAGCCGGTTACTCATTAGATGTATTAGGTTTATATCGTTTGAAATGATAGTGAAGAACGTGTGATTCGAACTGACGCTATGACAGTTAGAATCACAAAAAATTGAACCAATTAACTACCTATACTCCAAAATTTCTAACTACCTATACTCCATAATTCCTAACTACCTATACTTCATAGTAAACATTTAAAAGCCAATGTTATTTTTCCGTAAATGTTTATTCAATCAAAATAGGATCCGTTGGCGTCTATGACATTCTTCCAACGTAATATAAGGTCAAATATTCCAAATAGTGCTAACTTTTTGAGACAATGAAATCTTCAAATGGTTTTTTGACCTCTGCCCGGTTCCGGAAAACCTTCTGCCGGCAAAATTAATCGAGATTGCGGAAAAAATGGTAGTCCGTTGGGGAAATGTCAGGAGAGTACGGTGGATGCGGAAGAATTTCAACTCCCAACTACAACAGTTTCTGCACCGTTACTTGTGAGGTATGGTGTTTAGCAATGTCATGCAAAAGCATGACCGTGCCTATTGACCGACGCACGTGCTTTTCAGCCAATATGGCGTGCAATATTTGATAGCGTTTATCGTTTCTTCTGTTTGAAGAAATGGAAAGTGGATTGGTCCTTTCGATGTTCACCAAATTGTCACCATAACCTTTTTTTTTGTGAAGATCGGGCTTGGGGTGTGTTTTGGTTTTTCACCTGCATCCAACCACAGCCCAGGTTTTTTACAGTATCATACAGAATCTACTTATCATCACAGGTGACTACCCGGTTCAAAAACGGTTCAGTTTGCTTTCTTAATCTAAGCGATGCGCAGATTTCCCGGCGCCGTAGTTTTTGGGACTCGTTCAGTTCATGGGGTGCCCACTTATCGAGTTTCTATACCTTTTCTATGAAAGAAACGTGTCGACTTATTGTCATTTGGGATACTCCCATGCTTTGTGCAATTTCCCGCACCGATTTCGTTGGGTTCGCATACGCCGTTGGGGAAATGTTAGAAGAGTACGGTGGATGCGGAAGAATTTCAAATTCTAAATATATTCCTTTAAATTTCAAATCAATCAATCTCGAATATATTCCTTCAAATTTCAAATCAATCAATCTCAAATATATTCCTTCGAACAGATCGTACAATATTAGTGGTGTAAACTCTCTACATACTTTCGGTGTTTAATAATTAAACTGAGCAATTTCAACGAGTTTTACTGTCTACAAAGAAGATCCGGGATTTGAATATAACATTTAAAATCTTTATATATATTTCCAAACAAATTTCGTTGTGTACAAGGTAATTGCCTTTCGATACAAATCACTTGCTATAGTTTCTTTTAATCCTCGAATCAATTGTTAAAGTAGATTAAAGGAATGACCTTCAAAACGCACATCGATTCAGCTTTTATTTCCTCAATCGTGTCGGAACGGTGTACTCGGAGTGGTCTATTGAGTTTAAAAAATAGCCAGAAGTCATACTATGCTAAATTAAGTAAATCCGTTGGTTGTGCAACGGGATGATAGTGAAGAACGTGTGATTCGAACTGACGCTATGACAGTTAGAATCACCAAAAATTGAACCAAAGCGCAACCCATCAGGCCACCGCCGTGTGTACGAATTCGATTTCTAAACTCAAATACATTCGACTGATGTGGTTTTGTTATGTTATCGCTATGGTATACGGCTCTGATGGATTTTCTTATTCGATTTTCGTTCGGTGTTCTTCACTATTTGCTTGTGTAGTGTGGGTGTATCTGTTACAAGCGCTACACTACTCCCTCAGTAACTTTGTTACGATCAGCTTCGTGTGCGAACGACGGAGCGAGGAACGAGCGAGCGAGAGATCGTCGGAGCAGGGGAGTATGTCGGTGCTCTATGCGGAAGTCGTGATCGTGTCGTGAAGAACTGTTTTACTACGGGAAAGTGTGTGCTGTGTGTATACAGATCACGTCGTAGTCGCCAATTATAGCGTTTGGGATGATAGTGAAGAACGTGTGTTTCGAACTGACGCTATGACAGTTAGAATCACCAAAAATTGAACCAAAGCGCAACCCATCAGGCCACCACCGTGTGCATGAATTCGATTTCTAAAGTCAAGTACATTCGACTGATGTGGATTTGTTATGTTATCGCTATGGTATATGGCTCTGATGCATTTTCTTATTCGATTTTCGTTCGGCGTTCACTATTTGCTTGTGTATTGTGTGTGTATCTGTTACAAACGTCACAACGGCATTGGTGGAATGTTTAGCCAAAAACTACCGACGAGTCAAACAATTTTTCAAAATATTAAGTGTTTTTGAAACGAATTGAAATTTGACTCCTTTTAGGCCCAGAACGTGTTTCGCAATTGTGTTTACTGATCCAACTAGAATGCCAATTTTATCGGCAATGTTTTTCAGTGTCAATCGAAGGTTTTTGAGCACTAAATGTTGGATTTCCTAGTTGTGTTATGCTTCAGTTGTGTTAGTCTCGGCTGTGGTTCTTCCTCATGTCATTCGCGACCCAATTTGAATATTCTACATCGATCATATCCTTGTATTTTGAGATATTCTGGCCTCCAATGTTCTTGTGGCGTTTCTGATAGATACACACACAGTACACAAGCAAATAGTGAAGAACAACACCGAAAGAAAATCGAATAAACACAGCATCAGAGCCGTATACCAAAGCAATAATGTAGCAATTCCTCATCAGCTGCGTGTACTTGAGAATAACGATCGAATTTCGTACACACGGCCGCTAGTCTGATGCTTCAATGCTTCATTTCTCACCGGTTTCATACTGTGTTCAGTTCATCTTCTCTACCGTTGCTATAATTGGTGACCTCGACGTGAACTGTACACACAGCACACACTCTCCCATTGTAAACTGGACTTCACTACAACGATCACAACTTCCACACAGAGCACCGGCGCACTCGCCTGCTCCGACGTTCTCTCACTCGTTCGCTTCTCGCTCCGTCGTTCACACACGAAGTTTATCGTGATGAAAGTTACTGGAGTGAGAGTTGAGTGGCGTTTATAACAGATATACACACACAGTACACAAGCAAATAGTGAAGAACAACACCAAAAGAAAATCGACAAAGCATTAGAGCCGTATACCGTAACAATAATGTAACAATTCCTCATAAGTTGCGTGTACTTGAGAATAACGATAGAATTTCGTACACGTGGCCGTTAGTCTGATACTTCAATGCTTTACTTCTTACCGGTTTCATGGTGTGTCCAATCCACCTTTTCTACCGTTGGTATAATTGGTGACCTCGAAGTGATTTGTACACACAGCACACACTCTCCCATTGTAAACAGGACTTTACTACTACGATCACAATTTCCGCACAGTGCACCGGCTCACTCGCCTGCTTCGTCGTTCGCGCACGAAATTGATCGTGACGAAAGCTCGCTCTTCGCTCCGTTGTTCGCACACGAAGTTGATCGTGACGAAAGTTACTGGGGAGGGAGTAGTGTTACGCTTATAACAGATCTACACTCACTTAGTACACAAGCAAATAGTGAAGAACAAACCTGAAGGAAAATCGAATAAATAAAGCATCAGAGTCATATAACATAGCAATAATGTAGCAGTTCCACATCAGTTGAATATACTTGAGAATGACGATCGAACTTCGTTCACGCGGTCGTTGGTCTGATGGTTCAATACTTCATTTCTTAACCGTTTCATCGTGTTCAGTTCACCTTCTTCACCGTAGTTGCTATAATCTCCTGCAACATTTTCATTATGCATACAAATTTACCTTCTTCCCCAAATCTCCCGCAACATTTTCATTATGCATAAAGATTTAATGCAACTTTTTTGCTCAATAAATTTAGATATTGTAAAAATGGCCAAATAGCTCACAAAACACAACCGTAACTATTTCTCAAATGCAGTTAATGGCATACAATTTGACAATACTCTCTGCCACTTTGCTAAAAGTTAGAATAAAAATGAAATTCGATATATTCGCGGAAGTTACATTGAGAATTTCTGGTCATATTTGTGCACAGTAATATATAACAGATTTGTCAGAGTTTGAGGTTATACTCATTATTTTCTTCATTGTATTTTAATTTCATGGAAAGATGCTCCACATTTCTGCTTATTCCATGTTTGTAACCTTAAATATTTAATGTTTGCTGGTATGAGGATTCCTGTTACCACATCGATAGTTGTGCCTGCCCCTTTTGATAAAATAAAACTGTATAGAAGCTTGAATTTGTGACTGCCCTTTGAATAAACTATGAAATCTATAATTAGAATCCTGCTACGCATAATTACAAGGTTTCATAAAAACAGTAGCATCCGTACTCTATGAAATCTTGTTTACTTTTGTGCTAGATCAACACTGCACGCTATAAGGGGTTGTCCAAGAAGTACTCAAGCGAACAAAGAAAATACAAATATTTGGAAAAATATTTATATTGGTACGGATCTTCGATTTCACGTCTAGCGGCTTCCTAGGTCCGATCTCTGGATTGCGAAATAACCTGAATCAAATTCCGAAAGTTCGTTCTCCTTACTTTAATGGATTTACTTATTTACATTTATTATTTTACACGTGTTAATTACACTTATTCTTCAACATCGACCCTCGTGTTACGCTGTCAGTTTTCTTCTTCTTGACTCTTGACTGACACTTATTATTCCGCTGTCAGTTTGCCTGCTTCTCTATATCGTCTATCTCGCACTAGATGGCGTGCTTAATGTTCGTAAATTCGTCACAATATTTATTTCTTTAGATTTAGCTCGACACAACGTTCTCATGGTTATTCAATAGTTTCGTCGACTTACTTAAAACAGCCATCAACCGAAGACTCTATCTATTCATTGTTGACAAACGCTTCATTATTGAGTCGTTTTCTTAAGTTCAAAGTTTGAAGAAACAGTAGACTAAATCTGGCGAAGCAATTCGAACTCATTGATCGTGACGGATGTGTGAACTGGGGCATCGTCCTAATGACACAAAACGTTTTTTTTTATCATACGTGGTCATTTTTTCTACACTAAAATAAGTTCACATAATAGTCGCCGTTGACTGCTTTTCTTCTCTGAAGATAATAAAAACTATCCCACGCACATCCAAAAGCAACTGACGTCATGACGTTGCTTATAGAATACAGAACTGATGTCGCATTCTTTGGAGCCGATCGTTCCTCTTCAGTGGTCCCCATGTCTTGACTTTTCCTGTCGGGTGTCAACTGATGGACCCATGTCTACATGTCAGAAACCTTCATGCAAATGTTAACAACTCAACAAAGTCGTTACAATCGGATGAACGAGACAGGAAAGAACATTTATTTGGTATAGCGCCATCTGGTGTACGTTATTGGTGCTATGCCCGATATCTTCATGCCAGTGCCAACAACAATTCATAAAAGTGCTATAGCAATTGTATGGACGAAAAACAAAATAATAATTATCCGATATAGTTTTTTTTCGGTTTCGGTAGGAAAGTGGAAATTTTCAAAAGTTACCTCTGGGCCGATCCAGAGGCATGCCGCGATTTTACCGACTAAAACCACTTCCCATCAGGTACATATTCCCGTTGAACCCCGCGGTACTTCATTCTAGATATGCCATCGCGGGGAGGGACGGAGTTTACCTGTTACTCCGCTCGTCGCGTCGCAACTGCTGCATCATGTCACATAGAATATCATTTGCTACGGACCATGCTTGAATGGAACTTAACATGTATTTTATTACTCTTGTCGGAAGTAACTGTCCGTCTTATATGTCTATCCAAAATCGTTCGTGCGGTATAGAATCTCATGACCTCCGTGAGTACGTGTTACGCATTTTCTATTTTTCCTTCGTAATACAAACAGTATGGATGATTCACATGCTTATACTTGTGCAAGTATTGCCTAAAGCATCCATGTCCTGATATTAGCTCGCCATGTTTTCTTTTCACCCATGTTTCTATATCAGGTATCATGATGTGGGTCCATCTTCCTTTGGTGGAAAAATCCCACCTTCGTTGCCATTCTCTTAGGCTTGAGAGCACTAATTGCGACTGCATTTCTCCGGCGATTGTCTTGTGAGACCTCATGCAACGCAACGTTTTCTTTAGCTGCAATGTCAAGCGGTTTCCCCCCGGCCAAGACATTTATTGCATCTTCGGATACCGTTCGGAATGCACAGCATACTCTTGGTGATGTCAGCCTATGTGCTGAGTTCACTCTCCTCATGTACGACTTATACTGTGCGGCTCCTGCCCATATGTGAGCTGCATACATTATAATGGAGGTGTTGGTACTGGTTATGAGTTTCCTTATGTGGGGCCGAGATCCACCAGGATTGGGTAGCAGTCTCGCCAAAACTGTGCACACTCTTGCTATTTTTTCCATATTTAATGTAGGGACTTGATCTGATTATTTGTCTTTCTATTTCCAAATCAAGGTGTTGCCATTCTCCTAGTCTTGAGAGTTCTAATTGTGACCGCGTTCTCCGACGATTCTCTTGTGAGACCTCATGCAACGCAATGTTTTCTTTAGCTGTGAAGGGGTTTCCTGCAACCAAATTCAAGATTCAAACTAAATACCTGGCGTTAGCCGTAGTCTCCTTGACTTTGTTGAACTGAAATCAATTGGAAATACGCTTCACTTTCCAGTATGAGGATTTCACCTTCGTCTCCATTTGTTGTTGTTTCCGTTGATGTTTACTGAATGTGTAAAAGCTTGATCGGGTTTGTTTTATATATTCCTTGATTCGTCGAATGTATTTAGGATATTCCTTTTCACCTTTTTTTTTTTTTTTTTTTTATTAGATTTCTCTCGGGAGAGGCGAACCTATAGCGTCGAGTGGGCGCCCCGAGATGCTATCAAATAACTGTTGCAGTTCTTTTTGAACAGTTGCAGGTTGTAACGCTCCGGGAACACTCGCGTGGGAAGGGAGTTCCACAGCTTCCCCGCTCTGTAACGGAACGAGTTCTGATACAGGGATGTTCGCGCCGTCGGGAGATGAACCACAAACGGGTGCGATCCGTCGGATTGTCTTGTGGAGCGCATATAGACCGAATTGCGTGGAACAATGCCAAGAATCTCCGAAGAACAGCGCCGGTGATAATATCTGTAAAACAGACAGAGGTCGGCTACGCGCCTTCGATGTGATAGCGACTGTAGTCCCGACGTCAGCGCCGAGTCCCCGATCAGGCGGATCGCTCGTCTTTGTACGCTCTCAAGTAGGTCGAGGGTATGTTTAGGAGCCGAGCTCCAAACATGAGAGCAATATTCGAGCGCGGGTCTAATTTGAGATTTATATAGGAGAAGAAGTTGGGCCGGAGTAAAGTAATTCTTGGCTCTAAAAAGATAACTCCGTTTTCCTGAGGCTGATCTGGCGATACCCGATACGTGTTTATGCCATGATACATTCGCACAGACCGTGACGCCGAGCAATTTCAAACTTTCCCCAGCCTCGAGGGCCCGGCCACTCATCATCAGCTGTGGAACCGATGATCCAGTTTTCTTTGTGAATGTTGTATACTGGGTCTTCGTTGCGTTGAAGTCGACAAGATTGGCCTTTCCCCACTGCAGGACTTTATCTAAATCCTGGTTCAGAGAGTCAATCTGTCTACATCTCAGCTGGTGCGACGTTGATGCACCAATCGGCCGATCACTCGAAAAGGAGGAAACAAGCGTACTATCATCCGCAAAACTGAACACTTTGTTATCCGTTGTCTCCAACAAATCATTTATGACCTTGCTTCAATATATATTTTATTCACTTGAAATCGATACATTATATTCCGTGCAGTGTGTCAAATTCTCCTCACTTCTCCTTTCTTCGGATGTTATTCTTCAATTGCACTGGATCAATGTCTGATGAGTTTCTAGTTTTGCTCGGTTGCTCTGATGAACTAACCGAACGGGTGGACTTCGAAATTGTTACGTCGAGGCAATTTTCGCATGCTTCGAATGTCCGGTAAAAATCGTTATTTTACTTTTTGATCGCGTACCAATCACTCCGTAAATTATTCTTGACTTCGATCGGTCTGCTTTTTACGTGTTGATCTAGAACTTACTTTTTTCAGTTACCTCGCTAACCATATCTTTATTCGATCTCAATTTCACCCACCTCGCTCCTTTCTTCGATCAATCTCTTTTTCTTCTCTGTCTTGTTTTACGTGACCTCTTGTCGATTTCTTTTTTCTGACTTATCACCCATCCGATCTTCGTTGTGTTGTGACCACCATAATCTCGCTCCTCTTCTCTCTACGGCCTTTTTACGATGTTCTCTTGAATTCGCCCAATCGTTTTTGTGTCAACAGACAAAACTGAGCTACGTGGTTGTGACACACGCTAACAGCTTTGGTATAGAAGGTGGAGAGTTATTTGAATTAATTTATATGCTGCGCACCCTGATCGTAGCTTGTTGCATCGTGCAAAAGGAGGTGTTGGTTATGAGTTTCCTTATGTGGGACCGGGATCCTCCAACATTGGGTAGCAGGCACGCCAAAACTTTGCATACTCTTCCCTTTTTCACTCGTTTTCCTCAGGTGTTGTCGAGTATAACACTAAGATATTTAATATAGGGACTTGATCTGATTATTTGTCTTTCTATTTTCAAATCAATGTGTTGCCATCCTCTTAGTCTTGAGAGCTCTAATTGTGACTGCGTTCTCCGGCGATTCTCTTGTGAGACCTCATGCAACGTAAAATTTTCTTTAGCTGCAATGTCAAGTGGTTTCCTTCCGTCGAAGACATTTATGGCATCTTCGGATACCTTTCGGGATACGCAGCATACTCTTAATGATGCCAGCCTATGTGCTGAGTTCATCCCCCTCATGTACGACTAATAGTGTGCGGCTCCTGCCATATGTGAGCTCCATACATTATAATGAAGGTGTTGACACTGGTTATCAGTTTCCTATTGTGGGGCCGGGGTCCACCAACATTGGGTAGCAGTCACACCAAAACTTTACATACTCTTGCCGTTTTTTCACTCGTTTTTCTCAGGTGTTCCTTGAAGGTCAACCTGTTGCCGAGTATACCACCAAGATATTTAATATAGGGACTGGATCTGATAATTTCTTTCTTTTTCTAAATCAAGGTGTTTAACTTTCTTGCGGCTGCTTATTAAAACTGCCCCCCTACCGGATAGTTTCAGTCCGGCCATATCTAACCAGCATTTAATGCTCTGGATTGCTTGGGAGCAAATATTCTCCAGGTCATCTAGATGTTTAGCTACTGCCACTATCGTCAAATCATCTGCGTACCCAATGATTCTTACTCCTTCTAGTACATTAACTCTGTGCACATCATCATACATGATATTCCATAACAGCGGACCAAATACAGACCCCTGTGGTACACCCACTGTTATTTTATATTTCTGTGGTTCCTCATCTGTGTCATAGAGCAGTCTTCTATCCGAGAGACAGTTTGCTAGTTACGGATATTGCGACGGAGCATGCTTGTTTGGAACTTAGTATGCATTCTATTACTCCTGTCCGAGTAACTGTTCGTCTCAAATGTCTCTCCAAAATCGTTCGTGCGGCCTCGAATCTCACGCGCTCTGTGAGTACGTGTTTCGCATTTTCTATTTTGCTTCCGCAGTAGAAGTAGTGTGTGTGAGACGCACCAAGTAGGGTGAGACTTGTAGATCGCCCAATGCTTCTAGAATCCGATTCCAGTTCACCGAGTTAAATATATTTTTAACGTCTAGTCTCACCACGGCGCAGTCTTTTTTCTTGTCTCCTAGCCATCGTGCTGCAGCTATCGCATTGCGAGCGATGTCGCACACGACAGATAGTGCCTTACCGGTTGATCTAATTTTCCGGAACCCATACTCCCATTCAGAGAGCCCCGTTGTGCCTTCAGTTGTTCCAGGCGAGTGGCAATTACTCGCTGAAGCAGTTTCCCCGTTGTATCCAGCATGCACAACGGACCATAGGACGACGACGCTTCTGGAATCTTGACTCCTTTTGGTATAAGCACAAGCCATCGTTGCCGAACGTTTAGAGTTTGAAGGCAGGAAAAGGCAGCTGAAAACTTCCGGCTTTTTTGATAAACCAGTTTTCACTACAGCGTTAGGAATACCATTTAGTCCCGGGGTCTTGTTTTTTTAACAACCCTTTCAGCCAAGAGCAGCTCTTCGGTGATATTTCTTTTTCGATGATGGTATTCCTCTTTCGGTGATGTTCCATTCCTCTTGCATGCTCAACACCTCACACTGCTGGAAGACGACAGCAACGATTTTGGCCTGTCCCTTTTACTTTTTTGCATTTGACTACTGTTGTTGTGTAGTCTTTTCATGACTATCTTATAGGCGCTGCTTCATGAGTTTTTATTTAATTCGTCCTTTAGGGAACCGCGCCAATTTTACTCTTGCGGATCACATTCCTCAACTCTTTCCGTTTGTTGACGAATTCTGTATGTAGCTAAGGGTAGTTGTTACGGTTTCTTGCTCTTTGATGCAAGCGTCGTCGTAACCTGTTGCACTCCGATCGCTTATGGGGGATTTTTGGGTTCCACCAATACACCGGCTAGATTGTCCCTGCTGGTTGTCTTTGTCGTGGCATAGAAGCGTTGCAAGCGGTCGTTAGCCACTTCATGACTTTTTCGGCTTGCCTGTTCGCATCAGCGTCTGTGTTAAACTGTTCGATTTGGTCTTCCAGTATATAATCGAGCATGGAGGTCTTTCTCTTTCCATCAATTTTTCCGAGCTTTCTTTGCCAATTTGCCAGTTATGAATCCTCTGTGTGATTATCCGATATAGGGACACCGAGTCTACGTTGATCACTTTACTACAGAAAATTTTATTGTAATGTCAGCGACAACCAACCAAAATTTAATCGCAATCGGATGGACGGCGTGCGGAGAACCAATTTTCAGATAAAGGGCCACTTTTACGTTGATAGTACGACATCAGAAATCTTCACGCCAAGAATAACTTACCAACATTTTCATCGTATTCCGATGAGTGGTATGCGAAGAAAGAATTATCTGATATAACACCACCTGGTGTACGCTGATGGTACTATCACAGAAACTTTCATGCTACTGTGACGGTGATGGATTTTGGTGTGGTGCCGGCTCGGGAACGGGTTCACGAATACACCCCACGCGTTCACTGTGGTAAAGAAACTGAGTTTAATTTTCGCAGTCAGATCTGTCACCTGTTTGAAAATGGGAACGACTATTGAGGTTTTCCATTCTTCCGGAATGACTTCCTTATCCCATATTGCTTTAATCAGTTGGAGGATCTGTGGGGATTCTCTATATCACACGGAGAAATAACCTACAATTCCTACCTAACTTCGTCACCATAATCCAAGTCTGCAATAGCACGCATTCGCAAACACGTAAAGAACACACTTCCAAATCTGCAACAGCATCCATTCTCAAATCTGCGATCGCATACATCCCCAAACTTGCAAAGAATTCATTTCCCAATCTGCAATCGCATATATTTTCCAATCCCTAATAGTATGCATTTGTAAAACATACAACCGAATATACTCCGAATCCCACAACAGAATACATTTTAAATCATCTCCCTCATCTACATGAAACCGCACGCATTTTTCCCAAAAACCACTTCGGTTAATTTCCTACTCAAACTATATTTCTCGCTTGCGACCAAGCAGCATTAGTTTCCCCGAAAACCATTTCGGCTCTCATCCGACCTAAACCAATTGAAACAATACCAATTCTCCTTACTGGTAAGTCACCAGCACGATGCGTTGCACTTCCACGAAACAACCATTGTAATGATCAAGGCCCATGTTCCTTTGTCTAACCGACAACCCATGCCCATACCATGGTTATGCCTCCAGAACCGATTTCTCAGTATACACAGAAACCGAGGAATCTAACTCAGTCTGTACGGCGGGAATTCCCTGAAACAAATTATCTATGCACGCATAGCAACCCTTCTTCCTGTTCCTAGTAAGTGGCAGTGAGCTTACTTAGCTATGACCTCACTGCCACGACACCATGAATGGATTCTTGCTCCCTTTTAGTCAGTCGAGTCCCAACCACCACCGAGCGCACATGGCTCTTCCATTACCCAAAGTCGAGTCTCAATCGTTGTGCCGTTCAGATCTTGAATCTTAAAATAAGAGAGCCAAACCTCATATCTCGCGGAGTCCAATCGAGAACGGAGTAAGGTGAATGCGGGCGTTGAGTTTTCTTACCAACTAAGTCCCATCTGTAATTCTGTACGTGTTTCGAAAACACTATTAATGTGCCCATCTATGTTAAGAGTAGAACCGACTGTGCTTAAAGAACAAATTCTGTAAATCGAAACCATTTAACATCAAATGTGTACTGTCGGGATGTGCTGATATAAACAAAAAATAAAAAGATCGCAAACAACAAAGCTAATCAGGGCGTTTTTATTCTTCATTCCTCTCTGGTGAACAATTCTTGCGGTGAAACATTCGTTGGGGAGTTGAGTGAACTGTGCCCGTGTCTTGGCATACAACCAAACCCCCCACAGATCTTTTGAGCGGTTGCCTCTCCTCCATGCTTCACAAGCTCTGTCGGTATGCAGTCGACTCCGGGAGCTTTGTTGTTTTTCAATCGTTTTATTGCGTCTGCCACTTCGTTAAAAGATGGCTCTGGGATCTGAGGCTCGGCTGTATGTACGTCTGGTGCGTTTATTTGTGGTTGGTGGGTGCGTACATTGAGCAAGTTTTCAAAATACTGCTTCCATCTTGTGATGATATTGTTTGTTTCTGTGACCAGACAGCCGTTTGCGTCTCGAATTATTTTCGCTCTCCCTCGGTAGCCATTTCTGATTGAATTTATGATGGCATACATACCTCTGATATTCTTTGCTCTGGCATTTTCTAGGATTTTTTCGATCCGCATTTTTTTGCGTTTGAAAAGTTTCGTCTCTTTCCGAATTGTCGCGTATCTTTCTGCGTTGACTTCATCATATCTTTCTAAGTGGATCACACTGAGGGGTTTACGTTATTCGATCTTCCTCTGGCGCTCATCGTCAAACCAAGGTTTGGACTTAATTGTTTTCTTAAATCCCAATACCTTTTGGGCTGTTTGTTTGATTGTGTCTCTGATCGATGCCAATTTAGTGCCCAGATTATTGGTTTCCTCTTCCTCACCACTCCCATTCTCTAGGATGCTAAATCTATTCATTAGTTCGTCTTGATATGTGTCGAATAATGCCATGGAAAATTCAGTAACATTTTCAGTATTTTATTTTGTGTGTGCGAGCACAATTACACCATACAGGGACGCCGTACAGGAGTATAGCTTGAAAAATGGTTTTAAAAATTATAATTTTATTTTCGAGGCTAAGCTTTGATTCTCTACACACTAATGGATACAGAACTCTTGCGACTTTGTTTATTTGTCAATTGTGGTAGTGATGTGTTTTTGAAAGATAAGTTTTTTATCTAGAATAATACCTAGATATCTACAGTCTTCGGACCAATCAATATCAACTGCACACATACTGAGTTTAGTGCCGTTTGGTAGGTAGCTGAGTTTCATTCATGTTTTGGTAATATTTAGTTTGTCAAGAGCTGCTTGCAAAGAGTTGTAGACGTTAGTGTATAAGGCACCCGAAGAGAAAATGGCCGTATCATCGGCAACATAGCTACCTGAATGGTTTCACCTAGACATGCTAAATAAATAATTTTCTTTTTTTAAAGAAATGCTATATTCTCGGTAAATTACTTAGTGTTGTACGCATTGTCAACAATATTAACATTTAGCAGCGATCTTGCGATATCTTCAACGAGATCGCCGCGGATTACTTATAAAAAATGCGCGAATAGAACAAACGTCATAAATGACGTAACGTAATTCGCTCCTGTGTGAGCTGATTATAATTTAATCCAACCTACAAGTAGAATTGTTGAGGAGTTTCTCTACCTTTAATTTCTTAAACTATAGGTCAAATAAGGATCGTATTATCTTACCCCTTCAAACTTTGAGTATATATAATTATTTAAGGAGAATTAGTGGTTTTAACGTTCGATATATTTTATGCTGCTTTTCTTATATTATTTTTTGTTTTCACAAATCAGATAATAAAAAGAACAACAACAACGGCTGCAAAAAAGAAATAAAACCGATTTTGAAAAAAATCGTTTCTTTAAACTCCCTGACTTAATTTCATATTAAATCCACACTTACAATCAGTACGATATCACCGCTTCATTAACACTGTCGTATCTATTCACCTAGAACCAATAGCCGCTATAAATTAGAAAAAAAATTAAAAATTAAAAAAGCGAAGAAAACAAACCCATGTAGTAATTGCATACATATGTTTCGTGACTAAATAGTAATTCTAGCTAAATTTAAAGCAACCTTAATTTTTATGCTTTGAAATGAATTTATGTCTTAAAATGAAATTAATTCTTATGCTTTATTTTTAAATTTCTTTTTTGGTTGGTTTCAGCCTTCAAAATAAATAATAATAATAAACAAAAACCAAATTGCCAAAACTAATTCAAAAAACCAAGTTTTATCCGTTTCAAGTCTATCCTCATTTCTAAACTACTCACTCTTCACTAACAGTGTGGATGCTTGAAATAAATTTTACACCAATATAACGCTAAATAAAATATGTACAAACACTTTTGGAATTAACTTGAATTCGAATAATTTATCGATGTAAAAAGAAAACGAAATTAAAAACAATAACGTGAAGAATGAAGAACAACTATCCCAGGAGATGACACTCAAAACAAGTACTTAAAAAACATGTTTGCCAGTTGTACGATAATTTGTATTTATTTATTTTAACAAACGACATTATTTCCTTTTCTAATTGTTCGAAAGTTTATATATATATATATATTACTAATGATATAATAATCAAAAAAACAAGGGATTTTAATTAAACATTGTTTAGATATAAGAACTTAATTTAAGTACTTCAGGAACAGAATATCTATTGAATACTTTTAGAGATATTATTTATGTAAAATTTGCTTTGAATTTTAAATTGAATAAATCTACTTATTGGCTAACAACATAAGTATTACTAGACTAAATTTAATTTCATAACATAGGTAAATAAAAATAAACAAACATTGTTAATATATAGATAAATATAAATCATGAAATTGAATAAAATTGAAAACGTTTTAAAATACATAAAACACACTATTCTTAAGGTTTTTGTTTTGTTATTTATAAAATAAGAAAAAGTCTTTTAAAATAAATAAATATAAGATTTACCTAATAAATAATATGAATTGTTTTATTTAAACTTTTTATAATGATAATTCTATTATGAATTTAACAAACAAGTTCTTGTCTTTTTTTCTATAAGTGTATAAAACAGAATATATATTTAGAATAAAAACTGTCTATTGAAACAAAAACTAGATGTCTAATTAAAACTGTAAGTTTGTTTTAAGTTTTTGTATACTTTATGTAAATAGTAAACAAGTATAAATGTCTGTAACACAGAAGAGAGATATTCAAATAAAACATATAAATATATGTGATTACATTTTAATGTGTTATTAATTTAAAATACTTTCTTTGAAATACATGAGAACATAGACTGATGGACATCTGAATAATAAGTCATCAGGTTGAAAGCGATCTTGACTGGGTTAGTGGAGATTGAAAATAAAAATCCATGTCATGCTGTAATGGCCGAGGTTTTAGTTTTACTGATTTTCAAAGTAATCGCGACAATTACTCTCTGATGCAAGTTTTTGTGGCTGGATAAAAAGATTCCGTTCGTTTATACAATACGGTTCCTACAATGTCTAAATGTATGCTGTTTCCTTTGCCCTCCTCTTACTATACTTGTGTCCATTCCATGTTTGTAGAGCTTTAGGTGAAAAGCTGGATTGAAACATTTCTTCCAGTTTAAAAATACGAGCACTCTTGGCTTATTTATTTGAGAGTGTCTGTGTGGGGGTTCTCTATACCACACGAAGAACCAACCCACAATCCCTACCTAACTTCGACCGCTAACAGCGCGTCACCATAACCCAAACCCGCAATAGCACACCATTCGCAACATGCAAAGAATACACTTCCCAATATGCCCAGAACCCATTCCCCAACCAGTGATAAAATGTATTTTCAAACTTACTACGGAATATTAATCATCTCCCTCAACTACATCAAACCGCATACATTTTTCCCAAAACCACTTCGATCAATTTCCTATTTAAACTATACCTTTCGCTTACTACCAAGCAGCATTATTTTCCCCCGAAACCATTCCGGCTCACTTCCTGCTTAAAGCATCGTTACACCTCGCTTTACACCCCCTCTAAAACAATTAATATTCAATCATCCTTGCATCCAATAATCATTTTGCACACAATGCCATTCGCGCCTCTTAAACAATCCTCAAGTACTTTGCATACAATGCAATACGCGCCTTTTTCCCACAAACAATTAAAATACATATCGCACACGTTGCGATAATCACTCATCCATTCAGAAGCAAAGCGCTGCCGCTTTTTCCACGGGCAATTAATTCATATCGCATACGTTGCGATAATAACCCATTCACACCCACCTTCCAAAGCCAAAACAATTACCAAAAATCCATGTAATCAAACACTTGACCCACTCTCCAAGGCCACTCGCTAACTGCATTCTGCTTCGCATTTCAAAAACCAAGCGAGCACCTGTCCGCGGACCTACACGGTCTCATATTTTAAATGCTATTTTTTTTGCCGGGAAACAAGTGTCATACAAGATATATGACACGGTCGGTGTTTTCAAAGGTCTTTGGCGACGATATAATTGAGCGTCGGTAAAGTGCCGAGTTCGGCGAAATAGTGGACATAGCAGTGAAGCGCAACTAATCGCATGATACGATTTGGGCACACGGGCCAAATGCACTATAATTGGTTTGCAATTAAGTAATTGCTCAATTCACTACCGCTGCATTTTAGGCAGGGTAAATTGAACGGGCAGCAATTATTGGAAAATACAAATAACCTGTGATAGGCAAATAACCTCAAAATAGGTTATCCATTCGGATAGAGGAGAATGCATCATTTGCATTAATTTCCCAATAACTTGGTATATAAAGAGTGGTTGCGGATGGGTGATTGATATAGTGAATTAATCAAGCAACAACATCGCGGCCCTAGCGTTTGTACAGCGGGCCTTCTTGCTTTTAAAAGTCAAAGTGTTTAATAAATAAGGGATGGATATTCCCAGTAGTTCTATTAGTAAGGTTTTAAAGTTAACATAAAGAAAGGTGTTAAGTAAACCAGGGATGGACATTCCCAGTATTTCTAATAATAAAGCTTTAAAGTTAGCATAAAAAAAGTGTTGTTTCAATTCATATCAAAACCACAAACCGAAGGAAGACCGCCACCCGATGAGTTAAGCAATTATATCAAGACCGCAGAAGCCCCCACAAAGAAGTAAGTTACTCCAAGTATAATTAAACAAATAAACATTAACATAATTTGCAACGCCTTCCAAAATTAACATTGTGAAACTTATAAATATAACATTTGGCGAGTAACGAGGGGTATAATAGAAGAAATTATAAATAACAACACATTTCTGATAACAAATTATTAAATGCTAATATCAGAGGTTACACTCTGATGTTACACCATTTCCCTCGCAACATTTATTTTCCCCGAAAGCCATTTCGGCTCCCATCCCAACTAAACCAATTGAAACAACACCAATTCCCCTTACTGATAAGTCACCAGCACGACGCGTTGCATTTCCAGGAAACAACCACCGCAACGACCAAGACCCATATCCCTTTGCCTAACCGACAAATCATGCCCATACTTGGCCGTGCTTCCAAAACCGATTTCCTCGTATACATAGGGACAGAGGAACCCAATTCAGCCTGCACGACCGTAATTCGCAGGAACTAAATTCCCTATGCACGCATAGCAACCCTTTTCAACTTCCTAGTAAGTGGCAGTGAGTTTATTTATCTATGCCTCCACCGCCGCGACACGATGAATGGATTCTCGCCATTTCTAGTCAGTCGAGTCACAACCACCGTCGAGCGCACATCGCTCTCTCGTTACAACTGTCGCAATCCAACCACCGTCGGGATCGGTCACTTCCATTATCTATCAGTCGGGTGCCGTGGAGTGACAACGAGTCGGAGTTCTTAAGCAATTCGTGTCCCAGTCTCTAAGAAATCATAGTTTTCGTGGCCGACATACATTAAGGAAAGAAAAATATAATAACAATATTTAGACGACTGCCGATTGTGAATACAAGTTGTGGTTCCTAGATCCGGTGACATTCTTTAGTGCCTAAGAAATTATAGTTTTAGCGGCTGACATTTTTAAAGAAAGATAAATATAATAACAATATCTAAACGAATACCAATTATGAACACAACTTCAGTTCTTAAGTCTGGTGACATCCACTAGTGTATAAGAAATAATAGCCGCCGTGGCCGACATAAATTAAAGAGAGAAATATGTAATGACAATATCTAAACGAATACCAATTGTGAATACAAGTTTTAGTTCTTAAATCCGGTCAACGAATATTTATGCCACTTTGAATAAAAAAAAAAGTTTATATACAACAACACCATAGTGTTTCATTTGGTTTCTCTGGTTCGATATCCTGTGACTATTCGCCGTTCCCGTGATTACCGTCGGTGGGTGACAGTGGACCCGTGCCGTACGCCGGCGCACCATACTCCACCACCCACATATGTTCTGTGGAAGTTGGTGTATTTAGCACTTGTTTCCAGGTCGAAAAATGGTAAGGGGCTAGAGATATGGGCAAGATGTGACGTGGGAGGAGCGGTTGGATTGATATTGGGCAAGGCGTTATTACGGTGGGCGGGGGAGCGCAGGAGGGTTTGGAATAAGGAGTGCGATCGCGGTGAGATACGGGGAGGGGGGTCGGTTGTACCACGACTTGGGAGAGGGGTTTAGTGGGACGAGTTGAAATTGAATCGGAATGGCGAGTGCGAGTGCGGCTAGTTTTGAGAGAAGGATATCATATCTTGGTGTTGCAGATCCAAAAAGCAACAAAACCACAAATGAATGCAATGACCTTTTGGATGCTGGTGGAAGTAAAATTATAGCTTCTACCAACGAGTCAAAATGTAATGCTTGCAAACGAGTGAATAACACACGGTGACTGAATGCCCTAGAAGTATGCAAGGGAAAGCCAACTCCAATAAGCTTGAGCTTTCATATACATAACACGATAAATCTAAAGTGTGCTATTGGGAAAGATCAAAACCAACTTTCAGCTGTAAATATTGCCAGCTGATGAAGCGTCCAGTGAATATCAAATACCGGTGACGGACGATGACCCACTACCGCAATTAAGTAAAATAACGATCAACGGAAGATGGCTGTTATTGGTTGCGGTGACCCTTGCTGTGGTAAAAGGTTCAGTTGGTGCTATGAAAGATATTCAACGAAGGCAACGGAGAGTGCTGTTACCAGCGGTGATTGCTTTTAAATATATAAAAGAAAAAATGAATGTATTTTTGGTTAGTGATAGAAGGGTAAAGTACGAAATAAATCAAGATTTGTATAATTAGGAAAATTTAACTTTTGTCTATTCTTTCCGTTACACGTGAAACGAACACTTGGCTTAGGAAGGACTTTATAGGACGAGTTATAACCAAAATGTAGGGTACTCCGTTCGATTTTGGAAAAAAACTGAGGGGTGATTTAGGATGGAGAGTACTGTTATTATTACCTAGTGTGGGTTTAGGTATAGAGAGCAAGGGTTTAGTCGGTTTGTTGGAGTTGCTTAAGGATAAAGTCATCCTGTCGATCCTAAAGTGTCCGCTGTTTTTCGAGTGGAAAATCCAGCCATATCTGAAGGGGGGGACTAAGCGGAAACCGGGTTTACTCTTATTGCAGGGAAGTAAGAAAGCTGCACGCTTACTGTGTATAAAAGTAAACCTAACGTAAAAGTTCCCCTTCTAAGCATCAAACCTACATGTGTACAAGTTGAAAACTATTTTAAACACGCTCCAGGGACCATTACTTTTAATAATAAAACAAAGTTTGGTGTGGTCGTCGTTGACCAGGTGGCACGCAGATATAGTCTGAAGACGGGGAGTTTCCGATCGTCTCTTCAATTTCTGTTCAATATTTTAGATTTGGCAGCGATAAACGCGCGGATATTATATAAAGAGTCCACCGAATCGAAAATATCTAAAAAGGGGTTCATATTTTGTTCAGACGAGCAATTAGCTAAAGAAAACAACGAGAACATATGCCAAAGATCAGTCGCTTCATTTCTGTCACCTTCAACGTCAGAAGTGCGAAAAAGTTGTCAAATGGGCTACCGAAAAAAAAAATAGAAGCAATAATTGTTGTTTATATTGCAGAAAAATCATATGCGGAAAATACGTAAACAAAATTCAGTATATTTGTAAAAAATATGCTCAATAAATATGATCACCCTACACCGTTAATATAATTATCATTTCCGTGATAATTAAGAAGAAAGAGTTTTTACTTATTAATAATATATTTAAACCTGAGGTTTAATATTGCTCAATACAGATGTTACTGCAAGGCGGTGTGTCGGCAATGTCACGAGTATGGATCGCCTAACAATGAGTGGACTGTTATTTTGTGTTACTTTATTTTAAAGTACAAACATATTATATTTATTTGTTTGATTATATATTTACATAGAGAGGTATTTATTTGTTTAAATAGAACTCTAATCTGTTACCCGATCTCTTTATTTTATGCACCTCCAGGCCGGACTCTGCTCTGGATGATGGCCGTTGTAGCTTTACCCGGCGCTTGCATTGTACTGGTTGTACTCCTCAACTGCCGCTGCTTTTATTCTCTCTTTTGTCCCCGTTCCCTCGTTCGCATGTTGTCACATGCGCTCACAAAGAGAGCGACTGGTATAAATGGCCGATCATCAGTCCGCCAGTCGGCCTCTCTCAACAAGTCAAACTTCTACTTTATAAACAAATCATCAGGCCCACACTTACTTACGCTTGTCCCATCTGGTTCCATATCTCTCCCTCTCAAATGGAAAAACTTCGTATCTTCGAAAGGAAGTGTTTTAGACTAATCACAGGGCTACGTCGACAGCGCGACTCCCACAAATATATCAGAAGCCTTACGCTATACCACTCCGTCGGCCTGGAGAGATTGGATAGAAGGTTCCTGGAATTGTCGATAAGATTCATTGAAAACCTGTCAGCCAATCCAAACCCTCTCATCAATTCCCTTAGCCTCCCCAGCCACAATGCATCAAATCCCTATCTTCATGCACTCCATTTAAAGGCTCTCTTCTACGCAGGAAGATTAGTAAATGATGCGAACGAAATCATCTACCATAACAGGGTAACCGATCTTAACCACTTCAAATACTCAAACATTCAACCCTTTTCTCGGGTTCTTTCCTTTAACGAGCAGTCGGTGGAGAGACCTCCCTCTGCCGCTCCCTTCCCTCCTTAGGGTATGTAAAGTATGGAATCTCAACTTAATCTTAAGACTAGTCAAATTTGTTCTAAATGACTATATGTGAATTTATTTAACTACCTTAGATATAAGCTAGATTTAAGTAGAGATAAGTAGTTTTAAGAATATTTATTGTAAACATTGACAATCCATCCTGGTTTTCATGACCTTTCCAGGAGTCATACTAATAAATTGTATCTTATAGATCTCCTTAGACGTAAGACCTCAATTTAAATATTACTTGGAAAAATGTTCTAGGCATTGTAAGTAAATTTGTCACAACTTAATTAAGTTAGCTGTAAACTTATGTAACTAAACTTTTAATGGTCAATAAAGACAGCGTTTTATAAAAAAAAAAAAAACCGCCAGTCGGCAGTTATCGTCACCGCTTTACGCAAAGGGAGCCATTATTGCGAGCCATTATTCACAATATTGGCACACTGATAAAACAGAGAATCCAAAACAATCGTACCCGACAATTGGAAGACAAACTGAAGGGTATTCAGATGGACCAGAACATTTTAAAAATGTTAAAAAGATATGTGGCACCTCTCGTATCACTGGACCAATCATGCACAACGGCCTTGTTGTCAATAATGACACCAATAAAGCAAACATCATCGGAGAGACCTTTGAAAATAATCACAAGCTCACTCTCGAGGATGGCGACTCGGAATCAAATGCAATAATTAGTTCAGAGGTTCACAACAAATTAGACAACTTTAACGAGCCAATAGTTGTCTTTAACTCAGCTAACAGTGCATACTTCGACGACACACGTGATAATAGTCACGGCTTCGTCACACCAAATACCCTACAGAACCTAGTTAAATCTCGAAACCCCAAGAAGTCACCCGGTATCGACAATATGTCCTACCACTCGTTGCGAAGGCTTTCTGCTTTATTCTTTATAAAGCTCTCCATCCTGCTCAACCATGCCTACAACATGGGGTATTTTCCCCAAGCTTGGAAGCATGCTGTTGTCTGCCCAATAGCAAAAGTTGGGAAACCAAATTATCACCCCTCAAGCTTTCGTCCTATTTCGCTCCTCACCAGCATCAGCAAAATATATGAACAGTTCATATACGAGAAGCTAAATAAATTTATCAGTGTCAGGAACCTAATACCTGACTTCCAATTTGGATTCAGAAGAGCGCATAGCACCACTATGGCTCTCAATATATTTCAAAACCACATTTGCGTGCGCCTCTTTAATAAGGAACCCACCATTGCGGTGAGCTTGGACATTGAAAAGGCTTTTGACACAACCTGGATCGAAGGTCTCGTTTTTAAATTACTGAATACTGGCCTCAGTAAAACGCTGTGTAATATAATCTACCAGTTCGTTTTAAACAGAACCTTCCAAGTTCGAGTGAATGGAAAGCTTTCCCGAACTTTCAACGCCGCCGCAGGCGTACCACAGGGCTCCATTCTAGGCCCCATCTTATTTAATATCTACACCTCAGATATTCCTCGCCCTGTGGATGGTAGAGTAAACCAGATTTGCTATGCGGATGACGTCCTAGTGTACACGTCATCTAAAAGCCCAAAACTCGCAACAAACCGACTCAACCGCCATCTGGACGAACTGTATCAGTATTATAGTCGGTGGAAAATTCGACTTAACCCATCTAAAGCAGTAGCTATAATTCTGAGTAGTAAACACTCCCAACCTACTTCTCGATATTCACAGAATATTCGAATAAAAATGGGAGATACTACGATTAGACCACAGGACAGGATGAAATATCTTGGGGTCATTTATACCCCAAAAATGAATTTCATCAAACATGTGACCCACATTCTCCAAAGGGGCCTCGGTCGGTCTAAGCAACTGCACAACATCTTCAAGTGGAGCAACAAAGTTGACACCAAAGTTAAGCTTCTCTGCTATAAGCAGCTAATCCGATCTGGAATATCGTATGCCTTTCCCATATGGTCCTGCATATCTTCGGCCCAAATGGAAAGACTTCGGGTTTTCGAAAGGAAACTCCTCAGAAGATGCACCAATCATTCTAGAAGGCCTGACGGTCGTCATTACCCCAACTCTCACCTATACGAAGGCGCCTCCATTACCCCTATCGACGAGTACTTGCTTCAATTAGCATATAAGTACCTCGAAAACATTCAGAACAGCGAGAACCCACTTGTACGGGACTCCTGCGTTCTTGACCCTTCTCTCTTTCGATCTCTTCGGATCAAACCCCCACAATTTCTTCTTCAGTACAAAACTGAAGAAAGCACCCTTCCCAACAACATTCCCCTCTATAATAGAGGATTCCTGGACCCATCCCATAGGGTCTACTATTAACAAACCACACACACGAACGCACAGTACAAGACGGCACAAACACAAACATATACACCGACCAAAGCGCAGATTATCAGACGCCAAGGACGTGATCTGCGTTCACTACCGCACCCAAGACCTACCGGTCTTGTACGATTTCTTTCCCACCATCCCCCTATAAAAGTAGTTAGAGAACACTCGGACTAACACTGTCCACACTATCCTTGGATACCCCCCCTTTTTCTCTTTTCTTTTCAGAGATCGCGAGACCGAGCCCAACATCCTCACGGATGTGGGTGATTCTGGTTATCGCAAGATGACCAGAAGTCAGAGACAAGATGAAGGACACATATGTCCTGTCTCGCTAAATTCGGCCTTCTCGCCACAATTTTTTTTTTTTTTTTTTTTTTTTTCGCCAGTCGGCAGTGTGCTTGAACTGCGGTAAGAAAGGACATCCAGCCAGCTACAGGAACTGCCCTAAATATAAAGAGATAGTCCACAGAACCAAGGAGACTCGAGCTAAACAAGTAGCCTAGTCAAACTTCGGAAAACAGGCTACACAAAATTTCATCAAAAATTGATTTACATTCGCTGATAGCATTAAAGGGACCCAAACAAAGAATATGAAAACTCTTCCACCACCTCTCCCCAAAAAACATATTCAAGTCCCTAAACGATC
Source organism: Microdon myrmicae (assembly GCA_963931805.1). NCBI lineage: Eukaryota > Metazoa > Arthropoda > Insecta > Diptera > Syrphidae > Microdon > Microdon myrmicae. The sequence continues at coordinate 196,069,813 of OZ007496.1, forward strand.
TGCTATACAGGCCAACACAACGCCACAAATCCAAGCGGGGGCACAAAAGCCTCCAAAAGGGGCAACCCCCAATGCTCGAGAAACTACTTAGTCTCTCCCGCGTGATTGAGGATATTCGACCCGGATATGAAAAACTAACAACTAAGACTGAGAGGGCTACACTCCCGTATGTAAGACATACGCTTCAAAACGGATCAAAAAATGTAAAGTTATCCTTATAAATGTCAACTCCCTTGTTTCGCTACCAAAGCGTATGATAGACTCTGACTTCATAAAGGATAACCGGGCGGACGTGGTTCTTGCAACCGAAACTAGGTTGCATCCATGTCACCGTCCCGCTTTCCCAAACTTTTCAATGAATCGAAGAGTTCGAACCCTGTCTGGCGGACTCACCATCAACGAAGGTGGCACCTGTAAACTAGTTAATAGCGAACTTCGCCATGAAGCTATTGACCTCCCACATTTCGAGTCCATAGAGGTTTCTGCGGTTGAATTGCATCTAGCTAATAACGGTAGAGTGAATATATACTCCGTTATACCACTCATATAAAACTAATAATGGCCCCATTAATCCCGAAGATATCGGCCAATTGATAACGTCCTCGGGGCATACACCCTTCATCATAGGCGGCGATTTCAACTCCAGGCATCCCCACTGGGAACAACTCCGTCTCTTCCCCAAACGGCACAAAGTTGTTCCAATGGTACACCGAAAACTGTCTAGCCCTCAACTGCGAAATAGTCGAAAAAAAAACCTACGGTTGGTATCCAAGGCAACTCAATCCTGGACATCTTTATTGTGTCCAAAGACTTACTCCCCCAAATCACTCCTCCCCAAATGATAATTATATTAACGGTATAGGGTAATCATATTTATTGAACACATTTTTTACAAATATGCTGAATTTTGTTTACGTATTTTCCGCATATGATCTTTCTGCAATATAAACAACAATTATTGCTTTTTTTTCGGTAGCCCATTATAGGTGAAGGTGACAGAAATGAAGCGACTGATCTTTGGCAAATGTTCTCCTTGCTTTCTTTAGTTAATTCCTCGGCTGAACATTATATGAACTCCGTTTTAGATATTGTCAATTTGGTGGACTCTTTATATAATATCCACGCGTTTATCGCTGCCAAATATAAAATATTGAAAGGAAATTGAAGGGACGATCGGAAACTCCCCGTCTTCAGACCATATTTGCGTGCCACCTAGTCCACGCCGTCCACACCAAACTTTGATTTATTATTAAAAGTAATGGTTCCTGGAGCACGTTTATAATAGTCTTCTAACTTGTACACCTGTATGTTTGGTGCTTAGAAGGGGAACTTTTACGTTGTTTACTTTTATACACAGTAAGCGTGCAGCTTGCTTGCTTCCCTGCAATAAGAGTAAACCCGGCTTCCGCTTAGCCCCTACCCCAGCACCACCACCACCACCACCAGATATAACTAGATTTTCCACTCGAAAAGCAGCGGACACTTTAGGATCGACAGGATGACTAATTTTCTTTTCACCCATGTATCTATATCAGGTCTCATGGTGTGGGTCCATCTTCCTTTGGTGGAAGAATCCCATCTTCGTTACTATTCTCTTAGTCTTGAGAGCTCTAATTGCGACCGGGTTGTGACCATTTTTTCACTCGTTTTTCTCAGGTGTTTCTTGAAGGTCGACCGGGCCTCGAGTATAACATCATGATATTTAATATAGGGACTGGTTGTCCTATTTCCAAATCAAGGTGTTCAACTTTCTTGCGAGTGCTTATTAAAACTGCCAGCTAGTTTCAGTCCAGCCATATCTAGCCATTTAATACTCTGGATTGCTTGGGAGCAAATATTCTCCAGGTCATCTAGATGTTTAGCTACGTCCACTATTGCCAAATCATCTGCGTACCCAATGATTCTAACCCCTTCTGGTACATTGACCCTGAGCAGACAATCATACATGATATTCCATAACAGCGGATGTAATAAAGATTCCTGTGGTACGCCCGCTATTATTTTATATTCCTGTGGTCCCTCACCTGTGTCATAGAGGAGTCTTCTATCCGAGAAATATTTTGCTAGTATACGCATCAAGTAGGGTGATACTTGTAGATTGCCCAATGCTTCTAGAATCCGGTTTTAGGTTACCGAGTGAAATGCAATTTTAACATCTAGTGTCACCACTGCGCAATATTTTTTCGTACCTCCTAGCCATGGTGCTCCAGCTATCGCATTGCGAGCGATGTTGCACGCCACAGATAGTGTCTCACCGGTTGATTTAGTTTTCCGGAACCCATACCGCCAACCAGAGAGCCTCCATGCTCTTTCAGTGAATTGTTCCAGGCGAGTGGTAATTACTCGCGCAAGCAGTTTACTTGTTGTGTCCAGCATGCACAACGGGCGATGGGACGACAGCGCTTCTGGGTTCTTGACTCCTTTGGTATAAGCACAAGCCGCTTTTTTCCATCGTTTAGGAAATCGTCCTTTGAAGGCAGCTAGAAAAGAGACTACTGAAGACTTCCGGCTTTTTCGTTAAAGCAGTCTTCGCTACAGCGTTAACGCAGACGCGTGTGTAGAGAGCCGTTTGTTTGCCAAGGATACCAAAGGAAGACTTGTCGCGAGTTAACGTTCTCACACATTATACACGCCCCCATTGTAGTAAATCTCATTAGATTAACCTTTCTTAACCTCATTAAATTAACCTTTATCTCATTCGATTTCTCTAACAAGTATTGTAATCTAAGATACTGCACATTGTAATCTAATCTAAAATACTGCAAATACTGCACATTGTAATCTAATAGGTCGGGAACCGGTTTTCAGGTACTACGCAAGTTCCCATAGTTTGCATGAGAACACTAATGACAATGGACTACGAGTCATCGAACTGGCAGTATCAAAGAACTTGGTCGTTGCGAGTACCAGGTTTTCGCGTAAAGATATCCACAAAGCCACCTGAGTATCACCTGATGGAGCCACTCGCAACCAAATTAACCACGTGTTAAAAGATCGGGCCGTGCGTATTGACCAACGCAGGTTGCTTTTCATTTGGCATACAATACGTCGTTTTCCTCATAATATTTGATAGCGTTTATCGTTTCTCCTGGTTGAAGAAATCAAAGATGGATTTGTCGTTTCGATCTCACCATAACCTTTCTTGGGTGAAGATCGGACTTGGGAGCGTGTTTTGGTTTTTCACCAACCACTGCCCAGGTCTTTTACGGTTATCATTCAGAATCCACTTTTCATTACAGGTGAGTATCCGGTGCAAAAATGGTTCAGTTTGGTTTCTAAGCGATGCGTCGATTTCCAGGTGCCGTAGTTTTTGGGACTTGTTCAGTTCATGGGGTACCCACTTATCAAGTTTCTTTACCTTTCCTATGAGAGAAATGTGTCGATATATTGTTGTGGCGGTTCTTGCAAACGCCACTACTTACCTGCTCAGCTACCACCAGGTAAGCATTTCCACGAGCGTCCTAACTCATAAAAAGCGTGTACTTACCTGCATTGGTCATACCAATAACCACCAAAAACCTGTGGAGCACAATGTCTGCTGATACGAAAAATACATCAGCAACAACAGACATTTCCTACAAGGGCATAGTTGTGCGAATCGCACCATGTAAACCAAAGGCAATACGGTTGCAAATAGAGCAAACAACATCGCCTAAACCGTACCAAAGAAGTGCTTCCTAATGTGTTTGCCACATACCACGGGAGATATTCCCTATTTCTTGTTATTTTCTTTATGCCCACATCGGTCGGTCATACAAACACATGCAGATGGTGGCATACGGCGATCATCATCCCAGGAAGTCGAACTTCTTGAAATGGAAATTTACCAGCAAGAATTCGTTTGCTGAGGGTTACCGCCAATAAGTACATGATCAGCAAAAAATGCAGGACGCTGGCACTGATCGTGTAAACATTAAGAGTGATGCGATGATGTATACGCACCGGCCGCAACCATGCCAACAACACACACACGGTCAGCGACAATGTTTCGTATAGCCGCTGATCGTGTAAGCACTTTCAACCCTTTTCAGGATGACTTGCCCCAGCTGCGAAGGTTGTTTATTTTTATTTAATTTCATGTTCATCGTTCGCATGCTGGGCGACACACGCGATGAGCAACCAAAGGGGATCATCGTGTGTGTGCGTTTCAACCCTTCTGCTAGTGGAACCAAACTCAGAATGGAAAAATTACCATATATGGTCATCGAGGTGATGAAAGAATTTTTGGTAATTCTGTCGCTTCGGTGGCGATACTTAATCGCGTCTTGGATTCCGTGAGGGCAGGTCGTGCCCTCACGTTAATTAATAAATAGTCAGTTAGCTAGCGACCAGGCAGTGATATAGTTCCTTGGAGGTGTTATGTTTTACGGTTGCAAATTATACGAATTCTGTTCCACAGTGCCAATTATTCGAAGTAAATGTTACTACCGCGTTAGTAAAAAATACTCACTTCAATATCAAATGATAAAGCTGGTGCTAACCTCAGTGCTGTAGTTCTGTTTTACAGTGACAATTATACGAAGTAAATGTTACTACCGCGCAAGTAAAAGATACTTACTTCAGGCACAAAAATAAAGCTAGTGCTTAACACAGTGCTATCGTTGTTTTTTTACCCTGTGAACGAGTGCGGTTCCAATTGTTTGAAATAAAACCACGACGGTTACACCGATATTCGATGAACTACGGCGTACAAATAAAAGAAGTTAGTAAGAATTCTCTATAAAACAAGTGTGGTAAGAATATAAACTACTACTTTCATTTACGAATTAATAATAATATGTTCAATTAGATACATAGTACCATTTGTTTTACATATAAAATAAGTTAATAAGAAAAATCAATGAAATACTGTATACCAAATAAGATAAATTACCAAGAATATAAAATACTACTTCTGTGTAAGAATTAACAATACTATATTCGATAAACTACTGCGTAGATATAAGATAAATTAGCAAGAATATAAAACGCTACTTTTATGTAAGAATTAACCATACTATATTCAATAAGACACTGTATACTTTTATTTTACAATAAAATAAGGTTCGAGTAAGAATAAAAAAAGGTACCGACTGTTTTTCTCGCGGAACTGAAGGACACGAGCTTGGACAAACTGTTACGGAGTTTGGGGACGTCTTGGTGAACCTGTGTCGGGCCGACGCCCCACTAAGACACACCAGATACCCCATATTGTCATTGGGTATACTCCCATGCTTTGTGAAATCTCCCACACGGATTTCGTTGGGTCCGCATCCTGCGTTGCTCTTAAAACATCGTCGTTAATTAACGTTCCGGCTTCCCACGTGGTTCATTTTCGAGGCTGAAATCTCCTGAACGGAACTTTCCAAATCAACGTCGTATAGTGCGTTCGTTTACCGCTACATCCCCCAATGCGTCATTAAGGTTTTTCAATGCCAATGACGCATTATGTCCCATTTTAAATTTATAAAGGAAGAGGGTTCGAATTTGAACTACCGACAGCATGGTAAAAAATTCCTAGAAAAAAAGGAATAACTGTACTTGTAACGAACCCTAAAATTCGACTAAAATCTCTCACACGTCAAGCATCCGTACCACTTTACTTTATAAAAGAAGAAAATTAACCTTCTGGCACAGATGTTAATTCAAGAACTTCTTAGTTCCGACTGAGCGAAAATCGGACATTTAATGTAGTATAACCCAATACTTACCAAATTTCTCCCATAGTCCATTTCTCTCTCAATTTATTGATCCACCCACGATTGAAAACAAACTAACCCAGCTCAAGGGCGAATTCACTCCGGGCCTGATGGTCTTGTGGGGGTTCTTTAAAGCTTACCTGAAGAACCCCCCAAATTTGCGCTCCAACTCCCTTTGCAAATCTGCAAACCTTTCCTTTTCTTAAGGACATGTACATAAAATTCCCTACAAGAATTCTTTCAGTCATGCATCCAATGCATTTCCTAAATTCCCTGAAAGAATTCTTTAAAGCAGGTATGCATCATATTTATTTTCCGAAAGGAATTCTTTAAAGGCCAAGCATCATATCTATATCTGCATCTATATCTGAAAGAAAACAATTCGGTTACGGTACCATGTAACTGCCATAATTAGAGAAACCATTCGGCACCTGTGTTTGCCAAGCAGATCCCAGACTAACATGTGCAAAACAATTGTCTTTACATGCACATTGGCAAGCAGCTTGTTCACGCAGTTGCAAACAATCAGCGCAATAGCCGCTAAAACCGAATTCGTCAGCATTTACAAATGCAAACAAAAACTCAGTTCCTATCGCCGTCAGAGATGCCATAAACATCCAATTTCATTTTGGCACCTTTTCTTAATAGCAATACAGCTATTTACTTAGCTGAACCTTCATTACAGAACGATGCCCTAGGCGGCTTCTCCCTTTGTTTGAATTCCTTTCAATGTTTCAGAATTCGTTTCCCATGACCTTGTTGCACGAGCAAACAGTGATCCATTAGCACATTGCTAAGATCACCACACGCACACCACTGCGTACCAGAGGAGAGGAAGTGGTTGAGGAAAGGAAGTATCGATGTACATTGCTTTTAAATGCTTGGACGACGAAGAAACAATTGATCGGGTAGACTATTCCACTTTCGTGTGGTTCGGCTAAAGAATGACTCTCTATGTTTGTTTGTGTGCCTGAAGTTTACTTTCAACGTGAATTTATGTGAATTCTCAGATTGACGGGTATCGCGGGAAAATGTCTGAGGAGGCAGAACACATTGAGCAAGTTCAGTTGAGCAACGACCGTGATAATACCTAAAGAATAGAGATAGGCACGATACCTTGCGTCTATGTTCTAACGCCCTCAATAAGCTTCATGGCTCGTTTTTGCATCCTATCGAGCACGTGTAGAGCAGTTTTGGATACGCCTGACCAAATATGGGAGTTGAACTCCATTTTGGAACGAATATACGCCTTGTAAATAGTGGCTAGGTTGGATGGAGTGAAGTATTTTTTGCATCTCTTAAGTAATCCCATGCATTTGGCCGCACCTATCGCAGCTTCAAAAGTGTGGTCGCTGCCAAGGATTGATAGTTCCTTTGTGGGGAGCGAAGTGGGCGCAGGGTTCTACTTCGCCCTCACAAACATCACTATTAGTTCATCGGTTCCGCCATTAACCATTCACCGAGGATTAAGTCCAAAACGCAGCAAGACACACAGATGCCGCCCGAGAGAAATAAAACACTAGTGTTGGTTGGTGATCAGCACTTTAAATTTAATTTTATTGTTTGTCCTTTAATTTCCGTACTTTAGTTGGAAACGCAACACAGCTCATTACAATGTTCAAATACAGGCGCACGATTTAAAACACGATAGACTTCAACACAACACTACTGACTCGTACTGCACCTCGCGGATGCACCCGAGTACACTCGGGGTGTTACCTTGCGACTCTGGAATTTACGCCTCCCCGGCGCGTCACGAGGAGCGGGAGCGTGGTGGTCGGCGGATGTAATTGTTTGTGCGAAACGAATTCTATATAATTCAATCCGGCGGCTATGCGCGAAGTCGATGCTTGTTTGGAGATTCGAACAAAGGAGCATTGCTGGGTAAAGTGCTTGCAGCTGTATCGATAGTTGCAAGTCATTGCAAAGCAGATTAGATGGTTATACAATAACGGTTTGTATATACCATCTGTGACAATTGTACATGGCATCTATGGTGACGAAAGTCTCGAACTCTAGTGTGAAAATCTACGCTAATTGGAAATTCGTTTCTGGGTCGCTAATGCCGAGATGCATTGAAACATGTATGAATGCCCTTGTAGGAAAACGTCTTTGCAGGCATTTCCAGGTAATGCATTGAAAGCATTAATTATTCTTGGGAAGGAAATGTTTTTGTTGCGGGAAGATTGCGCTGCAGGTGTTGGAAGGTTGGAATTTGCCTGGCAACCGAAGGTACCGAATAGGTTTTGTTTTATGCTCCCGTATAATGGAAAGAATTCTTGTAGGGAATTTGTATGCGAAGAAATGCATGAAAGGTAAGAATTCTTTTACAGGGTTTTTAGGTTATATAAATTTTATCTATTTAATGCGTGAAGCATTTAAGGTGCTAATGCGATTGCATTAGCGAAACTCATAAGGTTGGGTCGAAGTTATGGGGGTTCTTCAGGTAAGTAACAGTGGGGTTTGGCGGAACCGCCACACCTTGACTTCGTCGATGCAAGTGCCGTTCATCGACAGTGTATTTACTTTGGGGTTCGCGTTTGACGACAGGAGACAGTACTGAGTTTTTAAGGCCATGAACTCTACTCGGTTAAATAATCCCCATTGATATATGTTGTTGAGGTCGGAATCCCATGTATTAAGCATAATCTGCTGACTGGTATCGACGTTCGAAGAATTTGGTCGGGAAAATGCGGATGAGTATGAGAAACTCAATGTACTATCATCAGCAAACGAGTGGATTGGATTGTCGGTAATGGACAAGAGATCATTTATAAATATGAGGAAGAGAGTGGCTGAGAGTTCCGAACCTTGGGCAACACCTGCATTAATTCGATGAGAGACCGATTTGACACCATCAAGAACTACTTGGATTGAATGGCCAGAAAGTCTCTTAGCCATCGGATCAGGGAATTGTCCACTCCATATGAATGTAATTTTGATAAAAGGGCTGGATGCCAAACTCGGTCGAAGGCCCTCGATGTATCCAATGGAACAATCTTGCTTTCGCCGAAGTAGTGGATGGAATGGCTCCAGTTTTCGGTAACGTACGCCATCAAATCTCCTGTGGACCGATTGCTACGAAAGCCATATTGGCGGCCATTGAGGAGGTCATTTGATTCCAGACGAAAGTTGACGGTTAATCAGTGATTCCATTACCTTCGAGAGAATAGAAGTTAGTGCTATGGGTCGATAAGAAGAGAGAGATGATTTGTTGCCCTTTTGGGAATTGGTTAAATGTTCGCTGACTTCCATCTATTTGGGAAACGGTCAGTAGAGTAAGACAAATGGAAGAGTTTGAAAGCATTCTCTACCAAAGGTTATGCTTCCACTGCAAATTCCCAATTTCACCCAGGCAACACGGTTTTCTTGGTGGAAGTTCTACCACCACTAACTTAATCGAATTTATTTCCCAAACACTCCTAGTCCTAGAGAAAGGCAACGAGTTCGACGTTGTTACTACGGATTTTACTAAAGCCTTCGATAAAATTTCGCACAGGCTAACACTTGTCAAATTGTTCACCTTGGGCTTCGAACCCGTATTAAAAATGTGGATATCGTCATATCCGAATTCCCGGATCTACAGAGTGCGTTTCAGATCCGTTCTCTTAAATCATTTTGATGCTACCTCCGGAGTTCCTCAGGGTAGTGTTTTAGGCCCCCTTCTGTTCATATTAACAATAAACGACATCGATATGATTATCAAGCATTCCTGTATCTTCCTTTACGCGGACGATACCAAATTCTTCCAAATAATTTGTTCTCCGCTTGATTCTTTCCTTCTCCAGATAGACTTTGACAACTTTTCGGTATGGTGTCGAACAATTGTCTGGAGCTTAATGTCAACAAATGTCACTCAATTACGTTTTTCGGAAGCGCGCCCCTTCCCATCCCCGCCCCTACTTCTTATTTAACCAACCTTTATCCTCTGTTAACTCGATTCGAGACCTCGGCGTCTTTTGTGATAGTCAGCTAAACTTTCACACACATATTGACGACATGATGCTCAAGACCGATTCAGCCCTTTGTAGCGATCCTAAATCACTACTCCCATCCAAATCCCCAATATCACCAATAATCCCATCCAAATCCCCAATACCTCCCATAATCCAAATCCAAATTCCATATTGAATTATATGAGCGATAAATTAAACCAAAAGTTAATTCGTCGCACATTGATTCAATTCCCAAAATCCTGACATCATGCAATGCTTAATTCAAAACGCATTTCATGATTTCCCTTCCAGGAACTAATCCAACTAAACCCTTAGTCAATCCCCAGAACACAATTCCAATTGAAGCACACAAAATCTTGTGTGTGCTTCTTGGAATTCTCACATGAAAAACGTTGACAAATCTCAACGACAAAAAGCATAAAAGGGCAGTAATTTTCAATTTCACGATCAGTCAAGATTCCGAAGGGCGAACCACTGGTCATCAAACAACAACGTAAAGTAAATCAATAGAATCTAGGAGCTACGACAGATAGCCAAGCAATTTATCTAAACCTTGAAGATTGAAGACAAAACAATAAAACTAAGCAAAGAGTTGGTGGTTTCATACCAAAACCAGATGTAGCAGGGAAAACTTCTAGGGCGCACCTTTGCCACCGATGCACTCGCAGGAATAGCGCGACCCATTCGGAGGATCCGTCGATCATTGCCACGAGGGAGATAACCGGGTTCCGGAATCAGCGGACAAGAGGGAACTGTCAAGAACCACCCTCGCTGTCAAGAAGCCCACAACAGCAGAGTGCCCTGTCCGGAAGCCCCCACGCCCACCGGAGGAAGTTGCAAGGGCACTTTTCTTACGCCGTCCACTCCAGCGGTAAACGGACCCCAACAGGATCGTCCACAGGGACGACCAAGACCACCACACACGGAGGTAAGCCATCTAATCCCCAAATTTAGAAAGATAGCACGTCAACACCTTGGTCCCCATATCAAGTATCTCATATCCGCAGTGTTGAAAGCATTCAACAACGGTTCTGCGTTTTGTCCTCCGGGGACTGTGTTGGGAAAACCCCCTGTCCCTGCCCCCTTACACAAGTCGTCTCAAATTAATTAACCTAACCACTCTAGAAGAGCGAGGAATTCACTCTGTCATCCTCTTCATTCACCGTCTTCTGTTAGGATCAATTGACTGTCCAAGCCTTCTCTCCTCCACCCCGTTCTATACCGATCCCCATAACCTATGAAACATTCGTCCGTTTTATCTACCAGCCCACCGCACCTCGTATGACCTTAACGAACCGAAGTCACGTATGCTACGCAACGTTAATTCTTACTCCACCTCCTTTGATTTCAACGTCACCTCTCCTGCTCTCAAACCCCGCCTCCTTACTTCCTCCTCTTAAGCACTATACGAATTCACACACACACACAAGTATATATATACACCCTTGCCCATATATTACCCCAATACCTTAGTACCTTATTTTTTACCTTAGTAGTTAAGCTCATATGAATAACACTTGTAACAGGTTTTCCAATAGGGACTTGGCAACTTTGAATTTAATTTGTGAACGCACCCTTTCACTAATCATCGAACTGTCACTGTCAATTTATTCAGTAAACTCAACATTTAAGTACACGAACGAACAACGTCTGCAAATTAAATTTGTATAATTTGCAGACGTTGAAATTTGAAGTCGGTGACTGCAACTTTAAGAGCGTTAACTCCAATTTTCGGTCGCAATTCTCGCCCTAGTAGACAGGCAATAACAAATTTGGTGCAAAAATTTGAGTCTACATATTCGTTGTGTGATGTTGCCGTGCCAGTGAGACAACGAGTTGGTCGAAGTGTCGAAAATATCGCTGCCGTTCATGCGTCCGTAGCAAATGATCCAAATCAGTCAATTCCACGGTGTTCTCAAGAATTGGGTATCGCCCAGACCACTTTATGGCGAATTTTGCGCAAGGATCTTGATTTACACCCATACAAGATCAAGCTGACTCAAAAATTGAAGCCGATGGAGCATTTGAAGCGACGTACGTTCTCCGATTGGGCTCTGGAAAAGATGCGCCAAGATGATCAATTTCATCGCAATATCATCTTCAGTGACGAAGCTCATTTTTGGCTCAATGGGGTCGTCAATAAGCAAAACATGCATTATTGGCCGGGTGAAAATCCACATGTGCTTCGTGAATCACCACTTCATCCATAAAAAATAACTGTTTGGTGCTGTTGTCATGCCGATGGCGTCATTGGGCCATATTTTTTCGTCGACGATAACGATCGTCACGTTACTGTGAATGACCATCGTTATCGCGCCATGATTACCGATTATTTTTGGCCCGAATTGGAAGATATGTAGTTGGGCGACATGTGGTTTCAACAGGACGGTGCCGCAAGCCACACAGCACACTATACAATCGGTTTATTAAAGAGTAAGTTTGATGAGCGTGTTATCTCAAGAAATGAGCCAGTCGGTTGGCCGCCTCGTTCGTTCGATTTAACGCCCCTAGACTATTTTCTTTGGGGCTACGTCAAGTCATTGGTCTATGCCAACAAGCCGACGACGTTGGAAGAGCTCAGAGCCAACATTGAACGCGAAAAAGCGGCCGTTCCGGGCGAAATGTGTGGCCGAGTCATCGAAAATTGGGTCCAACGAATCGACCGCTACAAACGTGCCGCAGTGGCCATATGAACGAAGTCGAGTTCCATTCATAAATGTTTTGATTGTACTTCAAGCCGATAATAAAGTTTTTGAAATATCTCAAATGGTTTGCGTTTTATTTTTAAAAAAAGTTGTCAAGTCCCTATTGGAAAACCCGATATTAAGATAAATAAAAGATGATTTTGACCTCACTAAAACCCATCCTCATTCCCACTTTCAAGCTTCCGGCCTATTGTCGCCCTACCATGTCTTGTCACTTCCACCGCCGTCTCTCCACCTTCGTAAGTCTCCCTCCCTAAATTAATTTTTTGCGAATCCCTAGTTTTTAAGTTAGTTGCTAAGCTTATTTTTATATTTTTATACCGCTTGGACTAGGCGAAATAAATGAGGGTTTTGCCTTCACCAAATTCAAATTCCAATTCAAATTCAAATTCAAACGTTCATTTTATCTAACTGTCTGTTGAATCCGGTGATGTAAAGTATGCGATTGTTTCTCCTTTGTGGAAGATATGCATGGTACGTGTTTCACAACTTTTGTAGTAGTACGTGTTCCACAAAGTTGTGTGTAGTACCCATGGCAACGATATTGACAAACAGTCGTACTATCACTGGTGAGTGCTGAGAACAGTGCTTTGAGGAATCGCAAGCTGATAAAATGTCCCTCTTTAATGTCAGAACTTGGTGGTCGGAACAATGCAATGACGTGGGTGAAAACTATGATAAGTCCAGTTTGTTGTGCACCCGTTTTGGTTTAGATGTCCACGAAAAGGATTATATCATTGTTGGATCGCATAATGGATTGCTCAGTATTTTCTATCCGAAGGCAGATCTACAAGATTATAACAACGTAAGACCCACCGATTTATTGCTCGAGTGTCAATTAGAATCACCAATTCTAGGGTTAGTAGCAGGACGTTTCTCTGGGTAAGAAACAATGTTCTATTTCCTTTAGTAATACTCCATTTATGACCTTTCGTAATTTAAAAGTCCTCTTAGGAACGAGAATGCAAATCAATTGGCTGTTTTGCATTTAAATTCGTTGGTAATTTACAACTTAGTCACTGTGGATGGTGTGACGGAACAAGGGAACTTTTCACAATTACACACAGTGACCGAGCACAGCCTGACAAGAGCAGCATTCTCTTTATGCAAAGGACATTTTGGCCAAGTAAAAGAGCGTGATTTCGTTTGTGTTTCACATTTGGATGGCAGCCTAACTTTCTTTGAACAAGATGGTATCTCGTATGAATGCCATTTATCAGGACCAAGGTCATTGCCTGCTATGGTTGTGTACGTGGACCGGACAGACTCTTTTCTGCGTGTCAATTCCTCTTGGCTTTTGGAAAGTTTTAGGTGAGTTTTAATTAAAATTCAGTTGTTTGCTTGTTATTCGTTGTTTGGCTGGTTGCCCAGTTATATTGCTCCGTTGGCTTGCATCCGGAATAGCGATGAGAAACCAAGGATACTTTGTCACTTGCAAGTGACTGCTTGACACGGTCCTTGTTCAAATCTTCTTAATTAATTCAACTGATTTAGGGTGATTTCATGAGCGTATAGCAGTGGTATGGCCATTTCGGGGTTTTATGTTTGGCAGTGAGCCGAAAGTGTGGCTTCGTTATCTAATATCGGGTTATGGAACAGGAAAATAATGCGAGAACTTTGTTCATTTTCATGATGCGGTCTTAAGCTATCAGGATTTATCACACTCCGATATTAATAAATCCACCGTTTCACCAGTTTGGTCTGTTTGCCTTGGTGAGGGTATTCTGGATATGGTTCCGGTGCGTGTTACCGAGTAAGTACTGTATCATAAACGTCGGGATATCATTGTGAAGCAGTGCTTTTATTTTTCTAGGACATCAACTTCAATTATGATTCTGGGCGAACGAAACTTTATCGTTGTCAACGATTATGGAAAACTTGACTTTTTACTGAAGTTAGATTATTCACCGAGATGTTTTCATACTTTCCTTGTTGGATACTATTGGGGTACGTAATTATACACTGTTATAATAAACATTTTATAAACGATTGGTGTGATTTCGAATTTACGAAAAAAATGTTTTTGTTTTTATGTCTCCATTCCAGACGCGTACAGAAGTCGTCCTGAAATTATTTAACTGTATTTCTCACTCAAAAAAAAAAAAAAGATTGAAATATTACGTTTCTGTTCTTATATTTAACAAAAGTATACGAAGTGCCCCAAAAGTTCATTTTAATTTTGTTTCCTTTCTCTGTATGAGCGAAAATGCTAGTGTTATGCGCAAAACCCTCCACCTCTTAATACCTACCTCTTTGGAGCGAGTCTCCACCATTAATTGCGGTACGAGGGTGTACTGAAAAGTTTCCGACCTGAACGTGAAGATAGCAGCACTCGTTAATAAAAGCTAGCGAATGTAGTTGCGCATCTTTTGACAGTTACTCGCCAAAATTTCAGCCATTTTGGACACGTTGTTTTTATTTGACAGTCGTTTGAGTGAGTCGATTTGTGTTTTTGTGAAAATGGACAAAATTGAGTATCCAGCTGTCATTAAATTTTTGTTTTTGAATGGCAATACGCCTACGCAAATCAAAGATAAGTTGGACTCTGTGTATGGGGACTCTGCACCATTATTTACCACAGTGAAATTTTGAGCAGCTAATTTTAAACATGGCCGTGAGAGCTTGGGAGACGATGAACGTTCGGGACGTCCACAAACTGCAACAACTGACGATAACATCGCTAAGGTTCACCAAATGGTGCTAGACGCCGCCGAATTAAAGTGAGAGAGATAGCAGAGGCTATGGAAATGTCCAAAGAATGTGTTTGTCACATATTAAATCAAGATTTAGGCATGAGAAAGCTGTCCGCTCGTTGGACGCAGTGTTTGCTCACGTTAGACCACAAACGTGTTGGAATGAACATTTCCAACGCTCTGTTGTCGCAGTTTAGGCGCAATAAATCCGAGTTTTGGCACCGATTAATTATTGTCGATGAAACTTGGATACACCATTAAACGCCGGAAACAAATCTACAGTCAAAACAGTGGACTGCAAGGGGGAATCGGCTCCAAAAAAGCAAAAACAGTTTTTTCGGTTGGGAAAGTGTTGGCGACTGTTTTTTGGGATAATCATGGAGTTATCTTAATCAATTATCTTCAAAAAGGATAAACCATTACAGGAGCATACTACGCATCATTACTTGGCCAACTGAAGGCAGAAATTGCGAAAAAACGGCCACATGCAGAAAAAGAAAATTCTACTTTACCAAGACAACGCGCCGTCTCACACCTCAGCGGTTGCCATGGCGAAAACCCATGAATTACGGTTTGAACTGCTTGACCATCCGCCTTACTCACCAGATCTAGCCCCAAGCGACTTCTTTTTGTTCCCTAATCTAAAAATTGCGCTCAGAGGACAGAGATTTTCGTCAAATGTGGCAATCACCTTACTGAACAGTTATTTTGCAGAGAAAAACGCCGAGTACTATTTGGACGGGTTAGAGAGATGGGAGCATCGCTGGGAGAAGTGTGTAGAGTTATAAGAAAACATGTCTTGTATCTTTGTTAGCTCGGAAACTTTTCAGGCGTACACGCAAAACCATCCACTTAAAGGATGAAGCGCTCTGCAAGCCCTAGCATTGCCCCCATACACTAGATATCGTCATATCAATTCAATATCAAACAAATTGATCTAAACGTTCAATAAACTCTTATTGCAATCAACTTAAAAATCCAATACGTGATAAACGAACCATATGTTCAACACGCAAGACCCCCTGGATCCAAACGTGCGGCCCAGCTGACCCGCTTTCAAACGGTTGAGAATCAGAAAATGCGCGTCTGCAATTTTATGAACCCTTAAAAATTTGTTTTGAAAAGGAAAAATGTCTTCGTTCGGAGAGAGTTGAGCTCCGACCTTTGACCGAGACATTCATTCAAGAGATTGGATTTTTTTACCGAAACGATCATTCCTTTGGAAAGGTTTGTGAGGATCTTGAGTTTGTCGACGTTGATAGTCGGGACGGGGTTGTAGTGCTCCCAAAAGCCCCACTACCCTTTTCCCCCATTCCTACATCCAAATCCTAGCTATCTTACGCTAAAACCAAAAAACCTATCAAAACCCACAAAAACCCAAACATGATTCAAAATTCGCAATAAACGAATCAAACATTCGTTTATAGCCTAACATTTGCCCCCACGGCATTATTAACCCAAAATCCGAATTAAAATTAAAAGTTACAATAAACGAATCTAATATTCGCGTACGTTTCACATTTGCCCAACAGCATCACCCAAATCCAAAAATTCAGAGATCATTATCTCTATCTGAAAATTTTCCATTCAGGAAAACAAACGAAAAACCAAAAGCAAATACATTCCCACATCTGCGCAATAGTTTCGTAAGAATTCAAGAAATTGAATTCTTATCTTGTGTAAATACAACATCTCATACATTCAAATACATTCCCACATCTGCGCAATAGTTTCGTAAGAATTCAAGAAATTGAATTCTTATCTTGTGTAAATACAACATCTCGCTCGAAATATCCAAAAATCGAGATTGTTGCACAAAAAAGTGTATTTTTGGGATACAATTTTCGATTTGCTTTCCTTTATAAAGGAATAGTAAAACGATCTCCGGGCCGCAGCATCTAAATCCTCCTGCCACAGAGCAGAACTTTTCCTAATTCAAGTTTACATCATGCTGTAATACTTTAATATAAATTCCACAATAAAACTTAAACAAAAATTTAAACTAACTTCTTTTAAATGCTTTGGAAATTGTGTGTTGTCACCAACGCTGGACGATTCTTTTCTTTTGTGTACGAGGACGACTCCGAAAATTAGAATATAAGGACGTTATACCCTAAGTTACGTCCTACAAACAATCAGGACGTTGCTCTTCCCTCTGGGTCAGAGGAAGCACGGCAACGACCCCTTGCTGGAGGGTGTTGTGTCAGAAACTATCAACAAAGAGATCTAACGTCATTTTCAGGACAAGAAAACGCGCTTCCTGAGGAACAACCCCCACAACAGCAGAACAGGGTTGTGAATTAAAACGAGGAGTCTTGAGTGTTTAAAAAAAAACTTATAACATTGCAGTCGTGCTTAATGAAACATTGTGAATAAAGTTTAAACGTAACTCTAAACAAAAGTGTGTTTATTAATGATTGTATGTGGTGCAATAATGGCGTGAAGAAAAAAAGATAACATTGGTGCAGTCGGTGAGCCCAAGGACGCCCCGGCTTACTATCTCGTAAGAGTTTGAAAAACCTTGCGTCTAAAAGAACGACAGAGCTCCCATATATATTAAAAACAAAAAACATAACAAAGTAAACGGTGTACAACAAAACATCAATAAAACTATTAATGCGGATAAAAAAAATAGAAGTAACTACAATCAAACAAATATTTTTCGTGGTAATGGACCTCCTCCCACCCAAATAAATACGCAGTTGAAGTTTCTTCACCCTTGGACACTTCACACCACTGTGTCGTGTCAGCTAAATTTTCTCTAAACAACAGTAACGTTAATGAGAAAGCTCCCAAAAGAACAGTATGGTTCTACGAGAAAGCCAACTGGGAAGGTCTGAACGACTTTTTTGGGAGGTTAAATTGGTCGTTATTTTTTCTCAAAAAGATGTTGACTTTATAGCGGACACGTTGACAGAGACGATTCTACTTGGCATGCAGATCTTTAATCCACACAGAGTAGAGTATCAAATCCAACAGAAATATGTGGTCCGATTCCGGGGGCTGAGAAGCCATTAAGGTTAAAGAGTTGAGCTTCCGGTTGTATAAATCAAACAATACTGAGGAAAACCGACAAAGATTTAAGAGAGCTAGAAATGACTGCAATGCGCATCTTCAACGCGCCAAGTTCTTGCATGACCAGAGAGTGAGACAAAAATTACTATACTCTCCTACAGGTAGTAGAAGCTTCTGGGCTTTGGTGAAAAACATTCAAAACTCAGTCTTTTCATCCATTCCATCGCTTATAGTCGATGACAAACCAGCCATCACTGCAATTGAGAAAGCGAATCTACTTGCTGCATATTTTGCAGCCAATTCAGCACTGCCTGATACCACATCAGTTCCGCATCAACTTGAGGATAAGCAGCACGCCATAAGCCAGATTCGCTTCCGAACGCGTACTGTTACCCGCGCACTCAAAGATCTAAACGCACACAAATCCGCTGGTCCGGACGGCATTCCCCCAATCCTCTTGAAATGTTCCTCTTCACTCTCTAAACCACAGTGGAAACTCTTCCATTTGTCTTATTCTACCGGCCGTTCCCCAAATAAATAGAAGTCAGCGAACATTCAGCCAATTCCCAAAAAGGGCGACAAATCATCCCTCTTTTCTTATCGACCCATAGCACTAACTTATATTCTCTCGAAGGTAATAGAATCACTTATCAACCGTCAACTTTCGAAACATCTGCAATCAAACGACTTCCTCAATGACCGCCAATATGGCTTTCGTAGCAACAGGTCCACAGGAGATCTAATGGCGTACCTTACCGAAAAGTGGAACAAGCCTATCCAACACTTTGTCGAAAGCAAGGTAGTTGGGTTACATATTTCAAAAGCCTTCGACACAGTTTGGCATCCACCCCTTTTGCCAACATTTCATTCATATGGAGTGGACCATTCCCTAATCCAATAGATAAGAGATTATCTTTCTGGCCGTTCAATTCAAGTGGTTCTTGATGGTGTCAAATCTGTCTCCCATCAAATTAATGCAGGTGTTCCCCAGGGTTCAGTACTCTCACCCACTCTCTTCCTCATATTTATAAATGATCTCTTGTCCATTAACCACAACCCAATCCACTCGTTTGCTGATGATAGTGTGAGGGTGACGTAGTCGGTTTGCTTGCATGGACGCTGGGTTTTACCACGTCCCCACAAATTGTTCACGAAATGCACCACCGAGAAAACACGAAACAAACATCGACCGGGAATGAAAACATAAACACAGGATTTATGTTAGTTTATTTTATTCACTTTTCGTTAAACAATTAATTTAAGTTTACACGCTGGTTTCGGGATCACAATTAAACGAATAGCTTGTGTTGAACGAATGTTTTAATGGTTGCAAAGTAAAAACTATAATATAATCGAATATCGTGTATTTAGTTGAGAAAAATTAATATTGACTCGTGGAGACGACGACTCAAGCGATTACAAGCGATTATCGCTTCCCTGTGCGCACCAGGGCAGCGATTGGAGACACGACCTGCTCAGGTCGAAGGATAGAAAAGGACTCGGCGATAATCATCTCGTGCAGCGATGATTCGCCTCTTGGGGTGAGTTTATGGTGTCATGGTAGATATCACTCTCTTGGTGGTATGTGTGCGATCGTTCAGATCTGTGTGGTTTACACTTGCTCGAGGGCAATGGGTAAACGAAGCAGACAGGCGGTAAAGACAAAAGGGAGAAATGACCAAATGCGCCGTTGGTAATGCGGGTCATTGCTTACGCGATGCGTCGTCGCTATTATCGACGTTGGGAGAAAAAAGGTGCTAAAAGCAGATTGGATGCGTATGGCATCTCTGGCTGCAGTAGAATCCGGGTTCGTGTTTGCATTAGGAAATGCTGGAGAATTTGGCTTCAGCGTCTATTGCGCTAATTATATGCACCTGCTAGGGTTGTTTATTGCGGTGAGAGAAGGTCGCCAGCCAATGTGTATAAAAGGGATTTGTTGTACACATGAATGAAGCTTGGAATAGGCGACGCAAGGGTAATATTTCCTGATATGCGGTTGTATTATATATAACCGATGAATTTTCTTTCAGGTAATTTATGATAAGGTAATAAAGAACTCTTACAGGAATTGTAAGCGAAGGAATGCTTGAAAAGGTAAGAATTCTTTTGCAGAAGCTTTACGATTATAGCTTTGCTGCAATTAATGCGTGTAGTATTTTTAGGTGCCTAATGCGATTGCATTGGCAAAAACGTATGCGTCTAGGGATGAGGTGATGGGGGTTTTTAGGTAATTGTACCGTGGGGTTTGGCGGAACCGCTACAATAGCACATTGAGTTTTTTATACTCATCCGCATTTTCGTCAAAGGTGAACCCCAAAGTGAATACACTGTCGATGAACGGCACTTGCATCGACGAAGTCAAGGAACTATCAATCCTCGGCACTCAAATTAATTCGACTCTTAATTGGAGCGACCACATTTTTGAAGCTGCGATAAGTGCGGCCAAAATGCATGGGATTCCTTAAGAGATGCAAAAAATACTTCACTCCATCCAACCTGGCCACTATTTACAAGGCGTATATTCGTTCCAAAATGGAGTTCAACTCTCATATTTGGTCAGGCGAATCCAAAACTGCACTACACGTACTCGATGGGATGCAAAAACGATCTTTCTGGCCGTTCAATTCAAGTGGTTCTTGATAGTGTCAAATCTGTCTTCCATCAAATTGATGCAGGTGTTCCTCAGGGTTCGGTACTCTCACCCACTCTTTTCCTGATCTTTATGAATTATCTCTTGTCAATTACTCACAACTGGAGTCACTCGTTTATCGATGATAGCACGTTGAGTTTCTCATACTCATACGAACACCCCCGTCCAAACTCTTCAAACGTCATTACCAATCAGCAACTTATGCTTGATACATTGAATTCAGACCTCAACAAGATATATCAGTGGGGATTATCTAACTGAGTTAAATTCAATGCCCAAAAAACTCAGTGCTGTCTCTTGTCGTCAAAGGCGAACATCAAAGCAAATATACTGTCGATGAACTTGATTCAATCTTCGGCACTCGAATTAATTCGACTCTTAACTGGAATGACCACATATTTGAAGCCTCGAAAAGTGCAGCCAAATGCATGGGATTCCTTAAGAGATGCAAAAAATACTTCACTCCATCCAACCTGGCCACTATTTACAAGGCGTATATTCGTTCCAAAATGGAGTTCAACTCCCATATTTGGTCAGGCGAATCCAAAACTGCACTACACGTGCTCGACAGGATGCAAAAAGAGCAGTGAAACTTATTGGGGACTCAACCCTAAGTCGATCAATTCCGTCGTTAGAACACAGGCGCAACGTATCATGCCTATCTCTGTTCTAAAGGTATTACCACGGTCGTTGCTCAACTGAACTTGCTGAATGTGTTCCGCCCCTTCAGACATTTTCCGCGACACCGGAGAATCTGAGAATGCGCATCAGCTCACGTTGAAAATAAACTTCAGCCGCAAAAATAAACATAGAGAATCATTCTTTAGACGAACCACATGTTCTGCCTGGATCTTGTGTTTCCTGGCCGTTGTGATGTTCAGACATTCAAGACCAATATACATCGACACCTCCTTTCCTTATCCACTTCCTCTCCATCCGCTTGCACTATGCTCTGATATTTAAGGGTACTCCAAAATCCCCTTTTGTGCACGCGTTCCGTGTTTCTACGAAGTCTTGTTAATTACCTTTTAATTACTTCTTAGTAGGTTTTATTTCCATCATATGTTGCAATAGACATTACCTTGCAATTTTTATATTTTAATGTTTCTATTTAACAGGTCAATTGAAAAATCCCCGGCCTGACACATAGATGGTGACACTAGAATTAAATCCATATGGTTTTTAGTTAGCCCTAACTTCCAAAAGACGTGTGTATAACTTTGACAGATGTCGGATCATTAGTTTGTGAATTATAGTATTTTGAGCTTTGAGCCTCAGTTTCAGCGATCACCTCTTCATTCGACGAAAATTTCCTCCCAGCGAGCATTCTTTTGAGATCTGAGAACAGGAAATAGTCGCTGGGGGCCAGATCTGGAGAATACGGTGGATGCGGAAGCAATTCGAAGCCCAATTCATGGATTTTTGCCACCGTTTTCACTGACTTGTGACACGGTGCATTGTCTTGGTGAAGCAGCGCTTTCTTTTTCTTCAAATGCGGTCGTTTTTCGGCGATTTCGTCTTTCAAACGGTCCAATAACGCTGTGTAATAGTCGCTGTTGGTGGTCCTTCCTTTTTCAAGATAGTCAATGAAAATTATTTCGCGCGCATCCCAAAATACAGACGCCATAACCTTGCCAACTGACTGTTGCGTTTTTCCACGCTTTGGGGCGGGTTCATCGTGTGCAGTCCACTCGGATGACTGTCGATTGGACTTCGGAGTGAAATGATGGAGCCATGTTTCAGCCATTGTCACATATCGACGCAAAAACTCGGGTTTATTACGCTTGATCATCTCCAAACACTGCTCCGAATCATCAACTCCTCGTTGTTTTTGGTCAAAAGTGAGCTCGCGTGGCACCCACTTTGCACAGAGCTTTCTCATACCCAAATATTCGTGAATGATATGATCTACACTTTCAGTTGATATCTTTAGAGTGCCTGCTATTTCATTCAATTTCAATTTACGTTCATTCAAAATCATTTTGTGGATTTTTCTAATGTTTTCGTCGGTAACAACCTCTTTTGGGCGTCCACTGCGTTCACCGTCTTCGGTGCTCATTTCACCACGTCTAAACTTAGCATACCAATCCTTGATGGTTGATTTTCCTGGGGCGGCGTCTAGAAACTCGTCATCGAGCCAAGTTTTTGCTTCAACTATATTTTTTCCCTTCAAAAAGCAATATTTTATCAACACGCGAAATTCCTTTTTATCCATTTTTTTCACAATAACAGAAGTTGCTTCACTCAAAATACTATAATTCACAAATTAATGATCCGACATCTGTCAAATTTATACACGCGTCTTTTGAAGGTTAGGGCTAACTAAAAATCATATGGATTTAATTCTAGTGCCACCATCAATGTGTCAGGCCGGGGACTTTTCAATTGACCTGTTAGAGGAAATGTGTAATTAGGTTACACATTTCGATAGATAGGTTTTTTGGTGTCGTCGAAGGATTCTTTGACGTAACACGCGCGAATCGATAGTGCAATTAGGGTATCTTGTGTTTACTTAAGATACCCTAAACGGATTACATAATTGATCCGATGGTACGGATCACGAGACAGAGGCGCACGTGCTGACTCGTCGACGGTTAGTTTAATACTGATTCTGGTGAAGTGCATGTAGTATCTTTTGTACTAATGACCTAGGAATTAGTAACCTATCACCATGGTAAAAACACATGTCGCCAGTGGACAAAGATGACTTTAGCTGAAACAGCTTTCTGTCTTATGGTTAGGGTGTATGATTGTTGCAATCTTTGGATGCTTCTGTAGTTGCTCTAGAGGTTAGAATTTAAAAGGTAATTGTCGAATTACACGGGAACAAATTGCGAAAGGACAAATTGAAATTCATACAGTATGTAAGAACAAAAATAGAGGAATGAAAGTAGCTTGGCTGCAATCTCTATTATTTAACTGGTATTGAGAGTTTAGTCTAGATATTTTAAAGTTTGACTCAATGCTATTAAAGATGAAATCGAA
This sequence comes from Microdon myrmicae, assembly GCA_963931805.1. Classification (NCBI taxonomy): domain Eukaryota; kingdom Metazoa; phylum Arthropoda; class Insecta; order Diptera; family Syrphidae; genus Microdon; species Microdon myrmicae. The sequence goes on from OZ007496.1 coordinate 196,093,495, forward strand.
ATGAGTTTTTGAAAAAGACATTACTGACCTCACTATGCTCCACCACAGGGGCTTGCCGTACGATATCTCGCAGGAGGCGAAGTTCTTTAGTCTGTATATAAAAACATGAGCCTTGCAAACGGAATCTATTTGTTTTTTTATCGACTTTGAAATCAACGCACTTAAACTTTTTTTTTACAGAATCCGACTCACGTCTCATAACAGCCATCGCTTCGGAGAACTCGAAAATTTTCATTTATGACGGAAAAGTTTTGATTTGGGCTGCGCAACTAGACTACATTCCAACCGCTGTACAGCGATCTAATTTAAATCATCTACCTGGAGCCATAGTTATACTCAGCCCATGCGGACTAGTTAATGTTTACTATTTGGGATCCGAACCGCATGTGTTTCAAGCTCCTCCATTCAATGCAGAAGAAATAAACTTCGAACAGGCACGTCTAGAACTGCTTCAATTAGAAAAGGAAATTAAACAGGCAATCGATTTTGATGACATGGATATCATTAACCAAATGGCCGCGAGCGACCTAAGACTCGAGTTCAACGTCGGAAACCAGCTCAATGAATGTCAGTTTGAAGTGCCTGAAGATCTTAGTGGCATTCCTATGTGTGACGGTTACTTGAAGTTTGAGACAACGGTATTTTTGGAAGAAATTCAAATTACAATTCGTACTCCTGGAGGAGTACGTTGCACATTAGAAACATTAACGTATAATTATGTCGAGTCAGGTACTGGAGAGGTTTTATCGATGAACTTTTACCTGGCAGAAAACTTGCACATTGAATCGGCCATAGTCGAGGTTATAGCTTCATTTATAAATAAACAGGTAAAGTTGATATTTTTCGCAGAAAATGAATCTTGTGCAAACCATGTCCTTTATTTGCACAGGGAATTCCTAGAGTGTTGACAAAATCAGATTATTTGCCCTTGTCGATGTTCTTTCAAAGTGTTTCCCCACAGAAGTCGGCAGCTACGAAAGTCACCTTTAGTATATACTCAAAGTCATTTGAACTTAAGTTGTCAACTTTTTTCCCAGAATTTCGTGCTGTTGACAATGACGGTCAAGCAGTGGGATTGAAATTGATACAGTCATCCAACGATGATGTTGTAACGGTCGTTATAGCCAAGAACTCTAATAGGATACGGTAAAAAAGGTGAATTTTTTTTAGCGCTCTTAAATCCTATTTTGTAAATTTTAGGGTACAGTCCAGTAATCTAGAAGCACTTCCCCTTATTTTGGAGAGAATAATAGTTAGTGTAGCCGAAAATCAGGAAAGACAAGGCGAATCGGATGGCGCCGAGGACAACCTGCAAGACGGATTAAACATAAAGAAACCGCTTCGTAAAGCAATCATTGCAAATTCAAATGGTATTCCAACAAAGGAGATTTTAAAACGAGTCAGTGATCTCCATTCAGTTCACGAAGAGATTAGGAAGCAAACGGTAAGCGCCCGCATCTGGAACAAGCCATGTGAGGTAATAAGATATTATATTTCTGTAAATTGTTAGGCTTTGATGGATGCCTTATGGAATCAATTTAAGTTATTTCAACGGTCACTGCAGACAAAATCTGAGGGAGAACCAACTAATGGATTACTAATGTTAATCGAGCGGAATTATGACGACTTGGTTACCGAAGGTGACAAACTAGTCGAATTGAGAGCTATTGAAAAGAGGTATGTCGTTGTTTTTTATTTATTAATTCAATGACTTCAGGTAATGGTGAATTAAGTTTCAACAGCAAGTTGTGTTGTAATTTAATTTCAAGTTAGGGGTGGCTCACTATCCCGAAATCAGTTCAAAGTTTCGTCTGTAAAAAAAAAATTTAATTTACCGATATTATCCATTTTGTGAGTTCATTCACCAACGGGGATTAGTGGAAAATGTGATGGAAGAGGGCAGGCTTGGGCATTTGATTCAACCTGAGAGTAAACGGTGGATGAAGAGGATGTCGGCATGAATTCCGCGCTCTTCAAGTGTGTTAAGGTTAATTATGTGAAGACGGCTTATGTATTGGGGTAGAATCAGAGGATTTTCCCAATTCAATCCTCGGAGGGCAAAACGCAAAAAATGACGTTGCACGATTTCGATCCTGCGAATATGGGACGAGTAGAGAGGAGAACAAACTTGACTAGCATATTCAAGAAGGGGGCGGGCAAAGGCTACATAGAGCGATCTGGAAACGTAGGGGTTAGAGAATTCTTTCGACCGGCGTTTCACAAAATCAAGGACAGAGTTGGCCTTGAGAATAATGTCATCAATATGTGGGATGAAGTTAAGCTCCCTATCACATAAGATGCCAAGGTCACGAATCGATTATACAGATGATATCTTTTGATTGAGTGAAAAATAGGAACGTAGCGGGGAGGGGGAACGTTTACGGGTGAATGTGATTGAGTGACATTGAGGCAGGTTGAAAAGCTGTTGAGATCCATTGGAAAAGTGAGGAGTCGACAGAAGAGCGGGTCGTCTTGAAGAGTTTAGTGTCGTCCGCATATATAGAGATGGGCGAGTGATTGATACTGGAGTCTATATCATTAATAGTAAAAATGAATAGGAGGTGTCCAGGATGCCTGCCCTGGGGAAGCCTTGATGTGGGAAGAAAAGGATTGGAAGAGTGGATCTAAATGTGACACCGTAGGTTCGATCGTTAAGATAGGAAGAAATCCACTTAATCAGTAGGTGTTCGAAACCAAGGGAGGATAGCTTAAAGCGGATGAAATTGTGGGAAATTTTGTCAAAGGCCTTGCTGAAATCGGTTGTGATTTCATCGACTTCGTTGCCGTTCTCTAAGGCACGGAGAGCGTGGGATGAGAAGTCAACTAGATTGGTGGTGGTCCACCTATCCGTAAGGACACTGTGCTGGTTGGGTGAGATGATGGATTTGCAATGGCAACATAACGCGTTGTAAAGAATGCTCTCGAACAGTTTTGGAATTTGGGTTTAACTTTCAAGACAAAGTTAGCGAAGCCATACTACAGATATGATCCTGTGAAACTAAGAATATAAAAAGAAAATAAAAAAATGTTGTAAAAATGAAAATGAAAATGAAACTGTTTTGGAATATGTGAGAGTTTGGCGATGGGGCGGTAATTACTAATATCCTTCTTAGACCCCTTCTTATGTATGGGAGTGACAAAAGAGAATTTCCAAATATTAGCAAAGACACCTTGTATAAAGGATAGATTGATATATTTGATAGCGGGAGAGAAAGAGATGAGGAATATTTTTTTAAAAGGACAGCCGGAACCATCAGGTCCAGGGCTGAACTCGTCTTAGAGCAAGTTTAATTTTTCTTAAATTAGGTGATGCTGGATAATTTGAGAGATGAAGGGGCCAAGGGAGAATAAAGGCAGGTCTTTGAAGTAAGAGCGGTTAGGCTCGAAAGAATTGTCCATGAATAATTTTTTAAAGAAAGAAGCGAAAAGATTGGCAGTAGTTTGTGGGTCGGTTGAAGTAATTGTGTCATAGGAAAGGGAGTTGGGATAGGCGTCAGTTTTACGTTTATAATTAATAAAGTGGTAAAAAGATTTAGGGTACTTTATCAGGTTGTTTTGTGTTTTTGTGAGATAATTAATGTAAAGAGAGTTTTAAAGCTCGGTGAGTTTGTGGTGGCTCACTGGAGCGCCACCAATTAAACTCCCATTTACCCCATTTTTCAAACTCCCACATAGGGCACACAAAAAATAAAGCATGTACTTACCTGTCCATTGTTTGCGAAAACCTTCGCCTAAAATACCTAAACATATCATTATCGCTGATGTGAAATTCATCGGCACCCAACAGATGCTTCCTCTAAAGGCACGGTTCCCAAAGCGCACCATTTACATGAGGCCAATTCAGTTGCAACACGAAGCAACTGACACGACCACCACGGTGCACATGACACCCATTGAGATTGCAGCACACAAGCAAGAGATACTCTCGCTTGGCTTCAATGCTGCAATCACATCGGTCGCTAAACCGAGCCACATGAAATGGTAACTCGCACCTGGCCGCAAAAAGGGATCGAGAACTCGTCAGTGTAAATACACACACGACGGCTCGACACTCTGTTGGCAAAGATATTGGCACCAGCTGCGTCCATGTCGGTTTATGTTCCCCTGAGGAAATCGTGATGTCTACGGTTCGATTGCTCATGCATAGCTTGAGGGTCCGATAGAACCTCATCTGTGTGTGTGCGCGTCCTCTCGTCGATCGGCATCAGGATCATCCCTTATATGGTCATCGGGGCAATAAATGAATATTTCGTAATTCTGTTGCTTCGATGGCGATCTTTAATCGCGTTCTGGATTCCGTGGAGGCAAGTCGGGCCTCCACGTTAAATAAATTCACAAGTGTCGGGATGAGTTTTTGTAGCCTGAAGTCAAATAGATCAATTTAGTTAATTTGTACAACAAATTAGTATTTAGTCGTTCTAATGTTCTGTGAGTCGATATTGGATCAAGAGACAAGAAGTGGCAATACATTTGATTATCTATTTACTTAAAGTGTACAGAAAAATAATATTTAGTAGTTGTAAAGTTTCGTGTGAATATATAAATTAACTGACAAGAAGTGTCAGCCTAATTGATTCTAAGTTTACTTGAATTGTAAGAGACAAGAAGTGTCAACATAACTTTATTTCTAAATTACCAGAATTGTACAGCCAATTATCAATTAGTGTTTTATGTTAAGTTGTATGTATGTTTTGTTTACATGGATTCTTTAAGTGACAATAAGTCTAATTAAATGGTGATCAAGTCAAAGTCTATGGATTACTCAACAACACACCTTGAAGCATATGGGATGGAGGTAGAACCGGTGCAGTACGCCTGCACAAACTTACTTATAACCCCATAAGTTTATAAAAGGAACCGAGAAAGTTGGAGTAGTCCAGAGAAGAGCTTAGGAAAATGTTCCACAAATTATTCCTCTTTAGAACGAAGAAGTTATAATCGCCAATACAGACTAAGTTTGTTTTTTAATGCAATTTATTTTTTCAATTAAATTGACAACGTTTCGATCAAGTATTTGATCCTCCATAAGACACACAATAATTAAATTAAACTAAGCTTACCAACAGCAAAATGGAGCTAGGAAAATTATTAGGTTAAATACATAATATAATTGAAACAGTACAATAAATTAAATAAATTAAATAAATAAAAATTAAAAAATTACTCTGCCAATAATTTGACAGAGAAGTCAATCACTAAAAGTGTCAATCAAAATTGATACTCCATCATACATAGACAAACCACTAAGTGAGCGCAGGTATATACAAGTCATGGAATTTTACGGTGCCTGTCTGTAGTTTCAAGGTGTGTGAGTTGGCTTTGATGTGTGCCATCTCAGACATAAGACGTTTAGATAACAGCGCCTCCTTATCTTTGATTTTGATCTTCTCCCAATTTATGACATGTGAAGGATGGCCCAGTCGATGTTTTGTTATAACATTGTGGTATTTGGGATGACAGTTAATGTTATTTCGATGTTCCTTCATGCGAGTACTCAGTTTTCTCCTTGTTTGGCCTATATAGGTGGCAGGACAAGTCAAACAATCTACTTGATAAACACCATTGGTGTTATTATGTTGCTGTAATTTGTCTTTCCCCCGAGTAACAATGTGGTCCAATTTATTGTTAATAGAGTTAACAACACGTATATTATAGTTCTTTAGCTTTGTGTTCAACTGTTGACTAAAACGATTAACATAAGGAATCGTAAGAGTGGCATCAGGTTCCACTCTTGTTTGCCTCGGACTATTATCATTAGTATTTAAAACTGCTATTCTCCTCCTGATGTGTTTTTTGATAAAGGGTGCGGGTAGGAGTTCCTCTGGAGGATATCAGTAACCAATTTCAAATTTTCGTCATTAAACTGTTTATCAGACAACTTGATCGCCTTATCGGCCAAACAAGACACCATCGCAATCTTCTGGTGTGTCGGGTGGAACGAATGGTAATGTAATACCCGCCCTGAGAAAGTCGGTTTTTGGTACCAATTGCAAATCAAACGGTCGTCCAAACTTCTAATGACCTGTACATCGAGAAAACTAATTCTATTGTTAGTTTCAATCTCACGTGTTAACTGGAGATTGGGATTATATGAGTTAAACACATTTAAAGTGTGTTCAATTTTATTGGTCGGTAAAATCAAAAACGAATCATCCACATACCTATAACAGTGAGTAACCTCGAAATAAAGCTTCTCAAAACATGAAACTTACAAATCTCTCAGGGCTAAGTCACAAAAAATGGGGGAAGATGGAGAGCCCATAGGTGTACCAAATTTTTGTCTATAAAATGAATTATCAAACATGAAAAAGGTTGAACCTAATAGATGTCGGAGGCCGATCTGGAATTCACTCCATGGAATCCTACATTTGTCCTTGATAAAGTCCCATCTGTTTTTTATACTTCGTATAATACAATCCTCCGGTACGTTTATGAAAAGAGAAGTTACATCAAACGAAACCATACTATGTTCTTTAGGAACTTGAAAATTTTTGATGTTATCAATAAATTCCAAACTGTTATTGATATTAAAAGGAGATGCTGGTACATTCTCGAATATCAATTTCGATAAAAACTTTGAAATGAAATAGTATGGTGTGTCAACATTGGAAACAATCATACGTAAGGGATATCCAACTTTATGAATCTTCCGTAACGCGTAACATCGGGGTAGATTCGAGTCAATAGTAAGCAAATGATTATAGAGTTTCTTACCGCGTTTCCCTTCAGGGTTAAGAGTATCATCAATAAACCCATCATTCCACCAACGTTTGAGCAAGATTTATGATGGAGGGTACCTGGCTGACTTTCAAACAGACAACTTGTCTCACAGTTTTGCTCGTGCTATTTATCTTAATCAACCGTTATTTTCACAATAATTATCACAATTTAATTATCATTATCTTGTTTTCTTTGCCTCGTTTTCCGCATACAAAAATTTGAACAAGTGTTAAAACCGTTAAGTTATGGCCCCTGGGCCACGTGTGTTAAACAAAATTAAGCGCGAACGGTTGCGTTACGACCCCGTTATTGGAGGCCAAACTCCTCCCGATAAACTTTCAAAAGTGAACAAAAAAGTGCTAGAAAAATCTAAAATGTGTTCAAACACTAACTTTTTTCAACCACTTCAAAGTCTGATGGAAGACTCTCCTGAAATGGATCCGACCAATGACGAACAGTGCGCAGAACTTCCTAAAGAAACCGTTCCGCCAATTGTGGTGTTAAAAACAACTAGTGCTCAAGTGCGTGATATTTTGAGCAACATTAAGATAGACAAATACTTAATTAAAAACATATCACTCGGACAAAAAATATGTGCTCCAACAATGGACATATATAACAAAATCAGAACCGAACTCTTACGGTTAAAATGTGAGTTTTTTACCCACTCGCGTAAAGAAAATCGTCCATTAAAGGTAGTGTTATCTGGACTAGACTTGATAACGAACGATATAGTGAAAAACGAACTAATTGCACTCGGGATTAAGTGCCTAGATGTTAAAACCATCACAATAAATTCCTCAACAAAAGCCCTGTACAAACACTAGTTGTACATCGTCTACATTCAACGCGGTACTGTTAAATTAAACGAGCTAAAACGGAATTACTCCACCTTGTTCAAAACCATCGTTCGCTGGGACTTTAAAAAACATAATCCGAGAAGGTCACACAATGTCACAATTGCCAGCTTTACGGTCACGGCTCGATGCATTGTCACATAAATAGCTTCTGTGCAATCTGTTCGGGAAACCATAAAACATCCGACTGCAAAACGAATGAGGTCAAGTGTGCAAATTGTAGTAGTCCACATAAATCCACAGATCCAAAATGCATAAGCCGAAAGCAGTACATAGACATTCGCCGCAAATTATCCCCACGTGGACGTGGTACAGAAAATACAACGTCCCTGCAGCCTCCGAGTGACAAACAGCAGCCACTGCCCGACCGATTATCCATTGAAAATTTTCCTCCACTAGCCCGATCTGTGCGTCAACCTCCACCTCCTTCATCCACCTGGGCTTCTGGCCTTCATCAAACCCAGCAACCTTCCAACAGTGATACGACACACACGAAGAAAAATCCGTCTGAAACTATAAATAATGACAACTTGTTCTCATTTAGCGAGATAAACTCTCTTCTTAATGAAGTTGTAACCAAGCTTAGTGCTTGTCAAACTAAAGCTGACCAATTTAACGTCATCACTTCATTAGATATTAAGTACATATACTCGGAAAAAACATGTTAAGAAACTCTCTTAACATCATAACTTGGAATGCGAGAAGCATCAAAAACAAAAAGCATGCATTTTTTAGTTTCTTGATAAATTTTAATATTGATATTGCACTTGTTTCAGAAACCTGGCTCAAACAAGACATTTCTTTCTCTCATCAAAATTACATATGTTATCGCCTAGACAGGGTACATGCTGGTGGTGGAGGTGTCGCCCTTGTTGTGAAAAAATGTATAGAACATACCTTGGGTCCTTCATTGCACCTTAAGTTAATTGAGGAAATTAGTATAGATGTAACATTAAGTGATAACTCCAAGGTGAGTCTTTTTTCGGTCTATTTCCCTGGAGGAAATAGAAACCTAGAGAAATCTACTTACTTTAAGCGGGATTTGCAAAAATTGTATAGAGTCAACAGTCGAAACAAGGTAATTATTGGTGGTGATCTAAACTGCAGACATCAGTCGTGGAATTGTCTTAGGGCAAACTGCTGGGGTAACATTTTACTAGATGTTACTGAATCCAGCCCAAGTTTTTCCATACTTTATCCACTTCTCCCCACCTATATCCCAGCGAGTGCTAACAAGAACCCCGCAACTCTTGATCTATATATCACTAATATTTCAAATTACTGCACAGTACTGTTACATTTCATTACCGACCTCTATATCTTTTCATCACCCGAGTGATGCATCATTCGCCCTCCATCTAATATCAATAAGATTTCCTCTCATTAAAATCCAACTATCCATTCAAACCCGCAATCTGCTTACAAAGCAATATTCCAAACATAACTTCCAATTCCGCATTCAATGCCTCATATCAAAATCATATTCTGCAATCAATGCAACAATAAATTCATTCAAAAGTAAAGCCTTCAAAATGAGTCATATCGCAGAATTAAATCGCTTCACCGTAGATTCCGCGGCGTTGACAAAAAACAGACGGACACCTGTTCGCCGTCGGCGCGGCCTCATATTCCAATAATATATGTTTACAAATGTAAACATAAGTCGGTTTTCTTTGAAGATCGGCTCAATGGCAGCGGACTGCCAACATATGCGAAATAGGAATCAAATGACGGAACTCATCGTACGGGGTAATGGACTGAAATTAGATCGGTCAATGCTTTCGTACATCGTTTAAACGAATGAGTTGATGCGGTTGCAATTTTCGCAGGTAAACCAATTAAGAAATTGGTAAAACCTATATCGCTGCAATTTTTGCAGCGATTATTGAAAATTGCGAATGAAGAATGACAGGCGAATGACCGTTGAATAGGTTATTCGTTTGGGCAAAGATGCATAATAGGCGGAAATAATTGATAGCCAATTGGTATATAAAGTGGCTGCAAGTGAGTTGTAGGCGCTCAGTAATTGAAAGCAAGAAGACTGCGGCCATCCGTAAGTAGAGCGGGTCTTCTTGCAATTAAATTACTATAGGGCAGTTTAGTTTAAAAGTAACAAGTGTAACTAACTTTAAGGGATCGACATTCCCGACTAATTAAATATACAGTCAAGTGAAGTAAAGTGTTTTCATTTTTAAACTTTCACCCGCACATTCACAACTGAGAGGAGCCTGTCGCCAAGGAGATACCGCGCCGAGGAGACCAAGAAAGCCTGGCATAGTTAAGCCACGCTGAATTACCAAGTAAGTTCCGACTAACACCACATGAATAGAACCTGTGACACTTCCAATAACAAAATATTAATGATAGCATCTGGGGTTACGCTCAGGTGTTACATTTTGATAAATAATTAATAAATGATAATATCTGGGGTTACGCTCAGATATTTCATTACAATAACTATTAATAATAACCAATAAACAAAAACTACCGTCTGATAATCAAATATTTAAATGTTTATATCGGAGAAGAAACTTCGATATAACATTTTGGCGCCCGAGCAGGGACTAGGGAAGCCCAAGTTTTGATAACTTGTAAGTGCTTTTAAAAAGCCTAGCCAATATAATAACTAACCTCAATTGTACTGGGCAAAAGACACCTTTCCCCGTCACTCGGAGCTGAGTCTGGCTTCGAGGGTACAAATTGATAAACCACATATTCTATCCGCAACATTTGATTCGGTACAACGGTTTCTCCCAAAAGTAACGACAACCACTCCCAACAAATGATGCCATCGCAATTGTACCAGCATTATAACAAGCAAAACAAAGGCAAAACGAGCCTCTTACAAACACGAAACACCTTCATTCGATTACCGCTAAAATAACATGTAATTTCTGCCACAAACAGGGGCATACATATAGTGACTGCCTCAGACGGAGAAACACTCTGCCCCATACGCCTCATAGTCACGACATTACAAACTACCAGAAGTCAGAAGACTACACGAATATCATTAATTCAAACATTAATACAAACCATTCAAGAGAACCAAATCAACACAGGGCCACCCCCTTTAATTCTCCTAACAGCACTTACGTTGAAAACTCACCTAAGGTTTATAGCATTAGAATAGCCTGCGATTTTTGTGGTCAAGGCCATCACGTTTCGGACTGCCACCAAAAGGTAAAATGGGAATCCCGGAATACAAGAAACACGTCCGGCCCAAAAGAATCACGAAATATCCGCAACTTAGAATACTCTCAGCAGCCACGAACTAGTGCACCCACAGTGAACCTCCCTCTAGATATAGGTCTAAACGACCATGTTCAACTAGTGGTAGACACAGGCGCTGAAGTGAGCATCATCACTGAGCAAGCACTCAGGGATATTAAAATTAAAAGAGACAATACTTGCGCGTTGAAATCCCCATATGGAACAGGAAGAACCCTAGGGAGTTGCCAAGGAAACTTCAACTTAAAAACTAAAATTCCCTGCAAATTCCAAGTCGTACGCCAATTGCCCGGTTTAACCGAGGACGGACTACTAGGGAACGACTTCCTTTCAAAGAATTGCATTGTAAAAGGTCCAAACCAACAACTTAGGTTTCCACGCACCAAAAGCAATCTGGAAGAATTTAGTATCCCACTAAACAAATATCCACGCCACAAAAAGACAGCCATAGAGAGGCAACTTATAGAAAGAGCGGGACCCAATACGGTCAGATATACCGCCTATAAAGCCCCCAAAAATTCTTCTACACAAGAATCCAGCTGCAGAACCCCAGTGGCAGTGGAAAATTCCCAATTAGCGAAATTAGCTCCGCGAGATACTATGAAGAGGTCTAAAAACTATCAAAAGGTAAAACGATACCCCACAGGAGTAAAGAAAGAAAACCCATATCCCAACCAAGAATTGAGCAATGAGGGCTCCCCCCAGAAAGCTATACTACCAGGAGGCGCTACCGCCCCACACATAAAAACAAGCAAACTACTAACAGTTTCCAGAACAATAAACTCATTTAGAGAGCATCCTACAACTCCACTGATAAACCAGGGAGCATATTCGTTAATGAGTGATCACGGTTCGAATATCCAGAGCATTCGATACCTTTTCGCAGAGAAGGAGTCTGCGGACGAACCAATCATCCAATCAGCGAATCGACAGTTGACCTCACAGCATACTAAACAAAATTCGACAGAATTCAGGATTCGCCTGAAAAGTAAAACCACAAGTCCCCATCACACATGGACAACCGATGCGAGACAAGTTACAGCAATAGCGGGACCTAAAACGGTCAGACATACCGCCTGTAAACTCTCCAAGGTTTCTCTTACTCCAGCGACAGGGACACCCCACCGACAAGTGGAGGTATTTTCAGGTAGAGCTATTTGCGTGCCTGTGTGGTCTCACAAGACGAAAGCTGTTCCAGTGGAACCGAAGGAAAAAGCGCTCTGTCTTAATCAGAAATCAGGCGATGGAGCCTTCCTAAACAGTCCTCTGCAAACAGATACAACCGAACACACAGAAACCGGTAAAAGGATTTTACTCATACGGCAGATTTGCGATTCTCCTGACCAACAGGGACACCACACTAGGAGCCCGCACTCTCATCTAACCAGCATCCCAACTGTTCAGCTACCAATAGACGTTGGTGTGGAAAGAAACACAACTCTAGTAGTGGACTCCGGAGCTGGAAGAAATTCATTCATCAAACAAACACAAGACAAAGGTAACACCTTTACATTAAACTCTAATCCTAACCAGAGGAACCAAAAGTCAAGCGGCAAGTGCCCTAGCTCCTCACAAAATAAAAAATTGTGGCAAAAACCCACAAAAATCAAAAATAAACAGACCCAAGATAAAGGCAACACCTTTACATGGAGAAACATAAAAAGGACATATAAGACATGTTCAGAAACAGACAGCTCATACGCTAGCTCCTCTCAAAACAAAAAATTGTGGAAAAAACCCACAATAATCAAAAACAAACAAACCCAAGATAAAGGCAACACCTTTACATGGAGAAACATAAAAAGGACATATAAGACATGTTCAGAAACAGACAGCTCATACGCTAGCTCCTCTCAAAACAAAAAATTGTGGAAAAAACCCACAATAATCAAACTGAAGCAAATCCAAGACAAAGGAAACACCTTTACATACAATTCTAATCAGAGAAATACAAAAAGGACATATGAGACATGTTCAAATACGATAAACTCATATTTTAGCTCACCGCAAAACAACAAAAAATTATTCTTGCAAAGGTCCACAACAACCGAGCAAATCACTCAAACGTTCCATGAGGGAAACAAAATGGTGAAGAAACCCAAAAACCCTAAGGGCCAAACACCCATGTGGAAAGGCCTGTTTTTCGTTACGGCAGTAACAAGGCCAAACAAGACAGCCATTGACGTTGGCCAAAAATTGATAATAGTTCGAAATGGTAGGTTAAAACCATATTCCAAGATTAGCTAGTTTCGATACACACCTATTACCTAGCCCAACACATTCGCTATCTCCAGTAGGTACCACTTTTCAAATTCATACACAATATGGTCAGGTACAGGAATAGATGCGCAATATTATATAATACATTTCTAATAGTTAAATACTTTCATTCATTATTACCACTAATGTTAAAACTAATAAATAAACAGGGTTGAACAAACAATCGCTACACAAAAAAAAAAAAAAAAAAAAAACGTACAAATAAGTTCTACTATTATAAACACTATTAAAATTAGCAAAATAATTCCTATTACAATCAAACTAATCATACAAACAAAAAAAAAAAAAAAAAAACACAATTGTTAATAATTATTTAATAGACTATAAGAAAACAATTATATATATATATATATACCGAGGAAAATCATCAATTCATATATATCATTCATTAATTACGTATATACATACTTTACACATATACAAAGAAAATTTTAAATTACAAATTGTAAATAATTAATTACTTACATATATACATACAGATTATGAAGAAAAACAAAAACTGTTGATAAGTAATATCTATTACACCAAAATTATACAGATAGCGAAGGAAATTGTTAGATAATAAACCCTTTATAAAAGGATTATTACAACCACATCTTGTGATTAAAGTATTAAGTAAAAACACAAAAAAAAAGTAAAACTGCTACTACCTATATGATTTCTGTTAAAAGCAAAACTAATTAGAAAGTAAAACTATTAAAAAATTTCATATACTTAAAACAAACCCATTAATATTAGCAGATGCAATAAAACTACTATGTAAGCACCAAAACACAAAAGAAAACTCTATGAGCAAACTACAACATAATGCACTAATACATGTTAGAAACCATAGAAAATACTTATGTAAATACACACCATACATAGAAGATCATAAGTAACTACATAAAACCTGTAAACACCATACTCAACTCACAACTGCAACCCACTCTTATACCACAGAAAATCACTCGTACCGATGATTTTCTTTCTTTTCAGGGGGGAGGAATGTTACATTTCATTACCGACCTCTATATCTTTTCATCACCCGAGTGATGCATCATTCGCCCTCCATCTAATATCAATAAGATTTCCTCTCATTAAAATCCAACTATCCATTCAAACCCGCAATCTGCTTACAAAGCAATATTCCAAACATAACTTCCAATTCCGCATTCAATGCCTCATATCAAAATCATATTCTGCAATCAATGCAACAATAAATTCATTCAAAAGTAAAGCCTTCAAAATGAGTCATATCGCAGAATTAAATCGCTTCACCGTAGATTCCGCGGCGTTGACAAAAAACAGACGGACACCTGTTCGCCGTCGGCGCGGCCTCATATTCCAATAATATATGTTTACAAATGTAAACATAAGTCGGTTTTCTTTGAAGATCGGCTCAATGGCAGCGGACTGCCAACATATGCGAAATAGGAATCAAATGACGGAACTCATCGTACGGGGTAATGGACTGAAATTAGATCGGTCAATGCTTTCGTACATCGTTTAAACGAATGAGTTGATGCGGTTGCAATTTTCGCAGGTAAACCAATTAAGAAATTGGTAAAACCTATATCGCTGCAATTTTTGCAGCGATTATTGAAAATTGCGAATGAAGAATGACAGGCGAATGACCGTTGAATAGGTTATTCGTTTGGGCAAAGATGCATAATAGGCGGAAATAATTGATAGCCAATTGGTATATAAAGTGGCTGCAAGTGAGTTGTAGGCGCTCAGTAATTGAAAGCAAGAAGACTGCGGCCATCCGTAAGTAGAGCGGGTCTTCTTGCAATTAAATTACTATAGGGCAGTTTAGTTTAAAAGTAACAAGTGTAACTAACTTTAAGGGATCGACATTCCCGACTAATTAAATATACAGTCAAGTGAAGTAAAGTGTTTTCATTTTTAAACTTTCACCCGCACATTCACAACTGAGAGGAGCCTGTCGCCAAGGAGATACCGCGCCGAGGAGACCAAGAAAGCCTGGCATAGTTAAGCCACGCTGAATTACCAAGTAAGTTCCGACTAACACCACATGAATAGAACCTGTGACACTTCCAATAACAAAATATTAATGATAGCATCTGGGGTTACGCTCAGGTGTTACATTTTGATAAATAATTAATAAATGATAATATCTGGGGTTACGCTCAGATATTTCATTACAATAACTATTAATAATAACCAATAAACAAAAACTACCGTCTGATAATCAAATATTTAAATGTTTATATCGGAGAAGAAACTTCGATATAACAGTACCATTAACTATAAATGCGTTAAGTTCAGACCACCTTCGGATCAGCCTCACAGTGAATCATACAGTAGCTGTAAATCGTACTAGTTTATACCACAACTATTCCGCCGCCAACTGGAATTGTTATAAATCGTATATAAACACGAACTTGGTTCTAGGTGATACCAGCCTAAATTCTATAACCTGCAGCGAGCACAGTGATATCCTATGCAACAATTTTGTTTATGTTATCAATAGAGCGGCCGATCTTGCGATACCTAAATGTTCCACCACTCCAGTTGATAAGGCACCGCTTCCTGAAAATATCTTACATCTGATTAGGCTACGAAACTCTGAAAGAAGAAAATGGCTGCGTTATAGAATCGATTGTTTTCTAGTTAATGTTAAAGTCTTAAATAATATCATTAAAAACGAAATCTCAACACATAGGAACAAGTGTTGGAATAAACACCTTTCCCTTCTTGACAAAGCAAGCAAACCGTTCTGGAAAATATCAAAAATTATGAAAAAGAGAGGGTCAAGTATTCCTCCGTTTAAAGTTCACGACAAGTTGTTTATTTCTTCAGTGGAGAAATCGAACCTACTTGCTAACACGTTTAGTAAGAAACACTCCATATCTATGCATCTAAGCGACGCGTATACTGAAGCTGAAGTTGCTAATACTATCCATGTACTTTCTCAAACACCAGCTGAAGGTACTTACGCAACTAATATCAGCAAAGTTAAAGAATTGATAAAAAAATCGAAATCAAAAAAGGCTGCGGGTCTCGATAATATTAACAACAAATTAATCAAAGCACTTCCACCTGCTGCAAGTAACTATTTAACGTTCATTTTCAACGCTTGTCTTAAGAATTGTTATTTTCCGGACTGTTGGAAAACAGCAAAAGTAATACCTATCCCGAAACCCGGCAAACCGAAGAACAGCCCCGAAAGCTACAGACCTATTAGTCTACTTAGCTGTCTAAGTAAGCTCTTAGAAAAAATCATTAAGGAAAAGATTGATCGTTTTGTGGAAGACAATAACATCTTACCAAACTTTCAGCTCGGTTTCCGTAGTGGTCACAGCACAATCCACCAAGTCTTGCGCATTAAAAACCACATAGCTGGTAAATTCATCGACAAGGAGTCAACGGGACTGGCTCTTCTAGACATCGAAAAAGCTTTTGATACGGTATGGCACGATGCCTTGATTTATAAGCTACTAAAACTTAAGCTGCCAATACCGCTTATCAAAATTATCCAGAGCTTTCTTCGTTCGAGAAAATATGTTGTGAGTTTAGGAACCGACATATCCTCTACTCACCAAATCCACTATGGTGTACCCCAAGGCTCGGTCCTTGGTCCCATATTATTTACATTGTTTGTCGCAGATTTACCATGTCTAGGTGAAAACATTCATGTAGCTATGTTTGCCGATGATACGGCCATTTTCTCTTTGGGTGCCTTATTCACTAATGTCTACAACTCTTTCCAAGCAGCTCTTCACAAACTAGCAGTATATTACAGGAAATGGAAAATAAAAATAAATGGTTATAAAACACAAGCTGTCTGGTTTTCGAGATGTAGGAAACACTGCTACCTACCAAATGGCACTAAACTCAGTATGTGTGCAGTTGATATTGATTGGTCCGAAGACTGTAGATATCTAGGTATTATTTTAGATAAAAAACTTGTCTTTCAAAAACACATCACTACCACAATTGACAAAATAAACAAAGTCGTAAGAATTATGTATCCGTTAGTGTGTAGAAAGTCAAAGCTTAGCATCGAAAATAAAATTATAATATTTAAAACCAGTTTTCAAGCGATACTCCTGTACGGGGCGCCTGTATGGTGTAATTGTGCTCGCACACACAAAATAAAATTGCAAAGGTGTCAAAATAAAATATTGAAAATGTTGCTGAATTTTCCATGGCATTATTCGACACATGAACTACATGAAAACGCCAACGTTAAACCGGTAGAGTTCCTTATTGACAAAATCAATCGAAACTTCTTCGTCAATTGTTCTTTTTCTGACAATGTTCTCGTTTCCCGTCTTGCGTTATCCTAAATCACTACATATGTACTCTGTCTATGAAAATTATATCGAGGTCATTACTATATAAAATAACCGGAAGCTCGTGCAATATTAGTCTTAAGATTCAAATAAGGGTTTTTTTTTATTGTAGTTTTCCCTTAATTTATTATTTGTTATTCATTAAAATTGTGCTATTGCCGTTATATAGATTTAAGATTATAGTTGTAAAGGAATTGCTATCCTAAATCTCTTAAGTACTAGTTGTAAAATATACCATAAATGTAATTATCTACCAAATAAAAATTGAATTGGAATTATTTGTTTTTCCTGGCAAGGTTGTTAGCCTTGCTCCAATATATATATATATATATATATATATATATATATATATATATATATATATATATATATATATATATATATATATATATATATGTATATATATATATACATATATATATATACATATAGATACATATACACCTAAGTCTGTTTTTACACGGTAGATTGGTTCCAGAAGAAGCCGTGTAAAAAAAAACGTGTAAAAAAAGACATTGATCTTATACAAAAATGGGTGATTTGTTCCTAATCTCTAAAACCTATTAAAATTAGTGAAAAACAAGATTTTTTAAGAACAAGAATTCATGTTTATTTTATTAAATCAAATATATAATGCTTATTTTCACAAGCATAGTAATTAATGATAAAAAAGATATGCACTCTAATCTTAAAAGTAATATAAATTAAATGTATGGCAAGTTCAGGAACTAAAAAACTATGTTGTGAACGAAAAGAATAGGTTATTCAATTTTTAAGGTAAAAAATAAAACTGGACTTTCTCTTGCTCGTTCGGCATCTACATTTTGAAAAATGAACTCTGTTATGAGCCGTTGTTCGCCAATTCTTGCTACCTCTTTGTATAATTCCTTGTAACGAGCCATACAAGAATTCAGCTCACGTTGGAATTGTGCAGCTCTTTCGACATTGGGATCATTTTTGACGAAATGGTGTCCTAATTTATTTGCAAGTTGAAGCCCTTCTTGAATTAAATTTTCAGTTAATTTTACAGGTTCTTCACTATCACTGCTTTCTATAACATCAGCATTCTGTGAGGCAAAATGTAATATTTCGTCTTCGCTAAGAACTTTATCAATCATCAGTTCATCAATGTCATCAGATATTAAGTCATCAAAACCCTCCCCACCAACTGCGTGTGCTAAAGCAATTATATTGGGATATTCGTTTGTATTTTTCTCCACAGGATTTTTACTTTTTACACATTCTGGCCAAATTGCTCTCCAACATCCGTTTAAGGTTGATGGTCGTAAATCTGACAATGCTAAAGCAGCATGTGTAACGCAATCTTTGATAGAAAACTTTTTCCAGGCATCAATTACTGTTAGAGTTTTATCCCTATCCAAAGTGTCCAAAATGTACTGGAATGTTCGTTTGATATAATAAGTTTTGAATGTTGCGATAATTCCTTGGTCCAGTGGTTGGATTAGGGATGTGGTATTTGGTGACAGGAACAAAACTTGTACATTTTCGTGTTCCAACTGAGGATGCCCGGGTGCATTGTCTACCAACAGAAGAACTTTAAATTCTAAGCCCTTTTCATTCAAATATTTTCTAGTTTCTGGCACAAAATATTTAATGAACCATTCTGTAAAAACTGTAGTCGTCACCCATGCTTTTTTATTGGCCATCCAATTAACCGGCAATGTATCAAAATCGACACCTTTCATTGCTCGAGGCTTTAATGCACGATTGATAAGCAGGGGCTTTAACATCCGATCTCCAGAAGCGTTACTGCACAATAAAAATGTGACTCGATCTTTTTCAACTTTAAAACCCCCAGCACTTTTTTGCGATTTGGCCACATATGTTCTTCTCGGCATTTTTTTCCAAAAAAGACCGGTTTCGTCAGCGTTAAAAACCTGATCTGGACTGTACCCACCATCCGCTATTATTTTTTTAAGTTTTAGTTGGTATTCTTCGGCGGCTTTCTGATCTCCAGAAGCAATCTCGCCCTTGATTTTTATGTTATGAAGCGCATGCCTATGGAGAAATCCCCTCATCCAACCTGTGCTTGCAGGAAATACGTAGCTCTTCTCAGCAGTTGTTTGTGTGGATGTAGACGGTTGTTCGTCTTTTATCATTTTATAGAACCTTAATGCTTGCTGTTTGATATTGTTTCCGTCTACGGGAATTCTTTTTTGGGCATTTTCCTCCAGCCATATTATGAGTGCTTTTTCCATTTTTTCTTTAACAGCATCTCTAGTGTATGATGAAGACTTAACAGATAGGTTCGTTCCAGAAATCACCGATTGCCTAATTGCAATTTCATTTTTCTTTATAGTTCTTATTGTGGCTTCATTTAAACCGAACGTTTTACCAAGAGCAGTTGAGCCTTCTCCATTTCGAAGGCGATCTAAAATTTTAATCTTGGTTTCCAAAGAAATTGCCTTCCGTTTTAGTTTTATATCTGACATTTCCTTTTAGGGATACATAAAATATTTAACAAAATTAAAAAACATAAATAACTGAATAAATACAAAATATTTTTTGGCTTATCTTTTATCTTAATGCGTTAAAATTAAATTTAATGGAAAATCAAATTTGCCTGCAAAAAATTTCTTTACCAAACACGTCTTATTGCATTGACAGTTCACAAAATATTAACACGTTTCAATTGCTCTGACCAGTAAATTTTATTGTACGCACATAAAGGGAATTCCCCTAAATTAGTGCTATTCACATTTGCTTTGACCAGTAAAAATTGTTTGTATGTACGCGCTAAAGGGGAATTCACTTAAATCTTTAAGCTAGTGTTCGCAAACTATCGATACTATCGATGGTTTCAGACTTTTTTCTTTCATAAATACTTTTTTGTGATATGAACATACTTCGCAAAAATTAAATTTGACAAAAAAAATTTAAGTACATAAAATTTCAAATCGTGCTAAATGGAATAAAATCGTGTAAAAAAATTAAAAATATTCAATTTTCAAACCGTGTTATATCAAAACCGTGTACAAAAAGACCGTGTAAAAACAGACTTAGGTGTATATATATATATATATATATATATATATATATATATATATATATATATATATATATATATATATATATATATATATATATATATATATATATATATATATATATATATATGTACATATATATATATTTTTTTGTACCTATTTTATAAATAAAAATGTAAAATTAAAAGCATTAATTTAAGTAAAAGGAAAAAGAATGAACTGTAGCGATAAAAACAGAAAGAAAAGGAAAGCGTTTAAGCCATTATATCGGCATTAAACCACCACCAAGAAGGGTGAAAAACGTGTCTATCTATTTCGTTCGCAAATTGCTATGCTAAAATGTAAGCGGTCCACGTGGCGAGATATGTTGTTATCATGCAGTACTCTTTTTTTCCTAGCTCCACGGAAAGCATGGTGTATGATAGGCACTCAATAACTGTTTTGTATGAGACCTTTTTTGTCTAATAGAACAAATGCTTCGGGGGAAATGAATCCGCTTTGGGGAGTGTTCTCCAGGTGTGTATCGTTTGGATAAAAAGCTTCAAGATCAAATTGGTCTCATTGGTCGTTGCTTTTGCAATGTGGAAGCGCATACTATTAATTATGAAATTATTTGTCTTGTTTAAGCATGCAATGTTATACAGGTCTTTATTAGGATAATACTGTGGCGTTTGTAACAGATACACACACACACACACACACACACACACACACACAATATGCAAGCAAATAGTGAAGAACACCGATTTGAAATTCGAATAAGCAAAGCATCAGAGCCGTATACCATAGCGATAACATAACAATTCCACATTAGTTGAGTGTTTTTGAGTTCAGAAATCGAATTTATACACGCGGCAGTGGCCAGATGTATTAAGCATTGGTTCCATTTTTTAGTGATTCTAACCATCATAACGTCTGTTCGAATCACACGTTCTTCACTATCGTCCCAAACGCTATAACACTTTGTATACTACGTTTCTGGCGTTCTGTAGATTCTGAGACAGAAAAAGCAGACATTGTCTTTCAAATACATGAAGTTTTCCATATAGTAAGGGGCTATTTTAAATCATACCGGCCAGCCGTACACCATTATAGGTCGTATGAGTAACATTTATGATATAATTTTGACTTTCGAGTCAAGAAGACTACTACGAAATAATCGGCTCGTCATGGCATAAGAAGTTTTAGCCCTAGAGAGAGAGCCATTAGTATGTGTTTATCAAAATTTAGAAACTGGTCGAGCCAGATGCCCAGATATCTTACTACGTCTCCACTAATGGACAACTTTTTCCATTTTTTTTGTATTAGCCGACGCGGCGCTTAGGGTTGTCCTGAATAGAGGAGTTTCAGTTTTTTGGAAGTTAATTTGTAACTTCCACTTATTACAGTAATTTTTGATTCTTTTGAGATCATCTTTTAAATGTCTGTTAATGCCCACACTTTTTCTACCCGTTCTGTACACAACTAAAACATCAGCATACGCAAAAGCATGAGTAAGAGAATCCACTAGATCGCTAGTGTAAATGTTAAATAGGATTGGAGAATTAACTGCGCTCTGTTATAGGCCCTGTTGCATCTTGCTACATATACCCCCTCACTCATTAATCAATTAACGCTTCTTCCCACATGCAATTAATGTTCATATCACACACGTTGCGATATTCATTCGAATGCGTCATTGATTGTCCACACATGACGCGTACTCGTTTCCAAGAGCTACACGTTCATCATATTATAAATTCATACTCATTGCATGCAGTCCAACGTCCAATTGACGGACGATTAACTGGCGCCTAGTTCTGCACTCTCCACAGCATCATTACACACCAGTGGCTTCACGCCCAGGATCAGAATCCATGTAGTGCAAGCCGACACATCGCGACAAAGCGCTTACCAATCGAACATAATGACAAAACGAGTGCAGCCGACACCATGACAAAGCGCTTGCTAGTCGAACTTAAGGCAGCGTAGACCCGTTGAACGGAGCAATGGTCCGAACGAGAACTATCATATTTCAAGTGGTTTGGTTTGTTCAAGCGTAATTATCGTTTGAGCGGTGCGAATGACCTGAGCAAGGGAAATCGTTGGTGAATTTAGTGCAATTAATATAAGCCGTTGTGTCTTGCTAAGGCCAATTAAGTTTAAATGATAATTTAGCCATACCGATGGATTATGCTGGGATATCAGTGTCAATATGGGTCACGCATTCGGCTTAAAACCCAAGGGAAGTGCATCGTTTGCTTGTCTGAAATGAGTGGTTTCAAAGGGACTAATCGGCAGCCAACTAATCGGAGTAAAAGGTTACAGCCTAGCACCGGAGAAAATAGCATAACTAAATAAGTTAATCTATAAATAAAATAAATACAACAAACATTAACATACTTCTAATTATTTGGACTTTCCACTGGGACCTGGAACAGCAAGGGCGGACCGCCCACATCCAATCAGGTAATATTTTAACCGGTTAACCTTACTGTCGGTGCCAATAAATAATGAATGTTGATACCAGGATACGTAGCCGAACGCTAACAGGGAGGTGCGAAATCTTTGGTGTTGTTCTAAATAAAAAAAGAGGGGAGGAAACAAATGTTATAATATACTAAATAAATAGAGAAAAAAACGAATGAAGACTATGAAGTACGATATTAAGTCACGATGAGGAAGACAATTTATAAACCAGCTTAAAAGATGAAGAAAGTAACTGAATAAAATTATGTAAATCCAAAGTAACATATCTTATTATTATTATCTTTTGTAAATTAATTCTACATTTATATAAATGCATCTACTTTTAAAAAATTACTGGAAAACACTAAACAAAAAAACATATTACCTAGATAAATAATAATAAGGAAATAAGTAATCTAATTAAACCTCATAAATAAAACATGAATGTACATATTCGATTAATAATTTATTTTATTATTAACAAGGAATAATACAGGATAGATCCGGAATTCCGCTGATCTATCATGTAAGTATATCATCCGTAGACGGGCGATGATGCTACGACCGGAAAGTCACGCACATGGAAAAAGAGATCTTGCGTTTCAGTAGGGCTATCTCCCACAGAGACCGGGACGATAGTATTGAACAGCGTCAGCAGTTCTGGTGGTTGAATGGCAAATAAAGACCGGGATACCAATGTCGGTAGAATAACAGTAACATCAGCCAGCTTACACAGACTTAGCTTTCCTAGACTTAGGGTAGTATAAGATTTAAGTTAAGATCTTTTAAATAAAATTAAGAAAAAGAAAAAAAAAGTAAGTTAAATTTTAAGAAAAACAAACAACAACAAATTCGACACAAAGTTTTCCAAATTTGTCTTTGTCATACAAATACTCATAAAACAGTCACAAACATAGTTCTGTCGCCGAAAGGCAAATTATACAATAGTCATGTAATGTTTAGCTTAAAGCGTCTACATAGACCAGTAAGTCATAATATAAGTTAATTAACCTAGAATTTAAGAGCATTTTTTGTCTAGCATATAATTTAGATACTAAGCATATACAAAGAAAATAAAAAATGTTGCAGAAATGAAATGACAATGAATAAGGGATTCCAATGAGAAGGGATTTTTTATTTATGGGTATGCTAAGAGGTTCTTTATTTGTGGGCATGCTAAGGCCTTCTTTAGTTATGGGTACACTAAGGGGACCTCTATTCATGGATATGCTAAGGGATTCTTTGCTTGGTCAATTCGATCATAATCATCATAATCATCGGCACAACAACCGGGATCCGGTCTTGCCCTTATTTAACAAATCTCTCCACCGGTCCCGATTTCGAGCCAATGTCATCCAGTTTCGCACTCCCAGGCTCTGGGCGTCCTGGTCTACGCCATCCCTCCATCGCAGACAAGGTCTGCCGCGTTGTCTCTTTCCATATATCCTGCCCCAAACGACTTTCCGCGCAGGCTCCTCTTTGTTCATTCGAGCTAGATTTCCCGCCCACCGGAGTCTACCGAGTTTGATTTTTCTTACAACATTAGCTTCAAAGTAGATTGCGGACAACTCTTGGTTGTAGCGTCTCCGGAATCGTTCTCCCTCACATACGGGGACAACGATTCTTCTTAAGACCGTCCTTTCGAACGCGGCTAAAAGTTCAGAGTGCCTTTTACTCAGCACCAAGGTCTCAGATCCATACATGAGTATTGGTAAGACCATGGTCTTGTACAGTAGTAGCTTGGATGTTCTGGATAAATTTTGGAATTTAAAGAGCCTTGATAGACCATAGTAGGCTTTGTTGGATGTTATCAGCCGTTCACATATATTTTTTTTCATATTATTATCGGCTGCTACTGTTGACTCAAGGTAGTTAAAGGATTGCACTACTTCAAATTCGTGCTCCACTACCCTGATAGTTTGACCAACGTTAGGTCTTCTCTTCGCAGAAGTTGCCTCATTAATGTGCAGTCCCAGTTTTTGTGCCGGCTGCTCGATCTGGGTGAAGGATTCCTGTACAGCTGATTCGGTTCTACCAATGTTGTCGATGTGATCTACGTAGACAAGTGTCTGGCTGGACTCGGTGACAATAGTCCCTCTAGTTGAAACGCCAGAGTCACGGATTGCTTTCCCCAACGCCAGGTTGAAGAGCAGGCAGGCCAGACCGTCCCCTTGTTGGAGTCCATTAAATATGTGTATTGGTTTGGACAGCAATCCCGCTATTTTTACTTGACTAGTTACGTTGGTCATGGTCAACCGACAAAGTTGTATCAATTTGTTTGAAATGCCGAATTCTCTCATGGCATTATATAGTTCTACCCTGGCTATGCTGTCGTAGGCGGCCTTAAAGTCTAGAAATAAATGATATAATGGATTCTTAAATTCCAGACATTTTTCCATCGCCTGACTAAGGGTAAATATCTGATCAATCGCTGATTTGCCTGGGATGGAACCACACTGATATTGACCAATGATGGCTTTAGCGTATGGGGCTATCCGATCTTGTAGGATAGTGGAGAGTATCTTATAGGCGGTACTCAGCAATGTTATACATGAACACTGTGATATCTCCGTTCTTATGTATGGGGCAAATTATTCCACGACGCCAATCTTCCGGCATCTCCCCTTGCTCCCATACGTGCACCACGATCTCATGAATTGCGTAATGTAACGCTGTCCCTCCTTGTATGATCAGCTCAGCTGGTATGACATCAGCTCCAGGGGCTTTATTTGATTTGAGATGTCTAATGGCTTTTAATGTTTCCTCAATGTTTGGTGGTGGCAGCATTTAGTCTTGATCTTGCATTGGTGGAGCCTCCAATTCTTCTGTGAGCTGACCATTTAGCAATTCATTGAAGTGCACTTCCCATCGCTCCAGAATGTCTTCAGGATCAGTGATAAGATTACCTTCTTTATCCTTGCAGTAAGTGCAGCGTGGTGTGTACCGCGTCATACTGCGTATTAATTGGTAGAACTTCCGCGGCTGGTGCGGACCTCGCTCTCTACTTTTCTCTATTTCACAGACAAGGTTTTTTTCCCAGGCACTTCTCGTTTGTCTGTGAAATCTTTTTTCAGATCTTCTGAGCTCTTTCTCCTCGCGCATCCGCGTCTTATGAGACTGCTGCATTGCCCAGTATTCGGCATTCTTACGTTCAGCCGCTAGTGTGCACTCATCATCAAACCAGTCGCTCCGATCTCTACAACTACTGCCTAAGATGGAGTTGGCAGTACTAATGACAGTATTCTTAAGGCGTGTCCATTTCTCTTCTACGCCCGGTATTCTGGCCTCAGGACTTACTCTCCCTACGTCGAGCTCTTCGAGGGCGAGTCTTAAGGTATGACCAAAGGTGTTACTGGTATTCTCATTGCGTAAGGCAGCCGTGTTGATTCAATACGAACCTGATCCGCGGATGCAATACGTCTCCGTAAGGCAATGCGCGCTCAGAAAACTATACCAACAAGATAGTGATCCGAGCCGAGGTTGGCACCTCGGTACGTTCGTAACGTCATCAGGCTGGAAGAGTGGCGGCGTTCTATCAACACGTGGTCAATTTGGTTGCGATTGGCTCCATCAGGTGATACCCAGGTGGCTTTGTGGATATCTTTACGCGGAAACCAGGTACTTGCAACGACCAAGTTTTTCGATGACCCGTAGTCTATTGTCATTAGTGTTCTCATGCAAACTATGGGAGCCTGTGTAGTGCTTTAAAACCTGCTCCCGGCCTATTTTGGCATTCAAATCCCCAAGAACGATTTTCACATCGTATCTTGGGCAGGCATTGATGGCCCGTTCGACGTTCTCGTAGTAGTCTTCTTTTTCCTCGTCAGGGGCCTCCTCTGTAGGTCCGTGAACGTTTATGAGGCTTATGTTCTTAAACTTGCCTCGCACGCGAAGAGTGCATAGCCTTTCGTTTATTGCATTAAAGCCGATGATGGCAGGCTTCAGTTTTTGGCTGACTAGAAAGCCTACCCAGAGCACATGGTGTTTTGCATGACACCTGTAATAAATGTCATACACACCAGTGATGCAGATTGTATTCTATATTTTTTACTTGCTCTGATGGTCATGCATCCTATGTGTGTTGCATTGGTATCTTGGCGTCCTTTTCATTGGTATGGTATCATAGTCATTCATGGATATGTTAGGGATATGTAAATGTTTACCTCATGTAAAATGAAAGTTTTTAGCCATTTTTTCATTTTGCCTAAATTGGTAGCAAATTTCCTCAAAAATGCGAGAAAAAAAAGGTAGAAAGTGATCCGAGACCTCCTTGTACTTTATTTTCAAAAGAAAGTAAACAGTCTAATTGGGCTTGATGCCACCAAAGAGGCTCGTACTTTTCAGTTTGAAGAAGAGGAAGGTTTACTCTATGGCCCTGGAATCGCAGATTAGCAAAAAACTGAGGTAAGTTAGAACGAATTACGAAGTTTTTTTAACGTTTTTTCTATTACTCAAACTTTAAACGTGTGTTTTTCTTGAAACGCAAAATTTCGCACGCCGTGCAACGTAGCTCAAAAACTAATCATTCGATCTTTATGAAGTTTGGTATAGAAATTCTATAGATATTTGGTCTCAGCATGACGAGCTTATTTTTTTATTTAAAACATTGTTATTAAAAGAAAATCCTTTTTTTTCAAAACTTTGCCATTTTTGCAAATTCGCCAATTTTAATAAAAGGGGAACGTCATGCTGAGCGTTTTTGCATAAACTAAAGAACCCATTTTGTATTTTTTGTTTCAGATCATTTTTGTGACCTGTATGCTGCACGGCAGAAAAAAAAAATCATTATGGAAAAAAGCCTCAGGACTTGCTGAATAAGGCCAAGACCGGTTCCCGGTTGTAGTGCCGATGATGATGTTGATGCTGCACGGCGCATTTTCCAGACGCTGTTTTCAAGCCGCCAATGCACCGTTTTATTGTTAACGATTAGTCTTAAAAAAATATTTTCTTTAAATATTATAACGTAAATAAATTGTGCCTTAAATTGCAAATTAATCTAGGCATTACATTTTTCAAAAACAATTCCCGAAAAACAGGCTATTTACATGAGGTTCCACCCTTAAGGGATTCTAATGAGAATTCATTTATGGGTATGCTAAGAGGTTCTTTGTTTGGTTAATTCGATGATCGTGCATAGCGTTAACTCGGGCATCCATAACTGTTGAAAGAAGGGCAAGTTCTGCTGCAGTAATATAATGTCCAATATTAATATTTGAACCAACACATCAATGATTGCATCTATTATATGGTCTTCCAAACACATTGGAGCCAAGTGATAATTCAAAATAAAATTTGTATATTTTTTCTTTCACTTACAGCCGTCGTAGTCATCTCTCCTGTGCGCTAGCCGTGGCAAAGATGATCATTTCATGCCTGAAGTTAGAACGAAAGCTATCAAAACTTATTATGTCCGTTTTATCTACACCGGCGGAAGACTGGGCAGAGCAGGTATGCGCAATTTACCCAAGTACTGAAAAAATGTACTCTAAAAGAATTTTCTTCTAGAATTGGGAACACTCAATGGCACCGGCCATAGAAATGCTTCACCATTATGGACCACTCAGCCGCTCGAAAACATCCAATCCCGATACGATACAAAACCACTTCGAATATGATCGTTTCTACCGCCATTTTGGAATGTTATTTGAACGGGTTATCAATCTAGCTTCTTTAACTAAGGATAGAAAATCAAGTGGTACTGAAGATGACGAGAGTGAATTTTCTAACACAACGCAGAAATCAGATGACACCAAATCGGGTAGGCAGAGTCGGTTGGAAATCTTGGAAGACGAGGAAGAAGAATCTGACATCATTTTGGACGAAGATGAATCCGAAAAACGACCAGAAAGTGATTGGCTAAATTCCGAAGAGATCGGAGAGGATTTTCTAAGTGAAATGTTAAATAAGAAAATTGTTGAAAAGGATACGGACGAAGCTTCAGAAACTTCTTAAATGGACTTTGTTATGTAAAATTTTGATTTATCGAATTTTTGTTAAGTGAAATGATAAACAAGAACACATAATTGAATGAAGCTTCAGAAATTTCTAAATACACTATCGATTTTTTATCAAATGAAATGTTAAATAAGAGAACACTATTGAAGAGGATGTGAATGAAGCTTCAGAAAGTATTTTTGATCAATCGAATTTTTCCTAAGTCAAATGTTAAACAAGAAAACACAATTGAAGAGGATTTGAATGAAGCTTCAGAAATTTCTTAAATACACTATGTTTTGTAAGATTTTGATTTATCGTTTTTTTCCTAAATGAAATGTTAAACAAACTTTTTAAATACGCTATCGATATTTTATCAAATTAAATGTTAAATAAGAGAACACTATTGAAGAGGATGTGATTGAACCTCCAGAAAGTATTTTTGATCTATCGAATTTTTCCTAAGTGAAATATTAAACAAGAAAACATAATTGAGGAGGATTTGAATGAAGAGTACCTATAGCGTTTGCGAAGATAGTGAAGAGCGAGTGATTCGAACCGACGCTATCACGGTTAGAATCACTAAAAGATAGAACCAAAGCTCTTACCCATCAGGCCACTGCCGCTTATGTGAATTGGGTTTCTAAATTCAAATACATTCGACTAATGTGTTAATGGTATATTATTGCTATGGTATACGGCTTTAATGGATGTGCTTTTGGTGGTGTTGTTCTTTACTAGTCGAGTGTGTATCTGCTAGAAACGCCACTTACCTGAAAAGTCGTTGAACGAAACACATCGATTTTCGCTGGTCAGCAAAAAAAAAGTAAAGGGCAGAAGTTCTATCACGCACAAGTGAACTAGTGTGCGTTCCAGTACACAGGTGTCAGAGTGAGTACAGTGGTAAGGAATTGTGGGGAGGAAGTAATGTGCTAACACGGACACTAGGTTCACTTCCTCCTCCATCATAAATTGTTCGCGCGAACACTGCTCACAACGCAAGGGGGAAGAAAACGATGGTTGACCTTCGCGACCGAGCGGACACAACACAGAAACAAAAACACTCCGGCGATGCTATTTATGCTTAAACTTTTTTATTATGAATGGTCCTTACTTATACTTATTACCAGTGTTGGCTGATTTTAATAGATTCTTAGACATTCCACACACGAACTGCGGCACAAACGTTTCAACCCACCGTACCGGCGCAGGTACGGTGGATGACGAGCGACCCGACCGCTCTGAAGATTGAATTACGACTCAACGATATCTTGCTCGTTCAGAGCTCACTCGCTCATCGTGATCATGGTGGTATGTGTGCCTAAAACAAGGAAAGACATAAAGTGCATTCCTAGGATACGATTTCGGTAAAGCAAATAAAACCGAAATCGTCGGATGCATGTGTGTACCAGCTAAACAAAGAGACCACGATGCGATGCGGGAATGTGCTAATTAGTTTTAGCTAGGTTGCTGGGAAATGGTGTTTATGGCATCGCTAGTAAGGGTACCTATTGAATGCCCATTTGCATTGTTTATGCTTGGATTTCAATTGATGCCAAGGGACGCGGAATGCGTATTTGCTTTGGGTTGCACATTGTGCGAGTTAGGGAATTTTATTGCTGGGAGAAAAACGTCACCAGCCAATGTATACATAAAGGAATTTATCGTGTACATGAATGAAGATGGGAATAGGCGACGCCATGATAATTATCTCTGGCTGGAATGGTTACATGATATGTGAACCGGGGTTTTTCTTGTCAGGATAATTTATGATAAGTAAAGTAAGAACTCTTACAGGGGATTTGTAAGCGAAGGAGTGCTTGAAAAGGTAAGAATTCTTTTGCAGGTACTTTTGGGTTACAATAATTGGATCTATTTGGTGCGTGAAGCATTTAAGATGCTAATGCGAATTGCATTAGCGAAAGCTTATGCAGACTGGGTTGTGGTTATGGGGGTTTTTTCAGGAATTCGAGCCGTGGGATCTGGTGGAACCGCCACAGAAGTATAATAAGAGCTTGTGCGGACGTGCGTGTGTGCATACTTTAATATCCAACTATGCGGTTGCAGCAAGAAAACTCTATTGGCATTGAACGCTGCCAATTGATCAAATACCAAAGATTCAGCGGACTGATAACGGGCCCCGTTGTTGAATGCTGAACGGAGGAGAGTGAACCTGTGACCGTTCATGAACAGTTTTTGCTTTGGTTGTTACTGTTTTAGATACAATATGTTTTTTAACGTAACGTCTCTCTTACGAAGATATATACGATGCTTGTGTTTTTCGGTTCATTACTGTTTTTTTAACTTGTGACAGTTTCGTTTATTGTATAGTCGAGAAAATAAAAGGGTGACTATCTAATAATATAATTGTTTGGAATAATACGTTTGTTTTCATTTATTCAACGCGTTTTTTTTTTTGTATTATCTGTGCCCAACGGGGCAATTGTAAATTGGCTGTCACGTCGAGAATAAGTTCGACGCTGGATTTCTGGATTTCCAGGATTTGCTGTTCTCGTCGAGGAGTTTGGCTATTCCCAGTTGGTGAACTAGATCCAACTAATGGAGTTCGATTCCATGGTCTCAGCTGGCGAAACACGATTTAAGAATTTTTTCATGGAACGTCCGCTCACAGCCAGCCGATGCCCTGTCCGAATATAAGACTGACATAACAGCATTACAAGAAATAAGATAGACGAGGAGTGGTGTTATTCAAAGAAACGAGTATGACAATTTATTACAGCTGTCATGCAAAACACCATGTGCTCTGGGTAGGCTTTCTAGTCAGCCAAAAACTGAAGCCTGCCATCATCGGCTTTAATGCAATAAACGAAAGGCTATGCACTCTTCGCGTGCGAGGCAAGTTTAAGAACATAAGCCTCATAAACATCCACGGACCTACAGAGGAGTCCCCTGACGAGGAAAAAGAAGACTACTACGAAAACGTCGAACGGGCCCTCAATGCCTGCGCAAGATACGATGCAAAAATCGTCCTTGGTGATTTGAATGCCAAAATAGTTCGGGAGCAGGTTTTCAAGCACTACACAGGTTCCCATAGTTTGCATGAGAACACTAATGACAATGGACTACGAGTCATCGAAAAACTTGGTCGTTGCAAGTACCTGGTTTCCGCGTAAAGATATTCACAAAGCCACCTGGGTATCACCTGATGGAGCCAATCGCATCCAAATTGACCACGTGTTGATAGAACGCCGCCACTCTTCGAGCCTGATGACGTTACGAACGTACCGAGGTGCCAACGTCGACTCGGATCACTATCTTGTTGGTACAGTTTTCCGAGCGCGGATTGCCTTACGGAGACGTATTGCATCCACGGATCAGGTTCGAATCAACACGGCTGCCTTACGCAATGAGAACACCAGCAACACCTTTGGTCATGCGTTAAGACTCGCCCTCGAAGAGCTCGACGGAGGGAGAGTAAGTCCTGAGGCCAGAATGCCGGGCGTAGAAGAGAAATGGACACGCCTTAAGAATACTGTCATTAGTACTGCCAACTCCATCTTAGGCAGTAGTTGTAGAGATCGGAGCGACTGGTTTTATGATGAGTGCACACTAGCGACTGAAAGTAAGAATGCTGAATACCGGCCAATGCAGCAGTCTCATAGGACGCGGGTGCGCGAGGAGAAATACAAAGAGCTCAGAAGATCTGAAAAAGGCTTCACAGACAAACGAAAAGTGCCTGTAAAAAAAACCTTGTCTGTGAAATAGAGAAAAGTAGAGAGCGAGGTCCGCACCAGGCGCGGAAGTTCTACCAATTAATGCCCAGTATGACGCGGTACACACCACGCTGCACTTACTGCAAGGATAAAGAAGGTAATCTTATCACTGATCCTGAAGGCATTCTGGAGCGATGGGAAGTGCACCTCAATGAATTGCTAAATGGTCAGCTCACAGAACAATTGGAGGCTCCACCAATGCAAGATCAAGACTAAATGCTGCTACCACCAAACATTGAGGAAACATTAAAAGCCATTAGACATCTCAAATCAAATAAAGCCCCTAGAACTGATGTCATACCAGCTGAGCTGATCAAACAAGGAGGGACAGCGTTACATCACGCAATTCATGAGATCGTGGTGCACGTATGGGAGCAAGAGGAGATGCCGGAAGATTGGCGTCGTGGAATAATTTGCCCCATACATAAGAAGGGAGATATCACAGTGTTCATGTATAACATTGCTGAGTACCGCCTATAAGATACTCTCCACTATCCTACAAGATCGGATAGCCCCATACGCTAAAGCCATCATTGGTCAATATCAGTGTGGCTCCATCCTAGGCAAATCAGCGATTGATCAGATATTCACCCTTAGTCAGGCGATGGAAAAATGTCTGGAATTTAAGAATCCATTATATCATCTATTTCTAGACTTTAAGGCCGCCTACGACAGCATAGCCAGGGTAAAACTATATAATGCCATGAGAGAATTCGGCATACCAAATTGATACGACTTTTTAGGTTGACCATGACCAACGTAACTAGTCAAGTAAAAATAGCGGGATTGCTGTCCAAACCAATACACATATTTAATGGACTCCAACAAGGGGCCTGCCTGCTCTTCAACCTGGCGTTGGGGAAAGCAATCCGTGACTCTGGCGTTTCAACTAGAGGGACTATTGTCACCAAGTCCAGCCAGACACTTGTCTACGTAGATCACATCGACAACATTGGTAGATCCGAATCAGCTGTACAGGAATCCTTGACCCAGATCGAGCAGGCGTCACAAAAACTGGGACTGCACATTAATGAGGCAACTTCTGCGAAGAGAAGACCTAACGTTGGTCAAACTATCAGGGTAGTGGAGCACGAATTTGAAGTAGTGCAATCCTTGAACTATCTTGGGTCAATAGTATCAGCTGATAACAATATGAAAAAAAAATATACGTGAACGGCTGATAACATCCAAAAAAGCCTACTATGGTCTATCAAGGCTCTTTAAATTCCAAAATTTATCCAGAACATCCAAGCTACTACTGTACAAGACCATGGTCTTACCAGTACTCATGTATGGATCTGAGACCTTGGTGCTGAGTAAAAGGCACTCTGAACTTTTAGCCGCGTTCGAAAGGACTGTCTTAAGAAGAATCGTTGGCCCCGTATGTGAGGGAGAACGATTCCGGAGACGCTACAACCAAGAGTTGTCCGCAATCTACTTTGAAGCTAATGTTGTAAGAAAAATCAAACTCGGTAGACTCCGATGGGAGGGAAATCTAGCTCGAATGAACAAAGAGGAGCCTGCCCGGAATGTCGTTTGGGGCAGGATGTATGGAAAGAGACAACGCGGCAGACCTTGTCTGCGTTGGAGGGATGGCGTAGACCAGGACGGCCGGAACCTGGGAGTGCGAAACTGGATGACATCGGCTCGAAATCGGGACCGGTGGAGAGATTTGTTAAATAAGGGCAAGACCGGATCCCAGTTGTTGTGCCGATGATTATGATGATTATGATCGAATTGACCAAGCAAAGAATCCCTTAGCATATCCATGAATAGAGGTCCCCTTAGTGTACCCATAACTAAAGAAGGCCTTAGCATGCCCACAAATAAAGAACCTCTTAGCATACCCATAAATAAAAAATCCCTTCTCATTGGAATCCCTTATTCATTGTCAGTAGTAGGGTTATAGCGGTTCCGGCTCACTTTCTGCCCCAAAGTTCTATTTATAGACATGATGACTCATCTCAGCCGAAAGCTGTATGTCAAGGTTGAGATATGTTTGGTGGGTGGCGAAGGCAGTTTGTGGGAGTGATTCATGGTTGGCGGGGGGGTTGTGGGTTCTTATCAAGGTGTAGTAATTGCTGTTGTGTGTGTAGTACGTTTCTTATCAGGGATAGTAATTGCTGTTCTTATCAGGGGTAGTAATTGCTGTTGTGTGTGTAGTACGTTTCTTATCAGGGGTAGTAATTGCTGTTCTTATCAAGGTGTAGTAATTGCTGTTGTGTGTAGTACGTTTCTTATCAGGGGTAGTAATTGCTGTTCTTATCAGGTGTAGTAATTGTTGTTCTTATCAGGGGTAGTAATTGCTGTTGTGTGTAGTATGTTTCTTATCAGGTGTAGTAATTGTTGTTCTTATCAGGGGTAGTAATTGATGCTCTTATCAGGGGTAGTAATTGATGCTCTTATCAGGTGTAGTAATTGTTGTTCTTATCAGGGGTAGTAATTGATGCTCTTATCAGGTGTAGTAATTGTTGTAGTTTGTAGTATTCTTATTGGCTGTAGTAATTGTTGTTCTTATCAGATGTAGTAATTTGAGTATCGGGGGTTTTTGTTAATGGATTGTCGGGCTTTTTGCTAATGCTCTGTGCTTTTTTTGTTGAGTCATTGGATAGAGTAATATATATGGGAATTTTGTGTTCGTGTATTTGTATGGAAATGGTTCATCATCGTCATGGAAATTTTTGGTGATTCTTTATAGCGATTCTGAGACACTTTTTGTATGGGAAAAAAAAAAAATCCATGCCCATATATGGTAATTCCGGAAGTGCTCCCCTAGGAAATGAGGTAATCGGAGGGGGGGGGGGCGGATGATTCATGATCGTTGTCTTTGTGTGATCGATATTTTTTCAATTTGAAGTGTGTGATTCATGGCTGTTTTGGTCTGTTGTGTATTTGTTATCAGGTGTGTACATCTTCAGTGGGTTGGGAATTTGTACTTGTTATCAGTATTTTTTTCAATTTGAGGTGTGTGATTCATGGCTGTTTTGGTCGTAGTAGTAGGGTTATAGCGGTTCCGGCTCACTTTCTGCCCCAAAGTTCTATTTATAGACATGATGACTCATCTCAGCCGAAAGCTGTATGTCAAGGTTGAGATATGTTTGGTGGGTGGCGAAGGCAGTTTGTGGGAGTGATTCATGGTTGGCGGGGGGGTTGTGGGTTCTTATCAAGGTGTAGTAATTGCTGTTGTGTGTGTAGTACGTTTCTTATCAGGGATAGTAATTGCTGTTCTTATCAGGGGTAGTAATTGCTGTTGTGTGTGTAGTACGTTTCTTATCAGGGGTAGTAATTGCTGTTCTTATCAAGGTGTAGTAATTGCTGTTGTGTGTAGTACGTTTCTTATCAGGGGTAGTAATTGCTGTTCTTATCAGGTGTAGTAATTGTTGTTCTTATCAGGGGTAGTAATTGCTGTTGTGTGTAGTATGTTTCTTATCAGGTGTAGTAATTGTTGTTCTTATCAGGGGTAGTAATTGATGCTCTTATCAGGGGTAGTAATTGATGCTCTTATCAGGTGTAGTAATTGTTGTTCTTATCAGGGGTAGTAATTGATGCTCTTATCAGGTGTAGTAATTGTTGTAGTTTGTAGTATTCTTATTGGCTGTAGTAATTGTTGTTCTTATCAGATGTAGTAATTTGAGTATCGGGGGTTTTTGTTAATGGATTGTCGGGCTTTTTGCTAATGCTCTGTGCTTTTTTTGTTGAGTCATTGGATAGAGTAATATATATGGGAATTTTGTGTTCGTGTATTTGTATGGAAATGGTTCATCATCGTCATGGAAATTTTTGGTGATTCTTTATAGCGATTCTGAGACACTTTTTGTATGGGAAAAAAAAAAATCCATGCCCATATATGGTAATTCCGGAAGTGCTCCCCTAGGAAATGAGGTAATCGGAGGGGGGGGGGGCGGATGATTCATGATCGTTGTCTTTGTGTGATCGATATTTTTTCAATTTGAAGTGTGTGATTCATGGCTGTTTTGGTCTGTTGTGTATTTGTTATCAGGTGTGTACATCTTCAGTGGGTTGGGAATTTGTACTTGTTATCAGTATTTTTTTCAATTTGAGGTGTGTGATTCATGGCTGTTTTGGTCTATTGTGTGCTTGTTATCAGGTGTGTACATCTTCAATGGGTTGTGGATTTGTACTTGTTATCTCGGTAAGTGAATTATGTATTAGGTTTGGGTGATTAGCGTTCAAGGTTAATTGTGTGACATGAGCAGATGGTATTTTAAATTTGGGTGTGTGAATAGGTGATAGGTTATTCATGATTGTTTGACAGTGAATATATTATTATTTAGTCATTGAGTTTGAGTAATATATATGGGAATTTTTTTGGGTGATTCTGTCTTGAAATGGGTGTATGTTTTAGCTGTTTCTTAATATATGGACATTTTATGGTGATTCTATATGCTTTTAGACTATCGGGCTTTTTGCTATATATATTGAATATGGGCTATTTTTAGCGCTACAATTTTGAGTTTTTATATGGATATATTGTTAATTGCATACTTTAGGGGATACGCATTATTCATATGATATATTAAATTGTTTGTGTTTTTAGCTTTTGTTTCGGTTAAAGTTTGGAGTAGGTTAATTGAGGGACAAAAATATAGTAATAGTGTTGTTATCAATTGGTTTAATTTTGTTCAGATGTGGTTCATGGATGTTTGGCTTGTTGTGTATTTGTTATCAGGTGCGTACATCTTCAGTGGGTTGGGGATTTGTACTTATTATCAGTATTTTTTCAATTTGGGGTGTGTGATGCATAGTTGTTTTGGCTTGTTGGGTATTTATTATCAGGTGTATACATCTTCAGTGGGTTGTGCGATTAGCGTTCAAGGTTAATTGTGTGACATGAGCAGATGGTATTTTTGAATTGGGTGTGTGAATAGGTGATAGGTGATTCATGATTGTTTGGCAGTGAATATATTATTATTTAGTCATTGGGTTTGAGTAATATATATGGGAATTTTTTTAGGATGATTCTATCGTGAAATGGGTGTATGTTTTAGCTGTTTCTTAATATATGGAAATTTTT
This sequence comes from Microdon myrmicae, assembly GCA_963931805.1. Lineage (NCBI taxonomy): Eukaryota > Metazoa > Arthropoda > Insecta > Diptera > Syrphidae > Microdon > Microdon myrmicae. The sequence goes on from OZ007496.1 coordinate 196,131,043, forward strand.
TTGTGATTCTATCTGCTTTTGGCTTTTGTTTCGGTTGTCGAGGGCTTTTTCAGTAAATCTAAGCTGGTTCTTAATATAGGGGAATTTTTTAGGATGATTCTATCTTGAAATGGGTGTATGTTTTAGCTGTTTCTTAATAGATGGAAATTTTTTGTGATTCTATCTGCTTTTGGTTTTTGTTTCGGTTGTCGAGGGCTTTTTCAGTAAATCTAAGATGATTCTTAATATATGAGAATTTTTGATGATTCTATATGCTTTTAGGGCTTTTTGCTCTATACTGAAATGCTACTACTTGATAGTAAATCTATGTTGAAATGGAGTTTTTTTGTTATATTGAATATGTGCTTTTTTGGGAATTGTCTGGGGTGGTAAAGGCTTTTTTTATGAATATATTCACTTGACAGTAAATCTATGCTGAAATATATATAGAAATACGGGCTTTAAATTTGAAAAAAAAAGAAGAAAAAAATCATCATTAAGTCCAATATTCGACGTGGTATTAGCTAGAAAATAAAAAAATCAACATCATCAACTGGTGAGTTACCTTATTTATATATTAATTGTTATTCCTTTTTTGACGCGGTGCTAGTATTTATTTTTGTGTATTGTATCGTGAGTCTAGCAATAATAATAATAATAATCCCGATGTTTTTGCTATTGCTGCATAATGTATGGAAATGGTTCATCATCATCGTCGTCGTTATCAGTTGTGTGTATGTGAATAGGTGACAGGTGATTCATGGTCGTTTGACTTGTTGTACTGTTATCATTTGTAGTAAAATAGAGGCGTGTTATCAGTAGTTGTTCGTGGATTTATATGGAAGTGATTCAATGTCGGTTGGGATTCTTTCTTATCTCAGTATGTGAATTAAGTCTTAGGTTTGGATGATCAGCGTACAGGGTTAAAGTTTGGAGTAGGTTAATTGTATGACATGGTTGGTTGTCGATTTGTCTGGAAGTTGAGGGTTTTTTATATATTATTATTAGTCATTGAGCTGAGTAATATATAGGAATTTTTGTTGTTCGAGGGATATGGTATGGAAGTGATGATATAAGACTTAGATTTGGATGATCACAGCGTTCAAGGTTAAAGTTTGGGGATAGGTTAATGGTATGGAAGTCATTCGTAGTCGTTTGACGTCGTGGTTTTTGGGATTCTTTCTTATCTCAGCATGTGAATTAAGTCTTAGGTTTGGATGATCAGCGTTATTTTCTAATCTGTATTTATTGGTATATTGTTCGAATGTTTTTATTTTTATCTAGTGTGGTTATATTAGGCTGTTGTTGTTGCTGTATTTAGTTTATTGTTATAATGATGTTATGTTTTATTGTTCAAAGTTTTGAGATCTTTTGAAAGTTCTTTGTTTGCTTATAATCATATGAGGATATTTTTGAAAAGCACAGGCAGGTTTTATATGGATATATTAGTATATGTAGACTTTTTTATCGCTACAATGTTGTTAATAGCGAATATATTATTATTAGTCATTGAGCTGAGTATTATAAGGGAATTTTTTTGTAGCTTGTTGTTATATTAATTGTGTGTATGTATGTGTATGTGTGTGTATTGATGGGCAAATATCTGAATTTCACCTGTTGAGCTGTTGTCAGTTGTACACATCTTCGGTTGTAGTGGCGGTGTTGTTATCAGTAGTTGTTCTCGGATTTGTATGGAAGTGATGAATTAAGTCTTAGGTTTGGGTGATCAGCGTTCAAGTTAAAGTTTGGGGTAGGTTAATTGTGTGACATAGATGTTCGTGGATTTGTATGGAAGTGATTCATTATCGTTTGGCGTAGTGGTTTGGAATTCTTTTTTTATCTCAGTATGTGAATTAAGTCTTAGGTTTCAATGATCAGCGTTCAAGGTTATAGTCAGGAGAGAAAGAGAGAAAGAGAGAAAGAGAGAAAGAGAGAAAGAGAAAGAGAGACTATTTGTGGACGAATGAGATGTGTGTATGCGTAATAATGAATGGATTTCGGTATAGATAAGACCATCTTGACTAGCTAGAAATCATTGCGTCACTAAACCATTAAAGAAAAACACTAAAAGGTTCCATTGTGGTATATATTTGGCTGAGCAGGAAAATTGTTGCGAAAGGTTTAAAACAAAAAAACAACAACAAAAAACGGTAAGTTATCTTATATTTTTATTAATCATTTTTAGGATGTTTAATTTATTTGGTCAAATGTTATGTGTTATATTCGGGGGATTTTAATCATCGAGACAGCCTTTTTTTTCTGAAAGCGTAACAAAGATATAGAATTAACAGTAAATTTGTTCATTACTTTTTTAGAGAAATATGTCTGCTAACGAGGTCAACACCAGCAACAACTACAATATTAACAATAATAATGTCAGAAAAAGACTGAGACAATTTTTGGAGGAACGCCAACAACAACAACAACCTGCAAAGAAATTAAAACAACAGATCTATAAAAGATGCTTGTTTTGTGATGAGAATGTTGAGGAACAGCTTTGGGTCCAACATCATAGAAAAAATACCCACAAAGCAAACGCCCAACAAGCTCTTAATGAAAACGTCTCCTTAATAGCAAGCGCATTCCAAAATCGTATCAAAATATTTGTCATTACCAACAAAGATGAGAGTATGGTAAATGTGAATACGTTATTTGAAAAAAATATTCCATTGATTAACGAATTACTACAAGATGAATTGAAAGTTTTGAAAGCTTTGAAATTTAGTATGGAGCTTTTTGTTAACTTTGCGAAACTATCCAAAGAATGTGAAGAGATAATGCAAATAGATATAAAAAGCATGCAAACTAAAATGTACACGATTGAGAAAGAGAAAGACATAAGAGAAAATTTGAGCACGGCAATTGAAAATATCAAGGCAAAATTGGAAGAGTTCCAAGAAAAAGATAGCGGATGGGCGTTGTTAACATTTCAGAGAATCGAAATTAACATCAAAAAATACGAGCCATTTCGAGCTTCTTCGCATTTTAGTCTGCCTAAACAGATATCGAACAAAAAAGGTTGCATCAATGTGAAAAACAACGATGATTACTGCTTTAAATGGGCCATTTTATCGGTTTTCAGTAATGACACACATCATGCTCACAGACCATCGCACTATAAAATTGACAACATTGCAAGCGAAACAATAGTATACAATGGACAAGTACTTTGTTTCAAGAATATGCAATTTCCTCTGGCAGTCAAAGACACGAGCATATTCGAAGCAAATAATCCAACCATTAGCATAAATGTTTTTGGTTATGAGATTAATGATAAAGGGCAATATAAGATAATTGGACCCTACTATCATACTCGTGAGGAAAAAGCAAAGCATATAAACTTGCTTTATTGTGAAAGTCCCGATGAGAATAAAACGCATTATGTATACATTAAAAACATCTCGCGTTTGTTGAGAAGCCAGTTAGCTAAACATACCACTCGAATGCATCTATGTAACGGCTGCTTACAACAGTTCGCCACTGAATCCGGACTGCAAAAACACAAGAGTGAATGCCGCAAATTAATTACAACCATGTCCGAGGGAAAAAGTCAAATGGAGAAATCGAACACATAACAAAATATAATACGGTTTACAAATCAAATTACGAATTGTTAGATATGAGGAAAGCGAAACAAACATATCACATGATTATATCTTAAGAAGCATATATATAAATAAATAATACGAATATTGCTATTGAAATAACTGTGTGTTTTATTTATTCAATATTAATCAAGTCGATGTATCCATTCTTTTCATTTATAATTTTACATTTAATCACTTCATTAACAAATGGTCTATATATTCTTCTTTTGTGGTTAGTCCATTTCAATAGTCCTTCTTTATTGTTGTTGTTGTTAGGCAAGCGAACAAGATCTCCTACACCTCGTATTTGTTTATGTTAATTTCAAGTCATCATCACTCTTATCTTATTTTCCATCCGGTCCCACGAACTAATGTTGATTTCTATATAGTAAGTTGTTGGTTATTCGAATATTGGTCATTCATTTTCCCCCCATGAGTCTTAGAGTATCAAATATAGCCCCATCATAACATCATATGACAAGACCTGTTTACTACCTTGATTCGACGCGGTATCAGAGAGGGGTGGTACATAATACAGCCTGTTTGAAGAAACCGCCTGTTTGGAATCGCCCTGTTTGGAATCGCCCTGTTTGAAGAAACCGCCTGTTTGGAATCGCCCTGCTTGAAGAAACAGCCCTGTTTGGAATCGCCCTGTTTGGAACCGCCCTGCTTGAAGAAACAGCCCTGTTTGGAATCGCCCTGTTTGGAATCGCCCTGTTTAAAGAAACCGCCTGTTTGGAACCACCTGTTTATAATACATCCGGTACATAGAGAACTGTTTACTAATTTGATTCGATGAGGCATCAGAGAGGGGCGGTTATAATACAGTCGGTATGCCTTTGAATGCAAACCACCTAATGGGTACGATGACGCATATTTCCTTGGATTAGGTGTGATAGAACTTTATGTGTTACTAATCGTTCGCCGGTTCAAACAAGTTCGGGATTCCTTTTGATATTACAGAGGAAATGAGTTTGAAGAATTCTTGAGATCTCCTCATCAAAAAACTGACTTCGCCTAAGGCTCGTACCACCCCTCTCTGATACCGCGTCGAATCAAGGTAGTAAACAGGTCTTGTCATATGATGTTATGGTGGGGCTATATTTGATACTCTAAGACTCATGGGGGGAAAATGAATGACCAATATTCGAATAACCAACAACTTACTATATAGAAATCAACATTAGTTCGTGGGACCGGATGGAAAATAAGATAAGAGTGATGATGACTTGAAATTAACATAAACAAATACGAGGTGTAGGAGATCTTGTTCGCTTGCCTAACAACAACAACAATAAAGAAGGACTATTGAAATGGACTAACCACAAAAGAAGAATATATAGACCATTTGTTAATGAAGTGATTAAATGTAAAATTATAAATGAAAAGAATGGATACATCGACTTGATTAATATTGAATAAATAAAACACACAGTTATTTCAATAGCAATATTCGTATTATTTATTTATATATATGCTTCTTAAGATATAATCATGTGATATGTTTGTTTCGCTTTCCTCATATCTAACAATTCGTAATTTGATTTGTAAACCGTATTATATTTTGTTATGTGTTCGATTTCTCCATTTGACTTTTTCCCTCGGACATGGTTGTAATTAATTTGCGGCATTCACTCTTGTGTTTTTGCAGTCCGGATTCAGTGGCGAACTGTTGTAAGCAGCCGTTACATAGATGCATTCGAGTGGTATGTTTAGCTAACTGGCTTCTCAACAAACGCGAGATGTTTTTAATGTATACATAATGCGTTTTATTCTCATCGGGACTTTCACAATAAAGCAAGTTTATATGCTTTGCTTTTTCCTCACGAGTATGATAGTAGGGTCCAATTATCTTATATTGCCCTTTATCATTAATCTCATAACCAAAAACATTTATGCTAATGGTTGGATTATTTGCTTCGAATATGCTCGTGTCTTTGACTGCCAGAGGAAATTGCATATTCTTGAAACAAAGTACTTGTCCATTGTATACTATTGTTTCGCTTGCAATGTTGTCAATTTTATAGTGCGATGGTCTGTGAGCATGATGTGTGTCATTACTGAAAACCGATAAAATGGCCCATTTAAAGCAGTAATCATCGTTGTTTTTCACATTGATGCAACCTTTTTTGTTCGATATCTGTTTAGGCAGACTAAAATGCGAAGAAGCTCGAAATGGCTCGTATTTTTTGATGTTAATTTCGATTCTCTGAAATGTTAACAACGCCCATCCGCTATCTTTTTCTTGGAACTCTTCCAATTTTGCCTTGATATTTTCAATTGCCGTGCTCAAATTTTCTCTTATGTCTTTCTCTTTCTCAATCGTGTACATTTTAGTTTGCATGCTTTTTATATCTATTTGCATTATCTCTTCACATTCTTTGGATAGTTTCGCAAAGTTAACAAAAAGCTCCATACTAAATTTCAAAGCTTTCAAAACTTTCAATTCATCTTGTAGTAATTCGTTAATCAATGGAATATTTTTTTCAAATAACGTATTCACATTTACCATACTCTCATCTTTGTTGGTAATGACAAATATTTTGATACGATTTTGGAATGCGCTTGCTATTAAGGAGACGTTTTCATTAAGAGCTTGTTGGGCGTTTGCTTTGTGGGTATTTTTTCTATGATGTTGGACCCAAAGCTGTTCCTCAACATTCTCATCACAAAACAAGCATCTTTTATAGATCTGTTGTTTTAATTTCTTTGCAGGTTGTTGTTGTTGTTGGCGTTCCTCCAAAAATTGTCTCAGTCTTTTTCTGACATTATTATTGTTAATATTGTAGTTGTTGCTGGTGTTGACCTCGTTAGCAGACATATTTCTCTAAAAAAGTAATGAACAAATTTACTGTTAATTCTATATCTTTGTTACGCTTTCAGAAAAAAAAGGCTGTCTCGATGATTAAAATCCCCCGAATATAACACATAACATTTGACCAAATAAATTAAACATCCTAAAAATGATTAATAAAAATATAAGATAACTTACCGTTTTTTGTTGTTGTTTTTTTGTTTTAAACCTTTCGCAACAATTTTCCTGCTCAGCCAAATATATACCACAATGGAACCTTTTAGTGTTTTTCTTTAATGGTTTAGTGACGCAATGATTTCTAGCTAGTCAAGATGGTCTTATCTATACCGAAATCCATTCATTATTACGCATACACACATCTCATTCGTCCACAAATAGTCTCTCTTTCTCTTTCTCTCTTTCTCTCTTTCTCTCTTTCTCTCTTTCTCTCCTGACTATAACCTTGAACGCTGATCATTGAAACCTAAGACTTAATTCACATACTGAGATAAAAAAAGAATTCCAAACCACTACGCCAAACGATAATGAATCACTTCCATACAAATCCACGAACATCTATGTCACACAATTAACCTACCCCAAACTTTAACTTGAACGCTGATCACCCAAACCTAAGACTTAATTCATCACTTCCATACAAATCCGAGAACAACTACTGATAACAACACCGCCACTACAACCGAAGATGTGTACAACTGACAACAGCTCAACAGGTGAAATTCAGATATTTGCCCATCAATACACACACATACACATACATACACACAATTAATATAACAACAAGCTACAAAAAAATTCCCTTATAATACTCAGCTCAATGACTAATAATAATATATTCGCTATTAACAACATTGTAGCGATAAAAAAGTCTACATATACTAATATATCCATATAAAACCTGCCTGTGCTTTTCAAAAATATCCTCATATGATTATAAGCAAACAAAGAACTTTCAAAAGATCTCAAAACTTTGAACAATAAAACATAACATCATTATAACAATAAACTAAATACAGCAACAACAACAGCCTAATATAACCACACTAGATAAAAATAAAAACATTCGAACAATATACCAATAAATACAGATTAGAAAATAACGCTGATCATCCAAACCTAAGACTTAATTCACATGCTGAGATAAGAAAGAATCCCAAAAACCACGACGTCAAACGACTACGAATGACTTCCATACCATTAACCTATCCCCAAACTTTAACCTTGAACGCTGTGATCATCCAAATCTAAGTCTTATATCATCACTTCCATACCATATCCCTCGAACAACAAAAATTCCTATATATTACTCAGCTCAATGACTAATAATAATATATAAAAAACCCTCAACTTCCAGACAAATCGACAACCAACCATGTCATACAATTAACCTACTCCAAACTTTAACCCTGTACGCTGATCATCCAAACCTAAGACTTAATTCACATACTGAGATAAGAAAGAATCCCAACCGACATTGAATCACTTCCATATAAATCCACGAACAACTACTGATAACACGCCTCTATTTTACTACAAATGATAACAGTACAACAAGTCAAACGACCATGAATCACCTGTCACCTATTCACATACACACAACTGATAACGACGACGATGATGATGAACCATTTCCATACATTATGCAGCAATAGCAAAAACATCGGGATTATTATTATTATTATTGCTAGACTCACGATACAATACACAAAAATAAATACTAGCACCGCGTCAAAAAAGGAATAACAATTAATATATAAATAAGGTAACTCACCAGTTGATGATGTTGATTTTTTTATTTTCTAGCTAATACCACGTCGAATATTGGACTTAATGATGATTTTTTTCTTCTTTTTTTTTCAAATTTAAAGCCCGTATTTCTATATATATTTCAGCATAGATTTACTGTCAAGTGAATATATTCATAAAAAAAGCCTTTACCACCCCAGACAATTTCCAAAAAAGCACATATTCAATATAACAAAAAAACTCCATTTCAACATAGATTTACTATCAAGTAGTAGCATTTCAGTATAGAGCAAAAAGCCCTAAAAGCATATAGAATCATCAAAAATTCTCATATATTAAGAATCATCTTAGATTTACTGAAAAAGCCCTCGACAACCGAAACAAAAACCAAAAGCAGATAGAATCACAAAAAATTTCCATCTATTAAGAAACAGCTAAAACATACACCCATTTCAAGATAGAATCATCCTAAAAAATTCCCCTATATTAAGAACCAGCTTAGATTTACTGAAAAAGCCCTCGACAACCGAAACAAAAGCCAAAAGCAGATAGAATCACAAAAAAATTTCCATATATTAAGAAACAGCTAAAACATACACCCATTTCACGATAGAATCATCCTAAAAAAATTCCCATATATATTACTCAAACCCAATGACTAAATAATAATATATTCACTGCCAAACAATCATGAATCACCTATCACCTATTCACACACCCAATTCAAAAATACCATCTGCTCATGTCACACAATTAACCTTGAACGCTAATCGCACAACCCACTGAAGATGTATACACCTGATAATAAATACCCAACAAGCCAAAACAACTATGCATCACACACCCCAAATTGAAAAAATACTGATAATAAGTACAAATCCCCAACCCACTGAAGATGTACGCACCTGATAACAAATACACAACAAGCCAAACATCCATGAACCACATCTGAACAAAATTAAACCAATTGATAACAACACTATTACTATATTTTTGTCCCTCAATTAACCTACTCCAAACTTTAACCGAAACAAAAGCTAAAAACACAAACAATTTAATATATCATATGAATAATGCGTATCCCCTAAAGTATGCAATTAACAATATATCCATATAAAAACTCAAAATTGTAGCGCTAAAAATAGCCCATATTCAATATATATAGCAAAAAGCCCGATAGTCTAAAAGCATATAGAATCACCATAAAATGTCCATATATTAAGAAACAGCTAAAACATACACCCATTTCAAGACAGAATCACCCAAAAAAATTCCCATATATATTACTCAAACTCAATGACTAAATAATAATATATTCACTGTCAAACAATCATGAATAACCTATCACCTATTCACACACCCAAATTTAAAATACCATCTGCTCATGTCACACAATTAACCTTGAACGCTAATCACCCAAACCTAATACATAATTCACTTACCGAGATAACAAGTACAAATCCACAACCCATTGAAGATGTACACACCTGATAACAAGCACACAATAGACCAAAACAGCCATGAATCACACACCTCAAATTGAAAAAAATACTGATAACAAGTACAAATTCCCAACCCACTGAAGATGTACACACCTGATAACAAATACACAACAGACCAAAACAGCCATGAATCACACACTTCAAATTGAAAAAATATCGATCACACAAAGACAACGATCATGAATCATCCGCCCCCCCCCCTCCGATTACCTCATTTCCTAGGGGAGCACTTCCGGAATTACCATATATGGGCATGGATTTTTTTTTTCCCATACAAAAAGTGTCTCAGAATCGCTATAAAGAATCACCAAAAATTTCCATGACGATGATGAACCATTTCCATACAAATACACGAACACAAAATTCCCATATATATTACTCTATCCAATGACTCAACAAAAAAAGCACAGAGCATTAGCAAAAAGCCCGACAATCCATTAACAAAAACCCCCGATACTCAAATTACTACATCTGATAAGAACAACAATTACTACAGCCAATAAGAATACTACAAACTACAACAATTACTACACCTGATAAGAGCATCAATTACTACCCCTGATAAGAACAACAATTACTACACCTGATAAGAGCATCAATTACTACCCCTGATAAGAGCATCAATTACTACCCCTGATAAGAACAACAATTACTACACCTGATAAGAAACATACTACACACAACAGCAATTACTACCCCTGATAAGAACAACAATTACTACACCTGATAAGAACAGCAATTACTACCCCTGATAAGAAACGTACTACACACAACAGCAATTACTACACCTTGATAAGAACAGCAATTACTACCCCTGATAAGAAACGTACTACACACACAACAGCAATTACTACCCCTGATAAGAACAGCAATTACTATCCCTGATAAGAAACGTACTACACACACAACAGCAATTACTACACCTTGATAAGAACCCACAACCCCCCCGCCAACCATGAATCACTCCCACAAACTGCCTTCGCCACCCACCAAACATATCTCAACCTTGACATACAGCTTTCGGCTGAGATGAGTCATCATGTCTATAAATAGAACTTTGGGGCAGAAAGTGAGCCGGAACCGCTATAACCCTACTACATTACTATAACAACATTGTAGCGATAAAAAAGTCTACATATACTAATATATCCATATAAAACCTGCCTGTGCTTTTCAAAAATATCCTCATATGATTATAAGCAAACAAAGAACTTTCAAAAGATCTCAAAACTTTGAACAATAAAACATAACATCATTATAACAATAAACTAAATACAGCAACAACAACAGCCTAATATAACCACACTAGATAAAAATAAAAACATTCGAACAATATACCAATAAATACAGATTAGAAAATAACGCTGATCATCCAAACCTAAGACTTAATTCACATGCTGAGATAAGAAAGAATCCCAAAAACCACGACGTCAAACGACTACGAATGACTTCCATACCATTAACCTATCCCCAAACTTTAACCTTGAACGCTGTGATCATCCAAATCTAAGTCTTATATCATCACTTCCATACCATATCCCTCGAACAACAAAAATTCCTATATATTACTCAGCTCAATGACTAATAATAATATATAAAAAACCCTCAACTTCCAGACAAATCGACAACCAACCATGTCATACAATTAACCTACTCCAAACTTTAACCCTGTACGCTGATCATCCAAACCTAAGACTTAATTCACATACTGAGATAAGAAAGAATCCCAACCGACATTGAATCACTTCCATATAAATCCACGAACAACTACTGATAACACGCCTCTATTTTACTACAAATGATAACAGTACAACAAGTCAAACGACCATGAATCACCTGTCACCTATTCACATACACACAACTGATAACGACGACGATGATGATGAACCATTTCCATACATTATGCAGCAATAGCAAAAACATCGGGATTATTATTATTATTATTGCTAGACTCACGATACAATACACAAAAATAAATACTAGCACCGCGTCAAAAAAGGAATAACAATTAATATATAAATAAGGTAACTCACCAGTTGATGATGTTGATTTTTTTATTTTCTAGCTAATACCACGTCGAATATTGGACTTAATGATGATTTTTTTCTTCTTTTTTTTTCAAATTTAAAGCCCGTATTTCTATATATATTTCAGCATAGATTTACTGTCAAGTGAATATATTCATAAAAAAAGCCTTTACCACCCCAGACAATTCCCAAAAAAGCACATATTCAATATAACAAAAAAACTCCATTTCAACATAGATTTACTATCAAGTAGTAGCATTTCAGTATAGAGCAAAAAGCCCTAAAAGCATATAGAATCATCAAAAATTCTCATATATTAAGAATCATCTTAGATTTACTGAAAAAGCCCTCGACAACCGAAACAAAAACCAAAAGCAGATAGAATCACAAAAAATTTCCATCTATTAAGAAACAGCTAAAACATACACCCATTTCAAGATAGAATCATCCTAAAAAATTCCCCTATATTAAGAACCAGCTTAGATTTACTGAAAAAGCCCTCGACAACCGAAACAAAAGCCAAAAGCAGATAGAATCACAAAAAAATTTCCATATATTAAGAAACAGCTAAAACATACACCCATTTCACGATAGAATCATCCTAAAAAAATTCCCATATATATTACTCAAACCCAATGACTAAATAATAATATATTCACTGCCAAACAATCATGAATCACCTATCACCTATTCACACACCCAATTCAAAAATACCATCTGCTCATGTCACACAATTAACCTTGAACGCTAATCGCACAACCCACTGAAGATGTATACACCTGATAATAAATACCCAACAAGCCAAAACAACTATGCATCACACACCCCAAATTGAAAAAATACTGATAATAAGTACAAATCCCCAACCCACTGAAGATGTACGCACCTGATAACAAATACACAACAAGCCAAACATCCATGAACCACATCTGAACAAAATTAAACCAATTGATAACAACACTATTACTATATTTTTGTCCCTCAATTAACCTACTCCAAACTTTAACCGAAACAAAAGCTAAAAACACAAACAATTTAATATATCATATGAATAATGCGTATCCCCTAAAGTATGCAATTAACAATATATCCATATAAAAACTCAAAATTGTAGCGCTAAAAATAGCCCATATTCAATATATATAGCAAAAAGCCCGATAGTCTAAAAGCATATAGAATCACCATAAAATGTCCATATATTAAGAAACAGCTAAAACATACACCCATTTCAAGACAGAATCACCCAAAAAAATTCCCATATATATTACTCAAACTCAATGACTAAATAATAATATATTCACTGTCAAACAATCATGAATAACCTATCACCTATTCACACACCCAAATTTAAAATACCATCTGCTCATGTCACACAATTAACCTTGAACGCTAATCACCCAAACCTAATACATAATTCACTTACCGAGATAACAAGTACAAATCCACAACCCATTGAAGATGTACACACCTGATAACAAGCACACAATAGACCAAAACAGCCATGAATCACACACCTCAAATTGAAAAAAATACTGATAACAAGTACAAATTCCCAACCCACTGAAGATGTACACACCTGATAACAAATACACAACAGACCAAAACAGCCATGAATCACACACTTCAAATTGAAAAAATATCGATCACACAAAGACAACGATCATGAATCATCCGCCCCCCCCCCTCCGATTACCTCATTTCCTAGGGGAGCACTTCCGGAATTACCATATATGGGCATGGATTTTTTTTTTTCCCATACAAAAAGTGTCTCAGAATCGCTATAAAGAATCACCAAAAATTTCCATGACGATGATGAACCATTTCCATACAAATACACGAACACAAAATTCCCATATATATTACTCTATCCAATGACTCAACAAAAAAAGCACAGAGCATTAGCAAAAAGCCCGACAATCCATTAACAAAAACCCCCGATACTCAAATTACTACATCTGATAAGAACAACAATTACTACAGCCAATAAGAATACTACAAACTACAACAATTACTACACCTGATAAGAGCATCAATTACTACCCCTGATAAGAACAACAATTACTACACCTGATAAGAGCATCAATTACTACCCCTGATAAGAGCATCAATTACTACCCCTGATAAGAACAACAATTACTACACCTGATAAGAAACATACTACACACAACAGCAATTACTACCCCTGATAAGAACAACAATTACTACACCTGATAAGAACAGCAATTACTACCCCTGATAAGAAACGTACTACACACAACAGCAATTACTACACCTTGATAAGAACAGCAATTACTACCCCTGATAAGAAACGCACTACACACACAACAGCAATTACTACCCCTGATAAGAACAGCAATTACTATCCCTGATAAGAAACGTACTACACACACAACAGCAATTACTACACCTTGATAAGAACCCACAACCCCCCCGCCAACCATGAATCACTCCCACAAACTGCCTTCGCCACCCACCAAACATATCTCAACCTTGACATACAGCTTTCGGCTGAGATGAGTCATCATGTCTATAAATAGAACTTTGGGGCAGAAAGTGAGCCGGAACCGCTATAACCCTACTACTATTGTCATTTCATTTTTGCAACATTTTTTATTTTCTTTGTATATGCTTAGTATCTAAATTATATGCTAGACAAAAAATGCTTAAATTCTAGGTTAATTAACTTATATTATAACTTACTGGTCTATGTAGACGCTCTAAGCTAAACATTACATGACTATTGTATAATTTGCCTTTCGGCGACAGAACTTTGTTTGTGGCTGTTTTATGAGTATTTGTATGACAAAGACAAATTTGGAAAACTTTGTGTCGAATTTGTTGTTGTTTGTTTTTCTTAAAATTTAACTTACTTTTTTTTCTTTTTCTTAATTTTATTTAAAAGATCTTAACTTAAATCTTATACTACCCTAAGTCTAGGAAAGCTAAGTTTGTGTAAGCTGGCTGATGTTACTGTTATTCTACCGACATTGGTATCCCGGTCTTTATTTGCCATTCAACCACCAGAACTGCTGACGCTGTTCAATACTATCGTCCCGGTCTCTGTGGGAGATAGCCCTACTGAAACGCAAGAGCTATTTTTCCATGTGCGTGATTTCCGGTCGTAGCACCATCGCCCGTCTACGGATGATATACTTACATGATAGATCAGCGGAATTCCGGATCTATCCTGTATTATTCCTTGTTAATAATAAAATAAATTATTAATCGAATATGTACATTCATGTTTTATTTATGAGGTTTAATTAGATTACTTATTTCCTTATTATTATTTATCTAGGTAATATGTTTTTTTGTTTTTTTTTGTTTAGTGTTTTCCAGTAATTTTTTAAAATCGGTGATCGGTGATCAGCTTATCTTATTTATCCTTGCAGTAAGTGCAGCGTGGTGTGTACCGCGTCATACTGGGGATTATTTGGTAGAACTTCCGCGCCTGGTGCGGACCTCGCTCTCTACTATTCTCTATTTCACGGACAAGGTTTTTTTCCCAGGCATTTTTTGTCTGTGAAGCCTTTTCTCAGATCTTCTGAGCTCTTTGTATTTCTCCTCGCGCACCCGCGTCTTGTGAGACTGCTGCATTGCCCGGTATGCAACATTCTTACGTTCAGTCGCTAGTTTGCACTCATCATCAAACCAGTCGGTCCGATTTTGGCGGATGAGTATGTTGTTGTCGAAGTGTAACCGAAGTGTTCCGCCGAACACTGTTCACGAAGATAGAAACAACCTGGAACACAGGGGCATTGTCACAAATAAAACGCTGAGAGATATTTTCGCTTTATATTTTGTTGTAAATGTTTTAGCATCTTTCGTCACACATAAACTTCAACGTATAAATCCGAATTAAACGACAACCGACACACATTTCCTTTTTACGATACGGAAGGTTTACTATTACCTTTAATCGTTTCGCGGTGAGATACTCTAGCGCAAGGGCGAAACGACGGATACCTCCTCGTCGACCTCTCTCTCGTTCTCGACCTCCTCGGATGCTCGAAAGTTCAATCTCGACCGTTCGATACAGACCTCTCGTCCCGGTGACGATCCCAACTAGACTGCCTCTATACTACCTACAAGTATCTTGATCCAGATCGTATCTGCATCTTCCCCAGAGACAATTCCCCATTCTGTCCATTAACAGAATCGTCAATGTCTGTGTTATCAGCATGTTAACACATCCCCCGGGATATTTTGTAGTTTCCTGAAAGGGGAAACTCATTCTTTGTATACATCATTATTATCGCTAGCATTTCATCTTCACAGCCTTCTGTTTGCGCAGAACATCTGGCGCCCAGGCCGGAGATATTCGGCGATTGTTTGAACGTATAGCCAGTGGGTCTTATTTGAACTTGGTACCCGGCATCGAAATCCATTAGATCTTTATAATGGTGCGAAATTCTAGCGTGGCCGTGGGGCCGGAATATTGCCTTTGTTGGCTTAACTCCTCATAAATCATCGGATATCTCGTTGAGATATTATCGATTGCGATAGGTCGTGGCTGCCTTCTGTTGTTCAACGGATTTGGGTAGTCCTTGCATTAGATTACCCGCACGTGCATCCGTTGATCGGCTCATTCTCTGATGATAGCAATTCTTTTGTTTGCCGATAGATTTGGTGGTGTTTGTGGCAGACCACCCGCACGTGCATCCGTTGGTCGGCTAATTTGCTGGTGATAACAAATCCTTGTAACATCGTGTAGATGTTCAGGATTTTCGATTGTGCAGTGCTGGAGTGCGGCGCATTTCGGTCTTTGAGGATCGGATGCATGAATGTTCTCCTTTGTTTCAGGTATGCTTTATTCGAACCGTTGGGCTTGACATTGAAAGCTTTGGGACGTTCAGTTCCTTGCTTTTTAGTGTCGGGCTCAACGTTGGCCAAATGTTTCAGTGCCCTAAGGTGGGATTTTGGGACATGCGTTTGTGGGGCGCGTGCAATGTTTTCAGGGTAGGTATTTCCTTGTAGGTTAGGAACCTTACCTGGGTGAAATTGTGCGTTCGTAGAACGCTACACGATCTCTACGACTATTGCCTAAGATGGAGTTGGCAGTACTAATGTCAGTATTCTTAAGGCGTGTCCATTTCTCTTCTACGCCCGGTATTCTGGCCTCAGGACTTACTCTCCCTACGTCGAGCTCTTCGAGCGCGAGTCTTAACGCATGATCAAAGGTGTTACTGGTATTCTCATTGCGTAAGGCAGCCGTGTTGATTCAATACGAACCTGATCCGTGGATGCAATACGTCTCCGTAAGGCAATCGCGCTCGGAAAACTATACCAACAAGATAGTGATCCGAGTCGACTTTAGCACCTCGGTACGTTCGTACCGTCATCAGGCTCGAGGAGTGGCGGCGATCTATGAGGGTTGCCTCTTATGTTTCGGGATTTGGCAACCCTAGTGTTGCAATCCGGCAATTGACAGCTCTGTCGTAAAGTTGGGCATTTTTGAGGTTATACGCACTCATAACGTTTTGACATACGAGCGCTATTTGTGTTGTTTACAGTAACTTAAAAGATTCAACTCGGCCCAAAAATGGAATTAAATCGTCAACATTTTCGTGCGATTATTTTTTACAACTTTCGGCGTGGATTAACTCAGCAACAGTGCATGGATTAACTTAATTCAATTTTTGGCGATGAAGCTCCATCAAGGACCAGTGTTTATCGATGGTATGGTGAATTCAATCGTGGTCGTAGTTCAGTCCAAGATGAATTTCCTGAAGGTCGTCCAAAATCAGTTGTTGTTCCGAAAACCATTGGTGCTGTGCGCGAACTGATATTGGAAGGTCGTCATGTGACATATCGTGAGATTGAGACAACCTTAGGCGTTAGTGGGACCAGCATACATTCAATATTGCATAAACATTTGACTGTCAAAAAAATTTGTTCGCGTTTGATTCCACACAATTTGTCAATCGCCTAAAAAAAGGCTCGTGTCAATTGGTCGAAAGAAATGCTCAAAAAATACGGTCGCGGTGCTTCGAAACACGTCTATGACATCGTGACAGGTGATGAATCGTGGATTTACGCGTATGAGCCCGAAAGTAAACAGCAGTCGACTGTCTGGGTGTTTCAAGATGAGCCAAATCCAACAAAAGTTGTTCGCGCACGCAGCACTTCCAAGCAAATGGTCGCCTGTTTTTTCGGAAAAACTGGACATGTCGCAACCGTACCACTAGAACAACGCAGAACAGTCAATTCTGAGTGGTACACAACCATTTGTTTGCCAGTTGTCTTCCAAGAAATCAGGAAAACCAACCGCCGAAGACAGATCACTCTTCACCACGACAATGCGAGCTCTCACACATCGGCTGCGACAACTGCATTTTTGAGCACCCAAAACATCGATTTGATGGGTCATCCGCCGTATAGTCCTGACTTGGCACCGAATGACTTCTTTTTATTCCCGTACGTAAAAAACAAACTGAGAGGTGAACGTTTTTCGACACCTGAAGAAGCGGTTGCTGCATTCAGAATGCATGTGTTGGAGATACCTCAATCAGAGTGGCAAAAGTGCTTCGACAATTGGTTCAAACGCATGCAAAAGTGTATAGATCTTCATGGGGAATATTTTGAAAAACAATAAAGTGATTTTCGATGATCAATATTTGTTTTTGTTCTCTAATCCCGAAATATAAAAGGCAACCCTCGTATCAACACGTGGTCAATTTGGTTGCGAGTGGCTCCATCAGGTGATACCCAGGTGGCTTTGTGGATATCTTTACGCGGAAACCAGGTACTTGCAACGACCACGTTTTTCGATGACTCGTAGTCCATTGTCATTAGTGTTCTCATGCAAACTATGGGAACCTGTGTAGTGCCTGAAAACCGGGTTCCGACCTATTTTTGCATTCAAATCACCAAGAACGATTTTCACATCGTATCTTGGGCAGGCATTGAGGGCCCATTCGACGTTCTCGTAGTATTCTTCTTTTTCGTCGTCAGGGGGCTCCTCTGTAGGTCCGTGGATGTTTATGAGGCTTGTGGGGGTTCTCTAACCTTACACAAAGAACCACCCACAATTCCAACCACAACTCCTTTTGTAAACCTGCAAACGTTCTTAAACTTGCCTCGCACGCGAAGAGTGCATAGCCTTTCGTTTTTTGCATTAAAACCGATGATGGCAGGCTTCAGTTTTTGGTTGACTAGAAATCCTACCCCGAATACATGGTGTTTTGCATGACAGCTGTAATAAATGTCAACTCGTAAGTAAAAGCAATAAAAAATTCAAATACTGTACACCGAAATGTAATATATTTCTATAGAAAAAACAAAATAAATGTTCGTAGAGTACTTTAGAGTGCTCATACAGAGCCCGTAAATTACATCAAAATGTAATATGTTAAAATAGGTTTAGCGTTTAGTCTAATGTTGTAAAAAACCTTATATGTACTTTTTTTCCTGCAAATAAATGCGTTAAAAAAAGTGCTTGAATGAAGCTTCAGAAATTTCTTAAATACACTTTGTTATGTAATTCTGAATTATAGATCGATTAAACCACCATTAGTGAAAGGGTGTTAACCGCAAAGTTTTTTAATATATCAGGTTTCAATAATTTTCTGTTTGGTGCGGTCGTTACTCCATTGCGAGAAGTTGTGCACGTCAATGCTGATCTGCGACATGACAACCAATCATTTGAACATAACTGAATTTACCACAAAGAAAGTGAATTCGATACATGGAACTGGTGGGAAATCAAGCATCACAGTACTATAGGAACATGCTAAATAACCTTTTATGGTCAGTTTTTTGAATATGGATACAAATGTAGGAAACTGTAGCTTCTTACTTCTACCAGGATTCTCCATTACCCTTAGTGTGCCATATAGCACAATACCAATTTTAACTTATAGTAAAATTAGTAAACTCAGTTAAAGAAAGTAGAGCAGGAGTTGACATTGTGCACGTCATGTTGCACTGATGACTCAATCTACACTATGCTCACATTGTAGTTTTTTAATCAGACGCCAACCGGGATACGAACATACCCAATAAATTTGAATACATTATCAATTCAGCGAAGTGTGTGGCTTTGAGAATCTAATAAAATAGAGTGACTTCATATAGTCTAATAGAAAAATGATTGGCAAAGTAACACGATGTCCTATGGCCCTTCAATGTCCTTTTCATCCAGTCTTTCTGACTTTTATTCAAGTGAATGCTCTTTGAATATATTTCATTGTCACAAATTTACTTTACACGACCAAATGTTTTCATAAATATTTTTCCAATTATTCCTAATACTGAGAATGTCGTGAACACCCCCTAAGTCTGGTCTACGCCTCATAAGCTAAAATGTTAATAAACAAACACTTTGTCTTATCCTCGATGACGTAGCTGATGATTGTGATAACGACAAACATATGACCTAACTATTCTATGCGTAGTCTGTCGAAGTGTAGGACGATGAGAAATCAAGTGGAGAATTGGAAGGAGAGAACATTGCCAAAAATAATGGGCCTGTCTATTGGAGAGAATTATACGAGTCAAGATTCAGGACTGCCCACTCGTGTTGCTGGATACCATATTTCTTGGTGGACTCGGTGTCAACAAAATAGCTGCTCTCGGCCTTCTTCGCCGAAGTGATTTATTATTTGGTTTCGAGTGGCGGTCCAATTGAAGTCCTTAATAATGTCCTTCAGTTTTCTCGAAACAACAGAAGAAATTAACGACTTTGCGTGGGAATGTTTTCTAATTATCCTTTGCCAAGAAAATATTTTCCAGTGGGAAGACTAATGTTTATTCCGATTATATGGAAGGGTAAAATTTTAGTTGAATTTGTGTGTCTGGAATTATTCTGCAGACGTTTGGATATGTTGTAGGCTGGTGTACATTTATGCTCTTCGATTGAGTTGTTTGTTGGCTTTTGATAGCTTTTGTTTACACCCAAAATGGAAACGTCCACATGTGATATTACACTTTAACATTAAATGAAATATAAACATTTCTTTTGTGCGCCTTAATTCGAAAAATCAGTGCTAGCGACTAGATAATTGTATGCTTGAGAATTACAGGTCGCACTAGTCATTCGGTTGAACAATAATGCTCCATATCTTACCACTCATTTAAGAGGTCGGGTAATAAAAATGATTATGTTTAAAGTGTGGCGCAAGGCTAATAACCTTGCCCGGAAAAACAATTTATTATGGACAATTTAACAAGTCTCGGATATGGATCGGAGACTGGTGGAGAGACATGCTAAATAAGGCCAAGACTGGATCCCGGTTGTAGTGTCGCTGATGATGACGATGTTTAAAGTAGATAGATGCATTTTCATGGTAATGTGTTTCTCAACAGGGACGACCTTTCTTAAAAGTTGATGGCAATCACATTTAAAATGATAGAAATGGCGCCAGCTATTTGTTTTTAGTGTAGTTTGACAATTTATCATGGCAAAATACACGCTTCAACAATGTTTGGACATTATCCAAAAATGTTATCAAAATAATTATTCTCTTGTCCGAATTCAACACGATCTTCGTGAAGACTAGGGTCCACATCACCTTTCTTTTGTACTTGCTATTCGTCAATTCGTTGAAGAATTCGAAACAAATTTCACCTTACAGATTCATCAGAAGCCTTTGCTTTCAGAAAAGTTCGTTTGTTGTGGTTTATGGCATGGTGGCATCATCTGACCTTATTTTTAATTGCAAATGGAGATGCAGTAACAGTCAAGGGTGAGAGTTATTGTTAAATTATAACACATTTTTTATGGCCAAAATTGAAAGAAATTGATTTGCAAGATATGGTTGTCCAACAGGATGATGCAACACCATACAATAAACAATGCCAGTATGGAGTTATTGGGAGAATAGTTTTGGTGAGTCTCCAGAAATGGAACTGTTAATCGGGTTCCAAGAAGTTTTTTTTTTTTAATAGACTTCTCTCGGGAGAGGCGAACCTATAGCGCCGAGTGGGCGCCCCGAGATGACATCAAATAATTGTTGCAGTTCTTTTTGAACAGTTGCAGGTTGTAACGCTCCGGAAACACTCGCGTGGGAAGATATATGGATATATTGGAGATATCCAATGCGACCGCCCTTGATTCACCATGCCGTTCAATTGCAGATGTCCATATATCGGTTATAAGTGTCAAAAGGTCTCCCGTGGACCGCCTGCCACGGAATCCGTATTGACGATCAATCAGTCCGTTGCACTCCAAATACTTAACTAACTCTGTATTGATGACTTTATCCAATACTTTAGATAAAATAGACTGTAATGCTATTGGACGGTAATTTTGTGGGAGACACTTTTTTCCGGCAGTTGGAAAGGTCCTCCGTGCATAAGATAAGCGGAAGATACTGCCAAAAACCGGCGATAGTTCTGGAGCACAGTTCTTAAGGACTATTGCTGGTATTCCGTCCGGGCCGGTTGCCTTTCTACAATCCAGTTCCCGTAGAATGCGTTGAATAGTGCGCGGACGAAATCTTACATCCCGCATCGAAGACCGTACCGGCGAGATCACAGGTGGCTCCAAAAGGCCGGGATCAAGGTTTGAATTCGCGGAAAATAAATTCGCGAACACATTAGCTTTGTCCTTTGAATTCGTGACTAACGTCCCGCTGTCTGTCACCAACGGAGGGAATGAGGAGGATGCGAAGTTACCGCTGACAGCCTTTGCCATTGACCAGAAGGAGCGCGAACGAGTTGGGCACCGAAGGAGCTTATTGATCACCCTGCCGTTGTGAGCTTTCTTCGCAGTATCAATCGTCTGGTTGCACGCATTTCTGATTCTAACAAAATTCGTTCTGTTAACATCGGTGGGATTGGAGTGCCATTGTTTAAAATCTCAATTTTTTGTCGCTGTAATTTGCTCGCATTTTTTATCAAACCAAGGTTTATCAGACGAACTTCGTTTGATGGAATGTGGAATATACATCTCCATCCCCAGAAGAATAATCTCTGATACCGACTCCGCGCAAGTGTTAACATCGGAGCTTCCGAAGCATGCCACGGACCATGGAAAGGATGCGAAGAAATCCCGCAAATCGTCCCAGTTAGCAGCCCCATACTTCCATACATGGCGAAGCTGCCTAGGCCGGTTATTCGCTTGATATGCAAGTGCTTGCGCGACAGATACCAAGCAGTGACCTGAGTTTCCCAGTGGCGCAGAAACCTCTACTGTATAAATACTCGGTTCGGATGCCAAAAACAGATCCAGGGTGTTCGTATAATCGCCTCGGGCATCCGGCACTCACGTTGGCTCCCCCACGAGTTGAGTCAAGTTGTGGCTAACAGCAAACATCTACGCCAGCCTCCCAGCCTCGTCGGTTCTGTTAGAATGTAACAACCAGCCGGAATTGTGCACATTAAAATCGCCAAGGCCAACAATTTCAGAAGCTGGGTGGTTGATCTGTATCCAGTCAACGGTATGTGAAAGATGTTCGAAGAATGTCGCCGGGCGATCGTCATTCGGGGAGCGGTAAAGACAACAAAGAAATTTAAGGGAATTTGTGGGGGTATAAGAGTAGATGTGCGTTCGTCAGAAGGCTGCGTGGTTCTATGTCCGGTCACCACTGTGGGGGTATAAGGGGTAGATGTGCCGACGTACGGCACGTATTCCTTATATCTCCCATCGATCCGTGGGAAGAATTTGTTCGAATAATCACGTCCGAAAAGAGTTGCTCGTAACCCCAGGTTTGTCGTATAGCCATTCGTCTCTCAAAATGCGGCATCGATTTATGTTCATCTTTATTGAGGAATGTGTAATTGTAAACATTTATGGGACGCACGTCCACTTCCTGGTTGTACCGAATCCGATGCGCATATTGGACGACATCTCCTTCGAGTGGATAGATAAATAAACGATTGAAGTCTAATTCGAATAAGTGAGTTAAGACACCAAAGTAATCAATAAAAAGATAACAGATAGCACTGCCAGCAAGCGTTTTAATTTATTGAAAATATTCACTAGTGAGAACATTCCGATGTAGTCACACAACACATAACTCTACAACTTAAATTCGGATGTCCGCGGACGAGCGTGTGCATGAGCATGCACGCGCGGCGGCAATTAGCGACACCACCTTCCTTAGTTCAACACATTAATCGACTGACTTGAAAAGGGAAGAAATTGGATACAACCAAAAGAGAACATACTTCTGCTCTCTCATTGCCACGCTCTTCGATGTGTGGTAGGTTACATCGGTAATCTGATGATCGAAGAGAGCGGGACAATAAGAGAACAGAAACATGCTGTACGATTATCTTGGGGTGGATTTGGTTGTATGTGCATGAATCAATGTAGTTCTGAGCGGAACCCATTGACCTGATTCGGTAGTATGGTGGGTTCAGTGTACATTGATCCATACGAAGACAGAACTGAGAAAGAGAGGAGAATTAAGCTGATGATATTCACCTGCAAAAAGAGAACATTGATCCCCAGCGAATGAAGTGTCTGGAGAAAAGCCGAAGTAACGCTAGGGAAATATTATCACGTGATTCAATCGAATGTGGTGATAAACTTCCCAAGCGGATCTGCAATGATGCGACAACTTCGTCCGGCTGGATTTGGTTGTCGCTAATCGACATGGACACGAGTTGCCGTATGGCAAAAAAGGTAAGCTAAACTCATTTATGCATTGTCTCCGTGGTACAATGAGTTTACCTAATAACCCGAATATGTTCCCACAAATAAATAAAATATTCAGGAGAAATAATCAAAACGAGATTCAGTGTCTCCAAATTCCACGTACTGAGGTAAACAAGCAGCTGCTAACCAACATTGGCATAGATACAGAGAACGCTATCTTCAATAGTGAGCTCTTCGTGATCGAAGATCCTTTGGAGAAGGCGAACGCTGTGGGAGCTGTCTTTCAGGAAATGTACAAGGTGAATGAAAGCATTCACCGAAACCATGACCTGGAGGACAGAATTCGACTGAATCACCTGCACCTCCGGAATGAAATTTCACATTGGCAATCGGAGAATCCGGGTTTTACGGAATTCAGTGACGATAATCTGTCAATTGACATTAATGCCAATGGTGGAGCTAATAGTCTTTTAATCACAAGGGAAGGAATCCAGAGTATCTTCGACTCATTAAGAAGCAAAAAGTCAGTGGGAATAGATGGAGTACCTAACATCGTACTCAAGAACCTGCCCCCAAAGGCAACAGATATATACACGGTCCTGTTTAACAACGCGTTGAATAATGCATATTATCCCGCGCGTTGGAAAACGGCTATCATTCAGCCCATCCCAAAAAAGGGCAAAGACTGTACAAACCCAATGAACATGCGTTCGATAAGTTTACTCCCAAGCATCAGTAAAGTATTTGAAAAAATCATTAACAAAGCTCTGCTAAAATGGGTAGACGACAATAGCATTATTCCAAATAACCAGTTTGGCTTTAGGGCGGGTCATGAAACCACACATGCCGCAGCTAACCTGGTCTCCGACATACAATGGAATAAATGTAGGAACCAATGCACAGGTGCCTGTCTGATCGACTTGGAAAAAGCCTTTGATACCGTCTGGATCGAAGGGTTGTATTACAAACTGGTCAGACATGGCATACACAAGCCTTTACTATATGTACTTTACGATATGTTAAAGGACAGGAGGTTCGTGGTCAAAAATGGTAATGTGACCTCTAATAAAACGTATAATATCAAGAATGGCTTGCAACAGGGTGTGGTACTCTCTCCGATTCTTTTTAACATTTACATTAGCGACTTATTAGATGCACTCCCGCAGGCTATTGCGTACGCAGACGATCTCATAATTTACAGAACAGCTCCGAAAGTTGAGATCATAAATAGTTTAATACAGCGAGATTTCAACAACGTGCAGCGCTATTGCGACAACTGGAAACTTAAGATCAACTTCCAGAAATGTGAAGCCATCCTATTTAGAACCCCATTATATAAAGCCATGAACGACACAAGGAAAAACTGGGGAAAGCTAGTTATCGTGGGACCGCATGGAGATAAACTGGAAACCAAGAGTTTAGTTAAATACCTGGGCATCTGGCTAGACCAATATCTGTATTTCAACAGACATGTAGAGGCTGCTCTGATCAAGGCTAGAAAAACGTTTGCTATGACAAGGAGGCTATTTCACAGTAGCCAACTTGACAGCAGGGTAAAAGTCATATGCTACATGACGCTAATCAGGCCAATGCTCATATATGGCTGTCCAGTATTGTTTAACATAGGTCCAAATTTGATGGAAAAGATTCGGGTGTTCGAAAGGAAGTGTCTGAGAATCTGTCTCAGATTATATCGAACACCGGAATCGGAATACAAAAAGTACTACTCAAATGAGACTTTATATAATGAAGCCTGCATAAATAGGGTGGATAATTTTATGATTAAATTAATCAGCGGACATATTGCGAGAGCAATATGCTCGTCCAATGACCCAATTTTCGGAGCTTATTATCCAAATACCCTGTACTATGAGAACGTGCGTCGCAACGGTTTTGTTCCACCAGATGCGTTCCTTGATTTGGACATGAAAGGGCTTATACAGGATAGATCCGGAATTCCGCTGATCTATCATGTAAGTAGATCATCCGTAGACGGGCGATTGTGCTACGACCGGGAAGTAACGCGCACCGAAGAAGAGCTCCTGCGCTTCAGTAGGGCTATCTCCCACAGAGACCGGGACGATAGTATTAAACAGCGTCAACAGTTCTGGTGGTTGAATGGCATATCAAGACCTGGATACCAAAGTCGGTATAGAATCATAGTATCATCAGCTAGCTTACATAGCCTTAGCTTTTCTAGAAATAGGGTAGTATAAAATTTAAGTTAAGTTAGGTTAAGTGCTTTTACATGAAATTAAAAAAAAAAATAAAAAAAATAGGTAAGTTAAGTTAAGTTTTAAGAAAAAAAAACAAAAAAAATTGACAACGTTTTTCAAATTTTTCTTTGTCTTTCAAATAATTATAAGTACTGCCAGAAAATTCTGTCGCCGAAAGGCAAATTATACAAATATTAAGTAATGTTTAGCTTAGAGCGCCTGCGAAGGACCAGTAAGTTATTATATAAACTATTTAAGCTAGAATTTAAGCATTTTTTGTCTAGCCTTTAATTTAGAAACTAAGAATATAGAAAGAAAATAAAAAAATGTTTAAAAAATGAAAATGAAATGACAATGAGTTTAGCTATGTGTCCTTGGTGGAAACATGCTTTGCAGGTGAACAGGTAAGTAGGGGGAATGGGGTTGATTTGACGCGCTGAAAGGCGGTCGAAATTAGGTAGGAAATGTTGGTTGGAATTTTGGGTTGTTTCTCATGTAGAATAGAGAAACCCCCCACAAATTCCTCAGCACGACCCTCAACCATATGGTGTCCATATTATTGGGTTCCAACGCCTCCATCCTCTGGCAAGCCAGATCGGACCGCGCGAAGACGCAGACTCCGCACTTAAAATGGAATCTTGAATGTAAGTCGTATCCTGAGCAACGAAGATATGTCGAATCAGTTGACGAATCGACCTGGGTCTCAGTTAGGGCAAGGATATCGGGTTTCGTGGGTTGCAAATATTGGTGGACGGCGTTTACGTTCGTATTGGTAATGCGGCAGATGTTACAAAATGCCGTCACCAGTCGAGCGTGGGCAGAGCTTCGAGAGCGAGCCCGCTCATGCGATGACGAACCTCTTAAAGTTCCATTATTTATCATGATATCTGCATGATGTTCCCCCTGACATAGACCCCCCCGGAGATCCGAATGGCAGACTAGTTTACCTCCGGAATTCTTTATATCAGAAGGTACCATCATGACTTATCTCCGTGTCAGTCCGGGCCATCAGCCACACATCCGAAATACCGTCGAAGATTTCTCTCGACGATATCGCGGGATATACAGTGTGACGGGGTGGTATCTCACCTTGGGACCGACTACCACCTAACCAACCTTTTCTCAGCCGGTCCATCAGCCAAGCTCCAAAAGATGGCCATTGATTTCTCCCGACCATTTCACGGAGCCTAAAGCTTGATGGGGTGGTATTTCACCGGGCGCACGGGGCGTTGGGCCCCCGGCTACCACTCGGTGGTATGTTGTGTTTTAACACTTGCATTTTTTGTAGGTATATTATTGTTGTGTGCTGCAACAGTTCGTTTCCGTGCTTCTCGTATTACCGAGAAAGACAAACGAACGATGGAATCCTGTATGCATACCTGATGATTGTTGGTCCCACTGTAGATAAGTGGATACACGGCCGCGTTCTTGATTCGTCGGCAGATTCGCCACTCAGGGATACGCCATCTAATTGACATTGGATGCGTCCGCTATTTGCGCAAAATGTTTTAACACACCCTCGAGAACTACAACGAAAAACTCCGCAGCAACATTGAAGAAAAAATACTATTTCACTTTTTGAACTCAACTTTATTTAATTTTTAGTTTCTCTCTGGTGCGACTTTTCTCGTCGATTTTCTCTAAGTGACTCCTCTCAAGCGACTCCTCACTTCAAAATTCGAACCCTTCCTTCGAAGATCCAGACGCATCGCCACTTATCGTTTGATCCTTTCTTGGGGCTTTTTGTTTGTGTTATCCATCTGGCTTATAAAAACAAGAGTTTGCGTGCACTTTAGATGGGTAATACAAGATCCGTAGAAATTGGGTGTTCGTTTTTAAATTGGTGCATTTGCAAGTCATAAACCATCTGGCATGTGAAGATATGCATTAGGATGTTTATGATTGCAAGAATTGTGTGTCGGCGGATCGAAAACGCCTTTGTTTGGACACGTGCACTTTTTGGGTTTTGGATCTTATAGCAAATTTAGAGGTGTGATTTGCGTATAGCATACATAAGAAGATATGCATTATGCTTTTTGATTTTAGGGAATTGAATTGAATTGGATGAAATTGAGTAAATGAATTTGAATTGAATAAATGAAATGAATTCAATGTTGAAGACTTTGAACGTTTAGTTCGACTGGGTTTGACATTGAATTCATAATTCATAATTCATTCCCTACATAAGTAGAGAGATATGAAACTGTGCAGCAACTATAGGGGTATACCATTGCTGAGTACCGCCACTATCCTACAAGATCGGATAGCCCCATACGCTAAAGGCATCATTGGTCAATATCAGTGTGGCTTCATCGCATGCAAATCAGCGATTGATCAGATATTCACCCTTACGCAGGCGATGGAAAAATGTCAGGAATTTAAGATTCCATTATAGCATCTATTTATAGACCTTAACGCCGCCTATGACAGCATAGCCAGGGTCATAATGCCATGAGAGAGTTCGTAATTCTACACAAATTGATACGACTTTGTAGGTTGTCCATGACCAACGTAACTAGTCAAGTAAAAAGGCGGGATTGCTGTCCAAACCAATAAAAATATTTAATGGACTCCGACAAGGGGACGGTCTGGCCTGCCCCCTCTTCAACTTGGCGTTGGAGAAAGCAATCCACGACTCTGGAATTACCGCTAGAGGGTCTATTGTCACCAAGTCCAGCCAGATACTTGCCTACGCAGATGACATCGACATTATCGGTAGAACTGAATTGGCTGTACAGGAATCCTTCACCCAGATCAAGCAGGCGGCACAAAACTGGGACAGCACACTAATGAGGGGAAAACTAAGTACATGGTGGCAATTTCTGCGATGAGAAGACCTAACGTTGACCGAAGTATCAGGGTCGTGGAGTACGAACTTGAAGTAGTGCAGTCCTGTAACTACCTTGGGTCAATAGTATCAGCCGATAACAATATGGAAGAAGAAATACGTGGACGGCTTATCAAATCCAACAAACCCCACTATGGTCTATCAAGGCTCCTTAAATCCCGAAATTTGTCGAAAACATCCAAGCTACTACTGTACAAGACCTTGTCTTACCAGTACTCATGTATGAATCCGAGACCTGGGTGCTCAATAAAAGGCACTCTGAGCTCTTAGCCGCGTTCGAGAGGATGGTCTTAAGAAGAATTGTTGGCCCCGCATGTGAGGGAGGACGATTCCGGAGACGCTACAACCATGAGTTGTACGCGATCTACCTTGAAGTTAACGTGGTAAGAAAAATCAAGGTCGGTAGACTCCGGTGAGTGCGACACCTAGCTCGAGTGAGCGGAAATTCTTTTGTGGTAGGATGTATGGAAAGAAACAGCAGACCTTGCCTGCGATGGAGGGATGACGTAGACCGAGACGCCCAAAGGTTGGGCGTGACGAACTGGATGACATCGGCTCGAAATCGGGACCGGTGGGGAGACTTGCTAAATAAGGCCAAGACCGGATCCCGGTTGCAGTGCCGATGATGATGATGATTGCTGCCTAATTGGGGCTTACTTTTGGTGTACAAAGAGGCTTCTTATGTTTACGTAATATGGAACCAACCTATGTTAAATTTCTATACACATGTTTCCGTAAGTTGTTTCTTAATGTGACTGGATTGTCGTGCAAAGAAAGCAGGTCTTGCAAAACTTACATAAATGCGATATAGCAACTATTTTACCAACGTCGATGTTATCTAGAGGCATGCGGTCTGCATCTCTGTTATCGGTTGTATAGGATTAAAGGCAAAATGAAAATAACTTTTGGGACACCCTGCATATACCATATTGTAGTCAAACTAACTTGATCTAATTTAATTCCCCATCCAATAAAAACTCTATAGCCTTCCTCTTTCTTAACTTATGGTCGAGATAAATAATGCTTCTATAGCGCCTATGATTTACGCTAGCTTTCGTCCAGGTTAACGTAGCGAAATTGAAAGCGAATGGTGGTTGAAGACTTTCGTGGGGTTACAGGAGTAGTGATAAAAGGAAAGTTTTTCGGTAAGGTAATTTTGGTGCTTCACTCGAATTGTCAGCAAAATCAAGTTAGTATCCGAGCGAATCGGATTGCCAGTCTACTAGTGCTAATGACAGAACAGTTAGAAATGAGTTGACTTGCTAAGATCATGATTGAGGTCAACGTTTTTCTTGTTGTGTTTTTCTTTTCAACATATTTTCCAATCCATTAACTCAAAATCAATAACCTCATTACCCTTGGATAGAATTGCATGGATATCCAATGATTCTTTTATCCCAGGAGACGTGGTTTAGACGTCGTGGCCTTGTTTCATCGCATTCCAATGTCGATTGAAACCAGAAATAATGTCTCATCTGCATTGATCTTCGACAGGCTCATTGCTTGGTAATTCCTTTTCGACTTTATCGTCATTCAATACCTGGAGTGCTCATGGAATTACTCAACCGCAGCACTTCATTTCACGGTATCAGATCGCTTGAGATTCATTTGGATCTCGTCATGCACATTTACCTTGTGCCACAGAAATATGTCAAAAACGCAGTCCTGCAGCAGGAGTCGATATCCATTTTGTTGCTAATCGAGAAATTAAAACCGATTTAAGAAGCTCCGATCGCACATTGCTTCACTCCACGCAAGCGGAGAATGATTTTCACACTTACCACAAACTTCTAAGTACGCGTTCACTATTTAGTGGCAGATCAAGTTACGACAACAAGAGTGACACGCACAGAATCAAGGCGCATCGTTTTTTATTCGTACATCTCTGCTCGACTAGAGTGTGGATTTCAAACCCTGAGGGTCTTCCAATGGTATGTCAAGCTGCGTGTGCGCAGTCGTAATCATAGTCCTAGCTACATACCATCGTTGATTATATTGGATTAAGAGTACCAGACTTGGTGTCTGGTGAGAAAATGATCACCTCACCCTTGCCCTTACTTCTTCTCCGGCATACGTGGAGGTAAGTCTAGTAAAGACAACAAAAGTCTGAGTCAAGGTAATAAAATCGTTTTAGGAGGAGGACATATTCATGTGGTTCTGCTGCACTTCCCGAGATTTATCGCACCATCTGCCATAAACATGGTCGATCGGTTTGTCCAGTCCAGCTATCCGTCCGTCTTTGTAGAAATTCCATTGGGGACAAGTGAAAAAAAGAAGCAAGCATTGAGCCGAAGCTCACCAGCACTGCATCTCTATTCATCAAAAGTCCTTTAGACTAAAACACGGACAAGAGGTGTGAAGCCGTTCGGCGGATTCTGTGTTTGCATAATGAGATGAAAATAAATAACAACTTGGTCAACTACATAAAATGTCTCCATTCACGATCGCCATTGGGTGATCTTTGGCGATCGCAACAGTGAAGTATTGTACGGCAACGTTCGGATGGACTTTCTAGATGCCGACAAGAGACTTTGTTCAGAGTGGGTTTTCTTCCTTTTTCTTTTAGTTCTTTATTTTCTTTTATTTATTTATTTTTTTACAAATTTACACTTCTGTCGGATGTTCTGTTTCTAAGTCGCTGATTCTATACAGACAAAGCTCACAATGGAGACCAATTGTCATGTCACGATCGTATTTGCAAATGAATGTCGACATTTGCGTTGTTACAAGCGTAGCGATTGGTCGTGCACAATGATCCCCTCAACGGGATATTTAAATCAAAAGCTGACTGCCCCAATGGGTGCCATAATTGAATGGTAGAAGTACACGTTTCGAACTGGACGGTTTTGTTGTTACGTATGGGCTTACACACGCCAGTTGAACAATGAAATCTTTAGCACCTCTTAAGTGATGATCGTTTACACTCAATGTGTTTTTCTGCTCTATCTTCGCTCGTATAGGATCCGTATCATTGGGAGATCTGGCCTGTATCCAGTAGTGGGCCTCAGTTACGATGTTCATTATTACACTTGCCTTTGAATTTCTTTGAACAGTATCAACTTTCATGAGACTAGTTATCTTTAACATCTCAACAAGTTGATACGTGGGAGATTAAAAAGGTTCGAAAGAAGTGCTGAGTCAAAAATATCGGCCAAAATACAGTTTATATTGTGCTTTTAAAGCATCTATATCATTCAGTGACAGCGAAAGGCATTCGAGTTAACTTTTTCGGAAACTTCGGGATGATCGGGATTAAGCAATAATAGCTTTCTAGTTATAGAAGTCCTGGATTTCAGTCAGTTGCCTATATAAATCAGTATGATTTCCGGTTTATGTGTACCTCGACCTCCCTCTGGGTGTACGTAATTAGTATTGGGCCCATCGTCCATCCTTTCTCATTTGTATCGTCTCTTTCATTGGTATTAGTGGATTTCACATTCCACATCAGGATTCTTGGGAAAACCTGGTGGAATTATAATTTTGTTAACATAAACGAGGACATAAAGAGGGAATTTAGAATACTTTTGTATTATAGCTTTTATTGTAAGGTTAAGAATTTATTGTCACCTGCTGGTGAGGGCGTGTAGATCCCAGTTGACGCGTTAACTGCCCCCCCCCGCTTCCCGTATCCCCCTTTATCGTGATTGCTTGGTTCGACCCTCATCACCCACATCAAACTTTCCTACTACTTCCGCAAAGCTAACTTTCGCTTTGATCATCTAAAGGTGGAAGAAGCTTCTGCCACTCTCTATAAGGAAATCTACAATGCCATTTCTCTATATGTCCGTATATTAAATATCTTGTTGTTATACTCGACAATAGGTTGAGCTTCAAGGAACATCTGAGGAAAACGAATGAAAAAACGGCAAGAATATGCAAAGTTTATCTCTTTTTTCCCCTCCTTCTTCCGAACAGACTCACGCTAATCTCGGCTCAGCTAATCGCAGTTCATAACGTACCACAAAACACAAGTATTTTACCATTAAGATTAGGCCCAGGCAGAATAATAACCAACTACCACAACTAAGTCCCTTTTATAAGATTAGAAGGATACAATGACAATATTATCAATATTACATAATTAACAATGTTAATTATTACCCCCCCCCCCCCCATTTCAATCCATATCGCTAATTCGTGTCTCTATCCTATAAAATCCACATCATATTCAAAAACAGTATTGTCCTACATTTCAATAGCACTTTTCAAATCACCTTTTCACCATCCCTTACAGCGCATAATCCTATTGCAGCAACGATAATTCATGACGAAAACTTTCCATCGTATATAACATACTAACATTTTCCACCCCTTTCAACCACCATCTCGCATTTCCGTAATTCTTATATCAAAACGAATTACAAAATTCTCTAAACGAGAGCCTTTTGAATATTTTTACACACAACCCAGCACAATGACCCTTTCTCAGCAAATTTACCACTATCCTACCCCTATACTTGACGATTCCACGAAAGGTGTCAGTTTGAGAGCCATACCAATTCCGATGGATCAATAAAAAATGGGGGGGGGAGGGGGGGGGGGGGGTGCGACTGAAGAAAAAAAGACATGTATATATAAACAAACAATTAATAGTAACTGTTTATCCGAAGTATTAGAATTTAAATAAATGAAGTGCTAATTTTCAGTAAAAACTCTATTACAACTAATTTCTTTATTACGCAAAAGTTATAAACAATAATATTTAACGATAGTTCGAATATTAAACCGATTCCAATGTGCGTGTAATACAACATCGACGTTGGCCGCCATAAAAGTGACAAAACCGAGAAGACAGAGTGGTGGTACAGAATAATAATGAAGAACGAGTCAATAGGTAGGAATTAATAACAACACACAGGGACGTCCTGTAAGAAGTAGAGGAAGAAACGAAACCTCGCCGAACCAACCTCGGGGACCAATAAACTGTGAGCAAAATTAATATTTGCGCAAAGCTAATGACCGTGTCCGGAAAAACAAATTATTATGGACAATTTAACACCTCTCAGGATTTGCTAAATAAGGCCACACCGGATCCCGGTTGTGGTGCCGATGATGATGATGATGATGATGAAAATTAATATTTACATATGTTTGCGAACAACAGGCGTTGTACGCAACTTCCACGAACAATGGATATTGTCGTGGGCCGGGGAAATGACGTCAAGAAATATTCTGCTGGCATGCAGCGATGTGCCGTTGGCTGACACAATTGCCAATTTTAATGTTTGTGAAATGAAAAGATTACCTGTGTGCCAGGGGAATGATGTCAGCAGGACCCCACGAATAATTCTGCCGACTACAATAATAACTCTATATACGTTTAACTGTAATTAACTATTCGTTTTATTAACGTTGATTATTTAGATATGTACAGATTATTGAGTTGCAAATCGCTTCGCCAAAGCAGCTAAAAGAAGAAAGAAAGGATGTGACACAACATATTTTATTTGTGTGCAAACATAATTTGCAACAACATTAACATGCCACTCAACGCTTTCCAACAATATGCGACCATTACTAACCCTGTACAAATAACCAGAGTTAAACTAAACAAACTTGACAAGAAACTCCGGACATTGTATCTTTTCTAAAGACAAAAACGAGGTTTGATTGATGTGTAGCGATCCTAAATCGCTACTCCTATCCAAATCCCCAATATTATCAAATAATCCCACCCAAATCCACAATACTTCCCATTAATACATAATACATCCAAATTCCATATTGAGTCACATGGACAACGAATTAAACCAAAAGTTAATTCGTCGTACATGACTCAATTCCCAAAATCCTGACATCATGAAATGCTTAATTCAAAACGCATTTCATGATTCCCCTTCCAAGAACGAAGTCTTGTGTGTGCTTCTTGGAATTTGGCACTAAAATAGTTGACAATTCTCAACTGAAAAAACAATAAAAGGGCGGTAAATTTCAACTTCATCATCAGTAGATCTCCAAGAGGGTAGGGTGCCGGTCGAACGACCGAAGATTTCATACCTAACTTAAAAAATAACAAATAAAATCAAAAGTATTAAAAGTAAGGAGCAACGAGATCCTTTCGACTTGCGAGGCGATACACCCCACACCTGACACCAAAGGAGTACAACGGGGAGCAACGAGTTTCTTTCCACTTGCGAGGCGATACACCCCCACCTGTCTGGACAAATAAAAGACATAACGATGGTGCCTCAACAGATGGACTAGGATCCGCTATCAAATTCGTCACAGGCAACATGGAAGCTAGAGATGCTCAAAACATTAACAAATAAAAATAGAAAAAAATAAATACCAACATACCAAATTTTAATAATAACATAGTAAACCAACACTCATTAAATTCCCAAATGATAAAAATATTCCCATATATAACATCTCATATTAACAATGAGCAACCGACGATAGAGTTACTCCTTAAAAGCACAGCCAACAAAGTTAAACGAGACGAGGACATAATCACGGAAACAGAGTACTTACAATAAATAAACTACAACATATATCTACTAAGAACACATTTCAAACATAGCTGAGGCAATAATCCTTCCTAAACTGAATATCCCCAAACTGGTACTAAACCTAGACGAATTAAATGTATTGAAATGGATCTCAAGAAACAAAAAGTAATCACAGAATCTAACGAACACATATACGAGTTACTAGGCCTATAAGGGTACTACAACAAATCAAACATCGTATTCAACATACAAATACCCAATCTCTCCAAGGACAATTACTACCTCTACGACATCATACTGCCCTGCATATAAACGAAACCAAAAACATTGTAACGTAACAATTGTGGGGGCGGGTGGATTGATGCCGGCGTACGGCACGGGTTCACTATCACCGCCGACGATTTGCTGCACAAGGATTGTCACCAGGGAGGAATAGGCCACGGAAGAAAACACACTGGTGTAGTTTTAATGTTAATGTTTTTTATTGGTTCTTTATTTTTATATTCCTTTCCTTATTCAGAACTCACAGCCAAGAGACAGTCACGACTGAGTCGGTTTGGATCGTTTGCAACTATTTCAAAGCTAATTGGATTGTACCTTGAAGTTATTCACTGGTAGCCATCCGCTAGAAGATTGCACTTCGGGCACGTTATGAGCACTTGAAAATATGATGCGAAACTATCATACCCAAGGCGGAACACCACCAATAAAACACTCGGAGTGGCTTAGTGATAATTGTTCTTTATTTCTTCAATATCCGCACTTTAGGTTTCAACAAGTATTACATTGTTTGTTAAATCTTCTATATTCACTATAATTTATTCTATAACTATTGTTCACATATACACTACCAAGGTTGAATTCGTTTCTTTAATTCTTTTTCTTTCGGTTAATATAATGGCGCGGGCTGCGTTCGCTGGTGATTGGGACTCGACTGGTGGCGCGGCGTGACCGTCCCCAGCGGTTAATGAACTTCGACTGACAGAAAAGGCGAGAATCCATTCATCGTGTCGTGGCAGTGGAGTCATAACTCAATAAATTCACTGCCACTTACTAGGAACTTGAAAAGGGTTGCTATGCGTGCATAGAGAATTTAGTTTCAGTGAATTACTGCCGTACAGGCTGAATTGGATTCCTCTGTCGCTATGTATACGGGGAAATCGGTTTTGGAAACACGACCAAGTATGGGCGTGAGTTGTCGGTTAGACAAAGGAATGTGGGCCTTGGTCGTTGCGATGGTTGTTTCGTGGAAATGCAACGCATCGTGCTGGTGGCTTACCAGCAAGGGGAATTGGTGTTGTTTCAATTGGTTTAGTTGGGGTGGGAGCCGAAATTGTTTTCGGGGAAATTAAATGTTGCGGTTAAAAGCGAGGGAAATGGTTTAAGCAGGAAGTGAGCTGGAATGACTTTCGGGGGAAATTAATGCTGCTTGGTTGCACGCGAGAAATATAGTTTAAGTAAGAAATCAATCGAAGTGGTTTTTGGTAAAATGCGGTTTGATGTAGCTGAGGGAGATGATTAATATTCCGTTGTAAGTTTGAAAATGCATTTTATTATAGGTTGGGGAATGGATTCTGGGCATATTGGGAAGTGTATTCTTTGCTTGTTTGCGAATGTGTGCTATTGCAGGTTTGGGTTAATGTGACGCGTGTTAAGGGCATCAGTGATATCATAGACAAAGATGAGGTACATGAGGTCATTGATGCACTCAAATCCAAAAACGCTATCCATTTATGAACTCGGATAACCCCCAGAACGACAATGCAATTAATTGCACATTTCGGCATAACCATTAAACCACGAAAAGTAATTAATTGCACATTCCAGAACGATTAACAAATCACAGAAAAGCAATTAATTGCATATTTCGGCACGATTAATAAATCGCAAAAAAGTAATTGCACAAAATTAATTGGGTCAGTTCGCAATTGCGGATATTGAACTGTGGCAAATCGATGAAGAAATATCGGCTGACGCCACAGTACAAAGCAATTGCGAATTGAAGTTAAAATGCGGAAATTAGATCATTGCAAATCGAAATTGCATTATCGTCATCGGGGGGTGTTGACCCCGAGGTGTCGAGAAGAGGTGAAACCAAGTTAGGAGGTAGTCCGGGGTTGGTATTGAAAGTCGGTGTTTGGTCATAAAAGTGGAGGTTGGACGTTAAGTCAAAAATAAAACTAAAAGTACGAAGTGAATGTTACTTGAAGTAAATAAAAAAAGTAAGCAACGTGGTTAGATCAAAGAACACGAAGTGAGTGTTACTCCATGTCAAATAGAAAAACTAAGCAAAGTGGATAGATTAAGGAATACGAAGAGGACGTTACTTGATGTATATAGAAAAACTAAGCAAACAGGATAGATCAAAGAATACGAAGTGAATGTTACTTGATATAAATAGAAAAATTAAGCAAAGTGGTTAGATCAAGGGATACGAAGTGAATGTTACTTGATGTAAATATAAAAACTAGGCAAAGTGGATAGATCAAGGAATACGAAGTGAATGTTACTTGATGTCAATATGAAAAACTAAGCAAAGTGGATATTAAATTTTTGCGAATAGATTTTAAAAAGAAAGAAACGAACATTAGTTGTTACAAACAAAGAGCTAAGTAGAGCGCATATTAAACCCTTTCTCAGAAAGAATTGTGAATAGACTTAAACAAAAATAAAAATAAGTGTAAACTTAATAAAATAGAAAGACGAATGACTAGGAAAGTTAATGTAAACATGAGATACAATAAAAAGTGACAATAAAGAATGAACACTACGAGTTTTGTTTCGATTTTGGATTTTTCTATTTTGGTGTTAATGAAAGATTGGGTCGATTTTCCCCTCATGATTCTCGGATTTGAAATAGAACCCGAAAACTATAACTCGCGCTGTTAGCGGTCGAAGTTAGGTAGGAATTGTGGGTTGGTTCTTCGTGTGTTATAGAGAACTCCACACCATAAATAACACTAAACGAAAAAATGATACAATATTTTAAGCATCCCTGCCCCAAAGTCGAAGTAATTTATTATTGCAAGCAACTCAACCCACAGGTAAACTTTCAAAATTCACTATAGTATGTATAGGGAAGCTACCCATAAATCAGCACACTGTTCACTTGGCGACATCCTAAAAATTCAAACCAATACACAAAATTTCCTAGTTCTTATTAATATACCCGAAACAATTATATATTCAAATTGTAGTTCCAAAACAACTCCAATAAAGCATTAGTACACTTCATAGATTGCACTAGTACACTTCATAGATTGCACATTATCTGTAGACGGCATTTTCTACCAAGATAATACAAATATCTTTTGGGAAGAAATGGACATCCTCACACCACCCAACAGCAATATATCTACCAATTCTACCGCGGAAACTCTTACCCTAAAGAAACTTAAAGACTCGTCCTTCCGAACAAATAACAAAGTAGACAACTTAAAATTCACAACAACCACCATATACATGGGTGGGCTGAAAAGTTTCCGACCTAATAAAGATACAAGACATTTTCTTTAAAATTAATTTTTATTTTTCTACATAGTCTCCTTGTAACTCTACACACTTCTCCCAGCGGTGCTCCCGTCTCTCTAACCCGTCTAAATAGTACTCGTCGTTTTTTTCTGCAAAATAGCTGTTCATGAAGGTGATCGCCTCTTCATTTGACGAAAATCTCTGTCCTCCGAGCACAATTTTTAGATTAGGGAACAAAAAGAAGTCGCTTGGGGTTAGATCTGGTGAGGAAGGCGGATGGTCGAGCAGTTCAAACCGTAATTCGTGGATATTCGCCATGGCCACCGCTGAGGTGTGAGACGGTGCGTTATCTTGGTGAAACAGGATTTTCTTTTTCTGCAGTCAGTTGGTCAAGTAATGATGCGTAGTATGCTCCTGTAATGGTTTTTCCTTTTTGAAGATAATTGAATAAGATAACTCCATGACTATCTCAAGAAACAGTCGGCATCACTTTCCCTGCCGAAAAAACACTTTTTGCTTTTTTTTGAGCCGATTTCTCCTTTTCAGTCCACTGTTTTGACTGTATTTTTGTTTCGGGCGTATCCGAGTTTCATCGCAATAATTAATCGGCCCCAAAACTCGGATTTATTGCGCCTAAGCTGCGCCAACAGAGCGTTGGAAATGTTCGTTCGAACACGTTTTTGGTTTAACGTGAGCAAACGCGGCAGCAACGCGCGGGCAACTTTTTCATGCCTATATCTTGATTTAATATGTGACAAACACGTTCTTTGGACATTTTCATAGCCTCTGCTATCTCTCTTATTTTAATTCGGCGGTCGCCTAGCACCATTTGTTGAACTTTAGCGATGTTATCGTCTGTTGTTGCAGTTTTTGAACGTCCTGAAGGTTTATCGTCTCCCAAGCTCTCACGGCCGCGTTTAAATTCAGCTGCCCAAAATTTCACGGTTGTAAATAATGGTGTGAGCTTTTCAAAAACAAAAATTTAATGACAGCTCGATATTCACTAGCTGAAGAGAGCTGGTATCTTCACGTTGAGGTCGGAAACTTTTCAGTCCACTCTCATATACGGTATCAATCGTCTCAATAATCGTATGCATCCTCGCAATAATAAATACCTTCACAGTACTGAACAAAACAAGGACCAATAACGAAAATCCCCCATCCCTTTAGTCCTTCGCTGTTGCCTCAATGACGCCGTTACGTCCCAATGCAACGACCGCGAAACCATCATTTTGGCTGTCGCTCTATTCTAAGGGTGGAGGAGTTACGGTTACCATCGTGCAACCCGTCACCCTTAATTCCACCTACATACAAGTTTCCACCCATCAAATATGCTTAAACAGCAATTTCGCCTAACAAGACTATTTTTCCCTTGTCTTCCATGCAGCATTAGGACATAGGCTGGAACAATAGTTCGTTACTCTGGATTTAAGAATAAATATGGATCTTGCAAAGGTGACACATTGTAGACTCATCGTCTATCATATTCTCGATCTTTTGTTCAAAAGCGTGAGAATCACTTTTGCCATTCAATACCGAGGTGTAATGTAGAAGTAGAATTGCGTATGGGTGTTGTGTTTTTGTAGGGGTTTGGTTCCAGGAAGCGTGTCTCCTAGTCCTTATAAGGAGAAGGTGATCTCTTAAAATAGACCGCTCCTGAAAACTCGTCCTACAAAGGGGTCGTCATCGTGCTTCCTCTGATCCAGAGAGAAGAGCAAGTCCTTGATTAGGCCTCAGTCCAGAAATCTATTAAAGCTTTTCTTCGATGCCCCGTTGAAAAAATGAAAAAGGCTTGTTTTTCCTTTTGGTATTGGTATTTATTTCTTCTCAAAAGATCGACCCTTCTCCTGGATTTCTTCCTCCAGGGAAAATGGACGATATTATACTGTAGCGGCTCGTGGGGTACTTCCTCCAGGGACAATGAATGGTATTATACTGCGGCCCGGAGATCACTCCACTATTCCTTTATAAAGGGAAAAAGATTGAGATTTGTATCTCAAAAGTGTACAATTTCGTACAAAAATCCCGGTTTTGTTATCCTGAGCGAGATGCTCAGTGTTTACTTTAGATAAGAATTCAATTTCTTGAATTCTTACGAAAATATTGCGCAGATGCGGGAATGTATCAGCTTTTGGTTTTTTGTTTGTTTTCCTGAATGGAAAATTTTCAGATAGAGATAATGATCTCTGAATTTTGAATTTTCATGATGCCGTGGAGCAAATGTTAGATTCGTTTATTGCGAATTTGAATTTAATTTGGTTTTTTAGATTAAATTATGCCGTGGGGATAATTGTTAGGCTATAAACGAATGTGTGATTCGTTTATTGCGAATTTTGGATTATGTTTGGATTATTGTGGGTTTTGATAGGATTATACGTTTTAGCGTATTATTGCTGGGATTTGGATTAGGAATGGGGAGAAAAGGTGGTAGGGCTTTTTGGAAAGAGATCATATATAAGATTAAAAATCGTTATATTCAAAACATAAAATTTAAAATAAAGCTATCAAACAGTTCAAACAAAAGTCGTACGTAGCTTTTTTACAACCCGAGGACCTCGCGAATTTAACTACATACCTCATACGCATCATCACGATGGAAAGTCACGTCATGTCCTTTATGAATTATTTTTGAGCAGAAATCAAGGACAAACAACGTATTTTTAAATTTGATTATTTCTGGGCCACAGTGGTCCTATATCGATAAATGTGCGACACCTTTGTCTATTATGTCAGCTGATGTGTCACTCGCTAAATTAAGTGTGGAATTCGGACACTTTTCGCGAGACAAGAATTGTTTTTCCTTTCTGCACAAATGGGCAGTACAACCCCTGGCTAATAGCCAAAGTTTATTTGACGTCGATATGGTGGTACAACAAATTTTATTTATTTGCACAGTGTACGTTTCTTCGGCCTTATTTACAGCACGCCTCTGTTACAAGCATAAATCCAATACTTCAATAATGTACCGTGTATTTAAATGTAACATGTGTATTGCTGCACGCAAATTCCAAATACGTTCCATGTGATATGTATACTATACGCATGTAGCCCATAATCTAATTTGTTACACGCAGAATTCCTATGCTATACGCAAAATTCGGTAAATACAATAATGTTGCATGCATATGGGGCATCTTTTATTAACTTTAAACCGAAAGAATTCTTTCGGTGTAGCATCAAATATACTTTCCTGCTGTAACCGATGAAATCCTTTCGGTGTAGCTGTGAAACCTTATCACATGTCTACCTGTTGCTAAACGCATTTCCAGTTCTCATAATCAGAATTACAATTCTGCAATTCCCAAGTTCCATCTATGCCCTACAAGCAAACAAAAAATTCTCATCACCTTGATGATCACCCAACACCCCATCACCTTCAAGGTAATTCCACACAGGCACATGCATGCTATTTCGCTATGGGCAAATCAGATTCGCGTCACCGTGAATCGAAATTTTCCCATGGCCTTGGGGTGGAACTACAGCCAGAGTAGGCGTAAGGTTACCACCATAGGATGATTGGCGGCAAAAAGTGCGACGTTCCAAATCCCATCGTCGTTGGCATGGCCGTCGACTGGGACTAGCGTCGGGTGGCTGTCTGGAAGTCAGCAATGACCCTTGGGAAAGAATGAAAATTTAGAGTTAGATTTAAGGTATAAATAGGGAGTTCCGTTTGAAGTAAAATTAATTAGTATCAGACAGCCACAGAGTGCTGGCGTCGTTTAGAAGAAACTTCGAGTTGGAAGTTGAAGTAATACTCGTAGTAAGAAATTAAGTTACCGCTTCCGCGGTCATTCCCACTCTGATCGTCTTAGTGTGTAGACGCGTTTTGCCACTGCCACTGCCACTGACAGAAAGAAAAGAAACAAAAAAACAAGTGTGCGCGTGTGAACCATAAATGTGGTACCGTCATTAAGAGCGGTCTGTGACAGAACATTGTTCTTTGTGTAAAGTGATAGTGAAAATTACTTAAATCTCGGTGATACCTTATGAAAACTATTACAAAATTGGTAAACCGAAACAAAAAATAAACGACCGTAACGGTCCCGGTGCTGCCCAACGATTAACTATAAAACGAAAAAAAAAACCATCCACAGTAGCTTAAACGCCCCGAAGAAAATCGCTACAATGACTACTCAACCAACCATCGACTACCAGAAGAAGAATGACGCCATGGAACAGATGTCAAGGTTCAGGAGAATGCAAGGTAAACCCGCCTGGTACCGAACCAACAACAATTCAAAAAACAAACGCTGATGGATCAACAAGCACAAATAAAATCACAGTAACGTGCTGTAACTGCGGAGGCCCACATCCAGCGAACTTTTCCCAATGTCCCGAAAAGCTGCGAATCCTCGAGAGACGATCGGCACACACGACAACAAATAAACCAGCACCAACCAAAGGAACTGCAACTAAACCCTCATCACCTCAACCATCTCATCTCGTGCGATCAGGAATATCCTATGCAGAAGTTACGAAAGATTCCCGAAACTGGACTAAACCTCATCAACCCAATTCCAACGTTCTCAACCTGGACATCATGGGTTATATTAGAAGCCTGCATACGCTGCTACCCACCCCGAAACACAGCTCGGAAATAGAAAAAAAAGGTCAGATCTTAGATTTAATAACTTCCCACATTCTTTCCCTTAATGAATAGTTTAACCCTAGTCTCCCTCAACACAGAATCCATATATTCCCATACTCGTAGACAACACCTCCGTTTGTTTGTTGAAAAGTTCTCCCCAGATGTTCTTCTTCTCTCAGAAACTTGGCTTAAATCAAACTCTCGAGTATACATTCCTAATTACACATTTGTGTCCAACCCGCGAACCACTGGCCCTCATGGTGGTACTGGAATTCTAATACACAAGAAATTTCAATTTACTGAAATCAGGTTCACTAACATAACTAATATCGAATACACGGCAGTTAAACTCTTCTGCAGAAGTAATAAAGTACTGGTTTTGTCGTCTATATACATTCACCCTTCTCGTGAACCTAACTTCCCTAGTGCAGACATTTCTCAAATAATCCAGCAGTCTCTGCCTGCACCTTTCATCATAGGGGGAGACTGGAATGCTCGACATACATC
The DNA here is from genome assembly GCA_963931805.1 of Microdon myrmicae. NCBI lineage: Eukaryota > Metazoa > Arthropoda > Insecta > Diptera > Syrphidae > Microdon > Microdon myrmicae. Next base: position 196,175,325 of record OZ007496.1, read on the forward strand.
ATTTAATGACATCAAGTGCAACTAATATGGCTACCAACTCCTAGATCTCCTCCCACTTCACCCATATGTTTACGCAGACTGTCCATTGCAACCTACTCGAATTTGTAGTACAACCAAATCAACAATCGATTTCTTCCTAAAATCCACAGATATCTATTCATCTAATCCCCCTACAGTGTCCTTTACATTCCCATCCGATCAAGGGTCCGTCCACTCCACGGTTCAAATCCCTTCGCTCGAACCACTCTACACAGTGAATCCTATCCCAAATTTTTCCAAAACAAACTGGAAAAAATCAATAACGATATTACTGCCAGTTTTTCAAATTATTCTTTACCGGCATCTTCAAACCTATTCCCTACTGAAATTGACCAGGCAGCTGTAAAAATAGAGCAAATACTGGGAAATGCTCTCTTCAGCCATACCCCTACGACCGTCCCTCATAACCACTTAGGAAAACCATTACCCAACCTCCTCACAAAATTATTGCGCATAAAAAAACAACTCCGACGTAAATTGCATATTAGCTACTCACCCTTTATTAAACAACAGATACAGCTTTTGACCACCCTGATAAATGGACAACTTAAAAATTTCACCGATCAGACCTACACGTCTACCCTAAACAGTATCAAACCAAACCGTGACCTATTCAAAAATATAAATCGACTAACTGGTCGTAAATTCAAGCCTCGAATAGACTATCTCATCCAACCAACTAACAGTAACATCGCCCAATCGGACACTGATATAGCAAACTGTCTCGCTGAACACTTCTGTAAAACTCATAAACAAAACGATTCCCTCCCAGTCACTAATTTCCACGACACCGTGAATGAATTCATCTCAGGCACACTGGAGCCATCCTTCCCACCATTCATTACTGAATTCAACGAAACCAATAAAGCGTCACATCCCATGGGAACCGACACATTCCTAAGCTTTATAGAATTATCTGAATTGATTTCTTCGCGTAACAATAAAAAATCTACAGGCTTGGATAGAATTCCTAACCTTCTATTTAAAAGGCTTCACCCGGAAAACTTACTCCCCATTCTCGTTCTTCTCAACCACATAATAAACGCTTCACATTTCCCAAAATGTTGGAAAACAGCGGTGATAGTCCCTATTAGTAAATCCGGTTCTTCCAACAACCCGGCTAACTTCCGTCCCATATCACAGCTAAATTCGCTTAGTAAGGTTTTGGAATGTAAGATATACAAAAATCTTCTCTCATTTGCTAGAGACAACTCCCTTATCCCGAATTCTCAATTTGGCTTTCGTCCACAACACTCAACTTGTCATGCTCTGCTAAAACTGACACATGATGTGACAATGAATCTCCAAAACCAATCCCCTACAAAATGCGTCTCTCTCGACATAGCAAAAGCATTCGATTGCGTTTGGATTGCAGGACTGCTCTATAAGCTACATTCAATGTTCGGATTAAACACCCGCACCATAAAACTTCTCGCTTCCTACCTTTCTGATAGAAAGTTCATGGTGAAAATAAATTCAACTCTTTCGACACCATACAGTATAACCGCGGGTGTTCCTCAAGGTTCCATTCTCGGACCATTATTATACCTCCTTTATACTTCAGACACCCCGCAGCCACTGTCACCTAATACAGTAATGCTGAATTATGCCGATGACACTTTAATTTATTCAAGCAACAAGTTTGTCAAGGAGGCAAGAAACTGTATTAACAGCTATCTCCCGAATCTCTCTGCATATTTTACTAAGTGGAAAATCCGACTCAACCCAGCCAAAACTCAACTCATAGTGTTTAAAGGCAGAAATGCGAATTGTACTAACAACACCATACGCTGCCATAACAAAATCAGAATCAAGTTAAATAACAATATAATTAAACCCTCCAAAACCTTAAAGTACCTGGGAATAACCTTCACCAACAATCTGCCCTTCTCCGCCCACACCAAAAACTCGATTCGCAAAGCCGCAATTCAACTTAATCTCTGCAGAAAAGTGATGTACAAGCCGAATGGTCTCTCTCCCAAAGTTAAATCAGTTATCTACAAACAGATAATCAGACCCACTCTCACATATGCATGCCCGATATGGTACCATATCACACCCGCCCAAATGGAGAAGCTACGCATCTTCGAAAGGAAGTGCTTCAGACTTATCACTGGACTCAACCGACCTCCCAACTCCCACAAATATTAAAACAGTAGTTCGCTCTACTATGCCGCTAATATTGAACGTATAGATCGACGCTTCCTCGAACTGTCCATCAAATTTATCGAAAATCTTCCCAATAATCCCAACCCGATAATAAATGCGCTCACATCGACTCCGTCAGATAACCAAACTGCCTACCCGAACTGTCTCCACATCAGAACGTTCTTCACCTCTGGCAGGTTGGTTAATAACTCTAATGAGATTGTATACCACAATACAGAACTTTCACCTCACCAATATAAATATAGTAATATTCAACCCTTCTCCAATATTTTGCGTTTCAACGAACAAACGGAAAGTAGTTCCCCAACCCACATCCCTGACTGACAATATCCTCACTAACCCATTGATCACTATGCTACCCCCTTCCACACTATTTCAATAATAATTAGGTAACTAGACTAAGTTAAGATAAGTTAAGTTAAGTTAAGTAAATTAGCATAGGTTAAGTAAATAACTATATCCTGGTTTTCTGACCTTTTCCAGGAAGCTCTACTCACTAAAATCTTAATCCATAACCAATATATAACTTTTATCATATTGTTTGAAAAATGTACAAGTAAGTATATGTAAACAATTATAGCTAAGGTATCATAAGTTATCTGTATTGCTTATTGTAAAAATTATTGATGGTCAATAAATACAGAAATGTAAAAAAAAAAAAAGCTTCTACGGTGCAAAAAAAAAAAACAAAGGGTTGTTTTAATTTGATGTTGGCCTTTAACCTGCACCAGTAGTAGACACTGGCCGATCAACTCCCACCAGAGTTCATCCACGGGCTAGAGTAGCCGGAAGTCGTCCCAAAGGAGAAGTCCCCGGCCAACATCCTTCAGCTGAGAAAGGCCAACCCCAGGGGAACTCCCGGAAGTCCAAAAACCTTACCTTCATATTAGCTGCAGAGGGAACCCAAGGTGCCGGTTGGCTCGAAGTGACACAAGGAGGTAAGCGACTTATAATTTGGTTAAAATTGGCACAGCGGCGGCACCCCCCTTAAATAAAGGTTCTATAAAAAAATACAACACCTCTTTAATTTATTTTTGTTGTCGTCAGTCGCCCTTTCAGAGCATACGTTTGCCTTGTGGCTCACAACACCACACTGGAAACATTTCTGGATTTCGGATCACGATAATTTCCTCAGTGTTTCGGTTGACTCTGTCCGTTGCTACCAGTAGTCATAGCTGTGACAACCTTGTGATTAGGGCGTTAGAATATACTCTCAGCTAGGCCGGCTTTTCGTCCTATCGGCCGGTGAAATACCACCCTATCAAGCTATAGGCTTCGTGAAATGGTTGGGAGAAATCTGAGGTTGGCTGAATGACCGGTACGAGAAAGGGTTTGTTTAGGTGGTAAGTCGGGCCCAAGGTGAGATACCACTTCGTCAAGGCGTACATTCTGCCATATCGTCGGGTGAAATTTTCGACTATGTTTCGGATGCATGGTTGATGGCCCGGAGTGAAATGGAAACAAGTCATGATGGTACCTTCTGAGATAGAGAATTCCGGAGTTTAACTAGTTTCCCATTTGGATCTCCCGGGGGACTATGTCAGGAGGAACATTATGCAAATATTTTGATAAATAACCGATGTTTAAGAAATTCATCATCGCGTAATCGGGTTCGTTCCCGAAAGATTGCTAACTGCATTTCGTAACATCAGGGGAACCGGTTTTTACAGTACGAATGTAAACGCCGTCCACCTATATTTGCAAACAGTGAAACCTGATGTTCTTGCCGAAACGTGTGACCCAGGTCATTTCTTCAACTGATTCGTCACATCTTCGTTGCTCAGGATACGAGATTCCGGTTTAAGGGTCTGCATTTTCATGCGGTCCGATCTGGCTTGCTTTTAAGCAATGCGGCATCAATATATATATCTAATACAAAATACGAGGGTGAATCAAAAATAAACGATAATTTCTTTTTATACATTTATTGAAAAATGTTACACATTACCTATACTATTAATATAGTCACATGTGTGATCTACATACTTTTGCCACCGATTAGGAGTCTTTAATATCCCTTGTTCGTAGAAATATTTAGGGCGAGCTGTTAGCCAATTGCGCACATGCTCCTCGTCTTCTTCTTTACTTTCGTATTTTTTTCCTCCAAGTGATTCCTTCAAGGCTGCGAACAAAAACTAGTCACAGGGAGACAAGTCGGGGCGATGAGGACGGTGTTCCAGGATTTCCCAGCCCTTTTCTTGCAATGGTTCCTTGCCAAGGACGTGGTGTGGGGCCCGACGTTTTCACGAAAAAGGATGACATCTCGAATGAGCATATTTCGTCTTTTGTTTCGATATGCGGCTTTTTCCATATGCGGCTAACTACTTCTAATGACATTTCTCCAACGATTAAGCGGCGATCCCTTCAATAAGCTCTCGAACGGCGCCGATGTTGTCATCTGTACGCCTTGTCCTTAGGCGTCGATCATGAGTTTCGTTTTCGATATGTTCTCGCCCACTTTTAAATTCTCTGGCCCATGTATAAATACGATTCTGAGACAGTCTATCATCAACAAACTGTGCCTTCAATCGGGATAAAAATATTTCTGAGGGTTTTTAAAAATTTTTAAATAATCCGTTGCGCAACAGACGTATGTAGCTTTTGCTTGCTCATGGATATACTGACTACAAAGTCGAGCGCGATCACTAGCCAAGCCGGTTCCCGTACTCTTCATAAACCAAACAACAGCCACGCACACGATTTTCTAGCTCACAACTTGCTGCTAAACAAAAAAGTAAATTTACCGTTTTTATTTGATTCACCCATATTTCTGTGGGCACTCGATTGCCGTGGTCGCTTCGGAAGCCACCGTTCTATAGACCCCTCTTTTTTTCAGGTCTCCTCTTCGTTGGACGGATTTCATGAGCTTGATATATGAGCTGTACGAGATTGCTTTAGTCCATTTGGCAGCTGTAAATAGCAGAATTGATCGGCTCACAGAAGCCCGTTATTTAGGGCCGGTTCACATTTGGCACCACACCTGTACTGCATGTGTTGTCGCTGTTTTCTTTGCTGCGTACCGCTTGCGCTGCTTAAAACCCATGTGTTTTTTTTAACGCCCATGCGCGCACAAAAGAGGATTTTGTAACCCAGTATAACCTCTAGATACTTTCTGGTGAGAATTGATTCGATTATGTGTCCGTCAACACGTGGGCTAATTTTTTCTATCTTTTTGCAGCTGGAAGTTTTGTTCGCTCTCAATTCCAATCCGACATTTGTAAGCGAATTTTGTATCGGTTTTATCGCCTGGTTTGAATTATCACAGGTTTCTTGGAGCGTTTAGTTGTGTCGACTGGTAAATGGTCTGGATAGACTAAGATCTTTATTCCTGGTGGTTTATTTATGTATAGTGCTCCGTCGTACATCACGTTCCACAGGTGTGGTCCGCGAATTGAGCCCTATGGTGCTCCTATTTTCGTGTAGTGTTTTCTAGGGCCATCCTCACCCTATCTGTGAAGTATGAGCCAGCGATCTTCAGGAGGTATCCCGGTAATCACAACTGATGCAGCGCAGTCCTTCCAATCAACTGAGTTAAATGTGTTCCTGACGATTGCATGATGACTCCACAGTACTGCTTCATTCCATCGCGTCATCTGAATACCGCCCGCGCTCTATCGGCGATTCAGCACACCTGGGTGATCGCACCCAATGTACCCTATTATCCTCAGAAACCATACCGTACATGTGAGAGTTCTCCTCTTTGCCCCAGCCTTTAGAGGATGACGGTGTCCAATACCTTTATAGTTGTGCTCAGTAATCAAATGGGGCGGTATAATGCTGGATCTTAGGGCGGTTTACTACCTTTAGGTATCAGGATTAGTCTCTGTTGCTTTCAGCATTTTAGGAAGGCTTCTTGTCTTAGGCAGTTGATGTATATTGTACTGAATATTTCTGGCTGACCCCGTTAGGTATAGCATCCAGTCCCGGGCCCTTTGACTGATCATTGGGGGGGTTCTTTAAGACTGCTTTTGACGACTATGAACACAGAATGGTAGAGAGAACCATGAATAGTTAGATTAGGGACGTGGTCGCGGTAGAAACTAAAGGTGGGATGGAATAATTCCAGGTGAATGAAACTGGGGATTACTCGTAAATATGTTTCGCTTAGAGCGCTTAAGTTGAAAAGTATAGCGCACAATTTATATAGGATGGAGTAAGTTTTCGATCGAAAGCCCTTTACAGATTGATAGCAGAAGGGCATAAGGTGATCGAGGAAAAAGGAGGGGGGGGGGGGGGGGGGGGGGGGGGAATTGGAAATGGAAATTTCATGGACAAACCGAAAGACAGAACTGGGGGAGGGAGCAGACAAGAAAGAAAAAATGAGACAAGGCAACTTATCGGTCTTTAAACGTGGGAGAGATCCGTCATTTACTGACTCTTTTTTTTTATATGTACACGAACCGGGGTAATTCAAAATATGGTTTAAATAAAACTTGTTGATTTGCACATTTTCTTTAGTAGCATAGTGTCTTATTATCATTAATACTTGTTGCACTATGGAACTAGTTATGATGAGGATGCGTCATATATTAATATGTTTAAATAACTCTCCACCTTCTACACTCGAGGTGTTAGCTTGTGTCACAACCAAATAGCTCAGTTTCGAGTACAGCGAGCTGTGACACAAGGAATAATGAGGCGAATTCGAGAGAAAAGTACATCAGTACTGCTCTTGATCGAAGAACACCACAAAAGGCCGAGAGAGAAGAGGAGCAGCGATAACGTTGTGGCGAAAAACGAAAAACAAAGGTATTATGCGGCGAGTGAAAAACAACGGAGCTGATGAGCCAAAAGTAGATCGAGAAAAGAGCGAAGGCGATAAGTCAAATAAAAACACACGCATTTAAATCGAGATCGAACAAAAAGAAAATGTATTAACAAGGTGATTGCCGGTTTACTGTGATTTAGTGTGGCCTCTGTCGTTGCTTTTCAGGTGTAATAAGCACACATTAATTAACAGCGGTTGTTGAACAAACCAAAAGTAACTAATCAGTGCTGCATCGATTAGTTGCGGCCGACGAAGGAAAATAAATCGAAATATCTCAAGTTTTTCGATGTCGTTAGTGCTCGCTTTCACACAATCACCGCCGCAGGTAAACTCATCCAGAGCAGCCGGACACTGGTTCATTTACGGCCTGCTTACGCCTAAAACCAGGGTAGGACTCATCGATTCAAGTTGTGATTATCGGTTCTACATCAAGAAGTTGTATTTTCAACCAAGTCAGCGGCCACTTGGTTCAAGCACGGGACAACAACGTATATTCGTGAAATTTCAAGGCGTCCGATATAAAACATGAATTCGCACGAATAAATTATTTTTATCCGGACTGTTGGAAAACAGCAAAAGTAATACCTATCCCGAAACCCGGCAAACCGAAGAACAGCCCCGAAAGCTACAGACCTATTAGTCTACTTAGCTGTCTAAGTAAGCTCTTAGAAAAAATCATTAAGGAAAGGATTGATCGTTTTGTGGAAGACAATAACATCTTACCAAACTTTCAGTTCGGTTTCCGTAGTGGTCACAGCACAATCCACCAAGTCTTGCGCATTAAAAACCACATAGCTGGTAAATTCACCGACAAGGAGTCAACGGGACTAGTTCTTCTAGACATCGAAAAAGCTTTTGATACGGTATGGCACGATGCCTTGATTTATAAGCTACTAAAACTTAAGCTGCCAATACCGCTTATCAAAATTATCCAGAGCTTTCTTCGTTCGAGAAAATATGTTGTGAGTTTAGGAACCGACATATCCTCTACTCACCAAATCCACCATGGTGTACCCCAGGGCTCGGTCCTTGGTCCTGTAGCGATTCTAACAGATACACACAATTCACAAGCAAGCAAAAATAGTGAAGAACACCGAACGAAAAAAATCGAATAAGAAAAATACATCAGAACCGTATACCAAGCGATAAAATAAAAATTATTCACACCAGTGGAATATACCTGAGTTTGGAAATAAAATTCTAAACTCGGTCAGTAGCCTGGTGTGTAACGCTTAAGGTAAAATTTTTTTCGTGATTCGAGCTGTCATAGCGTCAGTTCGAATCACACGATTTTCTTCACTATTATTTCAAACGCTATAGTCCCATATTATTTACATTGTTTGTCGCAGATTTACCATGTCTAGGTGAAAACATTCAGGTAGCTATGTTTGCCGATGATACGGCCATTTTCTCTTCGGGTGCCTTATTCACTAATGTCTACAACTCTTTGCAAGCAGCTCTTGACAAGCTAGCAGTATATTACAGGAAATGGAAAATAAAAATAAATGGTAATAAAACACAAGCTGTCTGGTTTTCGAGATGTAGGAAACACTGTTACCTACCAAATGGCACTAAACTCAGTATGTGTGCAGTTGATATTGATTGGTCCGAAGACTGTAGATATCTAGGTATTATTCTAAATAAAAAACTCATCTTTCAAAAACACATCACTACCACAATTGACAAAATAAACAAAGTCGTAAGAGTTATGTATCCACTAGTGTGTAGAAAATCAAAGCTTAGCGTCGAAAATAAAATTATAATATTTAAAACCATTTTTCAAGCTATACTCCTGTACGGGGCGCCTGTATGGTGTAATTGTGCTCGCACACACAAAATAAAATTGCAAAGGTGTCAAAATAAAATATTGAAAATGTTGCTGAATTTGCCATGGCATTATTCGACACATGAACTACATGAAAACGCCAACGTTAAACCGGTAGAGTTCCTTATTGACAAAATCAATCGAAACTTCTTCGACAATTGTTCTTTTTCTGACAATGTTCTCGTTTCCCGTCTTGCGTTATCCTAAATCACTACATATGTACTCTGTCTATGAAAATTATATCGAGGTCATTACTATATAAAATAACCGGAAGCTCGTGCAATATTAGTCTTAAGATTCAAATAAGGGTTTTTTTTTATTGTAGTTTTCCCTTAATTTATTATTTGTTATTCATTAAAATTGTGCTATTGTCGTTATATAGATTTAAGATTATAGTTGTAAAGGAATTGCTATCCTAAATCTCTTAAGTACTAGTTGTAAAATATACCATAAATGTAATTATCTACTAAATAAAAATTGAATTGAAATTGAAAATATTTTTAACTTAAGACTCAGACTGGTTATTTCTTTCTCAGAATTTTCTATTACTTCCTAATCGTGAAGGAATTCATTTGAGATACCACAACGACTAAGCTGCAGACCATTAGAGGTTTCTATTAAGGGGCGACATTGACAACATACTGTGGGAAGGAAGTATTGTACCAAACACGGACACTCCGTTCATCTTCCTCCTCCATCATAAATTGTTCGCCGAGTAAAAAAGCCGAACCAAATGAACGAAACGCCGCCACGTTTGTCCACAACCGGGAGGATGGAAAGTACGCACTGGGAGCGAAACACAAGTGGACACAGCACAGGAACAATGAAACGCACTATTTGTCCTATTATGATTGCTTTATTTTATATGACAACTGCATTTATTTTTACTTTATTACTGGTGTTTCTGTCGCGGCGATGTCTTTATTAAATTTCGAAGGTAAACTCTAGGTAACGTTAATGTTCACTTAATTTATTCACAACGTATATACGGCAACTTTGAATAACGTTTACGAAACATGACTCCGGTTTAATACGCTTCTCTGCCGCGCGACGGGGAGCGGGAGACAGGTCGACCGTGGTGGTCGGCGATGTAATTAGACTACGCGATAAACGGCTCGTGCAGAGCCGAGTCGCTCATGGGGTGAGTTTGTCGTGTGGTGGTAGATATCCTCTCCACTAAGGATATCGCGTTTACCTACCACCAGAGAAACGTAAAGTCTCTCTTGGTGGAATAGAAAACCAGATCTCGTAATGGAGATCATGGTGGTATGTGTGTGATCGTTCAGATCTGTGTTGCTTACTAATGCACGAAGGCAATGGAAAAACAAAGCAGGCAGGCGACAAGGACAAAGGATTCGGGGCGTTCATGGTTTATGACGTGCATCGCGGCTAAATAAATAGACGACCATGCATCGAAAAGATGTGCTAAAAGAAAATATGGGACGAGGGCATCATAAAAGTCTTAGATGAGTGATCCCCTTGTGTAAGTAGGCGAATAGCTATTGGGAAAAGGTGCCAATGGGTTGGTGGACGAAACGAATACCTCGCTTGCATTTGTATATGCAGGGAACTTCATTCCTGGGAAACGGATTCTATATTTGCATTGTTTATGCTTTGAATTCAATCCGGCGGCTATGCACGAAGTCGATGCTTGTTTCGAGTTTCGAACAAAGGAGCGTTTCTGGGTAAAGTGCTTGCAGCTGTATCGATAGTTGCAAGTCATTGCAAAGCAGATTAGATGGTTATACAATGACGGTTTGTATATACCATATGCGTCAATTGTACATGGCATCTATGGTGACGAAAGTGTCGAACTCTAGTGTGAAAATCTACGCTAATTGGGAATTCGTTCTGGTTCGCTAATGTAGAGATGCATTGATACATGTATGAATGCCCATGTAGGAAAAATTCTTTGCAGGCATTTCCAGGTAATGCATTGAAAGCATTAATTATCCTTGGGAAGGAAATGTTTTTGCAGCCGGGAGATTGCGGTGCAGGTGTGGGAAGGTTGGAATTTGCATGGCAACCGAAGGTACCGAATAGGTTTTGGTTTATGCACCTGTATAATGGAAAGAATTCTTGTAGGGAATTTGTATGCGAAGAAATGCATGAAAGGTAAGAATTCTTTGACAGGGGCTTTTAGGTAAATAAATTTGATCTATTTGATGCGTGAAGCATTTAAGGTGGGAATGCGATTGTATTGGCGAAACTTAATGGGTTGGGTCGAAGTTTTGGGGGTTCTTCAGGTAAGTAACAGTGGGGTTTGGCGAAACCGCCACAATACCACAACACAGAATTAACAATACTAGTAATTCATATTTTCCTCGTATACTAACTGCGACCCACAAATCATGTTTTTGAAGGTTTGTAAAATTTATTTTAAAGCTTACATGTGTTTCTTTACATTAATGAAAGTTCGAGAATCAAAGCGTCTTTCTTGTGAACTGAAGCAGCTTTGAAGATTATTAAGTACGCAGATAAGCATGTGAAATTCAAATTCACATCAAACTGCAGTTTTGGTTTTCCAATTTTATATTCGAAAAGGGTTACAGCGTTTTAGTCGAATTAGAAAGAGTTCGCGTAAGAAGTTGAAGGGTGGATATCGCCTACAATAATTATAAATTTATTCAAGCACCCGATTCTTTCAAATGATTTTTCTAGGTTAAAAACATGTAGTTTATGACCCCGAATTTCTGCGATATTAAAGTAATCTAGATACTTCGTAACGAACTGTGTCAATTTCCCCTTCTTATTATCTGAACCACCAGCATGAGCAGGGCCTCATTAAGTAAGGTCCTGCAATAATTAGCGTTCTGCTTTGAATGAAACTGTTGGATATGGTTGGTGTCTATGCAATACTCCTACATGTACCCAAGTATAAAATTGAAGCAAAGCTGAACGTATAAAATCTCCCCGGCCTACATGTATCCAAATTAGTATGCTGAGTAGGTTTTATGCTCAATTACAGCCGCATTCACTAGTTCTTTGGTACCAACGGCCAAAACAATCCGATCTCTTCCTATTATCTTCCCCATACATCATATAAATATTCCAGCCTGTCGCACATTGCTGTTCCCAACAAACAAATATAACTCAAACTGAAATGCTGGATTACAATTGCTGTAATCCATGTCGGCTTTGCAAGGCAACAAGATTTCCATCTTATCCGCCACAAGCCGTAACTTCAACTGTTAGCACTTAGGAATCGCAATGTGTCTGTGGGGGATCTTGCCAAATTTGTTCCTTCCTACAGTTGGGACTCTCGAAAGCTGCCACTAGCATTTGGTTCCTTGTCTGGGGAGCTGAGCTCTGCCACTGATTGTCGTTACTGTCGTTGCTCCAGCGAAAGCAAATAAATCTGCCGTAGCGTATATATTCATAGAAAGAGGGCTCACTCCCACGCCTAGTCGTGTTGTAGTGCACGTAATGCCCAGTATCCAGAACCCACGGTTTTCATTTTCGTAGTAGCAGTTTGGAGTCGTTAAAATGATTTGTTTTGGCCGAGTAGCTTCCATATTTTTACTTCGCTGCAATATTTGTGTGTTGTATTGTTTGCGCCTTTCCTTAGCTCTAAATCGGTTTTCGGGCCAACAGCAAAAGCCGGGTGTTCTTCTTTTGTTCCCGAAACACTGGCGTGATGGTATCGTATTTCCCTTGGCAATCGTCGTATTTATTTTTGCCTTGTAGGAAAGCTGAATGAAGGACACAGGGTGGGAAAGAACATTGTCAATAAATTGTGGAAAATGTATTATTGCCGATAGCTGGAGTGCCTGCAGCATTTAGGTGGTGTGGGCTCCTCCAAAACTGAAGGAGTCCATGTCTCCCTGCCAGAAACAAGTTTTATGTGTGTTTCTTATGAGATACAGTAATCAAGGGCAGTAATAGAGGGATGTGTTTCGTAAGAATCTTTAAAAATGAAAAAAAAGCTTGAGTTTTCATCTCTTGGTATTCTTTTCAACGAGTGGCTCCTTTGGCGGTTTCATACCATTCACATCCATTCAATAAACAGGTAGAATAGCATGATAACGATATTCTCGATGGTACGGTTCGGGCGAAAGCGGACGTTCATCACAGACCCAGTGGTTTTGCATTTTTGAATGATTTTACAAATTGTGAGCTCGGTAGATCCATCATGCTGACTGAAAAAATTACGTAATACGTAAAACATAGATTTTTCAACGTCTATTGCGGTAAAACCTTTCAACCAATTTAACATGTAGTTCGATTATGTATCGTTGCATGGTTTAAAAAATTCCAATAAAATTGAACAACATCGTTTTCAATTTACATACCATTCATTTTCATTTTTACAACATTTTTTTATTTTCTTTTTATCTTCTTAGTTTCTAAATTACATGCTAGACAAAAAATGCTTAAATTCTAGCTTAATTATCTTATATTATAACTTACTGGCGGAAAGGAAAATCGCCCACTAAAGGTAGTGTTATCCGGTTTAATTCTAATTAGCAATGACATAATAAAAAATGAACTAGTTACACTTGGGATTAAGTGCCTAGATGTTAAAACCATCACATTAAATTCGACAAGAAAAGCCCTGTACAAACACTACTTGTACATCGTCTACATTCAACGCGGTACTATTAAATTAAATGAACTCAAGCGTAACTACTCTACTTTATTTAAAACCATCGTTCGATGGGACTTCAAAAAACATCATCCAGGTAAGGTCACACCATGTCATAATTGCCAGCTTTATGGCCACGGCTCGATGCATTGTCACATTAATAGCTTCTGTGCAATCTGTACTGCAAAACGAATGAGGTCATCAAGTGTGCAAATTGCAGTGGGCCACATAAATCCACCGATCCTGAATACATTAGCCGAAAGCAGTACCTAGACATTCGCCGCAAATTATCCCCACGTGGACGTGGTACAGGAAATACAACGTTCCTTCAGCCTCCGAGTGATGAGAAGCAGCCACTGCCCGACCTATTCTCCCTTGCTAATATTCCTCCACTACCACGATATGTGCGTCAATCTTCACTTACTTCATACACCCAGGTTTCTGGCCTCCATCAAACTCAGCAACTTTCCAACAGTGATACGACACACACTAAGAAAAATCCAACTGAAGCTCTAAATAATGATAACTTGTTCTTTTTTAGCGAGATTGTGGGGGTTACTTTTAGCTTACCCGAAGAACCCCCCATACCTACAACCCAACTTCCATCGGTTTTTACTAATGCAATCGCATTAGCACATGTAAATGCTTCACACATTAAGTTCATCAAATGTATTTAGCTAAAAGCTCCTGGAAGAGAATTCTTACCTTCATACATTTATTCGAATTAAAAATTCTCTGTAAGAATTCTGTTCCAAACATCATAAATGCCAAGCCCAATTCGGCACCTTCGGTTGCCAGGCAAATCCCAATATTACATACGCATTTTCCCTAGTCGAATTCCTGAAAACGAAAAATTTGGTTTACATATATTGTAACCATCATAACAGGGATCATAAACATTGCGTCGCCTATTCCCAGCCTTACCATGGTATAATAAATCACTTTACATACACATTGGCTGGCGACCTATACCCAAGGGACAAAAGCAAATATACGCATCTCGTGTCTTAAGGCATAAATTAAATCCTACAGCATAGGCAAATGCAAATAGGAAAGGTATACTTACCCTTGGCAGCGATGTCGTAAACACCAATTCCCTGTAAATAAGCTAAAACCAATTAGGACCATGTGCATGGCGCATTGTGGCTATCAATACAGCTGCATGGGACATCAAGACAATGATCTATACAATCCCTTTGTCCTACAATATTTCTGGATCTGGTTCGCATGACCTAGCGGCATGAACAAACAGAAACCCAATTAGCACCCAATGAGATTCGGCTTGTTTACTTAGCCGAACTCTCATCTCATTGATGCACATCATTCCCTTTCTTCGTTTTCAGTTTCGTTCTCATGGCTTTGTCCCATGAAAGAACCAATGTTCACACATACATGTGTACCTCTACGATCTTCTCAATGAGATCAGGTTACCTAGCCCCAAAGAGAGACTTCACGTTTCTCTTGGGATGGAAAATGCATCCTTAAATTAAGAGAGCCAGTTTCACTGCCCGATTTTCCTTAGCCAGCGAATTTATATCGCTGAGACATATTTCAACATCCGGTCTCGCAGGTTGTGTCGTCTCCTGCTCCCCGTGGAGCCGCGGGGACGCATCAGTCCCAGAGTCTTATTCAACCGAGTGTCCGAGTCATTTATTCTATGTGTCGAACCAGATTGTTCTCCTTTTCATGATGCATTGAGAAAGGAAAGAAAAGTGTTGCGTTTTGTTACTTTAGAAGTGTTAGTTCTTTTCACGGTCAAAATTGAATTATGGTAAAACGAGAATGTGCTCAAGGATATTCGACATCGAGTGCGCAAAATTGAAGAGGAAACAAAAGACTCGATGAATCGGAAATGTGAAAGAAAAATTGTATACATCAATTTTGTGGATTATAGCGTGTGAAATATTTGACTTGTTTTGTGATTTGAAAATAAAAGGACCTTTATAACGTAACTCCCAGTGTTTCATTCTCTCCTGTGATTGATGTTTTCTGCTTCGCCCGGCAATCGTTCGTTTGTATGTGGTGCAACGTTTACTGGATGATGGGGATGACAAGTGACTCAGCGCCGTACGCCGGTGCACAATACTTCCTACCCCACAAGATAAACTCTCTTCTTAATGAAGTTGTAACCAAGCTTAGGGCTTGTCACACCAAATCTGACCAATTTAATGTTATTACCTCATTAGCTATTAAGTATCTATATTCGGAAAAATCATGTTAAGAAACTCTTTTAGTATCATAACTTGGAATGCGAGAAGCATCAAAAGCAAACAGCATGCATTTTTTAATTCCTTGATAAATTTTAATATTGATATTGCACTAGTTTCAGACAAGACATGTCTCTCTCTCATCTAAATTACAGATGTTATCGCTTAGACAGGGAACATGCTAGTGGTGGAGGTGTCACCATTGTTGTGAAAAAAATGTATAGAACATACCTTGCGTCCTTCATTACACCTTAAATTAATTGAAGAAATTATTATTGATGTAACATTAAGTGATAACTCCAAGGTGAGTATTTTTTCGGTCTATTTCCCTGGAGGAAATGGAAACATTGAGAAATCTACTTACTTTAAGCGGGATCTGCAAACATTGTACAGAGTTGTTATATAATTAAACTTCAATTAATGATCCCTCCCCCTTTTGAATCATTGACTTCTCGTCATTAACATCTCGTGTCTTTACGCACATATCCTTCATCATTCCCATATCCTTCCCTTCCCTACAAAGTACGAATTGCCTATTCCCTTGCCTATTCCCTTTACAATAGAATCTAATTTAAATAAACGTAAAACCAATTTAAAACCCCATTTACATTGCAATAGTCATCTTCTTTGTAGTAGCCATAGTCGCCACCTATCAGCCATTAGCCACCTTGGCCGCTTCCTCGAAATCACTACCGTGGAAGCGGAACGAAACAGGATGTGTGGAAAAAGACACGAGATGAGTCCTTCTTAGTAGAGTCGTGGTAGCGAGAGGTTGTGCGCTCCTTCTCAATTAAAATATTCGGTGTGTGAAAATAAGTGTCTGACGCGTGCGGTTTGTAAGAAAGAATTAAACAAAAAGAAAAAGAAAAAGAATAAAACTAATTATAATAAGCGACAATTTGTGTTATTATTAAACTAGTTTGTATCGCAATTCCCCCGTGGTCGCTGTCGTTTTGTGTTATTCTTCCGCTAGTTTGTGTCGCAATTCCCCTGTGGTCGCGGTCGTCAAAGGATTAACAAAGATAATCACTTGACGAAAGACAAAATAATTTACTACAAGACTAAGTGTTATCAAAAGAAAAAAAAGCTGAAAAGAGTGTTAAGTGATGGCTGATGAGAGCTGAGAAAAATTTGGATTAACCCAACTGTCTCAAAACAAGAACACACAGGGGGTAAGTTTTGTGTACATGAACAAATATAATAATTATTAAGAATATCTTCAACAGAGTCAACACTCGAAGCGATGTAATTATTGGTGGTGATCTAAACTGTAGACATCAGTCGTGGAATTGTCTTAGGGCAAACTGCTGTGGTAACATTTTACTAGATGTTACTGAATCTAGCCCAAGTTTTTCCCATTCTTAATATCCATACCTATATCCCATCGACTGCTAACAAGAACCCCTCAACTCTCAATCTATATATCAATAATATTCCAAATTACTGCTCAGCACCATTAACTCTAAATGCGTTAAGTTCAGACCACCTTCCGAACGAACTTGGTTTTAGGTGATACTAGCCTTAATTCTATAACCTGCAGCGAGCACTTTGATATCCTATGTAACAATTTTGTTTCTGTTATCAATACAGCGGCCGATCTTGCGATACCTAAATGTTCCACTACTCCAGTTGATAAGGCACCGTTTCCTGAAAATATCTTACATCGTATAAGGTTACGAAACTCTGAAAGAAGAAAATGGCTTCATTATAGAATCGATTGCTTTCTAATTAATGTTAAAGTCTTAAATAATATCATTAAAAAAGAAATCGCAGCATATAGGAACAAGTGCTGGAGTAAACACTATTCCTCTCTTGACAAAGCAAGTAAACCGTTCTGGAAAATGTTACGGCCACAACCACCCATCCCATAAAACCTACCTATTTGGTGCTAAGCTCCATCGTTAATCGCGCATACAGGAAATATCGCGATATCAATTCAATATCAAACAAATTGAACTGCGCGTCCAATTTGCCCATATTGAATTTAAGTTAAATCCAAGTAGTGAAAGAACGAACCATATGTTCAACACGCAGAATCCCCTGGATCCAAATCTGTGGACCAGATGACCAACTTTCAAGTAAAGTTGTTGAGAATCATAAATTGCACGTCTGCAATTTTATGATCCTTCAAAGGTTTGTTTACCCAAACCATTCCCCACAGGGAACATCTTTGCCCATTCGCCTAGAAGAAATAAACAGGCGCCATAAAATGAACTCCAAATTCACCTAGGCGCTGTTGATTCTTTCCTTTGTATCGATTTCCCACGGAAGAGATTCTGGCCCATGCGGTTAAAGAAAACAACAGACGCAATAAAACGAACTGCACGTTCACCTAGGCGCTATTGATCTTTTCCTTTGTACTGACTTCCCACGGTAGATATCCTGGTCCATGCGGTTAAAGAAAACAACAGGCGCAATAAAACGGACTACACGTTCACCCAAGCAGCTAACAACACAAAAAAAGGCAATCAGAAATGTGCATTAACACGATGCACTATTGATTTTTCTTTCGTGTTTGATATACCGCAAAGTGGATCAGGCGGGAAAAAGGAGATGTCCTTTTATCTGCCGAAGGAAACAAAGATTTCGATCCAGAGAAAAGGAAATGAGAAAACGACTTGAGATGGTGGGTTTTGAAGACGTTGGCCGAGACGGTCAGAGTTGAGTTGATTGTAAGACTTCGTCCAGAACGGACATCGAGAGTGGGTTAAAAAATCTTGAAGTGACTTGGTTTTTGAATCTCAACCGAGACGGCGAGACTTGAGGGAGTTGTGTTTGGTGATTCGATCGGGATGGTGAGTTGAGTGGCGAAAGTGAAATGGAACTTAAACTAAAAGCAACCTATATGTGTAAACGAAAGTGAAAAGTAACTTAAACCAAAAGGAACCGATATGTGTAAATGAATAAGAAAAGTAATTTCAAATAAAAGGAATTTATAGGTGTAATGTCAACCTACGCTAAGTGAGAAATAAACCGTTAAAAAATTATTGTAAATAAAATAAAGTTGTAGAAATAAAGATTTGTGTTTGATTTCACGGGATGTTTACAGTGAGTGAAATAGAAATCATTACAAAAATATCAAAATTTATAAAAAAAAGAGGGTCAAGTATTCCTCCGTTTAAAGTTCACGACAAGTTGTTTATTTCTTCAGTGGAGAAATCGAATCTACTTGCTAACACGTTTAGTAAGAACCACTCCATATCTATGCATCTAAGCGACGCGTATATTGAGGCTGAAGTCGCTAACACTATCCATGCACTTTCTCAATCACCAGCTGAAAGTACTTACGCAACTAATATTAGCAAAGTTAAGGAATTGATACATAAATCGAAATAAAAAAAGGCTGCTGGTCTTGATAATATTAACAACAATTTAATTAAAGCACTTCCACCTGCTGCAAGTAACTATTTAACGTTCATTTTCAACGCTTGTCTTAAGAATTGTTATTTTCCGGACTGTTGGAAAACAGCAAAAGTAATACCTATCCCGAAACCCGGCAAACCGAAGAACAGCCCCGAAAGCTACAGACCTATTAGTCTACCTAGCTGTCTGAGTAAGCTCTTAGAAAAAATCATTAAGGAAAAGATTGATCGTTTCGTGGAAGCTAATAACATCCTACCAAACTTTCAGTTCGGTTTCCGTAGTGGTCACAGCACAATCGACCAAGTCTTGCACATTAAAAACCACATAGCTGGTAAATTCATCGACAAGGAGTCAACGGGACTGGTTCTTCTAGACATCGAAAAAGCCTTTGATACGGTGTGGCATGATGCCTGTATTTATAAGCTACTAAAACTTAAGCTGCCAATACCGCTTATCAAAATTATCCAGAGCTTTCTTCGTACGAGAAAATATGTTGTGAGCATAGGAACCGACAAATCTACTCACCAAATCCACTATGGTGTACCCCAAGGCTCGGTCCTTGGTCCCATATTATTCACATTGTTTGTCGCAGATCTACCATGTCTAGGTGAAAACATTCAGGTAGCTATGTTTGCCGATGATACGGCCATTTTCTTTTCGGGTGCCTTATTCACTAATGTCTACAACTCTTTGCAAGCAGCTCTTCACAAACTAGCAGTATATTACAGGAAATGGAAAATAAAAATAAATGGTAATAAAACATAAGCTGTCTGGTTTTCGAGAGGTAGGAAACTCTGCTACCTACCAAATGGCACTAAACTCAGTATGTGTGCAGTTGATATTGATTGGTCCGAAGGCTGTAGATATCTAGGTATTATTCTAGATAAAAAACTTATCTTTCAAAAACACATCACTACCACAATTGACAAAATAAACAAAGTCGCAAGAGTTCTGTATCCATTAGTGTGTAGAGAGTCAAAGCTTAGTCTCGAAAATAAAATTATAATTTTTAAAATCATTTTTCAAGCTATACTCCTGTACGGGGCCTCTGTATGGTGTAATTGTGCTCGCATACACAACATAAAATTGCAAAGGTGTCAAAATAAAATATTGAAAATGTTGCTGAATTTGCCATGGCATTTTCGACACATGAACTTCATGAAAACGCTAACGTTAAACAGGTAGCATTTCTTATTGACAAAATCACTCGAAACTTCTCCGTCAATTCTTTTTTTTTCTGACAATGTTCTCGTTTCCTGTCTATGTCTATTATATCGAGGTCATTATTACAAAAATAACCGGAAACCTGCGCAATATTAGTCTTAAGATTCAAATAAGGGTTTTTTCTTGTAGTTTTCCCTTAATCATTTATTATTTATTATTCATTAAAATTGTGCTTTGTTCATTATATAAATTTAAGTTTCTAGTTGTAAAGGAATTGCTGTCATAAAACTCTTAAGTACTAGTTGTAAAATAGAAATGTATTATCTACCTAATAAAAATTGAATTGAAATTGAATAACTTGCTAGTCCTACACAGGACTAGTAAGTTATAAGGATATATAACATATCTATTGTATAATTTGCCTTTCGGCGACAGAACTTTGCTTGCCGCTGTACTTATGATTATTTGAATGACAAAGAAAAATCTGAAAAACTTTGTGTCGATTTTTTTTGTTTTTCTTAAAATTTAATCTATTTCAATTTTTTTTTAAATTTTTTAGTATTATTTAAAAGAACTTAACTTAAATCATACACTACCCTAATTCTAGAGAAGCTAAGTGACTGATGATACTGTTATTCTACCGACATTGGTATCCTAGTCTTTATTTGCCATCCAACCACCAGAACTGTTGACGCTTTCCAATACTATCGTCCCGGTCTCTGTGGGTGATAGCCCTACTGAAGCGCAGGAGCTCTTCTTCGGTGCGCGTTTCTTCCCGGTCGTAGCACAATCGCCCGTCAACGGATGATCTACTTACATGATAGATCAGCCGAATTCCGGATCTATGCCGTATAAGCCCTTTCATGTCCAAATCAAGGAACGCCTCTGGTGGAACAAAATATAAAGTATTTGTATAACAAGCCCCGAAAATTAGGTCATTGGACGAGATTATTGCTCTCGCAATATGTCGTCTGATTAATTTAATCATAAGATTATCCACCCTATTTATGTATGCTTCATTATATAAAATCTCATTTGAATAATACTTTTTATAGTCCGATTCCGGGTTTCAATATAATCTGAGACAAGTTATGAGACACTTCCTTTGGAACACCCGAATCTTAACATCAAATTTGGACCTATGTTAAACCATACTGGACAACCATATATGAGCATTGGCCTGATTGGCGTCATGTAGCATATGACTTTTACCCTACTGTCAAGTTGGCTACTGTGAAATAGCCTCCTTGTCATAGCAAAGGTTTTCCTCCCTTTGGCCAAAGCAGCCTCTACATGTCTGTTGCAATACAGATATTGATCTAGCCAGATGCGAATGTATTTAACTACACTCTTGGTTTCCAGTTTGCCTCCATGCGGTCTCACGATAACAAACTTTCGCCAGTTTTTACTTGTGTCGTTCGTGGCTTTATATAATGGGGTTCTAAATAGGATGGCTTCAGATTCCTGGAAGTTGATCTTAACTTTCAAGTCGTCGCAATAGCACTGCACTTTGTTGAAGTATTGCTGTAGTAAACTATTTATGATCTCAACTTTCGGAGCTGTTCTGAAAAATATGAGATCGTCTGCGTACGCAATAGTCTGCGGAAGTACATCTAATAAGTCACTAATGTAAATGTTAAAAAGAATCGGAGAAAGTACCGCTCCCTGTTGCTAGCCATTCTTGATATTGTAGCGAGCTTAGGGTTCGCTGGATTAATTATTTTTAATAAATAAGAGCCGTTAAATCGGTTTTGAATTAATCTAACACTTTATTAGTCCCTTAATAACAACCGTCACTTTTACCGTACACTTAACGATTTCTTTACTTATCGCTTCCGTACTTATCGCGTGTTTTACTGCTTACTGCTTACTCCTTACTTATTACTTCTTACTAATCGCTTACTTCACTTTCTACTTCTTAGTCATCTCCATGATCTGTGTGCGACGCGTTTATACCGTTTCCTCATTCTGATTCGGTGTTTCGTTTCCGCCCGTTCCATAGTCTTGAATGTTCTACTGTCCATGGTCTCCAGTTTTCCATTACTTTCTAGAATATTCTAGTACTTTGTTTCGGACTCTCTAGATTATTCTAGTACTGATTGTCATATGCGTCACACTACCCTCCGCCTAGATTAGTTCGTCCCGAACTAAGTTTACTGGTCTCCTGGGTTCCAAAGTTGCCAGTCGGTCACGATGTACCACTTTCATCTTGGCGTTCGGCGGTGGAAGTTCTTGACCTTCTTCCAGATTTTCTACTGCTCTCCTTTTCGCGTCAGCTCTAGCCTGTCGCCATTCTTCCTTTTCCTGACGACGGAATTTCTCATGAATTTTAGGGATCCCATGCGAATAGTATAATAGAAAATGCATGCGCACACCCTTAAGCTCTTCTGGAGTTTCCACATAACGTAAGCGATCTAGATCTTCATCTTTAATTACACGCATATCAGCTGATATTGGAGCATCTGTCGATTTCATAAGCGTATCCAACTGGTAGTTCCGCATCTTTTCAAATAACTGGAGCGGTTTGTTCTTTGGGCTGACAGTAAACACCAGCGTGCGTCGTAGTAAGAGACTTTCCATAGATCGTCGCAGGTTAATTCTGGTTTCACGTGTTCTTCTCCATAGAACGCAATGAACGACACCTCTAGCCGTTGATTACGCCTACAATCTAGGGCTTGCTTGATCTTTCCCCCCGTATGTGGTGGCTTACAATAGCGGTCTTGACCTCCAACATCCGTTAATTACTCTTGTTCGGAAACAGTTGATTTACAAAACGCCTGTTTGTAAATCCATTCAGCTTCATCTTGTAGCTCATTGGGTCCCTCTGGAACATGCGTAACCGGAACTTCGCGCAATTGCATTCGGTCAGGAATGTCTGTTTTACGGATTTCATTGTCCAAATCCGTAAAGTGACCCCTTTCCAATTCACTAGGTTCGTATTCGGGTTCATATCCGTCCTCGTCATAATTAGTGAAATCCTCATAGTCGAAATCTACACCGAAACTGTTCTGACCTTCTTGCAATGACGCGTCAGTGAATTGAAGTCGTCTTTTCTTCTTCTTCTCAGCAGTTGGCCTTCCTTCGTTGTCTACAATAAAATCCTCAGCATCTGACTCCGATTCCTCATCATCATTGAAGTGTTTTGCCGCCTCAGTTTCCCTGTGACTACGTTCAGGGCGGCGTTCAACATCGTCTTCGTCGTCGAATAGCTGTTCGGCTATAGCCTCACGTGCTGAACCTTCATCGACGTGCTGTTCCTCTCCATCACTTTCCTCGTCCTGTGTACGACGCAGACGCTTGGAACGCTTTCTGCGTTCGACTTTCAAACCAAGATTCTCTTCAATAAGGTCACAGTCGTCGTCTTCCAGTCGGTCGTCCAACTCGTCATCATCATTGTAAATCCGTTTCAGGGAAAGGCCTGAAGCATCAGTGTCTTCACCATCACTGCCGTCCTCTTCAATCGGGTTATCATCGATGAGATCCTTCAGTTCTTCACATAACACATCATCGTCATCTTCCTCCTCTTCCTTACTGCTGTCGGCCATAGCTTTGCTCTTCCTGAGTTTCTTCCTTTCATGTGGCTCCAATTCCTCCTCATCCTCAGATTCTTCCGCTTCCGAGTTCCAGAATTCTTTCATACACTGCCTTTGGGCATCCAATTTTGCATTAACCTCTGCAGCTAGCGCATCCAATTTTGCCTTAAACTCTGCTGCTCGCGCGTCCAATTTTGTCATTATCATCCTGAACATCTCCGAAATGTCCAACGGTGGCGAACTCTTCTCCGTTACATTGGCACCATCTTGACTCGCTGTTTCTTCTCCATCCGGACAGTCTGGCCCAATCGTAAAAACATACGTGTCGACATCGATACCCTCTTCCTCCAATGCTGCTGGCAGACGCTGTCGAAGAGTTTGTTTCTGTCCTCTGCTATCCAGATTCCGGTCCTGAAGTTCCTTCTTCAACTCAGAAACGCGAATATCCTCCAAATGTTGATCTGACATCGTCACAACACACTTTCACAGACTTATTCACTTAATAATTAATCCCACTTCTGACACCAATAGTAGCGAGTTTAGGGTTCGCTGGATTAATTATTTTTAATAAATAAAGGCCGTTAAATCGGTTTTGAATTAATCTAACACTTTATTAGTCCCTTAATAACAACCGTCACTTTTACCGTACACTTAACGATTTCTTTACTTATCGCTTCCGTACTTATCGCGTGTTTTACTGCTTACTGCTTACTCCTTACTTATTACTTCTTACTTATCGCTTACTTCACTTTCTACTTCTTACTCATCTCCATGATCTGTGTGCGACGTATTTATACCGTTTCCTCATTCTGATTCGGTGTTTCGTTTCCGCCCGTTCCATAGCCTTGAATGTTCTACTGTCCATGGTCTCCAGTTTTCCATTACTTTCTAGAATATTCTAGTACTTTGTTTCTCTAGAATATTCTAGTACTGATTGTCATATGCGTAACAATATTATACGTTTTATTACTGGTCACATTACCACTTTAGACCACGAACCTCCTGTCCTTTAACATATCGTAAGGTACATATAGAAAAGCCTTATGTATGCCATGTCTGACCAGTTTGTAATATAACCCTTCGATCCAGACGGTATCATGGGCTTTTTCCAAGTCGATCAGACAGGCACCTACATTTATTCCATTGTATGTCAGAGACCAGTTTAGCTGCGGCATGTGTGGTTTCATGACCCGCCTTAAAGCCAAACTGGTTATTTGGAATAATGCTGTTGTCGTCTACCCGTTTTACCAGAGCTTTGTTAATGGTTTTTTTAAATACTTTGCTGATGCTTGGGAGTAAACTTATGGAACGCATGTTCATTGGGTTTGTACAGTCTTTGCCCTTTTTTGGAATGGGCTGGATGATAGCCGTTATCCAACGCGCGGGATAATATGTATTATTCAACACATTGTTAAACAGGACCGTGTATATATCTATTGCCATTGGAGGTAGGTTCTTGAGTACGATGTTAGGTACTCCATCCATTCCCACAAACTTTTTGCTTCTTAATGACTCGAAGATACTCTAGATTCCTTCCCTCGTAATTAAAAGGCTATTAACCCCAACATTGTCATTAATGTCAATTGACAGATTATCGTCATTGAATTCGGTAAAACCGAGATTCTCCGATTGCCAAAGTGAAATTTCATTTCGGAGGTGCAGGTGATTCAGTAGAACTCTGTCCTCTAAGTCGTGATTTCGGTGAGTGCTTTCATTCACCTTGTACATTTCCTGAAAGACAGCTCCCACAGCGTTCGCCTTTTCCAAAGGATCTTCTATCACGAAGAGCTCACTATTGAGGATCGCGTTCCCGCGCGCTGTCCTCCTCCATTTGCTGTTCACTTTTCTCCATTGCTAATTTCGCGGTTCAATTCACATACGTCTAGTACCAACATGCTATATCGAGTATTTCGCAAGCGGACCCGATTTCGCTGGGACGACTTAATTACCATTTGGTTTTTTCTTAATAATTCTGGCCATTTCGATTGTTTGAGCTGAGATTAGCCATTCTTTATTATGATCATCTGCTAACCTCTCTCTGACTTCCAAAAAATGTGTATGCTACAGAAAAATATTTACTCTACTCAAAAAAAAAAAAAACATCGCCAGTTTATCGTGAAAATAAATAATTGCTTTTTGTTAACATTTTTACATCGAAAAAAAAGTTACTTGTAGAAAGCTGTCACAACTTTTTTCTTTATCAACTGATTAAAAGAAAATTGATAGACGGGAGAGAAGAATGTTACAGCTTTTGGATGGCAGTACTAGTCACTCAGAAATGGTTCGAGTGTCGGAACTGTGCATTACCAGATAAATGCAATTTACATAAAATA
This sequence comes from Microdon myrmicae, assembly GCA_963931805.1. NCBI lineage: Eukaryota > Metazoa > Arthropoda > Insecta > Diptera > Syrphidae > Microdon > Microdon myrmicae. Next base: position 196,201,311 of record OZ007496.1, read on the forward strand.
TCCATTTTATTTAGTTAATTAATTTTGTGTAACGTTTTGAAATGCGGGTTTCGAATAAAGGAATGACAACCTCTTTAGAGTTCGGGCCAATTACAAAATTATGCGATTAAAACTCCCACCGTTAAAGACATAGTATATATATATATTTCTGCCCTCTTTTATAAATTCATTCCAGTTCTTGTTCAGAGAAACGCTAACTAAACGATACTCTTGTGTCCTTCTAGCTTTTCCTACATCACTTGAACTTGTAACTACTTAAAAAATTAATTTGTAGTCACTAGAGGGGTAGAGTGCGAGAGTCTAGTAGAAAGGGTTGCTTGGCTTCATGTTGGCCTGCAACAAATCAACTTTTTTATTCCCAAAATTAACATTTTTCCAAGACAATTTTCCACGTCGTCGGTCTGTAACTTCATTCACTGTTGAGTGAACTTATATTTTATTCCCACCACATACAAGGACTTCAGTAGATAATTTCATGCAAATTTTCAAGGACCTGCACCCCACACGAAAAGACCTTAGCAGATTACTACTCCATTCCCCAGATCTGTAGTGAGTGTATTTAACTCTTTTTTGTAATACGAACATCCATTTCTTGTAGGGAAAGATTTAGTATCCTTTCGTTCTGGTTAAATTATATTCACGCCACATGGGGTTGCCAAATGTAGTTCCACAATATACCATGATCCACAGCTAAGGACACTCGAACTTGTAAGAAATCGTTTTCGTGGTCTTCTATACCTTACAACATGACATTGACATGACAGCTTTGCCATTTTATGGAGGAAGACAGTTCCCCTTTTTTGGCCTTTATTTGGGGGTGGTAAAAGCATAATCCCAGAAAATTATGCATAACGACGTAGCAATGGAGTTTTGGGCTTGAAATCTACCTCCAACTCCACTTGAGGGTCGGAACATGGATGACATTGTAGCTAACTCAGTCGTTGTCTGCTTAAATATGTCGAAAAAATGATTTTGTTGAGTAAAGCCACGATATCGTTGGGATATTAATATAGGCGGCTTCATTAAAATGAAGCGTATATCGAATTGTGAGCTAAATTGTTTTACAGCACAGTAAACAGTTTTCGGATAGAGAACATTCTGAACGGAGGCATTCACGGACTTAAGTACATGTCAGATTATAAACCAGATGACAGGGTACACCCTGAACTCCGTAAGTCTTCCCAAATTATGTTCATAATAGACTTTTCTTATCTGAAATGGGAACCGAGGCTTGAATTTAGTGGTATGGTGAAAAGTGGACAATAAATTCAAAAGGCTATAAAGGAAAATTCAAATTTAATTAAAGTGAGTTTAAAGAATCCCGTCACGTGGAAACGAAATCACAAATTGGAAATAATAAATTTAGAAAAAAAGACAATCCGCCGAACATAAGTTGGGTTTGTCGGGTGATGGGGAAAAGCCAATGGGACACAAGAATATTATTTAATTTGCGGTTTTCAGGACAACATAAGACAAATAAGTTTTACAAAAGAGGAGAGAAATATATAAACTATCTTTTTAACGACGGTACTTTTAATCGTATATTTTGGTAATTGACCCGAACACCAGGGATATTAAGTATCGTCTAATTGTGACCTGAATTTGAAAACGTTATACAAAACTAAATGACTAAATAATATGCATTTGTTTAAAAAAATTTGTACACTAATGCGCGCACAAAAGGGGATTTTGAAGTACCCTTAGATGTTAGAGCACAGTGCGAGTGGATGGAGAGGAAGCGGATAAGGAAAGGATGCATCGATGTATATTGCTCTTGAATGCCTGGACATTAGGCATTATACGTTGCACCTATGTTCTAATGACGGAATTGATCGGCTTATGGCTGAGTCCCCAATAAGTTTTCAACGTGAACTGATGCGCATTCACAGATTGACCGGTATCGCGGGAAAATGTCTGAAGGGGCGGACTCTTTCAGCAAGTTCACTTGAGCAACGACCGTGGTAATATCTATAGAAAAGAGATAGGCATGATGTGTTGCGTCTGTGTTCTAACGACGGAATTGATCGACTTACGGCTGAGTCATCCCGTCGAGTACGTGTAATGGAGTTTTGGATGCGCCTGACCAAATATGGGAGTAGAACTCCACTTTTGGTCCAATATACGCTTTGTAAATAGTGGCCAGGTTGAATGGAGTGAATTATTTTTTGCATCTCTTAAGGAACTTCATACATTTGGTAGCACTTTACGCAGCTTCAAATATGTGGTCATTCCAATTAAGAATTTATTCGTGTGCCAAGGATTGATAGTTCCTTGGCTTCGTCGATGCAAGTGCCGTTCATAGACAGTATATTTATTTTGGGGTTCGCCTTTGACGACAAGAGACAGCACTGAGTTTTTTGGGCATTGAATTTTACTCGGTTAGATAATCCCCATTGATATATCTTGTTGAGGTCTGAATTCAATGTATCAAGCATAAGGTGCTGGTTGGTAATGACGTTCGAAGAGTTTGGACGGGAGTGTTAATATGAGTCTGGCGCAAGGCTAATGACCTTGCCCAGAAAAAATAAATCATTATGGAAAATTTAACAAGCCTCAGGACTTGCTGAATAAGGCCAAGACCGGTTCCCGGTTGTAGTGCCGATGATGATGATGATGATGTTAATATGAGTATGAGAAACTCAACGTGGTATTGTGGCTGGTTTTTATTATGACATGAACGAGGATGCTAGTTGATAAAAACTCCACCGACGAAAAGACGAATCACAAACACCAACGACGAATTTAACACAAAAATTGTCTTACACAAAACAGTGAACTCAAGCACCAAGAAACACAGGAACACGGGATCAATCCTTCACAATCGATGAAGATGTCTTTGCTGCTCCAAAAATGAAACACACTGGAAGTACTGTTTTTTTATTCATAATTGCTTCCTTTATTCACTGAGCAGCAGATTTTAATTGCTCTTCGCTTGAGGATATTATTTGAATGTTCTGTTGATTACAAAAAAACTTTATATTTGACTCGGAACTGGTGGTTGCTTAAAAGTTAATTACACGCTCTTTAATTCAATTCTCAACTCAGGGATATTTAATGGTTATCTAAATGTTCTTTAGTTTAAATCGCGCTCGTGGTTGTCGATCGATAATTATATGTTCTTGAACTTAATTCTGACGCGTTACACACTGACATTCACTATCGATCGGACTCCGTTCTGTTAGACAAAATACACTAGCGCGCATCGGGGGTTGAAAATTCGGCTGGACTCGAAAGTGATTTGATCGCGAAACAAAACTCCACCGGAAACCGTGTGTGAGGGTACCCGATAGGTGACGAAATTTGACTACTTCATCAACGAACTCCAATACGTGTCTTCGCTTATGCGGTTAATATCTGACTCCCAGTATTGGATGTCTCTTTACAGGCATTCAACAAAAACGATCCTCAGGGATTCGCCGCCACAGGGCAGCCAATGGTGAAGGTCATGAAGAAAAAGGAAAAAAGGAAAAACTCATGTTGCAGGTCAAATCTGCTGCTACATGTATGGGCAAGATAAACTGCCGCCATCCGCAAGGGATAGATTCTTTGATTGACGTGAGTCAATAAAACCCTTGCCGAAGGCAGGAATCTATTTTGGGATAATGAATCCAGCATTGTGTATGGCCGTTGCTAGATCGTTTAAAATAAACATATTTCGGTCATGTATGATTCGATGCATGTTGTTTTAGGGATATGTTAATCCAGTTGTGGGTACTGTCAGGCGAAAGTATCCGCTTGGGTGTTTACTTTGTGTAAACGAAAACGGCTTCGATAGCCAGCGTGAGAATCGTGGCTACTCGTTGCTTATGTAAATATTGGTGGTCATGACCGATGCTGGTGATCGTTCCAAGAAACGGCAACGGATCATAAAATCGGTCATGCTGATATCCAAGCAAATATGCGCGCCTGAAAGGCCAATGTTTAATTTGATCTTCTCTACTTTAGGAAAGATAGATCATAAAACATGCCATTGAAAGTCTGGCTTGCAGATGTGCAACCAACCCGAAACGGCTGCTAGGACAATGGATGGGTACAAAGATAACACACGGAAAGATTAGCGTGTGTTGGTAGATATGTGCCATCCATTGTTCGGTCGCGGAAGCTCGGTTAATGCTGAATTGATGTCATGGCAAGATGATAATCCATGCCATGAATTATGCTTTCAGGAATGACCGTGGAGAAGAGGCTTGGAACAGCCCCCAAAAAAGGTAAGCTGCCTAATATGTATTTATGTCGGTTATCCGTAAGGATAACCGAATTGATTCCAGCTAATTGGGTGGCAGTTAATGCCCTAGCAAGATTGTACAATCTTGCCGAAATTTCAACATTAAGGTAAGTTGTATTGCTGGTAATGGTGGGGATAAAGCGATGCGTGGCTCTTCGGGCCCTGAAAAGCCCCGCAGTATCATCAGCAAACGAGTGAATTGGGTTGTGAGTAACTGACAAGACATCATTTATAAAGATCAGGAAGAGAAGGGGTGAGAGTACCGAACCCTGGGGAACACCTGCATTAATTTGATGGGAGACAGATTCGACACCATCAAGAACCACTTGGATTGAACGGCCAGAAAGATGGACTCTTATCCATTGGATCAGGGAATTGTCCACTCCATATAAATGCAATTGTGCCAAAAGGGCTGGATGCCAAACTCTGTCTAAGGCTTTTGAAATATTCAATGCAACTACCTTGGTTTCGCCCAGGTACTGGATGGAATGGCCCCACTTTTCGGTAAGGTATGCCATCAGATCTCCTGTGGATCTGTTGCTATGAAAGCCATATTGGTGGTCATTGAGGAGGTAATTTGATTCCAGATATTTCGCAAGTTGACGGTTGATAAGTGATTCCATTACCCTGCAGAGAATAGAAGTTAGTGCCATGGGTCGATAAGAAGAGAGGGTCGATTTGTCACCCTTTTTGGGAATTGGCTGAATGTTCGCTGACTTCCATCTATTTGGGAAACGACCAGTAGAATAAGACAAATGGAAGAGTTTCCTCAGTGTGGGTTTTTATTAAAATACAAAATTGTTATATACCTTTTGTAAAACCCTTTAGTTGACATTTGACAATGTTTTGCGAGCAGACCCGTTTTATATATAGTTTCTTATCACACTATCAGTTTACGCAAAAAATATAAAGAGTCTTGCTCTGATCTCTGTAATAAAAGTTTCATGATGCTATCTAATCTGAGGATTTTGTCGTTTTGGAAAATTGCGTTTCATTAATCTTTCAATCTGTACTAGTTGTTAATTCCAAGGTACAGAAGTGTGACACTCTACTATGCCCAACAATTCGTGAATCTTTTCAGATATCTCATTTTAAGACGGTTACAGACGTTGCAGACGTTTTCAAACAATTGCCTGTTTGGCACTGTCATCAAATTAATGGGTTTACAAAATTATGATCTTACCGGTCTTCGTTTATATAGGTGACGCTTTCATGGGTAATATGAAGTTATTTTAAGTTCCAAAAGTGAAATGTATGCCTCTGAATTGTAGGAAGGTTTCAAGAAGGTGTTGTGGGGGTTCCCTATAGCACACGGGGAGCCAATCCACAATTCCTCCCTAACTTCGAGCGCTAACAGCGCGTCACCATAACCCAAATCTGCAATAGAATACATTCGCAAACATACAAAGAACATACTCCCCATTTGCAACAGCACCCATTCCCAAATCTGCAATCGCATACACCCCCAAACTTGCAAAGAATCCATTTCCCAATCTGCAATAAAACGCATTTTCCAAACTTACAACGGAATATAAATCATCTCCCTCATCTACATCAAACCGCATACATTTTCCCCAAAAACCACTTCGGTTAATTTCCTACTTAAACTATATTTCTCGCTTGCAACCAAGCAGCATTAATTTCCCCCGAAATCATTCCGGCTCACATCCTACCTAAACCATCTGAAATAATATCAATTCTCCTTACTTGTAAGTCACCAGCAGGACGTGTTGCATTTCCGCGAAACAACCATCGCAACGATCAAGGCCCATGTTCCTTTGTCTAACCGACAACCCATGCCCATACTTGGTCATGCCTCCAAAACCGATTTTCCAGTATACATAGCTACCGAGGAATCTAACTCAGCCTGTACGGCAGGAATTCCCCGAAACAAATTCTCTATGCTCGCATAGCAACCCTTTTCAAGTTCCTAGTAAGCGGCAGTGAGTTTTACTTAGTTATGACACCACTGCCGCGACACCACGAATGTATTCTTGCCCCTTCCTTTCAGCCAGAGTTAAGAGTCGATGTAGAACGGTTGGCGTGAGAAGAAGTCGATGGATAAGGTCAACAAAACGAGTCGGTGCGATGAATGTGATTCCCTTAAGTATTTCCTAAATACATTTTTCAAACGTCGGCTAAGTGCAAGACCGCCCAAGTGTAATAAGAATAAAACATATTGAACAAAACAATTGTAACAGAAACGAAGTATATTGCGCGAATCGATAAGGTTGGAATGGTCTTTTCATAAGTATTTCCCCAATACCAAACATTCTTAAATATCCGCTAATAGCTAAACCATGTAATTATTGTTCATACGAATTGTAAAAAGAAACAAAGACAGTGACAAATAAAAGCGCATTGAGTTTTAAGTTCAGTTGACATTGAGTTTAATAGAATAATTGATAAAATAGAACCGCATTGTAAGACATACGGCACCAATAGAAACGAGAGTCCGCAGCGACAAAGTAAGGATAAATGTGAATAATAGAACAGAACGTTCTTGCTTCGGCAGAACATATACTAAAATTGGAACGATACAGAGTAGATTAGCATGGCCCCTGCGCAAGGATGACAGGCAAAATCGTGAAGCGTTCCACATTTTTCGTTCCAACAGTGATACGACACACACGAAGAAAAATCAGTCTGAAACTATAAATAATGATAACTTGTTGTCATTTAGCGAGATAAACTCTCTTCTTAATGAAGTTGTAACCAAGCTTAGTGCTTGTCAAACTAAAGCTGACCAAGTCAAACGTCATTACTTCATTAGCTATTAAGTACATATACTCGGAAAAAACATGTTAAGAAACTCTCTTAACATCATAACTTGGAATGCGAGAAGCATCAAAAACAAAAAGCATGCATTTTTTGGTTTCTTGATAAATTTTAATATTGATATTGCACTTGTTTCAGAAACCTGGCTCAAACAGCACATTTCTTTCTCTCATCCAAATTACATACGTTATCGCCTAGACAGGGTACATGCTAGTGGTGGCGGTGTCGCCATTGTTGTGAAAAAATGTATAGAACAGTCCTTGCGTCCTTCATTACACCTTAAATTAATTGAAGAAATTAGTATTGATGTAACATTAAGTGATAACTGCAAGGTGAGTATTTTTTCAGTCTATTTCCCTGGAGGAAATGGAAACATTGAGAAATCTACTTACTTTAAGCGGGATCTGCAAAAATCGTATAGAGTCAACACTCGAAACAAGGCAATTATTGGTGGTGATCTAAACTGCAGACATCAGTCGTGGAATTGTCTTAGGGCAAACTGCTGTGGTAACATTTTACTAGACGTTACTGAACCCAGCCCAAGTTTTTCCCATTCTTAATATCCATATCTATATCCCATCGACTGCTAACAAGAACCCCTCAACTCTCGATCTATATATCAGTAATATTCCAAATTACTGCTCAGTACCATTAACTCTAAATGCGTTAAGTTCAGACCACCTTCCGATCGGCCTCACAGTGAATCATACAGTATCTGTAAATCGTAACAGTTTATACTACAACTATTCCGCCGCTTACTGGAATTGTTATAAATCATATAAACACAAACTTGGCTTTAGGTGATTCCAGCCTAAATTCTATAACCTGCAGCGAGCACTTTGATATCCTATGTAACAATTTTGTTTCTGTTATCAATAGAGCGGCCGATCTTGCGATACCTAAATGTTCCACTGCTCCAGTTGATAAGGCACCGCTTCCTGAAAATATCTTACATCTGATTAAGCTACGAAACTCTGAAAGAAGAAAAGGGCTTCGTTATAGAATCGATTGCTTTCTATATAATGTTAAAGTCTTAAATAATATCATTAAAAAAAAATCTCAACAAGTGTTGGAATAAACACCTTTCCTCTCTTGACAAAGCAAGCAAACCGTTTTGGAAAATATCAAAAATTATGAAAAACAGAGGGTCAAGTATTCCTCCGTTTAAAGTTCACGACTAGTTGTTTATTTCTTCAGTGGGGAAATCGAACCTACTTGCTAATAGGTTTAGTAAGAACCACTCCATATCTATGCATCTAAGCGACGCGTATACTGAAGCTGAAGTTGCTAACACTATCCATGTACTTTCTCAATCACCAGCTGAAAGTACTCACGCAACTTATATTAGTAAAGTTAAAGAATTGATAACAAAATCGAAATCAAAAAAGGCTGCTGGTCTTTATAATATTAACAACAAATTAATTAAAGCATTTCCACCTGCTGCAAGTAACTATTTAACGTTCATTTTCAACGCTTGTCTTAAGAATTGTTATTTTCCGGACTGTTGGAAAAGAGCAAAAGTTATACATATCCCGAAACCCGGCAAACCGAAGAACAGCTATAGCGTTTGCGACGATAGTGAAAAACGTGTGCTTCGAACTGACGCTGTGACAGTTAGAATCACCAAAACTTAACATATGCTTAACACATTAGGCTACTGGCCGCGTTTACGAATTCAATTTCTAAACTCAAGTACACTCCACTGATCGCTATGGTATACGGCCCTGATGCTTTACTTATTCGAATTTCCTGTCGGTGTTCTTCACTATTTTTGCTTGTGTATTGTGTGTGTATCTGTTAGAAACGCCACACGGGCCCGAAAGCTACAGACCTGTGGCGTTTCCAACAAACGCCACTGCGTGGCTTTCCATTTAATAAGCTGAAAATCCATAAAAACAAGTATTATGGCCGCTCCATTCGAACGCCATTACTTACCTTGCTATTAACTATGCAAAAATGTCCACGTAAAACACATAAACCCCTTAGTTTTCGCCAATGCACTAGCATTAGCATCTATAAACATTTTCCCCAGGGGCATGCCTGCATAAAACGCAGCATGTTCCTGAAATTCAATTCGGTTACGATACCAGGTAACCGACAAAATCCCCCGAACTTGTCCATGCACATAAATAACAAAGATTTTTCCACACACGTGCATGGAAAGTCCTAGTGACAGACATTTTCCCCAACATTTTTACAGCACACAAGTAGGAGATATTCGTTATTTTCCCTTTTGCTGCAAGCACATCGGTTGCTAAACCGACCGATAAGCAAAGCATAACACACACCTGGCGACCAAAAGGGATTCGAGTTTTACATAAGGAAAATACCGCACACGACAGATCGACCTTTTGAAGACGCCAGCGATATGTGCACGACCAGCATAGATGCTACTTGACAGTAGGGTAAAAGTCATATGCTACATGACGCCAATCAGGCCAATGCTCATATATGGTTGTCCAGTATGGTTTAACATAGGTCCAAATTTGATGTTAAGATTCGGGTGTTCCAAACGAAGTGTCTCATAACTTGTCTCAGATTATATTGAAAACCGGAATCGGACTATAAAAAGTATTATTCAAATGAGACTTTATATAATGAAGCATACATAAATAGGGTGGATAATTTTATGATTAAATTAATCAGACGACATATTGCGAGAGCAATGACCTAATTTTCGGGGATTATTATACAAATACTTTATATTTTGAGAGGGTGCGCCGCATCGGTTTTGTTCCACCAGAGGCGTTCCTTGATTTGGACATGAAAGGGCTTATACGGCATAGATCCGGAATTCCGCTGATCTATCATGTAAGTAGATCATCCGTAGACGGGCGATTGTGCTACGACCGGGAAGTAACGCGCATCGAAGGAGAACTCTTGCACTTCAATAGGGCTATCACCCACAGAGACCGGGACGATAGTATTGGACAGCGTCAACAGTTCTGGTGGTTGAATGGCATATAAAGACCTGGATACCAAAGTCGGTATAAAATCACACTATCATCAGGTAGCTTACATAGACTTAGCTTTTCTAGAATTAGGGTAGTATAAGATTTAAGTTAAGTTAAGTTAAGTACTTTTACATAAAATTAAAAATTAAAACAAAAAGGTAAGTTAAAGTTAAATTTTAAGAAAAAAAAAAAAAAAAAAAATTGACAAGGTTTTTCAAATTTTTCTTTGTCTTTCAAATAATTATAAGTACTGCCACAAAATTCTGTCGCCGAAAGGCAAATTATACAAATATTAAGTAATGTTTAGCTTAGAGCGTCTGCGAAGCACCAGTAAGTTATTATATAAGATAATTAAGCTGGAATTTAAGCATTTTTTGTCTAGCCTTTAATTTAGAAACTAAGAAGATAAGAAGAAAATAAAAAAATGTTTGAAAAATGAAAAAAAAAAATTAAAATGATGCTGATCGTATAAACATTCCAAATTCCTGTCTATATGATGGTTTGCACCAGCTGCAACCACTTCTAGTAATTTACCTTCTATTGAATGGTGGATCCATGGTTCGCAGACTCATGGACACACATCAGGAGCGACCGAACTGGTCATCGTGTGCGTGTGTCGCGCCCCTTCGTTGGGACCAATGTATGGACGTTCATTCCCTATTGGTCGCCAGAACGATTGGTAGAAAATCGAATTTCTGAAATGTTTAATCTTAAAACAGATTCCGTGGCGGCAGATCGTGTCCTCCACGTAAAAGGTCGAGTTGAGTGGCGACGGGTAGTATTATGCGTTTGATAACGTCTTCGCTGTGTATTGTTTTTTATTTTTGTTGTGAATTTATTTTAATGACTGTTAATTATTCCGGAATAAAACAATATTGAAACGATGTGTTGTGTTGAAAGGAATGAAAAGTGTGTTTTAATCTCATTCGACTAGTTTTGGACTGACCACAATCGGGAAGTGCGTTGCTCGCCATTGAAATTCCTTGACGTCTATTCTTTTTCTGCCTCTTCGTCAGTTGATCCGCCATTATTAATGATGTGTCGTTTCATTGCATTACGATAGACGCGATTATAGTGATATAGAAAAACCCATCGACAAGATGCCCAGTAAAATCACCGATTGTTTACAGAAGTAAAATGTTTCAAACTATAGAACAGCAACCGCCGCAGTTGCATTCCACAAATCGATCTTCAGCTCCATTAATAACAAAGCCGATACCGAAACTTTTACCCCCACATTGGTGACAATTTCCGAGGTAACACAGTGAGTGATAGTGAACCTGTGCTGTACGCCGGCATACATACACATTATACACCCATAGACCTATTAGTCTACCTAGCTGCCTGAGTAAGCTCTTAGAAAAAATCATTAAGGAAAGGATTGATCGTTTCGTGGAAGCCAATAACATCCTACCAAACTTTCAGTTCGGTTTCCGTAGTGGCCACAGCACAATCCACCAAGTCTTACGCATTAAAAACCACATAGCTGGTGAATTCATCGACAAGGAGTTAACGGGACTGGTTCTTCTAGACATCGAAAAAGGCTTTGATACGGTATGGCACGATGTCTTGATTTATAAGCTACTAAAACTTAAGCTGCCAATACGAGGGCTACCTCTTATGTTTCGGGATTTGGCAACCCTGGCGTTGCAATCCGGCAATTGGCAGCTCTGTCGTAAAGTTGGACATTTTTGAGGTTATACACACTCAGAACGTTTTGACATACGAGCGCTATTTGTGTTGTTTACAGTAACTTAAAAGATTCAACTCGGCCCAAAAATGGAATTAAATCGTCAACATTTTCGTGCGATTATTTTTTACAACTTTCGGCGTGGCTTAACTCAGCAACAGTGCATGGATGAACTTAATTCAATTTTTGGCGATGAAGCTCCATCAAGGCCCAGTGTTTATCGATGGTTTGGTGAATTCAATCGTGGGCATAGTTCAGTCCAAGATGAATTTCGTGAAGGTCGTCCAAAATCAGTTGTTGTTCCGAAAACCATTGATGCTGTGCGCGGACTGCTATTGGAAGATCGTCATGTGACCTATCGTGAGATTGAGACAACCTTAGGCGTTAGTGGGACCATCATACATTCAATATTGCATAAGCATTTGACTGTCAAAACAATTTGTTCGCGTCGGATCCCACACAATTTGTCAATCGCCCAAAAAAAGGCTCGTGTCAATTGGTCGAAAGAAATGCTCAAAAAATACGGTCGCGGTGCTTCGAAACACGTCTATGACATCGTGACAGGTGATGAATCGTGGATTTACGCGTGTGAGTCCGAAAGTAAACAGCAGTCGACTGTCTGGGTGTTTCAAGATGAGCCAAATCCAACAAAAGTTGTTCGCGCACGAAGCACTTCCAAGCAAATGGTCGCCTGTTTTTTCGGAAAAACTGGACATGTCGCAATAGTACCACTAGAACAACGCAGAACAGTCAATTCTGAGTGGTACACAACCATTTATTTGCCAGTTGTCTTCCAAGAAATCAGGAAAACCAACCGCCGAAGACGGATCACTCTTCACCACGACAATGCGAGCTCTCACACATCGGCTGCGGCAACTGCATTTTTGAGCACCCAAAACATCGATTTGATGGGTCATCCGCCGTATAGTCCTGACTTGGCACCGAATGACTTCTTTTTATTCCCGTTCGTAGAAAACAATATGAGAGGTCAACGTTTTTCGACACCTGAAGAAGCGGTTGCTGCATTCAGAATGCATGTGTTGGAGATACCTCAATCAGAGTGGCAAAAGTGCTTCGACAATTGGTTCAAACGCATGCAAAAGTGTATAGATCTTCATGGGGAATATTTTGAAAAACAATAAAGTGATTTTCGATGATCAATATTTGTTTTTGTTCTCTAATCCCGAAATATAAAAGGCAAACCTCGTATTCATTAAAATCTTGCTATTTTCATTATATAGTTTTAAGATTATAGTTGTAAAGGAATTGCTGTCCTAAAACTCTTAAATACTAGTTGTAAAATGTACCATATTATCTACCTAATAAAAATTGAATTGAATTGAATTGAATAGAACAGAACGACTTTCGTCGTGCGGTTCATTTTGGTCCAACGAAGTCAGAAATCCGCCAGCGATTTACGTGTTACGGTGTTGGATCTGTAAGCTCTCGGTTTTATGATAATGTCAACTTCGATACTTTTGTTAATTCTAACCAACAATAAAAATCTAACGTCAACCAAAAAATAAACCTGAGCATTTATTTTGTTCCTGTGCCGTGTCCGGTCAGTTTCGAAGATCGACCACCATACCATCCGCTCCGAGTTCTATCATTCCCGTGAACGGCTTACAGTCTGTCAACTATATCACAGCGGTGGGAGTGTAGTGAATCCGTGCCATACGTTGGCACCAAACCTAAACCCCCACAGTGTGACCTAATAACCTATTAATTTGATAATATGGTGAAAATTGTGGTTACATACATCATATCGTCGAAGTGAAATCCGTTAAAATGACTTTTTGCTGTTAAAAAATGATTCCCTTGTTTTTAGTCCGAAAAACCGATATTACTTTAGGAACATCAGCTAACAAATTCCAATATACAAATTCACACAATCGGTCTACTTCTTTCTACGGTGTACTTAATATAATTGAAGGTTATAGAGAGAGAGAGAGAAAAAGAGGTAAAACAAAAAACAAATGGAAACAATAAGTTGACAATATCCTTGATATCGTCAAGTCAATGTACTCGTGACCCAGCTACCATTTGTAAGGAGATCTTAAGTACATTGCAAATTGTGGGTTGTGCAATTTATGACGCATACAAAGGTCAGTATGTTATGGGAACTTCATTATCGACTCCACCATAGAAGCGAATCGTGGAGAAAATTACTTTTTTAAAAGTACAATTAACGATGTTACACAAAAACGAGCAATATTCCGCCACCAAATAAATTCGACAATTGATTGACGTAACATCTATATCGAATTTGTAGTTGAGTCATTCGGCCACGTTTCGCTACTTAAACTTCATTCCACTAAATACATCTTTCTTTTATTTTAAAGTCGCTATTTGTAAGATTTGATTTTTGAAAATACTTGGAGTGTAATGAATTTGAGATCGTCTAGTTTTTTATTGCAGCCTCATAAATCGTCCGTTCCACTGCCACATTGCTATAGTGACATCATTGTTAGTAGAAGCTTGCGAGATAGGATTTTCACTCAAGCAGTGAGGTGTGTACCATAAACGGGTAATAAATATGGAATGAGATAAAAATTTACGGTACATTTATGCTTTTTTATAATAAAAGATATCGATTGAATGTACTCTGTGGAATGAGTATCGAGTTAGAGATGAATATGACTTCAAAAACTAACCGCCTTGGTTACAAAATCGAAATAATTTATGCCCCAAAACATGATGTCAGCTAATTTGCGATAGAATCATGTTTGGCAATAAAATTGCTTCGAGAGATTTAAAAATGTGGCATAACATTCCTCAGTGGCTAAAGTTCAATGCCCTCTCCATCAAAGGAGGTATATAAGGCGATTAGATTTTACGCAGATGGTTCATAATATAATGATAAATGTGGCTGAGCGTACTGCTGGTATTCAGTATATGCTTACTGCATAACTAAAAGTACTTAACATGACTGTTTGAGGGCTTGGCATCTCATCTGACAATATTATGTAAGGCTATAGTTGTAGCCTTTGTTAAGTAGCCCTCTCGTTAAGCTGAATTATATTATGAGTATTAACCCTAATTTTATTGTTATACTGCGTTTTTGTAGGTGGAACGCCGGGTTCCAATACTTAACACTCCTTTGAGAGTCAACCCTATCATGTTATACGCTCCGTAAATAGTCGAGAGATATCCCACATTATTCGCAAAGTGGTCGATGGATTGGTCGAAAACTGTTCTGCTTCTATTAGATTACTATCCTAGCTACTATATAAACTCCGAGAAGTGGTCGACCATCTTTCGAAAGACACCTACAAAATTATTATTTACTTATTTGATTCTTTAATCTCGAGGTGGCCATCAGAGAATGTCGATTTTATCGAATTCAACGACGAAATAAAGGCAAATACCGGTATGGGGGTTTTTGGCGGATTTAGAAGAGTCGACCGTTGGGGTGTTCCGCCGAACACTGTTCACAAAAACACAAACGGAGCGGAAACAATGTTAATTGAAACCACGAAAAGAATTGTTTTATTTTGAATTTTTATTTTATTTCTTTTTTGTATGATTCAAGGGTTTACTCTCTTGACGCCCGTGGCGATTTCTTAAGAGCTATTTCGATGTCAACTACACACAGAATTCACAATTCGATTGTCCTTAACCCGCCATTGGTGACGCAAATTTGACTTTGATCAATGGTGACGCCGGTCTCACGGACCGGGTTTTTCAAATTAAGATTTTTTGAAAAGTTTTACTAATAGTTTGTGTTTTTTTTTAAATATATACTCCTTGACAACAAAACAAAGATATTAAATCAACATAAATTCTTTTATTTCAATACAAAAATTCACAAAATTGTTTTCTTAGAGCATTCAATTAAGTAAAAAATAAAAAAATCACATATTCAAATGAAAATTAAGTTGTTTGGTCTCTCGACACCAGGAACTTTAATAAAATAAACAAAAATTGGTATCCTTCCAAAAAAAAAAAAAAAAAAAAAAAAAAATAAATAAATAAATACACCTAAAAAAACTAAAATTATGTTGGCAAACAGCTGCGCCAATACAGCACTACGTGTTCAACGCACAAATATTGTTGGCATTTTTGGCAAATGTTCTTCGTTTTCCTATTTTTTTTTCCATCCACATTCATAGCACCAGCTTTTTCTTGAAGGAGCCGAGGTCCCAGGTACACCATCTTCATGTAAAATCTCCGACAGTCTAAGTTTCATTGATCGTGGCAAGTTCAAATGCGTTTGCCGAACTTTTATGTGGGGTTCAATTAGGTTTATAGCCAAATTCTCGATAAAGTTTCAGCGTAGCAATTTTGTGGCTTGATTGTTGGCTGTGTGTATCACTTGGCTGTTTATGGTACTGACATTTAGCATAGCATAAAATACTACCATAGGCCAGCGCCTTGTTGCTCGAGCACAATTATAATTTGCACATAAGCGATCCACGACATGGACGCCACCCTTGGTGTCATTGTAACTCAAAATTATATCGGGCTTTTGAGTGTCGTCATCGACTTTAGCATCATTGTGCATTGTACTAATAAGAAGAACATTTTTTCCTTTCTTTGGAACATGTGACACCAAAACCATGTTGTCACGGAAACCAAACATATTGGACTTTACATTTCGACCGCGCAATATGTTGAAGTCTGTAGGAATTTCTTTCTTGTTCTTCCTGATTGGTCGGACGGTTGTTAAACCTTTTTGCACCAATGGTTCAGCTAAGGGTATATTGGTGTACCAATTATCTGTTGTGACAATGCGACCTGTATTGAAGATCGGTTCGCATAATCTTTGAACAACGGCTAAGCCATAATTGTCGAAATTGTGTCTGCCTGCTTGCGGTTGTTTCCCGGGATAAATTTCCATATTAAATGTGTAGAACATTTTTGCGTCACAAAGAGCTTGAATTTTGATGCCGTATGGATTTGGCTTGTTTGGAATGTATTGCCTAAATGAACACCTTCCGCGAATCCATCCATAGTCACAAAAGCAGATAAAGTGTAATTAGCCTTACAATTTTGAACAAATTTTTCGAATATTTCTCGAATATGGCAGATTTTGTCAAATTCCTTTCTATTTGCTCTCGTAGTACCATCAACAAACCTCAAAACTCGCAGTAAAAATCTAAATCTCTGGGCAGACATTGAAAGCCGAAATATTTCAATTGAACCACCATCGGTTCGAAACAACTCTTCAACGTTGAGATGATTAGATTTTTTAACACCAGCTAGAAGGAGCAATCCTATCAGGCAATATATTTCCTTGAATGCAAAATTTATCCTTCACTGTAGCGATATATTGTTTGGTAGATTTGATAATTATATGGATAATAGAATCATCAAAAAAGTGTCTCCAAATTTTTTCATTCACTATTATTCGCTTGGGTCCTGGTAACTGTGAAACTATGTTGACACTTCTATTACGAACAGATTGGCGCACGGGTACCTTACTCCATTTCGTACTTTTGTTTTTTCCAATATAAAATAAAGAGTTGCTGTCACCTGAAGGCTCTCGGTTACTCAAATCCTCTTCGCTGTCTGAGTTTTGTATTTCCTCGGGTTCGTATTCTTTCTCGAATTCACTATCTGAAGAACTTGGTGGTCTGTCCTCATCGAGTGATGTTTCATGTAGAAGGGCTTCAAGATGACGCTGTTTGCTTTCATAAGACATGCTGTAACAAGTTTAATAATATAGAACACATTCACATATACACATAGAAATGCACAAATATACATATATTATGCATAAAACACAATAAAATAATAAATAAAATAATAAACTAGCGAAAGTACGCGATTAATAAAAAAATAATACTTGATTATTGTACTTGCATAAACGGTGACGTTTCATGGACCAGGCTAGCATATAAAATACACAACGTGTGCTCACTACAAAGTTTCGACGACAACTGATGGTGGGGGACGTGCAATGCGGCAGCTACTCGAAACGGCAACAAAAAACAATAACGGAGAATAAAGTTATTCGCATTTTCTTGCACACCCGGTCTCGTAGACCAGTAGGTCATCGCCGGGTTAATTACATAGGATACAGTTTTGTAATTTTGTTTGTTCCTTCCGTGTCACTTAATTGACTAAGACAGTTTACTATTTAGCACTATATTTGTATTGGTCAATACTCTAATTATCCTCGTTGACACTGTATTCGTGGCGTTCACTACTTCGATTATGTTTTTTTTTTTTTTTTTTTACATTTCTGTATTTATTGACCATAAATGATTTGTTACAATAAGTAATACAGATAACTTATAATTAGCTTAGCTTTAATCGTTTACACATACTTGCTAGTACCTTTTTCAAACATTATTATAAAGTTACATATTTCATGGGTGGACCAGATAGGAGTAGGTGGGGCTTCCTGGAAAAGGTCAGAAAACCAGGATATAATTATTTACTTAACCTATAACTAATTTGCTTAACTTAACTTAACTTAGCTTAGCCTAGCTTATCTAATTATTAAATCTATTATTATTACAATAAGTTAGAGTAGGGTGGGGCGGGAGGTATAGTGGTCGATGGGTAGGATTTGGGTTAGTGTGGGTACTATCAGTCGGGGATATGGGTTGGGGGAACACTTTCCGATTGGTCGTTGAAACGCAAGATATTAGAGAAGGGTTGTATATTACAATATTTAAACTGGTGAGGTGAGAGTTCAGTATTGTGGTATACAATCTCATTGGAGTTGTTGACCAACCTGCCAAAGGTGAACAGGGTTCTGGTGTGGAGACAGTTCGGGTAGGCAGTTCGGTTGTCTGACGGAGTCGATGTGAGCGCATTTATTATCGGATTGGGATTATTGGGAAGATTTTCGATAAATTTGATGGACAGCTCGAGGAAGCGTCGATCTATACGTTCAATATTAGCGGCATAGTAGAGCGAACTACTGTTGTAATATTTGTGGGAGTTAGGATGTCGGTTGAGGCCAGTGATAAGTCTGAAGCATTTCCTTTCGAAAATGCGTAGCTTCTCCATTTGGGCGGGTGTAATATGGTACCATATCGGGCATGCATATGTGAGAGTGGGTCTGATTATTTGTTTGTAGATAAGTGATTTGACTTTGGGAGAGAGACCATTCGGTTTGTACCTGACTTTTCTGCAGAGGTTCAGTTGGGTTGTGGCTTTACGAATCGTATTTTTAATGTGGGCGGAGAATGACAGATTGTTGGTAAAGGTTATACCTAGATACTTTAAGGTTTTGGAGGGTTTAATTATATTGTTATTTATTTTAATTCTGATTTTATTATGGCAGCGAATAGTGTTGTTTGTACAACTCGCGTTTCTGCCTTTAAAAACTATGAGCTGAGTTTTGGTTGGATTTAGTTGAATTCTCCACTTGGTAAAATAGGCTGACAGGATTGGGAGATATCTGTTAATACAGTTTCTTGCCTCCTTGACAAGCTTGTTGCTTGAATAAATTAAGGTGTCGTCGGCATAGTTGAGCATTGTTGTATTGGATAACAGTGGCTGCGGTGCGTCTGATGTATAAAGAAGGTATAGTAGTGGGCCGAGGATGGATCCTTGAGGAACTCCTGCGGTTATGCTATAAGGTGTCGAGAGAGTTGAGTTTATTTTCATCATGAACTTTCTATCAGAGAGGTAAGAAGCGAGCAGTTTTGTGGAGTGGATGTTTAATCCATACATTGAATGAAGTTTGTATAACAGTCCTGCGATCCAGACACAGTAGAATGCTTTAGCTATGTCTAGGGAGACACATACCGTTGGGGATTGGTTTTGGAGGTGGGTCGTCACATCATGTGTCAGTTTTAAGAGAGCATGACAAGTGGAGTGTTGTGAGCGGAAGCCAAATTGAGAGTTCTGAATGAGGGAGTTATCCCTGGCAAATGAGAGAAGATCTTTGTAGATTTTACATTCAAGAATCTTGCTAAGCGAGTTTAGCTGCGATATCGGACGGAAGTTATCCGGGTACTTGGAGAGCCCAGATTTGCTAATAGGGACGATCACCGCTGTTTTCCAACTTTTAGGGAAATGTGAAGCGTTTATTATGTGGTTGAGAAGAACGAGAATCGGGAGCAAGTTGCCTGGATGGAGTCTTTTGAATAGGAGGTTAGGGATTCCATCTAGGCCAGTCGATTTTTTATTGTTACGTGAAGTAATGACTTCGGATAGTTCTTCAAGGCTTAGGAATGTGTCGATTCCTACGGGGTGTGATGCTTTATTGGTTTCGGTGAATTCAGTAATAAATGGTGTGAGGGATGGCTCCAGTGAGCGTCGAATGTAATCGTTCACGGTATCGTGGAAATTTGTTACTGGGAGGGTATCGTTTTGCTTATGGACTTTGCAGAAATGTTCAGCGAGACAGTTTGCTATATCAGTGTCGGACTAGACGATGTTATTATTAGTTGGGTGAATAAGATAATCTGTTCGAGGCTTTTTGATTATGTTCGCTAGCGCTATTAGTATGGTACAGTATTTATATCCGTGTAAAACTAGACTTACGACTTTACTCACGGAAAACGGTTTCTCTGACTGTACTCTCCTGGGCGGATGCTCGAAGTAGACTAATTGTCTCTATGCTTAAAATCCAATCCGAACTTCTCATCCCCGCATCTGCAAAAGAAAATTTCCCATCCAATCTGCTATACAGAATTTCTCATAGCATCTGTTAAAAGAATTTCCCATCGTATCCGTTAACAGAATTCCCCATCGTATCTGTAAAGAAAATTTTCCCATCATTCTTCTTTCCGTCTTCCTTATCGGAATCTTGTTCCTTTGTTTGACGATCGATCGTACCGCCATTTATTCTCCGATCTTTTTCATGGATTTGTTTAGGTTACCCATCTGGCTTAAGCTAACAATGTTCTTGTGTGCTTCAGATGGGTAATAAAGGAACCGTGTGATTGGTATAGTTTCTTTGTTAGCATTTCCCAACCATAAACATCTAGCGAGCGATCTACGTTAAGATGTTTCTGATTGCATGAATATTGGTCGACAGCGAAACGATATGCTTTGTTTGCACAAGTGTGTATTTTGCGTTAGGGTAATGCAAGGGATTCAGGTGCTGATTGCTATTAGCTACCAGAGTAGACATCCGTTGTTCGGTTTATTTACCGACAATGGTGTTTCGTGGGAAGCATTGCGTTGATGCTTAGCATGGGTGCTTGACTTACATGCGATGCCTAGCTGCATTTGGCGCATTGGTTTCGATACAATGTATGGATGCGTTGAACTCGATATTGGAAGCTTTTGAACGTTTAGTTTCTTGATTTCTGATATCGACCTAGTGACGTTTCTACTAACGCCACTGCTACCTTTTCAACCTACCTCCAAATCTTCCTTCCTAAAACTCCACTAATTTCATCATTTTTGCGTATGCAAGCGCAATAACTTCCCCAAGCATTCTTCCACCGATTGCATTACCTTTCGGTTATGCAAATCGCATCCAAAGATCAAGCATCTACCCATCAAGGACATTCACGCAATTAACGCGTTATATTAATTTTCCTTAGAAGAAATTCGGTACGCCAGTACCGCATACATCAATGCATCTCAGCATTGTTCTAAAAAGAAAACATTTCGGTTGCCATACTAGATAACCGAAGTGGATTATGAAAACAATCAGCAGAACCCCTGTCTGCCTGCATTTACTGTCCCACACGTGCGCAACAGATTTTCATGTGCACCAGTACTCACGGGGGCTTTTATGCAATCTTCAAAGCACCGGCGCAATTCGCGCCTAGCTGCCAAGAGCCGAATTCAATGCCAGTGTAAATACTCACACTGGAATTCGAGCCATGACTCCCTAGGAATGCAATAAGCAATTAGCGTGGTTGTAAACACAACCATCATTGTGTAATTATCCCAAATGCATCCTAATCCCTAACGTAGTATTTGGACAACTGCAAATACTTATCCCAAAGATGCTTTTTCATTCCCACGGTTCGACCGCCCATGAGCTCGCATCACGAGCCAAGAAGGTGATCCGCGCGCAAAAGTAGTTTAGTCGATAAAATAGTTGTAAAGGAGTCGAGTCTCCTGGAGTGTGCCCGGAAAGACGAGTTTGATACACGGAGTAGTGCGCCCGCGCGATAAAAACGTTTTACTTTAATTGTAAAAAGAGAGTCAAAGTTAAGTACGAAACCACGAATAGAATAATAGTCCCGGATTGTTTCAAATGAGTGTGCGGGAGCGATGTAAGTTGCTGTGAATGTAATTTGTGAACTTAGTGGCGGACCTAATGTTGTGAAGATTAGTCACAGACTAAAGATAAAGAGAAAGATAGTTTTCGAACAATAAAAACAAAACTGCATCACCAACCAGAATGTTTTATTTTCTGCCTGGTATCTGCGCTGTGTCTGAGCGCTCGTTGTGAAGTTTATCCCGAAGTGACAGTGCAACGTCCAAACCTGAGGAAGCTCTATCTGGCTGCTGTTTACCTGAGGACGTGGATTAGGTAACTTGTAAGGATATCTTAGTCAACCCGTGCCAATGTCGGCACATAACTAAGACTATTCCTACAACCTCAACGTCGTTGCATGTCATATTACCTTTTGGTTCAGGTGTGGTTAATGACTATGGGGACGCGTGTCTGTAGGCACGTGTACTGGCAAATGTGAGTATATTCCTTGGCGGAAGGATACCTCACCCTATATTGGGTTGGGTGGTTCGTAGAAACGCTACAGGTTCTCTATCCAGCGTCGAGAACCACCCACTATACCAATCACAATTTCCCCCGCATCCACACAAAGCGCGCCAACCTCAACCCCTTGCTGTGGTCCTTTTCCTCCCGCAAGGTGCAAGTGGCGGTCCATTGAACGCCACTACTTACCTCCCCATCAATTGGTAAGAAAGTGCTCCTTAGAGCACTTAATTTTATCGAAACAAGTACTATGGCGGTTCCATTCGAACGCCATTACTTACCTTGCAATAAGCATGCCTCACTACACTGCAACCGCCTGCAGGCGTTCTCCCTTTACAGGTTTTCGCCCCTATAATATGCATTCGATGCATCTGCGAAACCTACCTGAAGGAGATATCTATTTATGCACTTACGGCAGCATCGCAAGGCACCATTAATTGCCTAAAGCAATTCGGTTTCATCAATAAGAAACCGACATAACACTAGCCACCGCAGGGCGCCGTCAATATTCATTTATGGCAAGAAGTACATGATACATCCATGTTCCATAAAGGCAATGTGGTTGCACCACCTAGCAGATATACCCTTACGCGCCAGCCCCACACATGCAGGAGATGTTTTATCTATTCCTTTTGCATACATGCCTACGTCGATCGGTCATCCGACCAACAAATACATGATGGCATATGGCTGACCACCCAAGGAAGTCGAGTTCTCAAAATGGAAAATTACCATCGAGAATTCGACTACGTGGAGATGCCGCCAACATGTGCACGATCAGCATAAATGCTTTACGCAGTCGCTGATCGTGTAAACACCTTAATCTCTATGTCGAGATATTTGCACTAGCTGCAACCATAATGTTACCCTTATGGATTTGATGATCCAGGGCCCGCATACTTGTGGACACACACACACACCATGAGCAAAAGAGGCAAACATCGTTTATGTTTCGCGCCCTACGTGCTGATGTAAAGAGAATCTTACCTTATATGGTCATCGGGGCGATGGATTAATATTTTCGTGTTCTGTCGCTTCGGATAAAATAATCAATCGGGATTTGAATTCCGTGGAGGTAAGTCGGGCCTCCATGTTAAATAAACGTACAAGTCGAGTTTTAACCGCCACAGCATACGGTCGCGCCAGAGAGTTTGGGAATAGTGAAAAGTAATTTAATCTTTTATGTTTAACTCATGTATGTATTCTACATTCGAATTCAATATTATATCAAGAAGTGTTGCTGAACTGAATCTAACATTTTATGTTTAACTCAAGTGTATATTCTATGTTCGACTATAATATTATATCAAGAAGTGTTGCAGAACTGTTATTTAACATTTTATGTTTATCTCATGTGTATGTTCTATATTCGACTTCCTGTATTATATCAAAAGTGTAGCAGAACTATGGATAGTGGTTGATTTGCAACTGAAGGAAGTTAATAACAATAAAGATCATTCATTAAATGTAAGCCGTTGTGTTTCATTTCCTTTTTTTGTTAACGGCGAGTGGTGGAGTTTTGCTACTAATCGTACGGTGAACTAGTATGAGTGGATTTTCGTGAACCTGTTTCATTGACGGCACATAACGAACGACAAGAAATTACCACATGCCTGTCCCAGAGGTCATAACGCCACAGGTACCCGATGCATTGTCTTAATCTAACATCATATGCAGACAATGTACTAACGAACTCGGTTTGTCAAGCCATCGGCAACATAACACCAAAGCCTGTAACCTTGCATAAGCATTTACTGCATTTCTATGGGGCAACAGACAAAAATTTCCCTAAACGAAGAATCGTTCATCAGTGCGTTGCATAACATTAATTCTCGAAACGATTACCCAACATGCAACGCACACCAGGGAAATCAATCGGTGCCCTTTGCCAACATATTTCATCATCATCATCGGCACTACAACCGGGAACCGGTCTTGGCCTTATTTAGCAAGTCCTGAGGCCAACATATTTAGACTGCCCTAACACGTGCACAGTGTATTTCTACGACTTATTCCAAGTCACCCCAAGTTCTGTCCATCCGACAAAACTTGTTTGCGCATCTCGCGCCACGTTGCCGAGAATTCAATTTTCAGAATTCTAAAATGCAACCAAGAATTCAACATCGATGCGACGCACAATCATCATCGCTGTGTATACTAACAGCCAATACCCCAAGTCGCGCGCTGGATGGACAAACCAGGGTTCGGGTGAAGCTGCTGCCTTCCAGCGTTTCATTTTTGTTGATTTTTGTTGACACGCGTGCAACAAGAAATATCACGCACCCTTGCCGTGATCTAATCGGGGATCTTCTCTCTGATTGGTCACAGCACGAACGACTTTACGTTGTTATTGGTCGAATTAGAAATCAACCTTTAGTGGATCGTGCACGTCCACTGGGGGATTTTTCGAAGAGTCGCTTTTCAACTACCAATCGAGCAAGTCGTTCATCGGTCGAGTCACGTGAACAGTTGTACCAATTATCTGATCTTTGTATTGAGGCGTGGAAAGCATCCTGAAATTACCTGTCTGAAACTATCATGGAGTCAGTTCGAAGCACCGCTGGACGGTCCCACGAGTTATTATTGGCCTAACGTTAAGTTTCTCGTCAGCCAATGCGTTGTTTGATAGTAATCGATCGTGCCAGTGACTGTTGTTTTGTGTTAGTGGCGTTTTGCCACACTCGTTGGACAGCGAGAACTAGTGCCGATATATGTATCGGGTTAATTTCATTTTATCAATCGGATCAACAAATAGGAACGGTGACTAGCGAATAGATCGTTTGTTTCGCAAACGACGTTTTATATATTTTGTCAATTTGATTTTTATTGATCGAATCAACGAACAAGAGCAGTGACTAGTGAATAGACCATTTAATTTTGTTAACTAAGCTTTGTGTATATTGTCAATTTTATTTTATCAATCGAAACAACAAAGAAGAACAGTGACTAGTTGGATTGACCATTTGACTTGGTTAATGTCATTTTATACTCGTATAATTTTAACTCGATTGTCAAGTTGGCTACTGCGAAATAGCCTTTTTGTTATAGCAAAAGTTCTCTTTGCTTTGGCCAAAGCAGCGTCCATGGGTTTGTTAAAAAACATTAAAATATATATAAATATATTAAATCTATTTTAAATATATAAGAAATATATAGATATTAGTCCAGCCAAATTCCCAGGTATTTGACTACATTTTTAGTCTCTATCGTCCGTTCGTAAAGACCCATGATAACGAATTTTCGCCAATTTGTCCTTGTATAGGAAGTAGCCCGATACAACGGTGTTCTAAACAGGATAGTTTTTCATTTCTGGATATTGATTTTGAATTTCCAGTCGTCGAATTAGCGCTGAACTTCGTTGAAGTCCCCCTGCAATTGGCTGTTAATGATCTCAATTTTCGGAGCTGATCTGTAGATTATGACATTGTCTGCATACGCATTGGCTTGATGAAGAGTGCCTATTATGTCAGTAGTGTATATGCTGAAAAGAATCGGAGATAGTGTGGCGGTTCTGCCAAACCCCACGGTACACTTACCTTAAAAACTCCATAACCACAACCCAGTCTGCATTAGCTTTCCCTAATGCAATTCGCATTAGAATCTTAAATGCTTCACGCATTATATAGATCAAATCTACAATCTAAAAAGTCCCTGCGAAAGAAAACTTACCTTTACTGCATTCATTTATTTGAATTCAAAATTCCTCTTATGAATTCTGTTCCAAACAGCATATCCCTGAAAAGAAAACCTCGGTTCACATATCATGTGACCTTCATCAGGGATCATAATTATTGCGCCGTCTATTTTCCGGTGATTAATTGTGGCGGCAATTTCCGAAACCAACAGTGACTTAATGGAACAGGAATAACACCGCAGCTTTACCACCATCCGGCCAGGAACAGAATCCAACATCATCAACAACAGAACGACAGGTGTCCTGAATTTTCTTAAATTTTTTTTCCTCTCTTCTAAAAATATTCAAAATTTGTTCTTGTTTTTTTTTCTCTATTGTAAGCTCCTTCCGAGCGAAATTTAAATTTAAAAAACTGCATTCCGAAAAATATTTGTGTACATTGACGATTGTTGAGTAAATAGTTGAATAATACTTTTCTTTTCTAGTTAAAGTTGTAATTGTTTGGAGAAATATTTCTCCCTCGATCAAATTCGACAAAAATTAGAAGTAAATATGCAAATAACGAATAAAAGCATGAAATTGATTAGTAGAGCATAGCCAATACATGAATCACAGAATTAATTATTAAGCTTTGTTTTATGCAAAATTAGTTAGTGATTTGAAGTGCAAATTTCCACACACAGTTCTCATTGGTTAAAAACTCTTTAATTCATTTATAGAAGAGATCGGCATTTATGTAGATGGATATATGTCCGGGAATATATTCATGCCGAAAAAAACTCATTTGATACCTTGCAATAAAGGCATTATCGATTTTCGGAAACTATGCTTTCTTCTCGGTGTCCCAAAAGAATACAGCTCCATCCTTGTCTGTGTATGTAATTACGAGTAGTTAGAATAATTAATTGCCTTTCCTTCAGATTTTTAACACAAGCGAATCGCGCAAGATCTTTAAAATAATTCCATCAGCTTCGATCAATTTTTTAAACAACCAGCACAACAAATTTTAATACACGAGAGCGAAAGTCTCTCATTCACGTCCTTTTATATGAGGACACAAATTTACGCCCACCTTACTGTTTACCGATTCATTAAATTTAGTTTCGGCCTTCTCTGGCCTGAACCCCCTTCAATTGTCAGATGCATAAGTATATAATGGTATGGCAAATTTGCTGGGAAGAATTGTGTATTATATGTGCGTGTGTATACTTAATAACCTAACTTTTTTTTTCAATTTTTTTAAAAATAAATAAAAATAAATTATTGTGTTGAGTGGAGCTGGTAAAAGAAAGGGTACTACAGAGCCACCATACTGGTTCGATTTGGATCCGAACCACGAAGAAGGCCTCACGCCGAACCATATCCTGCTGGGGCGCTCTTGCGGCGCAATGGCTCCCGATGAATTCGACGACCACGACATTGTTGGTAGGGCGAACTAGAGAGCAGTGCAGCGGCTGACGGACCATTTCTGGAGAATATGGGTCTAAGAATACCTGCCAACCCTGATGCCAAGAAGGATCTCCAGACGAGATACTGTGGGTAGTTTTTACGTTGGCATCAGCAAGGATGCGGCTTCCATAAAAACACCACTGATGTCTGCTGCCAAAATTGTGCACCAAAAGAAAACAAAACAAATAAGAACACACCGGTATGGTTTGTCATTTAACGTTCTTTATTTTTATTTATAATATGGCATCGGCATATGCGCATAGAATCTGAAATTGCTCATTGGTCACAATATAAGGTGACCGACTTTAAATAAATGATTCACTTTCTTTTTTTTTATTGATAAACTGTTCACTTAGACATTGTCTTTCATTAAGTCACAAGTAATCGTGAGCTACTTCCACTGCAGTTCGTCCGCGCTATATCATACGACACTCCGTATCTCTGACATTTTAATGATAAACGTACATTCATTTTGGACACAAATTCCGACTTAATTAACTTTATTAGCTTAACGATGTAAAAGACTATTCAGTTTATCGTGATCCACTAGACTCTCGACCGCACTCAACGGGGGATGAATTTTGACTCCTGGTGAAAGGCAATCGAACTCCTCTCGAAACTCGCACGATAGCGGTGATGGTAGAAATCTGACTCGACGATGCAACTCACATCCATCAGATTCAATGCCCGCGAATATAGAGGAGGATTCTATATGTGTCCGTATAGGACAAGTACATGCCCTGCGATGAAAACGATGATCGGTGGGCACCTGATTAGACAGACGTACGATCATCGGGGGCTGCGGTGATGTACCCATACATCGTTGATGATGTATACCAGGGATCAAAATAGGTTTTTGTTTCAAAGTAAACAAAAACGCTACTTCACAGATCAAAAGGTGGCACACATGATGTACATGATGTGCCTATGATACAAAGGGGTCGTCATTGTATTTGCCTAAGATTCCTTGGAAACACCGATGTAGGCAATATTTAATCTAACCGTATGGCTCCGGTGCACAACGAGGCAAATTATTTTGTTGACATAAGTCAGCAGAAACCTCGTCGACGCCGGCAAAGGGTCAGGCTGGGCGGCTATATGTTCGGGTCAATGTACGTGTAAGTAAACGAACACAGTGAGATACTGTATGTTTAATTTAGATTTCAGGCGGGTCATTATAGCGAAGGCATGGGTAAGGTTGCCTAAACAATGATCTTATCCATGCCCAAATTCCATGATCGGTTGATAGCCGATAACGGGGAATCGTCACAACTGTCGCGGACCTAAGGGTATAGGCGCGATATACAATTGTGAACTATGGAAAGAATATCGGCTACAGCTATGTCAAAAATACGCTGGCCAGCGTTTGTTTATCGTAATTGAAGACAGGCTGAGCCGATAGGAAGTGAACTGGTTCATGGAATATGAACAAGGAAAGTTCAGAATGTGTGGATGCCGCCGGGTAGGTTTTCCTTTCAGGTATGATGCTGCAGGGGATCTTACGCTGCCCCTAATTGCCGGTAAGTACTATGGGTTTGCATGGAAAGAGGAAGGTGGTTCATTTACGAGGATGGGCGGTTCTTTGGGAATGTATTAAAGAACCGCCACAACACCACCGACCCACAAGTTGGAGATGTACTCCAGGTGATGAATTATTCACTGCCCCGCAGTACCTGGCACCGCGGGGAAGTACAAGCTATGTATCCGGGACCCGACGGAAGGATTAGAGTCCTGGGCGTGAGGACGACACGGGGAACACTGCGAAGACCCACACACTGAGTCATCTTGTTGGTTCCAGCGATGACATCGCCGTCACATGGGGGAGTGCTTCGTATTGCGGGGCAGACTGTTGGCGATGCATAACGTCGACATGAATTCCCAGGGAAGGCATGGCAAGAGCCAACACACAAGTTCCTGGGAAACAACGATCATCGTGCTTTTGGGAAAATTAAAAGGAGGTAAAATTGTACCAATTTAAAGAAAAAAAAAGTGCGGATGAGACTTATACGAAAACACTGAAGAACTCAATAACAACGACACGGCAACATCCCAAGCAACAGCACCACAGCACCACAGCACCACAGCACCACCACCAACCGTGAGTAAATTTTTTTCAAATATTATCACAATAATATAAATGAAAGGTAAAATATAATATTTACATGCTGAAAACTGTTAAGTTGGTTATTGTAAATTATTTTAATAACCGTACATTATTTAAACCACTACAATCACAGGCGATTATTAAATTCTTAGTCTTTATATAGAAATATTTTAACTATAAGCTGTAATTATCCACAATGAGCAGTCAACAAATGACAAGGTTACTGAATAGGTCATTTTAAAAACGTACCATTTTTTTCTAGCAGTGGCATTGTCTAGGAAGTTATAACTCTTCATGAATGCATTTTAAACTAAAAGAAAAAAAAAACGATTTACAAGCAATTTTGACGCATACATGTGGTCAGCGCTTTCAAGCAGTTTCTCTTCCTGTGCCTGAGTCATTTGAAATATGACTTCCACTCACTGTTGTGTTTACATAAGCACGCAGAATCACATCTTTTCTACAACAGGCAACTACAATGGAAATTACACCTCGACAGATCAGTAGATTTCCTTCTCTAGTCCATTAAATTGCGTTAAGGTCACTGTTCGAGAGCAGGCTGAGGTAGGAGAGAAAGAAACTGACTTCGCGGTTGATGTAAGTACTGCCGAAATCATACCAACCAAATCCGGGGCGGTCTACTGAATACAAAAGTTGAAGGTGTGCACACCCACGTTTAATACTAAATCATATCACTTTGCATAATCCTTTCCACGTTCTGCCACAACTTATTGACAGACACGCGACTGTCATTAAAATATGTCCGAGGCTCATGTTCACCCCTCATCTACACATATAGCGCAGTGCTTTTACTGTCCATTTACGAGCCTTTTGAGACCCTAACAGCACCAGAGGAAACCTACAAATTTGCATGTGTCGATGAAAAGTTATGCGAAATGCAAATGTTTTAGGCGGAATTTATAATTAACTTCCTAGATTGGTAGGCTGTCTGAGGGTTCAGCGAAAGCGGTTGAATGAATTACTGGATGAATGTGTGAAACGGTTATAAAACCAGCTGTGTAGTTTTTTTTGGTGTAAGCACTTTAGGCCACAATACTGTGCTGGACAAGCATAAGATTAGAGATTACACGTTGGTGTGGTTCGTGTGGTGTTAACAGTTAAAGGTTTGGACAACCAACTAATAATGATTTCGATGGTTTACAGTGTGTGATAAGATATCCCTTGGATATCTCGTTTGATGGCTTTAGAATCTTTATTAAAATTCAAACCCATCTGCCACTAATGAAAAACTAAAATTGTGTTACAAAATTTTAGTACAACCTCCTTAAATGATAATTGTTCAAACTATAAAGGCAAGCAAGGAACCTTGTAAAGATATTTTTTATTATAATAGTGGTATAGTAAGATAGATAGTAAGATCCTACTGCGAACGAAGAGGGCAGGACGAATGATAAGGTTGGGTTTAAATCAGGTTGAATGAAGTTTTTGACTTTTTGTCTGTCATTTTTCTGTCTCATCTTACAACCTATATTTAAAGAAAAGTTCTGTAATTCATTAAATAATTAATATTGTACTTGGCGTGAATAAAAGAGAACAGGAATATTGTTTATTCTCAATGAATTTTTATTTAATGGGTTATATCTGTTTGAAATTTTTTTTTAATGGTTTAAATTACGCCAAAACATTTGCGGCGGTTCCGCCAAACCCCACTGTACACTTACCCGAAAAACCCCCATAACTACAACCCAGCCATCATAACTTACTGCTAATGCAATCGCATTAAGCACCTGTAAATGTTTCACGCAGCAAAGACCAAATGTATTTAGCTAAAAGTTTCTGGAAAAGGATTCTTACCTTCATTCATTAATTCGAATTAAAAATTCCCTATAAGAATTCTCTCCAAACTTATCATAAATTCCCTGAAAGAAAACTCATCGGTTCACATATAATGCAGCCGCATAATCAAGGAATCTTAACCTTGAGTTGGCTATTCCCAGCCTCAACATGTGTACAATAAATTTACCTACATACACATTGGCTGACGACCTTTTCACCCAACGATAAATAATCCAACGCAGCTGCATATAATTAGCGCAATAGACGTTGAAACTAATTCCCTAGCATGTACCATGTACAAACAAAAGAACGCTGTCCTTCACCAGGCATTCTGGCGACACGGCAAACAATTCAAACCATTCAAGTATTCCAAATGCATCTACCATCTAATGAGGTGCAACTTGTTTACTCAGTTGAACTCTCAGATCATAAATTCCCTTTGTCCTACATATTCCTGGATCGGTTTACCATTGACCTTCTCACATAAACAAACACAAACCCAATTACAACATCCAATGAGATTCGGCTTGTTTGCTTAGCCGAACTCACATCTCATGGATGCACATTATGCCCTTTCTTTGTTTCAGTTTCGTTCTCATGGCTTTGTCCCATGAACGAACCAATGTACACACATACATGTGTACCACCATGATCTTTATTACGAGATCTGGTTTTCTATTCCACAAAGAGAGACTTTACGTCTCTCTTGTGGTAAGTAAAAACATATCCTTAGTGGAGAGGATATACACCACCACCGAATCGAGGGTGAATCAAGATCCAGATTCCAACCCTCGATGGAGTCCGTAGCGCTGCAGAGACGCGATATATACGCGGAGTAGTGTGGAGTACGTTGGCCAAAAAGTGTAACAGCCACCGAAGCTGATATTCCCATCGTGGTTCAGTTCATACCAATTAACTTTGACGTGTTGATAAGTGTGTAATGTAATTGTTCTTTCCCTCCCACGCTGTGAATTTTCCACCAGGACCTCTCTAATTGAAAAGTAGAATTTTCTAGCGTGTGAAATATTTGAATTGAGATCCGTTGTGAAATAAAAAAACATTAATAATAACAAACTAAGCCGGTGTGTTTAATTTTCCCCAGTTCCTGGGTGTATTTCATTTACTTTCCTTTCTGGTGTATGTCTTGTGGCCGAGTTTTACTCCTTGTGTTGAGAATCATTGGCGAACAGGTTTCTTTTGGTGTTTCATCGGCGAACGTTTTGTGGGGACGAGGTAGAACTCTGCGCCCATGTCGGTGCCACGACTTTGCCTCCCCACACATTCCTAGATTTATAGTCAATAACGTCGAAGCATGAAAAAACCTCAAAAATTATTTCCAAATCAATTTTTTTGAACAACTCTGAGATGTTAAAAAAAAAAAATGTCGACTATATCGTTGACGCTGCATTTTTGAATCTCGCGGTTATATATATGTGGCGGCTCAGCACAAATCACAACTCCCAGGCAGTCGATGCAAGCAAGACTCAGATCGAGTGGGTTTTGACTAATTAAGTCAAGCACACTCTCGGTCACCCTCACACACAAAGGGGAGTCAAGGCTGAATTGACGTGGAGTCGACGCGGCACTACGCAGGTCTCCCTCAAACGTATGACGGGAGCCGACGCTAGATTTTTCCCGCCAATTTTGTGTGACACACACCACATGTGGAGATAATTGTGCGAGAATATGACTCACTTGCAGATCAGTTGCCGTCGCCAACGGACGCCCAGAAGCACACAGCAAAAGGGTTCAGCACTAGCAATGATTTCGACCGCCAATCTACGATTATCATCATCATCATCATCGGCACTACAACCGGGAACCGGTCTTGGCCTTATTTAGCAAGTCCTGAGGCTTGTTAAATTTTCCATAATGATTTTTTTTTTTTTGGGCAAGGTCATTAGGAACCCCATAACTGGTGCGTGGGGGTTTAAGTTTGTGTGCCGGCGTACGACACGGGTTCCTATCACTCACCAACGGATTGTGCACTTAAAATGTACACGAAGGTCAAAGGTTCGTCACACCTGTGCACTTGCAGAAAAGGAAAATAAAATTCACGGAGTTTTTCTTGGTCTATAAGTATTTTTATTGAGGCACTTAGGAACAGCTTTTAAAATTTAACTTGCAATGTTGCTGCGAATAAAGGACCCTTAGGTGATCTTATCCTTGTAATGCACTCAATTTATTTATCCTTTTGACACTAATGAAAACAGTGTTCGGTTTTCTTTGATAACGTATTATTAAATCATAATCATGCCTATTGCTCTATACGGATGCGAAACGTGGGCTCTCACAAAACGGGAAGAGAACAAATTCCGCGTATTCGAGAATAAAGTTTTAAGGGGTATATTTGGCGGTAAATATGATGAGGAGGCAGGACAATGGAGGAAACTCTATAACCACGAATTGGAAGAGCTATACCGCAAACCTACAACAGTGAGAGTAATCAAGTCGCGAAGATTAAGATGGATAGGATTAAGATGGATAGGACCGTGCATAGAGTTATTGGCGGTAAACTAACGGGAAAGAGACCGACAGGACGACCGCGACGAATATGGGAGGACAATGTTAGATTGGACCTCGAGAAGATCGGATCGGATGGCCGAACGTGGAAGGAGAGCGCACAAGACAGGGAACAATGGCGGAGCCGAGTCGGTGAGGTCATGAACTTCCGGGTTCCTACAGGCCAATAAATAATAATAATAAATAAATAAATAACGTATTATTAAATGCATGCGATTTTTTTCGGCAATGATTGTTCGATTTCTTCTTGAACCATATTATTAGATACACACGATTCTTGACGGGGATGATTGTTCGATTTCTTTTGAAACAGATCATTAAATACACGCGGTTCTTTATGGCAACGATCGTTTGATTCCCTTTCGAAACATCTTATTAAATACACACGATTCTTTATGGTGATTTGACCTTACGCCTCATAAAACAGAAGGGCGGACTCGGCTCGCGGTGTGCGTGTGTGGGGGTTTTTTAAGGCTTGCCCGAAGAAATACCCATCGTCCTAACCCAACTACCCCTTTCCCGACCTACAATAAATTACCGATCAAAGCCTCATACCTGAAACATAAACCCACGACAAGTTTACCATCGTGCCATGGCATCAAATAAATAGCATCAATTAAACCACCTCGGTTCATCTGTCATGAACCGATCGGTTACTATGGGTGACCACATGCCCATCAAACACAGGCCAAGCCTCCCGAGTGTTCTTGTCCCAAAAATCCGTTGGTCCAAAAGACACGACATGGCAAATCGCTTGCTTATACAGCTACAGCCGATTATCCCCGATCGGTTGCATAAGCGATAAACTAGCATCGAGTTGGATGTAATCATAGTTTGTTTTTCCTAAACAATCTAGCAATGGGTACGTCCCATGTTTTGTTCACTAATACAAAGCATAGTGCAACTCGTGCCCAACTGCCAAGAGCCGAATTCTTTGCCAGCGTAAATATTCACACTGGAATTCGACTCTTGACCCGCTACGGATGCAATGCACAGTTGACGTGGATAAATACACAACCGTCATTGTGTAATCACCCTGATCACCAGATCAGGTCCCTCGGTACCGTTCTCCTAAACAATCCTCGTACCATTAGCTGAGGCAAACAAACGCGTATCTTAGCGTTTGACCCCCGAAATAGCGTTTCTGTTGACATAATACTCAGAAACCTAATTCTGCATCAACGAATCGCTAGTTTAAATATAGCAACCTTTTTCGGCTACTATACGAGCGACTATCTATTTGCACAGCTGACCTATTTGAATTCAAATATCGGTAGTCAGTTTTTGTTGTCGTTTTTCCTTATTCGACTGCAGCCGATATATGAAATACTGTTCTTCCCCATGTGCAGGCCCTCTTCCTGTTTGTGTGAATCTTGAATAGTGATATCCGCGCGAAACAACATCTAGAATTGTCATCAGAGTCAGATTTTAACTGCCCAACTGCACGCACGTGCCGCAGTCGTGGGGTTTTGAGTCCGAAACAAGCACACGTACCGGGGACGCTGCTTGCCGAGTATCAAATCCGCGCCCTTATATTAATCAAAAGAAAGGTGATTAAAAGAAAACCAAAAATGTGAACAATTATTATAAAGCAAATTACCGTGAATACTGGAAATTTAATAAACAATATATAAAAAACATTAACATTAAAATTACTCCAGTGTGTTTTCTTTGGAGAGTTGTTGTGTTCGCTGTTGTGGTCTATTCATTCTGGTAGGAACAATTTACAGAGAGATATTGGTGGTGTTCCTGCTGAACCAGCGTCCGTGTTGACGCACTAGCAGAAACTAGCCACACGTGCTCCTCAGCGTACCAAACTCGACTGACTAGGAAGGGGCGAGATTCCATTCATCGTTACGTGGCAGTGGAGTCATAGCTAAATAAACTCACTGCCTCTTCCTAGGAACTTGAAAAGGGTTGCTATGCGTGCACAGAGAATTTAGTTCCAGCGAATTACTGCCGTACGGGCTGAATTGGATTCTTTTGTCGCTATGTGGGCGTGAATTGTCGGTTAGACAAAGGAATATAGGTCTTGGTCGTGGCGATGGTTGTTTCGTGGAAATGCAACGCATCGTGCTGGTGACTTACCAATAAGGCGATTGGTGTTGTTTCAATTGGTTTAGTTAGGATGGGAGTCGAAATGGTTTCCCGAGAAACTAAATGTTGCTTGGTTACAAGCGAGGGAAATGGTTTAAGCGAGAAGCGAGCCGGAATGATTTTCGGGGGAAATTAATGCTGCTTGGTAGTAAGCGAGGGATATAGTTTAAGTGAGAAATTAACCGAAGTGGTTTTTGCGAAAAATGTATGCGGTTTGATGTAGTAGACAATTAACCCAAGTAAATTATATAACACCGTTTCACTCGCCTACTCTGACATTTTCTCGATCGCTCCGTCCTCAATCGTTCGCATTTCAAAGTTGATCGTAACAAAAGTTACTGGGAAGGCAGTCGTGCGGCGTTTCTAATAGATACACACACGACTTATAGTGAAGAACAACACTACTTAAAAAATAAGTCAAACAATGAAAGCACACCCAATAAAGCCGTATACCACAGCGACAACATACATAGCATTTCCACATCAGTTGAGTGTACTTGAGTTAGAAATCGAATTCTAACGTGCGGCAGTGGCCTGATGCGTTGAGCTTTCGTTCCATATTTTAGTGATTCTAACCGTGATAGCCTCGGTTCGAATCATACGCGCTTCACTATCGTCGCAAGCGCTTTATATATGCCTATAACTTATCGACCACCGA
Organism: Microdon myrmicae; assembly: GCA_963931805.1. Classification (NCBI taxonomy): domain Eukaryota; kingdom Metazoa; phylum Arthropoda; class Insecta; order Diptera; family Syrphidae; genus Microdon; species Microdon myrmicae. The sequence continues at coordinate 196,237,808 of OZ007496.1, forward strand.
GAATATACTTCAAAATTATGTTATAGATGTCGCTGCCTACTATACATACACTATGTAGTACGTGTTTACCAATGTCAGAGCACGTGTTTCGTCAATCACCTGTACACTGCAGTTCGAGTCGTAGCCACGTGTTTACCGTTGTTATTTTGCCTCTATAATTTATTTAAACGTTTTGAATTATGAGTGATAAAGTGTACGAGGGTAGCCCGAAAGGTCTCCGACCTCAACGTGAAGACAGCAGCACTCGTCAATAAAAGCTAGTGAATGTAGTTGTGCATCTTTTGACAGTTACTCACCAAATTTCAGCAATTTTGGGTGCGTAGGTTTTATTTGACAGTCGTGTGAGTGAGTCGATGTGAATGTTTTTGTGAAAACGGACAAAGTTGAGTATCGAGTTGTCATTAAATTTTTGTTTTTGGAAGGCAATATGCCTACGCAATTTAAAGATGAGTTGGACTCTATGTATGGGAACTCTGTACCATCATTTACCACGGTGAAATTTTGGGCAGCTAAACTTAAACGTGGCCGTGAGCGTTTGGGAGACGACGAATGTTCGTGACGTCAAAAAACTGCAACAACTGACGATAACACCGCTAAAGTTCACCAAATGGTGCTAGACGACCGCCGAATTAAAGTGGAAGAGATAGCAGAGGCTGTGAAAATGTCCAAAGAACCTGTTTGTTACATATTAAATCAAGATTTAGGCATGAGAAAGCTGTCCGTGCGTTGGGTGCTGTGTTTGCTCACGTTAGACCAAAAACGTGTTCGGATGGACATATCCAACGCTCTGTTGTCGCAGTTGGGATGCAATAAATCCGAGTTTTGGCGCCAATTAATTACCGTCGATGAAAGTTGGATACACCATTGTGGTGGATGCAATCGATGGGATGAAGGTTGCGTCCACCGAGAGGTGATGATAACGGCGCGTCTCGGTGATGCGTGATGATGTCTTGCGAAGTTGTGCGTTCAACGAGCCACCGTCCTTAATACGATTCAATTCAATTACGCCAGTAATCACGTATTTCAATTCAGTTGATATTTGTATTAACAAGGGCAAATAAAAGACCAAAACGACTCGATAAATTCACCTTTTAATAGTTGAAGTATCACCTGGTAATCTTTTGTCTCATTCTCTTAAGTGGCGGTTGTGTAGGCGTTGGTGGTTGGCTGTAGACGGACTGCACGGGATGGAAGTTGAAGGTCGGCTGACTAAAAGACGTTAGTGACATTCAAATCTGGGTGACAGCTCTATGGCGTCCCTAGGTAATGAAGCATTGTGGCTGACAGGCGTGGTGAGTATGCTGGTTGGAGAGTGTACTAGACGGCGAACGTACTAGATTCTCCCTGCTGCACTTAGTTGCGTCTCCGCAACACCATTATACGCCCGAAACGAAAATACAGTCAAAATAGTGGACTGCAAAGGGGGAATCGGCTCAAATAAAAAAAAAAACAAAAACTGTTTCTTCGGATAGGAAAGTGATGGCGACTGTTTTTTGGGATTGACATGGAGTTATATATCCATTACAGGAGCATACTACGCACCATTACTTGACCAACTGAAGGCAGAAATTGCGGAAAAACGTACACATTTGCAGAAAAAGAAAATCCTGTTTCACCAAGATCACGCGTCGTCTCACACCTCAGCGGTTGCCACGGCGAAAATCCACGAACTACGGTTTGAACTGCTTGACCATCCGCCTTACTCATCAGATCTAGCCCCAAGCGACTTCTTTTTGTTCCCTAATCTAAAAATTGCGCTCAGAGGACAGAGTTTTTCGTCAAATGAGGAGGCAGTTATTTTGCAGAGAAAAACGCCGAGTACTATTTGGACGGGTTAGAGAAATGGAAGCACGCTGGGAGAAGTGTGTAGAGTTCCAAGGAGAGTATGTAGAAAAATAAAAATAAATTTTAAGAAAAAATGGCTTGTATCTTTGTTAGGTCGAAAACTTTTCATCCCACCCTCGTATAGAATTTTGAAACTTTAAACGCGTTTTTCTCGAAACCACATTGGTCGCCACGATATCTCAAAAACTCGTTTTTTTTTCTTTTAAAGTTAATTAAATTTATTGGAGTCTGAACCTAAATGTAAATGATTTGTTCATAAATTGTTTTTTCTATTGAGCGTTAAAGAGCAAAACAACACAATGCGAAAATCGGTACCTAAAGTTTGCATGTCCGCAATTTTGGTAAATTTCGACTTTCACGGATGATTCTAGTAAGGACTCCAATTACACTCATATATAATAGTTTATGAAAATTCTTTAATTATCGATTTTTGATAATTTGTGCAGTTGCTAGAGTGACCAACAGTAAGGTACCTTTTTTTTGAGACAGTCACATTATAAGGCGAAGGCGTGTCAACAATTATTGTCAAAATGTTTTTTAATAACTTTTTTTTGTACTTTAGAACATATATGTATATATATATATATATATATATATATATATATATATATATATATATATATATATATATATATATATATATACAAACAAATGACAGAAAGTTTGACTTCTTTATTTATTTCCTTCTATGAGAAAAAAATTCGAGAAAATGACCTTTTTTTGAGGCTCTCAGTTGAGATCCTCCCCTTAATCCTTTTGCTCGACGCACGTTAATATTCGATTTCTCATCACGACGTTCGGTTGGGTAATTTCCTTGAAAACTGCTATGCTACACTGGGATCTGCTTTAGTAAATGCGCACACGAAAGTAATACTAGCAATCCACAAAAATAACTGGACGATGTCATCTTTGTACTCGTATGTTTGAAGGACTTTCGGCTAATGTTTGCTGTCACTTTGATGTCGCTCGTTGGTATTAAGGGATTGTCACAGAATGGTAGACAGTTGGCGGTAGTCGCAGAGTTATTTTGAATTTCCAGATGTTGCGAAGATCGTAGAATTCCAGCGTTAACGCTAAAGAATAGAAGTTATCTTCGCTGTCTGCCTTGATTTTACTGTGGTGTATGATGAATGTCTCCCTAGCACTACTGCACTCCTTCCTGTTATAGTATCCACTCGTCGTATTAAACCACACAGTCTTTCACTATATGAAATCTATAGAACCAATTTACTTTACTACTATTTTGAATTTTCTGCAAGTATAAGTGAATTAACATTTCGTTATATACCAGAAGGCAGCCGAGTTGTTTCAGGCTGCTCCGTATCAAGAAGCTGAAACCTCAGCGCATCGTCCATAATCCAATGGAACAAGCCCATTGGCCGCTCGTAGAGTATCTACGCAGCATTATGGACAACAATCCTCAATCATGGGATCAGTACCTGAGGACGGCCATATTTGTGTATAACATCAGCGTACACAAGGGTACAAAACTTACAAGAAAACTTTTGTAAACGTCTGATGCGAAGCCTTTGTATGAACGGCTGGTGTGTTATTCCTCTTCCATGAATAACACGAATCTTCGTGAGAGGGGAGGTGTGTTACGAAGTTGCAAGGGTTATTAAAAACAACAAGATCCCGGGACTGAATTGAATTCCTAACGCTGTAGTAAAGACTGCTTAAAAAAAAGCCGGAAGTCTTCAGTAGTCTCTTCACAACCTGCCTCCAAACAGGACATTTTCCTCAACGATGAGAAGGACCGCGTCTTGTGCTTATACCAAAGGGAGGCACATAGGTTGTCATCATTAAGAGTATGCTGTGTCTTTCGAACGGTATCCGAGGATGCCATAAATGTCATGGCTGGAAGGAAACCACTTGAAACCACAGCTAGGGAAACCGCTGCTTTGACTGAGATAGCCTCGCAATCTATCGGTCCAGATGTATTTTTTTTTAAGATTTCCACCTTCCTACCGCAACCAAACACACACAAAAATACATATACAGAAATCAAAAACAGTATATCAAATACACATAATATACATATACAGGGTAGTACCACATGAAATGTCCGATTTTATCATAAACATTTAAAAACCAATATTATTTTTCCGCAAATTTTTATTGAATCAAAATAGGATCCGTTGGCATCTGTGACATTCTTCCAACGTGATACAAGGTCAAATGTTCCTTTTTCGTAGAAGTGCTGACTTTGTGAGGCAATGAAATCTTCAAAGGCTTTTATGACCTCTGCTCGGTGCCGGAAGACCTTCTGCCGGCAAAATGTTTCCAGATTGCGAAAAAGATGGTAGTCCGTTGGGGAAGTGTCAGGGGAGTGCGGTGGATGGAATTTCAAATCCTAACTGCAACCGATTTGCACCGTTACTTGTGGGGTATGGGGTATAGTATTGTCATCCAAAAGGATCGGATCATGCCTATTGACCAGCGCAGGTTGCTTTTCAGCCAATTTGGAATGCAATATGTCGATTTCCAGGCTCCTCGATAGTATAGTGGTTAGTATACCCGCCTGTCACCCGGGAGACCGGGTTTCGATTCCCCGTCGGGGAGCCTCTGGCGCAAGACTAATGACCGTGCCTGGAAAAAATAAATCATGATGGAAAATTTAACAAGCCTTAGGACTTGCTAAATAAGGCCAAGACCGGTTCCCGGTTGTAGTGCCGATGATGATGATATGTCGATTTCCTCACAATATTTGATAGCGTTTATCGTTTCTCCTGCTTGAAGAAATGAAAAGTTGATTGGTACTTTCGATGTCCACCAAATTGTCATCATAACGTTTTTTGGGTGAAGATTGTACTTTCACCTGCATCCTACCACTGCCCAGATCTTTTACGGTTATCATACAGAATCCACTTTTCATCACAGGTGACTATCCGGTGCAAAAACGGTTCAGTTTGGTTTCTTAATCTAAACTATGCGCAGATTTCCAGGCGTCGTCGTGTTTGGGATTCGTTCAGTTCTACCTACTTATCGAGTTTCTTTACCTTTCCTATGAGAGAAATGTGCCGACTCATTGTCATTGGGGATACTCTCATACTTTGTGTAATCTGCCGCACCGATTTCGTTGGGTCCGCATCCACCGTTGCTCTTAAAGCATCGTCCTCAACTAACGTTTCCGGCTTCGCACCTCGTTCATTTTCGAGCCTAAAATCCCTCGAACGGAACTTTCCAAACTAACATCGTATAGTGCGTTCGTTTACCACTACATCCTCAAATGAGTCATTAATATTTTTCATTGCCAATGACGCATTATGTCCAATTTTAAATCCAGAAGGAAGGGGGTTCGAATTTGAACTGCAGACAGCATGGTACGTAACAAAGCGGCGAAATTTAAAACCGCCACAATACCAAACAACGAAAATGATATCGTTCGGATAGAAAACTCAACATTTTTCTATGTCGTAAAATGTAGCCCCCAAAGGTACACAATCTTTTATCAATTGTTATCAAATTGATAGCTAGGGGTGTCATCCTTTTGCTGGATAAGAAGCCTGTGGGGAGGGGTGTGTTGCGTCGGCGTATGGCGCTGATTCCCTTCTTCCTCCGCCATAATTCACCAATTGTGATTGTTCCGCCGGACACAAAAGGAAAAGCACAAACAGAACTCGACGACGCAACGCCCACAAAAGAAAAAAAGGAACACACCGAATTAGTTTCTTGTAAGATGGCTCTTTTTATTCACACGATATTTTGATATTAAGTTAGTTTACAAAAACAGATTACTTTTCAATGACTACAATTATTATAATTTTAAATGACGCACGCCTAAGTCCGACTCGGGGTAAATAAAAGGCGTCTCTGCAGCGCTACGTGGAGCGGATGGCGAACCGACCGTCGCGAACGGTGGTTGTAATACGACTCGACGATATTAATTCGCTGGCTAAGGAAATTTGGCCAGTGGCACTGGCTCTCTTAATTGAAGGCTTAATTTTCCATCCCAAGAGAAACGTGAAGTCTCTCTTTGGGGGTAGGTAACCTGATCTCATAGAGGAGATCATAGAGATACACATGTATGTGTGCACATTGGTTCTTTCATGGGACAAAGCCATGAGGACGAATCTGAAAACAAAGAAAAGGGAATAATGTGCATCGATGAGATGTGAGTCCGGCTAAGTAAACAGCCCGAATCTCATTGGGTGCTAATTGGGGTTTCTGTTTGTTCATGCCGCTAGTCATGAGAAGCAGATCCAGAAATATGGAAAGGCAAAGAGATCGGGTAGATCATTGTCTAAGCTATGCATTACAGCAGTGCCCCATGCACATGGCGCTAATTGATTCTAGCTTATTTACAGGGTATTGGTGTTTATTGCATCGCTGCCAAGGGCAAATATACCATACCTATTTACATTTGCCTATGCTGTAGGATTTAATTTATGGTTTAAGACGCGAGATGCGTATATTTGCTTTTGTCCCTTAGGTATGTGGCGGTTCCGCCAACCCCACGGTAGACTTACTTTAAAAACCCCCATAACCTCATCCCAAGTCGACGTAAGTTTTCGCTAATGCAATCGCATTAGCATCTTAAATGCTCTACGCATTAAAACAATCAAATTTATATAACCTAAAAGTGCCTGGAAAAGAAAACTTACCTTTCATGCATCTCTTCGCATACAATTTCTGTAAGATTTCTTTCTTATCTTATCAGGAATCTCAAACTAATTCGGCACCTTCGGTGTCAAGTAAATATCCCTAGACGAATTCCTGTAAACAAAAGGATTTGAATTACATATAATGTAACCTTCACCAGGGGCCATGAACATTGCGCTGTCTATTTTTCAGCTTCGCCATGTGTATGGTAAATCTCTTAACGTACACATTGGCCGGCGACCTTTTTCTCCTAGCAATAATATACCCGCAGCTGCATTCATTTAGCGCAATCGACCTTGAAATTCCTAAAAACAATTTTTTAACGTGCATATGCACCATCGATTCCCGACCATTAGGCACCCTTGTTCCACCAATGCAATTCCGCCGTACATGTGTATACCACATGTCCCTGGCATTTCCACGGCCGCGGCAGCTCTTTGATCATTGGGCAAAAGCAAATACACTCGTCTTACCCTAGAGTCATAAAACAAATTTCTTCACATGTAATCATGTATACAAACATCCCATTAGCATCCGACGAGTTCGGTTTTATTTGCTTTACCGAAATCGTATTTCCTGAATGCACTTATGCCCTTTCATTGTTTCAGATTCGTTATCATGGCTTCGACCCATGAAAAGAACCGACGTACACATGTACATGTGTACAATGACGATCTCCTCTATGAGATCCGGTTATCGCCACCGTAAAAGTGAATGCACCCAAATTTCCCTTGGGCAACGATTGAATATCGTTGAGTCTTCTTCCATCCGTTGACCGCCACGGTCATACGTCACACCCGCTCTCCGCTGGCAGCGAAGACGCGTAAATATCCACACTGGTAGTCGCGGATCTACATACCGGAGTCGTGAGGAGTATTTTTGAACTTGTCGGTTTTCAATTGTTTGGCGAGTTTGTGCCACAGATAGTTCTAGTTAGTGAAAAGGAATTTATAAGTGAGTTAAGTAACCTTAATTGAAAACAATAAAAATCAATTGTAATAAATAAAAACAGTATCATTTTACTTACTTTGTTGGTGCATGTCTTGTGGCGAAGTTTCGTTTCTTGTTGGTGCTTTCTTCGGTACAAACCTTTATTGACGATACGGTTGGCGGAACTTTGTCTTTGTGATGTTGGTGGAAGGAAGTGAACCGAGTGCCCGTGCCTTGCACAATACTTCCTTCCTCACAGGTATAGGTCGCCAGCCAATGTATATGGTGAGGCTGGGAATAGGCGACGCAATGTTTATGATCCCTGTTATGATGGTTACATCATATGTAAACCAAATTAATTCGTTTTCAGAAATTCTACTAGGAAAAATGCGTATGTAAAATTGGGATTTGCCTGGCAACCGAAGGTGCCGAATTGAGCTTGGGATTTATGATGTTTGGAACAGGATTCTTAAAGGGAATTTTGAATTCGAATAAATGAATGAAAGGTAAGAATTCTCTTCCAGGAGCTTTTAGCTAAATACGTTTGATAAACTTAATGCGTGAAGCATTTACAGGTGCTAATGCGATTGCATTAGCAAAAACTAATGAAAGGTGGGTTGTAGTTATGGGGTTTTTCCGGGTAAATAGACAGTGGGGTTTGGCAGAACCCCCCCAAGCCCACAGCAGATTATCTTAGACTGAAATCGACGAAATTTATCGGAATCCTGCTCTTCTTGTCCCATGGACTTTTTAATATAATTAATACGTCAGCATATTATATATTGGAGAATTCGAGGTTAACGGCAATATTCCATAAAAAAGGACGATTTTCTCGTTGTTTAGCATCTAATCTATGACTCCTTTCTGATTGCGCGATAGTAAGTTTTAACCTACCTTGTCAATATTAACATGGAGTGTTATGTTTAATCCCTTTTTTGGAGTATTGTGTGGGTAATAATCTTTAACTGTTGCGCTACTTACGTTCATCACATCTAAAGTACCATGGGGAAAGATAGATAATTCGCATTTCGAATACCGTAAAAAGACGGTAGTGAATCGAACCTTTATGGTCCAGAATAGAAATCGCAGGTTCATTTTGCTATGATGCTCCTATTCAGCTGGTGGCTGGCTACCGCGGTATATGCCTACTGATTACAACATTTAAGCAACATAACAAACATAACCTTTCATGGTTATTTTTATTATAGACAACAAATTCCCAATATCTGTAATCTTTAAACTACCAAACAAACGCGAACTTTTGATGCCGACAAGTATACAATTTGTGTCCGCTATATTCTCTAGTAATGGCTATTTGTTATTACAATAAATCATCGTTCAGTCATCACCATCTGGTATTCAATGCCGTAATACCATATAAGACATCAACATCGCTTCTCTCTTAGTAACCAGTTTAATACGTATTCCCCTCGCAACACTCATCTGTGTTGTCTACGCTATCATTCCTGATGGTAGAGCAACATACAATTCCGAAGGTAAAAAATTAAGACATCGACAAAAAGTGCATCAATGGCAACAGGCAGAGCTCTCTAGACAATCAGACTTTGTCCGCTCCAATGCATCTATCAAATACTGTCGATTAAAACGAGAGCCACATCAAATATTGCCAGACGGATGCTGGCCAAGAAAAACAATACTACAATAAGGAATTAATTCCAAGCGCACACACTAAGAACGTCAACAATAAATTGGCGAGAGGAACGAGAAAAACATTCAATACAATTAACAGTCAAGAGCTGCACGAAATAGAGAAAAATACCATTGGCCTAAAGTGCCATCTTTGAGGTACATCTCCTCAGTTTATGTCTGCACGATGAGGTACGGTACAAAAATACTCTCCATTGCTACTGAAACAAGGAATGTGAACAAAAACTCACAATAACAGATGAAGTGAGGTTATGTTAAAGCGAGTTCGACTCGAGGATGCCCCTAGAGAGTACCAACGCCACGCACTCATCGCACAACTGGAATACGTAATCGTATTCTTGAATCATCTCAGCGATTGTATGATACTTCAGTCAATGGCAATTCCATAGGCGGATAGATGAACACTGAATGTGCCGCGCTTGTTACGGATCAGCAAGTAAAACAAGAACATGGAATCGTGCCACGGTCTTTAAATTCAACCAATTCCTCGGTGTTGTACACCAAGCGTGGGTGAAATCTGTTTAAGAGAAAGGCGATTATTATGCTCAAAGCGAGTACAAGCATGGTTTTCCAAAAGGAAATAAAATGTAGAAGACTATAAAAATGACATATAAGAAATGAAATTCAGTTGTTCAAGGGGATACTTAGATCTGTAGGTACGGTGGGTATACATTTTTCAATGAAACCCCCTTTAAAAGTAACGATATTGCGGTGGAGACTAATGTTCTGTAAATTGAGATGACCCTCAGCATTTACGGTCAATTGATTAGATTGTCTGTCCTAATTGCCCTTATTTGATTGACAGAAATGGTATTCATTTTGGAGAAGGATACCTATTCTGGTTTCAGCACAAAGTCACTAAATAACGTGCGTGTAGGGGGTACAATCATTCTGTCTGACAGCAATTTAAGGGCATAGTTTAGAATCCGGTTAGCAATATGATGGCTTCGTTAAGGCTTATACATCGCTTTGTTTAATGAATAGCTTACATCTGACTTACTGTCTCTTCAGCGAATGAGGTACTATACATACGACGGGATGTTGGACGAAACCACTTCGCCTAAATTACGTCAGCCTCGTGTGCATAGCTTCTGGATTTCTTTATTTTTTGTTGATCTACATTGGTAGTTGTGTCCTCTTTCCTTTTCGCGAATATAGGGTAGCTTTTTTCTTTATTTCGTCGTTCAGTTTATACAATAACGTTGCAAAATACTCTCCTCTTCTGACTGACTGCTTTTCCCTTCTGCAGGTAATCGATGAAGATTATGCTATTCGCATCTCAAAGAACGGTGGCGAAAACCTTCCTGGTCGAGCGATGGTCTTATGGCTACTTTGGTCGCCTTTCTAGCCACTCTGCAGTCTGCCTACCGAACTTCCTCATCATCATCATCGGCACTACAACCGGGATCCGGTCTTGGCCTTATTTAACAAATCTCTCCACCGGTCCCGATTTCGAGCCGATGTCATCCAGTTTGGCACTCCCAGGCTCTGGGCGTCCTGGTCTACGCCGTCCCTCTTCGCAGACAAGGTCTGCCGCGCTGTCTCCTTCCATACATCCTGCCACAAAGGACTTCCCGGGCAGGCTCCTCTTCGCTCAATCGAGCTAGATGTCCCGCCCACCGGAGTCGACCGAGGTTGATTTTTCTTAGAACATTAGCTTCAAGGAAGATCGCGTACAACTCATGGTTGTACTGTCTCCGGAATCGTCCTCCCTCACATACGGAACCAACAATTCTTCTTAAGACCGTTGTGGGGTTCTCCAAGGCGCCGAAGAGCCACGCATCGCCCCAACCCCATATAACCTGCAAATATTTGCAAATACCATAGACAACTTACCTGACTCATTAACCCTCACCAAGATTACACAATCTTGCCATTGCATTGACTTCAACCTATGACCTGCCAAGCAATTCGGTTGTTCCCTTGGATAACCGACATAAACATCGTAACATGGCTGATGACCATTTTCCCTATATTCGGTATGACATGCTTACCCATGTCATGCCATGAAAACTAAATCAAACACACAGTATCCCACTGTGCTTGTTTTGTTTGCCAACTGTAATCTAATCATGTGGCCACCCAGCCTGACCAGTTTGCCACCGCCGACAAGGTTTCGGCCGACTTAAAGCAAACATCGCCCTCATAACCATGTCAATCCCCACAGCAATCTTACTGTATTTGCTTTTTTCAAGCAACCGCCGATCCCACGATCATGACTTGCAAATCGATGCATAATACAGCTGCAACCAATTAGCTTGGATCGGTTGCATATGCTATAAACCAGCAATGCATTGGATGCGATTCTAATGTATTTACATTTGCCTATCCAAACAAATGCGCATCTTAGCGCTTGCCCTTTATTAGATACCATTACGGTATATACAAAATACCTTCTAGAGTTTATGATAGAAACGTTGGGCCTATGCACGCTTATGTTTGAACAGCTGCATATATTCTTCTATACGTTCTTCAACGCGCGTTTCGTTTGTCCTTTCTTCCAATAGGAAGACATTCGTTCCAATCTTGCAAGAACCTTCCAATAGGACGCGGATCGGTTCTCATTGGTCACAGCGTGACAGAAGGATTGTTTCTCCTGCGATGGTGTGCGTTGAAACCCATCGCAATCACCGAGGCTGGGTCAATGTCGCCCAGCTAAGAGCAGTCAGATTTAATATCTCAACGTGCACGCACACCCTACTCGAGTCGCCAGAGGGTTGTCGCCGTATTTTTCTAAGTCGAGGGCATTAATATAAGTTGTTTCAATCCAAGTGTTTGTTTTCTTTACGAGGCGTGTTTAAACCAGTAATTTCGGTTGTTGTTTACTACGTGTCAATCAATGTGTGTGTAAGTCGTGCTCGCGAACTGCAACTAAGCCAATTTAATGATTCAGTGTATTGTATTACTTCTTGACACGGAACATAATAAAGGAACAAAACTTAATGAAAAGAAACCCTGGTGTTTTTATTTCTCTTTCGCATGAGACACCGTCGCCGTTGAAGTTAATCCCAGAGGACCTCAATCGTAAAGTTGTGGGAGTTTAGTGACTCCCGCGTCCGTGTTGACGCACTGACTAAACCTCCCGACACAGTCCTCTTGAATGCGGCTAAGAGTTCACAGTGCCTTTTAATGAGCACCCAGATCTCGTATCCATACATGAGTACTAGTTAGACCATGGTATTGCACAGTAGTAGCTTGGATGTTCTGGATAAATTTCGGGATTTAAAGAGCCTTGATAGACCATAGTAGGCTTTGTTGGATTTGATCAGCCGTTCGCGTATTTCTTCTTCCATATTTTTATCGACTGATACTATTGACCCAAGATAGTTAAAGGATTGCGCTACTTCAAATTCGTGCTCCACTACCCTGATAGTTTGAATAACATTAGGTCTTCTCTTCGCAGAAGTTGGCACTTAGTTTTTCCCTCATTAATGTGCAGTCCCAGTTTTTGTGCCGACTGTTCGTTCTAGGTTCAGGAGTCCTGAACAGCCGAATCGGACATACCAATGATGTCTATGTTATCTGCGTAGGCAAGTTTCTGGCTGGACTTGGAGACAATAGTCCCTCTAGTTGTAACGCCATAGTCACCGATTGCTTTGTCCCACGTCAGGTTGAAGAGGAGGCAGGCCAGACCGTCTCTTTGTCGGGGTCCATTAAATATGTTTATTGGTTTGGACAGCAATCCCGCAATTTTTACTTGGCGACAAACATTGGTCATGGCCAATCTACAAAGTTGTATCAATTTTTTAAGAATGCCGAACTCTCTCATGGCATTATATAGTTCTACCCTGGCTATGCTGTCGTAGGCGGCCTTAAAGTCTATAAATAGATGATATAATGGGATCTTAAATTCCAGACATTTTTCCATCTCCTGTCTAAGGGCGAATACCTGATCAATCGCTGATTTGCCTGGGATAAAGCTGTGGCGGGGAAGTATGGTGCGCCGGCGTATGACGCTGATTCACTTCCTTCCGCCTTCGTCACTATGAATTCCGTCGTACACTGTCCACCAAGAAGAAACAAAAAACGAAAACATTTGTGGCTTGTTTGGTAGCCCAACTGATCTTTTATTTAATTTTATGATGCATCTATACAAAAATTATTAAACTGGTAACCGAATCTTAAATTTGTGTTTTACATAACTTTGAGTTCGCTGGCGTATTACTCTTCACTGACCAGATGACGATCTTGTCTACACTTGGATACTTGTAATTAATCACTTAATTTTTACTTGTTATTAGTGGCTCTAAAGGGTATTACTCTCGACTAAATTTAATCTTCGGGGGCGTGCACACCCCTGTGGGATCGCGGCGGTTACCAGACGACTTCCGATGTGCGCGCACTGAAGGTGGCGATGAGATTCGGCGATAATCATCTCGAGCAGAGATGATTCACTTAGTAAGGGAAATTCGCTTTCACTGTGCTGATAACCGGATCCCGTACATGGTACACATGTATATGTGTACGTCGGTTCTTTTCATGGGTCGAAGCCATGAAGGGGCATAATATGCATCCAGGAGATGTGTGTTCGTTGAAACAAACAAATCGAATTTCGTGGAATGCTAATGGGTTTCTGTTTGTTCAGTGCCGCTAGTCATGAGAAACAGATCCAGAAATATAAGAAGACAAGGGGATCGAGTAGATCATTTTCTAAGCTATGCATTGCAGCTGTAACGATAGCCGCAATACCCATGTACATGGTGCTAATTGGTTTTAGCGTATTCACAGGAAATTGGTGTTCATAACATCGTTGGCAAGGGTAAGCATACCATACCTATTTGCATTTGCTCATGCTGTATGATTTAATTTATGGCTTAAGACGCGAGATTCGTATATTTGTTTTGGTTCCTGTTATGATGGTTACAATGTATTTAAACCAAATCATTTTGTTTACAGGAATTCATCTAGGGGAATTTGTCTGGCAACGTAGATGCCGAAATTGGTTTGGAATTCCTGATAAGCTAATAAAGAAATCTTACAGAGAATTGGTATACGTAGAGAATGCATGAAAGGTAAGTTTTCTTAACAGTGACTTAAAGATCATAGATTTTTTATCTCTTTAATGCGTGAAGCATTTTCAGGTGCCTAATGCTATTGCATTGGCGAAAACTTATGCGTCTTGGGATGAGGTAATGGGGTTTTTAGGTAAGTGTACCGTGGGGTTTGGCGGCACCGCCACAAAGCCACACTGATATTGACCAATGGTGGCTTTAGCGTATGGTGCTATCCGATCTTGTAAGACAGAGGAGAGTATTTTTTTTTTTTTTTTTTTTTTAACATTTTCTTTTTATTTTCTTTCTATATTCTTAGTTTCTAAATTAAAGGCTAGACAAAAAATGCTTAAATTCTAGCTTAAATAGCTTATATAATAACTTACTGGTCCTTCGCAGACGCTCTAAGCTAAACATTACTTAATATTTGTATAATTTGCCTTTCGGCGACAGAACTTTGTGGCAATACTTATAATTACTTATATATATTTTTATACTATAAAAAGACAAAGAAAAATTTGAAAAACTTTGTCAATTTTTTTTTGTTTTTTTTTTTTCTTAAAATTCAACTTACTTAACTTACCTAAACTTATCTACTTTTTTTATTTTTTTTTTTTATTTTTTTTTATTTTATGTAAAATCACTTAGCTTAACTTAACTTAAATCTTATACTACCCTAATTCTAGAAAAGCTAAGTCTATGTAAGCTAGCTGATGATAGTGTGGCAGAGGAGAGTATCTTATAGGTGGTATGCCGCAATGTTATACCCCACTGTGATATCTCCCTTTTTATCTATGGGGTAAATTATTCCGCGAGGGCAATCTTCCGGCATCTCCTCTTGCTCCCATACGTGCACCACGATCTCATGAATTGCGTGATGTAACGCTGTCCCTCCTTGTTTAATCAGCTCAGCTGGTATGCCTTCAGCTCCGAGGGCTTTATTTGATTTGAGCTGTCTTATGGCTTCTACTGTTTTCGCAATGCTTGGTGGCGGCAGCATTTGGTCTTGAACTTGCATTGGTGGAGCCTCCAATTCTTGTGTGAGCTGACCATTTAGCAATTCATTGAAGTACATTTCCCATCGCTGATCGAACGGCTGATGTTCGCGTATTTCTCCTTTCATATTGTTATCGACTGATACTATTGACCCAAGGTAGTTAAAGGATTGCACTACTTCAAATTTGTGCTCCACTACCCTGATAGTTCGACCAACGTTAGGTCTATCGAACTTAGGCGTATGATAATGGACCGACGTTTCATCCATTTTTTTTTCATTACACTTCTCTCGGGAGAGGCGAACCTATAGCGCACCGAGATGCCCCTAAATAACTGTTGCAGTTCTTTTTGAACAGTTGCAGGTTGTAAGGCCCCGGAAACATTCGCGTGGGGAGGAAATTCCATATATTTCCCGCTCTATAACAGAACGAATTCTTATGCAGAGATGTTCGCACCGCCGGGAAATGAAAGGCAAATTTATGCGATCCGTCGGATTGTCTCGTGGAGCTCAAATAAACCGAATTTCGCGGAAGAATATACGCAAAAATTAATTATTTTATATATATATATATATATATATATATATATATTTTTTTTTTTTTTATTAGACTTCTCTCGGGAGAGGCGAACCTATAGCGCCGAGTGGGCGCCCCGAGATGCCATCAAATAACCGTTGCAGTTCTTTTTGAACAGTTGCAGGTTGTAACGTTCCGGGAACACTCGCGTGGGAAGGGAGTTCCAGGGCTTCCCCGCTCTGTAGCGGAACGAGTTCTGATGTAGGGATGTTCGCGCCGTCGGGAGATGAACCGCAAACTGGTGCGATCCGTCGGATTGTCTTGTGGAGCGCATATAAGCCGAATTGCGCGGATCAATACCACGAATCTCCGAAGAACAGCACCCGTGATAATATCTGTAAAACAGACAGAGGTCGGCTACGCGCCTTCGATGTGATAGCGACTGTAGTCCCGACGTCAGCGCCGAGTCCCCGATCAGGCGGATCGCTCGTCTCTGTATGCTCTCAAGTAGGTCGAGGGTATGTTTAGGAGCCGAGCTCCAAACATGAGAGCAATATTCGAGCTCGGGTCTAATTTGGGATTTATATAGGAGGAGAAGTTGGGCCGGGGTAAAAAATTGCTTGGCTCTAAAAAGATAACTCAGTTTTCCTGAGGCTGACCTGGCGATGTTCGACACGTGTTTATGCCATGATACATTCCCACAGACCGTGACGCCGAGCAATTTCAAACTTTCCCAGCCTCGAGGGCTCGGCCATTCATCATTAGCTGTGGAACCGATGATCCAGTTTTCTTTGTGAATGTTGTATACTGAGTCTTCGTTGCATTGAAGTCGACAAGATTGGCCTTTCCCCACTGCAGGACCTTATCCAGATCCCGATTCAGAGAATCAATCTGTCTACATCTCAGCTGGTGTGACGCAGATGCACCAATCGGCCGATCACTCGAAAAGGAGGAAACAAGCGTACTATCATCCGCAAAACTGAACACTTTGTTATCCGTTGTCTCCAACAGATCATTTATGTGAAGCAAGAACAAGGTTGGAGCCAAAATAGAACTTTGGGGCACCCCCGAATTAACAGGATACAGATCCGAACACTCGCCGTCCACAACAACTCGGATCGATCGATTTTCAAGAAAACTCCTCGTCCAGTCGCAAAGCTGTTGGGAAAGTCCATATGAACGTAGTTTGCTCAGCAATGCCCCGTGCCAGACGCGATCATAAGCCTTGGAAATATCCAATGCGACCGCCCTTGACTCACCATGCCGTTCAATCGCAGATGTCCATACATCGGTTATAAGTGTCAAAAGGTCTCCTGTGGACCGCCTGCCACGGAATCCGTATTGACGATCATTCAGGAGTCTGTTGCACTCCAAATACTTAACCAACTCTCTATTGATGACTTTTTCCATCACCTTAGATAAAATAGAGAGTAATGCTATCGGACGGTAATTTTGTGGGAGACACTTTTTTCCCGTCTTTGGGATTGGCTGAACTCGAGCGATTTTCCAGCAGGCAGGAAAGGTCCTCTGTGCATAAGATGAGCGGAAGAGTCTGCCAAGAACCGGCGATAGTTCTGGAGCACAGTTCTTAAGGACTATTGCTGGTATTCCGTCCGGGGCAGTTGCCTTCCTACAATCCAGTTCACGTAGAATGCGTTGAATAGTGCGCGGACGAAATCTCACATCCCGCATCGAAGACCGTACCGACGAGATCACAGGTGGCTCCAAAAGGCCGGGATCGAGGTTTGACTTCGCGGAAAGTAAATTCGCGAACACATTAGCTTGAATTAGAATTCGTGACTAATGTCCCGCTGTCTGTCACCAACGGAGGGAAAGAGGAGGACGCGAAGTTATCGCTGACAGCTTTTGCCGTTGACCAGAAGGAGGGCGAACCAGTTGGGCACCGAAGGAGCTTGTAGCGATTCTAACAGATACACACAATTCACAAGCAAGCAAAAATAGTGAAGAACACCGAACGAAAAAAAAATCGAATAAGAAAAATACATCAGAACCGTATACCAAGCGATAAAATAAAAATTATTCACACCAGTGGAATATACTCGAGTTTGGAAATAAAATTCTAACCTCGGTCAGTAGCCTGGTGTGTAACGCTTAAGGTAAAATTTTTTTCGTGATTCGAGCTGTCATAGCGTCAGTTCGAATCACACGATTTTCTTCACTATTATTTCAAACGCTATAATTGGTGACCCCGACGTGATCTGAACACGCAGCATTCACTTCCCATAGTAAAGCAGAACTTCACACACGGTCACGACTTCCGCATAGAGCCCAGCCTCCGACGTTTTCTCGTTTCTCTCTCGTTCGTCCGTCGTCCGCATACGAATCTGATCGTAACGAAGTTACTGCGGCGGGAGTGTGTAGCGATTCTAACAGATACACACAATTCACAAGCAAGCAAAAATAGTGAAGAACACCGAACGAAAAAAAAATCGAATAAGAAAAATACATCAGAACCGTATACCAAGCGATAAAATAAAAATTATTCACACCAGTGGAATATACTCGAGTTTGGAAATAAAATTCTAACCTCGGTCAGTAGCCTGGTGTGTAACGCTTAAGGTAAAATTTTTTTCGTGATTCGAGCTGTCATAGCGTCAGTTCGAATCACACGATTTTCTTCACTATTATTTCAAACGCTATAAGCTTATTGATCACCCGATCGTTGTGAGCCTTCTTCGCGTATCAATCGCCTGGTTGCACGCGTTTCTGATTCCAACAAAATTCGTTCTGTTAACATCGGTGGGATTGGAGCGCCATTGCTTAAAAGCTCTATATTTTGCCGCTGTAATCAGCCCGCATTTTTTATCAAACCAAGGTTTATCAAACGAACTTCGATTGATGGAATGTGGAATATACATCTCCATCCCCAGAAGAATAATCTCTGAAACCGACTCCGCGCAAGCGTTAACATCGGAGTTTCCAAAGCACACCTCAGACCACGGAAAGGATGCGAAGAAATCTCGCAAATCGTCCCAGTTAGCAGCCCCATACTTCCATACATGGCGAAGCTGCCTAGGTCGGTTATTCGCTTGATATGCAAGTGCTTGCGCGACAGATACCAAGCAGTGATCTGAGTTTCCCAGTGGCGCAGAAACCTCTACTGTATAAATACTCGGTTCGGATGTCAAAAACAGATCCAGGGTGTTCGCATAATCGCCCCGGGCATCCGGCACTCGCGTTGGCTCCCCCACGAGTTGAGTCAAGTTGTGGCTTACAGCAAACATCTCCGCTAGCCTCCCAGCCTCGTCGGCTTATCCTGCAACAACGCCCAACCGGCCGTGGAATCATCGATGCGCTCCCATTTTTGGTCCACGGTCAGCAAACTTGAAAACAGCGTCTTGAAAATGCACCGTGCAGCATACAGGTCACAAAAATGATCCGAAACAAAAAATACAAAATGGGTTCCTTAGTTTATGCAAAAACGCTCAGCATGACGTTCCCCTTTTATTAAAATTTGCAAAGTTGCAAAAATTGCGAAGTTTTGAAAAAAAAAAGGATTTTCTTTTATAAACAATTTTAAAAACAATGTTTTAAATAAAAAAATAAAAAATCGGAGCTCGTCTTGCTGAGGCCAAATATCTATAGAATTTCTATGCCAAACTTCATGAAGATCGAATGATTAGTTTTTGAACTAAGTTGCACGGCGTGCGAAATTTTGCGTTTCAAGAAAAACGCGTTTAAAGTTTGAGTAACAGAAAAATCCTGAAAAAATTCGTAATTCGTCCTAACTTACCGCAGTTTTTTGCTAATCTGGCATTCCAGAACCATAGAGAAGACCTTCCTCTTCTTCAAACTGTTCTGGTCTGAACCGAACGGCCGAGCGTCCGACGAGCGCTCGACTATTTGAGTGCTACGCCCAATTAGACTGTTTACTTTCTTTTGAAAATAAATACAAGGAGGTCTCGGATCACTTTCTAACTTTTTTTCTCGTATTTTTGAGGAAATTTCAAAAACAAAAAATGGCTAAATGCCCCCTTAAATCGTCGAATACTGTACTCACAAATCGTTGGAATTCTGAAGGTGCGTTTTTCAATCCGAAAGGCATTCTTACATACGCGTATTGTCCCATAGGTGTCACGAAAGAGGTATATTTAATTGAACCTTCCCTCATTCGTACATGGTGAAACGCACTCTTTATCGAGTAATGAAAATACTTTTTTGTTAGCTAATCTATCAAGCAAATCGTCTATAAGTGGTAAAAGGTAATTATCCTTTAGGGTAATCTTATTCAAAACTCGGTCAACGCACAGTTGGATATCACCCGTTTTTTTCTTAACTAACACGATAGGGGACGCGTATTCTGATTTACTGGGCCTAATCACCCCTTTTTCCAGCATCTCGTCTAGTACCATCTGGACCTGACCTCTTTGTCATAGTATGATAACCGTCGAGGTGAACAATGGAAGGGCTTATCATCGTTTAAAATTAATCTCATTTCACACTCATGTTCCGGCTTCTCGGGACGTTCACAATATAAATACTCTGAATAGAACATATCATAGAATAATTCTTTGTTTTCGTAACTAATGGTTTTATTATTGACAAAATTATTTTTGTTCTTTTGCAAAACGTTATCAATTTCGAGGTTCATTAAATTTGTACATTCATTTGTAATTACATCCGACTCATCTAAATTTATTCTTAAATTTGTTTTCTTTAAAAAATCCCGACCTCAAAGCATTGGGTATCCCATGATGTAATCTGGTACTATTAACAAATTAATTTCGATTTCTCTCTTTTGGAAGGTAATCATACATTTTATGTTCCCTTTACAAGACAACTTCGTTTTATTGATTCCAAAAAAATTTTCATTATTATTAGTTTTTATAAGATTTTTTTACAACAGGCGGTCGATAATTTTCCTTTTTCATACTAATAGGACTGGCGGTATCTATCAATGTTCCTAAATTAATGCGATATGAGTACCTGTCATTTTTTAATATAATTTGATAATTCCTTACATATACCTCTTCTTCATTTTCTACTTGATGGATGGTCCTCGGCTTCTCCGTCTTCCTGTCTGGGCATACGGCTGCATGGTGTCGTTGTTTTCCGCATGCAGCCTCTACATTTCGGTTCTCTTGGTTTCCAGTTTACCACCATGTTAACTAACTTTGCATAGATTTTTTTGTGTCATTCGTGGCATTATATCGGGTTTTCCAATAGGGACATGACAACTTTTTTTTTTTTTTTAAATAAAACGCAAACTATTTGAGATATTTCAAAAACTTTATTTTCGTCTTGAAGTACAATCAAAACATTTATGAATGGAACTCGTCTTCGTTCATATGGCCACCGCGGGCACGTTTGCAGCGGTCGATTCGTTGGACCCAATTTTCAATGACTCGGCCACACATTTCGGCCGAAACGGCCGCTATTTCGCGTTCAGAGTTGGCTCTGAGCTCTTCCAACGTCGTCGGCTTGTTAGCATAGACCAATGACTTGACGTAGTCCCAAAAAAATAGCCTAGAGGCGTTAAATCGCACGAACGAGGCGGCTAACCGACTGGTCCATTTCTTGAGATAACACGCTCATCAAACTTAGTCTTCAATAAATCGATTGTATCGTGTGCTGTGTGGCACTGTGGGGCTTCTTTAAGGATCGCCAGAAGAACCACCCACCGCCCTAACCGAATTCCCCTTTCCCAACAGCAATGCCATTACCTACCGTAGCCTCTTACCCGCATATGAGCAATCCAAAGCTCTTCCGCAATCATTTCTCACTCAATAAGCCCACGGCAAGATCATTATCTTGCCACGGCATCAACCAATACATACCGAGCAAACCACTTCGGCTCATCTTACATGAATCATTTAGGAACCTGATCGGTTCTTCTGGGTGGCAACATGTCAATCAAACATACATCAATCCTCCTGTGTCTGCTTGTTCCAACAATCCGTTGGTCCAAAAGGACACGTCGGGCAACTTGCTTGCTTGCACATCTGCAAGCCAAATTTCCGATGATCGATCGCTTAAGCAGATAACCGATCATCGAGCTGGACTCGACCATAATCGTTGTCTAAACAATCAAATCAACGGCCGTGTCCCACGATCCGTTTCTAAACCGAACACGCAGTAACCTCACTGTGTTTATTTTTTTTCCTACCATCCGTTGGTCCATATCCACCCTGGGTAAATTGTACGCTTGCACATCTGCAAGTTAAATTTCCTCTGATCGGTCGCCTAACCGACAACCGATCATCGAATAGGACACGATCAGGTCCCACGGTATATTTCTCTAAAACAAACATGCACCATCCATCCTGGCCCCTTGCCACCGTGGGCGAAGTTTCTGTTGACCTATCGTCAATCTGTTGACTTAACGCCAAAATATCCTCTATCGTTTACGACAGCAATGCAGCCAGCCTCCGTACACGATCATCTATTTGATGCGCTGCGTATTTGGATTTTCTTTTGCGCACCCGTCGCATTGTTTGTCTTGGCTTTCAGCGAATGGGTTTTCAACCAGACCTGTACAGTCACCAGGGAAATTCTCCCAACAAAACTCAAATCGATCGTTCATTGGTCGTCACCAAAGAAAAGATCGGATTTGGCTCTCACACATTGGTGGAAATCCACCCCCGTTTGCGACTGGTGGTAGGTTCCGTACAACATCACAAGAGAGTCCGATTTCAATCCCCATACCGGACGGTCGCGCCTTTTAACGTTAATTTTCATCCCTCGCCGCGTTACAAGGAGTCAGTTTTTAACCGCGATCAAGATACACGAGTTCAGAGTGCGAGTTAGCGCCTAGTGTTTTTAGTTATTGAGTCGATAAGTCCGTTTGGTTTCTTTTTAAAGTGAAATTGGTACGATACTTTTGGCGATCCTGAAGGAGTTGCAGGCGTTCATCACCAACGGATTATGCGCACTTAGTTGTGAACAGTTCTGAGCTAGTGAACACTAGAATAGACTAAGACTTCCTGGAGTTTTTTAGTGAATCATTTTTCAAAGCCAGTAAACACCCCAACGGTGCTGCATTTCATAGTTCGACGCTGCGTGTCTCTGCCTTTTTTTAATTTGTCCCATGTGACAATTTGATGATCTTAGACTGTAATTTTCCTTAGACCACCAATTCTACTGCTGGGTGTTAATTGGACCAGAAAGAAGGGTAGCTTCCGGTTTTCTCTTCTTGCCTTGCTTGTGGTGAACAGTTTTACCGCGGTAAACTCGAGATCTTCGTGCTTCAGCTTTTGAAGCATTTCCAGCAGAGCCTCCGGTTCCATTTCAGGGTCGACACCCTTTAATAGAACCGTTACGCTCTTCGTTTGTTTCGGCATGAACGAGTAAAATTCCGCCGTGGCTCTTTTTAAAGCCTCTTTAATTTTGTCGTGCTCTGTCACCGCATAGGTGTGAATGGCATGCCTGTTACCTGCCAGTCTTTTAACTACAAAATTGTTTTCTATAGCTAGCTTACAGAGACTTACCAATTCCTTACACTGAATATCTATAGTGTTGATTGGTGGCATCTTTATTTTTGTGTTGTTGTTGTTGACTTGCTGCTGCAGTGTTGCTTGCTGTTTCGGTGGTCGATTTTTTGTTGGTAGTTGCTGTTGCTGTTGCTGTTGATGCCGATATTGATGTTGATGTCGATGTTGATGTTGATATTGATGTTGATATTGATATTGATGTTGATGTTGATGTTGATGTTGATGTTGATGTTGATGTTGATGTTGATGTTGATGTTAATGTTGATGTTGATGTTGATGTTGATGTTGATGTTGATGTTGATGTTGATGTTGATGTTGATGTTGATGTTGATGTTGATGTTGATGTTGATGTTGATGTTGATGTTGATGTTGATGTTGATGTTGATGTTGATGTTGATGTTGATGTTGATGTTGATGTTGATGTTGATGTTGATGTTGATGTTGATGCTGATGTTGATGTTGATGTTGATGTTGATGTTGGTGTTGATGTTGATGTTGATGTTGATGTTGATGTTGATGTTGATGTTGATGTTGATGTTGATGTTGATGTTGATGTTGATGTTGATGTTGATGTTGATGTTGATGTTAATGTTGATGTTGATGTTGATGTTGATGTTGATGTTGATGTTGATGCTGATGTTGATGTTGATGTTGATGTTGATGTTGATGTTGATGTTGATGTTGATGTTGATGTTGATGTTGATGTTGATGTTGATGTTGATGTTGATGTTGATGTTGATGTTGATGTTGATGTTGATGTTGATGTTGATGTTGATGTTGATGTTGATGTTGATGTTGATATTGATGTTGACGTTTATGTTGCTGTTGGTGTTGCTGTTGGCCGATTTTTAGCTTGGGATTTTGTTGTTGTTGGGTGGTTTTCTTCCTGTTTGAGCGCAGATAGTTTATTCTTCCGGCGTCTCTCTTCTAGCCGGGCCTTGCCACCGCAAGTTTCACCTCCAATTCACTTATCGCTTCTTCTTCATCCTCAGACTCCGAGGATGCAAGAGAAGCGAATGAATTGTTTGCCCCATTCCTTCCTCCATTTGATGTTCTCTTTCCTCCATTGTTAATTTCGCGATTTTACTTCTCGTCACAATGGAATTTTTCGGAGCACCTTTTCTTTTGTTTGTTGTTGCGTGATTTTTTACTTCCGTATTCATGCTCTTCGTACTCTTCGATTTGTTTTCATTTAAAATAAAAACAAAGGCAACCTGCTATACGAACTGTGGGGGGCGGGGTCTTGGCACCAGCACGGGCCCAGGGGTCTACCACGTCCCCACGAATTGTTCACTGTCACCCATCGATTGTTCCGTCGAATTCGCCGCAAAAACGATCACCATAGCAGCAGAGAAAATATCACACACAGGAGAAATGAAACACACTATTTTTGTAATTTGTTCCTTATTTATTGTCATTTAATTTAGTTACACTCTGCAGGAATTTATGTTTAGTGAGGACAGATCGTTTTACGTTAATAACTAGACAGAGCACACGAGCACTGATTATTGTTTTTAGATTCATACAACAACGCATTTGATAACACGGAGAATCCAACACAAGTCACATTCCATTTAGTCATCAATAAACTCGATGTATCAAAATAATGTCAAAGGTATCAACGGAATTACGCCAGTTGAAAATAATTAAAGTTGGGCAAACAATATTACCGATTCATCAGCGTCCGACTTTGACTCTGGGGTGCACTCCGATGCGCACCCCATACGCACTCTACTAAGGGGGAAACGCGACCGACTCCTTCGATGGATGAATTACGACTCCATGATATAACCCTTGTTGTGATCTCCGCGCCGTGCTTTATCGGAAACTCGAGAGAAGAGCGCGAAGTGTTGTGAGTGAAAATAAAAGAGCAAAAGATTCGTTCTAAATCTTAATAACAAATTTTACTTTTATTTGAATCGAAAGTTCAGGGATGGTCGGAATGATGGACCCTGGATACACGGCCAGCGGTTCGGCCTCTGGAATTCTACTGCGGAAATTGCTACCCTTTTATTGTTTTTTCCGTTGACTTTTGTCAACTATTTTAGTGTCGAAATTCCAAGAAGCACACACAAGACTTCGTGTGCTTCAATTGGGATTTTGTTCTAAGAATTGTTTGGATAGGTTCTGGGAAGGGGAATCATGAAATGCGTTTTGAATCAAGCATTTCATGATCTCAGGATTTTGGGAATTGAGTCAATGTACGACGAATAAACTTTTGGTTAAATTCGTTGTTCATGTGACTCAATATGGAATTTGGATGTATTATGTATTCATGGGATGTATTGGGGATTTGGACGGGATTATTTGATGATATTGGGGATTTGGATAGGGGTGGCGATTTAGGATCGCTACACCCTCGTTTGGGGTGAGTTTGGTGGTGTGGCGAAAAGGAAATGAAATTTTCCTTTTGAGACCGACCAATCAGAGTGGATCTCCGGTACATAGATCCTAACGAGGGTGTGACCACTTACGCGCGGATCACTTTGTTTGCTCGTGTCGCGAGATCTTGTGTGTAAGAACCGTGGAAATTCACATGCAAGAGCATATTTGGACGAAGTGTTTGCAGCTGTTTAAATATGGCGCTGGTGATTAGGATGCGTTTGGGATGATTACACAATGACGGTTGTGTTTACATCAGCGTCGATTGTGTATTGCATCCATAGTAAGTTAAGGATCGAATTCCAATGTGAATATTTACCCTGGCAAAGAATTCGGCTCTTGGCAGCTAGGCGCGAGTTGCGCTATGCTTTGTAGGTTGAATAAAAACCGCCTTGGGTACGGATACACTATAAAAATCTGTCGCGCACGTATGGGAGAGCAAACGCAGGCAGACAGGGGTTCTGCTGATTGTTTTTATAATCCATTTCGGTTATCTAGTATGGCAACCGAAATGTTTTCTTTTTAGAACAATGCTGAGATGCATTGATGTATGCGGTACTGGCGTACCGATTTCTTCCAGGAAAAATGATATAATTGTGTAGTGCTCCAGAAGCCCTACCATTAATATCCTCCCCCCTCTAAATGCATATCCCATAATTCTAACATAATTCACCCATAACCCAAAAGTTTCCATAACCAATATCGAGCAACTATAGCAGCTGCTCGATATAAAATCCAAAAACCCAAACGATTCTCAGAATTGCTATTTCATTCCACAAGCCAAAAACCTTGGCAGCAGATTCAACACAATCAGCAAAATCCATTCGAGCAAACAGTGACATCATGCCAACTTTCATGTGGTTCGGAGTCCAGGTACAAAGAGAGAGAACGAACATGTTTTCAGGTCACCTTTTACTCTTATCTTTTTTGCTCTTTTTCCCTTTTATTAAAGATTGCTCACGATCATGCAGTCAGAGTCAATCATACCTTTGTCAAGATAACATCATCATTCCTGACCATTTCATATTATTGTACTTTTGCACGTCATACCAACATAAATAAATATACCATTATCATTTTAACTAAATCCTTCGCTTTTCTTTTACCCTCGACACTCCGCACTCTTCTCCCAATTTATGGGAAAGCACGGCGCCGGAGCATAACAATTCCGTGAATGTCCTTGATGGGAAAATGCTTGAGGGTGTTAATGCGCTTGCATAAGCGAAAAACAATGAGGTCTCTAGAGCTTTAGGGTAGGAAGATTTGGAGGTAAGTGGAAAAGGTAGCAGTGGCTTCAGTAGAACGGCCACAGAAACACGACGCAAGTCGGTTTCTCCCTAACCTGACTCGAACTCGCCTACCTCCGACTAAGTCACTAAGACATCTTACACTCGCGCTAAATGATGATTTCAAAACTAATTGCTTAACGAGCAATATATTGTTAGTTATTAATTTCACACTTGTGACCGAGGTGATATATTTTTCTTCTTTTAGTTGCGAATGTTATTATTTTCCGCGCTTCACTTCACTATTTATTCGTTTATTATGTTTTGTTTTGTTTGTTTGATTTTAAGTTTTTTTTTTTGTTTTGACTGTCTTGTATTTGTCTTTATTTTATTATTTTTTATTTTTTATATTGGTCGATTCACTCAGTGCCGCGAGGATGTAGTGCTCTAAAAAGCCCTACCACCTTTTTCCCCCATTCCTAATCCAAAATCCTAGCTATAGTACGCTAAAACACATAAACCTATCAAAACCCGAAAAAACCCAAACATGATTCAAAATTCGCAATAAACGAATCAAACATTCGTTTATTGCCTAACATTTGCCCCCACGGCATTATTAAATCCAAAATCTCGAATTAAATTAAAATTCACAATAAACGAATCCAATATTCGTTTATTGTTCTACATTTGCTCCACAGCATCCCCCAAATCTAAAATTCAGAGATCGTTATCTCTATCCCAAAAATTCCATTGAGTTAAACAAACAAAAAACTCAAAAGCAGATACATTCACACATCTGCGCGATAGTTTCATAAGAATTCAAGAAATTGAATTCTTATCTAAAGTCAATACAACATCTCGCTCGAGATATCCAACTAAATCGGGATACAATTTTCGATTTATAAAGGAATCGTTTTGTGATCTCCAGGCCGCAGTCTTAAATCGATCTTAGTCCCTGGAGGAAATACCCCAGTGGAAAAACTAACGAAAATAATTGGAAAAATAAAACTCTTTAATTTGAAAACGAAAACAACACGGATTTTCATTTAGCGGCCAATTGATAGCTAAGTATCACCTGGCCTGGAAGACCAAGAGAAGACCAAGGACAAAGGGCCAATTAAGGACGTTACTCTTCCCTCAGGCATACGAGGAAGCACGGTAACGACCCCTTTTGTAGGACGAGTTTCAGGAGCGGTCAAATTGTAAGAGATCGCCTTGTCCTTTTAAGGACCAGGAGACACGCTTCCTGGAACAAAACCCCTACAAAGAATGCAACAACTTCACAATAATTATTTAATACTTTCAATTAGTATACTGTTAGTTTTTAAATTGCAATAACTGTTAACTTTTTTATTTATTTAATTTGATATGTTAAACTACACGAATTACAACACTGGCTCCTCGATAGTATAGTGGTTAGTATACCCGCCTGTCACGCGGGCGACCGGGGTTCGATTCCCAGTCGGGGAGCCTCTGGGGCAAGGCTAATAACCTTGCCTGGAAAAAAAATCATTATGGAAAATTTAACAAGCCTCAGGACTTGCTAAATAAGGCCAAGACCGGCTCCCGGTTGTAGTGCCTATGGTGTGATGATGAAACTTTGCGTAGATTCGATTTGGAAAATGATCAATACACTATAACATAGAAATTATTCGCAATTGATTTTTATATTGAATTAAATTCATTTTGTCACAGTACGAAACACATCGTCCGTGTAAATGTAATGTTCATAATTGAGAAATAATACTTGTTATGTTTGTAATGACGATATTCTATCGCAATTCAGTACCAGGAAACAGTTCTCTAGCTTATGGTCTATAAGTTTGTTGTGAAAAATTCTCCTTCCTCTGGTCGACCTATCACCTTAATGGTTAATGACATTCTGAACAATGGTCAAAACAACGGACGTTATGAGTAGTTACAACCTCATTCTTATTTTGGTAATATTCTCTTGCTGTTGTAGAACTATTATAATAGAACGTGACACGGATCTACATCAATTGTTCGAAGTTAAAACCTGGGAATTATACAATAAACTAATAATGGTTCAAATGGTAGAAAGAGCTGAAAAGGAAATAATTGGACAAATAAAACAGTTTTTGAATACTTCAAGAAAATGCTGACAATTTTTAAAGAAAAGATCTGACACTTCTCATTACAGCATCACTGTATACAAGCTGTAGAATTTCCACAACACAATACTACATTGTGAAATCCCAAAAAGTCCAATGTTCTTTTTCCTTTCCTCCTTCTCTTAACAGATATCCATAATTATTTCATTGATCTGTAGTGGCTCAAGCGTTTTCTAGTTCCTCGCGAAACATCTAACGACAGTACACTCAAAGGTTAATCGCTCTGAACACTTTAACGGAGCAATAGACATCCGTTCTAGTTTAAGGAATTAAGACATCTTACGCGGCAACAAGAATACCTTACGATGTTTGCGATGTGCTCCTCCCGGTCCCAATGGCTGCCGGTGTATCTCATTCCACATGATAATAATCATCCTTAACAGAAATGCAATTAACCGAACATTGAATTGCAAGCTGGCGCATTGGTCGCTGTCCCAAGGATAGCTTTCCGATCGGCCCGGAGGCTTGCGATTGCAGATAAAATATTTAGCACTGGTGAGGCGTGCGCCAGTTGCCTGTCGCGTGCTTTTTTCCTTTCCCGATTACGTGGATTTAATTGCCAAGAATAATCATAAAAAAATGTTTCTATCATTTTGTGCGAGATGTCTCCGAAGCCATTGATTGAATATCAATGCTGGAGACAGGCCATCCAAGACACGAGACCGGAGACCGGAAAGTGGGGACTAGAAATGCCTCCATTTTATCAGTATGAGTTTTATCGTTACCTAGGCATCGAGGAACATGATAGCTACTATCTAGGTCCGGCCTGTCTTAGCCACCAGCATAGCACTGATCTGGTTTGAGAGGTTGCAGCTCGCACGCACAGACTCTGCGGTACCATCTTTGGAATGAGTTTCTAGGTCTTTCATTCTGTTAACATTCCACTGTTATGCGGCAATAGGTAGCATTGGACCGATAGGAGAAAAATAACAAGATGAAAAAACAAAATCACCAAGTGAGTAAAAAAAGACCACGACAGAGGAATTAATGCAAAGGTGAAGTGCATGCCGAAGCCAAAGAGATTCATTGAGTAAGGAGTGCTTTGTTGACGCATCGAGTGCTTGGGCGCTGGTTTTTACGCGTCTCAGACAGCAGAAGTGGTACCTTGGTGCAGAGGTGCGTTCGTTGGCCAATCGGCTGCGTAGTGTTCTTAATGAATGTTTCCTTCTGTTCATGGTTGTTTGAGGCTTTGTTTGCTTAAAGTCATTGAAGAAGTACACTGGCGGACAGGTAAGTGGATTGCCTGAACTTCTTTGTGATTTTGTATCGAGACAAGATGAGACATTGTCGTCCGGCTTTGACCGTGACATTGTCAATGTATAGAAAAGATTTAATGCAGGTGACAGTGGAGATCTGGTAATGGCAGGAGTATAGCCTTTGATTGTTGGTCTATTCGGGTACATCCAACTTTGACGAGGTCAAGTAAAGTTTTTTCCAGACAGCCGGGCCAGTCATCTTTTGAAATGGCAATCTCGGTGTTTTATGGGATTTTTATGAATGAGGATAACAAAACGCAGCAATTTCAGTTTTGCTAAAAATAACGTATTGTTTTTTATTAACCTTAAGTATCTCAGACAGAATACTTCATTTTAGACATCTATGTAAAATTTCCATAAGAATGACTTTTGAAGTGTTTCACAGTTAAAACGAAGAGTTCGTTTTGCATATCAAAAATTTATGTACATACTCTAGACCTTAGAATTGCTCTGTGATTAAATGTGTAGCCAACTGAATTCATCCATTTTCTGTTCATGTAGTATTTGACATTTCAATTATTCAGTAAAAAAAAAATTCGGTTTCAATTATTTCACGGGACATCATGCAGTAAATTGCATTGTCTGATAGGGCTTCAGATTTTACCCAGTAAAAGCGGCTTATATACTTGTTTTGCTTACCATCGTCAGATTCATTTGGAGACTCACATGGGCTTGCTGGGGTTAGGCTATGACAATCAAACAGCAAATGAGGGGCCTTTGGTGGGTAGACTGATTTATTCAGTCGTAAAGATGTTACATAATTAATACCACCCGAATCATTAAGCTGATTCGCGTCTTTAAATTCTTTACAAAAAGCCTACATCACACGACACCGTTTACCAATAACAAAACATTTGGTCCAATCCATAAATTCTTTTTCACCTTAAAAAGTTCCCAAGAGTAATGTTCCCGTTTGTGTACGAAAAGTACAGGCTATTCATTTACGAATATTCAGCAAACAGTTGTCATGACAACGAATAAACAACTAAATTGCTAGCTGTCAACCGACTTCATTCAATTATTTCTCTTTCTTTGTTAACTACTCTGAGCAGACGGTCAAGCAAATAATGCTAATCTGTAAATATCATAATAATCTCTTGAAATAAAACTTAATAATTCACAATACTCAAATTAATATCAACTTGTTTGCATTTCTGGAGGATTGTTTCTAGGATTGCTGCAGTCAATCAATAATAGCTGTTCAGCGTCGAGATAGTTTCCTCGACGTGACAGCAAAAATCCTTTTGGCGTTGCCCAGCAAATAATGTTGTTCCGTGGTCGTTAATTTTTGACCAGAAAAGCAAATGATTTTGGCGTTATAGCCAGCAAATAGCAAAAAAAAAAAAAAAAAATTAAACAATTAACATTTTAAAACACACTAAATTAACCTTTATTTCACATAAACGGCTCAGACATAAAAAAATAGGTGCTGAAGGCACCGTATACACTTTCAATTAACCAACGTTAAAATATATATTTGTAGAAAAACAGTACAACAAAAATAAAAACTGTGTCGAAACAGTAACGATGTAAACGGTTAATGAATAGACAATTATTGCTCGTCTATTCAGCAATTGGTGGCGTTCAGTGCCAGCATGTTTTGCCGTAATGGTATAATGCGAAATTATACATGTTGCGGAACTGCAACATCTTCCCGGGCCGCCGACAGTGGACCCAGTAGTCCTCTTTAGTTGGCGTCACCAACGTGTTCATGTCAGCGCCGTGGGAAGTCGCGGTTGGTATTTGTGGTTGAGCTCAGAGGCCTTAATGCTCGTGTTACTCATGAACCGGTACGGTGCAGAGGTAGGGTGGCAAATTTAATTATATTGACTACATCTGATTTTATTAATTGAGTTAATTTGTTACAAAATATAATTAGTTATTGTTTCAATTCCTAGTCAATTATCAGTGTTAGTGTGTGTGTGTGTGTGTGTGTGTGTGTGTGTGTGTGTGTGTGTGTGTGTGTGTGTGTGTGTGTGTGTGTGACCGAAGGTCCAGTTGGCCATTGATTGCTCAGGTTGTAGCTTGAGATATGGCCGTCGTTGTTTGATGTTGATATTCTCCGGCATATTGTGGAGGTTGCCTGAGAGGCGATAATTGCCGCATCAGCTGCGGCAACGATGTGATCTGTATTTGTGTTATCCCATTGGTTGAGGTCATTATGGTTGAATTGATTACTATTTAGTTTGTTGTGTGATTTGTGCGTTTAATGTTAAATGTTGGTTGAATCGTAAATCCCTGGTGTCATTGATGAACTTCTTGGACGTAGTCTTCTCCTTGGATCGTGGATCCCTCTGTGTCATCGATGACCTTTTTGGACGTAGTCCTCTCTTTGGATCGTGAATCCGTATGTAAAATTTCAATAAGTTGGACGTACTCCTATGTTGGATCGTAAATCCGTATGTAAAATTTCAATAAGTTGGACGTAGTCCTATGCTGGATCGTAAATCCATTTGTATGAAGTATCAATATGTTGGACGTAGTCCCATGTCGGATCGTAAATCCGTTTAAATGAATAAGAATATCTTGGACGTAGTCCCATGTTGGATCGTAAATCCATGAGTGGTAATTGAGCGATGTTGTGATTGAGTGACGTAGTCGTCAATGTGTTGAAATTGATGGGTTGTAATTCCACCATCTTCTCAGTATGTCCAGCCTGTGCCGCTACCAGAAATGTTAGAATTACCGCCAACTGCCTAGGATCATCTGCGTCTCGAATCCAAGTTGATTGCTCTGGCTGATGCTGTTGCAGTTGGGGATATGTCCCATCTACGCCGCTAAACCAATGCTCGGCGTCGGGCGAATTTCTTGATGGGAACTGAACTGTCTGTCGGCAGCGTTACCTGTGGTCGTATTTGATGAACTGGTTGAATGATGGTGCTGGACATGGTGGCTTCTTCTTTTTGTAGTGTTGTTGTTGAATGCTTGCGGCATATCCTGTTGAATTACAACTGACATTTGATAGAGCCAGAGAGTTTGCGCTTCCGGGTTGCTATTAAGAAGATTACTCTGTTGATCAATAGAAGCCTTCGTGCCATTGTGCCGAAGGATGAAATAGTCCTAAAGCCAGGTACCTTTCTTCTTCGTCTGGTGGCTGGACCATATGTTCACGATTCGTTTCCTGTTGGTCGGATTTCCCGAAGGGTGCCGGCATCTTTCCTGTTCCTCGTTTTCTTTGTCCCTTCATCTTAATTCCGAAAGCTTATCTTAGACACCGACTCCGTTGGAGTGGTGCCCCCGTGGCAGCTATGTGCAATGGGCGGTATTAAGAGGGTGCCCCCAGAGCATTTCGTCCAGGCGGCGAAAGCGAAGAACCCCAGACACTTAACAGCGATGTGCCTGGGTGGCGAGAAGTGACAAATTCAGGATGCTCGAACGATGAGTCCAGGTGACGAGAAGCGGTGAACTCCAAATCCGCGACAGCTTTCCTATGACATGCTTCTCCGAAGGGTGCCGGCATCTTTCCTTGTTCTTCGTTTTCTATGTCCCTTAATCCTACAACCGAAAGCCTATCTTAGACACCGACTCCGTTGGAGTGGTGCCCCCGTGGCAGCTACGTGCAATGGGCGGTGTTAAGAGGGTGCCCCCAGACCATTTCGTCCAGGCGACGAAAAGCGAAGAACCCCAGACACTTGACAGCTTGCCCAGGTGGGGAGAAGCGACAAATCCTGAATGCGTAAACGATACGCCCAGGTTTCGAGAAGAGGTGCCCAGGAACGGATGTGGATGAGGCGGTGAAATCGCAATTCTCGGAGTTCTTGGCTTTATTCATCTGCAATTCGATTTTTGGGTTGATACTTGCAGGTATAGGCCCGGATGTGCCGTTTTTGACAAACTTTTCTTGGTACTGACCGCTTAGATTTGATTGAATTGTCCTCTTGACTGTTTTGGCAAATGGGCCCTCGTCCTCTTCTTGAGGTTCTTTCAATGTACGCGGGGCGTATCGAATTCTCTAGCGTGGGTCGTGAAAAGTGCCTACAACATCGTAAAAGAGGAGCCGAATGATGTCCTCAACCTGGTGCTGGGAACGATTAGAATGTTGCTGATGAATGAAAACAACCTTGGATGTTGACAAGTGGACTGTAATTTGTTAAATGCAATATGATTTGGTAGAATGACTAGCCTTTCAGTTACTAACATTGAGATCAATATTATTACTTAGGTTATTGTTCGACTGTATGTTAACGTTGAAGTGTAAGTTGCTTATATTGGAGGTTGTAATATGGGAAAAAACAGGAAATGTATATTATTTTATTTTATTTTCCGCCGATTACAAAAGAAAAATTATTAAAATCAATAAGCAGGTGTTAGTTTGGTTTGCAAACGTAATGAAATACCCGACCAGTATGGCTGGTATATGTCAGTCCGATTTGAAACTCTGGAAATAGATATGTGGTAAGTATATTCCACTCTCCTCGCTCCTCAATAGTATACTGGTTAGTATACCCGCCTGTCACGCGGGAGACCGGGGTTCGATTCCCCGTCGGGGAGCCTCTAGCACAAGACTAATGACCTTGCCCGGAAAAAACAAATCATTATGGGAAATTTAACAAGCCTCAGGACTTGCTAAATAAGGCCAAGACCGGTTCCAGGTTGTAGTGCCGATGATGATGATGATGATATTCCACTTGACCACGGTATATTCGTTTTTTAGAATCCCATCTGCCAGAGTTCCAATCCTTTTGAATACATTCAACGTTTGGTGATGTAATACCTGCATCAGATTCCAATTGTTTTCGGTAGAATTCCTTTCTGCGTTCTACCTGATGTTGAAATATTTGTGCTGCAGGACCTGGGCAATTAAAATCTGCAACAAAATGTTAAATGTTGAAATTGACTGAATACATTCCTGTGGGTCGTTTTCCCAGAGGTCTTGGTCGTATTCTGTGAAGGAAGTTATTAGAAATATAACATCTTCAATATTGCAACCATGTGACGTTTAATTAACTTCTAGGAATAGACATGAACCACGGCATTTTTTTAGGTACATTGAAAATGTGTTAAGACTCGCTGTGACAAAGCTCCGTCCTTACGAGTTTGGTCGAAATCCTTGAGTGAAATCGAGAATACCTGACATGAACGCAAGAAGATACCATTTCGCAAATCTCCGATAATTATTATCAACGGTTTCGGGACTTCTGTGTCTTCCAAATATGCGTACGATTATGTCGGGAGCATGGACAATTGCATCCACAATATTGCTCCGAATCACTGCACAGCACTGTTCATTAATTGCGAAGGTAATTGTTTCGCCAGGTTTGTCTCCTTGTCGAACCAGCAGGACGAAGTGAATTTCTTGAGGTAGATAGCTTCAGCTTGTCTAGCTGGTAATTCAACTCTTTTCGTCATAACAATTTGTAAAATCGTTGGAACAAATCACATAATTTCGTAGATCTGTGATAGTTGTTCTTCGGTATGCTTTCGCTGCTCAAGAACTACAGCTATTGGGTCCCGTATCAGTTCCGTCCGTTCATTCTGAGCCATATTTAAATAGCTGTTATTGTGTCCAGGTTCACTACTTTAATATTACTAATTATTTAATGTATGTTATTTTAAATAAATATTCCTTTAGTTAAAAAAAAACGATAATCGCTACCCGGCGGTAGACAATATCGATGAAAGTTAAACACTTCGACAGACACACCACACAACACTTTTATTTAAGATCACTTGGATCTCTTAATTAATTTATATATATTAAATTATAAATTCAATTGCCACCTACCTTGTTTCGTTGAATTTCCATTCAATTGGGCGTAATCCCTTTGAAGTAATCCTGGTGTGAAGTACCAATTGGACGTAATCCCTTTGTGTATTGGTAGTTCCCTCGTTGAAGATGTTGGCGGATGTAAAATCCGGCTCGCTGCTGTGGCCTGGAAATCCATATGTTGGCGCCTTGAATTTGCGCCGACTTCTTGCACGGATGTAGTCTTGCACACTTCGAGCGATCCGGCTCGAAGGACCAAAATGTTCAGCGTCGAGATAGTTTCCTCGACGTCACAGCAAAAATCCTTTTGGCGTTGCCCAGCAAATAATGTTGTTCCGTGGTCGTTAATTTTTGACCAGGAAAGCCAATGATTTTGGCGTTATAGCCAGCAAATAGCAAAAAAAAAATTGAAACAATTAACATTTTAAAACACACTAAATAAACCTTTATTTCACATAAACGGTTCAGACATAAAAAAAACAGGTGCTGAAGGTACACTTTCAATTAACCAACGTTAAAATATATACTGTCAGAAAAACAGTACAACAAAAATAAAAACTGTGTCAAAACAGTAACGATGTAAACGGTTAATGAATAGACAATTATTGCTCGTCTATTCAGCAATAGGTGGCGTTCAGTGCCAGCATGTTTTGCCGTAATGGTATAATGTGAAATTATGCATGTTGCGGAACTGCAACAATTGCGTATCTTCGTCATAGTATTCCCGATAACCTACTCTTTATCATGTATTGTTCACGAAAACCTACTCCTCCCTTATGCAAAGCCAGTCTCAACATATTGCAGCATAAAATGAGACTACTGATAAAATGAAGTATATATTCTAAAACTCCCTACCGAATAAGTACTAAAAAATGTGTACCGCCGTTGTTTTTATATGTGTCTTCCTCTTTGTTATCAAACCGGAAAAGCCAAAGACAAAATGAAAATGGAAAAATACTTTGCAAATAAGGTCTTGAAACTCATTACTTAATTGCTTCCTTTCATTGAATGTAAAAATCGGATAGATTCATTTTCAGGATTTTTTGTTTCAAATCAGTTTGGCGTAAGAAGTACTTAAGGGGTCCCTTTATTTTAGTATTATCAGGTCCTCTTTATCCCCCGCTTGGTAGAAACCTTGACGCGGTGCGGGGGCTTAAAGTGCAATGAATCACTCAGGCTATGCTCACGGAAGCATATGCTTCCAGTAGGGCCACCCATATCAGACAGGCTAGCGAGGAGTAACACACAAAGATCTAGCACCCCTAATCCAGGGTGTTACGCGTCACCGTGCCCATTGGATGGTTTGCAGCCAGGGGTATACCGGCTGTATTATAACGGCACCTCTCTGACACCGGGTCGAATCAGAGCAGTAAGCAGACCTTACCACATCAAAACGGGGCTCTGATGTGGCGGACAATTTGAAACCCCAAGTCTCGTGGGATCAAAAATGAATAACCAATATACAAAAAACAATCCCACGAAAAACCCGGTAGGGGTAGGTGTGATGAGCCGACACTACCATAAGGGGAAAAAATCATAAAGAAAACACCGACTCGGCAAAAAGAAGACGTAAGGAAAAACGGGAAAAGCGGGATATACTCGTCGGCACGTGGAATGTTCGAACGTTATATAAACCAGGCGCGATACAGACGGTCGTAGAAAACGCGAAACAATATAAAATGGGCATCGTCGCGCTTCAGGAAGTTCGACTCCCACATTAAGTAATCGAAGCCAACGGGTTTACACTGGTGTGTGGAGGTACCGATACACATAACCTCGGAACCGGCTTCATCATAAGCAAGAAAATTACGTCCCATGTAAAAGATGTGAAATTTATTAATGACCGAATGTCGGTGCTAAAAATACAGGGCCCATGGTACAATTATGTATTTATAAACGTACACGCCCCAACAGAATCTACCGACGAAGAAACGAAGGACACATTCTACGAGACCCTAGAGGAAGCATTAGATGGGATCTCATCATTCGATGTTAAAATCCTCCTTGGCGAACTCAATGCGAAAATTGGAAAGGAAGATATCTTCCAACCAACAATAGGAAATGAAAGCCTACATGACGTTTCAAATGATAATGGCATTCGAATTATCACGTTCGCAGCGTCAAAAGATCTGGTAGTGAAAAGCACGATGTTCAAGCACAAGCAAATCCATAAAGCCACATGGATATCACCCGACGGCGTAACGCGTAACCAAATAGACCACTTCCTCATAGACAAAAGACACCACTCGAATATCCTTGACGTAAGATCATATAGAGCAGCAGATTGCGACTCCGATCACCTTCTAGTGATGGGCAAAATTAGAAGTCGGCTTGCAGCAAACCCACATGGACAGTCACGGGAGACGAGCAAAAACTTCGAGATAGATAAACTAAAAGACCTACGTAAAAGGGCGGAATATCAAGACGAACTAACGAATAGATTTATCATCCTAGAGTATGACAGTAGTGAGGAAGAGGAAGCCAATAGTGTGGACACTTGTGGGGGGTTTCTCTATTCTACATGAGAAACAACCCACAATTCCAACCAACATTTCCACCTAAATTCGACCGCTTTCAGCGCGTCATACTTACCAATTTCCTTTATATGTATTCCCCTGTAAAACATTTCAAACGGACGTATAGCTTAACTCATCATCCTTTGCAGATAATGCATAATTGAGTTTAGCTACATAAATGTCATACGGCAACTCCATTCTTGCTAACCATGAGTTTCCCATCGGAAATCTCATGATGTCGGTTAGCAACAACAAGTCTAAAAGAACGACGCTGTTGCAACATAGCAAAATAGCTGGGGTAATTTCAGCGTCATAGAGTCTGGTTCTCACGCGAATTATTTCCCAAACATCAGCGGCGTCCTATCGACTTTCCCTCAGATCACCCATTCGCTTGGGATCAACGATCTCTCTTTGCAGGGGAGTAACATCCGCTAGGGTTCTCTCTCATTCGTATTTCTTTCCACGGTTCAATGCGCTTTAACTACACCATAGCCGTACCACTGGGTCAGTAGGTCGTGTCAGTAGTTGCATCTGATACCAACACACACAACCAAAGCTACCCCGAGATCACAGCATATCATGTTTTCTGTTCTCTCATTCTTCATGTCCGTCAATTACCCTATTAAGAAAAGTTACTCATACTTTGACGGGCGTGAGGTTGAGAGAGCAGAGGCGTGGTCTCTTTTGGTTGTCCTGTGTATAGAAAGAAATATGAATTTCAACCCCAATTCACACCAGTCGCTAACCATCACCCAGACGGAGCACACGTCTCCTGAGTCGCTAATCATCTACCAAACGGTAAAGAACAGTCGTTATTTAACCATTGAGAGGGTACACACGCAAAACGTTAAGTGCGAGTCCGTCGAATTTTTAATTGTTTTACAAAAGTTAATTTTCATACCCCATGGAGTGCGCGAGAGTCTCGCTACATTTATTGAGTCGGAGTTTTGACGTTGTTTTGTTTGAAACGGAGCAGTTTAATTGGATGAAACGTGCGAAAGTTACTGATAATTTTGCCCAATTATGTTTAAGGATAATTTTGCCGATAACTAACTCTTTGTGAAAGTTATAAAGTGGTTTAAATAAAGACAAAGACACATTTCTCTGTTGAAGTGTGTTTCTTGAGCTGCTGTTTAATTAGACGTAAAATTTGTGAAACAAAATAAACGGAAGGATTGAAAGTAGAAGGACATTTGTACCAAGGAATGTACCGGTGTTTCATTGATAATTTATGAAAAGTTTTCGGCGAAAAAAATTGTTGGGGATTTAAGAGAGCCTGTGTCGTGCGCCGGCACCCAGCTTCACTACCCCACACACTAAATGGGCATCGATCAGAGACACAATCAAACAAACAGCCCAAGAGGTATTAGGATTTAAGAAAACAACTAAGTCCAAACCTTGGTTTGACGATGAGTGCAGGGCAAAGATCGAAGTCAACGCAGTAAGATACGCGACAATTCGGAAAGAAACAACTAGACTTTTCAAACGCAAAAAACGCGAATGGGAGAAGACTCGGATCGAAAAAATCATAGAAAATGCCAGAGCAAAGAACAGCAGAGGTATGTATGCCGGCATAAATTGAATTAGAAATGGCTACCGAGGGAGAGCCAAAATAATCCGAGACACAAACGGCTGTCTGGTGACAGAAACAAAAAATATCGTCACAAGATGGAAGCAGTACTTTGAAAACCTGCTCAATGTGCGCACCCATCAACCACAAATAAACGCACCAGACGTACATACAGCCGAGCCCCAGATCCCAGAGCCCTCTTTCGACGAAGTTGTAGACGCGATAAATCGACTGAAAAACAACAAGGCCCCCGGAATCGATTGCATACCGACAGAGCTTGTGAAGCATGGAGGAGGGGCAACCACTCGAAAGATCCACCAACTGGCTAAAATAATATGGGACAAGGAAGTCATTCCGGAAGAATGGAAAACCTCAATAGTCATCCCCATTTTCAAAAAAGGCGACAGATCTGACTGCGAAAACTACAGAGGAATATCATTGCTCCCAATCACATACAAAATATTAACAAATGTCATACTGGCAGGAATCACACCGTACGCGGAAGAAATATTGGGAGACTACCAGTGCGGATTCCGTCGGAACCGGTCAACAAGTTACCAGATGTTCACAATAAGGCAACTGGTGGAAAAGAAGTGGGAATACGGAGAGACGGTTCACCAACTGTTCGTGGACTTCAAAAAAGCCTACGACTCAGTCGCAAGGCAAAGACTGCACCATATTGTGGTTGAGCTGGGGATCCCAAAAAAATATGCCGCCCTCATTCAAATTTGTACGAACGAAAACAAAGGGCATTTGAAATCCGGGACGGACTAAAACAAGGGGATGGCCTCTCACCATGCCTTTTTAACCTTGTCCTCGAGTATGTTATCAGAAAGGTACAAGACGACAACACGGCCGGATCATCCCTGAACGGGGTCACACAAGTGCTCGCGTGTGCGGATGACATCGCCGTTCTGGGCGACAATCTCGAAACTATAAGTAAAAACTGTGAAATCATCATGCAAGCAGCAGAAGAGGTGGGCCTAGAAAAAAATTGACAAAGTTTTTCAAATTTTTCTTTGTCTTTCAAATAATTATAAGTATTGCCACAAAGTTCTGTCGCCGAAAGGCAAATTATACAAATATTAAGTAATGTTTAGCTTAGAGCGTCTGCGAAGGACCAGTAAGTTATTATATAAGATATTTAAGCTAGAATTTAAGCATTTTTTGTCTAGCCTTTAATTTAGAAACTAAGAATATAGAAAGAAAATAAAAAAATAGAAAGAAAATTTAAAAATGAATGAAATGAGAGGTGGGCCTAGAAATAAACGAAGACAAAACGAAATACATGATTACGACGAGAGCAGGTGGAACTCAGAGAACACATATAAACGTCAGGGGCAAGATATTTGAAAATGTCAAAGAATTTAAATATCTGGGAACGATACTGACGACCAGAAACGAAACGCCAGAGGAAATTAACAAAAGACTACATTCCGGCAACGCTAGTTGGCATGCAGCCAGTGAACTATTAAAATCCAAACTGTTATCCCGTAATATAAAACTCCGTGTCTATAGAACCATAATCATGCCGATTGCTCTATACGGATGCGAAACATGGGCTCTCACAAAACGGGAAGAGAACAAATTCGGCGTATTCGAGAATAAAGTTTTAAGGGGTATATTTGCCGGTAAATATGACGAGGAGTCAGGACAATGGAGGCAACTCAACAACCACGAATTGGAAGAGCTATACCGCAAACCTACAATGGTGAGAGTGATCAAGTCGCGAAGATTAAGATGGGCCGGACACGTAGCGCGAATGGGCGATGATTGGACCGTGCATAGAATTCTTGACGCTAAATTAACGGGGAAGAGACCGACAGGACGGCCGCGACGGAGATGGGAGGACAATGTTAGATTGGATCTCGAGGAGATCGGATCGGATGATCGAACGTTGAAGGAGAGCGCACAGGACAGGGAACAATGGCGAAGTCGAGTCGATGAGGTCATGAACTTCCGAGTGCCTACAGGCCAGTAAATAATAAATAAGGTCCTCTTTATATCATACATTTTCAACAAATATAAATCCAAGGCATCAATATTGTCCATGAGAATAAAACAGCTGGTGTTAGTGGAGACAGGTTGGCCGTGCCGGTAAACTAAATTAATACACACTTTTTACGTATAGGCGCAATCATAAGCCACGATAGGCGTGTGTTTCACATTAATCGACCGTTTAGTATCGATGGGTTTGAAGTAACCCTTCAATTGAAAGTGCCCCTTCAGATGAGAATCATGTAACTCAACTATGAAAAACCTCCTTTGTTCGACGTGTTATAAAAAAATAGCGAACTTCCTTTACTTCATACTCATCAACTTAGTTGTATCCCATCTTTGACTTATTGCTGGCGTCACCCACTTTATCGCAGACGCTCGGGCCTTCGGCGGATGTCCACACAACAGTCATTAACTTTAAATTAAAAATTACTTTCATTCTAACAGCATAGGTAAGAAACGGCAACCTGCTGCTGACTTACTCCTTGTACGTAATTCACGGAAATCGTTAGTCGAACAAACGAAGACATCATAGCGCACGTCGCACATCCATAAGAGGACAAAAGCCGACATCAATCGCTTACGACTTCTGAGCAAAGATAAAAAAACAGAACCCCAACACCGACGGACATTGTGCAGGTATTTCTATGAATGAGTCCGGCGGTCTGGCCCCTGGAGTATGC
Organism: Microdon myrmicae; assembly: GCA_963931805.1. Classification (NCBI taxonomy): domain Eukaryota; kingdom Metazoa; phylum Arthropoda; class Insecta; order Diptera; family Syrphidae; genus Microdon; species Microdon myrmicae. Next base: position 196,280,276 of record OZ007496.1, read on the forward strand.
CGCGTGACACCATCCTGCACATATTCAACGTAGGCGCCAGACTACCAAATTTAGTTGTGGCCTCATGCTTAATCGATTTTTTTTGTTTTTTATTTTATTGGAATTAGAAGTGCGTACAACCAGCATCGTTGCGTTATGTCCATGGTATTCTTTGATCATCTTGACTTGAACGAGGAAATCTAAGAATACAGGGAGAAGGAAAAACTTGCTCCGCCTTTGATGGGATCTAGACACGACGCATCCGGTTGAACATCCCTGGACACTTGTGCTGTAGCTATTCATCTGCTTGCCTTGCAGCTGGTCACATTTTTTTCGCTGTCTCCAGTGCATTCCTGACATTTATACTTTAATTCTAATCAGATGTGGCGCTCAGGCATTGCCTTAACTGGCCGCCCGATTGCCAAATACGGACAACTTGGGTTCGCAATTATGACAACGACAAAAGTCGATGTTAATTATATTAAACCTAACTAACTCAACAACGACACTGATATGGGAGTCTATACAAGGCATATGATTAACTGTCTACATCGGTTCTTAGAATTGCAATGGTTTTTGATGATTTCATTGTCCCTATTTACAATTTCCCCCAAAATGTTCTTGGCGGCATTGGCACAAAACGGGACGTTGGATCACTTTAGTCATGGAGTATATTGTTTATTGTCGCCCGGGGGCCCAAATACTTATCCGCGCGAGAAAATTCACATTATACTCTGCTTATCCCTAGTAAAAAACAATATTTAATTCAATAAAAAAATAATGGAAGAATTAAAAAAAAAGTAGATAATCAGTCAACAACGTGCCCAAAGTAATACTGTTTGTTTGTTTGCAGACGCATTTATTCACAGTCTTTTTTTTTGATGTTTTACAATTTTAGTCTAAATGCTAAACCTATCTTAATAATTTTTACTACATAATGTAATTTACTGGCTCTTCACAAGCACTCTAAATTATACAATATTATATGCTTAATTTGGGGGGATGGGTGCGAACATACAGGGCAAAGTCTCTGATTGCCTTCAACCCGGCGAAGGCCAGGACGATCCTTGTCCCTGTTCAATCCAAGTCGACATGCAGTCTCCACGTGACACCCCTGGATAGCTACTTTGACACCCGCCAAGTAGTGAACCAATGCATACAGCGACATCCTGAGAAAGGTTGGCGCAAGGCTAATAACCAGGCCCGTAAAAATGAATTATTATGGCAAATTTAACAAGCCTCGGATATGGACCGGATACACGACGACGACCACGGAAACGAAAACGGCTAAATGATTTAAGGATTTTTTCATGGAACATACGCTCACTATACAGAGCTCGAGCTGCACAGCAACTAGCCGATGCCCTGTCCGAATATAAGGCTGACATAACAGCATTACAAGAAATAAGATGGACGGCGAGTGGTGTTTTTCAAAGAAAAGAGTATGACATTTATTACAGCTGTCACGCAAAACACCATTTGCTCGGGGTAGGATTTCTAGTCAGCCAAAAACTGAAGCCTGCCATCATCGGCTTTAATGCAATAAATGAAAGGCTATGCACTCTTCGCGTGCGAAGCAAATTTAAGAACATAAGCCTCATAAACGTTCACGGACCTACAGAGGAGTCCCCTGACGACGAAAAAGAAGAATACTATGAGAACGTCGAACGGGCCCTCAATGCCTGCCCAAGATACGATGTGAAAATCGTTCTTGGGGATTTGAATGCGAAAATAGATCGGGAGCCGGTTTACAAGCACTACGCAGGTTCCCATAGTTTGCATGAGAACACTAATGACAATGGACTACGAGTCATCGAACTGGCAGCATCGAAAAACTTGGTCGTTGCGAGTACCAGGTTTCCGCGTAAAGATATCCACAAAGCCACCTGGGTATCACCTGATGGAGCCACTCGCAACGAAATTCACCACGTGTTGATAGATCGCCGCCACTCCTCGAGCCTGATGATGGTACGAACGTACCGAGGTGCCAACGTCGACTCGGATCACTATCTTGTTGGTACAGTTTTCCGAGCGCGGATTGCCTTACGGAGACGTATTGCATCCACGGATCAGGTTCGAATCAACACGGCTGCCTTACGCAATGAGAACACTAGCAACACCTTTGGTCATGCGTTAAGACTCCCCCTCGAAGTGCTCGACGGAGGGAGAGTAAGTCCTGGGGCCAGAATGCCGGGCGTAGAAGAGAAATGGACACGCCTTAAGAATACTGTCATTAGTACTGCCAACTCCATCTTAGGCAGTAGTCGTAGAGATCGGAACGACTGGTTTGATGATGAGTGCAAACTAGCGACTGAACGTAAGAATGCTGCATACCGGGCAATGCAGCAGTCTCATAGGACGCGGGTACGCGAGGAGAAATACAAAGAGCTCAGAAGAACTGAAAAAAGACTTCACAGACAAAAGAAAAGTGCCTGGGAAAAAAATCTTGTCTGTGAAATAGAGAAAAGTAGAGAGCGAGGTCCGCACCAGGCGCGGAAGCTCTACCAAATAATCCGCAGTATGACGCGGTACACACTACGCTGCACTTACTCCAAGGATAAATGGGGTAATCTGATCACCGATCCTGAAGGCATTCTGGAGCGATGGGAAGTGCACTTTAATGAATTGCTAAATAGTCAGCTCACAGAAGAATTGGAGGCTCCACCAATGCAAGACCAGGACCAAATGCTGCCGCCACCAAGCATTGAGGAAACACTAAAAGCCATTAGACAGCTAAAATCAAATAAAGCCCCTGGAGCCGAAGGCATACCAGCTGAGCTGATCAAACATGGAGGGACAGCGTTACATCACGCAATTCACGAGATCGTGGTGCACGTATGGGAGCAAGAGGAGATGCCCGAAGATTGGCGTCGTGGTATAATTTGTCCCATACATAAAAAGGGAGATATCACACTGTGCAGCAACTATAGCGGTATAACATTGCTTAGTACCGCCTATAAGATACTCTCCACTATCCTACAAGACCGGATATCCCCATACGCTAAAGCCATCATTGGTCAATATCAGTGTGGCTTCATCCCAGGCAAATCAGCAATTGCTCAGATATTCTCCCTTAGGCAGGCGATGGAAAAATGTCTGGAATTTAAGATTCCACTATATCATCTGTTTATAGACTTCAAGGCCGCCTACGACAGCATAGCCAGGGTAGAACTATATAATGCCATGAGAGAATTCGGCATTCCAAATAAATTGATACGACTTTGTAGGTTGACCATGACCAACGTAACTAGTCAAGTAAAAGTAGCGGGATTGCTGTCCAAACCAATAAACATCTATAATGGACTCCGACAAGGGGACGGTCTGGCCTGCCTCCTCTTCAACCTGGCGTTGGAGAAAGCAATCCGTGACTCTGGCGTTACAACAAGAGGGACTATTGTCACCAAGTCCAGCCAGATACTTGCCTACGCAGATGACATCGACATCATCGGTAGAACCGAATCGGCGGTACAGGAATCCTTCACCCAGATCGAGCAGGCGGCACCAAAACTGGGACTGCGCATTAATGAGGGAAAAACCAAGTACATGGTGGCAACTTCTGCGAAGAGAAGACCTAACGTTGGTCAAACTATCAGGGTAGTGGAGCACGAATTTGAAGTAGTGCAATCCTTTAACTACCTTGGGTCAATAGTATCAGCCGATAATAATATGGAAGAAGAAATACGCGAACGGCTGATTAAATCCAACAAAGCCTACTATGGTCTATCAAGGCTCTTTAAATCCCGAAATGTATCCAGAACATCCAAGCTACTACTGTACAAGACCATGGTCTTACCAGTACTCATGTATGGATCCGAGACCTGGGTGCTTAATAAAAGGCACTCTGAGCTCTTGGCCGCGTTTGAGAGAAAGGTCTTAAGGAGAATTGTTGGCCCCGTATGTGAGGGAGGACGATTCCGGAGACGCTACAACCATGAGTTGTACGCAATCTACCTTGAAGCTCATATTGTAAGAAAAATCAAGCTCGGTAGACTCCGGTGGGCGGGACACCTAGCTCGAATGAGCGAAGAGGAGCCGGCCCGGAAAGTCCTTTGTGGCCGGATGTATGGAAGGAGACAGCGCGGCAGACCTTGTCTGCGATGGAGGAATGGCGTAGAGCAGGACGCCCAGAGCCTGGGAGTGCTAAACTGGATGACATCGGCTCGAAATCGGGACCGGTGGAGAGATTTGTTAAATAAGGCCAAGACCGGATCCCGGTTGTAGTGCCGATGATGATGATGATATGCTTAATTTATGCCTTTCAGCTTACATTTTCTTTTATTTATTCTTAATATAATACACATACATTATAAAAAAAATAGACTATTATCTTAGAGGTCTACCTCTTCTTCTTTTAGAGGCATTATGACAAAAAAAAGTATACCCGCCTGACACGCGGGAGACCGGGGTTCGATTCCCCGCCGGGGAGCCTCTGGCGCAAGACTAATGAACTTGCCCGGAAAAAACAAATCATTATGGAAAATTTAACAAGCCTCAGGACTTGCTAAATAAGGCCAAGACCGGATCCCGGTTGTAGTGCCGATGATGATGATGATGACAAAAAAAAAATAAAGATTTTTTTTTTTTTTGAGGATGCAAACATTTTAAAAACAAAATAATAATTGCTTAATGAAAACAAAAAAGATAAAATAACAGAAGTTACCGGGAAGGAGGGCAAAGGAAAGGAAGGGAGGAAGCTGCGCCAGAGCTGAATATTATATCTGAGGACGTGAAGTCCTTTCTTCGTTTAGGAGCCACCACCAGTTGGGGTTGGCTCGGTCTTTTATTGATTTATCTCTTTCACTGATCACCATACTGAATCGAAGTCGGTCTGGCCTATTAGAGATATCGCTATTGTGGACAATTCGTTTATCCCTAGCACCACGGAACGCGTGGTATATAATAGGTATTCCACCCTCATCTTGGATAAGACCTTTTCCGTCCAAGAAGAGGAACGCCTCTGGGGGAATGAACCCGTTCTGGAGGGTACTCTCCAGATACATATCGTTCGGATAATATGCTCCCGCGATAAGATTATTTACACTGCACATTGCCCTTGCAATGTGGCCACGAATAATTTTTATAATGAAATTGTCTATCGTAGTTAGTCCTGATTTATCATACAGGGTTTTAGTTCTATTAAGTCCGAGGCAGGAACGCAAACACTGTCTCTCGAACACGCGAATCTTTTCCATGTGGAATGGGGATATATTGTACCATATTGGACAGCCATAGACCAACACTGGTCGGATGAATGCCGAATATGAAATTATTTTAACTTTTGGATTGAAAATGCTGCTTCGCTTTTTGTGGCAGCAAATGCGTTTCTTGCTGCAGAGTGAGTGACTGTTATATGCTTGTCAAAGTATAAATACTGATCAAGCCAAATACCGAGATATCTGACTACAGTTTTCACTTGTAGTGGGAGATCATTCTTCCCTACGATAGAGAAGTTTTTCCAATTGTGATTTGTGTCCTGAGAGGGCCTGGAGAGCGGTGTTCTGAAAAGGATAGTCTCGGTTTTGTGGAAATTAATTTTTAGTTTCCAGTCATTACAAAAACGTTTTATTTTATTGAAGTCGTCCTGGAGAAGTCTATTGATGACATCTATTTTCTCTCCTGTTCTGTATACCACAATGTCGTCTGCGTATGCAATGGCATTGTTAAGCTTACCTACTAAATCACTGGTGTAAATATTAAACAGAATGGGAGAATTCACCGCCCCTTGTTGTAAACCGTTTGTAATTTTGAAGGTCTTGCTTGAGAATATATCTCCGCATTTTACCACAAACTGCTTGTCCGTTATCATTTCGTAAATGTTGTACAATAGATAATGAGGCATTCTCATGTTTTCTAACTTATGAAGAAGTCCTTCTAACCACACGGTGTCGAAAGCCTTTTCAAAGTCAACTAAGCAGGCACCTGTGCATTGGCGCTTTGTCTTGTTCCATTGTATGTCGGAAACAAGCTTTGACGCGGCATGCAGCGTACTATGTCCCGCTTTAAAGCCAAACTGGTTGTTGGGGATGATTTCATGTTCATCACACCAGTTCATCAGTGCTTTGTTTATGATCTTCTCGAAAACCTTGCTGATATTTGGCAGCAAGCTAATCGCGCGAAGGTTGGTTGGATTGGTCCTGTCTTTGCCCTTTTTAGGGATGGGGTGGACTATTGCAGTTTTCCAATGGGTTGGATAGTATGCCTTATTTAAGGTGTTGTTGTATAGCGTAGTGTAGATTTTTACTGCTTCAGGAGGCAAATGTTTTAAAACTACATTTGGGATGCTATCTATTCCAGAAGACTTTTTGCTTTTGATTGACTTAAGGATGTTCGTAAGTTCATCCTTACTCACAAACATATTCATATTCTGATTACTCCTGGGGGAGTCCGCTCTGTTATTTTCACTGAATGTGGTAAAACTAGGGTTTTGGTTCCGCCAGGTACAAAGTTGGTTTCTCAGTGAGCTGTAGGTCTGGAATGCGTTGTTTTCGAGGATCGTATTGGAGTGAGTGGATTCGTTCACTCTGTATACTGCCTCGAAACATGCACCAATTGAGTACACTTTGTCTTGCGGGTCTTCGACTAATATTACTTCTTCGTTGGAGTTGATATGCTCCAGATTGAGTCCTGAGTTCAGCATTGCTTGACAATTCTCAGGAGTCCGTGGGACTCGCAAATATGGAATGTCATTGTGATCTTTCTTTCGAAAAGTTTTATTGATTTGTGGGAACATATTCGATCCGCTAGCTTGAATGGCTTGTATTTTGTTCTTCCACTCTTCATTTATTCTTGAACGGTAATTGTCACGGATCAATTTTTGGAGATTTTTGATTAGGGACTTAAGTGTTCTTATTTCCTGACTATTTGGGTCGCTGAACTGTCTATAAAGTCTTTTCAGCTTTGAGAGCATTTTTGCTTATACAAAGCGTCAATTGCTGATGTCCTGTACTTATTAGTATAACCGTCGGTATGGGGAACTTTAGGTATAGAACGATTCATTGCATTGGTAATAATATCGTCCAATGTTGTTAAGTAATGATCGATTTCGTCGTTATGGAGGTTTCTAATAGTCGGAGGGTCTATGGCACTGTTACGAAGTTCTTTTTTTATTAATCGATCAAAGCGTGACCAGTGATCTTTTCGAAAATTGAAAGAGTGGATCTGTTCGAACTGCTCTAGTGAGTATTGTTCATTTGGGACTTCAATTATGACTCCAAATCCGTAGTGATCGCTATCGTAATCGATTGTGCGAAGACAGTTTCGCGTAGTTAGATCTGTGCCTGGCAAGTTTATTCGATCGTCGATCATAAGTAAATCCAGAAATGAATTTCCTTTAGGATAAGACGGTGTACTTGTGGCGTACAATACTAATCTGCGCTCGATAGCATTCATTTCCCACCAATCATATAAAGCATTGCCCCTTGTGTTCGTGGTTAAGTTACCCCAAGCACTATGCTTGGCGTTGAAATCACCCGCTATTAGGAAATAGATGTTTTCCGAATCTAATTTCAGGTGTCGAAATAGCATATCAATTTCATTGATAAATTGCTTACACTGGGTAGCTTGAGGGGCATAAATGGAGACCACATACAGGTGCTTTTGACTTCTCAACGGAATATCTATTATGCAGGCTTCCAGCATCTGAAATTTATGTACTTCTGTACTATAAATTACCTTATGATAAAGACCTTTTTTAATTAAAACTGCAACCCCACCTCCTTGAGTAGAATTTGGCCTGTCACGTCTGATTATCTTATAGTTTTTATAGACAATTTTGTGCCTTTGGTTTAGCTTAGTTTCACTAGCCAAAAGTACATCAGGGGATTCGACTTCAAGCATGTTGCCTAGATTATCTCTTCTGTCTATGTGTATTAGTGAATTTACGTTCACCGAAATAATTTTTAGTTTTAGTTCAGTTAGAGGGTCGAAGATTTTGATGGAATGAGTTATTTGAAAACAGCCGAACAGAGCATATCTATTCGGGCCATTTGTTCCGTCAATATTTTTTGAAAATTAGCAAATTGTGTTTGCATGGCCGATATCATATTTAATATCTCAGGTTGCGCATCTACTGCCGGTATTCGCCCATTGGTATGTGAGGATTCCACGGGGGCTCGTTGCATAGAATTGCCCGTGATTTGTGCATATGTTACATGCGGGGCAACGAAATTATTATAAGAACGAGTTTTAATTTTTTTCTCTTCTGCCACTTGCTTTTGTTTTGATTCCCACTTTAACTTCATATGTTGAAATTTGGGACAACCTCTAAAATTTGCCGTGTGTCCTGTATTTTTACATAGTACACATGACAGTGTTTCCCTATCCGGAAGCTGTTCCTTTCCCAGCGGACATTCGCCCATGTTATGGTCGGCGAGGCATTTTACGCATCTGAATTTCATATTGCAGTTTGATGCAACGTGTCCAAGTCGTTGACAGCGCATACATTGCAGTACGCGCTCAGATTTTCTAATTTTTTCCCAACTTATAATTTGGTGATTTAGACATTTTATATGTCTAAGCGCATCAACTTTACTATTAGGACTTAGAGATACAATGTAGAAAGGCAATTTGCGGTTGCACTTTCTAGAATTCGCAGTTGAAAACGGTTTTACACCTGTAAATTTTAAACTAGCTGTTTCAACCGTTTTTAATTCCTCGAGTATCTCGTCTGGGGAGAACGAAGGATCAACTCCTTTTAAGAGCATGGAAATTTATTTTTCTGATTTTGAGGTGTACGTGTAGTACTCGGTTTTTGCCCTTCCCAAAGCAGACTTTACTTTATTGTAACCTTCTAGGTCTTCGCACAAAATTCTAGTTTTTTCAGCACTAATTCTTTTTGTTTTAAAATCTTTACAAGTCAACTCACCCAACTTCATTAAATCTTTCGCTTCTATGTAACTGATGACAATTGGAGGTATTTTTTCCTTTTTTGGTTGCTGTTGTTGCTCGTCCTTGGCTGTCCTTGTCTGCTGCAGTTGTTTCACTTTTCAACATGCCCAGAGTAAACCAAAGACATTCATCATAAGGCACATTGACCCAGCATGGACGAATGAGGAACTCCTACTCGAAATATCGAGGATCTGCCCGGAACTGAGTATACACAGATTCGACTACTTCCAAACTCCTCATATGAGAGAAAACAATATTCGGAGTTTACGAATCGTACAGATTCCACCGAACGAAGATGTTAGCCGGCTTAAACAAGTAAAATATTTTTTTACGCATAAAATTGCGATTGAGGAATCACACAAACAGGACGTTCTCCATTGCAAAAGATGTCAAGGTTCAGGTCACTTAGCAGCTGCGTGCCATTTAAGTGCACGATGCGGGGAATGTGCCGAACAGCATACACCTGGAGAATGCAAGGTAAACCCGCCTGGTACTGAACCAACAACAATTCAAAAAACAAACGCTGATGGATCAACAAGCACAAATAAAATCACAGTAACGTGCTGTAACCGCGGAGGCCCACATCCAGCGAACTTTTCCCAATGTCCCGAAAAGCTGCGAATCCTCAAGAGACGATCGGCACACACGACAACAAATAAACCAGCACCAACCAAGGCAACTGCAACTAAACCCTCATCACCTCAACCATCTCATCCCGCGGGATCAGGAATATCCTATGCAGAAGTTACGAAAGATTCCCGAAACTGGACTAAACCTCATCAACCCAATTCCAACGTTCTCAACCTGGACATCATGGGTTATATTAGAAGCCTGCATACGTTGCGACCCACCCTGAAACACAGCTCGGAAATAAAAAAAAAGGGTCAGATCTTAGATTTAATAACTTCCCACATTCTTTCCCTTAATGAATAATTTAACCCTAGTCTCCCTCAACACAGAATCCATATATTCCCACACTCGTAGACAACACCTCCGCTTGTTTGGTGAAAAGTTCTCCCCAGATGTTCTTCTTCTCTCAGAAACTTGGCTTAAATCAAACTCTCGAGTATACATTCCTAATTACACATTTGTGTCCAACCCGCGAACCATTGGCCCCCATGGTGGTACTGGAATTCTAGTACAGAAGAAATTGCAATTTACTGAAATCAGGTTCACTAACATAACTAATGTCGAATACGCGGCAGTTAAACTCTTCTACAGAAGTAATAAAGTACTGGTTTTGTCGTCTATATACATTCACCCTTCTCGTGAACCTAACTTCCCTAGTGCAGACATTTCTCAAATAATCCAGCAGTCTCTGCCGGCACCTTTCATCATAGGGGGAGACTGGAATGCTCGACATACATCATTTAATGACATCAAGTGCAACAAATATGGCTACCAACTCCTAGATCTCCTCCCACTTCACCCATATGTTTACGCAGACTGTCCATTGCAACCTACACAAATTTGTAGTACAACCAAATCAACAATCGATTTCTTCCTAAAATCCACAGACATCTATTCATCTAATCCCCCTACAGTGTTCTTTACATTCCCATCCGATCATGGGTTCGTTCACTCCACGGTTCAAATCCCTTCGCTCGAACCACTCTACACAGTGAATCCTATCCCAAATTTTTCCAAAACAAACTGGAAAAAAGTCAATAACGATATTACTGCCAGTTTTTCAAATTATTCTTTACCGGAATCTTCAAACCTGTTCCCTACTGAAATTGACCAGGCAGCTGTAAAAATAGAGCAAATACTGGGAAATGCTCTCTTCAGCCATACCCCTACGACCGTCCCTCATAACCACTTAGGAAAACCATTACCCAACCTCCTCACAAAATTATTGCGCATAAAAAAACAACTCCGACGTAAATCGCATATTAGCTACTCACCGTTTATTAAACAACAGATACAGCTTTTGACCACCCTGATAAATGGACAACTTAAAAATTTCACCGATCAGACCTACACGTCTACTCTAAACAGTATCAAACCAAACCGTGACCTATTCAAAAATATAAATCGACTAACTGGTCGTAAATTCAAGCCTCGAATAGACTATCTCATCCAACCAACTAACAGTAACATCGCCCAATCGGACACTGATATAGCAAACTGTCTCGCTGAACACTTCTGTAAAACTCATAAACAAAACGATTCCCTCCCAGTCACTAATTTCCACGACACCGTGAATGAATTCATCTCAGGCACACTGGAGCCATCCTTCCCACCATTCATTACTGAATTCAACGAAACCAATAAAGCGTCACATCCCATGGGAACCGACACATTCCTAAGCTTTACAGAATTATCTGAATTGATTTCTTCGCTTAACAATAAAAAATCTACAGGCTTGGATAGAATCCCTAACCTTCTATTTAAAAGGCTTTACCCGGAAAACTTACTCCCCATTCTCGTTCTCCTCAACCACATAATAAACGCTTCACATTTCCCAAAAAAACAAATGTTGGAAAACAGCGGTGATAGTCCCTATTAGTAAATCCGGTTCTTCCAACAACCCGGCTAACTTCCGTCCCATATCACAGCTAAATTCGCTTAGTAAGGTTTTGGAATGTAAGATATACAAAAATCTTCTCTCATTTGCTAGAGACAACCCCCTTATCCCGAATTCTCAATTTGGCTTTCGTCCACAACACTCAACTTGTCATGCTCTGCTAAAACTGACACATGATGTGACAATGAATCTCCAAAACCAATCCCCTACAATATGCGTCTCTCTCGACATAGCAAAAGCATTCGATTGTGTTTGGATTGCAGGACTGCTATACAAGCTACATTCAATGTTCGGATTAAACACCCACACCACAAAACTTCTCGCTTCTTACCTTTCTGATAGAAAGCGCATGGTGAAAATAAATTCAACTCTTTCGACACCATACAGTATAACCGCGGGTGTTCCTCAAGGTTCCATTCTCGGACCATTATTATACCTCCTTTATACTTCAGACACCCCGCAGCCACTGTCACCTAATACAGTAATGCTGAATTATGCCGATGACACTTTAATTTATTCAAGCAACAAGTTTGTCAAGGAGGCAAGAAACTGTATTAACAGCTATCTCCCGAATCTCTCTGCATATTTTACTAAGTGGAAAATCCGACTCAACCCAGCCAAAACTCAACTCATAGTGTTTAAAGGCAGAAATGCGAATGGTACTAACAACACCATACGCTGCCATAACAAAATCAGAATCAAGTTAAATAACAATATAATTAAACCCTCCAAAACCTTAAAGTACCTGGGAATAATCTTCACCAACAATCTGTCCTTCTCCGCCCACACCAAAAACTCGATTCGCAAAGCCGCAATTCAACTTAATCTCTGCAGAAAAGTGATGTACAAGCCGAATGGGCTCTCTCCCAAAGTTAAATCACTTATCTACAAACAGATAATCAGACCCACTCTCACATATGCATGCCCGATATGGTACCATATCACACCCGCCCAAATGGAGAAGCTACGCATCTTCGAAAGGGAGTGCTTCAGACTTATCACTGGCCTCAACCGACATCCCAACTCCCACAAATATTACAACAGTAGTTCGCTCTACTATGCCGCTAATATTGAACGTATAGATCGACGCTTCCTCGAACTGTCCATCAAATTTATCGAAAGTCTTCCCAATAATCCCAACCCGATAATAAATGCGCTCACATCGACTCCGTCAGATAACCGAACTGCCTACCCGAACTGTCTCCACATCAGAACGTTCTTCACCTCTGGCAGATTGGTTAATAACTCTAATGAGATTGTATACCACAATACAGAGCTTTCACCTCACCAATTTAAATATAGTAATATTCAACCCTTCTCCAATATTTTGCGTTTCAACGAACAAACGGAAAGTAGTTCCCCAACCCACATCCCTGACTGACAATATCCTCACTAACCCATTGATCACTATGCTACCCCCTTCCACACTATTTCAATAATAATTAGGTAACTAGACTAAGTTAAGATAAGTTAAGTTAAGTTAAGTAAATTAGCATAGGTTCAGTAAATAACTATATCCTGGTTTTCTGACCTTTTCCAGGAAGCTCTACTCACTAAAATCATAATCCATAACCAATATATAACTTTTATCATATTGTTTGAAAAATGTACAAGTAAGTATATGTAAACAATTATAGCTAAGGTATCATTAGTTATCTGTATTGCTTATTGTAAAAATTATTTATGGTCAATAAATACAGAAATGTAAAAAAAAAAGAAAAAAAAAAACAGCCGCTGGTGATTTGTTGTTTGCTCTCTTTTTGCTTCGGTTTCATTCCGTCTTTTGTTTCGCTCTTCCAGGGCTGCTCGTACTTGTTTGGAAAGTTCTTCGCGTATTTTGATGAGATCAGCAATTAAGCTGTTTAGGTCATCGTCTTCTTCGGGAATGTTTGACTCCAGTATCTCCAATTCCTTAAATTTGTTCCCTTCTCCTGAGTAACAAGTATCCTTGGCAGGTACATTTTCTTCTGTGACGGTTTTTTTCGTCACATTTGATTTTTGTCGTTCCATTGACAGGTTTGAGCGGACTTTATTTGCCACTGGGCTGTCATCTATAATTGACACTTCGTTCTTCCTTTTGGTAATTTTTTTAATTGTTTTTGAATTAGCGACTACACATGAGCTCATTTTTAATTCGACGCTCTTCGTCTTGCCCTTTTTGGTTTCGAAACACACACACACTCATTTTTTTTTCTTTTTTCGCCGTGCAACGCCGGCCGAACTGCGAAAAACACAGTTTATTCACGAATTCACGAATTTTTTATTTCGGTTTTTTTCTTAGATTCTAAACTATAGGCGAGACAAAAAATGGTTAAATTATAACTCAATTGTTTTATATTCTAACTTACTGGTCCTACGCAGACGCTTTAAGCTAAGCTTTACATGTCTATTGTACAATTTGCCTTTCGTTGACAGAACTTTGTTTGTTTTTTAATTATGTTTATTTGCATAAGAAAGAAAAACTAAAACGAAACGTTGTTCTAATTTTGTTTTTCGTTTTTTTTTAACTTAAATTTAACTTACATCTATATATGTTAAATGAAACGCCAGACTAGAACGCCTCGCTATAGGATGGAACCAACGATTTCCGGTCAGATTTCATTTTACGCCTTTTAACCCTTCTTTTTGTTGCACCATTATATTGAGTTCTCATAGTTTCTGGATTCGTTTCATTTGCTTCTGATTTCGCATGTTTGTTTGTTTATACTTAATATCATGAAGAGATACATTATGTTCACATTTGGATATGCGCTAATGTTTGTTTACATACTTGCTTGTGTCATTCCCAAATTTACCAAAATGACGAATCAGCACCCCTTGTCGTGTTGCTCTTGTTCGGATCTCCGACCACCTCCAGGCAATTCAATTCTTGAGATTACATTTCATCCCCTTGTGATCCAACTCCCAACTTAGGTTTCTGGGTAGAGCGTCGGGTGGTTGGTCTGAATAAACGTAAAAAGAGCGTGCTTTATGATTGAATGATTTATGCGAGGATCTCTGTTCCTACGGTTTCAGTCAAATGCGCATTGAAGTGACGACGACAAGATGTGTGCGAGTTTGTTTACGTCATTGGGTAGTTTCGGAGTGAGCACCCTAAACTGTGCAGTTCAGTTGGTTCTATATGATCGGTTAATGTGTTCATAATTAACAATGTTAATTATCACCCCCCCTTTCCATTTAAATCAATATCGCAATTTCGTATTCTTATCCCATAAAATACACATCATATCTAAAAACAGTACTGTCCTACATTTCAATAGCACATTTAAGATTAGACTTTCACCATCCCTTACAACACATAATCCAATCCCAACAATGATAATTCATTGTCAAAAGTTTCTTTGGCGGTTTGACCTGTCTACAATTGGTGCAGTGTTCCGCCGAACACGGTTCGCAAGAAGAAGAGAGTCGCCAACGGCACGCCAGAGCACACTAAATGAAACACGGAGCACTTGCTTTAAACTCTATTTATTGTTTTTTTTTGTTTGTAGGCAATTACACGTATCTTTAGTTTTTGCGAGCCTCGACACACACGTAAGCCGATACACACACTCGACCGTTCGCTCCTTTTACTGTGCCGCGTCCGATTAAACAAAGCCAACTCGCGAATTAAAAAAAACTGAACACTTAATTTTTAATGTTGCCGTCGGTGGCAGTTCGGCAGAATTCTCGATCCTCACGTCCTCCTCGTCGCGTTGACGATCAAAATCTCACTGTCTGTCTGCCCACACAGATATCCAGATTCCAAACTGGTATCTGTATCTACACGGAAAAATTTCCCTAATTGCTCTGCTAACAGAACTTCCGAATTTCTGTTAGCAGCATGTTATCACGTCCCAGGGGTGATTTTTCATTCCTGAAAGAAAAAACTCGCTCATCATCGAACATCATTATCACCATCCGTGGTGGTGGTCGAAATTAAGTTCGACGGTTGCCGATTGTATGCCGCCTTATTTATATAACACATCTGGCGCGAAGGCCGAAAGATATCCTGCAATTTGCATGGATGCATGGTTCATGGGTTTTGTTTGACTTTTGTCAATACACCCGAAATCCATTAGATCTTTCTAATGGGTGTGAAATACAAACAGACACCGTGGGATCGGAGTAGTTTCCTTGTAGGTTTTCAACATCATACAATTTGAATTATCTCATTGAGATAATTACGGTTGCCGTTTCTTTATGTTTGCCGATAGACTTGGTGGTCTTTATGGCAGCTACCCGCACGTGCATCGTTGGTCGGCTAATTTGCATTGCATAGACGTTTGAAATTGCCGATTCAATGGAATGTTCCTGGGCGCAGCAGATTGAATGTTTCTTTTTGTTTCAGGTATGATGACTTACGAATGTTGAGCTTGGCATTAAAAGCTTTGGGGACGTTCAGTTCCTTGCTTTTTGGTGTCGGTCTCAACGTTGGCTGCGAGTTGCATGGTGGGACTTTGGGGCACGCGTCTGTGGGCGCGTGCAACGCTCTCAGGTAAGTAAGTTCTTTGAAGGTAGGAACCTTACCTGCGCGGAATTGTGCGTTCGTAGAACGCTACATTTCCATCGCATACAACATACAAACATTTTCCACCCCTTGCATTCCCTTTCATTTCGCATTTTTGCAATTCTTAAATCAAAACGAATTAAAAAATTCTCTAAACGAGAGCCTTTTGTATATTTTTACACACAGCCCAGCACAGTGACCTTTCCCAGCACCTTTACCGCTATCCTACCCCTTGTAATGAACTTTTTGTCACTCACTTTAAACACCACACACACGTTGGAATCCCTTTAAAATCAAACACATATTTTTCTTTACGGTACTTTATTTTTTCTATCTTAATTACTAGCCAACACTATTTTAAACGTTATTATTACAGGCCTTGTTACTAGCCAACACTATTTTCAAACGCTATTATTACTGGCCTTATTACTAGCCAACACTATTTTCAAAAAACACCCGACACCAACCAACTCACTTCAAGATCTTTTACCCACTCCATCAATTTTCGTTTTTTCATCGGACGAAAACTTTTCTTACCCTGCAGATAAAGGATTTTCCTTTCTTTGTCTTTCCCAAATTTGGGATCGAAAGAGGAAACACAAAAGAACAATCAACAAAGGGTCATGCGGAAGAGCATTTACGATTCTTTGTGTCGGGGTCGGCGATAAACGTACATGTAGTTCGTTTTATGGCGCGAGTTGTTTGTTTTAACTTGGTTTGGTTAAAACGGAAACCGACGCCGATTGTGTTAATGGTTTTGAGTAACCATATTTCTAGATGATCATAAAATTGCTGGCGCGCATTTTATGATTCTCAATGATTTTGTTTGGGGAAAGACATCTGGTCCGCACATTTGGATCCTATCTAAGTTTTCAACGTGAGCAAATTGAACGTTTAGTTCAATTTGTTTGGTATTGCATTAATGTGGGACCATTTGATGCATGCGGTAATGCTATGGCTTGGGAGTGTCTCATCCTTTAAGTGGATGTTATTGTCGTGTATCGCAATTAGTGGTGGAGATTGGCTCCGAAGGGGTAAGTATTATGGGATGGGTGGTTGTAGCCGTAACACCCTATACACTTGATGATTCGATGAAAGGGGTCAGGTTCACGAGAGCCAAACCAATTTCGACGTATCAATACACGTTTGTGTGGAGGGAAATTTGTAGTCCTTATGATAGGGACAGACTAATGACATTGCCCGGAAAATAACAAATCATTATGGAAAATTTAACAAGCCTCAGTACTTGCTAAATAAGGGCAAGACTAGTTCCCGGTTGTAGTGCCGATGATGATGATGATGATGACAGGGACAGGAATTTGCAATTCCTTCTCAGATTTTTAATACTCAGTCGCTCGGTATGGCATTCGTTTAAAAACTAAAACAATGATATGTGGTAGTTGAAACAATTGGAAAATGGACTCGTGGTGGTCATGTGGCGGTTCCGCCAAACGCCACTGTCTACTTCCCCGAAGAACTGGTGGCATTTCTAACAGATACACATACAATACACAAGGAAATAGTGTAGAACATCGAAAGAAAATCGAATGAGATAATGCATCAGAGCCGTATACCATAGCGATAAAATAACAATTCCCATCAGTGGAATATACTTGCGTTTAAAAATCGAATTCTAAGTACGGCCAGTAGCCTGATGTGTTAGGCATTGGTTCAATTTTTAGTGATTCTAACTGTCATAGCGTCAGTTCGAATCACACGTTCTTCACTATCAATTCCAAACGCTATAAACCCCCCACAAATACAACCCAACTCCCATTATTTCCCGCTAATGAAATTGCATTAGCACCTGTAAATGCTTCACGCATCAAGTTTTCCTAACGTATAATCTAAAAGCACCTGGAAGAGAATTCTTACCTTCATGCATCAATTCGCATTCAAAATTCCCTACAAGAATTCTGTCCAGCTTATAGGATCATAAATCCCAAACCCAATTCGGTACCTTCGGTTGCCAGGCAAATCCCAATCTTACCATATGTAATTTCTCTTTATGAATTCCTGTAAAGAAACAATTCGGTTCACACATAATGTAACCATTATAACTAGGGAGAATAAACATCGCGTCGCCTATTCCCAGCCTCACCATGTGTACAATAAATCCCCTTACATACACATTGGCTGACGACCTTTCCACCCAACGATAAACAATCCAACGCAGCTGCATACAATTAGCGCAATAGACGCTAAAACCAATTTTCTTAGCACGCACCATGTGCAAACAAAACAACGCTGCTCTTCAGCAGGCATTACGGCGATACGACAAACAATTCAAATTGTTTCAAGTATCCCAAATGCATCTAGCAGCTAATGAGTTGCAACTTGTTTACTCAGTTGAACTCTCAGCTCATAAATTGCTTTAGGACTTTTAATTTTCCGGATCCGTCTCATGACCTCGCGGCATGAGCAAACAGAAATCCAATTAGCACCCAATGAGATCCGACTTATTTACTTAGCCGGACTCACATCTGATTGATACCCATTATCCCTTTCGATTTTTCCGATTCGTTCTCATGGCCTTGCCCCATAAAAGAACCAATGTTCACACAGCCATGCGTACCACTATAAACTTCGCTATGAGATCTGGTTACCTACCCCCAAAGAGAGACTTCACGTTCCTCATGGAATAGGAAACGCACCCTTAACTAACAGAGCCAGTACCACTGGCCGAATTTCCTTTGTCAGCGATTTCACATCGCGAAGTCGTTTACCATCACCCGACCGAGCCGGTCGGGCCGTCTTCCGCTCTCCGTAGCGCTGCGGAGACGCGCACGTACCCCGAGTCGTGGTTAGTGTCGCGTAATATAAGTAGTTGTAATCATAATCACTTAAAAGTAATTCAAATCTATTTTTGTAATCCAACTAAATGCCAAATGACCCGCTGTGAATCAAAACGAACAATAAAAATAATCACCAAATCAAGTGTCATCTCTGTGTTTGTTAATACTTAAAGTTTAAAAATAAAAAGAACCTTTTACAATAGACTATCTAGTGCTTTTCATTTACTTTCGATACGGTGTCCTGGGTGTGTATTCCCTTTTCCTTGGGGAACAGTTTATTTGACGGCGGACCTTGTAGAACTTGTGGGGCAAAGTAGAACCCCGTGCCGTACGCCGGCACGAAGACTTCGTATCCCGATTATTATTAAAAAGAAAACAATCGTCATATAATAAACCTGTAATAAACGGAAGTCTGTCTTTTAGTAAAGTTGTAAACCAAAAAAATTTAAAACTTTCTAGCCCAAGAAGGGACTAAAAGGATCGAGTTGCTCCTCAAATGATTCATGATTTGTCGCCGACGAGTCAGCACGTGCGCTTCTGCCCCGTGATCTGTAGCATCGGATCAATTGTGTAATCCGTTTAGGGTATCTGAAGTAAACACAAGATACCCTAATTGCACTATCGGTTCGTACGTCAAGTCTTCTGTGGGATCCGAAGTAAACAAACGGATCACCACAAACGCGTCCGAGTGTAGTGCAATGATATCTATGGGATTCGCACCGTAGTGAGAAAATTGTGTGGAAATGTACAGTGCGGGGAAACCTCATACACTTTACTTGCCTTGTGTCTCTTTTTCCTCTTTTTTGCACCTCTGTTGCGTTCCCTAGGCATCTATACACACGATTGATTTATAATCTTTGGAGAGTTTTGGTGTTTTGAGTGGCGTAATATTCTTCATGAAAGGGATGTGACCTGGGCTTCGGCACGGATTTAGTGGGGCACGTACTACAAGGGCATAACACCTATAGTGGTTGGTTTCGCTTATCTATCGGCGGGTCCAACTTGCATCGTTTTCTCAGGCGTTATTGGTTTTCTGTCTCGCCGTTTCAATGGAACGGGAATTTCATGTCGATCTTTGCAACATCCGTGGCCTAAGGTACAATACCTCCTCTGTGTCTGGTCACAACTGTAACCAGAAACCAGTAATCCTTGCACTTATCGAGATACAGGTAATAACTGATGCAGATATTTCCGATTTTACTATACCCGGTTATAACTTAGTGCCTTTGTTCTTTCCACATCGTGGTCTAGCTACATACATACGAATCGATATTGCTTATGAACTTCTGCCACAATATGGGCTTCGCTTCAAACCAGAATTTAATATCTTGTGGCTAAAACTTCACGTTTACTGCTTTCTTTACAGAAGCCCAAACTTTGATAGAAACGCATCCTTTAACGAATTTGATGCTCTATCTGATTCTATCGATAATATCTTGACCCTATATCGCCACACTGAAATCGTTATTCCGGGTGATTTCAATGTACATAATTCTCAGTGGCTTTGCCACTCCGGACACATAACACCTGAAGGTCAGTATGTCCAGCTCTTTGCTGAGTCAAATAATTTAACTCAACTCGTCAATGAGCCAACACGGGTACCAGACGTCGATAGTCATTCCGTTAACACACTGGACCCGTTTTCCACCTCACGGCCGATTCCCAGGACGCAATTCAACAATCGGTCGTCACTCTTCCCTCAAGGCTGAGGAAGCACGGTGGCGATCGCAACGAGTCTTCTCAGGAGCGGTCTCTTAAAGAGATCCCTCGTCCCCTTAAGGACAAGGAGAACCGCACCCTGAGAGAAAGCCTACAACAAAGCCACCTGGGTATCACCTGATGGAGCCACTCGCAACCAAATTGATCACGTGTTGATAGATCGCCGTCACTCGTCGAGCCTGATGACGGTACGAGCGTACCGAGGTGCCAACGTCGACTCGGGTTGCTATCTTGTTGGTACATTTTTCCGAGCGCGGATTGCCTTACGAAGACGTATTGCATCCGCGGATCAGGTTCGAATCACCACGGCTGCCTTACGCAATGAGAATACCAGTAACAACTTTGGTCATGCGTTAAGACTCGCCCTCGAAGTGCTCGACGGAGGGAGAGTAAGTCCTGGGGCCAGAATGCCGGGCGTAGAAGAGAAATGGACACCCCTTAAGAATACTGTCATTAGTACTGCCAACTCCATCTTAGACAGTAGTCCTCGAGATCTGAGCGACTGGTTTGATGATGAGTGCAAACTAGTGACTGAACGTAAGAATCCTGCATACCGGGCAATGGAGCAGTCTCATAGAACGCGGATGCGCCAGGAGAAATACAAAGAGCACAGAACATTTGAAAAAAAGATTTCACAGACAAAGGATAAGTGCCTGGAAAAAAAAATCATGTCTGTGAAATAGAGAAAGGTAGAGAGCGAGGTCCGCACCAGGCGCGGAAGTTCTACCAAATAATCCGCAGCATGACGCGGTAGACACCACGCTGCAGTTACTGCAAGGATGAAGAAGTTAATCTGATCACCGGTCCTCAAGGCATTCTGGAGCGATGGGAAGTGTACTTCAATGACTTGCTAGATGGTCAGCTCGCAGAAGAATTGGAGGCTCCACCAATGCAAGATCAAGACCAGATGCTGCCACCACCAATCGTTGAGGAAACATTAAAAGCCATAAGACAGCTCAAATCAAATAAAGCCCCTGGAGCTGATGGCATACCAGCTGAGCTGATCAAACAAGAAGGGACAGCGTTACATCACGTAATTCATGAGATCGTGGTGCACGTATGGGACCAAGCGGAGATGACGGAAGATTGGCGTCGTGGAATAATTTGCCCCATACATGAGAAGGTAGATATCACACTGTGCAGCAACTGAGGATACTCTCCTCTATCCTACAAGAAGCGGATAGCCCCATACGTTAAAGTTATCATTGGTCAATATCAGTGCGGCTTCATCCCAGGCAAATCAGCGATTGATCAGATATTCTCCCTTATGCAGGCGATGGAAAAATGTCTGGAATTTATGAATCCCATTATATCATCTATTTATAGACTTTAAGGCCGCCTACGACAGCATAGCCAGGGTAGAACTATATAATGCCATGGGAGAGTTCGGCATTCCAAACAAATTGACACGAGTTTGTAAGTTGACCATGACCAACGTAACTAGTCAAGTAAAAATAGTGGGATTGCTGTCCAAACCAATAAACATATTTAATGGACTCCGACAAGGTGACGGTTTGGCCTACCTCTTGAACCTGACGTTGGAGAAAGTAATCCGCTACTTTGGCGTTACAACAAGAGGGACTATTGTCACTAAGTCCAGCCAGATACTTGCCTACGCAGATAACTTCGACATCATCGGTAGGACCGAATCGGCTGTACAGGATTCCTCCACCTTCGAACAGGCGGCACAAAAACTGGGATTGCACATTAATGAGGGAAAAACTAAGTACATGGTGACAACTTCTGCAAAGAGAAGACCTAACGTTGATCAAACTATCAGGGTAGTGGAGCACGAATTTGAAGTAGTGCAATCCTTTAACTACCTTGGGACAATAGTATCAGCTGATAATAATATGGAAGAAGAAATACGCGAACGGCTGATTAAATCCAACAAAGCCTACTATGGTCTATCAAGGCTCTTTAAATCCCGAAATTTATCCACAACATCCGAGCTACTACTATGATCTTACTAGTACTCATGTATGGAGTCGAGACCTGGGTGCTTAATAAAAGGCACTCTGAACTCTTGGGCGCGTTCGAGAGGAAGGTCTTAAGAATTGTTGGCCCCGTATGTGAGGGAGGACGATTCCAGAGACGGTGCAACCACGAGTTGTACGCGATCTACCTTGAAGCGAATGTTGTAGGAAAAATCAAGCTCGGTAGACTCCGGTGGGCGGGACACCTAGCTAGAGTGAGCGAAGAGGAACCTGCCCAGAAAGTCCTTTGTGGTAGGATGTATGGAAGGACACAGCGCTGCATACCTTGTTTGCGATAGAGGGATGGCGTAGACCAGGACGACCTGAGCCTGTGAGTGCCAAATTGGCTGATATCGGCTCGAAATATCGGGACCGGTGGAGAGATTTGTTAAATAAGGTCAAGACCGGATTCCGGTTGTAGTGACGATGATGATGATGATCTGTGCCTGTAGCTCTGCTATTGATGCCATTTCATCGTTAATGTTTGCGCTATCACTGTTTTCGTTCCTAGTACGGGTGGCCGTTTTCGGGTTAGACCTACTTTCCTTGTTTTTATCAGTTTTCATACGAATTCCTGGTTTGCGTATCCTAGTTATTACTCCTGCACTTTACCTGTTCCTCTGTGTTGTGTGCCTATGCTCATCAACAATTCTGCTTTCTCTTCTTAGCTATATGTCTGATCCGAGGTGATATCCCGAGGATTATTTTTATCGCATTCCTGCAATGACTTTTGGTATTTGGTTAATCGCACGTCTGCGAATCGTATCCTTTATATTGGTCGACACAAAGTCTACGTAGGATGCTGTACATTTGTTTAACGCTTCCAGTGCAACTGATATTTAACAGCGCTTCCCAGCGTTGGTCGGCTCACATTAGAAAATATATCGAGTTTCAGGATCGCCAGTTAATATCTTCCTACTTAAGTTAATAAAACAATATATTTTCTTTTCCCAGGAGACCCAGGGGCTGGCCGGTACTTTATTTTATTCTTTCGGTTACAAAAATTAAGAAGCACTTAACCTCAGTTTTTCATCTTATTTATAGTAGCTATATTATCTTAACAAGGAAAGCTGATAGCTGATGCGAATGGAGTTTTCCGGAGATAAGGGTAATCTATGTTTATCATGGTGGATAAGTGATTCATGTAGGCTATGTTTACCGTGGTTGGACTTGTGACTTATGTAGGCTATGCTTATCATGGTTGGATTTGTGATTAATGTAGGGTGGTAATTCGGGCCAACGTAGGGACACTCGCGCCTCTTCCGGCTTGATCAGAGGTCTCACAGTGGATGTTTTCTTGTTTAAGTGGTCACCGCGCTTATGCAAGGTTCTATCGTGAACGAAGAGGATGACTAATGACTAATAGTGGTTAACATTATATTTCTATTGACGATGTTTTCTGAATTCGGACAGTGATAATGACACCAGTGTCTTAGTTCACCAGCATCACTCCGCTTCATCGACGGTTTCTTGCCTCTCTTATCGTTCTTTGTCAGCAACTTCAGTTTTTTTCTGATTCGTCCTGTGCTTCACTCGTTATCCTCTCGCGCACCATGCGTTGCACCCATTATGAGATTCGACAACGACCTGACTTCACGCGGGTAAATGTGAAGCTCATCTCTAATATGCGGTGTCTCCCACAGCGGTTGCGCAATCGGTGATCACCTACGCCAACGGTCCTTCTTCCCGGTTGATCAACCTGCATTGATCAACCAGTTGAGACACCTACGCCAACAGTATTTCGACATGTTGCTGGCCAGCACGTTAAAATTATATATGGAGAACCCTCGATTCGCCTGGTGGAGGTCGATGGATTGACAGTCATCTACGCAAATGGTGAATCAGTACGGTTTATGGTTGAAGAGCTTATCCGCTTCTACAAAGTTGTTCCTCCTGCCCCCCCCCCCCCGCGGGTCTGTCATTCAACTATCACCGTCGATCTGCCCCCACTTCTGTAAAGTTTCATCTATTCCTCATTCCTTTCCGAGTTAGCTCCAGCCCACCACCTCCGTCCCATATGCAGACCCACAGCACCCAGTCTTGCAGTCTCTCTCCTTCAACTTAAGATATGGAAATATATATATATATATATATATATATATATATATATATATATATATATATATATATATATATATATATATATATATATTGCTTAAAAACCCTAATTTAATATAACTTACATCTTATTCTACCATAATCCTACAATAGAAAAGCTAAGTCTGTGTAAGCTGGCTGATGTTGGAGTTAGTTTACCGACTTTGGTACATAGGTCTTTATTTGCCATTCAACCACCAAAACCGTGCTATTTAATAATACCATCCCCGTCTTTATGGGAAATAGGTCTATTGAACCGCAAAAGCTATTCTTCGGTGCGGGTCACTTCTCGATCGTAGCACAATCGTCCGCTTACGGAAGATCTACCTACATGATAAATCAGTAGTATGATTGCGGAGGTCATCGCGGAAGATGGAGAACGAGGAAGGAAACACTTCCAGGCTATGAATGCTGGGGATTAAGTACGTTTCGTTTAAAGCGAACATGTCAGCAGGTAGGGCATGGGAGTTTTTCAGAATGGATTGGGTGTTTGAGCGAAGACCTCTCACGTTCTGATAATAGGTGATAAGGGGAGTCGGTCGGTATTAGGAGTGTGTAGGGGAGGTAGGAGTTTAGGTACGAAAAAAAACTTGTTGATGTCGGTCTTACAACGTTGAAGATGTGATAACGGTCTGGAGTGAAGGAAGTGGCTTTATGATGAGATAAATTGAAAATTACGTGGAATGTTACGAATAGTTTGTGGAGAGTGGGGACGTCAGTGGGTAAGGCTTCCTGTTGAACAGAGGGTTTGACACTGGTTTTGGTTTTGCTTTCGTAGTAGACAGAATAAGATATGTCTTTCGGTCTCTAAGTTTGCACCGTTCGTAGCGGCAATCAGATGAGCTGTGTTATTTTTACTGCGGGGGGAAGACGGGCCACAAATGGATTGCCGAAGACGGCTTTTGGCGGGGGGGGGATCTGGGGGAGTAAAGGCATTTGGAAAATGACTGGTGTGATGGGTTAATAGAATGGCCTCTGAAGAAATTAGATATTTGTTTGATGTTATTGTGGCTGGGCATGGGCAGGGAGAGTTTGGCGTCGACGGGTGGGGTTTGGCTTAAAAGAGACTCTATTATGAGGAGGTTTGAACGAAAACCTCTCTTTACGGTTGCGGTAATCGGTTTTCTGTTTATTAGGCGTAACCGATTTGTTTTGATTAGGTCGTGATGGGGAATTTGAATTGGAATCGCTGTGACTGAGGAAAAGATCGCAAAAGTGAAGGAATTGATGTCTCAGAACCGTCGTTACAGCTTGAGAGACCTAGCAAAAGAATCAAACATTTTACATGAATCAGTTAGTGTTTCGGATTCATAGGTATATGCTCGGGGAGAATCTAGTACATCGTCTAGTACTCTCCCCGGCAAATACTGGGGAGTCTAAATTCATGCAACACATCATAACTGGTGACGACACATGGGTCTATGAGAATGACTTGCAAACAAGTCAACAATCACCCGAATGGTGGTACCAAAACGAACCGAAACCGAAAAATTGGGACAAACTCGATCAAAAATTAAATTCACGCTCATGGTTGTCTTCGATTATCGTGGTGTGGTGAGCTATGAATTCCTTCCGCAAGGTCAAAGTGTGAATAAGGAATACTACTTAGGCGCTATGAAGCATTTGCGAGAGAGTGTTCTTCAAAAGAGACCCGGTACTTGGAAAGACAAATCTGGGATTTTGAACGACTATAACAGTCCATTAGCTTCCATTCTGAGCGTTTTTTTGACCAAAAACAATAAGGAATACTATTTAGGCGCAATGAAGCATTTTACGGGAGAGTGTTCGTCAAAAGAGATCGGGTTTTTGGAAAAACAAATCTGGTATTTTGAACCACGATAATAGTCCATTAGCTTCCATTGTGAGCGATTTTTTGGCCAAAAACAATAAGGAATACTACTTAGGCGTATTGAAGCATTTGCGGAAGAGTGTTCGTCAAAAGAGACCGGGTTTTTGGAAAGGCAAATCTGGTATTTTGAACCACGATAATAGTCCATTAGCTTCCATTGTGAGCGATTTTTTGACCAAAAACTCAACTACTATGATGGAACTCTAATATCATTATGACAAGTACCGTATTCACCAGATATGGGTCTCTGTGACTTTTTCCTGTTTCCCAAACTCAAATTGCTACTTCAACGAACACATTTCGAGTCGACTGAAACCATAAAAGAAAAATTGAAGAAGGAACTAAAATCGATTCCGGGCGCCGGATACAAAATGTGTATGGATGATTGCATTAATCATTGGGATAAGTGTATTGCCTCGGAAGGGTTCTACTTTGAAGGCGATAAAATAAATTTTGATGATTAATTTAAATTTGTTGTTTTATTGAGGAATTCCCGGTAGACATATGACGGAATGTAAAATGGAAAAGAAAAAACAAAAAACAGGCAGAGAGCATCTAATGGTCGAAAAATAGAATACTTAGCCTTGGCCTTTTTTGGTATCTTCGGACACGTCGTCATCCAAATAACAAAAAACAAATTTATATTTTTGAATTGTTTTATTTCCATATATTTTGTTTTGCTTTTGTTTTTGTTTTTATTACTTTGTTTTTTTCTGTGCTGGATTTTGCATTCAAATGTATTAATGCGATTGGATGAAATATTTTAATTGAACATTTTGTTTTATTCTTATAATGTATGAATTTAAATATAGAAGAAAGAATCACAAATATATTTTATTTAGTGTAAGTTTTAGTGTGCGCCTTTAATCTTTATAGTTTAATTTAAAGTAAAGGTGGTATCATTGTAATAACTGTCATGAAATACATTTCGTTTTATGTTTAATGTTTAAGTTATTATATTTAAAATATTACATATTTTTGCTAAGTTTTTCGTATTCCAAATGGAATTTTGCCTTTGAAACCAAAAGGATAAGATGCTCAAATCATTTAGTCTGTAAGCTTTTTTTGTTGTTGTTCTTGTTTTAAATATTTTAAAATGGCTGTTTTCCACTTTATTGAATAAAATTTGTAATTATATACTTAAGGCAAGTGCCAATTAAGAAGGTGGTGAAAAACATGTTGTTTATTGTTAATAATAATAATTATTTTACTTAAGTTTAGTATTCATTTATTTTTCTAATCTTATAAGCAAAATACTGATTTGTGCGGTCTTATAAAATATTTTTAATTAGGAGTAGTTAAGTAGTTTAATATTAAGTGTATACTTGGTTTTTGATTTTTTGCATTTTCGCATAGTTGCATTTTAGGCTGTTGCTCATATTTCATTTAGAAAATACAGAAATATAATTTTAGTATTACAATTAAAGTTTATGTGTATATAATAAATTAACTTACATATTGTTCGTCACTAGATATTTTACTTAGTTAATTAAGTAGAACGGTAAATTTGTATATATTTGTTGAATAAACATGAGTTAGATTAATTTACAATGAGAAGTGGCTAAAAATTAATTTTTGTGTTTTGCCTTAATTGTGTATAATATTTAGCAGGTTATGTTTTTTTTTTTTTATTTTTTTTATTGACAAGAAATTTTCTTTCGACAGGATTCTGTTGTCTAGTTTTGTGTATTCCGCTGAAAAAATTGCTAAAACGTTTTTGTTTGTCTCAGGCATTGAAATTCTTCGTAATTTGGTTTCAAAGTCATTATCTTGAATTTGCCAAAGGTGGACATTAATAATGGAGTATATATAATAATATACAAACGTTTTTAGTAGGATGTTCCAGAACGTGAACCTGCGAATTATCTGTGATATTTGCTTTTGGTCCGAGCTTTTAAAGGAAACTCGAATATTATCGAGGCAAGCAAAAGGAGAAACGAGAAAGTAAGAATTTGTAATGTGTATGAACGGGTAGATGTATAGAGAAGATAAATAGAGTAGTACTAAATAGAAAGCACCGTGAGATGACAAGATCTCGCCAAAGTGCTAAGAGACAAATATGAAGGTTTAATAAGTTAAAAAATAAGTTTCAAATTAGGAGCAATGTAGGGAGACGCACCGGCACAGACGCAGGCACAGGAAAAAGGGATTTGCTTAAAATATACGAAATGCGGTACTGCACATAGGACGTTGAAGTCTAAATTGAAAAAAGTTAATCTGGGTTGAGGGAGCGAATTAAAAAGTCGCGCTTGGCGAGCCATGTAATCAGTAATATTTGATGAATGCGAGACTGACCTCTTAAGTAATGCTAATTTAAATAGAAATGTTGTATAACTTGCATTGCCTGCTTAAAACGTAATGTGTTATTAAAACTTTAGCAAACAACATCAGAACAATTTCATTGGAACTTTGACCAGACGAAGAACTAGTTTTTTTTTATTAAGAAATATTCTTGAAGATTTACAATACACATAAATAGGAAACATGTTAAGTTTTTTTTTTTTTAATTTTTTATCATAATTTGTTTGGTTTTTGGTTGCGTCTTATATGTTTTCACTTCCCGTAATAAAAACTATTTTATTACTGTTTAGGAAAATTCATTTTAAATTTAATTTAGGTACACAGCGAGAATTATAACCATAATAAGATGTTAGTAAACTTATTAATTAAATAACACTAACTATGGATACAAAAATTAAAATGTATAACTTATAAAATAACATTTTAAACCTTAAAACTATAGTTTTGTTTATTTATTTAATTATTAATTTTTTTTGTAAGAAGGACTATTGCAGTAAGTAGTATAAGCCTTGGGTTTTTTGTTTGATTTTGGAAATAATCTTTCACAATTCTTTAAATATTTGAAATGCTGTTTATTCAATTTGCTCAAAAAATTGTTGAAAGAAAAATAATACCAAGGCATAAAAATAAATCTGCGAATGTACACATCGTTAATTCTATTTAAATTGAACCTTAGTTAAAATAAAATAAAATAAAATAACATAATTCAATGATGTTAAATTAATTAAATAAAATGATTAAAGAAAAATAATAATAATAAATGAGATGAGTTTTAAAATTACGCGTGGAACTTTATTTGCTGACAATGCGAATCTATTTGGAGAAATTCGCATTGTTTTGTTTGCATTTCATACTGTTTTCTTTTTTAATATATGTTTTCCTTTCCTCTCCTTTTTTTTTAATGTCCCCTCCACTCTATTTTTAATTTTTTTTTTTTAATAAATAAACATTTGGAATAGCTTAGAAGTGCAGAGTATCCGTTTCACTCAGTTGACAGGTGTACGTTTCTTAAGAATTTTATTTTATTTAATCTATTTTACTACAATTATTATATCTTTTTTTTGTTGTTGGCAAATTCAGAATGTTTCGGAGGAGTAATATGATGAAGCAAAATTTCGCCCTATATTTACACCTAAATAACTCTCAGAGAATGAACCGTGGCACGGCATTTTTAGAAATTGCATTTTTTTTTAATCCATTAAGGTTTCTAATTCAGTGATGCGCCAATAAATTGATCGGCTAATTCAGCTAAGACATCTTAGCACAATTTAATCCTGGCAATTCGTTTTCAACATGGTGATCTACCGAAGGTTGCAACGCATTCTGAGTCCTTGTTAAGATCTTTTGAAGAAGGCTAATGCAGCTAAGATATCTTAGAGCTATTTAAACCTCGCAATTCGTTTTTCACATGTTGACGTACCGAAGGTTGCAACGCATTCTGAGGAATGTGTTCCCAAAAACATTAGTTGAGATATATATATATATATATATATATATATATATATATATATATATATATATATAATATATATATATATATATATATATATATATATATATATATATAGAGAGAGAGAGAGAGAGAGAGAGGGAGAGAGAGAGAGAGAGAGAGAGAGAGGGGGAGATAGAAAGAGAGAGGAGGGGGGGGGGGATTTAGGAAATTTCAGGTAGATGGACTTGGTGAGTAAGTAAGTAAGTGAGCCAGTGAGGAGAAGTCTGTTTACAGAGTGGGTATTACAGTACAGCTAGCATTATAAAAATATAAGTGTACGTCAGAAAAGTAATAAGACTCAAAACGGTTCATGAATTGGCAGGTGTGGTGCCGCTCTTTTCACAGTAGGTAGATTGTATCATATCTTTGATTCAGTACAAGTTTGAAATTTCAGCAGCTCCTAGTTTGGAATTGAGAAGGTCTGAACTGAAAAAGTGGTTGTGGACTCCGTTACGTTCCCAGTACTGAGCAGAAAAACAACCAAATTTGTCTCTGTCTTGATCTTTCGGATCACATTCAGAGGTTGCCAGAATTCTTCAGTCCAGTTATCACCAATTTTGAATTTTCGATTACTACATAAAACGTCAAAGTCGGAAACGGCAAACTTTTTACTTGATCGATGATCATTTGTGTTTTGAAAGTCCGGTGATCGTTCGCAAAAAATGTCTGCTTCCAGGAGAAACCACCCACACAACTTTTTATCGGTAAGTCTTTGAAAGAGTCAGGAAAAAGTTGGTGGCGACATCATGACATTGCTATCCACAATTTGCTAATAGTTCGACTCATGGGAACAAAGACCCAGATTCATCAAATAGCTCAATAATCCAACAATCGTCTTCTCAAGAAACAAAAAATAATAATAAGGTTAAGGACCGAACAGCCTGAACAGCTTCTTCCGAGCAATCACGAGAAAAAACCCCAAAACACTGTTTCGCGAATTGGTGCTTTGTATAATTTGGTGGTGGCAGAAATTCTACATGCACCTATAAAGTTCCTGGTTACCACTAGATAAGAATAATTGTATAATAGTTCTTGGAACCCCTTTTTTGGATTAGTCGCTTAGCATTTTAAATGAATTTTTGTCATGGGCCTGTTAAACATTAACAGCCAAAAGACAGCGCCTAACCTAAAAACTCGTGTAAGTATAATACATATACAGTATACATTAAACAATCCCTAAGTAGTAACCCTAGATTGGTGCTTTGTATAAATTGGTGGCGTCAGATATTTTATATGAACCTAAATATAAAGTTCCTGGTTACCATCAGATAAGAATAATTGTATAATAGTTCTTGGGGATCCGTTTTTTTTTTGATTAGTCGCTTTTAAAAATTAAAAATGAATTTTTGTCATGGGCCAGTTAAAAATTGACAACGCCTAACCTAAAATCTCGTGTAAGACATTAAACAATTCCTAATTTATTATAGATACTGTAGTAACCCTGGATTGGTGCTTTGTATAAATTGGTGATGGCAGAAATTTTATATGAACCTAAATATAAGTTCCTGGTTGCCATCAGATAAGAATAGTTGTATAATAGTTCTTGGGAACCCGTTTTTTTTTTAATTTTTGATTTTAATTTTTTTTTTTGATTAGTCGCTTTTAAAATTTAAAAATGAATTTTTGTCATGGGCCAGTTAAAAATTAACAGCCAAAAGACAACGCCTAACCTAAAAATTCGTGTAAGTATAAGACATTAAACAATCCCTAATTTATTATAGATATTGTAGTAATCTGGGCTCCTCGATAGTATAGTGGTTAGTATACCCGCCTGTCACCCGGGAGACCGGGGTTCGATTCCCCGTCGGGGAGCCCCTGGCGCAAGACTAATGACCTTGCCCAGAAAAAATAAATCATTATGGAAAATTTAACAAGCCTCAGGACTTGCTAAATAAGGCCAAGACCGGTTCCCGGTTGTAGTGCCGATGATGATGATGATGATTGTAGTAATCTAATAAATATTCCTAATTTTGCTTTAGATTTTGTACTATTTTAATAAATATTTTAAACAGGAACGGAGTAAAATAATTTCTTTTAGTATTGACAAAATTATTATCGACACGACAGGGTGGCATGCCTGCGACCAGGCATTGAATGCATTTGGATGTTGCACCACGGCAACATCACTCGGCAATTCCTTCAATGCATTTTTAGCATTCCGGTACTTCCTATTCATCAGATTTCAGTTCTTGTGGCTAAGTTTTATGCCTTCCTTAAAAACTACTTGAAAGGGTGTTACTTAGGCACTTTGTATAATATTTAGAAGAGTGTAAACGACGACGTGGGAGGTATTACCGAAGAAACCTCCCAGAAATACTATACAGACTGAAAACAACGCCATCGCCGCTGTGCAACTGCGGAATGGAATTATTTGAAAAGGGCCAATCCGAATGTGTAAAAGGAATAAAATGAATATTTACCAAAAAATGTGTCTCATTACTTTTCTAAAGTACCTCATATGTACAATATATATAGGGTATCCTAACTTAGATGTACGGTCACCCGGACGTTTAGAAGTAATTTTATAAACGGCGTTATGTATCGTATAACAAGGACCGGGTGGCCCACTTACACGAGCGCTCCCCTAAGTTGGGCCACCCTGTACATCAATAAGACCGCAAATTGTCCGTTGAAACTACCGCTGTCTAGTGTCTCGCATACCGGGTCCTTCTTATCGTTACGACTACTGTCGCAGAAATATATACATATATATCTGCCTTTTCCGATCGCAAGCAATGTCTTAATGATCTGTACCATTGGTAAGATTAATAAACTAGATCCAGACAGAGAAGTTACTACTAAACTTGTGTGATGAAAACAGATTACGGACTGTTACTTGCTTTGAACATAACGAGCAGTATCCAAGAGATGGTAAGAATGGAACGAGTCGAATTTAACATCATAATAGCTCCCTTTTGAGTCGGAGCAAGTTCAAGAATAAAACGCTTTCCTAAGTTAAGGGGGTATTCTGGTCTAGAAATTTGAAAAAATCATTTTTTTTGACATTTTCTAAGAATATGTCTTTAAGAGGATTTTAGAAAATTCAAATTATTTTCGGAGGTATGGCTGTTTTGCTGACGCGCCGTCTAAACCGGCTCGGCCGGAACGAATCGAACAAAAGAAGAGATACGAGCGTCTAACGCATCAAGGCCAGAACTGCTCGGTTGGAAGAGAGAAGGCCGAAAGATGCTTA
This sequence comes from Microdon myrmicae, assembly GCA_963931805.1. NCBI lineage: Eukaryota > Metazoa > Arthropoda > Insecta > Diptera > Syrphidae > Microdon > Microdon myrmicae. Next base: position 196,313,579 of record OZ007496.1, read on the forward strand.
TTTCGAAATCGAGGAAGGTCCAATGTATGCGACAGGAATGGCAGATTGAATAAACATAAGCCTAAAATATCATTTCATGACTTAGACCGCCAGAAACTTTACGTGAAACTTTAAACGCGTTTTTCTCGAAACTGTCTTTTTCAAAACAATACCCACGATTTTTCAAGTTCTACTGAACTGATTTACTTCAAATTTAGTATATGTCATCTTTATAGGCCTTTTTATTGCATGAACTATCCTCATCCCCAAATTTCAATATTAACTATTTTTAAAAAATTCGAAAAACTAAAAAAAAGTGGCACAAAAATAATTTTTTTTTCAACAAGTCGCCATTTTGTTTTTTTTTTCAACTGTTTTTAGTTCCAACGATAGAGGCATTTCTGTAAATTAATAACCTTTTTTTTCAGATTGCTAGGAGGGTTGAATCGTGGGTATGGTCGTGTGCCAACTTTTTGAGATCCCCCACTTCATCAGCTGCTAACTTTTTCAATTTTGAATTGTTTACTTTCTATTTTTTTTACTGTATTCTTGAAATATAAATAAACATCCTATAAAAAAATGAATAGTAAAATATTGATTGCTTTTTTTTTACAGCACTTCAAAAATTGCGTTAAATTCGTGCGTCTAGTCCAGAATACCCCCTTAATAAACCTATAGGAGAGTCCTTTCGTAACGAAAAAGTAGAATCTTTCAGATTGATTTAAAGAACACATCCAATTCAAATTGGTAACATACTTTGTTAGTGGGGTGGAAAACCAAGGGTGATAAGAGTTTGATCTATGCGAGTACCGTATTCTCTATAAAGGCAGTCCTATATTAAACTTGAAAAAACAAGTAATGATGTACCTGCGATGACGCAAAACAATATCTCGTTGGTCGTTCCAGGGGCTATAACCACAGTTAGTGTAAGGAAAGACCGAGGGACAAGCATTTCAAAGCCAATACAATTAATACAAGGTGGTTCTTATGTTCCAGGTGGATTTGGTTTGGTCACCATTTTGGTTTGGATAAGATTTGTAAGCTTTGATTTTGATAGCCGTAGAGAGTAATCGTTAGCAATTTATTATCCAGTAAAGAACGCTTCAATAACATGTTGAAATTAATGTAATATTTGATTAGAAGAATTTTTGTTATTGTACGTATAAATTATTATTAACGACGAAGCATATTTCGTCTTGGCTGGATTTATTAGTAAGCGGAATAGTCGCTGTCGGGGAATCGAAAACCCTCAATAAGTAACTGCTTGGTGCGACATTTGGTCCGGTAGCATGGATGGCTCTACTCCTTTTTTTGTTATTTTTTTTTATTTTACTTCTCCCAGGAAAGGGGAACCTATAGGAATGAGTCAGCGTCCCGAGATCATCATCATCATCGGCACTACAACCGGGAACCGGTCTTGGCCTTATTTAGCAAATCCTGAGGCTTGTTAAATTTTCCATAATAATTTGTTTTATCCGGGCAAGGTCATTAGTCTTACGCCAGAGGCTCCCCGACGGGGAATCAAACCCCTATCACCCGCGTGACAGGCGGGTATACTAACCACTATATTATCGAGAAGCCAGCGCCCTGAGATACTATTTTTTTTTCGACCAGGTGCATCAGCCAAGCTCCGAAAGATGGTCAAGGATTTCTTCCAAACATTTCTCAAAGTCTATAGCTTAAGGGAACCTCATGTAAAATGAAATTTTTTAGCCGTGTTTTGTTTTTGCCTAAATTGATAGGAAATTTCCTCAAAAATACGAGACAAAAAGTTAGAACGTGATCCGAGACCTCCTTGTACTTTATTTTCAAAAGAAAGTAAACAGTCTAGTTGGGCGGAGCACTCAAATAGTCGAGCGCTCGTCGGACCCTCGGCCTTTCAGCCCAGACCAGAACAGTTTGAAGAAGAGGAAGGTCTACTCTATGGCCCTGGAATCGCAGATTACCAAAAAACTGCGGTAAGTTAGAACGAATTACGAATATTTTCACGATTTTTCTATTACTCAAACTTTAAACGCGTTTTTCTCGAAACGCCGTGCAACATAGCTCAAAAACTAATCATTCGATCTTTATGAAGTTTGGTATAGAAATTCTATAAATATTTGGCCTCAGCTCCGATTTTTAATTTTTTATTTAAAACATTGTTATTAAAATTGTTTATAAAAGAAAATCCTTTTTTTCAAAACTTCGCCATTTTTGCAAATTTGCAAATTTTAATAAAAGGGGAACGCCATGAGCGTTTTTTGCAACGCTGAGCGTTTTTGCATAAACTAAGGAACTCATTTTGTATTTTTTGTTTCAAATCATTTTTGTGACCTGTATGCTGCACGGCGCATTTTCATGACGCTGTTTTCAAGCCGCCATTGCACCGTTTTATTGTTAACGATTAGTCTTAAAAAAATATTTTCTTTAAATATTATAACCTAAATAAAGTGTGCCTTAAATTGCAAATTAATCTACGGATTACATTTTTCAAAAAAAATTCCTGAAAAACAGGCTATTCAAATGAGATTCCCCCTTAACGAAGACGCTGGAAGCAATGCTTTAATAGGGTCAAGTGACCGCTTATGTGGACATGTCAGACAACTCTTTTGTGGAAGTCGATCAATTCAGCCCACAAAACGCTGCCACCTTACGTACAATTTTCAAAGTAAATTTTCCCAGCCGGATAATGTCAAAAATGTGGTGATATCATCTGGTGTCTATGATCCTCCCATTTGACCCCTTTCGTTTTCTTACTGCGGAAATATATGAAGAAAAAGATGCCAATAAACCAACCACACCATTGACGCTAAAATACAACTTTCGAAACGAAGTTTCTGAAATAACACCAAGGTCAACGACATTTTTATGAGGAATGTACTTGAAACAGCTCGCGATTGCCGTACTCCCGGAGTGGCCGATTGACATCATGCTCCATTCATAATAATGTATATTCTACCAGTAAGATATAGTTAAAAAAACCGGAAAAAGACATCGACCTGGAACATTAAAACCATACTGTATACAGAAAATGTGGTTGTTTTTCATAATAACTTGCAGCATTATTATTAGGAGTTGATCACGCAGCATTTTCGAAACGTTTGAAAGTATTAGAAGTGATTTAAAAGCAAATTAAATTGAGTGCCGTACTGGTGGAAGCCGAGGAGAATTTACGCCAATTAGTGAGAACTTGTTCAATCTCTTGACAATTAAAATTTCGCTTAACCTTAGTCACTTTATGTGGCAAGGCACTGGTAATGAGTTCAATAATGGATGTGCTAACATACTTCCCCTGATCCCAAAATCGATCTAATTCTTTTTTTGTGTTTTCTTAGGTTAATTTGATCGTCAATTTATGTGGCAAGGCTCTGGCTAATGACACCAATAATGGATCTGCTTGATTAAGATTAATTTAAATCTGTGACACTTTAAAAGCACTTTTGTATAACTTCGACAAATTTTCGCCAGATTATGAGCTTAGAGATTCCTAGCACTAAGCACATGCTCTTATTGAGAATTATTTATGCGGAAAATGATTTTGAATGAATTATTACCCAATACGTTTTTTATACTTTGCTGCCATCAAATACCCTTACTATGACCTATCAGCGAAAGCAATGAGGGCTCCTAAAAACGTCTGCTGGATTCTTATCTCCTTATATGCCCCATAGCCTGTAAATTATCAGTGATAATGGTGATACCTACGCAAAATGTCCATTGACATCATGTACTATTACACAGCATGTGAAATGTCAATGATAGTAATGGAATCAGTCATTACAAATTCCTGTGCGTTCTAATTTTAATATTACAGGAAATTGTGTAATACTCGGATTTTGTGCGTTTACTTGATAGCACTCTAAGTTTTTCCATTTTATAGAACTGAGCTAAGTCTTGCTCTTTTTTTTTATCAGATATTCTGTGCGTGAGATAAGCCATGAAAGTGGTCTGGTCAGTTTGGTTTTTGCAGTTAAAAATACGCCCATATTTTGAAATGGTTTGTATCCTTCTATTAAATTGGCCTAATCTCACTTGGTTTACGAAAGTTTTAGTTTTAGCGAGATTAATGAAACTTTGGCGCAAGGCCAATAACCTTGCCCGTAAAAATAAATTATTATGAAAAATTTAACAAGCCTAGAGACTTGCTAAATAAGGCCAAGACCGGATCCCGGTTGTAGTGCCGATGGTGATGATGATGAAACCTTGCCGAGCATTCTTGTCTCCTTAGTGAATGGGGTAGTAGGGCGATTTTTTGAAATACCATCAGCTAGACATCTTTCTCACTGTCCAGTGATTTTATAAAGTTTGTGAACCGGCATTGCTAATAAGACCTCTAAATAAAGTTTTCTGTATATTCTTGTCTAGGATCATTCCTAGTTTTTAAGGAATGGTATAATTAATTTTTCTTACAGGCCTCAATACATTTTGATTGTATCTTAAAAAGGTGGTGCTTGTCGTTTTTCTGTTTTTATCTTATTCAGATTATTATTTGACATAACAATAGTAAATACATTAAGGGGCCATTCCGGTTTGTCGGGTCAAAAAATCATGAAAGTAACCAATATTTTGACCCGACAAACCGGAATGCCCTTAATGACCTATAACTGTGGAACCGCCTAAGAATTCGTTTCCAAATTTTAACATATTATTTTTGAAGTATAAAACTATCGATTAAGCAAAAAAAGCAAAAATTTATTTTTTGAACCGAACAAACCGGAATGTACCCTTAATAAAAGGAAACCGCAGGCTCTTGTCCGAATAATTGAGATACTTGTTTAATTATACCTTTATTTGGAACGATTCCAGTGGAATAAGCTGATCGTAATCGTTCAGTCATTATATTTATGTAAGTATTATCAATGTATCAGTCATTATAGTTATGTAAGTATTATCGATGTATCATATTGAAAATAGTCTAATTCAAGAACAAAAAATGTATAAGGAATGGTCTAATTCAGCGGGCGCTTATTGTTCATTCCACAATATAGTATATTCTGAGTAGAGCTTTACAAAGTTTATTAGAACTCATTAAAAACAATGCTGAAAGTCTGATGAAAATTCTTGCCCCTTTATGAGTTTCACGATTATATATATTTTACGTGCAGTCTTACTCAACCATTCCAGGTATTTTGTTACATTTCTTGGAACCATTTTAAGTAGAGATGTTTCGTAGTTATTAATATTCACTTATGTTACTTGGTTTGTGTACCATAATCGATAATGGGATGTGCTAATTAAAATTCCCGTGTTTTCGTAGATTAATCAAAAAATATTTATCAAATTACTTGGATCGTAATCCTCAATAAGACGATGGCGGTTTTAAATTATGTCGTATGTGAACTTTAGATTATTATACAATAATTTTACGCCAGTATAAAGTTATAGATCTCAATTCCTAAACGGTTTCTAAACTATTGGGGTTGCGTTAGTTTACAAATATTCACGAGTACACTGTGAAAGTCAGGGAAAATAACAGCAGATCCTTAAACATTTTCTAGAAATTTCGATGGCGTCGGTTTTTGTTGTTGTTCTGACAGAGTTTTTCATTCCATCGTCTTATAAAGTTTATTTTTCGATATAGTATTAGACTGAAGAAAAAGAAATCAGCGTTTTTCTGGTTGCTTGGTATTAAATGTCATAACTTTGAAACAGTTAGCTATATGTGGCAACTCTTTTCTTTTGTTTGACAAATCAAAACAGTTAACAGTTTTTGAAAAGGTAAGTGAAATATTGGGATTAAACGGCTTTTCATATCACTAGGACGGTTTACTCTGATTTGAATAAGTTCCCAGGTTTCCAAGAGAAAGCGTTATTCGTATCGTATGTTAGCTAAACTTACGAAGTCATTAGGGGTTGATTATATGAACGTTTCGAAACGTTTGGAACTATTAGCAATGATCGAAAGCAAAGGACATTGGATGCCGTACAAGTTGAAAGGTTAAACTGTACTGAGTTGTGCATTTTACAATTTTACAATCGACTACAGTACCATCATCATCATCATCATCATTATCATCGGCACTACAACCGGGAACCGGTCTTGGCCTTATTTAGCAAGTCCTGAGGTTTGTTAAATTTTCCACAGTACCATCACATGCGTGTAAAGAGACTTGTTATAATAATGTTGAAGATAATCTACCGCTATACCGCAAACATACAATAGTGAGAGTAATCAAGTCGCGAATGTTAAGATGGGCCGGACGCGTGGCACGAATGGGCAACAATAGGGCCGTGCATAGAATTCTTGACGGTAAGGAAGGAGAGTGCACAGGACAGGGTACAATGGCGGAGTCGAGTCGGTGACGTCATGAACCTTCGGGTTCCTACAGGCCAATAAATAGACTCAAATAGATGAGTGTAGTCCAAAGTTCTTTTTGAATGCGCACCACGTAAAGGACTGTGAGGTACAAATCTTCGATGCCCCGGCAAACATTGAGAGTCCTTGGCTAAGAAGTTTTTTTAGCATTGACTGTATATTTCTAACGGTGCTATTTCATGTTATTTGTTTTGACAGTCGTAACACTTTTCACTGGCATTATTCTGATATCAAAAGGGGAAAAGTACCTGCGTCAGTTTTTCGAATATAAAAATTCAGAGTTTTTTTTATAAAGAAATAATGGTTTCAGTTAGAGGTTGCACCAGACGATCGAAAAGACAATATTTGGACAACTAGAAATTATTTTGAATAGGAAAAATGCTGTCAATATTTATTCAAAAACGTCGAATTCTTTTTCCTCAATTTAATATTAGAAGTAATTTAAGTCAGGGATTATTTTTAATATAAAAATTCAGAAGTTTTTTATAAAGAATTAACGGTTTTAGTTAAGAGATGCAGCAGACGATCGAAAAGAATTTATAATATTTAATATTAGAAATAATCTGAGTCAAGGAGTTTTTTCAATATAAAAATTGAGAATTTTTTTATAAAGAATTAACCGCTTTCAGTTAAGAGATGCAGCAGACAATCGAAAAGAATTTATAATATTTGGATAAATAAAAATTATTTTGAATAAGAAAAATTCTGTCAATATTTACTTAAAAACGTCGAATTCTTTTTCCTCAACTTAATATTAGAAGTAATTTAAGTCAGCTATCAAAATTGTACAAGGAATTGTCTAATTCTAGAGCTATTTGTAATTCCCCTGAAGAATATTTTGATACTCTTCTAAATAGAGTCAATTATTTCTGCCTTTACTGTACTAAGTTCACACTATGGCATTACAATCAATAATACAATCTGTTTGAAAATTATTGGTTAATGGGAGGTTCTCATCAAGAAGTTTAAAAAAAATCGATTTTTATTTTTTTATTTTTTGGTAACTTACATTGTGTAGAATAAGTTCTCAAAACCGTTTTTGCGAAAATGATTTCATAAAAAAGTTACAGCGTAAAAAGGTGACCCATCTTTTTACGTGAAAATTGAGTTTGCTCGCTAGCGTATACATTACGCCAACAGATTTGAATTTCACACCTCTATGAAAAACAATTAATGTATATTTGTCACCAGAGGTTGGAAATATGCTATGGCTCAGTAATTTTTGGGGGAAACGCATCTACATACACGAACACTCATAGTTTTAGAAAGTAGGGTTTAATTTTAGTTGACCATGCGATGTGTTCCTAAAACTTTAAACGCGTTTTTCTCGAAACCATGATTTTCAAATTGGTCTCCACGATATCTCAAAAACTACTCGATTGATCTGTTATTTTTCATTTTAAAGTAAATTATGTTTATTGGAGTCTGAACCTAAATGTTGACTTTTTCATAATTTTTTTTCTATTCAACTTTAAAGAGCAAAAGAAAAGCGAAAATCGGTACCCATAGTTTGCATGTCCGCCATTTTGTTTATTTTCGATTTTCTTTTTCTTGAAAATAGGTTTAGATCCGGCAAATATTTTGTAATTTAAAAAAAATGTTTGTTGTAATCAGAGGATTGTAAACAGTGCTACGATGGAGACCGATTTTTGTATCGTCCCACTGCGCCATCCATTAAATTGATAATTTTAAATATTGTTCACTAAAAAAATGTTGATGTATACATACTTAATAAGTTTGTGTACAAAATTTATATTTGTTTCCGTCTTTGAGACAAGAATAAAAAAAAAAACACGTAATTTTTGGGTCTCTATATGAGAATCCCCCTTAATTATGGATTGATGAATAATGAGAATCCCCCTTAATTAAGGATTGATGAATAATAAAGCATTATTATTTGAACCGTTTTTGGTTAAAGTACTATTTCTTGAACTGTTTGTGGTGTAGTTTATTTGGAAAAATTTCAACTAGATGCTCTCCAGATATTAGAAGTATTCACCAATTGATAATATTCAATTTGTATACGGTCATTGTCACCGAGACTAATTCAAGCTTCTGTGTTAATATAAGTGGTGGAAGGATTTCAAAACTTAGAATATTTCAAAAACTGAGCTTGTGCTAGATCTGTTTATGTTTCATGGCTTAATATGTTTGGACGCTTTTGCCTATTATTCAAGATCGTGTTAGCAAACCCAGTGATGGAGAAAAGTTAGACATTCTTAGTACAATAACACCACCCCTTCTTATCTTTCCTGTCTTTGTTTCATTTCTTGTATACATTGTATTTTTCAATGTTATTATAGTAGCGAGAATCACTTCAGCAAGAGCTCATTATGTTAAAAAAAAATAAATAAAGTGTAAATGATAGTTCAATTCTACGGTTATTTAGAAAACTTCCCATTCAAAATATCCCTCATCTATTCGAATTGGATGTCATATGATCCTACTTAGTTAGTGGACGGTCGATGTTAAGATCACTAATTAAAAATTCCTGTGCATTCTTGTCCGCCAGTATAAGTAACATCTATACTAGGATTAAAAATGGTTAAGAACTGGTCTGCTGATGGGTTTATCTTGGCTTCAAGCCACAAAATAATTTTATACATTTATAAATTAAGGTAATGTGCGTTTGTGATTACTCCGTCTTATTTAGTTGAAAACTCTATGTAGTTTCTGAAAAAATTTGCAGTTTTTTATAGGTTAAATAGGTTCATCATCTTCTTATTCTGCAATCTAGTCATATTAATAGAGTAAATTACCGGTGTTATACAAGTAGTTCACTCCTGCTCCTGTATTATACAGAATGGACGAATAATTATCTCAATGGTGTAGAGCACTTAGTATTAGAAATGTTACTCATCCATTTATAGCGAATCCTATTCTTGTTGGTCTAATAAACCGTCAGTATTCAGGAGAACATTAATTACGATGTTGTGCGTCTCTGTTGTAAGGAGTGGTATAATTTTATGACATTTATGTGTATGATACTAACTATTGTTGTAAGGAATGGTATAATTTTATAACTCTTTTTTGTATGATATTAAATAATAAATGCTAGCAATATTCTACACATTTTGGATACTGTTTTATAATTTTATTGAGCTATAAGGAATGATATAATTACTATTCTTCTCGAGCTTGACGTAAAACACTTGCTAAAAATAATCCCTGCAGGTTTTTTTTTTTTAAATTTAGGTATAAGACCTTGATTTTCGTTAGTTAGCGAGAACATTAATTAAAATTTGCTATCACCGAAGCTTTGTTATAGGAACGTTGAATTCCACGATTGCTTGAATCTATTATTACACCCTTTGACTAACTTAGAAACATAGAGGTGTTCATTGATTAAAAACAATTTTATATATAATAACAGAGATCGACGATTTTTGTCTAATTTTATACCGCTCGCTTGTATAATATAATTAGGGATATTCTTCAGCGTTATAGACCATTTCCTTATTTTATCAGGTTTATCTTGGGGAAAGAGAATTAAGTAGCGACAGGGGTATATCACTTGATTGTATACCACTTGGTTGTATAATATAATTAGGGATTTTCTTCAATCTTTTATACCATTTCCTTATTTTATCAGGCTTATTGTGGGGAAAGAGAGTTAGGCAGCGACAGGGATATATCACATGCTGGAATACCACTTGCTTTTATACCACTTGCTTGTATACTACTTGGTTGTATACCATTTGCTTGTATACCACTTGGCTGTATACCACTTGCTTGTATACTACTCGCTTGTATAATATAATTGGAGATATTCTTCAGCCCTTTAGACCATTTCCCTATTTTATCAGGTTTATCTTGGGGAAAGAGAGTTAGGTAGCGACAGGAGTATATCACTTGATTGTATGCCACTTGGTCGTATAATATAATTAGAGATATTCTTCAACCGTTTATATCATTTCCTTATTTTATCAGGTATTTTGGGGAAAGAGAGTTAAAGACCGACGGGGATATATCACTTGCTTGTATACCACTTGGTTGTATAATTTAATTAGGGATATTCTTCAGCGTTTTAGACCATTTCGATATTTTATCAGGTTTATCCTAAGGAAAGATAACTCTTTTAACTAACTAAGAAACATAGCGGTGTCTTTTGCTGCAAACCAATTCAATAGATTAACAGACATTAAAGATTTTTGTCTAATTTTATACCACTTGCTTGTATAATATAGTTAGGGGTATTCTTCAGCGTTATAGGCCATTTTCTTATTTTATCAGGTGTATCTTGGGGAAAGAGAGATAGAGAGTGACAGGGTTATATCACCTTCTTGTATACCACTTGCTTTTATACTACTTGGTTGTATAACACTCCCTTGTATAATATAATTAGGGATATTCTTTGGTGTTTTAGACCATTTCCTTATTTTATCAGATTTATCTTGGGAAAAGGGAGTTAGAGAACGAGGGGGATATATCACTTGCTGGTATACCGCTTGCTTGTATATTACTTGCTGGTATACCACCCACTTGTATTATATAATTAGGGATATTCTTCAGCGTTTTATACCATTTCCTTATTTTATCAGGTTTATCATGGGGAAAGGGAGAGAGAGCGACGGGGGTGATAAAGAAAGGAAAAGAGAGAGAGGAAGAGAGAGAGAGAGGAAGAAAGAGAAAGGGAGAAAGAGAGCGGAAGAAAGAGTGAGGAAGAAAGAGAGAGGAATAGAGAGAGAGAGGAATAGAGAGAGAGAGAGAGAGAGGAATAGAGAGAGAGAGAGAGAGAGGAATAGAGAGAGAGGTATGGTCTAATTTTTGGCCAGTCGTCTGTATGATATAAAATACAAAGTATCATACATATTTTTTGGCGTTAATTAGAGCAGTAACTAAACTTGTCTACGCATTTTGGTTCTATTTAAGATGACTGGTCTAATTCCCCGTTCGTTCCAGGCCATTTTCGCATAAGTAGTCTGACTAATTTTAGAACATATATTTCTAGTAATAAAAATGATCACTTCACTGGTTTTTCGGATATTAAACGGAATGGTCTAATTGCAACCCGCTGATGTGTATAATGCCAACCAAAAATGTTGGAAATATTCCCTAGCGTTTTGTGACATATCTTTATATTATACCATTTATAAGCAATCTCTGTTAGAAATATAGAACGCGAAGAAAACATGGATTAAAACAAGTTACTTCTTCTGGCCTCTCTTATAATAGATGGTTTAATTGGAATCTTGGTGAAGTTATCAATAGTCGTTGTTAATGATGGGATTAAAAGTTTCAACACATACTTGCATTCTATTATACAGATTGGTTGTATTCCACGACGATTAAAACCCGTTCTCCAGTATCTTTGATTAGCTTGACCAGTATCGGAGTAGAAAGTTGTCTAATGTTAAAAACCATCAATTAACAGGCTTTTCCAAGATTAAAGGGAATAGTCGAATTCTAGAATTATTAAAAGGGATTACAAGTTTCAACACAAACTTGCATTCTATTATAAAGATTGGTTGTATTCCACGACGATTAAAACCCGTTCTCGAGCATCTTTGATTAGCTTGACAAGCAGCGGACTAGAGAGCCGTCTAATGTTAGTAACAATCAATTAACAGACGTTTCCGAGATTAAAGGGAATAGTCGAATTTTAGAATTATTTGCGTGTAAGACTTTTATTAGGAATGGCACTTTTAAGAACACACATCAGGCTTCTATATTTATTTACCTAACACTGAACTGTCTGATTTATACTGTCATTGCAAATCATGTTGTAGTTCTTATTTTTATCTATTATTTATTGGCCTGTAGGAACCCGGAAGTTCATGACCTCACCGACTCGACTCCGCCATCGCTCCGTGCTCTGTGTACTCCCCTTCCACGCTCGATCATCCGATCCGAATGTGGCAGTTATTGGCTAAATTATAATCTTTGCTATGCCATTGAAAATTGTCTTCTTGCTAACGACCCTGCTTTTAAGGGAGTTCTCTAATACTGTATTTACTAGCGGTCTTTCTAAACAGCAGTAAAATTAGGAGTGTTTTTCTTTTGCATAATTTTACTGCGTTTACCAACTATTTGTAATAATCGGAGAGTTAATTGAATACCACGTTAACACAGGAATTCAGTTAATAAAGGAATTAGTCCACTTAATAAAGGAATTAGTCCAGTCCTACATTGATTTGTATTTAAGTATTTCTATGTTTGTTTTTTATACTCTCGTCTAATAATATTTAGTTCAGGATGAAACATTGTGGTAATAAAATTTGCAATTGAAGTGACCTAGATATTCAATCCTAATTTAGGAAATGGTATAACTCTGGGACTATTTGGTGTACTACCAATCAGAGATGTTCATCATGTATCTGTATCGTCCCCTCACCGTGCACGGGGATTTAAATATCCTTATTAAGGGGAACTTTCATCAAAATAATTTGGGAATTCTTATCTCTCTTATCTTTGAGCAGTCTGCCCAAATAGTCAAAAATGGGTTAAAAAAATCTAACATCATTTACATCTCGTCCCCTCATTGTAATCAGAGATGTTTTTTATTGTGGTCTTACTTGATTTGGGTTCACTGTGATTTTCGGTTTCATTGCATTCGTTTTTAATATGTTATATTTGCTTGCATGACCTATTTGCAGGAAATCAATATTTGAAAAGGTTTTTATAACCGAGGTTTGTGTCTCGTCTTATTTTTGAATTAGTTGCACTAATACATCATCATTATCGGCACTACAACGGGGAACCGGTCTTGACCTTATTTAGCAAGTCCTGGGGCTTGTTAAATTTTTCCATAATGATTTGCTTTTTCTGGGCAAGGTCATTAGTTTTGCGCCAGAGGCTTCCCGACGGGGAATCGAACCCCGGTCTCTCGCGTGACAGGCGAGTATACTAACCACTATACTATCGAGAAGCCCGCACTAATACATACGTTACTAATTATTTGCTTATTTGGATTAATTTACAGTATACACCAATTTGATTCGGTTATCCTGCCATAACCTCCGATTTTCAATTGGGTAAGAGTTACTTAGTAGATATATTAGCCTCTCGGTCCCTAATTTATTTCGTATATCGAATTTTTTAGTTTTTACTTTAAATACCAATATTATCGAACTATTCACTCCTTGGACCATTGATGTATCTTAATAGGGTTGAACTAATGTCCTTCTTGCCACAAATCTACTTAAAAAACTTTACAACCTGCCAACCTGTACTCTGCGTTTTAAATAGATATTCACTAAATCTCCCTAACTTGCTGCCATGTAACCTGATTCCATTCTTTCGACTTCATTTAAACTCCTCACATTCTCTACAACCTTTACATCTTTTCATCTGTGCATAAGTTAAGTTAAGTATAAAATAAAATGTCTATATGTGTAAAAACGCACTTAAATGTTAAGGACATTCAAAAAAGTTAAGTTAAAGCATCAAAAATGAAACCGCTATAAAATATTTTGTAATGCTGTCATCGGCGCTTTGTCTAATGTAAGGGTGGCGGCGTCCGATCCGGTGATTTGGGTATACGCAGAGCTTTTGGTATATGTTTTGTAAAGAACTCATGCTCAACAGATTGTTGTTGAAGTTTTCTTTTGGATTTTCTGACCATTCGGCGATTGGTAGGACTGATTCCGCCGTACACGTGATTACCATCACTGTTGTTATGGTTGACCGTAACGAATGGCACCGTTTGTCGAATTGACTTTCGATGTAGACCTAATGAACAATTTGTTGCAGTTCGCCAATCGGGTACTTTCACACCCAATCGTTTACATTCATGAGCGTATGCGGCAAAACTGTCACATTGACACATGGTGGTCTTGCATTCACACATATCCATTTTACAAGCTTCGAAATAATTTGCAGGGTTTAATCTACTATCACATTCACCAAATACTGAAGATTGCATTAGAGGCTGACAAGATACACCGCTGCGACGTTGTTTACAAACGGGCAACACGGCAACATTTTCTTTTTTCCGACTGCATGCTTTCGGGCCACCAACTTTCCAAGAATTAGCAAATTTCCATACGTTTTTGTCGGAATGATTCAATCCGTCCCGTGAAGTTAGGTCATCACGGCCGAGCCCATTGAAGTTGCCGCAGAGGCCGCATAATTTGCCTTTGTAGCTGGATGGCACTTGAACTTGTAGGAAATTATCTCCATCCCATTCCATTTGAATTCCCAATTCGGTTTTGAGGACAACACCTTCTGGTTGACGTTCGATATTGGTAATTGGTCCTTTGGAATATGGTAAAATGACACGACTTCCGTTTACTTTTACGCGTAGCTTTTGTCCAAAGGTTACTCGAACTCCTCGCATTTTTAAGGTGACTGTTTTTGTCCATGATGATCTTTTGGTATGGCGGGCGTCATTTGTTAGGCGAATCGAAAAAGTATGATCTTTACAGTCTGTCGCCAATTGGTATTTACAAGACCCCTGAAAACTGTAGAATTTTCCATCGAAAGTCTTAAAATGCGGATCGCCAAAAACGGTGCAAGTGCCGTCGGTTTCAATACACTTTGCACAACATTCACCTGGAGGAACAGCGCTCGGCTCATGAGCTTTACACTTGACTGGGGGACATTTCATTTCGGCACACCGAATTGTTCCGGAATTGCACCGACAAGATCTGCACGGCCCTAGATTCCAAGTATCGTCGTTTTGATAAATTGTTCCATTGAAAGTACACTCTGATCGGTATTCCGAACTCATACATCGTGGACAACAACTACCTTCAACCACCTCCTGATATTCGGGTGCGCATTCCAATATTGGGCAGGTCTCCTTGTGGCAGAGTGATGTGCCCCCTAAGCATGTGCAGTTGGAACATCGATCTGGCACAAAGTTCTTGTTATTAGAGTAGACTTTCTGATTGAAGATACATTTGCCTGTAAGAGACAGTTATGAAGAGAAAAGAATAGTCGTGATATCATTATGAGTTAGAACAGGGAAGAAAGTGTTATAAATATTTACCTTGTACTGGCATGAAGTCACGCTTTTCTGTACATCGTGGGCAGCATTCATCAGGTGATTGGGCTTGCCTCCAGAGAGGACATTGTAAAACTGGGCAAGTTTTCTTGGCACAGGTGAGTTTTTTGCCGGTACACTTACACACCAGACATCGGTCATCAATAGAAGCAACCACTTCTTGACCTTCGATAACGCGATGGCCGTTTATTGTGCAACCTGAAAATGGAAATGATTTGTTGTTAACACGCTCTGCATGAATAGATTTGCTTAGGTTACATAAAATGAAATCACTTTTACAGTAAAGAAAATTTTCTTAAGCTCATTAAACGTCAATGTATTACTTATTCCCTCAATTTTCTTACGCTTATTAAACGCCAATGTATTACGTATTCCCTCAAACAATTTATTACTTATTCCTTCAAACATACTCCCACCATCACAGAAATCATTTCAGTAACAATTATTCCCATATTTGGGGATTTATGTGAGACTTGTAATGAATAACTGGGCTCCGCGATAGTATAGTGGTTAGTATACCCGCCTGTCACCCGGGAGACCGGGGTTCGATTCCCCGTCGGGGAGCCTCTGGCGCAAGACTAATGACCTTGCCCAGAAAAAATAAATCATTATGGAAAATTTAACAAGCCTTAGAACTTGCTAAATAAGGCCAAGACCGGTCCCCGGTTGTAGTGCCGATGATGATGATGATGTAATGAATAACTGAACATTCGGTTGGACAATTAAAATCGGATCCTTGGTCTAAAAAGTTTCCCATTTCCGTCACCAGGTCTCGCTAAATGACATTCGTTATGTCAATGTCACAGTATCCAAGTCAGGTAAGGACACAATATCACACATTGCAAATTTTGAGGACTGAATCTGCCCACTATACACTTATTCACAGCCCGTGCGCTTCTGCCTCGTGATCCATACCATCAGATCAATTGTGCAATCCGTTTTGGGAATCTTGAATACACATAAGATACCCAACTGCACTATCGGTTCGCGCGAGAAGTCTTACTGTGGGAATCTAAACAAACAAAAGGATCTTCACACATGCGTCCGAGTGCAGTGCAAAGTTTTCTGTGCGATCCCATGCAAATAAACGGATATCCACACTATCGTTTTAATCATCATCATCGGCACTACAACTGGGAGCCGGTCGTGGCCTTATTTAGCAAGTCCTGAAGCTTGTTAAATTTTCCATAATGATTTTTCCGGGAAAGGTCATTAGTCTTGCGCCAGAGGCTCCCCGACGGGGGATCGAACCCCGGTCTCCCGCGTATTAAGTGTGTCGATGATGCCATAGCCAAAGATGACATACAAGAAATCATTGACACACTCAAACAAAAAGAAAACCTTTCCAATTGTAAACTCGAATGACCCCACGGTACAATAGTGCATTAACTGCATATGCCAAAACGATTGCCTAATAGTGCAAAAGCAATTAACTGCATATTCCGAAACAATTAAATTGCAGAAACGTTTAAACTGCATGTTCCAGCACAATCAAGCACGAAATAATTAGTTGGGTCAGTTCGCAATTGCGGATACTGAACTGTGATGCAAGTCAATGAAGAAATATTGACCAAAACAGCAGTTTGAAGCAATTGCGAATCAAAAGCCAACAATCGGAAATTGGGGCAATTAAAATTGAATTGCGTTGTCGTCACCGGGAGGTGTTGACCCCGAAGTGACAAGAAAAGGTAAGAGCAAATTAGGAAGGCAGTCGTTGGTTGGTGATGGAAGTGAAATCTGCTTTGGGGAATCGAAACGAAAGTTTTTGATCGTGGAAGTTAAATGAAGAGGTGATCAGTCGCGGTAGTGAGTAGTGAAGAATCGAGTAGAAACGAGGACTCTGCAGAGTCAGAGATCAGATCAGACAGATGGAGAATCAGTGACGTATGGAAGAAGTGTTTCGATTAAAAATAATAATTGTTTCGATTAAAAATAACATATGTGATTGTTTCGATTAAAAATAATATATGTGATCAATTAAGAATAGCAGCAGCGCAGTTAATGATAAGATCCACTAAGAACTCAAGATAAGAAAAGCACCATTCGTATAGAGCTAGGCTAAAGTGCACAGAACAATGAGAAAGCGGTAAAGTAGTAAAATAAAAGCTTTTGGCAACAGTGAATGAAATAAACAATTTGAATTTATGTTACTCAAATTAAGGATCATTGTGAACTACAAGTTAAGTGAAAGTTTGTTAAGTAAAGTTTAGAAAAAGTGTAAAGACCAAGAAAAGAAATTTTAATAAAGATAATAAAATAAAAGAAAAGAATGACTAATATAAATTGGTTTTCATGTATTCCTGGAAAGACTCGTAGAAACCATAACTCGCGTGTCAGGCGGGTATACTAACCACTATACTATCGAGGAGCCTACACACGCGTCTTAGTGCTGTCAAAAATGCATGAATAGTGCAGTGCACTATGTGCAGTGCGGGAAAACTTTCTACTCATTCCATTCCTTTTCCCTTTTTTCGCACATCTGTTTGCGTCCCTGAGGCATCGATACTCTCGATTGATTTATAATATTTGGAGAGTTTTTGGTGTCTGAGTGGCATAATGTTCGTCATGGAAGGGATGTGATCTGGATTTCGGCACGGACCTAGTGGGGCACCTACTACAAGGTTTTAGCGTTTGAAATGATAGTGAAGAATGTGTGATTCGAACTGACGCTATGACAGTTAGAATCACCAAAAATTGAACTTAAGCGTAACACATCAGGCTACTGGCCATGCTTTAAAATCGATTTTTAAACTCAACTATATTCCACTGATGTGAATTGTTATGTTATCGCTATGGTATACGGCTCTGATGTATTTTCTTACTTGATTTTCGTTCGGTGTTCTTCACTATTTTGCTTGTGTATTGTGTGTGTATCTGTTAGAGACGGTACACGGGCATAACACGTGTAGTGGTTTCTTTCGCTTATCTATTCCTGGTCCCGACTTGCGTCCTTTCCGAGGGGGTACTGGTTCTCTGTGTAGGACCATTTCAATGGAACGGGAATTTCGCGTTGATTTGTGTAACATTCACGGCTTGAGATGCAATTTCTCTTCTGTGTCTGCCTACGTTTCTAACCAGAAACCAACTATCCTTCCACTTAGCGAAACCCAGGTAACTACTAATACGGATAATTCCGATTTTAATCTACCTGGATATTGCTTATCAGCTTTTGCCACAATATGGGCTCTGCTCCAACCCAGAATTTAATTTCGCTTGGCTAAAACTTCACGTTCGTAAGCATATCATACATTACTGCTTTCTTTACAGAAGTCCAAACTTGGATAGAAACGCATCCTTAAACGAATTTGATGCTCTGTATGATTCTATTGATAGGAACTTGGACCTATATCCCCACACTGAAATCGTTAATGCGGGTGATTTTAATATGCATAACTCTCAGTAGCTTCGTCATTCCGGACACACAACACCTGAAAGTCAATATGTCTAGCTTTTTGCTGATTCAAATAGTTTCACTCAACTTGTCAATGAGCCAACACGGGTCCCAGATATAGATGGTCCGTCAACACACTGGATCTGTTTCTCACCTCCCACGCAAACAAATACACAATTGAGGTTTCATCGTCCTTTGGCACTTCTGACCACTGTGTCGTGTCAGTTAAATTTCCTGTAACCAACAGTAACGTTAATGAGAAAGCTCTCAAAAGAACAGTGTGGTTATACGAGAAAGCCAACTGGGTAGGTCTGGGACCGACTTTTTTGGGAGGTTAAATTGGTCATTATTTTTCCCCAATAACGATGTTGACTCTATAGCGGATACATTGACAGACGCGATTCTACTTGGCATGCAGACCTTTATTCCATACAGAGTAAAGAGTCTCAAACCCGAGAGAAATATGTGGTTCAATTGCGGGTGCAGAGAAGCAGTTAAGGTTAAAGAGTTGAGCTTCCGGTTGTATAAATCAAACAATACTGAGGAAAACCAGAATATATTTAAGAGAGCTAGAAATGACTGCAATGCGTATATTCAACGCGCCAAGTTCCTGCATGACCAACGAGTGAGACAAAAAATGCTACACTCTCCCACAGGTAGTAGAAGCTTCTGGGCATTAACGAAAAACATTCCAAACTCAATCTCTTCACCTATTCCATCGCTTATAGTCGATGACAAACCAATAGAGAAGGCGAATCTACTTGCTGCACATTTTGCAGCGAACTCAACGCTGCCTGATACCACATCAGTTCCCCCTCAATTTGAGCATAATGTATCCACAGATACGTGGGCCCCAAGTCCCGAACAATTTCCCTACGTCTGCACGGCGATCGCAGGACACGACCTAGTATAGAAGTTGTGTATCGATCCATTAGCTGGATAAACACAAATGGTTGGCACAGCTGCGCCAGATGTCGACAAACATCAAATTCCCGGCGATAAGCAAATTGGCGTAAAACAATCCGTTGGCTAAGCCTTTGACCCGACCGCAATGCACTTCGCCTAAACAAAGGCCATTGCGGAGAAACAGCAATAAACTAAAACGATGTTCCCATAGGGCAAAGCAAATACAATTATCATAACCAACGATAATTACCACGAACCCAGGATCGCATAGAATAAACCATACACCCAAATATTTACAGAAGCAACGCAACAGAAGGTGTGAAAATTCTGGCGACCCTCCGTCTGTGTGTGTGAGCGCATCCACACATCTGGCCTGCGACGAAGCGGAAACCGCAGATTCTTCACTATTTGTATGTATATTGTGCGTGTATCTGTTAGGGGTCCTCGATAGTATAGTAGTTAGTATACCCGCCTGTCACACGGGAGACCGGGGTTCGATTCCCGTCGGGGAGCCTCCGGCGCAAGACTAATGACCTTGCCCAAAAAAAAAAAAAAAAAACAAATCATTATGGAAAAATTTAACAAGCCTCAGGACTTGTTAAATAAGGCCGAGACCAGTTCCCGGTTGTAGTGCCGTTGATGATAATGGTGATGATGATGATCCGTTAGAAACACCACACTACTGCCTCCTCAGTAACATTGTTCCGATTAACGTCGTGTGCGAACGACGGAAGTCGTAATCGTAGTAGTAAAGTTCTGTTTACCTATGGGAAAGTGTGTGTGCTGTGTGTACAGACTACGTCGGGGTCACCAATTATAGCATTTGCTACGATGATAGTGAAGAACGTGTGATTTGAACCGACGCTATGGCGGTTGGAGTCACTAAAAATGGAACCAATGCTCAACACATCAGGGCGGTGGTGATTATTATCACAACAATATGCCCGCCCAGGTTCAAGCCACTCGGTGGCCACACCCCTTAACATGGCGTGCAGTTTCTGCAACAGAGGGAGGTACGACGAGTGTTTGGATAATATTGTTTTAAATCACACTGGCATCTGCTATATAGAAAACGAGCGAAATCTACATTTATATCAAGGCCAACCGAGATAGAAAAAAGATTATAATTTCCCATCGACTTTATCACGTACCGGGATGAGAAATTAACTAAACTTCCAACACCAACAACAGCCATTCAGCATTCATCTTTGAAGAGCGACCAATTCGGAAAACGTGAGTACCCACTAAATATAAGTTAATATATTTAATTGTTTACAAAATATTTCTGCAGCAACCAATATCGACTGAATAAACTAACTAACTAACAACAGATTGGTAGGCATCATACTTAAGACCAATTGTAGTAGTTTAATTTGACAATTTCAGGAATTTTTTTGATAGAATGCAGGACTAAAATTATAATAATTAAGCTGAATAATAAAAATCTTTTTTTTCTTGCATCATCATCATCATCGGCACTACAACCTGGAACCGCTTGGCCTTATTTAGCAAGTCCTGAGGCTTGTTAAATTTTCCATAATGATTTGTTTTTTCCGGGCAAGGTCATTAGTCTTGCGCCAGAGGCTCCCCGACGGGGAATCGAACCCCGGTCTCCCGCGTGACAGGCGGGTATACTAACCAGTATACTATTGAGGAGCTATTTTTTTTCTTGCACTACTTCTTTAATTCTCTGGTTTCTTCCATCACTTCAAACTTTTCAAACGTTTTCTTCCTTTGTTGCCCCACTTTTGCTAAAATTTTGTTGCTATTCCTGTTAAATAAATTAAATTAAAATATTAACCCCCTTCTTCTTTTAACCCCTCTTCCATGCTATTTTGTACATGCTCTGTTCGATTGGTCGTCTTTCTTCGCTATTTTTCGCTTGGTCTTTGTTTTTCTATCTTTTTCATTTGCTCTTCTTTATTTACTTTTTGCGGCTGCTCTTTTTGGCTTGCTCTTCTCCGTTTGTTTTTCTCTACTTGCTCTTTTCCCCTGCCCTTCTTTCTTAGCTCTTCTTACGCTGCCTTACTTTCCCAGCTTTTCTTACGTCCGTTTTTTCCTTTGTTCGTATTTACGAATTTTCTTCACTCTCTATTTCTTCATTTTCAGATTTTCCTAATTTTTCCCGTTTTGTCTCTTTTATTTAAAATAATACACCTCCTTGCTTTGCCCTTCTTTAGTAACCCACATATTTTATTTTCTCTCTTTATTCACCTTTCTATCAATTCCACTGTTTCTTTTTACTTATTTTCTCTTTTCTATCCCACTTTTTTCCTTTTTCGTATCACGTCCTTTCTAATTCGCCTTTCCTCTTAATTATTTTCCATTTATTTTTTATTCTTTCCTTTCTTACGTTCTATTCTTTCCTTCCTTACTTTTTATTCCTTCCTTCCTTACTTTTAATTCTTTCCTTCCTTACTTTTAATTCTTTCCTTCCTTACTTTTGATTTTTTCTCGGTTTCCTTCTTTTCTTTCTGTTTTAACCTCTGGTTTCTACCCACTTCATTTCTTCTTTTGTAACCTTTCTTGTAATACTTTATTTTTTATTCCTTGGTTTCTCTCCCCTCGTCTTTCCTGCATTCCGTATTTTTCTTTTTTCCCCCCATTTCCATTATTTTCTTCCTCATCCCCTATCGTCGGTTTAACTTTCTCCCATTCTATACCTTTACCTTCTTTTCTATTTTATCTTGTTTCCTCGTTATGTCACCTATTCTCTCTTTTTTCACCAATTTTTGTCAACAATTTCCATTTAATTATTTCCTTACTCATATTATTACTTTTGGTTTCGTTTCTTGTGCCTTTTCGTATCCTCTCTTGTTTCTCACAACTCTCGCACCTTTTCTACCTAAGTCTTTCTTTATATCCAATCACTTTCTACTACCTATCCGACCTTTCCTTCGTTTCTTTTCCGCTCTTTGCTCTTAAGTTGTTACATTCTTTTAGTTTGCCGCCTTCATTTTCCTATTTGTTCATTCATTCGTACATTTTCCCTTCTACTATCTTTTGGCCTGTAGGAACCCGAAAGTTCCTGACCTCACTGACTCGACTTCGCCATTGTTCCCTGTCCTGTGCGCTCTCCTTCCACGTTCGACCATCCGATCCGATCTCCTCGAGGTCCAACCTAACATTGTCCTCCCATCTCTGTCGCGGCCTTCCTGTCGGTCTTTTTCCCGTTGGTTTACCGTCAAGAATTCTATGCGCGGTCCTATCGTTGCCCATTCGCGCTACGTGTCCGGCCCATCTTAATCTACGCGACTTGATTACTCCCACTATTGTAGGTTTGTGGAATAGCTCTTCCAATTCGTGGTTGTTGAGTTTCCCCCATTGTCCTGCCTCCTCGTCATATTTACCTCCAAACATGCTCCTCAAAACTTTATTCTCGAATACGCGGAATTTGTTTTCTTCCCGTTTTGTGAGATCCCATGTTTCGCATCCGTATAGAACAATCGGCATGATTATGGTTCTATAGACACGGAGCTTTATATTCCGTGATAGCAGTTTGGATTTCAGCAGTTTACTGACTGCATGCCAACTAGCGTTGCCGGAGTGTAGTCTTTTGTTAAACATTTTCCCTTCTATCTAACTTACTTTTTTATTATTATTTTTACTTTGTTTTTTTCTTCTTCTTATTCTTCTATTCCATATTACGTTTTTCCTCTATTTTCTTTTAGCTGGAATTCATTTTCCTCTTCTTATTCCTCTTCTTATTCCTCTCTTCGTTGGTATCTTGTCTTAATTCTCTCTTTTCTATTCGATCCCTTCTTGATTCTATCTTGTTCCTGTATTTTTTTTTTTGTATATACTTTTTTCTCCCTATTCCGTAATTACAATATTTTCTTTTTCAGCCGTTTTCGTGTTTTCTTATCTACTCTTGTCTAAAAGCTTCAGCGTATTTATGATTCTCTTTCTTTGTACACCTCTTCTCTCCGTATCTTCCTTCTATTCTTCCTTTTGTACAATGGGATCTTTATATTAAGCTTTAGATTTATATTCCGCTATATACAGTAGACACAACAAGATGTTTGCAAAAGGAGACTTTTGGAGAATTGGGCATTTCGACATGTCACCTTTCTGTGGAGCAGCCTTAGTCATGATCATGTTGCCGAAACTATAGGGTCCCACCAAAATTCGAGTAGATTTTATCCTGAACATAAATTAAAAGGCAGTCACCCCATACCGAGATCCTCGCTTGACCTCGGTTCACACATACGGCTAATTGATGCGAGACCGCCTCACCTTAGGTCCGCCGGTGGAGAAACGGACTTAAGATCTCTGACAAATTGCCCCCTTGATTGGGACAACCTAATGGACTCATATCGTAAACTGCTCGAAATTAATGATCGCGTCATGCTGCAGATGAGGTCGAGAAACATTTGTTGTAGATAAAGGTGATGTAGCTGCTGCCGCATCTGTTCGGTGTGTTCTTTTGTTTACTTAACGACGGACCTGAGTCCCATCTTAAAAGCCACCTCATACCGAGAGGTATGGATGGGCCAGCCGCCGTGACTGCGCCAACGGACGGACAACAAATCGGACACAGCTCACCCTGGGATACTGAAATGCGATGTAAGATTATCGTTTAGTGTTGTTTAATTTGGCGCAATTAAAATGAAAACAATAAAGGATACTGCTGTCCGAATGTCTTAATGGATGACGAAGGCCAACTCGAGTGCCTGAGGTGTGCATTCCACAGATACCCCAACTGGCTGTCCACATATTTGAGCGATAGGAAGTTTCGAGTCCGGTTTAATGTGCCGCCCGTTGTTACTCCTTTCCTTCTTGCATTTCAATGAAATTTTTATAACCAATTTAGAAATTCATTAAGTTGCTGGTCGACAGGAATGAAAACGAGAATGATGATGATATTGGGTTTGGTGAGGATGAGAACGAGAACGAGAACGAGGATGAGGATATTCTTACTTCGATTTGTGTTGTGATTGCGTCCCAATGGGGCTGAGTGGGTGAGGAAATGAGGCGGGTTTGATAAAGTGCCAGACATGCTCCTTGATGTCTGCCGAGAATTTTGCATCGCCAGCCAATCAGACGGCCAAAATGACGCAGAGAAAATTCAGATCAAGTTAATGACTACACCCAGGAAGGAAGTTCATTAAACTGTGCACTAATGTCCTTGTTTTTAGATGTTTATCAATTTTTAATGCATCGTCGGTGGGTATGCGAAGTCCCACGGTAACCATTTAAGGAACATACATGGAGCCTGAAAGGGAGATACATGAAGCCTGTTCCTATTTTATGGTAATGGAAAGTTGAGGTTGGGGGTCTCCCATTCGTTGGATTGATTAATGCAACTTATTTCGTTATCTCTTACTCTCTTTGTAAGGAGATTATCCTCTTAGTGTGTCGTAGCTGGAAACACCCGACCGAGTAGGCGAAGATGAATGTCTTGTCGCCAATGATCAGAATGACGCAGTTCATATGATATGCTGAGATTTATTTTAAAAAGGGCCTGGAGTGGATCTCGTTGTAGACGCATATATATGTATTTATATTTGCTACCTTGCTAAAAACGCTTTGATTGATTCAGTTATTAGGGACACTGATATTCAGTGGATGGATGGAAGACGAATAGACGAATGACAGCTGGAATCCCGCTTGTTTCCTTAGGTGTAGTTTACGAGCAGGAAAGAGAACAGCCGACCTCCTCAGGAGAATATCAAAAAATAGTTTTATTTGTTGGTAATGTTATAAATTCATGAGTGAATGAATGTCACATTTAAATCAAGTTTTCCTTAGTTAGGATTTTTTGATAGTTGGTCTAGTTTTACTTCTTACTTCAACTTCTTCAAAGAGGCCTTCCATGAACATTTTGTACGGATGAAAACATATGTTTTTGCAATAGTTACAATAATTGCAGTCAAGTAAAAAAATTACAATAATTGCAATCAAGTTAAGTTGTGGGAGATAAGATAGAATCAATAATACACAATCGGAATTAAGACTTTAACGCACTACTCCGAATTAGAATGTTAAAAAAACCAATTTCTAAGGTTACTCTTTCCCAGCTTTTTTATTTCATAATACGTTTAAAAAAAATTGTTACATTCTCCGAGAGTATAAACAACTTTTTGTCATTTCGGTGTTTTGTGCAAGCTGCAAAAGGTGCCTAAGATAAGTTGCCGAAAAAGTTTTTGTCCCATTGAAAAAGAAAATTAAGAAACACCGCAAAGAGGAAAGTTCCTACACATGAATTCTTCATCGTTTATTAAAAGATTATAAAACAGGAGGATATTTGGAAAAAAGTGTAAAACTTCGAAGTTTTTTAATTTTTCTTCCTCGACATTTTTTATTTTCTTATTGACTATTTGTTTGTGAAGAATTACCACGTAGGACATGTTAATGAATAAAACGAATGAATATGTATTCAAATAGATTCTGAAGATCTGGATACTATCTGTCCACAGTTTGGGAAAATGCCACTTCAAGAAAACATCCTTTAACATTTTCTGCGTTACATTTATTGAATATCTTTTCGAAGAGTGGAGAGCAAATATCGAAAGATTTCGTTTCAAATTTTTTTCACTGACTCAATAAATTATGAGAAATCACAAAATAAAGCAAAAAAAGAAAAAACGATTGTTTGAATATATTAATTCGGAATAGCTTCTTAAGTTATATAGAGAGTTTTTTAAGAGGTATAGACTTTAAAATGAAATAAATCACTTTCGGTTTATTGTATAAGATTGATACCGGCTTTATTGAAAAGACAACTTAATGCCAATAATAGGCTGTAGGCTTTGTGCAATGGTTGGGAGAAATCCTTGAGCATCTTTCGGAGCTTGGCTGATGGACCCGGTCGAGAAACAATTGGCATCTCAGGGCGCTGATTCAGCGCTATAGGTCCGCTTTTCCTGGGAGAAATAAAATGAAAAAAAAAAATGTTTAAACATATTGCACTACGACTGACTGGCATCAGATGCAGTCTCGAAGTTCCAATTTCGACCAGTTTTTTGAGCAGTTAAGACCGCTTGTCGGAAATAACGTGGCTAATATTGGAACTATGGAATACATAGTCAAAAGTCTGTGATCTATCACCATAGACTAGGACCTTCCATATCTCCAAAGAAAATAATCAGCGGGTGTGATATCACAGAATCATGGAGACCAGGGCACAGTCCCATTCGGCGAAATTATGCTCTCATCGAACGTTTTTTGTAATACATTGATTGTGTCCCATGTTTCACTGTATTGAGCAGTGCCACTGTGGGGGTAAAAGTTAATTGCCAGACACGGGAACTAGTTCACTTTTAGCCCACCGAAGGAAGTACAAAACATATATCGCACAAGGAAAGAGGAATATAAAATATTCTTGGTTTGATTAGTGGGTTAAAAGTTCTTTTTATTTTTATCTTATTTTTGGTATCAGCGCATACCCTTAGTGCACATTTTGATGTTAAATGGGTTCGATTTAACAGAATTTATTCTATTATTTATTATTTCACTAAAGTCGATTCTACACTTAATATGAATAGGCACATATCATATAGTAATGGCCCGGAACATTATTATACAAAACAAAATGCCACCAAATGTTACTTATTCCTCAGCGACTGGTGTATTTGCCATATTTCACAAGTAAATGCAAAGTAATGTTAAGTATTCATTTAGTTTATAATTTACACCTCGGGTATAAAGAACTTTTTAATAATGTTTGCGAAACACGTACAAAAATAAAGATGGAACTTAGTTAGAAAGAAAACTCAACGGTGGTATTCCCTTTACTCCGATTCTCGACTACTGAGTACACAGTTGGGGGAATGAAATTTTACTTTTGCGTGAAGATGACTCGCGACACGTGCACTCTGAACGGTGTTGAAATTCGGCTGTAGAAACGTGTGTGTACACGACGGGGGATGAAATTTGACCCTACGGTTCTATATAACGATCAACCAATCGAGATCGGACTCTCATCTGTGCTCTTTCATTTCCCCCGCCCATCGAGGTGAATAAACTTTTGTGGGTTAATTCACTAGTCAATGGACTTAGAGAAAATGGAAGACTCGAAAAGGAGAGCGTGAAGATCCCGGGGATGATTTTGCTTTTTGCATGCAACGAACGCAAAATCAATGGTGACTGAATGACCCAGTTTGGTTATTGGATTGATCTCAGAGTGCAATGCACCCTGAGAAGGGAAAATGGAATGGGATGGAAGATATTTTCGTGTTATTCACCTGACCACTGAGTTTATTGATCCCCAGCGAATAGCGTGTCTGGGGGAGGTCAAAGAGATGCCGCGATGGCTTGGGAAATATGAGCGTGGGAACCAAACTCAAGGAATCTGAAATTACCCCAGCGATTTCGCTATATAGCAACAGCATCGCTTGCCCAGACTTTGATGTTGCTAACCAAACATGAAATTGTGATTTCCGATGGAAATCTCATGTAGTTTATGCAATAGCGTTGCCGTATGGCAAGAAAGGGCTGAATTCAATTATGCATTATCTACATGAATAATGAATTCAGGTTATGCGGTCTTTGGGGTATACCTTTTTCAGCTGAAATAGGCCGACGGAAGGGATTGGTGTTGAGGTGGTGTGCGGTTAGAGGGCGAAATTGGGTTGAAATGGTGGGTTGGTTCTCCGTGTAATGTAGAGAACCCCCACACCACACTAACGCCAATCAACTGGAGAATGAAAAAATCTGTAATGATGGATAAATAGCGCTTTCTATAAATGGTGTTGTTCCGGTTTTATGAGTCCGCCGGCCCATTAAGTACTTTTTCGGTTACTGCTTTAACGATATCCCTGCAGATGTGTATTATCAAGAACAACCTGTTCAGACGGACAATTATGTCGGCCATAAAATGAACGTAGAACACGGTAAATTTTGTAAATTTGACGTGTGGCGTTTTTAACTTATAGATGCGAATACACAAACTGTATGAAGAGGTATGCGAGATTAATCGGTGAAGAAGCTCAAAAAAATGATACCAAGAATGCCTACATTATAAAAAAAGGAGCCATGCTCGGACGATATAATAATATCCAAAACCGGAAAAAAAACGTATGCGGATATATTGAATTTCATGAAGGCCAAGCCCGAACCAAGTGAACTGGGAAATAGCGTGAATAAAGTTCAAAGGTCAGCAAAAGGAGAATTGCTGCTAGAACTGAAACGCCGACCACTGGCCACCACTGAGACACTGAAAGCAAAGGTACAAGTACTACTAGGTGAATGCATACGTTTTTTTCGGCTTAACTAAAAGATGGCGCCAGCGAAAAGTACGCAGCACATCGCAAAACTAGTGAAAGACACCTTTAAATCGCTTGGGTGAGACATCCTTCAGCACCCGCCGTACTTCCCAGACTTAGCGCCATCTGACTATCACCTCTTCGTATCAAAGGGCAACCCACTCGCAGAGCAGCACTTCAGCGATCTCAAGGAAGTTGGAAAATGGCTCGACGAATGGTTTTCCGTCAAGGTTTTTCTGGCATGCTATTCATACATTACCTGAAAGATGGGCGAAGCCGACGGCCAATATTTTGATTAAAAAAAATAATTTCCCTAGAAAATTCGGTATTTTTTTTACCGAAGCAACCAAGAAAAGAAAGATGCCAGTGTGAAAACAGTGTCACAAGGAATCACGTTCGAGTGTCGTGATTTAGATGAAGTAGAGGAAATACAGACATCGATCGCTATAGAGTTCTCTGTACTGAATGCGATTCCAAAAGGAGAGGTAACCAGCTTAATAAGGAAACCACATGGCACGCAGTCTGTCGCCGCTTACCAAGAGTAAAGGCTAGCATGTTGGTGGCTACAGGTTTCCTACGGGTCGGATGGGTGAGGTGCAGACTACGAGAACACATCACACCCCCGCGATGTTTTAGATGTTGGCAATACGGACATGTGGCGAAATCCTGAAAATCCGAAGAAGATCGTTCGGAAAACTACTTGAAATGGGGTGAAAAAGGCTATAGCGTTTGCGGCGATAATGAAATGCGTGTGATTCGAATCGACGTTATGATGGTTAGAGTCACTAAAAATTGAACCAATGCTCAACATATCAGGCCACTACCACGTGTATCAATCCGATTTCTAAACTCAAGTAGACTCAACTGGTGTGTAATTGTTATGTTTATCACTATGGTATACGGCTCTGATGCTTTGCTTATTTGAATTTCTTTCTGTGTTCTTTACTATTTGTATATTGTGCGTGTATCTGTTAGAAACGCCATAAGGCAAAAAGAGATGAGCTGCAATGCACAACCTAAATGCATGTTCTGCAAATCAGAATGTAAACGCAGTAATAAACACCCAACAGGGAGTTACAAATTCCGAGCATTGAAAAACGTGATGCCCATTCTCCTGAATAAAATTGGACAGGTTTAAGTGCATTCAAATCCACCTAAACCATTGTGGAGCCGCACAAGATCTCCTTTCCCAAACGGTTAAGGAATATGGTGCCGACGTGATACTCATCAATAAGCAGTACAGAATGCTGGGACTGCTACAATAACATGGACAGAAGACAGTAGCGCAACGGCCATTTAGACAACTGAAAATTCCACAATAGAACCCAGAAGTGTCCAGTGATAGCCCTTTTCACCGCATTTCAAATACTTTTCCGAACGATTTTCTTCGGATTTTCAGGATTTCGCCACATGTCCGTATTGCCAATTTCTGAAACATCGTGGGGGTGTGATGTGTTCTCGTAGTCTGCATCTCACCCATCCGACCCGTAGAAAACTTGTAGCCACCAACATGCTAGCCTTTACTCTTAGTAAGCGGCGACAGACTGCGTGCCATGTGGTTTCCTTATTAAGTTGGTTACCTCTCCTTTTGGTACCGCATTCAATGCAGAGAACTCTATAGCGATCGATGTCAGTATTTCCTCTACAGTGGTAACCTCATATAAATCACGACACTCGAATGTGATTTCTTGTGACACTGTTTTCACACTGGCATCTTTCTTTACTAGGTACATGCATAATATTTTTCCGATTGCTTTGGTAAAAAAAATACGTAATTTTCTTTTATTCAAAATATTGGCCATCGGCGTCTACACATTTCGCCCACCTTTCTGGTAATTTATAAATAGTATGCTAAAAAAACTGCTCGTCTTTCGTGGCAAACCATTCGTCGAGCCATTTTCGAACTTCTCGAAATAGCTGAAGTGCTGTTCTGCGAGCACGTGGCCCTCTGATGCGAAATCAGATGGCGCCAAGTCTGGGAAGTACGGCGGGTGCAGAAGGATGTCCCACCCAAGCGATTTCAATGTGTCTGTCACTAGTTTTGCGGTATGCCGCGTACTTTTCGCTGGCGCCATCTTTTAGTTAAGCCGGAAAAAAACGTATGCATACACCTTGTAGTACTTGTAGTACTTTCAGTGTCTCAGTGGTGGCCTCTGGTGGGCGTTTCAGTTCTAGCAGTAATTTTCCTTTCGCTGACCTTCGACCTTTATTCACGCTATTTCCCAGTTCACTTGGTTAGGGGTTGGCCTTCATGAAATTCAATATAACCGCATACGTTTTTTTCCCGGTTTTGGATATTATTATAGCGGCCGGGCATGACATCTTTTTTTATAATGTAGGCATTCCCGGCATCATTTTTTGGAGCCTTTTCAATCCTTAATCTCGCATCCCCCTGGATATAGTTTGTATATTCGCGTCTATACGTTAAAAGCGCCACACGTCCAACACACAAAATTTACCGTGTTCTACGATCATTTTATGGTCGACATAATTGTCCGTCTGAACATGTTGTTCTTGATAATACACATCTGCAGGGACATCGTAAAAGAAGTTACCGACAAAGTCGTTTCTGCTGTATTGAATGATGTACTTAATGGGCCGGCGGTCTCATAAAACCAGAACATCACCATTTCTAGAAAGCGCTATTTATCCATCATTACACATTTTTTCATTCTCCAGTTGATTGGCGTTAGTGTGGCACTGCTCAATACAGTGAAACATGCGACACAATCAATGTCTCACAGTCTCCGCGACGGAGATGGGAGGACAATGTTAGGTTTGACCTTAAGGGAATCGGATCGGATGATCAAGCGTGGAAGGAGAGGACACAGGACAAGGAACGATGAAGCAGCCGAGTGAGCGAGGGCATCAAGTTCCGGGTTCCTATAGGCCAATAAATAGTAATAGTAAATAGTAAACCTTTTTCGAAAATGGACTTTAAAAAAAAACACGTTTTGGGCATTTCTGCTTTTTTTCTTATCAGCATGACCTTCTAACCGCGTTCAAAAATCGGAAAATCGTGTATAAATTCAAAAACACTGGGTGTGTTGTTTGCGTAGCCCTTACAAAACGCCATCGTCCGGTACGTACCATCGAGAGTATAGTTGCCGTCGCGCATGCGGATACAACAATTCGTCATTGTACCTAGGGACTGAACCCTGCACCAAGCATGTTGTTCAAGATTTCAATGAATAACTTGAACTTGTACGGTACGAGATCCAGTCGACACAGAAACTGAAGTTTGTAGTCCATTTGTAACATTGCTGATATGGGCAATGCATATATGAAGTGAGATTGACTTCCAATTCAATAGATACGTTAATTAGGAAAGTAAATTCAATTCCAATACTTGAGAAATTCGTACATTCGTAGAGTCATTGTAAGGCGAGGTTTTGAAACCGGCGGCGTTATCTGTCCGCGCTTTTATAGGGTTTGCGACGATCGTGAAGACCGTGTGATTCGAACCGGCGCTATAACGGTTAGAATCACTAAAAATTGAACTAATGCTCAACACATTAGGGCATTGCCGCGTGTACGAGTTCGATATCTAAACTCAAGCACACTCAACTGATATGGAATTGCTATGTTATTGCTTGGTATACGGCTGATGCTTTTTCTTATTCGATTTCCTTTCGGTGTTCTTCACTATTTGCTTGTATATTGTGTATGTATCTGTTAGAAATGCCACACTTTTTCGAAATCAACATTAAAAAAGTGGTTACCATGAACATCGGGCGCCACAGCAAGATGATAAGGCAGTTCTTAGGGTCGAAACTGGATAATATGGTTCTGGATGACATGTGGTTTCAACAGTGCGGTGTCACTTGCCATACATCGAACAAAATACCGATTGTTCGTGTCTTTCTGTAGACGTTACCACCTAAAAGACCGATCACACCTGGTCGCCAGGATCAAACAATTCCACACCGGTAGCCTTCTTGTTTTGGTTATTTGGTTCAATGATTTCGGATAAGTGCTAAGTAGGAATAGGTGTTAAGAATAGACGTTAAGAAATTAATAAAAATATGAGGAAAATATAATGATGTGTAGAATTAAAGTTAATTTTACTTTTTTCGAATCAAATAAAGGTTTTCTATGACTGTGCATTTTCGACAAAATTATTACTTCTTGGCTCATGATACGAGGGCAGTTTGATAACTCGGTGACTTTTTGAATAAAAGACTTTTTTTTTCGGTAAATATGCATGTTACTTTTCAACATTGTCTCCCTTTACCTCGATACATTTAGTCCAGCGTTTTTCCAATTTTTGTATTCATTACAAATAACAGGTTTCCTCAAGGCCCTCAAAATACGGGTTCGTTTCTGCGATGACCTCTTCATTTGAGCATAATGTGTTACTAGTCCACCCATTTCTTCAGGGCTAGAAACAAGAAATAGTAGCAGGGGTTAAAGCTGGAGAAAATGTGGGATGGGGTAGCAGTTCGTAGCCCAATTTATGGTTTTTTTTGCCATGGTGACTACACACGTGTGGATCCGTGCATTGTCCTGACGGAACAAAATTTTTTTCATCGACAAATGCGGTCGTTTCTGTTTCAAATCTATATCGAATCTGTTTAGAAGCTCTGAATAATATTCGGCGGTGACCGTTTTACCATTTTCAAGCTAATCGATGTCAATAACATCGCGTGCATCCCAAAAAACTGTTGTCATGACCTTATTGGCCGACAGACCCACCTTGGCCTTCTTTGGTACACGTTCATCCAGAGAAACCCACTGCCTTGATTGTTCCTTGGTCTCTGCCGTGTTGTGGGGGATCCAGGTTTCGTCCACAGCAACGAAACGGCTCAAAAACTCCTTTGAATTGCGACTGAACAACGCCAAACACTCGTTTGATGGGGTCAGATGTTTGCGCTTATGGTCGAGTGTGGGCATTCACGACATCCATCGTGCTAATCGTTTTTTCATATCCAAATATTGATGTAAAATGTGATGAACCCGCTCAGTTGAGATGCCTACAGCCTCAGCCACCTCACGCACTTTCACTCTCCGATCGTCCAATATCATTCCATGGATTTTATCGATGATTTCTGGCGTGATGACCTCTTTTGGGCGACCCGAACGTTCGGCGTCACTTCTGCTGGTACGACCACAACGGAACTCAGTAAGTCACTTCTTAACCATTGAAATTGATGGTGTAGAATCCCCATAGTATTTATCAAGCCGTGGTTTAGGTGATTCTTGTTTTATGCAAAAATTAATGCTTAATCAGCACACGAAAATCACTTTTTCCACTTTCGTTAAAATTCACAAGGTTGTCTGCACTGGCTGTCAAACAGAAACTAAATGACACAGCTTGCTCAAACTTTGACAGAAGCCTATTTATGGATGGGAGTTGACGGGAGCAGTGTTGCATTTAAAGTTACTGCGCGGGGAATTCGAAAAGTCACTGGCTTACCAAAGTGCCCTCGTACTCTCACCATTGATCTAGAAGTTATTTAGGTAATTAAAAAAATATATAATAATGTGGAGTGCAAGCCTTTTGGAATTAAGCCATTAAGCTAATGCTTCAACTGATGAACCTATACAAGTTATTATTTATCGTAAACGAGAGACAAGACAGTTGAATCCTCTGCGATGTTGCGATATTTCCTATAAAAAAATTTTATAACGGCATGTAATGAAAGAGTGTACACTTGCTACGAGATTAGATATCTGTTGCCATTTTCTTTACTTCACTACATATTTATAACCGTTTTGAAAATAATCGGTTTATAGGTCTGTGGGGAGGAAGTATGTACCAGCATGGCTACTTGGTTCACTTCCTCCGCCAACATCCACTTACAGTCGCCCGTTACGCCGCCGTAAACTGTCCACAGGAAATTGTCACCAAAGAATGAAGCAAAACGCACCGATGGTAGTCTTTCACTTAGATTTATCCTTTAATATTAATCTGATTTTTCTGAATTTAATTTAAACACCTACAGGACGGACTTGATTTTAATTAAAAACTATTACCCACATGACTCCGAAATTTATCGCGTGTCTGCAGTGCTACAGACAGCGAGAGATAGCATGACCGTGGCGGTCAGCGGATGGTAAAGGACTCCGGGACTGATGCGTCCCCGCGGCGCCACGGGGAGCAGCAGAAAAACTGACCAGCTTGGTTGGATGTTAAAATACGACTCAGCGATATTAAGTCGCTGTCAAAAGAATCTCTGAATGCACCTCCTTTACTTGTAGTGATAAGCGGATCTCATTAGAGGAGATCGTCATGGCACACATGTATGGGTGTACATCGGTTCTTTTCAAGGATCAAAAGCCATTAGACGAACGGTGAACACAAAGAAGAGACATAATGGGAATCCAAGAGATGTGTGTAAACAAATCCGAACTCGTCGGATGCTAATGGGTTTGCTTATGCATCGTTCGGTAAAGAGGGTCAGCTAAATAAATAGCAGCCGCTCATTAAATGAAAGAAAATGTTTTTTTTTCGGATACCACAAACGATATGAATTGTTTATGGTATCGAAGGAAACGTATGTAGGAACACCGTTCTTTAGTTTGCACTTCGTGAAGTGCTAAGGCATTAGTCTCAACGTGGATGGTGTTAATAACATGCATCTGCGTTGGGCTATTATCGCTGGCTAAATGGGTCGCCAGCCGATGTGTGTGTAAATAGTTTTTTGTACACATATCGAGGCTGGGCTTAGCCAACTCTATGGTAAGATTCTCTGATATGCGGTCGTATGATATACGAACCGATGAATTTTCTTTTCAGGGAATTTATGACAAGGAAAGTAAAAACTCTTACAGGGGATTTGTAAGCGAAGGAATGCTTGAAGAGGTAAGAATTCTTTTGCAGAAGCTTTACGATTATAGTTTTGATCTTATTAATGCGTGTAGCATTTTCAGTGCTTAATGCGATTGCATTAGCGAAAACTTATGCTGGCGGGATGAGGTTATGGCGGTTTTTAAGTAAATGTACCGTGGGGTTTGGCGGCACCGCCACAGGTCTACATATGTAACTATTTTCACGCTGGCTATCCTAAAGGAAATGCTTCTGTGTATTCTACGTAAACAGAAGAAATAATTTTTGCCTGCATGCCAGCATTAGGTAAGTGTACCGTGAGGTTTGGCGGCACCGCCACAGGTCTACACATGCAACGCATGTTTTAACTATTACTTATAACATAGGTACCATAAAATAAAGTCCTATAAAAATGTATAAAAATATTTTAGGATTCATTTAGCCCGTGGCGGTTCTTTAAAGTTTTCCCAAGAACCAGCCATTTCTTTAAATCTACCTGTTTTGCCCTCACTCCACAAGACACCGTAACTACCTGCAATTTTGGGCAGCGTAAGCTCTCAGCAGTATTTTTCATACCTGAAAATAAAACACCAGCAAGCATGCACATCAAACAAATTATTTCATTCATATTACATGAACCGTATCAATCCAATCGACTCAGCTTGTCAGCAATTATAATCGATAAATACTCGCTTGCCAGTGTAATTGTTGACACAGCTGTAGCCGATATTCTTGCTACGGTTCATGAGTGAATCCCAAGGTTCGCTACAGTTGCGACCAATTTCCTTTATCGCTTATCTACCGATCATGGGATTTGGCCACGAATATGATTGACGTTAGACAATCATACCCATGATCATGTCTAATGATTCGTTGTGTAAACGAAGACCAGCCACTATTCTCACGCTGGCTATCCTAAACGAAATGCTTCTGTGTACTCTATGAAATTATTTTTGCCTGCATGCTATCATTCCTGTGCATTGTCCAATGCCTAAAATAAACATGCACCCAAATCTAGTAGCCTTTGCCGTCGCAGCGAAGCTATGTTAACTTAACGTCAATCAAAAATCGATCCCCTATCGTACGGTGGCGATACAACCGATCATCATATTTGACCAGCTGCATGTTTGTTTTTCCTTTCCTGCGCCCAGCGAGTGCTTCGTGTGTCTTTCTTGCAGAGGAAAAGACATTCACCCTATCTGGAAAGATTGTTTTCCCCTGCGATGACATGCGTGGCAACTCATCGCAATAACCAGAGGCTGGGTCAACGTCGCCCAGTTCGGTGAGTCAGATTTTAGCTACCAAGCTGTGCGGAAGTAAGAGTCAAAGTTCATCCCCAGACGGATACACATGCTTTTCCGGAGTCTTAATCAAACGGTGCGGTTGTGTTTTTAATGTTGGAGATCTAGTTTTGTTTTGGAAATTATTTCAACAACGACTAATCACGCGATAGTTTTCGAATCAGTTCCGTTTACTAGAGTTAAGAGACCTCGTAGAAGCAGATTAGTGGTTAATAAAGCAGATCGGTTGTGATCATTAATGGAACTAATTAATAAAGAAAACTTCAAATATATCATACGGAAACTACTGTGTTTCATTTCCCATTCCTCTGTTGTGCACAAGTTTTGAGTGATTACGTGGGAAGAACAGTGTACGTCAAAATAATTTCCATCGGACTATCAGTGGGGTTTATGCTGAATCAGTGCCGTACGTCGGTACACACTACATAAAATACCCCACAAGCCCCTTAGTTGTTTATTTCTGCCTGCGAATTTACAGGAATGAAGTATTGAAACGAGCTGATATGAACAACTTTAAAACAGGCGGGGGACAGGTGAATTCAATTATACTTTATAATTTTACATAAACTTGGGTACTACCTCCACAAAATTTAAAGCCCATGTCAATCAATCAATTGAGTATTATTTCATTTAAAAATATTGCACAAAAGAAGTTTTTACAATAACACAGCCCAATACCCAAAGTAGCCCTTGCTGTGGTACTTTACGTTAATAGTCAACTACTCTACTATTCATTACCATCTCAAGGGTTCATCCATTTAACTCCCGTTCCCGCTAGTCCTTTCAAGTCCTCTGTATCCAATTAATAAAAAGAAATAACAAGTGATTGACCGAGTCTGCCGCCAAAAAGTCTCCCCTTGTTTCTACTGACTTGTTGAAAGCTCAGAACCGTGCTCCAACTTATCTTGTCGTTATCCTAAAAAAAGATATTTTATGCACGCAGATACCTCTTCCCACGATACGGTGTCTTCGTACCTGTTACTCCTTCTGTTGTTCCACAACATCACTTTATTAAATGCAATCGCTCCCCATCCGGCTCCCACATCCAATAGCCGTATCATCAATCGAAGCCAATTCGAAATCTGACCATGGACATTAACCGCCACCACGGTGGTCAAGTCAAAGAATCAGTTTTATGTTGTTCTCCTTTTTCCCCGGCCAAACGTTCCGATGAATCAACAACTCCTTGCCGACAGAACAACGTGACCCAAAGCGGTCGACTGATTATAATAACTTAATTCGCAGACATGGGCCAAAGACAAAGATTCCACAACTGTTTAATACCGCCCATCGGCAACATCTACTGCGATGTTGCGATATTCCCTCTCAATGGTGCCGAACTCTTCTGCCACACACATGGGTCATTCGCAATCGTACTGCCAGCCACTGTGGCTACGGTCTCCCTATTCAGGCTCCACTCTATCTACCTGTGCTAGTCCGGCCGAAGCCATTCAAGCCGAAATCAATCGATTAAGAGTTTCAGTTTCAGTCCCAGTCTCCTTCTCAGTGTTTTGTTAACTCCATTCGACATGGTCGTAAAAGGAGAACACAAAATGACTACAAAACTAAATGGCCTTACTTGGCGAGCGTTTTCTTGGCAAGGATGAACGGGGGCCAGGAGTGAAAGCCGAACCCATTATGTTCGACCGTCTACTTGGGATCAAGAACAGAACCCAATGTGCTGCGGGTGCCCGAAACATTGGAGAGTGGCCTGGACTGACGAAGGGTCCCGACCGCACACGTCGGTGGTCACATTTTATCGTTGGCATACAATTTGATGAGCGGTCCCGCTTTGGGTGCCTCCTGAGACTATTTGCCCATAGGATTGTTCCTTTTTGTTGTTCGGGTATCGTTGGCAATTTTTACCCTTTTCAGAGGTACGAGCGCGTGTGTTCGTCGGCCGGTGTTCCGGTGGTCCACTCGATCCCAGCTCAATTTCGGGGGGTAGGACCGCCAAAACATCCTCGCATGCTAATTAGAATAATTTATGGACCTAAATTGCTTAACAAGGTGGAACTTTTGGCTCGTAAATTGAGATGGCTCCTTTGGATGATGAGTGAACGGATGAATGAACAGAAAAGGAACGTAAGATGCCGATAGCCGTTTGCGTGATGAGATACCGTCTTGTCTTGTGTGGCAGACATTCTGTTTTTGAGGATTCAGCCCATTAGAGTGCCAATGAATTTATTTAGACATTTCGACAACTTCATTTCGTAAGATCAGAAATTGTTCTGTTCAAGAAAGCCACACAGTGGGGATGCGGTTTGGGATATAGATACGTCTAAGCCGGTTGCTGGATATAAATTGACTCATTTAGGTGGTTCTAACGATGTGATTATGAGTAGCCGCCGATCATGGGGGTTGGAACCGTCATAAATTGTAGAAATATTGAATCTTAGTGCAGGGTCGTAATTCAAACGAGAGCGCCGAAACCGCAACCATAAGCTATTAGTGATGACTTGTTGTCAAGGTTTATGAGAATCAAGAACATTTTCGAGGAGTGGTCATTTCGTTATTTATCTTTTGGGATATCAACCTGGTGGTCTGGAGATTTCATCCAAAATCAAATTGGATCGAATTAACGACGGGTGATGCAATAAAACGATTTGGATAGTAAGGCTGCATGATACGGAACGAGAACGGCAAATAAATTAAAGGTTTATATAAAATCGCAGTCTTGCACAACATGCCGGTACTCAAAGAGGATAAAAGAATAATGACATCAATACGGATTGTCCCAATTCAATTTGTGGATTTTCAAATTGTCTTGATATGGATGTGCCTTATTATCATGGCACATTATTCTAAGTATATTATAATGGACCATCGGATAAATACAGGTTAAAGGTATTACACGGGCTCCTCGATAGTATAGTGGTTAGTATATCCGCTTGCCACACGGGAGACCGGGGTTCGATTCCCCGTCGAGGAGCCTCTGGCGCAAGACTAATGACCTTGCCCGGAAAAACAAATCATTATGGAAAAATTTAGCAAGCCTCAGGACTTGCTAAATAAGGCCAAGACCGGCTCCCGGTTGTAGTGCCGTTGATGATGATGAAAGGTATTACTCAAACAATAAGTGTACAAGTAGGAACTCGGGTTTTTGGTCAGATTCGACTTTATTGGAAAATATTCTTATACAAAGATTGATTGATATTGCTTGGTGGAAAACTCTTAAATATTCTGCAAGCCCTTCTTGAGTTTGACTTGGATTTTCAGTAAAACTTAAAGTTCTTTCTCCACTGCATGATTTTAACTCCATCCCAATTTAGAGAATCGATCTGGCTACATCTCGGCTGGCGCGATGTTGATGTATTAATTAGCCGATCATTCGAAAATGAGGAAATAGGAGTACTACCATCCAATAAATCATTAATATGACGCAAAAACAAGGCTGGAGCCTAAATATAACCTTAAGGCACCCACAAATTAATAGAATACAGATCCGAAGACACGACACAAAACAACCGGATTGATCGGTTCTCGAGAAAGCTCTTCATCCGGTCGCAAAGTTGTCGAGAACTTCCGTATGAAGGTAACTTGCTTAGCATCGCTCCGTCCCAGACGCGGTCAGAAGCCTTGGAGATATCTAATGTAATCGCCCTTGATTCGTCATATTTTTCAATTGCAGATGTCCAGATGTCAGATACAAAGGTCAAAAGATCTTTTTCATTTTCCCAACATTTTTTATTTCCGTTTTTTTTTCATAGATTCTAAATGACACAAACAAACAAATGCGCAAATTCTCGCTTAATTATCTTATAATATAACCCATTTGTCCTACGCACACACTCTAAGCTAAACTTTACATGTATATTGTACAATTTGCCTTTCGACGACAGAAAATTGTTTGTTTTTTAATTAAAATACCGGCGACCGTTCTGGAGCACATTCTTTAAAGAGTATTGCTGGTATTCTATCCCGGCCGGTTGATTTCTTACAATTCAGTTCACGGAGAATGAGTTGAATCGAATTTGTGAGGAACTACACATCTGGCACAGAAGTCTGCACTGGCGCGCTAACCGGTGGCTCAAAAAACCGGCATCGAGTGTTGAATTCGAGAAATACAAATTCGGGAACACATTGGCTTTACCTTTTGCATTCGGATTATTGCTGATAGCTTTTGCTTTTTTTTTAATAAGTCGATTTTCTATGAATCAAATATGCGAACGGGTTTGCTACGAACCGGTGGGAGTTCTAAAGTGCAGTTTTTAAGAACCACGAGGGTGGGCTGAAAAGTTTCCGACCTAACAAAGATACAAGATATTTTTACTTAAAATGTATTTTTATTTTTCTGCACAGTCTCTTCGTAACTCTACACACAGTACGTGTGCTATGCAAAAATTCAAGTCAGGCTCGTTTTAAAAGGTGCCCAAAATTTTAGAGGGTGCCCCAAATTTCAAGCCTTTAAGCTTTAGATCAAAGAACAAATTGAAAGCTCGCTATTACAACAATTTCGGCGCACCCAACATGTTATATCCTCAAATGACCTTTGGGTTTTTTAATCCAATCAACGTACCACCAAAGCTTCATCCTGGGATGAAATCACGGAACGCAGAAGCAGATTCAGTAGGTTTCTCCTCAACATGCGGGCGGATTTCGAAAAAATAATTAAAGAACAAATAGCCCGAATAGATTTTCTATATTCGTAGCTGTTTACAAATAAAAATCCATAATCATTAAATTCTCCTCAGCTGAGTCAATCCTAAAAATTATCGCTCTGAACGTTAGTTCACTTATTAGAATTGAGAGGAGGGACAACTTTGGGAAATTATTGGAACCTGAAAGCCCCGATATCCTTCTGGCTAGCAAAACAAATCAAAACCAGAAGCATAAATTGGGCTACAAAAACTACAATATGATAAGAAGGGATAGACCCCAATCCACACAAGGAGGCGGTGTTGCACTCTTAATTAAAAAATTCGTCGACATAGGATCCTGTACAGCAAGGAAGTGCACAATTTTCAAGTGCTAGAAGGTTGCACAGTAGGCATTTCTCCTCAAACTCAGAGGCATTTATTTATATATCAATATATGTTGCACAAGCTCATCAGGTCGCACAATTCATCAACGAATTAAATACGTTTTTCCGTTGTCTTTA
Source organism: Microdon myrmicae (assembly GCA_963931805.1). Lineage (NCBI taxonomy): Eukaryota > Metazoa > Arthropoda > Insecta > Diptera > Syrphidae > Microdon > Microdon myrmicae. The sequence continues at coordinate 196,355,477 of OZ007496.1, forward strand.
GCTGCAATCGGAAACCAACTATTTCCTTTTAGCAGGCGATATCAATGCTAATCATGCTACTTGGGGCAACTTGACCCCCACACGAGAGGTAATACTTTGTTCGAATGGTGGCAAGCAACACAAGTTAGAAATTTATGCCACCGTGCACCCCAAGAGGGGACCCCTTTTTGGATTTCCAACTAATAGACAGTCGTGTTGAACTCTTAAATACAAATACTAGTATTCGAAACTGTCTTCGGACTATCGAATACGATAGTGGCCACTATGGACTTGCAGCCACAATTCACATTCCACATGGAAAAATTCTGCTCGATCATCTTCATTCCTCCAATTTTTATAAAGCACATTGGTTACGTTTCGAACTCGTTATCAAACGGGAAATCCACTCAAGTGATGTGGTTCCACCTACCAATAGAAATAAAAAAATGAATGAATACCATGGACGGCATTGTCAAGAAGTCTTTGGAGCTCTCTATTCCCAAAATATGTCGGTCTCAAGATTACACAACCCAACTCAGAAACGCAGCTATCGATGCTCTGAATACATAACAGACTTCTACCCTATCTAGACTGAAACTGCTCTATCGGCTGTTCACCGACCGACAAAACCCGGAAATGAGGACACTGAAATCCTTGATCCGCAACTTTCAACAGCTGATTCGTGAAAACTACAGAACAGCAGTAAACTCGAAATGGAATAACAAAATTGGAGTCATAAACCCTAACTGCTCGAATATGTTTCCTCAGATAAATAAGATATTCCGAAAGAGGAATCGTAATGACATACCCTATTTATTTAAATTATTTATTTTATTTATTTATTATTAACAAGTAATTAAAGATTACGTATCAATAAACTAACATAATGAGCCTAGCAGCTGAGACTATTGGCTCTGTACTTTTAAATTATAAATTGATTTTTAGAATTTTTATAAACTTATCTATATTTCCTATGTTGTCGGGGGTAGGATCTTCGAGAATTTTATAAGTATCTATATTACGAAATAGACGATCTCTCAAAAGTTTTAGGTGACGGCAGTCTTTTAGTATATGAATGACTGAAAGTGTTGTGTTGCATTTTTGGCAGATATGGGGTGTGTCTTTGTTGAACAGGTAAAGATGCGTAGCGGACGTATGACCTAATTGCAATCTCACGAAGTTTGTGATATTCGTTTTACTTAAATTCTTAATTGTCAAATACTGCTAATCGTAGGTATTACTACTGACAAATTTTATCTCTGATGGTGAATCCTTATCAATAGAAGATTCACAAGAAAAAGCTATTGCTATGGGTGTCTATTTCGAGGGTGTGCGCAGAATGAACGAATCCTCTAACTCCAACCGTGATCTATTGTAGAACACAGAGCACCGCAAAACCACGTTTCACTTCGCAACACAATTAATAGTTGGCGGTCGAAAAACCAAGCTTTACAATCTTTAGTGACATTAATAGCGCGCATTATCCCATTGAAAATCGAGGCAACATTGTATTTGTAGCGAATGACGAAATCTCATATATTTTTATGTCACTTAAAAATAAGAAATTTTCTGGAATTGATGGAAAAAACACAGTACTCAAACATTTATCATCGGAAGCTATACATATTTATACGACACTGTTCAATAACGCGCTCAACAATGCATCTTATCCAATGCACTGGAAAACAGCAGTAGCCCTCCCCATTCCAAAATGGGGAAAAGATAGTAGCAACCCAGCTAATTTTCGACTTATTAGTTTACTCCAAAACGTCAGGAAAGTGTTTGAAAAATTAGCAAATAAATCATTATTAAATTGGTCCAAGGATAACAAAATAATCCCGGATAACCAATTTGGTTTTCGAAGGCGGCATGATACTATCCATGCCACGTCAGAACTCGTTTCCGATATATAATGGAACAAAGCAAAACGACAGTGGACAGGGGCATGTTTGGTTGATTCTGAAAAACTCTTGGACGCCATTTGTTTAGAAGGTCTTATTTATAAGCTAACTAGCCTGGGCATGCCTGCAAACATACTATATATTGTATATGACATGGTTATGGAAAACGGTTCGTCGTAAAATGTGGCGAACATTTTTCTAACAAGACTTTTTTCATAAGAAATTGCCTACGCCAGGGCGCAGTCAATTCTCTAATCATATTTAACATTTACGCTAGTGATCTAGTGGATTCTCTTACACATGTTTTTGCATATGTGGATGACATAGTTGTGTACAGAACGTGTAGAAAAATGGAGATCATTAACAGACATTTACAAGATGATCTCAGCAGAATCAAAAGTTACTATAAGAAGTGGAGGTTATCGTCCAAAAAATTGAAACTCCCCTATTCAGGACAGCCCCAAGCGTCGCGTCAGCTGATACAAAACAAATTGGAAAAAGTTCTCCATTATTGGACCAAACGATTTGCCTTTGGCAGTGAGAGACGTAGTAAGATATCTGGGTATCTGGCTTGACGAGTTACTGATTTTGATAAATACATAGTAATGGCTCTCGCTAGGGCTAAAACTTCTTATGATATGACGAGGCGATTATTTCGTAATAGTCTTCTTTACTCGAAAGTCAAAATTATATCATACACCCCACTCATACGACCTATAGTGATGTACGGGTGCCCGGTATGGTTTAACATAGCTCCTTACTATATGGAAAAACTTCGTTTATTTGAGAGACAGTGTCTGTGTTCCTGTCTCCGAATCTACAGAACGAGAGAAACGCAGTATACAATGTAGTATCCTAATAAAGACCTGTATAACATGGCAGGCTTAAACAGGATAGATAACTTCATTATTAAAAGTATACGGTTCCACATTGCGAGAGCAACGACCAATGAGAACAATTTGATCTTGGGAGGTTTCTATCCAAATGATGCATACCTGGAGAATACTCTCCAAAGCGGATTAATTCCCCCCGAAGCATTTCTTCTATTAGACAAAGAGATCTCATACAAAACAGTTATGGAATCGCAATCATATACCATGCTTTACATGGAGCTGGTGACAAAAGAGTACTGCATGGTAATAGCATTTCTCACCACGTAGGCTGCTTACGCTTTAGCACGGAACTTGGCGAATGAGATAAATTAAATAGACATGTTTGTCACCCTTCTTGGTGGTGGCTTAATGTCGAGGATAGGGCTACACGCCCCTTTAGATATAATGGTTTAAACATTTCTCTCCTTATCTTTCTGTTTTTATCTTTATAGTTCTTTTTTTTCTCCCTTTTAATCCTTTTACTTACGTTAATTATTTTAATTTTATTTTTAACTTCTAATAAGGGTAATATATATGGTATATATATATATAGATATATATATATATATATATATATATATATATATATATATATAGATATATTTATTTATATTTATATATATATATATATATGATAATATATGTATGTATATGGTTAAAAACAAATATTAAAAAAAATGTATACATAATTAAAAAAAAAGAAGAAAAAAGTATAAGCTAACAAAAAAAAACAATAAAAAACATAAAAATCATAATAATCTAACCAGATTCAAGTTTTCCCTTTTTTCTCTGATATTATTTGGAAATTTTGTTTAAAGTAAAAACAATAAAAAATAAAAATATTGTACACCAAAAAGTAACATATTTGTAACAAAATAAATTTACATAAAATAATTTAGAGTGCTCATAGAGATGTAGTGCTCTAAAAAGCCCTACCACCTTTTTCCCCCATTCCTACATCCAAATCCCAGCAATAATACTCTAAAACCTAAAATCCAATCAAAACCTTAAAAAACCCAAACTAGATCCAAAATTCGCAATAAACGAATCAAACATCCGTTTATCGCTTAAAATTTGCCCCCACGGCATAATTTTATCCAAAATACTAATCACAATCAAAATTCACAACAAACGAATGAAATATTCGTTTATCGTTTTACATTTGCCCCACGGCATCATCAAAATAGATACGTTATCTCAATCTGGAAAAATTCCATAAAATTGAACATTACAAAAACCCGAAACCCTTTTACACATCCACATCTGCACAATAGTTTCATCAGAATTCAGAAAACTGAATTCTTATCTTTTGTAAACACAGAGTATCACACTCAGGCTACCAAAATCGGGATTTTTGTACGAAATTGTGCATTTTTGAGGTACAAATCTCGATTTGTTTCCCTTTATAAAGGAACAGTAGAGTGATCTTGCGGCCGCAGAAGATTATCGTTCATAGTCCCTGGAGGAAGTGCCCCAGAAGAAAAACCCTATAGATGCAAAGAGTTTGACTAAATAAAACACATTTTATATGCCGAAGAAAAGCGAGACTTTTTAATAGTTTTGTTTAGCTGACAACTGGTGAGTAGAGCTGTGGTACCCCCACAAAAACACTCCTTTTTAGATCCTGCGTATCACCTGCCCTCGCGGAAGGCTGCGGAGTCGAGGACTGTGAAAGCCGGAAAAGCGGCAGGACCAACAACAGGACGTTGCTCTTCCCTCAGGTTTTGAGGAAGCACGGCGACGCCCCCTTTGTAGGACGTTTTTCAGGAGCGGTCTAAAGAGATCCCTCATCCTTTTCAGGACAAGGACACACGCTCCCTGAACAAACTACTACAGAGAGCCAGTAAATTACATTAAAATGTCATATGATAAAATAGGCTTAGCATTTTTCTCTGTAAATGAAGAAAGTCAACGATGCGTTCTTCGACAGACTCAGGGACATAGCCCTTATAAAAGGAAGCCATATTGAAGTTTCTAAAACTTTGTGTTTTTCATAAAACTTTTTGGTTCAGTTCAATCAAATTTGTTAAGAAATGAAAAAGTTATAGAGTTCTGAAGTGTTGCCAGGTCAACCTGACCACTCTGTATACTCAAACTCTAGTGAAGCTTTCAGCGCTCAGTGCAAGTCCTTCATTTTCCTAAGCCAACTGCCACAAGTCTCGAAGGATTCGAGGCGTTTCCGTTTCAAAGAATGACAACAAAATCGATGTCATTGCAAAATCTTGGCCTTATTTAACAAGTATGAGGCTTGTTAAATTTTCCATAATAATTTGTTTTTCTGGTCAAGGTTATTAGCCTTGCGCCAGAAAACCTTAGGTAATGCATCTCATAAAATGCCCATCAACTTGATGGCGTTGGTATATAGAAATCTTCTTATTTAGAAAGCTGTTTTCGTAGTGTTCACTTGAGTTCTGACTGGTCGACTCTTCTGTCATCTTGTGTTCAGCGTTGCTAGAGACATGGCGACGAACCTGCTTCTGGGTCCAGGATTTTATGGGCCAGAATCACCAGCGTGTGGATAATAAATACTTTGATATAACAGAAAAAAAGGAAATAGTATAAACAAAAAAACAGGGTGTCCTTCATTAACCATACTCGGGTTACAGAAGCAAAAAACCCTTTTATGGGCATAAATTATATAAAAAAAATCATACAGCTTCCCACCTGTATCAAATTCTTTCCATATTTGGGCTCTGAGGCACTTAACATAATAATCCTTCTTTCTAAAGTGATTGGAGTGATGGTTCTCGTACTCGTGTTCCAAGCAGTTTCCTCTTTTAACTTTCAAGTGACGATGTTTATTTTGATGGAAATGCCAAATGCATTGCGGAAGCAATTCTGCCACTGCCACCTTCCGCATATTTTTGTCATTATTGTTGCGACATTTAGCTTGTGGATCTGTGCTTTTAAAGGGGAATAACTAAATTGAGAACAAAACCAAATAAAAAAAGTGGAGAGAAGAGACAGCAGGCACAAAAATATCGTTAAACAGTCAGAAATTGGAAAGAGGATACAGGATAGTTAGGGGAAGGTTTCTCTATAAAATTCGTTACTAGATGTAACATATTTGTTGGCACGTCAAGACACACTATCAAAAGTGTCCTGTTACTATTTGAAGTGAACTTTGGACCAAACATCTGACATAGTCGTATGCTATGGGAGGACATGCTATCATGGGGAGGGATGATGATTTATTTGTTCGAGAAATTGTTTTGTTTCTATTTTCCCAAAACATTGACTATATATTCCTTCGTGATTTCATTTCCGGTAAGGATGTGTATTTTATCGAATACTTACCCCAGCACGTTGGACAACATTCTCCTGGGCGTGGTGGAATGATGTGATCTTTATCACATTGCGTATAACACTTCATTGTTGTCGCTGTGATGACGCTTGCCAGACATTTGTATGTGAGGCAAGGATTCTCAGGATCTGTCCATTCAGCGCCACTTAAGTATGTTTGATTTCGAAAAACACAACCTGCAAGAGAAAAGGGAGAATAACAAGATTTATTTCTTGACAGTTAGCCCCCAACATTCAGGTCATGGGTGGACGTGGTTTTGATTTCTTACATAGACAGAATGTTTTGTTTATCTACAAAATACTTGCATTTGCACGTTTTTGAAAATTTCTGACATCTAATTCTGACCAATGTCCTAATAGTATGTCGTAATTGCAAACTATGTTAAGGCATGACCACCTCTGATGGGTTTATCGATGTAATGCGTTGCCTGTTTAAAGGAACGGAACGGATCCGCAAGGCATCCTAATAAGACATGACAATAATGCATGGAAATATTTGCAATTTAAGGCCAATGTGGTAGCTGATAGTCATTTGAGGGTCACTCGATATCGACCCTTTGGGCCGACATTAAATTTTATACCACAGAGCAATATATTCTCTACAAATCAAAATAACTAAAGGATTCTCTCGCGAGTTCGCGGAGATATTGGAAAACGGCTGTATGCGTATTGTTGCGAACGGAAATACTTGGCCATGGCAATCTGGGAATCTACCCCACAGAGGTATACATACACATTATTTCCCCGACCCACGCACGATTCAAGGTTGTTTAGATAAACGCCTCTTACCTTTGCACTTCCTGCAACAAGTATCCGACGTCTTAGGATCCAGTAGATAGCAATCATCTATCGGCGGGCAGCTTTCCTTGTCGCAATTCACGAAACCATTCTGAAAGTAAACCAAACCAGAAAAGTTAGCGTAAAAATAAATAAGAGCTAAGTTCAAGATTGCTGTCTATCTAAATTATAATTCTAACCATCATGCGGCAGCCGATTAAACAAATACGAGTACTTTAGACAACTGATAAATGCTGTCGAAACCACCCACCACACCGCCTGTGTTTCAACTAATCATCAATCAATTTAGCTCAGTTCATATACAAGGCAATCCCACCAATGTTTCCAGGATACCCGCTGCAACCTGTCGTGTTTCATTTCGCATCTAATTGCACTTTGCTCCCACCGCGAATTAAGCGAATTTCTTGAGGGGGAAATCTCCCATGCCCCTTCTTCCGACTACGGGCACTATACTTCATTTGAAAGTATACAGTTTGAGTTTTGGTCTGGATATCATCACAGCACTTTCGGTTGATCGTTTACGCGTCTATCAGAAACGTATGTGCAGATGTGCCGAGATAGAGAGCCTTCACTGATTACACGGCTTGAGCGATGGCCGGGCGCCATTTGCGCCAATCAGTCAGTGGATGTGGTTCTAGTCAGCAATAATTATTAGCTTTCGGCCTGAAAATTGATTTAAGCGTGTTCAATTAAGAGCGGACGTCCATAGGCGAGGACATGATATATGTACTGGCGCAAAGCCGCGAGTGATTTAAATGTCGGTGCAATTTACTTGGACGAACTGCAATTAAAAACTAACCTGAAAAATGGATAGTTTCAATAAACACTGTTTTTGAGAAGTCTTAAAGTAAACAATGTATGCTGATTGTTAACTCAGATGCTGTCTTGCTGTTATTTATGTAGGTCACTCTTCGTCTATCTATGTTTATATAAACTGAATTGATCGTTTCTTTTTTGTTTGGTTTAGTGAATTGAACTCACAAACGCTGTCTTGGGGTGGCCTTAAATGTCAACTATATGGGAGGGATGTAGAGGAGAAAATACGGAGGGGATGTGTCGATACACATATGTTTTCGATTCTTGGAGATTATAATGACTATTATACACTATTATAATTATTATTATACAGAGCGCTTCATATTCGTGTAGTTCGACTGAAGAACGATTCTCTCCGATCATACGTACAAAGAGGGTCTCAGAACTACCAACCTGCCATGTATATGGCCGTATACCCTTTATCTAACATTCAGTATTCCATGAAGAAGGGAAAGCAATAGAGAAAAAATGCACAGGCGACTATTTCGTTGATTTTGTGACCGGTTGAGGGGCCTGACCCATGGAACTGTGCTTTCAAAGGGCAATAATTAAATTGAGAACAAAACCAAATAAAAAATAGTGGATAGAAGAGACAACAGGTAAAAAATATCTTTAAACAGTCAGAAATTGGAGAAGTATCTGACCTGATGTATAGATGATCCTAGTTTTTGTTTCAGGAAGTGCCAGCCTTCAATTTGAAGTTTGAACATGCGAAGAGTCTACTCAATCAGCCCTAGGAGAGCAATACGCAAAAAGCATCGTTGAATGGTTTCGATTCTGTATATGTGAGTTAGTGAAGAGGGGACCAGATATGAATAGAATATTGTAGAGGGGGACAAAAGAAAGCTATGAAGATCGGCTCCTGTAGGGGTTAGATAATTTCTTCCACCATCGTTTTACGAAATCCTTGGGCTTAAGAATAATGTCTTTAATATCTATCTATCTATTTATTGGCCTGTAGGAACCCGGAAGTTCATGACTTCACCGACTTGACTCCGCCATTGTTCCCTGTCCTGTGCGCTCTCCTTCTTTGCTCTGGCATTTTCTATGATTTTTTCGATCCGTGTATTCTCCCATTCGCGTTTTTTGCCTTTGAAAAGTCTCGTTGTTTCTTTCCGAATTGTCGCGTATCTTTCTGCGTTGACTTCATCATATGCTTCTAAGTGGATCACTCTGAGGCATTTACGTTGTTCGATCTTTGACCTGCACTCATCGTCTAACCAAGGTTTGGACTTAATTGTTTTCTTAAATGTCTTTAATATCTGAGAGCAAATTTACCTCCCTGTCACGCATGATGCCAAAGTCGCGAATCTAATGAAGAGAAGACGGAAGTTGTTTGAGATGGATAGGGGAACCGGTGCACTTCTGTGACAAGGTGATTGATTAGCATTTGTCAATGTTAAGTTACAAGTAATTCTTGTGACACCTGTTGAGGCTTATTTGCAGTAAGGTAGAATCAAATGGAGAGCTGACGGTTTTGTACAGTTTAGTATAGGCAGAGTATGGAGAGATACAAAAATGGCTGATAATCATATCATTGTCGGTTATGGTTACTATGAAAAGGATGTGACGTAAGTGCCTATCCTGAGGGATACCGGAGGCGGCGAGAAGATGATTTAATAGAATGGGTTTTAAACGTATCCTGAAAAGTCAATTACTCAATTACGGAAAAATCCGCTCTCAAAACAGGTTCGAAACCAAAGGAGGATCATTTAAGAAGTATGCCCTTGCGGGAAATTACATCGAAGGCTTTACTGAAATAGGTTATAATAACGTCGACATCATTGCCGTTTCCTAAGGATAGGAGTGTGTGGGAATGAATTCGACTAGAATAGTGGTGTTAAATCTACCGGAAGGAACACCGTGTTTTCCGAATGAAATAAAATCTTTTATTAGTAGTGGAAATAAAACACACGGTTCACGCGTATCCCCTTCGAGTTGTTCCGACGAAATATTGTCACCAAAAGGAAGCACCGAAAGGAAAGATGAGAAATGAAATTCATTGTTGTGTACTTTTGATATTAAAGTTTCTTTTATTTGTTTTAACTTTGTGCCACAGACCCATCAGTTTGGGGTGGAGAATTGTCTCCTGTAAAATCTTCTTGAAATACATCTCTAAATATACACTTGTATTTTTTTTGTAGTTCAGCAACAATACGATTCTTCAGCCGAGAATATTTTTCTCGTTGCTCTATAAGCAACGAATTTAAATGGAACATTTCACGTTTCGATTTAGCTAGTGCACAACGAAGTTCTTGTGTATTAAGTATTTACTCACGATTGATTTCACGGTACGTATCCATTCGTAAATAATGTTTTAATTGTTAACCAGATTTTCTCCAAAACTTGTGGCTCGAGCGTGTGCACCAGCGTGCACACGCCGCATTAGTTTAATAACGACTGACTGAAAAAGGGATGAAGATGGGTAATTTAATTTTTTGCACACGGGGACAACCAATAGATATCATACTTCTGCTCACTCATTGCCACGCCCATTGATGTGTGGTGAATACATTGGTTAATTCGATGGTAGACGAACATGGGAGAATGAGAGAACAAAAACACAATGTGCAATGATCTCGGGGCGGGTTTGGTTGTGTGCGCATGAATCAATAGAGCTCTGAGGATAACCCATTGACCTAATTCGGCGAATATGGTGATCTCAGAGTGCATTGAACTGTAGGAAGACAGAACTGTGAAGGAGAGGAAAATTTAGCTGGCGCTATTCACCTGCGAAAAGAGAGCATTGATCCCCAGCGAATGGGGTGTCTGGAGAAAGTGGACGCCGAATTGGCTAGGGAAATCTGATCATGGGAATTAAATTAAATGCTTTGATAATTTCCCCAGCGGTTACATGATTATGCAACCCCGTCGTTTGATCAGACTATGTCGTTGCTAACCGACATGATGCGATTTCCGGTGCAAATCTCACGGGTTACCGAAATGGGGTGCCGTATGGAGAAAAGATAGCTAAACTCAATTATGCATTATCCGCATAGGATAATGAGTTTAGCTATGCGTCCGTTTAACATGATTTACAGGTGGAATAGCTTATAAGGAGAATAAGGGTAGAAATGACGCGCTGAAAGCGGTCGAAATAAGGCATGAAATTGTGGGTTGGTTCTCCATGTGGTAGAGAGAACCCCCACACACTTTGTACAGAATGCTTCAAAAAGTTTGGAGGTTTGGGAAAGTTCGGGAATAGTTTGAGACAACGCATTTTTGTCATTTTTTATGTACAGCGCAGAGAAAAGAGATATTTCCAATGTGACGGGATTCGCCTTGAGAAACCCGTAGATTGAAAATTGTGCAAACGGGAGAAGAAAGAATTGAGGAAAGAATTGAATTTCAGGAATATAGCAGTGAGACAGTTTAGGTCGGGACTGAATTCGTCTTTTAATTGGATTAATTTTTTTTTTGAATTGTGTATAGATCAATAAATTGACAAACAGATTGACCAAGAGGGCAATTTGCCAAGTAATTGGTGTTGGTAACAAAAGAGTCATTGGCGAAAGTTTGTTTGAGAAAGGAGACAAAAAAAAAATTGCAATGGTTCGTGGGTCTGTTGAGAAAATGAAAAATTTATTTGAGTGAAGTCAGAATCCTCATTTATTCGGCTTAACTTAACTATTAACTTAAAAAATAAGGTATACGGGTATTATTGGGGAAATAAAGCTTGTCTGTGAAATAGAGAAAGTAGAGAGCGAGGTCCGCACCAGGCGCGGAAGTTCTACCAAATAATCTGCGGTATGAAGCGGTACACACCAGACTGCACTTACTCCAAAGATAAGGAGGGTAATCTGATTACCGATCCTGAAGGCATTCAGGAGCATTGGAAAATGCACTTCAATGAATTGCTAAATGGTCAGCTCACAGAAGAATTGGAGGCTCCACCAATGCAAGACCAAGACCAAATGCGGCCGCCACCAAGCATGGGGGAAACATTAAAAGCCATTAGACAGCTCAAATCAAATAAAGCCCCGAAGCTGAAGGCATACCAGCTGTGCTGATCAAACAAGGAGGGACAGCGTTACATCACACAATTCATGAGATCGTGCTGCACGTATGGGAGCAAGCGGAGATGCCGGAAGATTGGCCTCGCGGAATAATTTGCCCCATACATAAAAAGGGAGATATCACAGAGTGTAGCAACTATAGGGGTGTAACATTGCTGCATACCACCTATAAGATACTCTGCTCTGTCCTACAAGATCGGATAACTCCATACGCTAAAGTCATCATTGGTCCAGATTAGTGTGGCTTCATCCCATGCAAATCAGCGACTGATCAGATATTCGCCCTTAGGAAGGTGATAGAAAAATGTCTGGCATTTAAGATTCCATTATATCATCTATTCATAGACTTTAAGGCCCTCTACGACAGCATAGTCAGGGTAGAACTATTTAATGCTAAGAGAGAGTTCAGCATTTCAAACAAATTGATACGGGTTTGTAGGTTGGCCATGACCAACGTAACTAGTCAAGTAAATATAGCGGAATTGGTGTCCAAACCGATAAACATCTATAATGGACTCCGACAAGGGGACGGTCTGGCCTGCCTCCTCTTCAACCTGGGGTTGGACAAAGCAATACGTGACTCTGGCGTTACAACTAGAGGGACTATTGTCACCAAGTCCAGCCAGATACTTGCCTACGCAGATGACATCGACATCATCGGTAGAACCGAATCGGCGGTACATGACTCCTTCACCCAGATCGAACAGGCGGCACGAAAACTGGGACTGCACATTAATGAGGGAAAACTAAGTAAATGGTGGCAACTTCTGCGAAAAGAACACCTAACGTTGGTCAAACTATCAGGGTAGTGGAGCACGAATTTGAAGTAGTGCAATCCTTTAACTACCTTGGGTCAATAGTATCAGCCGATAACAATATGGAAAAAGAAATACGCGAACGGCTGATCAAATCCAACAAAGCTTACTATGGTTTATCAAGGCTCTTTAAATCCTGAAATTTATCCAGAACATCCAAGCTACTACTGTACGAGACCATGGTCTTACCAGTACTCATGTATGGATCCGAGACCAGACTGCTCAAGAAAAGCCACTCTGATTTCTTAGTCGCGTTCGAGAGGAAGGTCTTAAGGAGAATTGTTGGTCCCATATGTGAGGGAGGACGATCCCGGAGACGCTACAACTATGCGTTGTACGCAATCTACCTTGAAGCTAATATTGTAAGAAAAATCAAGCTTAGTAGACTCCGGTGGGTGGGAGACCTCTCTCGAATGAGCGAAGAGGAGCTTGCCCGGAAATCCTTTGTGACAGGATGTATCGAAGGAGACAGCGCGGCAGACCTTCTCTGTGATGGAGGGATGACGTAGACCAGGATGCCCAGAGCCTGGGAGTGCCACTCGGGACCGGTGGAGAAACTTGCTAAATAAGGCCAAGACGGAATCCCGGTTGTAGTGCCGTTTATGATGATGATGATGATGATGATGATGATGATGATGATGATGATGATGATGATGATGATGATGCTGATTACGATGATGATGATAAGGGTATTATAAGGGCAAGGGTGTACATATACACGTGCGCGTCTGCGTGAATTGGGATAGAGGCTAAGAGGAGCAAGTACGGAGACGGGGTTTGGGAGCAGGAGACGTGACGTTGAAATCAAAGGAGGTGCGGTAAGAGTCGACGTTGCGTAGCATTCGTTACAGCCATACGAGCTGTGGTGGTCTGGTAGATAACAAAAGGCTAATTTAAGGAGGATGAAATTGTGGGACATTCTGTCAAAAGCTTTACAGAGATCGGTTGGGATCATTGGGACCTCATTGCCGTCCTCTAGTGCTAAGAGTGTGAAGGAAGTGAATTCCGCAAAGTTGGTGGTGGTTCATCTGCCAATGAGAAATCCTTAAATTTCTTATTGGAAAAATGTTTGAGCATGTGGGAAAGTTTGGCAGTAGGGCGACGATTGGTGTCATCGTTTTTCAGTTCCTCCTTACGTATAGAAGTGCTGAAGGAGGTTTTCCAAATGTGAGGGAATACACCTTGAGACAAAAAAAGATTGAATATTTTCGAGATGGGAGCAGAGAAAATGGATGAGTATTCTCTGAGGAGAAGAGTTTCAGTAAAGGATATTGCATAGTTCAGTGAACCGAAGGTAAGAGGCGAGAAAGTTGGAGTAGTCGAGAATAGCATGATTCCGCAACAAAGTGGCCCACAACTTGTTCCTTTTGTTATGGACGGAACGAAGCAGGCAATTGTACCAAGGCGGGGATGTAGTCGATGTTCTATATCTATAGTAAGGAACATATAGAGTGTGGTTCAGTGGAGAGTGATGAGGAGAGAGAAGTGTGTTTGTCGACAGTAAAGAGAACTGAAATAGAGCTATGCCGTAAACCTACAATAGTGAGAGTAAACAAGTCGCGAAGATAAAATGGGCCGGACACGTGGCGCGAATGGGCGACGATAGAACCGTGCATAGAATTCTTGACGGTAAGCCAATGGGAAAGAGATCGACAGAGATGGGAGGACAATGTTAGGTTGGACCTCGGGGAGATCGGATCAGATGGTCGAAAGTGGAAGGAGAGCGCACGGGACAGGGAACAATGGCGGTGTCGAGTCGGCGAGGTCATGAATTTTCGGGTTCCTACAGGGCAATAAATAGTAATAGTATAGAGAACTGAAATATTGATGGAGTCTGTTGTATATATTTAAGTCGAACTACCTGCCCATGAACCTAAGAATGTTGCTGACTTGACAGAGCCAAAGAATCGGCTAGCCGATCAATAAAGAGCCATTGCTTGTTTTTTTTTTTTATATATATAGTTTTATTCTCTATTTACGACTACTTCAGGAGAGGCGAACCTAGTCGACGCCCCGAGATTTCACCAAATAACTGTTGCAGTTCTTTTTGAACAGTTGCAGGTTGTAACGCTCCGGAAACACTCACATGGGGAGACGTTCGCGCCCTCGAGAGATAAACCGCAAAGTGGTGCGATGCGTCGGATTGTCTCGTGGAGTGCGTATAAACCGATTTGCGAAGAAAAATACCGCGAATCTCCGAAGAACAGTACCCGTGATAATATCTGTAAAACAATCAGAGGTCAGCTACGCGTCTTCGATGTGATAGCGGCTGTCCCCGAATAAGCGGATCGCTCGTCTCTGGATGCTCTCAAGTAGGTTGAGGGTATGTTTAGGAGGCGAGTTCCAAACATGAGAGAATATATTCGAGCACGAGTCTAATTTGGGATTTATACAGGAGAAGAAGTTGGGCCCGAGTAAAATATATCTTGGCTCTAAAAAGATAAGTGAGTTTTCCAGTGGGGGTGTTCCGAAAAGATTAATTTACAAGGAAGAGTGATTTTGACTGAGACAAAATCAAGCTTGGTGGAAGTAGAAAAACCAATTAGCGATGAATCCAGGATATTTCGGCTGGCAGTGAGCACGCCACGGAATCGTCGGTAACACAATTAAGGTTGTCATGCAGTAGGCATTAAAAGTGGGAGGAAGCAGTTCCAGGTTATTAATGTAGGGGTTGTTTGTTTCGCTTAGGGCGAATATGTCGAAAGGTAGGGTGTTGAATAGATTGGGTCTTTGAGCGAAGACTTTTTACGAGAGGAATTTTGCGGTTGATTATGCCGGAGGGTATGGGGAATAGGAGTTCGGGAACGAAAAAAGTGTTGAGATCAACTTTGCTGCTTTGGAGATGACGCAATGTCCAAGAGAAACGAGGTCGTTCCACATGCTGAAGATTTCGTGGAATTTTACGGAGATGTTACGGAGACTGAAAATTAGGTAGAGCTTTTTGATGTCTTGATAAATAGAGAGCAGTATACTAGTTTTGGTTTCATTTTCGTATCAAACAGAGACAGAATTGCGGTGAAGGTACGTCAGAAACATACGAATACTTTCATGTATTTCTATCTTTTCGTTTGGAGAGTGCTTAACGACAATCTATGGATTCAAAGGTTTGCTGAGTGATCTTGTGCGGAGGAAGTATTGTGCCAGGCATGGGCACTCCGTTGACTTTCATCCCCATCGTCTATTGTCACTAAAGTTCCGATGTCACTTACGATTGTTCCGCGGCCTGCAAACGAACGATCAACAGGGGAACAACAATAGAAAAATGAAACGCACTGATTTAGTTTTATTCTTCATTAAAAACCACTACTTTTGTTAAGACTATTGGATCCGATGCAAATTAATATTAACGCTAATTTAAATGATGTCTTTCTTTTCGTCCTGTCAATCAAATGTAATTTTTATTCGCACAGGCGACTCGCACGATTCAAGAATACACTCGAGGGGGTGTTATTTTCGCGACTCTGGGTTGTACGCGTCCCCACAGCGACGCGGAGAGCGGGAGTGGCAACGACCGTGGCGGTCGGCGGATGAAATTCGACTCAACGATATTCAATCGTTTGGGGTGAAGATCGTTGGTAGTACACATGTATGTGGGTTTGTGTTTGTTTATACTGCTGCTGATGAGAAGCAGATCCCGAAATATGAAAAGACAAAGGGAACGTTTGGGTTGTTGGCTGAGATGTGCATTGCGACTAAATAAATAGGCGGCAATGCGATGTGGAAATGTGCTAATGGATTTTAGCTAGATTACCGTGAATTGGTGTTTATTGCATCGCTGCCAAGGGTAAGTATACCATGCCTATTTGCATTTGCTTATGCCGTAGGATTTAATTGGTGCCAAGAGACGCGATATGCGTATATTTGTTTTGGTCCCTTGGGTGTAGGTCGCCAACCAATGTGTATGTATGGTGATTTATGATACACTTGGTGAGGACGGGAAATAGGCGACGCAATGTGTATGGTCCCTGTTATGATGGTTACATTGTATGTAAACCAAATCATCTTGTTTTCAGGAAATCGTCTAGGGAGATTTACTCGGCACCGACTGTGCCGACTTGGTTTGAGATTCCTGATAATGTAAGAAAGAAATCTTACAGGGAATTGTATGCGAAGAGATGCATGAAAGGTAAGTTTTCTTTTCCAGGGACTTTTAGATTAAAGATTTGAGCTCTTTAATGCGTGAAGCAGTTCAGGTGCTAATGCGATTGCATTCGTGAAGTTATGAGATTGGGTGGAAGTTATGAGGGTTTTTCAGGTAAGTGAACCGTGGGGTTTGGAGGAATCGCTATGGCTAGTGATTATCTAGTGAAGGCAGTGAAGGCATTGAAGGCAGTGAACGCAGTAAGAGTAATGAGGATAGTGAGAGTAGTGGTAGTGAGGGTACGTACATTGTTAAAAAAATTCGAGCCGGTATGTATCATGCCGTTAATTTTTGACGATTGAACACAATATAAAATGCAAAGTTTCTGCTTTTGTTTATATATAAAAATGGCTAGTGATTATCTAGTGAAGGCAGTGAATGCAGTAAGAGTAATGAGGATAGTGAGAGTAGTGGTAGTGAGGGTACGTACATTGTTAAAAAAATTCGAGACAGTATGTATCATGCCGTTAATTTTTGACGATTGAACACAATATAAAATGCAAAGTTTCTGCTTTTGTTTATATATAAAAAAAATAAAAAATAAAAATAAATAAATAAATAAAGAAATGCACACGTTTGTGTAATAGAATCACATCATAGAATAAGTGTCTTCCCAAGGTATTCAGAAATGGCATTTGTGTTCACTCTTCCAACGTGTAACAGTTAATCAAAGCAATCAAAGTCAATCAATCAAATGTATTAAGATTTACACCTTGGAGACTATTAAACCGATCCCTTGACTATCTCATCACATGATGAGTGTTTTTAAAAAAAATGAGAACACAATGAAAAGGTTTCATAATATCTGCTGGGCAATCACAATTTTGTTGGAATATATTGCATCAAGTCTAGAGAATTTTCTGACATTGAACAGTCTGACTGCATACCATTAGACAGAATACGGCTCATGTCAACCATGGCTAGGAGATAAGAATTAAATTAAATGGCGCCAAGTAATAACCGTAAATTATATAAAATAAGTTAATCGATTAAGTTTCGTCTCCGATCGACATTCCTTCTATTGTAACGAGTGCACTAACTGATACACTGGCAGGTGCATGAGACATGAGGTAGAGTTACCTGGTCAGTCAAGACTATGTAAGATCAATACTCTTGCCCGTAACTCTTTGCCTGTATTTTTGTTTAAGCAGTGCTATTTGTAATTGCCTTGAACTGGTCTAATTTCCCAATCATGGTTCGTTCTGATTGGGTGTACATAACCAGTTTCTGATGATACAACAGGGGGATCCAGGGGGTCTCCAGTTCGGTGGATGTGCAAGTAGTGAGATGGTATAGCATCATGTTAATCTACTAAAAACGCCCGAGTGACAACTTAAATGTGAAATCAACAGATTCAAATCCCAAAGTCTTTAATTAAAATGAGCGTACTTGATGATCTTTTTCACTTACCGGAACACAAGCTTACTACCGTCTCCGAGTACGGCATTCTATTAGGTGGAGATGCCATGTGACAGCCGGTTAGTCGGTTTGTGATGACTTGAAAAGAAATCGTATATCTGCGGAATTGATCGTTTGAGACTTTATCTACTACGAGACTAATTTGTGTGTATGCGATAAATGCACTTGCAGATCGCAATCGAATATTTTTTCATGTTCTGCTGCTACTCCGCTACATTGCGGATGGCAGATGATGGACAGATACATAAATGTGCAAATATTGAGATGCGGATGACATATGGCGAATGACACTTTCGATATTGAAAAAGTATGGTTGCAATTTTGAATTCAGATTCTCATATATCTCAAGAGATTTCGGGTTCTTTGTTCCAACTTCTAATCCGCATTTGGTCCACTCGTACATCACAGTCAAATGATTCCTTTGAAATGTTTTGTTTGTTTTACTACTATAAATTTATACTTGAAAGGTTGGAGACCAATCTGGGGTGACACTGCCGAAATCGGACGTCTTGTTAAGGAGGCTGGTTTCTTGCGGCCCACAGACACTCGGCCTCCTTTAAGTGAGCAGAATTATTCCATCACCATTGACGGTACTGTATTGTTCAGGCCAGATCTGTAACCAAGAGTGTCGGTATACTCTTTGAAGCCATCGTATCCATCAAACACAAAATGTCAGCTGTCGACGGAGCGCAAGATCAAATATCGACATTTGCAATTCTTTCCAAGCGCGGGTATCGATCGCGGCTTTCAATCGCAACATATAATGTCAACCTAGTTGAACAGCTAAAGGATTAGCCAGGTGGGTTGATTATAGATTGATTATCCGTCAGTGTACATTTTTATTGATGAAATCACAAACTAGTGGCAGATCCTCCCCCCGTAAAGTGTTCGATTGGTAAGAAGATCTGTGTTCCGACATGTGACAATATCTTTTATTTATTAAATGCTGTCGACCGCATTCGACACACAGGTTGTCGTATTGAATTACATTTTGTTTCTAGCTTAGGTTGATCACCTATTATGATAAGTCATCCTGAGTGCAATCAGATCTCATGTTCGGTTTTAATCATTTTATTTTAAAACTGGATGAGGAGGAACTCAGTGAAGAAAATCGGAAGTTGCAGCCATAGAGAAATATTTAGTCATTATAATGCCACAAACGGAAATAAATTTGAGTCATAGCCATCCTCGTGGCCTCATTTTTCTGTTGTATAGGTATCTGGATCTCAAAACAAATACGAAGTTTATTTGTACTGCACAGTTTTATCTTCGTAGGAATTTGTCTTAGAACAGGGTGTCAAAATAATTGCAGACATATCAGAGAATCTAATAGAATATGAAAAAGGGTGAAATGCGGTAGATGAACTATACAATCTTCCAGCTACAAGCGAAACGGCGTTTAAGAAAATTCATAAGTGCATAGAAAAACTTGGTCCAATATATCCCTCAGAATTTGATCACTCCCATATAATTTAACTGCTTTCAATAGAACAGAACTAGCTTAGCAATATGTATAATAAGGGCATCCTCGGTACCTAACATATACTTCAGGTTTTTCGGGTTTATAAGTCGCACTCAGTAAATCCACTATAGTAATTGTAAATAAGTTACTAAAATACTCGTTCCAACGAAGATATGATGTCGTTAGCGGTGCGGACAGAGACCGAGAGTAAAAGTATAACACAATAACGAATTAGTGAGTATCAATAAGTTATGGTAAAATCCAATTCGAGTTTTTGAAGTTGAACTCTGTAAATCACACCGTTGACAGGAATTATGAGTGTGTTATATATCAGGTGTTAGTTTGCAAGTATACATTCATGAAATTGATCACTTTCGATCGACGTGATAGTATTGTTTGATAGGGGTAAGGTTTATGGACATATCTGATTTGATGATGACTCATGTTGTCGGGGTGACTTATGGGTTGATAACGTCGTTTGAGTGGCATTCACTAGTCTTCTTTTTTTTTAAATGCACACGCTAAAACAATTGCAATATTAGTACTCCTACAGTATGAACATATTTCATCATCAATATCGGCACTACAACCGGGGACCGGTCTTGGCCTTATTCAGCAAGACTTGAGGCTTGTTACATTGTCCATAATGATTTGTTTTTTCTGGGCAAGGTCATTAGTCTTGGGCCAGAGGCTCTCCGACGGGGAATCCCGGAACCCCGGTCTCCCGCGTGACAGGCACTAACCACTATACTATCGAGGAGCATGAAAATATTTAGTGTGAGCAATAAAGGAAGGAACTGATAGTGAGCACACAAAAAGAGTAAGAGAGAAAGAAAGAAAGAGTGCGTGGCAACATTTTATAGTGCTGTATACCTGAACTTTTGGGCAAAAGGCCACAACAACAATAATATCTTCACAAAATATCACTGCGTCACTATTTTTGTTGAAGTGAAAATGAAAATCTCGTGCGATTTTCGAAACATATATTATCACTAGTGTTATATTTTTGTTACATGCAGAATTCCAGGACTCTGATATTTCCATACGTATAAGATTGATATTTACATACATACAACATCCAATTCGCTCACATTCCAATACTCCCATACTCTAATATTCGCGTAACATAACATGTATACGCATGTATCATCATCATCATCGACACTACAACCGGGATCCGGTCTTGGCCTTATTTAACAAATCTCTCCACCGGCCCCGGTTTCGGGCCGATGTCATCCAGTTTGGCACTCCGAGGCTTTGGGCGTCTTGGTCTACGCTATCCCTCCATCGCAGACAAGGTCTGCCGCGCTGTCTCCTTCCATACATCCTGCCACAAAGGACTTTCTGGGCAGGCTCCTCTTCGCTCATTCGAGCTAGGTGTCCCACCCACCGGAGTCTATTGAGCTTGATTTTTCTTAAAACATTAGCTTCAAGGTAGATTGCGTACAACGCATGGTTGTAGCGTCTTCGGAATCGTACTCCCTCACATACGGGACCAACGATTCTCCTTAACACCTTTCTCTCGAACGCGGCCAAGAGTTCAGAGTACCTTTTATTGAGCACCCAGGTCTCGGATCCATACATGAGTACTGGTAAGACCATGGCCTTGTACAGCAGTAGCTTGGATGTTCTGGAAAATTTCGGGATTTAAAGAGCCTTGATAGTCCATGGTAGGCTTTTTTGGATTTGATCGGCCGCTCGCGTATTTCTTCTTCCATATTTTTATCGGCTGATACTATTGACGCAAGGTAGTTAAAGGACTGCACTACTTCAAATTCGTGCTCCACTACCCTGATAGTTTGACCACCGTTAGGTCTTCTCTTCGCAGAAGTTACCACCATGTACTTAGTTTTTCCCTCATTAATGTGCAGTCCCAGTTTTTGTGCCGCCTGCTCAATCTGGGTGAAGGAGTCCTGTACGGCCGATTCGGTCTTACCGATGATGTCGAAGTTATCTACGTAGGCAAGTATCTGGCTGGACTTGGTGACAAGAGTCCCTCTAGTTGTAATGCCAGAGTCACGGATTACTTTGTCCAACCCCAGGTTGAAGAGGAGACAGGTCAGACCGTCCCCTTGTTGGAGTCCATTAAAGGTGTTTATTGGTTTGGACAGCGATCCCACAATTTTTACTTGACTAGTTACGTTGGTCATGGTCAACCTACAAAGTCGTATCAATTCGCTTGGAATGCCCAACACTCTCATGCCATTATATAGTTCTACCCTGGCTATGCTGTCGTGCGCGGCCTTAAAGTCTATGAATAGATGATATAATGGAATCTTAAATTCCAGACATTTTTCTATCACCTGCCTAAGCGCGAATATCTGATCAATTGCTGATTTGCCCGCGATGAAGCCACACTGATATTGACCAATGATGGCTTTAGCGTATGGAGCTATCGATCTTGTAGGATAGTGGAGAGTATCTAATAGACGGTACTCAGCAATGTTATACCCCTATACTTGCTGCACACTCTGATATCTCTACTTCTTATGTATGCGGCAAATTATACCACGACGCCATTCTTCCGGCATCTCCTCTTGCTCCCATACGTACACTCCGATCTCATGAATTGCGTGATGTAAGGCTGTCCGTCCTTGTTTGATCAGCTCAGCTGGTATACCATCTGCTCAGGGGGCTTTATTTGATTTGAGCTGTCTAATGGCTTTTAATGTTTTCTCAATGCTTGGTGGTGCCTGCATTTGGTCGTGATTTTGCATTGGTGGAGCCTGTGGTGTTTACGTGGTATGGCAGAAATACCGGGTGCCACGGGGGCACAAGTTCACCACGCTTGTCCAACCGTCTTCTTTCGTCCTCTGACTCCTTGAATTAAAACGCCGACTGTTGTCTATTTGTCCTCACTTTTATTTACTATATTAACTTAGTACACTAAATGTTCACATCTGATTTTGATTATGTTGATTCGGTGCACCATGTAAATAATTTAAATTAAACGTTCAAATTCCATTTACAATTCAAATTCGGTACATAATGCAAATAATCTAAATTAAACGTTCACATTCTATTGGTAATTTAAATTCGGTACACAATGTAAATATTTTAAATCAAACGTTCAAATTCCCATATGTAATTCAAATTCGGTACACCATGTAAATAATAATTCGATTTCGGTACACAATGTAATCAGGCGCTATTGGCTCTTCACCGGTTTCAATCAACTGCAATTACAGACTAAATGAATTAATCCCTTGGGACGCCCCACGAGGAATGTGTTATTAACGTGAGGGCACAACCTACCCTCACGGAATCCAATTCGCGATTACCAAGTTCATCGAAGCGATAGAATACCACACATTCGATCATCGCTTCGATGACCATATAAGGTAAGATATCCCTTTTGCGTTTTGTTCAACACAAAAAGGGGTTGAAATGCACACACGATGATTGCTCTGCTGTTCATCGTGTGTGTCCGCAAGTATGCAGACACAGCATAGATGCCATTTAAAGTTCGCAGCAGGTGCGAGTAACTCAGCTAAAAAAAGGGGTTGAAGTGCTTACACGATCAACGTGTGCGTAAAGCATTATTGCCGATCGTGTACATTACATTTCCATATGTTTATTCGATCATCATGGTGTGCAACTTCACGCTGCTTGGGCGCGCATTGCCGGCGTCCTCTGGTATGAATCGCCATGCGCGTGTGTGCGAAAAATGCTTTCGTCTTATGCGCATGGATAACGTCTGGGAATTATGTCGGTCACGTGATGTTGTATCGAGCCGTATTTCAGGGGCATTTCGCTGGTGCCAACAAACTCGCTTGTCGATCGGGTGGTCGTTCGATGTGGGTATAGACGACCACAAAAAGGAAGAAATATCTCCTGTGGTATGTGGTAGACACATTAGGAGACATCTCTTTGACATGGTTTGGGCAATGTTGATTGCTGTTTTTGCAACCGGATTGCCTTTAAGGAACATGATGCGTTTCGTACGACTATGCCCTTGCGGCGAATGTCCGTTGTTGCTGATGTATTTTTCATATCAGCAGACATTATGTTTCACAGGTTTTTCTGTGATTATGGTATGACTAAGGCAGGTAAGTCATCATCATCATCGGCACTACAACCGGGAACCGGTCTTTGCCTTATTTAGCAAGTCCTGGGGCTTGTTAAATTTTCCATAATGATTTATTTTTTCTGGGGAAGGTCATTCGTCTTGCGCCAGGGGCTCCCCGACGGGGAATCGAACCCCGGTCTCCCGGGTGACAGGCGGGTATACTAACCACTATACTATCGAGGAGCCCAAGGCAGGTAAGTACACGCTTTTTATGAAGTAGGACGCGCGTGGAAATGGTTACCTACCTGGTGGTAAATGAGCAGGTAAGTAGTGGCGTTCGAAAGAACCGCCACAAGCCTCTAATTCTTCTGTGAGCTGACCATTTAGCAATTCATTGAAATGCACTTCCCATCACTCCAGAATGCCTTCAGAATCGATGATTAGATTACCCTCTTTATCCTTGCAGTAAGTGCAGCGTGGTGTGTACCGCGTCATACTGCGGATTATTTCGTAGAACTTCCGCGCCTGGTGCAGACCTAGCTCTCTACTTTTATCTATTTCACAGACAAGGTTTTTTTTCCCAGGCACTTTTCTTTTGTCTGTGAAGCCTTTTTTCAGATCTTCTGAGCTCTTTGTTTTTCTCCTCGCGTACCCGCGTCCTATGAGACTGCTACATTGCCCGGTATGCAGCATTCTTACGTTCAGTCGCTAGTTTGCACTCATCATCAAACCAGTCGCTCCGATCTCTAAGATGGAGTTGGCAGTACTAATGACGTGTACTAAGGCGTGTCCATTTCTCTTCTACGCCCGGCATTCTGGCCCCAGGACTTACTCTCCCTCCGTCGAACTCTTCGAGGTCGAGTCTTAGTGCATGACCAAATGTGTTACTGGTATTCTCAATGCGTAAGGCAGCCGTATTGATTCGAACCTGATCGGCGCATGCAATACTTCTCCGTAAGGCAATCCGCGCTTGGAAAACTGTACCAACAAGATAGTGATCCGAGTCGACGTTGGCACCTCGGTACGTTCGTATCGTCATCAGGCTTGACGAGTGGCGGCGATCTATCAACACGTGGTCAATTTGGTTGCGAGTGGCTCCATCAGGTAATATCCAGGTGGCTTTGTGGATATCTTTACGCGGAAACCTGGTACTTGCAACGACCAAGTTTTTTGATGCTGCCTGCCCGGATAATCAAATTATTATGGAAAATTTAACAAGCCTCGGTACTTGCTAAATAAGGCCATGACCGGATACTGGTTGTAGCGCCGATGATGATGATGAAATAACAAAGTCCGAATTTGAAGCTAAAAATATTTTATTCATTTAAGGTGAGAATGCATAACTTATCTATGTTCCTTGGATAGTTCTTTGTTCTACCTGCAATCAATTTCCAAATCCTTTGTTCCATGTTGTTGTGTACAGTTTTATGTTAAATGGAATTAATGAATAAAACTACTTCAATCTACTAACGGATGTCTACAATTTCGCCTGCGAACCCAACATCAGTTTTTCATTTTATTCACTTTTCTTGTCTTTTGGTTCGATCCGTTGTTTTTTCTAATTTCTTGTATTCGATAAAACGTTATCGCCCTTCTTCCTCTCTCCAGGGCTTTTGTTGTTGTTTTCTCGATCGAGAGCAGTACTGTTGTACTGTTCTCTTGAATTCGCCCCATTATTTCTTGTTGCACAGCTCAACGTAATCGAAACTGAGCTAATCGGTTGTGACACAAGCTAACACCTCGAGTGTAGAGGGTGGAGAGTTATTTTTAAACATGTTATTATGAAGCACTCTCACCATCACTAATTGCATCGTGTAACAATCGCTATTTCGCGAAAAGAAATTCTAAGAATATAATCACGGGTACTTCAGTAGCGAAACCCTTGTAAATAATAAAACGATTTTTTTTTGGTTCTGTTTTGAACTGGGCGAAACTTGTACTGCCGGTCGCGGAAGGTCGTTTTGAAGTGGTCTGCGCTAACTACTGTACCACCGCCACTTTGTAAACAAATTCCAAACAAATTTGTTTCTATTTTCAAGAGTTGCTTAGTCCAATGATATATTATTTGGATCCCATTCATCTCAAATGTCTTCGCAAAAAAATCGTTACAAAGGCCTTTTTTTTGAGTATATGCCCGAAATATTCGGTTAATTTCATTACCTTATACCTGGACAGTAATTATTATGTCGTTTTTTTTTCACTGTCCCCCACATGTCAAGATTTACTAACATCGTAAAATGAATTTGCCCCTCATCATCTTAAATAGTAAATGTAAATGAATGGAACAATGACACCAATCACAATTAGAGTTCGAATACTGCAATATAGGGTGGGCCATACATTCTTGCAAATGGCAACACTTGATTTCTTAAAAACCGGTACAGGGAGGGGCGCGAGTGGTGGGGAAATGTGCGTCGCTTCATGCGACATTTCAATAAACGTTTATTACCTTAAATAAATAATCAAGAAAATAATATTTGTAGTTTTATTTCATGTTTAAAATGTGCAAACATTTAAGGCCCACCCTATATTATCTTTGAGTGTATTCGAGGATGTGCGACATACTTCAATTTTAAGGCAATAAATAGTATAGTAAGTCTATTCCCTCGTCGCTTTACTGGTTCAGAGTAGGCAATTTAACATGTGTACAATTGTGTGCAAGACTTACTTATTTGACTAAGTGCAATCCATGGAAGACTTAAAGTAGTGAGACTAAACCTTTAATATTCCGAAGAATGATATTAGAATATTCTTACAATATACACACTTAATCGTTGAGGACAGAGTGCCTAACTAGCATCATTTCCTAAAATGCACCAACCGCTAAAGCCTGGTTTTCATATTACATTTGCTGAGACTATAAATATAAAGGGCAATACAAGTTGATCAAAATGCGTTTTACTGCCAGCAGAAAATATAGATATTTTAATGACATCACACAACCATTCGGGTGTGAAAAATGATCAGTCAGACTATTACGGATATTATTTGAAAAACGAGCAATGTACCACTTATGTGCTTAATTCGCTTTACTAGTAAGATTGACCAAAGCATCGACCACTTTGCGAGTATTTACTAAACGACACAATTTTCTGCAAAAGCAAACATCGTCACGTACACGGTTGGTGCTATGTTAATTCCCGATCACTAAATGCATGTCATGTCTAGGCGATCACCTGGTTTCCTAGATATACTAGTTTATAAACACCAATCTACTATTGCCGCCATCACATTCGACAGGTGACAAATAGCAGACAGTAATTTGCAATTCCGAATTGCATTCAATTGCATGTTTGCCTCATTATCACATGCGCGATATGATGCAATCACACGCGCTTAGGCTACCTGATATCTTCCACGGTAGCAAATGTACGCCCTATGATTCTATGCACAATACTAACTTAATCCTTTCTATATAAGCAACTATAAAATAAAATCAAACCGGCATTGAGCGATAAAATACTGTGCGATTTACTAGTGTATCATACTTGTAATCATACTGATTGAAGAGTCAGCTTCAAAGCGTCTAAGAGTTCAAAGGACATTCAAGACTACCAATTTCAATGACGAAATATCCTTTTAATGCAGGATAAATCAAATTCAATTCATTTACTTAAGACGTCATTGTTTACATTTATATAATTTGTAGTTCTACTGTTTTTACATTGATATAAGTAGACTACATAATGTAATTGGATTACCGGTATAACTAGATTATTGATTAGATAATTCCTATCTATAACCTGTCTTAACATCGGTATAAGGAAATTACATAATTTAACTGGACTACATGTATAACTACATTATTAATAAGATAATTCCTATATATTAATTGTTTTTTGGTATAAATAGGATGTTAATATAATTACATTTTTGGTGTAATTTATTGTATGTAGAATTAGGGAATTTATAAATCTGATACGACATTATTGGTATAACAAGATAATTGGTAAAATCAGCATGAGAAACATATATATTATTGGTATAATTATTATAAATATTTTATTTAACTGGATTATTAGTATAACATAATAAAAGTAGAGCACAATAAAGGTTTTGGTATAATTAGGTTACTTATATATCTGATAATAAATTATTTCATACTCAAAAACAACATTCTCCTGTACTTCAATAGCGCAATTTCATTTCCCATGCCTCATAATCACATTTTTCAATTGCAAATTCAAATCCCATCCAAAGTGTTTTTTCTAACAAAAGATAGTTTCATAATAGTCGGCTCAATGCCAAACTTTCCATTGCACATAAGAGGTACAGTGCTATTCAATTTTGAATAGTCACGATTTAAAAGGAAAATGTACATACAAACATTTTCCACCCCTTCATCCCCTATCACGCAAATGTCGTAATTCTTACCCCAAAAGAATTACAAATTCTCTAAACGAAGGCTTCAATTAGGTGTACATACACACACACAATTAACACAAATCACTCTTCTCGGCAAATTAACTGCTCATCACCATCATCGGCGCTACAACCGGGATCCGGTCTTGATCTATTTTGGCAAGTCTCTCCACCGGTATTCGGTATTTATCCGAGTCTTATTAAATTGTTCATAATAATTTGTTTTCCCGCACAAGGTTATTAGTCTTGCGCCAACCTTTCTCAGAATGTCGCTGCACGCATTGGTTCACTAGTTGGTGGGTGCCAAAATAGCTATCCAGGGGTGTCACGTGGAGACTGCATGTCAACTTGGATTGAACAGGGACAAGGATCGTTTTGGCCTTCGCCGGGTTGAAAGCTGAGACTTTGCCCTGTATGTTCGCTCCCGCGCGCCTAAATTATTGGTATAGTGGGTAATAAACAACTGATTATTGGAGTGACGTGCTTATTGAATAGTGTTACAAAATTCGTCGTGCAAACAAAAATATAATTATATATTAAAAGGGAATGTGTTGCGCCCCCTGGTTTGGCTCGAGAGGGGCGTGCTGATGATTGTCGATGATGATGAACCATGGTGGAGTCTTGACTGGTGTCCGGCTGACCTGAGCTGGGTTTAGGTTAGTGGTGTGTCTCTGCAGTTGTCGATGCTGCCGTTTCCAATTCACTTTGTGGATTGTCCAAATTATATTAGGTAATGATAGTTAATGCGTTTTTTCTACACGACATCAAATACTCATCGTGAAGTATACACAAAAATGGTTCGTTTCTTTTTTTTAAACGCTTTCTTTGGGCAGCAGCACCGGAAACACGTTTGAACACTTAGTTGTCTCCTTACTTTTAACTTAGACGATTGATCTTCAGCAAAACACGTAAAATAGTTATTGATTGCTAGTAGTACATGAATGAAACACATTCGTTTTATTCTTTTTTAATCATTTTCTTTTCGCGTCTTTCAGTTCTACATTTCAGTTTTGTCCACGCACAACGGTTTTCAATCCACGAGCGACTAAATCGCTCATTCGCGTCCTTTTATATGGGGAATACAAATTTAACCCACCTTACCGTTTACCGATACAATGAAATTGGTTTCAGCACTCGCGAACCTGAACTCCTTTCAGAGAATTGTCAGGTGCATAAGTATATAATGGGAAGGCAGAAGTAAATTTGGCGTAAGGCGAATAACCTTTCCCGGAAAAACAAACCATTATGGACGATCTAACAAGTCTCGGATATGGACCGGATGCCGGTGGAGAGACTAGCTAAATAAGGCCAAGACCGGATCCCTGTTGTAGTGCCGATGATGTCGATGAGCAGTAAATTTGCTGGGAAGGGTGATTTGTGTTAATTGTGGGTGTGTATACCTAATTCAAGCCTTCGTTTAGAGAATTTGTAATTCTTTTGAGGTAAGAATTGTGGTATTCGCGTGATAGAGGGTGAATGGGTGCAAAATGTTTGTACGCGGGCTGCCTTTTATATTTCGGGATTAGAGAACAAAAACAAGTATTGATCATCGAAAATCACTTTATTGTTTTCCAAAATATTCCCCATGAAGATCTATACACTTTTGCATGCGTTTGAACCAATTGTCGAAGCACTTTTGCCACTCTGATTGATGTATCTCCAACACATGCATTCTGAATGCAGCAACCGCTTCTTCAGGTGTCGAAAAACGTTGACCTCTCAGTTTGTTTTTTACGTACCGGAATAAAAAGAAGTCATTCGGTGCCAAGTCAGGACTATACGGCGGATGACCCATCAAATCGATGTTTTGGGTGCTCAAAAATGCAGTTGTCGTAGCCGATGTGTGAGAGCTCGCATTGTCGCGGTGAAGAGTGATCCGTCTTCGGCGGTTGGTTTTCCTGATTTCTTGGAAGACAACTGGCAAACAAATGGTTGTGTACCACTCAGAATTGACTGTTCTGCGTTGTTCTAGTGGTGCGGTTGCGACATGTCCAGTTTTTCCGAAAAAAACAGGCGACCATTTGCTTGGAAGTGCTTCGTGCGCGAACAACTTTTGTTGGATTTGGCTCATCTTGAAACACCCAGACAGTCGACTGCTGTTTACTTTCGGGCTCATACGCGTAAATCCACGATTCATCACCTGTCACGATGTCATAGACGTGTTTCGAAGCACCGCTACCGTATTTTTTGAGCATTTCTTTCGACCAATTGACACGAGCCTTTTTTTTGGGCGATTGACAAATTGTGTGGGACCCAACGCGAACAAATTTTTTTGACAGTCACATGTTTATGCAATATTGAATGTATGCTGGTCCCACTAACGCCTAAGGTTGTCTCAATCTCACGATAGGTCGCATGACGATCTTCCAATATCAGTTCGCGCACAGCATCAATGGTTTTCGGAACAACAACTGATTTTGGACGACCTTCACGAAATTCATCTTGGAGTGAACTACGACCACGATTGAATTCACCATACCATCGATAAACACTGGTCCTTGATGGAGCTTCATCGCCAAAAATTGAATTAAGTTCATCCATGCACTGTTGCTGAGTTAATCCACGCCGAAAGTTGTAAAAAATAATCGCACGAAAATGTTGACGATTTAATTCCATTTTTGGGCCGAGATGAATCTTTTAAGTTACTGTAAACAACACAAATAGCGCTCGTATGTCAAAACGTTCTGGGTGTGTATAACCTCAAAAATGTCCAACTTTACGACAGAGCTGTCAATTGCCGGATTGCAACACTAGGGTTGCCAAATCCCGAAACATAAGAGGCAACCCTCGTATGTACATTTTCCTTTCAAATCATGACTATTCAAAATTGAATAGCACTGTACCTCTTACGTGCAATGGAAAGTTTGGCCTTGAGTCGGCTTTCTATGATGAAACTATCTTTTGTTAGGAAAAATATTTTGGATGGGATTTGAATTTGAAATTGAAAAATGTGATTATGAGGCAAGGGAAATGAAATTGCACTATTGAAGTGCGGGAGAATGTTGTTTTTGGGTATGAAATATGTGTATGTAAGGGGATTAATTTAGTTTAACGGAGGGGGCGGGTGGTTGTAATCATCAATGTTAATTATGTAACAAAAGGATATTTATAAAACTAGAAAATTGTTACGCATAAATTTGTGGTATAACTAAATAATATGCTTCACTATGGTATGATAAGGGTGTTGGTAAAATCAGATTATTATTTATCTGGGTTGGCGCAAGGCTAATAACCTTGCCCGTAAAAATAAATTATTATGGGAAATTTAACAAGACTCGAGATTTGCTAAATAAGGCCAAGACCGGATCCCGGTTGTAGTGCCGATTGCGACGATGATGATTTATCTGGGTAATAAACTATTGGCATGACTAGATTATTGAGGTGATATCTTCTAAATTATTGGTATAAATTGCATTTTGATACAACTAGAAAATTGTTAATAATAAATTAGTAGTAAAATTAACTAATTCATTTATGTAAATCATTAGTTTAAGTAAAGTATACTATAACAAAAATATTGGTATAATTGAATTATTTGTATACTTGGTAATAAATTGTGGTATAGGGGGTAATAAACTTCTGAAATTACTGGATTGATGCCGTATCATGTTTTTAATTACTGGTACAACTAGAGTATCGATAAAACTTGAAAATTGTCATAAATTGTGATGTACGCATTATTGCAATAACTTTAACTAAAATTTTAATATAATAGGTGTGCACGTAGAAACTCGGCTCTGAAGTTGGTGGCATTGAACGCATCCAATTCGCACGCCATTTTGGGTATATGTAGCTTAGTCATTGCCCCTTTTATGACTAAGTTTTAGTCATTTACATGTTGTCATTCCGTGTGCATCAGTTATAAAAAAGATGGATGCCGATAAGCAACATTTACGCAATTGCATTCTATTCTGTTTTTAAATGAAAAAAAAAATGCTACTCAATCTATAGAATTGACTTTGATTTAGGTGTATATCCTGCGAGTCATCCAAGAGTAAAGATAAAGAAGTGATTTGCAATATTTCGTGAAAGAAATTTTAGTCTTAAGGATACTCCACGTCCAGGTGCAGTAAAAACATTTTACGACGAAGAACTCCAAGTTTTACTGGATGAAAATTCGTGTCAAGCCGAAAAAGAGCAATATCACTTAATCTGTGTATATTTTCTAATATAGTTGAAATTGACAAACCAATCCAAGTTTCTACTTGCCAACCACTTAATTCATACCACATAGTGTAACTACATAAGTTCAAGATCATTTGTATCATCATCATCATCGGCATTACAACCGGGATCCGGTCTTTGCCTTATTTAACAAATCTCTCCACCGGTCCCGATTTCGAGCCGATCTCATCCAGTTTGGCACTCCCAGGCTTTGGGTGTCCTGGTCTACGCCATCCCTCCATCGCAGACAAGGTCTGCCGCGCTGTCTCCTTCCATACATCCTGCCACAAAGGACTTTCCGGGCAGGCTCCTCTTCGCTCATTCGAGCTAGGTGTTCCGCCCACCGGAGTCTACCGAGCTTAATTTTTCTTACAATATTAGCTTCAAGGTAGATTGCGTACAACTCATGGTTGTAGCGTCTCCGGAATCGTCCTCCCTCACATACGGGGCCAACAATTCTCCTTAAGACCTTTCTCTCGAACGCGGTCAAGAGTTCAGAGTGCCTTTTATTAAGCACCCAGGTCTCGGATCCATACATGAGTACTGGTAAGACCATGGTCTTGTACAGAAGTAGCTTGGATGTTCTGGATAAGTTTCGGGATTTAAAGAGCCTTGGTAGACCATAGTAGGCTTTGTTGGATTTAATCAGCCGTTCGCGTATTTCTTCTTCCATATTGTTATCGGCAGATACTATTGACCCAAGGTAGTTAAAGGATTGCACTACTTCAAATTCGTGCGCTACTACCCTGATAGTTTGACCAACGTTAGGTCTTCTCTCATCATTTGTATAATAGGTAATAAATAGCTGTTCATACCAGCATTGACTAAATTATTGTCAGATTTATATTAATGGTATAACAAATGTTTTTACTATAAGTTTTACTTAATTATTGGTATATTCTGTACTGACACAATAGATAGCAATAGAGTGGCAATTAGAGCTGTGGATCGATGGGAAAGGAGAGAGAAAGTGAGGGAGAGACAGTAACACAGAAAAAGTGGCAAACCATCTCCACTAGATCTCATCATCATCATTATCGGCACTAGAACTGGGATTCGGTCTTGTCCCTATTTAACAAGTATGAGGCTTGTTAAATTTTCCATAATAATTTGTTTTTCTGGGCAAGGTTATTAGCCAGTAGATCTCAAGAGCCTCTAAAAAGGCAGGGAAGTGTTGCTAGATAATATACTAAAAATGTTGCCCAATTCAGGCAAGCGCATGTTTTTTACTGTTTAACTAAAACTCATGCTATTCTGTTTTAGAAAGATTTGTTTACATTACCTTTTGTACACGATATCGGACAGTGGTCGTCATGACGTCCAACGGCGTCATGTGTGCGTTTTTAAGAATTTTTCATCATATTAGTCGGGTGTTATAGTTATAGATGTTTCGGCCGCTTTTTGGTGCACGTTGGCCTCAAATCGGTGGTTTAATACAAAAGAGTGGCGACTGTCGGTTTCATTCTGTCCCTTAATTGAAACCAATCATGTTTGATAAATGATCCCCTCCCTTAATTCCTTGGCATGGCGATATAACCCTCTGACTTACCTCTATGAAGAAGTCGGGCGGAGTCAAATCGGGTGAACGCGTTGATCAGACAAATCCACCATTCTTGAGAACCGTGGTGTAGGAACCAAAAAGGATCCATACCACATTCACGAGGAATCGGCCTAGAAACATCGGTTATCATAGCGATCGCCTTTGAGCATCAGCACCACGCCAAGCAACAACTTTTTTGTCGTGAAGAGGTAACTGCTCAATAGTTTGGGGGTTTTTACTTGCACTTGAACGACAAATAAGTTTTCCAAACGTTCCATTTAGCGTGAAATACGTGTCATCCCTCATGGTGAGTGGTGCCAAAAATTCTCCTCGGTTTCTGCCATTTAAGTGCCAAACTTCCCATGCGCCAAGTAATGAGTCTTATTGGCTGGCAACCGTTTTTGAGCTAATTGCATTTTGTACGTTATTGTCTTCTACTCAACACGAATTATCATCAAGAATTGTGCGCTGTGCAGTATTTTGTCTGATGTCCAACGTTGCAGAATGACGTCGTTACGACGTTGTCAGAGAAATCTCGATGATGACTTGTAAAGCAGGAATATAGAATTACATCGACTCAGAGGAAGTCCACTTTGATGACTCTCCATGCAAACGGTTTGTGGTGTGTTTTGAAGGCGCTCATTTCACATTATTGTTTTTGCCCATTCAAGTTCAGTTTTAACAATTGAGAAGTTATTGTAAATGTACAGCTGAAAAATCTCATCATACTTAATTGGGGGTACTACTCCATGTCAAAAATTTCCAAACACTGAAGTTTGAAACTTGTGTTCTATAACAACTCTCAGTTCAATTTAAACTGCTGCCCATTGCGCTCGCCTAAGTTGTGATAGTCTGTATTGCTTTTTAAAACACATCTGTTATCACAAAGCCAGGTAGCACGTACTCTTTTGAGCAATGGAGTGGCAAGAACGTTGAGTCCTACTGTTTTGAGGATTTAGCCTAATTTTTGGAAGTCCCTTAGTGAACACCATCGAATAGACCGAGTCAAAAAACCTTTCTTGACCGCAATCAAATGTATGTCTAACGAATAAAAAAGTCCATGCCTGAGAGCACACCTCTCATGGGATTATTTTGGTGATTGTAGGTTAATGTTTTTTTGGTGATTTTCCACCCACTGCTCGATGTCTCAGTCTCAATTGGATTTCCTTTGTTCTTCTTCGACCATCTTTTCTATTTCATCTCACCCCAATACGCGGATTGTGTGTAGATTCATATCACGTACACTGATGTAATCGTCACTGCCTTTGTAGGCGAAGCTGCGCCCTGTGAGAAGGGCGTTAGAATATACTCACAGCTAGGCCGGCTTCTCGTAACAGGCGACTAAAGGCCGAGTAGTAGGTGGGGTCCCAACGCCCTGTCGGCCGGTGAATTACCACCCCATCAAGCTATATGCTTCGTGAAATGGTCGGGAGAGATCCCTGGCCATCTTTCAGAGTAAAGCTGATGGACCGGTTCAAGAAAAGGTTGGTTTAGGTGGTAGTCGGTGCCAAGGCGAGACACCACCCCGTCACGCTGTACATTCCGCGATATCAGCGGAAGAAATCTTCGACTATGATTCGGATGTATGGCTGATGACTTGGATTGACACGGCAATAAGTCCTGATGGTATATTCTGAGATAAAGGATTCCGGAGTTAAAATTGTTCCCCATTCGGATATCCGGGCGGGACTATGTCAGGCGGAGCATCATGCAAATACGAGGGTTGCCTTTTATATTTCGGGATTAGAGAACAAAAACAAATATTGATCATCGAAAATCACTTTATTCTTTTTCAAAATATTCCCCATGAAGATCTATACACTTTTGCATGCGTTTGAACCAATTGTCGAAGCACTTTTGCCACTCTGATTGATGTATCTCCAACACATGCATTCTGAATGCAGCAACCGCTTCTTCAGGTGTCGAAAAACGTTGACCT
The DNA here is from genome assembly GCA_963931805.1 of Microdon myrmicae. Taxonomy (NCBI): domain Eukaryota; kingdom Metazoa; phylum Arthropoda; class Insecta; order Diptera; family Syrphidae; genus Microdon; species Microdon myrmicae. The sequence goes on from OZ007496.1 coordinate 196,391,013, forward strand.
CTCAGTTTGTTTTTTACGTACCGGAATAAAAAGAAGTCATTCGGTGCCAAGTCAGGACTATACGGCGGATGACCCATCAAATCGATGTTTTGGGTGCTCAAAAATGCAGTTGCCGCAGCCGATGTGTGAAAGCTCGCATTGTCGTGGTGAAGAGTGATCCGTCTTCGGCGGTTGGTTTGCCCGATTTCTTGGAAGACAACTGGCAAACAAATGGTTGTGTACCACTCAGAATTGACTGTTCTGCGTTGTTATAGTGGTACGGTTGCGACATGTCCAGTTTTTCCGAAAAAAACAGGCGACCATTTGCTTGGAAGTGCTTCGTGCGCGAACAACTTTTGTTGGATTTGGCTCATCTTGGAACACCCAGACAGTCGACTGCTGTTTACTTTCGGGCTCATACGCGTAAATCCACGATTCATCACCTGTCACGATGTCATAGACGTGTTTCGAAGCACCGCTACCGTATTTTTTGAGCATTTCTTTCGACCAATTGACACGAGCCTTTTTTTGGGCGATTGACAAATTGTGTGGGATCCAACGGGAACAAATTTTTTTGACAGTCACATGTTTATGCAATATTGAATGTATGCTGGTCCCACTAACGCCTAAGGTTGTCTCAATCTCACGATAGGTCACATGACGATCTTCCAATATCAGTTCGCGCACAGCATCAATGGTTTTCGGAACAAATGTGACACAATTTGACGCAATTTGACTCAACTCTTGGCGGGACCTACGCGAGTGTCGAAAACCCGAGGTAATTATGCGTGCATCCTGGATTTATTTTTGACATCCGAGCCAAGCATTTATACTATGGAGGTTGCTGCGCCACTGCGAAACTCAGATCACTGCGTGGTATCGGTTGCAGAACCACTTACATTGCAAGCGAATAACCGACCTAAGGCTGCCAACTCGGCCGATTTGCGAGATTTCTTCGCATCCTTTCCATGGTCGGTGGTGTGCTTTGGAGACTCCGGTGTTAACGCATGTGCGGAGTCGGTCTCAGCGATTATCCTTTTGGGGATGGAGATCTGTGGCGGTTCCGAAAATGCCACTGCCTACTTGCCCGATTACCCCCCAAGCTTCCTGTGCTAAAGCCCCTCAAATTCCATTGTTTCATGATTGCTAATTGGTGCTAATTACATTTAGCACCTGTAAAAAGAGTTTCATCTACAAGGGCATTTTTCCTTGCATCAACTCATCGGCAAAAATGATCCCAACAAAGAACTCTTAACATCCATAGTCCAATGCATCACTAGAATTCGCAGGAAAACTATTCCGGGCCCATTGTTTGCCAAGCAGATCTCCCTAGACGAATTCCTGTAAACAAAAGGATCTGAATTACATCCAATATAACCTTCACCAGGGGCCATAAACATTGCGTTGTCTATTTTTCAGCTTCGCCATGTGTATGATAAATCTCTTAACGTACACATTGGCCGGCGACCTTTTTCTCCCAGCAATAATATACCAGCAGCTGCATTCAATTAGTGCAATCGACCCTGAAATTCCTAAAAACAATTCTTTAACGTGCATATGCACCATAGATCCCCGACCATTAGGCACCCTTGTGCCATCAATGCAATTCCGCCGTACAGGTGCATACCACATGTCCCTGCCATTTTCACGGCCGCGGCAGTTCTTTGACCACCGGACAAAAGCGAATACTCTCATCTTACCCTAGAGTCATAAAACGAATTTCTTCGCAGGTAATCATGTATGCGATCCCTTTAGCATCACTAGCGATACACACTTCCCATTGTGTAAATAGAAAAACCATTAGCACTTCTTCCTGATGGCGATACATTTACTTACGCATACCATTGCACTGAAAGAGTGCATTTCCTTGGCGGCCTCACCCTTAAGAGAAACGTTTTTCTCTCTCTTCTCTTGTCTCTTAACCCTAACCTAGGATGGAATTGATGTCAGAATTCTATCCTGGAGGAGTCTTTTGCCATCCGCCGACCGCCGCGGTCATGCGTGGCGTCACTCCCGCCCTCCGCCGGCAGCGGAGACGCGTAACTAAAATTCCCGAAGTCGAGTGGGTAGTTGAGTAAAAATGTATAAGATCAATTTAATGTGTTCATAATAATTTTTAAGTGTAGTATTAAAACACTTGCATATAGCGATAATGACGAATATAACAAAAGTAGTAGTTTTTAATAAAGAATAAAACTAAACCCAGTGTGTTTAATTTTCCGGCTGCTGTTTCTGGGTGTTATTTTATTCACCTTTGTTTCCTGGTTATCGCTTATTTGCAGGCAGCGGAACAATCGTTTGTGATAGTGAAAGTGGTGGGTTGGTAGTAGAACTCGCGTCCATGCAGGCCCCACGACTACCTACCCCACAGATCTACATTCCGCATTCCATCAAACAAAGTTCATCTGATAAACATTGGTTTGATAAAAAAAAAAGCGCGCACATTACAGCGACAAAAAATAGAGCTTTTAACCTATTTAAGCTACCAATCCCACCGGGGTTAACAGGACGAATTTTGTTAGAATCAGATACGCGCACAACCATGCGATTGATACCGCGAAGAAGGCCTACAACGATAGAGTGGCCAATAAACTCCTTGAGTGCTAAACTGGTCACGCGTCCTATCTGATGACTGGCAAGGGCCGCCGGTAATAACCTCGCTTCCTTCTCTTTCCTCCCGTTAGTGACAGACAGCGGGACATTAATAACAAATTGAAAAGAGTTGGGTAATGTGTTCGCAAATTTATTTTCCGCGAATTCAAATCTGGGCGCCGGTCTTTTGGAGCCACCTGTGATCGCGCCGGTACGGTCTTCGATGCCAGATGTGAGGTTCCGCCCGCGTAGTATTCAACGCATTCTACGTGGACTGGTCTGTAGGAAGGCAACCAGCCTGAACGGAATACCAGCAATAGTCCTTAAGAACAGTGCTCCAGAACTATCGCCGGTTCTTGGAAGACTCTTTCGCTTATGTTATGCACGGAGGACCTATAGCGTTTGGAATGATAGTGAAGAACGTGTGATTCGAACCGACGCTATGACAGTTAGAATCACAAAAAAATGAACCAAAGCGCAACCCATCAGGCTACTGGCCGATTTTAGAATTCGATTTTTAAACGCAAGTATATTCCACTGATGTGATTTGTTATTTTATCGCTATGGTATACGGCTCTGATGCATTATCTTATTCGATTTTCGTTCGGTGTTCTTCACTATTTGCTTGTGTTTGTGTGTATATCTGTTAGAGACGCCACAGACCTGTCCTAGCTGCTGCATCGCTTGGGTTCAGCCAATACCAAAGAAGGGGAAAAAGTGTCTCCCACAAAATTACCGGCCGATAGCATTAGTGTCTATGTTATCTAAGGCGATGGAAAAGGTTATCAATGCCGACTTAATTAAGTATTTGGAGTAAAACGGACTGTTGAATGATCGTCAATATGGATTCCGTGGCTGGTGGTCCACGGGAGAACTTTGGACCCTTATAACGATTTATTGACGTCTTGGATTGAGGGCCATGGTGAGTCTAGACCGGGCGCATTGGATGTCTCCAAGGGTTTTGACCACGTCTGGCATGCGCCATTGTTGAGCAAACTTCGTTCATATGGACTTTCCCAACAGCTGTGCGACTGGACGAGGAGCTTCCTCGAGAATCGATCGATCCGGGTTATTGTGGACGGCGAGTGTTCGGATCTGTATCCTGTTATTTCTGGGGTGCCTCAAGGTTCTATTTGGGGTCGAACCTTGTTTTTGCTTCACATAAATCATTTGTTGGAGTCAACGGATAACAGGGTGTTCAGTTTTGCGGATGATAGTACGCTTGTTTCCTCTTTTCCGAGTAATTGGTATATCAACGTCGCATCAGCTGAAATGTAGCCAGATCGACTCGCTGAATCAGGATCTGGACCTTATCCAGATGTAGTGGGGAAAGGATAATCTCGTCGAGTTCAATGCAATGAAGACACAATATACAACATTCACAAAGAAAAGTAGATCATCGGTTGACACCTGATGATGTATGGCCAGACCGTCGAATCTGGGGAAAACTTACTCGGCGTCATGGTATGTAGGAATGTATTGTGACATAAAGACGTGTCGAACGGGGAAATCTGAGTTATCTTTTTAGAACCAAGAAATATTTTACTCCGGCCCAACCTTTTCTCCTGTATAAATCCCAAATTAGATCTGGGCTCAAATATTGTTATCATGTTTGGAGCTCTGCTCCTAAACATACTCTCGACGTAGTTGATAGTATACAGAGACGAGCGATCCTGCTGGTTGGGGCACCGCGCTAACGTGGGGACTACAGTCGCTATGACACCGAAGACGCGTAACTGACATCTGTCTGTTTAACAGATATTATCACGGGTATTGTTCTTCGGAGATTCGTGGTATTGTTCCGCGCAATTCCATTTATATGCGCTCCACAAGACAATCCTACGGATCGCACTAATTCGCGGTTTATCTCTCGATGGCGCGAACAGCCCTGGATCACAACGCGTTCCATTACAGAGGGGGAGCTGTGGTTCTCCCCGCCCCCGCGAGTGTTTCCAGAGCGTTACAACCTGCAGCTGTTCAAGAAGAACTGAAACGGCTATAGATTCGCCTCTCCCTAGAGAAGCATATATATATGCTCCTCGATAGTATAGTGGTTAGTATACCCGCCTGTCACGTGGGAGACCGGGGTTTGATTCCCCGTCGGGGAGCCTCTGCGCGAGACTAATGACCTTGCACGGAAAAAACAAATCACTATGGAAAATTTAACAAGCCTCAGGACTTGCTAAATAAGGCCAAGACCGGTTCCCGATTGTAGTGCCGATGATGATATATATATATATATGTATATATATATATATATATATATATATATATATATATATATATATATTGTCGTTGCCGGTGTTTCCTAGGAATAAGTTTTGATGTATGGTTTATGATATGTGATGGCCTTTTCTTCTTTGCATTGTTATTTACCTTTCGGTTAAGAGATACATTGTGGCTGTTTTCAACAATACTCCGTTATCCATAGAATCTTTGCAAGATATTTAATCTGCTATTTGTGCGATAGGAAATTGCTAAAACTTAAGAAAACCAATGAAATTATTATAAGTGCTCGTTTCTGGAGGTTAGCTAACTGTAACCCCCTTTCCACGTTTCGATGTTTATAAATTCAATCGTTTAATGTTCTTCCTGACATTATGCTGGTGATTCATACGTATATTCATACCAATTATTAGGTTATGATGGACTAGCATTCATTATTTACTTGTGGCCGATGCAGGATGGTCTTGATTATGATGATTTCCAGTTAAGTTATTGTCTTCATTGCGGTAAAAGTAATTTTATTAACGCGAACAATTTGCGTCAATTGGTTTTTGAAGTAGTCTTATGGCGTTTTGCGATGGCGGTTCGAACCCCTGCAAGGAAAGTTTTGAACCAAAGCGCCGAGGCCTCATAATATTAAAGCATACGTTCAGATTGGTACGTTAATGCTCTGATTCACGGCGCTAACGATTTTTTTTTGAATTTCCTGTTCTTGAGTGTGGTTGTGTTTGGATAACCTTAACTAGTGCAAGCAGAAGAAGAGGTGTTAGCATAGGAAAATTAGGCATCAAAGTAATTTTGCGACACGTATTGCAATTTACCAAACTGAAGACTCTATATCATAGTGGTTAACCTTACTAATTATTTATGTAAAGTAGTGATCATATAGGGAGACAGAAATTCGGTTTTGGCCCGATATAAATTACCATACGAAGGCGCGAAGTTTAAGATGGGCCGGACATGTCCAGTTTTTCCGAAAAAACAGGCCACCATTTGCTTGGAAGTGCTTCGTGTGCGAACAACTTTTGTTGGATTTGGCTCACCTTGAAACACCCAGACAGTCGACTGCTGTTTACTTTCGGGCTCATACGCGTAAATCCACGATTCATCACCTGTCACGATGTCATAGGCGTGTTTCGAAGCACCGCGACCGTATTTTTTGAGCATTTCTTTCGACCAATTGACACAAGCCTTTTTTTGGGCGATTGACAAATTGTGTGGGATCCGACGCGAACAAATTTTTTTGACAGTCAAATGTTTATGCAATATTGAATGTATGCTGGTCCCACTAACGCCTAAGGTTGTCTCAATCTCACGATAGGTCACATGACGATCTTCCAATATCAGTTCGCGCACAGCATCAATGGTTTTCGGAACAACAACTGATTTTGGACGACCTTCACGAAATTCATCTTGGAGTGAACTACGACCACGATTGAATTCACCATACCATCGATAAACACTGGTCCTTAATGGAGCTTCATCGCCAAAAATTGAATTAAGTTCATCCATGCACTGTTGCTGAGTTAATCCACACCGAAAGTTGTAAAAAATAATCGCACGAAAATGTTGACGATTTAATTCCATTTTTGGGCCGAGATGAATCTTTTAAGTTACTGTAAACAACACAAATAGCGCTCGTATGTCAAAACGTTCTGAGTGCGTATAACCTCAAAAATGTCCAACTTTACGACAGAGCTGTCAATTGCCGGATTGCAACACTAGGGTTGCCAAATCCCGAAACATAAGAGGCAACCCTCGTATTAATAATAATAATAATAATAAATTACCATGCACATGATTTTTTTGACATAGACCAATGGGACTTTTTTAGAGGCGGATATTTATTTTATATTAGCCTTAGTAAGGTAGGATACTGTATAATATTCTCATTCCGATGGCTCTTCTCCACTTTTAAACGTTGACTCTGAAGAACATTACTCCATATCGCGCCCATTGGTATAGTGTTCATAAACTCTAAACTGTCATATAGAGTTGATTGCAGTCACGTCCATCGTAAATTGAAAATTGTCTCAAACTTAGTAGAGAGTTGTTGTCATCATGCACCAATCGCTACCGGCCACATAATACGGGTGTCATGATCAGTAGCAACATTGAAGACCGAATCGTACATTTGTACGATAATTTGCAATATATGACGGTCGCGATTTTCACTCGCAATGTGCACCTCTCCATAGCTGCAGAAAAGTGTGTTTGTCTAGAGAATTTATACCTACTTCCACTCGTTTTGACAGCTAATTACAATTGAGATCGTGTCAGGTGCACAGACTGGAGTAACTATCGTTGCTGTGGCGTTCCTGCAATCGGATAACTGACTTTAGGAGTTTACATTTCTGCCGCAAACAACTATTTGAATGCCCACCTTGAGATGGAATTCCATCAATTCATTTGGCATTCTAGATACCCACAGAGGCATGAAGCACCAAACTGCATACACCTGCACCAGTTGGGGTCCATCATACAATAGTTAGTCAGTTAGTAGTAGCTATACGGCAAACAAACGTGCGCAACACTTTATGATAAATGGCGACAGAAGACCGTGCAAATTGCAATTTTCGCCGCTGCCACTTCGTTTTAAATTGGCAAACATTATGGTGTACGAGGCGTGCGCAGCCCAGTAGCCCGCACTCTAGACGCTCCATCGTGTTGACTACGTCCCGTCCTCAGGAGCGAACCATTGACTCCCAACTGCCAACTGTCGACTGTTGAATGCAGCTACCTGTACTTATCTAATGTGATCACCTCGACACCCTGCCTGCGTAATGTGTGTTAAGTTAATTACCTGGAAAGTGTATCTGTGTACAGATATGTGATTCGAGCAAGAAATATTTATGATTAGAATGTGCTAATGGATTATTTATGGGGAGATATAAATTTTTTGTTTGTAGAATTCACCAACAAGTCGCGGTAGAGCGAGGGTATGAACCCGTGGAGCTGCAGCGACAACGAGGGCGGCGACAATGCGATCTGATAAGGTTTTCTAATTTCCATAAATCTTGTTCGATGGAAGGTGTTTGATGTTTGATTTGTAAGACAAACATTTTGATTGAAGGCGACGTAGCAGCACATGAAGCGAAATAGAGTGCTAATTAGTGTAGTCTGTGGAAGAGGCGATGGTGTCTGGTAGGTGCTACCCTCGGAACTAACACCAAATTGGCATTTCGACATATTTTACAAGATATAGGGGAGGTCCAGTTGTGTAGCTGAGTCCCAGGAGTTAAAATTGCCACGTTAATTGTTGTGGAACGAGTATTAGACCGATCCAAGTAATGGGGTGAAATGATTGGCTAATATATTTAAGCAGAGTTTTAAGAAGTGCATTTAAATTTAGTTTCGGGCAATGAGCGAGCGAATGCGTTTCCACAATATTAAAATGAAATAAATAAATCGTCAAATCAATCGCAAGCTTATTCCATTACAAATATGGAATGCGCTATAGTCCTAGCAGCTTTGCATATTAGTTTTGGGTTTGGGTTCGGGTAACGCCCAATTTATCAGGTCACTACAACCTAACAAAGTAATTATTACTATTGTAGTTTAACTAGAATTAAACTAAATTATTAGATGGGTTTTTGCAAACGGTAGCCTCACAGATTAAAGTTAACAAAAAGCTGTTCGAGTTAATTTTATTCAAAATGCGGTAAATGGGTTTCTTTAAAACATAGCAAGAGCGATGAAGGAGAAGATAAGAAGGACGTCAGCATTTTATACCCCGCGTGGGTTAGGGTTAAAGGGGATAAGATGACAAAGAGAGGAACAATGGATTTTGTCCTTACGACGCTGATGGATGGCGATTATGTCAGATTTTTAAACTTTAAGAAGGAAGAGATTAATAAGAGAAAGTCAATCGAAGGAGTCACACGGTGGGGTGATTACTCTAGTCATTGAGGGATAAAATAGCAAAGAATAGAAAATATTATATGACATTTTCAACCCTCGAGATACTGTCGCAGTATATTATCGGATGTTTAAAATATGAGCGGATTTGTTGAAAAATGGTTTTATACATAAGTACCGACACCCGCAAATACTTTAAACCCACCCCCCCCCCCCCGCATTAAATGTGAATTTACACAATTTATGTTAAATCAACCCATCATGCATATATTTGTGGGTGGAATCATATAAAACCTGAATTGTATAAGCAGACAAAACATCATTTCCAGGTACACGGCATCTGGGAAAACTCAATGATGGTACATGAATATAACCCTTTTGCGGGGTAAATAGTGATACTCATTATTATTATATATTATTATTTATTGGCCTGTAGGAACCCGGAAGTTCATGACCTCACCGACTCGGCTTCGCCATCGTTCCCTGTCCTGGGCACTCTCCTTCCACGCTTGACCATCCGATCCAATCTCCTCAAGGTCAAACCTAACATTGTCCTCCCATCTCCGTTGCGGCCTTCCTACCGGTCTCTTTCCCGTTGGTCTACCGTCAAGAATTCTATGCACGGTCCTATCGTTCCCCATTCGCGCCACGTGTCCGGCCCATCTTAATCTTCGCGACAAATAGTGATATTCATTAAGTAAGTAATTAAATGGAAGTTATACAAAATATATTTGTTATCGTTGACCGTGACTGGACACTTGTGTAAACAAAAGCTGTTGAGGGTCGTGATATGCACATCCAACATAAAAAAAACAAGGGCCGGTAATCCATGCACCCGCTGAGCCAGTAATTATTTATCGCAGGTATAAGGCTAAAAGCTTGAAATTTTAATGAAACGATTTCGAACAGGTATAGAACTATTTGTCGTTATTCTACAAAGTGCAAAGGATTCTTAGGCCAATAACAAATTGCAGTCTTTGAAAATTCGACTGTTGTCTAACCGCTTAATTTGACCACCAAGTTCTGCCAGATGTCCCTCAGGCCATTTTACTTACGTTCGTAAGACTGTCTCTGTTGCAGTATGCAATAGCTGGCGAGGGGAGTATTCACATAATCATCATCATCATCAGCACTGCAACAGGTATCCGGCCTTATTTAGCAAGTCTCTCCACCGGTATCCGGTCGTTATCCGAGACTTGTTAAATTGTCCATAATAATTTGTTTTTCCGGGCTAGGCGACAAATTTACATAATAAAATGGTTATATATCTGTCCACCCTCTACACTCGAGGTATTAGTTTGTGTCACAACCAATTAGCTCGGTTTCGATTACGGCGAGCTGGGACACGAGGTATTATGGGATTGTGGCGGTTCCGCCAAACCCCACGGTTGACTTACCTGAAAAACCCTCATAACTTCCACCCAATCTCATAACTTCACGAATGCAATCGCATTAGCACCTTAACTGCTTCACGCATTAAAGAGCTCAAATCTTTAATCTAAAAGTCCCTGGAAAAGAAAACTTACCTTTCATGCATCTCTTCGCATACAATTCCCTATAAAATTTCTTTCTTACATTATCAGTGATCTCAAACCAATTCGGCACCTTCGGTGCCAAGCAAATCTCTCTAGACGAATTCCTGAAAACAGAATGATTTGGTTTACATATAATGTAACCATCATAACAGGGGCCATACACATTGCGTCGCCTATTTCCCGTCCTCACCAAGTGTATCATAAATCATCATACATACACATTGGCTGGCGACCTGTAGGAGCGAAGTCGTGGCACCGACATGGGCGCTGGTTCCACTTCGTTCTCACAAATTGAAAGTTCCATCGCGGAAAACTGTGCACAAGGAAAACAACAGCACAATAAAACAAACAAACGGTAGTTTATTATTTAAACATCGGGTTTTTATTTCCCGTAGGTAAACAGAAAAATAAAATATGTATTTTAATTCTAGTTTTATTAATGAACGGAGAACTTGACCGGGTATTTTAATAAGCCTTATACCTTGTAAATGATTTAATATAGTAAATTTAAACCGACTTCAACTTTTAAACCAATTTAAATTCCTCATGCTTAATCCGCACTGTTTATTCAATTTATTAGGACTCGACACAAACGATTATTCTCCATGATCGCTTCCCTGTGCGCACCAGGGTAGCGATGGAGCCGCGACCCGCTCGGGTCGAAGGATGGAATTTGACTCAACGATATCTTGCTCGTTCAGAGCTCACTCGCTCATCGTGGTCATGATGGTATGTGTGCCTAGAACAAAGAAAAACATAAAGTGCATTCCTAGAATACGATTTCGGTAAAGCAAATAAAACCGAAATCGTCGGATGCCAATGGAATCTTTGTTGGAACATGTGCGGCTAAACAAAGAGACGATGTTCCGATGTGAAAATGTGCTAATTGGTTTTAGCTAGGTTGCTGGGAAATAGTGTTTATGGCATCGCTAGTAAGGGTACGTATGAATACCTATTTGCATTGTTTATGCTTGGATTTCAATTGAAGCCAAGGCACGCGGAATGCGTATTTGCTTTGGGCGAGTCAGGGAATTTTATTGCTGGGAGAAAAACGTCGCCAGCCAATGTATACATAAAGAAATTTATCGTATACATGAATGAAGGTAGGAATAGGCGACGTCGTGATAATTATCTCTGGCTGGAATGGTTACATGATATGTGAACCGAGGGTTTTTCTTTTCAGGAATTTGTCTGGTAACGAATTGGTTTAGAATACCAAATAAGCAAACAAAGAAATCTTATGGAAAATTGTATGCGAAGGGGTGCATGAAAAGGTAAGTTTTATTTATAGGGATTTAAAGATCATAGATTTGATCTCTTAAATGCGTGCAGCATTTTTAGGTACTAATACTGTTGCATTAGCAAACTAAAGGGAGTTGGGTAGTAGTTATGGGGGTTTTTCAGGTAAGTAGACCGTAGGGTTTGGCGGAAACGCAACAGACCTACACCCGAGGGACCAAAACAAATATACGCATATCGCGTATCTTGGCACCAATTAAATCCTACAGCATAAGCAAATGCAAATAGGAATTCAATACCTACCCTTACCAGCGGTGCCATAAACACTATTTCCCGGTAATCTAGCCAAAACCCATTGGTACATTTCCACATTGTATTGCCGCCTATTTATTTAGCCGCAATGTAGATCTCAGACAAAGACCCAAACGTTCCCTTTGTCTTTTCATATTTCGGGATCTGCTTCTCATCAGCAGCGGCATGAGCAAACAAAAACCATTAGCATCCAAGGAGATTCGGTTTTGTTTGCTTTACCGAACTCGCATCTCATGAATACACTCTATGCCCTTTTCTGTGTTTTAGATTCCTTCCCATAGCTCTGACCCATAAAAGAACCAATATACACTCATACATGTGTACCGTGACAATCTTCTCTATGAGATCTGTTTGGTTTCCCCTAAAGAGAGACTTTACCCCTTAATTAAGAGAGCCAGTTTCACTGGCCGAATTTCCTTTGACAACGAATGAATATCGTTGAGTCCTTACCATCTGCCGACCACGCTGGTCGCGCTGACTTCCGCTCTCCGGTGCACTCGGAGATGCGTTTATACCCGGAGTCGAGGGTATGCTAATTTTTAACATTTAATTTTTAAGCGGTCGTGTTTCAGTGCGTGGTTATTGTAACTCCGATATTAAAATAAATATAAACATTCTTTTACCAATAAAATAACATTAATAAAAAAATAAAAATCATTTAGTGTTTGTATTGTTCTTGTGGTGATCGTTCGCTCCGTATTTTGAAACTTGAGCATTTTCGCGGCGTCGATCAGAGCTGTGGCCAGTGAACAGTTCGTGGGACGAAGTAGAACTCAGTGTCGTACGCCGGCACAATGACTTCGATCATCGATCGATATTCTCGACTATTGTTTACCGTGGGGTGATATATTAGTTGCTGCGGTATACGGCCATGATGATATATGTTTAGATTTTACTTTTGATGCTGTCGCTAAGGTTTTATGTATCCATATGTTTCTGTTGGAAACGCTACAGTACTTAGAGTAGCAGTGGAATTATATCGCGACGTTCTCAAAAATCCCCATATACCTCCTGGATACAATGGAAAAAATCCTGGTATGGATTATATATAGTAGATTTCTCATCGTGGTGTAAACCAGCGGATACAATGGAAAAAATCCTGGTAAAGCTTCATATATGGTAGATTGCTCATCATAGTGTAAGCCAACGGAGCATATCGGGCAAATACGGCTTAGGAAGTCGTGATCGATCGGAAACAGCTAGCGACATGGTAACCGTGGCAATAATATGAAACATGGACACTAAGAAATGCTATGACACCTCTAACTCGGTTAAGTGTTTATCAGGAAGAGCCTTACCTCCTACAGATCACCATAAGCCAACAGAAAGCCGTGTCGGTAGAAGTTCCTCGAAATTCACTATTTGGTTCCAGTATATGGAAAAATATATATGGTGGAATCACACAAGTAAGACTATCGTATCGTGGTTGTAACAATCGCCAACCACTTCCACTCCGGCGGCGACTAATGAGGCTATTCAGATTGATTGAAGACCGAGCATAATAGAAATAGTCGTCCATAAAAAGGAGGCAGTTCCAATAATTGCTTGAAAGTCTGTTGCAATGTACGAGGGTGAATCAAATATTACGGCAATTTTACTTTTTTGCTTAGCAACAAGTTGTGAGCTAGATAATCTTGTGCGTGGCTGTTGCTTGGTTTATGAATCGGCGTGGCTAGCGGTCGAACTCGATTTTGTAGTCGGTACAGCCATGAGCGAGCAAACGGTACATGCGTCTGTTGCGCAACGGATAATTATAAAAATTTTAATAAATGAAGATGAAATCCTCGGACATTTTTTTTTCGATTGAAGACACAGTTTGGTGATGGTACACTATCTCAGAATCGTGTGTATACGTCGGCCAAAGAATTTAAAAGTGGCGAGAACGTGTGGGGGTTACGATGTAGATGTACCAATGTATGGCGCCAGTTTACTATCGCCCCACTAGGGAGTTGTTCACCAGTGCGCTGTCCACAGACTCAAGGAAAAATGAAACACACTGAATTAGCCGTAAGGACCTTTTATTATGCAAGGCGAGACGAATATCGTTAGTGTGAAATATGTACACTATAAATTGAACATATCCATTTCACGGGCAAGCACTTAACTGGTAAGATTGTAGCGAATACTGGTTTTTGAATAAAATTAGGATTTCCCATAAGTTGTTAGTCTCTATCCACGGACTGCGCCCGAATGTTTTCTCTTCTATTTCTCTCTGACGCTGTGCCCGCAGCAATTAAAAGGGGAACGTTCGACTCGACTTTATTTGGTACGCGGGGGCGTGCGTGCCCCCGTGTGGTTGCGTGTGGTAGTTGGATGACGACTGACTAAAGAATGGGAAAAATCTATTCATCACGTCGTGGCGGTTGAGTCATAGCTGAAATAAACTCACTGCAAGCGAGAAGTGTAGTTTAAGGAAGAAATGAACCGAAATGGTTTTCGGGGGAATTGGAATTGCTTGGGTGCGAGCAAGGACTATCGTTTAGATAAGATATTAACCGGAGCAATTTCGGGGAAATGTATGCGGCTCGGTATAGTTGGTGGTGATGGTTAATGTTCCGTTGTAGGTTTGAATGTGCGTTTTATTACAGCATATGGATTTGGGGGAAATTAATATTGCTTAGTCGCAAGGAAAGAATATAACTTAAGTAAGGAATTGACCGAAGCAATTTTGGGAAAATGTATGTGGGGTGATGTAATTGAGGGAGATGATTAACATTCCGTTGTAAATTGGAATTGTGCATTCATTACAGAATATGATTTTCGGGGGAAATTAGAATTGCTTGGTCGTAAGCAAGGGATATGATTTGGATTAAGAATTGACCGAAGCAATTTTGGGAAAATCTATGCGGGGATGATTTAAAATGTATACAGGGATGATTTAGAATGTATTCTGTTGAATTGTATTCTGTTGGGAGTTTTGGGAAATGCCTTTCATTGCAGATTGGGGGATGGATTCTTGCAAGTTCGGGATGGATGCGCTTGCAGATTGGGATGTGTTTTTGCATGTTTTGAAATGGGTTACAGGTTAGGTTAGGGTGGCTGTTAGCGGTCAAGATTGATTGGCATTGTGGGTTGGTTCTCCATGTGGTATAGAGAACCCCCACAAACGTATAGAAAACGAATGATTGACACCCAAGGACAAGTCGTGCACATGTCAACATCCGTGCCGTTCGAGAGCTTATTGAAAGCGATCGCGACTTAACTGGTGGAGAAAACTCATCAGCAGTGAGTATCTGCTATGGAAGTGTTCAATCCATTATCACTGATAATCTTAGCCTCAAAAAACAGACTGCTCGATGGGTTTTGAGGTTATTGGCCGTAAATCAAATACAGGTCAGGGATACATTGGATGAAATGGGCTGAGAAGCCCATAAACACCCTCCTTATAGCCCCGACTTGTCTCCCGGTGACTATTTTTGTTCGCACCCGCGCAGGAATCACTTGGAGGAAAAAAATTCGAAAGTAATGAAGAAGTCGACGAGCACGTGCGCAATTGGGTAACAACTCGCCCTAAATCTTTTTACGAACAAGGGATATTAAAGCTTCCAAATCGGTGGGTAAAGTGGGTAGATCACACAGGATACTATATTGAACAATGTTGATAGTATAGTTGATGTGTAACATTATTCAATAAATGGTTAAAAATAAATTAACGTTTTATTTGATTAACTCTCGTACTAACTTCCAGATCGAGAATCGGCCCATGCCATCAACAGAAACTGACAAGCACTCGGGAGTTATGCTCGACAACAGACTGAGATTTACGCGTATAGGATACGAGGTAAAAGGCCGTAGGCGTACATGTAGTCCTATTTGGAATTCTGCCAAACATTGGTGGACCAGGATATGGTAAAACATTTACCCCGTCAAGACTAGATAGCGTTAATACCGACTTTGCCACTCCTGTTTGAGTAGACGCTCTATGAATGAAATAACTGAAGAGTATGATGACAGCAGTATACAGGATATATGCATTAAGGATTATATGTGACTTCAGGATCCGATAAAGTAGCATTTGTTGTAGTTGGATTGTTCCCCATAGACTGTCTAAGGGAAGAGATGTTCCGGATCTATATAAGGAGAGTCATGAGGATGATGGTATGGTGTCACTAAAGCTGGAAGGAAGAGAAGTTTCTGTTGCTAGATAGCAGTGCCGCTGGGAAGGGCGATAGAAGATGCATGGGTATGTTTTCATACGTAGGTGCAAGATTTATTTTTATGCTAACGCGCGTACAACAGGGGATTTTGAAGTACCCTTAAATATCAGAGCATAGGTCCAGCGGTAGGGGAGGGAGTATATACGGAAAGCATGTATTTGTTATTACCAAGGATTACTGCTTTCTAGCTAGAAATGTCAGCAGGCAGTGGAGAAATTGCATCTTTGGCCGCGATTGATATAAAGGTCATCACGAAATTCCTGTTCCATTTATGTGGCCCGGGACAGAAAACCAATCATCATCATAATCATCGGCACTACAACTGGGAACCGGTCTTGGTATTATTTAGCAATCTATAATGATGCTAGGTACAAATTGTTGTATAACATATAAATTTGCGAATTGCGCATAGCCGGTGCCTTGGTATCTTTTAGTCGAACCGAAAAAAAAAACAACATAGTTTACCGATTAACTTTTGCCTATTGCAACACTTTAGCTAAACCACATTGAATAATCTTTTTACGCTATACTCATATACCGAGTATTTCTGCGGCCCAATAAATTCAAGAGAGTAACTATCGACAAGAGAACATTTATTAGTTTCAGTAGGTCATATCTATAAAACGTTTCGTGTGGTATCTATGCACAATGAAGGCACGCTGCGCCCGTAACCCTCTTAATAGCCGAACAAAACAATCTTGATTCATACATCTTGTTGCAGTCAATCTCTAAGATTACAATATGATTTGTGACTTTCATCCAAAACATGCTTCAATTTGACAACGTCACACCAATCGACGTTGGCCATTATTAGAGATTTGAATTGATTTTCGTTTGGTAGTCGTAAAGTCGTAATAAATTCCGAAGACCGCGTTTGTTTATTACGAAATCACTAAAAGACTGGCGAAGGCATCTTGTAAGGCTTGTGTTGTACCTATTAGCGAAAACCGGCCCTGATAAAACCGTGACACCCTTTCTCGAGTAGCCTTAGAGTCTACATCTGAGATCATTAGCCTCGAAAAGAATTTCTGCCTAAGATATCGTTTTGTCTCTAACCGATCCCCTGTTCCCTGTCAGGTTTGGTAAGGCCTCAATACCTCGTGTCAACTATTAGAGAGTTGGTTAACTAAACACATTTGGTTAACTTTCCTTCCTTTTGTTCCTTTCTTTTATTACTATCGTTTTTATTTTTATTTTGTTTGGTGTTTTTTTTTTTTATTTCACTGTAAGACGATAACCAGATTCGTGGAATGAACCGATGACTAGTAGAACAAACAGCAGTACCTACATGCGTCAGTTTGGCCACTCGAAGAAGGTCTAAAGCGATTATGCCATCCAGTTGTTGGTTGTCTCCTCTGCTGCTTCTGCTCTTCTTGGTGGTATTCTGGCCAACAGAAAGCACGTTTCTATCTCCGGGAGATAGCTGTACTACAGCGACAGATGGACGGCCTTTAACGACCTTGCGATCGTTGATCGTCGTAAACATGTTCCGTGAGAGTGAAAGACGATGAGTGGAGCGGCTGGGCAGGGGGATCATAAATAAATGGCGAGTGTTAGCAGTTGGTTGGTAAGCTTGTTTGTTAGACGTTCTTCTTCTGAAACAAGTTGGTGATGTAGTTAGACAGTATGCTGACCAGTTGGTAGCATGCTGGGGTTAATTTGAGGTGAGCTAGTCGAAAGTATCGGTATCTTTATTAGCATTGACTTCTCAGATTGCACAGTAGCGAAATTTATTTTGGCTCACCAATGCGTAGGTTTCCTTTGTTTGTACTACTGCCGCAAGGAAGGTCACTGTATTAGAAAGTGTCGCATTATCAGACGTAGTTGTCACCTCAGTTTTGTTCTCCATCGTACTTAGGAAAAAGAAGGTTGAAGTGTAACATTTTGAACAAAAGAAATAATGGTAATTCTAAGGCAAAACAAAATCTGTGTGGATCCTATTCTGTAGTAAACGACATGTGAAGAAATAGTTTTGTAAATTCATTTTTCAAACACCTCATCGTAGTAGGTCAAGTAAACGTTGAAGCTGCTTGAAGTGGTGACTCTAAAAATTCCTACAAAACTCGGAGAATCCCCAGACTTTTCGACCACCAACAAGTTTTTATACCATCAGTTGTTTCACCATAGTGTTCAATGACACCCGAGTTGTTGTCCGATGTGTCTGCTTGGACATTATTCCGAATAACGTTGCAGAACCCAAACGGTTTAGCGACCCATTAGCCCACCGCAGCGTCGCGGGGTGCTGGTAGTCTGGAAAACTTCAGGGAATAAAAACACAAGTTAAGAGGCATCGAACATAAACAATTTTTACGACCCTCTTTGAGATACTTCCGACTGGCTTTTCTCCTTCATGAAATTTTACCAATGGGAAATATATGATTCCTCATAAGCCGGAATATAATGCTTCTATATATTGCCACGCTACCAGGGATTAGCTTTTTCATCGGAAGATAAAATAAATGACCACCCCTGTCGCCGGTAATGGTGAGTTCAAGCGAGAAAAGCCATTGTGCGCGTGAAGTGCACGCGGCAAGATTGGTCCTAAATGAAAATGCATCCAGCATGGAAGGATTGATATAAGCATGCTCGCAGTTGTGTGTCATTGAACGGTGACGATCGCCACTTTGTGGACACTGAGTTCGCATCCTGTCGTGGTGCATGAGGTGCCGCATAACCAAATGGAAGAAAAAAGTTTTCTGCGAGTTTGACGAGTCTGTCACACGAAAAGATATAGTCGGATTATACAGCTTATTAAGAGTGATGTGAGACTAAATTATCCTAGGGAGAAAGCCTGAGCTTGAATTTGCTGAGCTTTCCAGTACGGTGATGTGACATGTTTTGTGGGAGAATATAAATAACTTTATTTTTTTAAAGAAAATAATATATACACGATAAGGTCATGAGAGACTAATATATTTTCCAAGGTTTTATTAGGTATTTCATAACAAACATAACACTATTAGGTAATTCATAATAAACTTAATCAATATTGCCAATAAGAAAAAAAGGTAGGCTTGTATTTTCTTCATGCATATATCTGTTCTTGGTATTAGGGTGAACATCCTCTTTGATTCGGATATACCGTGATATAGATGTGGCATTTGGAATCCACGTGAAGTGAATTAATATGTTGATCAAAAAGTTTCCAGAATTTCCATCGAGTATCGCTTACAATCACTCGAACTGAGTTCAGTTTGCTTTGTAAGGTTGGCATATCTATCAATAATTAACCTTAACACACTTAAAGAGCGCAAAATTCATGCCGATAACCTCTTACTCCACCGACTACTCTCAGGTTCAATCAACTGGCCAATCCTGCTTTCCTCCATTAAATTTTCACTTGTCCCGGAAACCTGCAAACCCTCGTCTTTTCTATTTGCCCGCTCATCACTCTTCTTACGGCTCTAATGAATCCATTTCGCGAATGCTGTGGTGGGCAATCCTTTACCCCACCTTTTTTGACTTCAATCTCAGCTCTCCCGCTATCAAACGTCGTCTCCTCTCTTACCCCTCCTAAGCTCGCCCCCCTTTCCCCCTAAACTCTCCATCACCCACATTCACACCCTAGCATCCGTCTTTACCTCGCCCTTCCCCATCTTACAATTTATACTATTATTCTACCCATCTTTGGTTACTCTCCCATTCCCCAGTTTTTAAGTTACTTTAAGGTCAATCCCCCACCCCAAACCCTCGTGCTTTAGTTTTTAAGTTAGTTCGTAAGTCTATTTATACGTTTATATGTTTATATCACTTCTACTAAGCGAAATGGAATGAGGGTTCTGCCCTCATCATCATCATCATCGGCACTACAATCGGGAACCGGTCTTGGCCTTATTTAGCAAGTCCTGAGGCTTGTTAAATTTTCCATAATGATTTGTTTGTTCCGGGCAAGGTCATTATTCTTGAGCCAGAGGCAGCCCGACTGGGAATCGAACCCCGGTCTCCCGCGTGACAGGCGGGTATACTAACCACTATACTATCGAGGAGCCCCGTTCTGCTGTCACTTCATTCATTTATTCATTCATCTATTTGGTGTATTGGTTTACGCCCCTATGCATCGAACCTATTGCGACAAGTGTATGTACTTGTCGAATTCAACTATAGAACCAAAGAAGGTTCTATCAAACAAGGGGCGTGTTTAAAAGTTGTGCTGGGTTCGATAAACTTTATTGAATAGTTCTTCACGGTTGTAAAGGCTGACATCTAATATAATTAGGTTATCTATTGAAGAAGTCAATCAGGTTGGGTGTTTTGTAACATTATGCCAGCCTCTATTATTATTTTGCTTCGCTAATATATGAGAGCCATTTTCTTACCCTTACCGGGTGTAAGCAATTGTTTTTTTTTTATTAGACTTCTCTCGGGAGAGGCGAACCTATAGCGGCGAGTGGGCACCCCGAGATGCCATCAAATAACTGTTGCAGTTCTTTTTGAACAGTTGCAGGTTGTAACGCTCCGGGAACACTCGTGTGGGAAGGGAGTTGCACAGGTTCCCCGCCTTGTAACGGAACGAGTTCTGATGCAGGGATGTTCGCGCCGTCGGGACATGAACCACAAACGGGTGCGATCTGTCAGATTGTCTTGTGGAGCGCATATAAGCCGAATTGCGTGGAACAATACTAAGAATCTCCGAAGAACAGCACCCGTGATAATATCTGTAAAACAGACAGAGGTCGGCTACGCGCCTTCGATGTGATAGCGACTGTAGTCCCGACGTCAGAGCCGAGTCCCCGATCAGGCGGATCACTCGTCTCTGTACGCTCTCAAGTAGGTCGAGGGTATGTTTAGGAGCCGAGCTCCAAACATGAGAGCAATATTCGAGCGCGGGTCTAATTTGGGATTTTTATAGGAGAAGAAGTTGGGACGGAGTAAAATATTTCTTGGCTCTAAAAAGATAGCTCAGTTTTCCTGAGGCTGACCTGGCGATGCTTGACACGTGTTTATGCCATGATACATTCCCACAGACCGTGACGCCCAGCAATTTCAAGCTTTCACCAGATTCGAGGGCCTTGCCATTCATCATCAGCTGTGGCACCGATGATCCACTTTTCTTTGTGAATGTTGTATACTGTGTCTTCGTTGGATTGAAGTCGACGAGATTAGCCCTTCCCCACTGCAGGACTTTATCCAGATCCTGATTCAGAGAGTCAATTTGTCTACATCTCAGCTGGTGTGACGTTGATGCAGCAATCGGCCGATCACTTGAAAAGGAGGAAACAAACGCATTATCATCCGCAAATTTGAGCTCTTTGTTGTCTCCAACAAATCATTTATGTGAAGCAAGAACAAGGTTGGAGTCAAAATAGAACCTTGAGGCACCCCGAATTAACAGGATACAGATCCGACCAGTCGCCGTCCACAATAACCCGGATCGATCGATTCTCGAGGAAGCTCCTCGTCCAGTCGCACAGCTGTTGGGAAAGTCTATATGAACGAAGTTTGCTCAGCAATACCCCATGCCAGACGCGGTCAAAAGCCTTGGAGATATCCAATGCACCTGCCCTTGACTCACCATGCCGTTCAATCGCAGATGTCCATATATCGGTTATAGGTGTCAAAAGGTCTTCCGTGGACTGCCCGCCACGGACCCCGCATTGACGATCTTTCAGAAGTCCGTTGCACTCCAAATACTTAACTTACCCTGTATTGATGATTTTTTCCATTACTTTAGATAAAATAGACAGTAATGCTATCGGCCGGTGATTTTGTGGGAGACACTTTTTTCCCGTCTTTGGGATTGGCGATTTTTCAGCAGACAGGAAAGGTCCTCCGTGCATAAGATAAGCCGAAGAGTCTGCCAAGAACAGGCGATAGTTCTGGAGCACAGTTCTTAAGGAATATTGCTGGTATTCCGTCCGGGCCGGTTGTCTTCCTACAATCCAGTTCACGTAGAATGCGTTGAATAGTGCGCGGACGAAATCTCACATCCCGCATCGAAGACCGTACCGACGAGATCACAGGTGGCCCCAAAAGGCCGGGATCGAGGTTTGACTTCGCGGAAAGTAAATTCGCGAACACATTAGCTTTATCCTTTGAATTCGTGACTAACGTCCCGCTGTCTGTCACCAACGGAGGGAATGAGGAGGATGCGAAGTTACCGCTGACAGCCCTTGCCATTGACCAGAAGGAGCGCGAACCAGTTGGGCACCGAAGGAGCTTATTGATCACCCTGTCGTTGTGAGCCTTCTTCGCGGTATAAATCGCCTGATTGCACGCGGTTCTGATTCTAACAAAATTCGTTCTGTTAACATCGGTGGGATTGGAGCGCCATTGCTTAAAAGCTCTATTTTTTGCCGCTGTAATTTGCTCGCATTTTTTATCAAACCAAGGTTTATCAAACGAACTTCGATTGATGGAATGTGGAATATACATCTCCATCCCCAGAAGAATAATCTCTGAAACCGACTCCGCGCAAGCGTTAACATCGGAGTTTCCAAAGCACACCTCGGACCATGGAAAGGATGGGAAGAAATCTCGCAAATCGTCCCAGTTAGCAGCCCCATACTTCCATACATGGCGAAGCTGCCTAGGTCGGTTATTCGCTTGATATGCAAGTACTTGCGCGACAGATACCAAGCAGTGCTCTGAGTTTCCCAGCGGTGCAGAAACCTCTACGGTATAAATACTCGGTTCGGATGACAAAAACAGATCCAGGGTGTTCGCATAATCGCCTCGGGCATCCGGCACTGGCGTTGGCTCCCCTAGGAGTTGAGTCAAGTTGTGGCTTACAGCAAACATCTCCGCCAGCCTCCCAGCCTCGTCGGTTCTGTTAGAATGTAACAACCAGCCGGAATTGTGTACATTAAAATCGCCAAGGACAACAATTTCAGAAGCAGGGTGGTCGATCTGTATCCAGTCGACGGTATATGAAAGATGTTCGAAATATGTCGCCGGTCGATCGTCATTCGGGGAGCGGTAAAGAAATTTAACGGAATTCCTCAGCACGACCCTCAACCGTATGATGTGCATATTATTGGGTTCCAACGCCTCCATCTTCTGGCAAGCCAAATCAGACTCCGCCCTTAAAACGGAATCTCGAATGTAAGTCGTATCCTGAGCAACGAAGATATGTCGAATCAGTTGACGAATCGACCTGGGTCTCAGTTAGGGCAAGGATATCAGGATATGCATTCATTACAGAATATGATTTTCGGGGGAAATTAGAATTGCTTGGTCGCAAGCGAGGGATATGATTTGGATAAAGAAAGTTATTACATTGTTGGATTGATATTGTGTACGTAATTCAGGACTCTTAAGAGTTACTGTCACGATGGTGGCTTGAACAAATGTTTCTTATGTTTCTCTTTATATGAAGGAATGTGAAGTTGTTTTATTACGGGCGCGGTCACTCTGATGCACAGCCCAATAAATTTCCTAAATTCATATTACACATACGTGTCTCAGATATTAATGCAATATATGTTTTACATAGTTTTAGGATACTTTTTGCTTTTTAAATTCTCTGGTTGAACCCAATTTTACATGATTATTTAGTCAGGAAGTGTGTACCTACTTTATTTAGCTATTTTTCATCATCATTTATGATATTTAGCTATTTTTCATCATCATTATGAACTCCTGATAGATAGCCCTGCCACAACAAGGACCAACTTACTAAACTCATAAATAACATACATCGATACTTTTACTATAATACTTCTATAGTAGAATAAAATGTCTTGTATCTTTCTCTCTTTTAGTATTTTACACAATCCTTTAAATGTGGGTACTTTCAATTCGCCCCTACCAGGCCTTGACTTCATAAATAAGCAAGTACCACTTGGAAACTCTGAATGCCAATAAAGTCGGATCGTAAACACAAGTGTAACACACTAAATACTTCGGTTAAATGTATTCTTTTATAGTGCATTCCTTCGAAATGGAATTACGATTATTATTTTTATTTTTATTATTATTTTTATTTAATAATCTTTGGTCCTTGGTTTGCAGCTATAAAATGCGTTTATGTGTAGCATATATGTCGTCGCGAATAAAAGTCTGAAGAAAAGAATAAACAAATTGAAGGGGTCGATAGAAATTGTCGCTACACTGCATTCCACAACCACCTACTTGGGGCTCCATTCCACTATTGAGGTATTTATTGCGGACCGACTAGTAAACGGAGAACAGCTACGAGACAGTTGGCCTACAATAATCATAAACCATTCGCTACTCCAAAGGTTGCAATTATCTTTAATGATTGCACTGCAATTGAGAGCCATTGATTCGGGGCGTATGAACTATTTCATCCGCACGGACATGTGTCGTTTGCTTAGCCAGAGATGAAGAGGTCTGTGTGCTTGATTTTCCTCCAGAATCCTCACGACAAAGAAAAACGCGTAATAAAGCGTATAAAGATATGTGGGTGGGTTTTAGTATGTCGTTGTTGTTAGGCAGAATATTTGGCCCCAAGATATTGTATGCCAATAAGAATTTATCTCAGGTTGATACTATTGGAGTGGTATTTTTGTCAGGGTTAGGTTGGAAATCTTAGTTACATCTTTTGGGTACGTAAGCACAAACTGTGTGCTAACATCCTCTTAAGCAAGTGCTTACATCCTTTTGAGCGTTTCCATTTCGTACGTCTATTTATATACGAGAAAAGCTACAATATTTAAGATTAAAAGAAAACAGGTTACCAGAATAGTGTATTAGTTAGTGGTGGTGAAACTTTAAGATTACCTTATACTACCTCTCCTTAACGTTAAGAGGTGCACAAGACGCCCCACTTCAGGAGATTTTTTAAATAAATAAACAAAATGTATATAGAGCTACCAAGAACCTTCCAGTCCCTACAACCTCTTTCCAATCTACTGAAGTCCATGTCAGATCTAGAATTTCCATTAAAATAAGGCAACCGTATATAAGTCAACAATCGCTATACCATAGCTTCTATTTCATCTATACAAACGACGCGCACACTTCAATTCGTTTTACTGTATCGTTGTGAAAAAATAATATTTATCTAGTCTATCATGAGGGTGGTCTTAGAAGTGACCAAATTAACATATACACCCCTGACAACCGGTTGACACACTCACCTGATTTCGGCGTTTCTCGATAATTTAGTGCCATGTGTACTGCAAATATTGTTGTTAGGTAATCATTACCAATTTCTAAGGAGATTCTAATAATAATAAATCCCTTTTTGCTCTAATTTTCTTGGAATTTTTCAATTTGTCCCTAATTACCCGCCACAAGTGGTTGAGACAGGATTGGATTTTTTTATGTAAAATCAAAAGTTGGAGTTTCATCAAAATGGTTTAATTTTTTTAGTAATGAGTACTTCCTTCCTCTAGACTTATAACCGCTAACATTTATAGCGTTTGCGATGATCGTGAAGCACGTGTGATTCGAACTGACGCTATGACAGTTAGAATCATCAAAAATTGAACCAATGCTTAACACATCGGGCTACTGGCCGCGTGTACGAATTCGAATTCTAAACTTAAGTACACTCAACTGATGTCGAATTGTTATGTTATCGCTATGGTATACATCTCTGATGCATTTTCTTATTCGATTTTCGTTCGGTGTTCTTCACTATTTGCTTGTGTATTGTGTGCATATCTGTTAGAAACGCCACACATGCTTGATGGAAGACATTAAAAATGGCCTTTCATCAATTTTCGATTTTGTCCCATTCTGTTTTAATGGTATTGTGGCGGTTCCCTTGAACGCCACCAATCATCTTCCCATTAACAAGCCAAAACTCACACCTAGGGCATCCAGAAACCTGCAAAGAAAGTACTTACCTGTTCATGGTTGTACCATAAAGCTTTGAAACGCTGTAAAAATCACAACATTTGCTGACTCGAAATCCATCAGCACCAAACAGGCATGTTCCTCATGGGCAATTCGGTTGCATCAGCATGCAACCAACATGAACCGAACCAATCCATAGAACATGTCTCAGATCGATTTCCATCATGTAACAGGTATCTTCCACACATAAAGGCAATTTGGTTGCATCACCTAGCAACCAACATTGCCCAAACAATATCAATAGGATATACCCTTACGCGCCAGCCACACACATGCAGGATGAGCTGCAGAAGCGATCATCGTGTATGTGTGTCTCGCGCCCTTGTGCTGGGACCGTCGACAAATGAAAGAAGAAATTATCTTGCGATATCATTAATCGTCCAACAGATGCCGTGGAGGCAAGTTGGGCATACTGTTTTTGCGCGTCCGATATCGTCTACGCAGTGTATTATTTTCTTTTGTTCATTTGTCTCGCACAAACGAAAGGGTTGAGTTTAAGAACTTCCCAAGACAGTTCCTTTTATTGTATACAATAAACGAAGGGACGATCCCAACAAAGTACTATGGAAAGCGGAAATTAAAGACGATAGATAAGGTGCATCATCAACAGTTTAAATCAACCAAACCTGATCCCAGACTTGAGTTATCCGATTTGAGTTTTAGTAATAGTACCGAATGAAATAACTAAAGTAGTTTAAAACTCATTCGACTGGTTTTAGAATTGACCTAATCGGGAAATGCATTGCTCGCCGTTGAAATTTCTTGACATTTATTCTTTTACTGCTTCTTCGCTAATTGATCAGCCTTTATTAATGATGTGTTCTTTCATTGGATTACGATAGTCGCGATTATAGTGATATGGAAAGGACCATCCACAAGATGCCCAATAAAATCAATGTGTCTCGAGGCAGCGATCGTTGACAGAAGTAAAATGTTTCGGACTTTGGAATAGTATCCACGGCAAGTGCATTCCACAAGGTGATCGTCAGCTCCAGTGACAACAAACCCGAAAGCGGAACTTTTACCCCACATTGATGACGACCCATGGGGTAACTAAATGGAATAGGAGTAGAACCGCCGCCAACGACGGCACATATACCCCCATAGTTTGTTTAAGGTCTCTTACGTTATCGAATTGTCATCCGCCTTGTTATACAGCTCTGGAGACACGTCCCCATACATTTTCAATGATGTTGAGGTCTGGAGACAATGCTGACCAGTCAGGACTAGAAACGTTGTTACGCTCGAAGTTCTCTTTTATTTTCCGGGCTGTGTGGATTGCTCCATTATCTTGTTGCAAGATGAAATTTTCGCCAAATTTTTCTTAGGTATGATGCATGATCTCTTCATCTACGATCTTAAGGTACTCGTCATTGCCTTTTACGAATCGGATATTGGTCTTGCCAGTGTAGGTCAATAATTCCTTAGAAACGATTCCGGAGCCGCTACAACCACGAGTGTTACGCGATCTACCTTGAAGCTAATGTCGTAAGAAGAATCAAGTTCGGTAGACTCCGGCGGGGGGGACAAGCAGCTCGAATGAGCGAAGACGAACCTGCCGGAAAGTCCTTTGTGGCAGGATGTATGGAAGGAGACAGCGCGGCAGACCTAGTTTTCAATGGCGTTGACCAGGATGCTCAGAGCCTGGGAGTGCCAAACTGGATGGCATCGGCTCGAAAACGGGACGGGTGAAGAGACTTGCTAAATAAGGCCAAGATCGGATCCCGGTTGTAGTGCCGATGATGATAATGATGTCTCAGGTGGGTAGTGATGGACCCATGTTTCATCCATAGTTATGAATCGACGCAATAACTTGGCTTTGTGGGTGCGAAACATTCCCAAACACTCGATTGAAACATTTTCACGACATTGTTTTTGTTCGATTGTGAGCAGCCATCTCACACACAGCTTTCTCATGTCCAAACGTTCAGTCAATATGCGATGCACAGCATTGTTTAAAATGCTTTGCACTCACTCTTTAGCACATTATTTGATTTTTCATTCGCATACAAACTTTTTTCAATCTATAGGGAAATGGATGAATGTAAGAGTTTATGTTTTGATACTTTTCACGATGTACCTTTTTTTATTGATAAATTTGAATAGAGGATTCGCTGAATGCAATTAGAAAATTGCTTTTGGTCACTCTAGGAATATCACACGACCTTTTACGCATCAAACCGACAAAGACCACTGGATTACGCAGACTACTCACTAACTCGTGACTCACTCCTACCGAACAACAGGTACTCTTGTGGGGGCTTTTTAAGCATTCCTGAAGAACCACCCATCGTCCTAATCCAACTCCCCCTCCTCAACCTGCAAATACATGAAACATAAGTCCACGGCAAGATTACCATCTAGCCATGGCATCAAAACCCAATGGCATCTGTCATGCACCGATCGGTTACTATGGGCGGCCACATGCCCATCAACACACGCCAATCCTTCGGTGTGTTCTTGTTCCAGCAATTCGTTGGTCCAAAAGACACGCCACGGCAAATCGCTTGCTTATACAGCTGCAGTCGATTATCCCTGATCGGTTGCATAAGCAATAAACTAGCAGCGATTTGGACGTGATCATAATTCGTTTTTCCTAAAACAATTTAGCAACGGTCACGTCCCATGTTTTGTTCACTATTACAAAGCATAGTGCAACTCGCGCCTAACTGCCAAGAGCCGAATTCATTCCCAATGTAAATATTCACACTGGAATTCCACCCTGACTCGCTATGGATGCAATGCACAATTGACGTGGATAAATACACAACCGTGATTGTGTAATCACCCTGATCACTAGATCAGGTCCCACGGTATCGTTATCCCGAAGAACCCTCGTACCATTAGCTAAGGCAAACAAACGCCTATCTTAGCGTTTAACCCCCGAAATAGCGTTTCTGTTGACATAATACTCAGAAACCTAATTCGGCATCAACGAACTAGTTTAAACATAGCGACCTTTTTCGGCCGCTATACGAGCGACCATCTATTTGCACAGCTGACCTATTTGAATTCAAATATCGTTAGTCAGTTTTTGTTGTCGTTTTTCCTTATTCGACTGCAGCCGATATATGAAATACTGTTCTTCTCCATGTACAGGCCCTCTTCCTGTTTGTGTGCATCTTGAAAAGTGATATCCGCGCGAAAACAACATCTAGAATCGTCGGGGAGTCAGATTTTAACTGCCCAACCACGTACACGTGTCGCGGTCATTGTGTGTGGGAGTCAGCTTTCATCCCTAGAAAAGTACATACACATCACCAGGAGTCCATTTTTCCATCGCCACGATGTACACACGTTTACGGAGTTCGCGCCGTGAACTTGTTCAGTTTTCTCGACCTGTAGTACAGTATCAGCTAAGCCAACGTCATCAAAAAATCGTTCTGCATTTTAGTGTCAACGGTAATTAACGTAGCGCGAGTAAACCGAATACCCTTGTTTATTTTTGTTTCGTCGAATCCCCTAACCAGGAGTATTAACGTTGTGCCGAAGCAATTTCAAGACAATCGAAGTGTTGGTTTGAAATACTCCACCAGTGCCGAGACAATAAGTGGCGCCGATTTAGTTAATACGTGTGAGATATTAGTTGCATTTTAATCGTCCTTAGGAAAACTCATAGTTAAACCATTTGCCTTGTATGTTAAAACGAAATAAAACGAATACATCAATTAAAGAAAAACGAACCCAGTGTGTTTTTATTGATCCTCCTCTTCTGTGTGACAATTTGTGCCGAGGTAAGGGTTGGGGGAATTGAGTGAACCGTGTGCCCGTGTATTGGCATATAACTTAAACCCCCACACTCTCTCCAGGATCGCCCGCACACTCATCCTTGGTTTATTATTTCCCCGCACATTAAAGGTGAATAAACTCTGGTGAATTTACTCAACAGTCAATAAACCCAGGGATAATGGGAAAATTGCCAAGGCGAACATGGCGCTTTAGGGGTTGATTTGGTTTCGCTTGCAAGGAAGGGCGAAACCAGAAGGGTGACCGCATGACCTTGTTTAATGGTAGGATTGTTCTCAGAATGCAAAACCACAAGTGCACTCCTACAGGAGGAAATGGAAAGGATTGAAAAGAATACTCACGCATACTTTCCACCTAACACTGATTTTGTTCCCAAGCGCATGCTTGTACTTTTTTGTACAGGAACTATTCCCAAGCGTATTGTCTGTTGTTTTTCGTAAAGGAAAAACGGGATACCGCTTGGGAGTTTCGTGTGCATTGGAATGTGCAAAAGGGATTTGGTGATAGACTAAACTGTTTCGCTATGTATTGTAAAGACAGGGTCATCCACCCATGGTTTGCTGTTGCTAACTAACATAACGGATTTGATTTCAGGTAGAGAAACCTGGTATGGGGGGTCAGGGAATGGGGTTTTTCTTTGAAAAACTAATGCGAATCAGTTTAATGATTCTGCGGTGGAGGGAGGGGGGGGGGGTAATTATTTAACAAAAACATACTGTTGTATGTTATATATATGAAGTGCGACTGCCCAACAACAAGTTGCCCCCTGTTTCTGATACTCATGACCACTCGAGATAATTTTCTGAAGTTGTCCACACTCCGACACAGCTATCCACCTGTGGGTGTGTTCACAACACAAACATGAACAGAACCCCAACAGAGAGCTTTTACAGATCCAGTCAGGATCAGTCGCGACTCAACACGAAAGATGTTGAATTCCAATAACTCCAGATGGACACAGATTCAACTAAGTTGGACTATATTCTACTATACTTCCACCTTCACCCACCTATAATACCATAAAAGGTATCCACATAAATTATTTACTTGGCACCGGCAATTTGTATGCCGGTTGCACCAAATAGTGAGGTTATCTAGTTAAACCTTACCCGACTGGTTGAGGGCGGTCCGCTCTTTCCGTTCCGGGTCGCAGTGAAGAGTCGAAAGGAGTAGACGTATGTTTTTGTAGACTATATTTTGTTTTATTTAATTAAATTAGGTTAATACAGTATGTTATTATTTTATTATTTTATTTAGAGTTCCAATGCTAGGCTGCAACCTGTTACTCTTAGTTTATGACTGTTCGTGTGGCTCTGACAGTACCCCTTTTGTATTCCCAAAATCAAACCTGATTTTACATTCCTTTCCAGGATCGCATCGTTTACCTTGAGACAGTTACCCGATGTCACCCCAGCCGCAGGCCATCCCAACGTCGATGGGAACCGCAACGTTGCAATGTTGTCGACATTCACCTTGAGGTGGCAACCTTGCGCTTACTCTAACTGCAGCTTCATCCCAAGACTATGGGGAAATTTCGGACAACGGATCCAGACGTCAACCGATTCATGGTGATGTGAACCGAAGGCATGCGCTAGGATGGAACGTGGGAATTGCAGAATTGCAATTTTAGTTAAGCAAATGGAAAATGTATGTGGAGTGATAGCATATGCTATTGCATGATGGGTTTTTGCGTTTATCAAAGTATAGGCGTGTGATATGGTTTCATGGCTACACTAAAGGAAGTCTGTTGGTTGTAACTATCTATCTATCTATTTATTGGCCTGTAGGAACCCAGAAATTCATGACCTCACCGACTCGGCTCCCTCATCGTTCCCTGTTCTGTGCATTCTCCTTCCACACTTGACCGTCCGTCAGTTGTAACAGGGAATAATTTTTAATGCTACCCCGAAAGAATTCCTTTGGTTGAAAGTTATTAAAACTTGAATGTATGATCGTTAATGTCATATATGGATGCAACACACTCAAGAAAAATATCCTGAGTGCAATTTAGATAAAGTTTACGAAATCAAAGAAGAAGCAATGGAATCTGGAACAATTGGAACTGTGGAAGTTCAATCAGTCAATCTTCCGAAAACGGAAGAAAGTGAAGTCACTCACTTTGTACGAAACCGCAAAATGAAAGTGTTCCAAGGATAAATATTCTTCAGCAAAGAAGCGACGGGAATCATTTCGATGTAAAACAGCAAAACAACATGCTCATCATTTAGATCGTATAAAAACAGTTCCCGTACCGAAACCAAAATGGTTTGTACTATGATCAATCCATCTTCATCGATTACCCCCGTTTCTGCAATCACTTCGAAATCAAGATATACTCAAGTAAAAGAAGACCTGAATGAATATCGTCTTCTTGGTACAGTAATTCCCCCGTATTTTGGCGCAGTAGAACAGTCTATAAGTAGCGTAATGCTAATTGCCGGTCATGTTGGATTGTTAGGAAATTTCTGGATGCTAAAAGCCAGAGCCAAGGACTTATAAAAGGACGACGGTTGCGTGGGGACTTCAGATCCTAGTTTGATACTCGATTACATGCTTTTTCGGATCAGGTGGCCGAACGTGGAAGGAAAATGTACAGGACAGGGAACGGTTGCGTAGGGGAGTTCGTGAGGTCCAGTTAATTTTCGCGTTCTTACAGACCAGTAATTTTGTAATTTGGTGAGGGCAGAACCCTTATTTCTTACGCTTAGTACAAGCGGTACAAGATTATAAAAATAAACTTACGAGCTAACTTAAAAACTAGGGATTAATTTTAATTAATTTAAAGAGGGAAGAGAGAGGGTGGTGTAAGTGGCAAGACAGGGTACACAAATAGACCGAAAGCTTGGAAACGGGAATGAGGATGGGTTTAGGGTTCAAGTGAGGTAAACGTCCTCATTCATTCAGCCCAATACAAGCGTTATTTACATAACTTAGGTGCGGGCTAAGAAGAGAAAGTAAGGAGACGGGGTTTGAGAGCATGAGAGGTGACGTGGAAATCAAAGGCGGTGCGGCAAGAGTTGACATTGCGTAGCATACGTGAGATCGGTTCGTTGAGGCCGTACGAGGTGTGGTGGGCTGGTAGGTAAAACAGATGAGGGTTTCGTGGGTTACGGGGATTGGTATAGGACGGTATGGTAGAGAGAAGGCTAGGACAGTCGATTGATCCCGACAGAAGACGGTGGATGAAGAGGATTTCATCGTGAATTCTCCGCTCTTCTAGAGTGGTTGGGTAGTATTAGTAGTATTGAAGAAGTCGTGTATGGACAAGGTATAGCGTTTGAAATAATAGTGAAGAGGAACGTGTGATTCGAACTAACGCTATAACAGTTTGAATCACCAAAAATTGTACCTAAGCGTTACCCATCAGGCTACTGGCCGATTTTAGAATTTGATTTTTAAACTTGACTATACTCCACTGACGTGAATTGTTATGTTATCGCTAAGGTATACGGCTCTGATGTATTTTCTTAGTCGATTTTTCGTTCGGTGCTCTTCAGTATTTTGCTTGTGAATTGTGTGTGTATCTGTTAGAGTCGCCACAAAGGAATTGCAGATTAAAAGATAATACAAAAAAAAACAGACTTATAATGATCTAAAACGAAACTTTATCTTCTTCTGCGCTTTTCTAGAAACTACATTTTTCTAGGTGGAGGAACGTTGTAGCATTTCACCAGTTGCTTTCAAATTTACAACGTATCTCCCTAATCACATTATCTATGTGGCAAGAAACAATTAATCTAAGAGGTTCTACGAGTTTTATGATCTTAAAAAATAATTAATTTTAGTACTGAAAAGATTAAACAATTCTCAAACTGCTCGCATTTGTTGAGAAACTTTTTTTACTAAAACGGAGACATTAGTTTAGATTAGTTGAATTTAGTTTAGTTTAGTGAGGGCCGAACCTTCGTTTATTTGGCTTAACTCAAGCGTTATAAATGCTCTTACGAACTAACTTAATATTTAGAGTATTAAAAAAAAAAAAAAAAAAAAACAAAGAAAGGGAGAATGGGGTGGTAGGAGGCTGAAGCAGGGTGAGTGTAAGTAGGTGTGACATTTCTCTATAAAATAAACTTTGTTTTTTTTATTCATTCTTTTTTATTTTATTTTATTAAAAAATTAATGTGTGCAGAAATTGCATCATCATATCGTTCTTTAGAATTGAAGCCTAACCAAATTGTCCATATCTTCGCCACTTTAAAATATTTCATTGGTTTTTATACACTTAAATATACGTAGTCTCCGACAAATAAAAAATGAAGGGATCAGTTATAAAAGAAATATTTTAAAAATACAGTGAGATGCTATGGGTTTTTAATGCCTTCGCGGTGATGTAATCCCTAAAAATTTATGGTGCATTCTTCGGACAAGGTTATAGACAGAAACCTTCCAACCACAGCACGAGCAGTTTTTGAAAAATGCAGTTTCCGGAAATTCGCGTTTTATCAATACCATAAAAGTATCTCAGAATGGAGAAGAAGCTTGGAGCTAATCGCTCCAGGTACCTAACTCGCAAGTTTATGGTGTGTTGTTTCAGTGCCCTCAAATCTGTGCGATAGCTCCTTAAAAATTTAGTAATTCAATTTTTTTTTTTCAGAATATTCTCAATACATTAAGTAATAATGAATTTCAAAATACGTAAAGGAAATGAACGATTGTTTAAACTGTAAACGTGTCTTAAGTAATTATAAATGAGCTTCAGCATAGATCGTCGATTAAGTTGTCCCTAACATACTTCCTTTGAAATATAGACATTCATTACGGTGAACTCATCCTTCATCAATATGTAAGTCACTCATTACGCATAATTCCTGTAATTTAATATCAAAGTTTATATATTACGTTGCGCGCATAGACTTAATGAGAACAAAGACCGATTATAACTGGCATTAGCGTTACAAGGTGAACTGAAACTTCCTGAAATTAATTAATGCTACAGTTTTACATGCATAAAGCTAAACCGCTTAAATAGCAGATTGAGCTTACGCACAACAGCGTTCATCTTAAAGTCGCTTGACCAACTGCTGCACTGACGCATGTCGAGGTATGACACAAACATTTCATCACCTTCCTTTTTAAAACATATAATCAACTGTCATTAAATTGAATGCACCTTAGCATGATAATTATTTTTTCTTGTTTTTAAATTTGAAAGGCACATTCAAACACCACCATCTGATACCCGCTTCATCTCTATAATGGATCATCTATATGTTGACTGCACTTTACATTCGCAGTTTGTAAATCGAACTCAATATGTTCGGCCGTATAAAAGATGTCAGTGGATACATATTTTAATGGAATCTAGGTCCTCCATTAGCATGAGCCTCCCATCCATGTAGAATGGCTTGTGATGCATGCCAAGAAGTGAGTTTACACATCCTTAGTTACGTCCTTGCGCATGGAATGGTACCAAATCTCAAATTTGGCAGAGGTCCAAGTTAGAATTCGCGTACACTGCACCCTGCCTCTCGGGAATGCAAATATATCCTGATACGAGAGCCGTGTTGTGTTTATTTAAACCTACTCCTTTTTATTGCTTTAAGTCCAAACACAAACACAGAGGATTTGGATGTAACCTCAAAACAAGTATTTTAAATGGTTCGCATCCATTGCTTGGCCATTCATTCTCATTGCCATCCCGCCTTTGACTGCAGAAGATTTAAAGGAGTCCTGGAGACTTTATGTCTTAACTAGACCAAGAGAATTTGCTCTTAAGAAAAAATAAAAGAACTATTTGAAAATGGGGGTTACTCCACAAGGACACGGCCCAATGGGCATCAATACGAAGAAATGCGAGCATCCTGCAGTCGTAAATCCTTCCAACCAACAACTTCTCACTGCTTGTGGCCATTGTCGGTGGTGCTTGTGCTTGTGTTCTATTCCCCGTTCGCTCGAATGGAAAGTTTCCCGTCACAGGACACCAAGGGAGATAGTTTCAGTGAACAACGGAACTGGAGATTCGGTTTCTGAAGGCAGTTCTTCGAAAGTGCAATCCTTGTAGTTTTCTGTTATGGTGTGGCATGTATGTGTTGCTGGACACGTATCCTATTTGAAA
This sequence comes from Microdon myrmicae, assembly GCA_963931805.1. Lineage (NCBI taxonomy): Eukaryota > Metazoa > Arthropoda > Insecta > Diptera > Syrphidae > Microdon > Microdon myrmicae. Next base: position 196,426,478 of record OZ007496.1, read on the forward strand.
TGCGAACTACTTACAACAACGATGGCGCAAGCAATATCCTTAGCAATGTCCATTTAACAAGACACGACCGACGTTGTGCGAAAAGTTATTGACAATTTAACCCCAAATACCGGGCAAATAACCAAATTAATTTACTTTCAACCAGTAGAAACCCCAGTCGACCGGAGGTTCAATCTATTGGACATGGAACATCGATTTGTCAGATGGGATACACCAGTTGGAGTAGTTTAATTAATGCTATTTGCTTCTAGAGCTGAAGTGAGATCCTGCCTGACGTTAGTTTATTATCTGAAGCCGATGAACTCTCTCAATAAATTGTGGAGATAATAAATTGGTAAGGACGTGTGAGAGGGGTACCTACGAATGGCGTCACCGTACAATTTCAGTAAACCACAAATATCAGATATATTGGGATAGGACATAACTGACTACTGTGGTTGGATGATAATAAATCGGGTTTCTCTGCCGAAATTCTACATCTGGATTATTATACAATAAAATGCTGAGTCACGGTGATTGATCCCACTGTTTTATGTCAGCGAGGATTAGAGTTAAGTCTCTTGCTTGATGTGTGGGGAATTCTTGTACGAGTAAGAAATTCCATTTGAAGTTGATTTATTCAGCTCATTAATAACTGCTACCACTTACCTATTGATGATGGACTCTGGGGAAGTTTTAGTTTTGAATGGTTGACTGTAGAGAAGCTCTATATTCCCTCGAACGTTTAATTGCATGGGAGACAATGCACATGCCAATCTTTAATGGATATTCCTGACGGAAATATTGCCTATTGTCTATTTATGAAAAATGGTCTGAAAAGAAAATTTAATCGCACTTATTTATAAAAAAAAAATCTGTTTAGCCTGAATAGCTCGGTTCTTCCCTTCCTAATATCTGTAGATTTTAGGGAGTTCTTGAAGTTATCTACATCTTCCAAAGTTCGTCCAAAAAAGCCGAGAATTTCAATATAAAGAGTGACCCAAAATTCATATAAGCACTCATGATGATAGAAAGGAGTAGATTCCAGTTATAAATGGCAGTAGCAAAATGGCGTATACTGCCAGGGGTTGTAAAGTTCTCCTAAATATTACTTTGGGGGAAGAAATCAATTATATTTACCCTAAATGTCTCCAATGATCGATATTCCGTAAAGTATTGATCAAACAAATTCACACTCGCGCTGGTGGGCAAATTGTGGCATTCTGTGCTAAAAATGTTCCTTGACAGTTTTGCAATTGTTTGTTAGCTGTCAATTTCAGTGTATGACAGTTAAAAACTAGATTATTCGTTATATTTGGGGATTCACTCGCCGATGGTTCATGCAGTTAGTCAGATTCATCGTGTGCTCGTATTTAAATGAAATTGAGTTCGTGGACGTTGAGTCGTCGTCGATCTATCGCGGTTCATATCGAATCTTGTGACTTTGTGTAAATTTTGTGTTAATTGCAAAAAAAAAAAAAAAAAAAACTATACAAACACGTAATTTTTGCTGGATGTCGTAGCCGAAATCTGTCTTCACAGATGCCAGACAACGATCCGAGCGCTACTCGGGAATATCTATTAGAACGAAAGAGAAGAGCCATCGAAACTTTTCAAAACTCATCGAAGAAGACCACAAACATGGAAAATCAAGGAAAACACATTGACTATGAACAAAAATTCCACGAAGCCGTGGAATACATCCAACAGCTTATAACATAGGCGAAGCAACTCCGGGATGAAATTCACTCCCTAAAGCAACCCACCCAAAACAGCGACGATGCTGATAACGAAAACCGTTAGAAAACTTGCGGAACTACTACACCAATTTTTTACCTTCCAACACCATCAGCTCAAACCAACAAACGTTCATCATTAGGCACATTGACCCAACTTGGACCAACGAAGAACTAGCGTCGGAGGTCATCAGGATTTACCCAGAGCTGAAAATGCACAGGCTGGACTATTTTCAAACTCCGTATATGCGAGAAAATAACTTAAGGAACCTACGGATTATCCAAATCCCTCCAAATGAAGACACCAACAAGCTCAAACAAATTAAGTACTTGTTTACGCATAAATTCAGCATCGAGGAGCCTAATAAAAAAAGCATCCTTCATTGCAAGAGATGCCAAGGCTCGGGACACGTCGCGGTGGCTTGCCACCTAAATATACGATGCGGCAGATGTGCCGATGAACATCAACCAGGAGAATGTAAGGTCAATCAACAGGGTATGGAACCAGGAAAAATCCAAACCACAAACCCCGATGGATCCATTACTACTAAGGAATTCGCTCTGACATGCTGTAACTGCGGAGGTCCACATCCAGCCAATTTCTCCCAGTGCCCTCATAAATTGAAAATTCTCCAAAGAAGAATAAAACCAACTACAACCAACAAATCCGCACCAACCACATCCATATCGCAGAATACATTACCACAACCTACAAGGCCAGGAACATCATATGCGGATGTCATCAAGAACAATCAAAACACGCCGACGTCAAACAACCCCAACTCCATTGGCCTCAACCTGGACATCATGGGCTACATCAAGAGTATACAAACTATGTTTCCTACATTGAAGCATATGTCGGATATCGAAAAAAAGGTCAGATTCTCTCACTTATAACCTCCTATATTCTTTCAATCACTGTCTGAACTGACTATAGTCGCCCGCAACGCAACACTTACGGTTGTTAGTTAAAAACTTCTCCCCAGACAACCTTCTCCTCTCAGAAACGCGGCTTAAGTCCAACTCCCGACTATTCATCCCCAATTATACATTTATTTCAAACCCAAGAACTACTGGATCCCATGGAGGCACCGCCATCCTACTAAATAATAAACTTCAATTCACCGAAATCAGGTTCGCCAATGTTTTAAGTACACGGCAGTTAAACTTTTTTGGGAAAACAAAAAAGTAATCATAATAACATCCGTTTCCATTGCCCAACACGAGAACCAGACTTCCCTGACTCTGACATATCTCAAATAATCAGACAGTCTCTCCCCGTACCATTCATAATCGGTGGAGACTGGAACGCTCGACATTCAGCATTCAACGGCATAAAGAATAACAAATACGGCTGCCAACTTTTGGACCTCCTCTCATCTCACCCATATACATACATTGACAGTCCACTGCAGCCAACTCGTGTCTCCAACTCGACGCGGTCAACAATTGACTTCTTTCTCAAGTCGGCTGATGTCTACTCAGCCCCCCCCCCCCCCGTATCCTTCCTCTTTCCCACTGATGGTGGTTCCGTTCACACCTCGATCAAAGTTCCCTCCTTCGAACTGCTCTACTCACGTAGTCCTGTCCCGAATTTCTCCAAGACTAACTGGAAAAAGGTCAATAGAGACGTCGCCGAAAGTTTTTCTAACTTGCAAATCACCGAGTCTTCTAACCTAATCCCTGCTGATATCGATCAAGCAGCCCTAGAAATTGAGCAGACCCTCAAGGATGCCCTCACCAGCAATACATCCACCACCATCCCTCATAATTATTTAGGCAAACCATTACTCAGCATCCTAACTAAATTGCTGCGTCACAAAAAAAAACTCCCCAGTAAACTTCATATAAGATTCTGCCCCTTTATTAAAACTCAGATCCAGCTCCTGACCACCCTAATAAAGGAACATTTAAAAAAGTTCGCGGATCAGACCTATACCTCTACACTTAACAATATCAAACCCAACCGTGATCTCTACAAAAACATCAACCGACTAACTGGTCGGAAGTTTAAACCGCGAATCGATCACCTCATCAACCCATTCAACAACAATCTTATCCAATCCGACACGGACATAGCCAATTGCCTCGCTGATCACTTTTCAAAGAACCATCAACAAAATGATTCCCTCTCAGTCCCTAATTTTCGAAATACTGTCAACGAATATATCTCACACAGATTACCCGCATCTTCTACTCCTTTCATTGGAGAATTTAACGACACAAAAAGGCGTCACATCCTTCAGACTCCACCACATTTCTAACCACAGATTAATTAATCAAGTTCATAAAATCACGACCCAACAAAAAATCTACCGGTCTAGATGGAATACAACACCTTCTATTTAAAAGACTTCGCCCGCGAAATCTACTTCCCATTCTAGTCCTTCTTAACCATATCATAAATGCTTCACATTTCCCAGAGAACTGGAAAATTGCGGTAGTAAATCCCGTTAAAAGTCCGGCAGTTCCAATAACACCTCCAACTATCGTCCGATATCTTTATTGAACACAAGCTCCTAGCATCTTATCTTTCTGGTAGGAAATTCATGGTCAGAATAAATTCTTCCCTCTCACAAACTCACAACATAACCGCGGGAGTTCCCCAAGGATCCATTCTCGGACCACTTTTATCTCTTCTATACACATCTGATATTCCCCAACCTCCACCTAGTGTTGTAATGCTAAATTATGCTGACGATACTTTAATCTACTCTAGCAGTAGATTTAATCTACTCTAGCAGTAGATTTGGCAAGAAACCGCGTTACCAACTTCCTCCCGCTCATCTCAGCATACTTTAACAAATGGAAAATTCGCCTCAACCCAACCAAAACCCAGCTAACAGTGTTTAAGGGCAAACACGCTCACTGCTCAAACAACACTAAACGTTGCCACAGCAAAATTACACCCAAGCTTAATAACACCCTCATAAAACCTTCCAAAACCCTAAAATATTTGGGAGTAACCCTTTCCAACGACTGATCATTCTCAACCCACATCAAAAATTCCCTTCATAAAGCCTCAATACAGCTTAACCTCTGCAAACGAGTGTTGTGGAAACCTAAAGGCCTCTCTCTCAAGGTCGAACAGCTCATCTACAAACAGATAATCAGACCCACTCTTACATACGCCTGCCCATTATAGTACCACATCTCGACCTTCCCAAATGGAGAAATTACGAGTGTTTGAATGAAAATGTTTCCGGTTTATCACTGGCTTACACCGCAAAACCAACTCATATAGATACCATTGTAACAACGATCTTTACAACACCGCAGGCATTGAACGACTGGATAGACGGATCGTAGAATTGTCTATAAATTTCATAGAAAACATTCCTAACAATCCCAACCCGATAATAACGGACCTACCATCACCCTCCTCCAATACGGGAACTCACCACCGTAATTGTCTCCAAATCAGGACTCTCTGGTTAACGATCTAAACCAGGTAGAGTGCAGTGGCCTCCATCCAATCAATTCGTATCTCTTAATTGATATTCGCGCCTGGCGTCTCGTCGTTATGCTTGTGCCTGCCTTTCGTAGACCTCAGTATTTCGATGGAAACTCCGTTAAACGGTATTTTGACACCCTGCGTGCGATAATTGCCTTTGAAGACGCCAGCAGTGTCCCATGGCAGGCGTGGCGCTTGTTTTTGGATATAAAATGCAAAAAATGTAGTAGCAATTTGATGGCGTGTAGCTTGGGGAGTGACAGTGCGTCATTGGGTGTGCAATTAACGAGGAATTACATTGTCTGCTATATTTTGTTAATTGGATTGAAATGAGTTAACTGGTTGTGGAATGGGTTTCATGTAACGGCATACAACAGACTTACATAGTTCGATTAAGTCAAGATAGGTAACAAGATAATTAAAATAGTCAAAGAGAGAGAGAGAGAGAGAGAGAGAGAGAGAGAGAGAGAGAGAGAGAGAGAGAGGGAGAGAGAGAGAGCGAAGGCGCGCGAGAGAGAGAGGGAGAGCGAGAGAGAGAGGGAGAGCGAGAGAGCACGTTTATGCCGGAAAGTAGTCAAAATTTGATTTCCAGTTTTATTTAGTTAAGTGCGAGGGTCTCTCGTTAGGTAATAAAAGGACCTAACGAGCGAAGCTTGTACTTATCCAAATACTTCCTAGAATGGAAATGGTACGAGCGCAGCTTACAGCTAAGCAAACTATGCCTAGAATAGAGAAATGGAATTAAACATTTCCTTGTAACGAATGATAGTAACATCTTCTATAGTTAGATTGTCAAAAAGGAATGACATTCCGCTAAAATAGTCATTAATAAGACGGGAAACTGCCTTGCAGGAGTCATATAATAAAATGGCTGTAGCGGGAAATTATAAAAAAAAAACTACAGGAGAAGATGTGGGGTGGTAGTTGTCGATGGTTGGGAGGACAAGAGGGCGGGGGCAGAGCAAAACTGAGGAATTAAGGGGGTCCGATGTGAAAATAAGGTCTAGTTACGGACATGAGTTTATTAAAGAGTCGATGAAGGGGCATTATTTCGCAAAGATTGGGGAGCTGGTATAGAAAGACTGATCATCTGACAAGGTCTGTAGCGGCTCCGCCAAACCCTACGGTCCACTTACCTAAAAACCCCCATAATTACTACCCAACGTCCTTAAGTTCGCTAATGCAACGGTATTAGTACCTGTAAATGCTTCACGCATTATATAGATCACCATCTGTAATCATAAAATCCCTATAAAGAAAACTTACCTTCATGCATCCCTTCGCATACAATTTTCCGTGGGATTTCTTTGTTTGCTTATTCGCTATTCTAAACCAATTCGGTACCAGACAAATTCCTGAAAAGAAAAACCCTCGGTTCACATATCATGTAACCATTCCAGCCAGGGATAATTATCATTGCGTCGCCTATTCCCAGCTTCATTCATGTATACGATGAATTTCTTTATGTATACATTTAGCTGGCGACGTTTTTCTCCCAGCAATAAAATTCCCTAACTCGCACAATGTGCAACCCAAAGCAAATACGCATTCCGCGTCCCTTGGCATCAATTGAAATCCAAGCATAAACAATGCAAATGGATATTCAATACGTACCCTTACTAGCGATGCCATAAACACCATTTCCCAGTAACCTAGCTAAAACCAATTAGCACATTTTCACATCGGATCATCGTCTCTTTGTTTAGCCGCACATGTTCCAACAAAGAATCCATTGGCATCCGACGATTTCGGTTTTATTTGCTTTACCGAAATCGTATCCTAGGAATGCACTTTATGTCTTTCTTTGTTCTAGGCACACATACCACCATGATCACGATGAACGAGTGAGCTCTGAACGAGCAAGATATCGTGAAGTCGTAATTCAATCTCCGTGGCGGTCGGTGGGTTCTCTAGAAGTCTTTTCTTCCTTCGCTCCCCGGTGTAGTGTGTACGTTCGCACGTTTCAACGAGGTATATTAAAAAGCGCGAATTTATATTCCACACAAAATTGTACAATCAGTTTAAGTACTTTGAACAACTTGAATTAGTATTTTTGACAATTGTTTTAGTCTTAGTGTTAATTAATACAAAAACATCATCATTATAAATTACACTCAGCGTGTTCAATTAATTCCTCCTGTGTGTGGCGTTTTTCTCTTGGCGAACATTTTACTGCGCTGTTCAGTGTGTTATCCTTTTTTTTACGTACCGTGTTGGTCTTTGGTGTTTCCTTTTGTGTCGGCGGAACAACGGACGAACTTTCGCGCGTGAACAATTTATGATGGAGGAGGAAGTGAACCAAGTACCCATGCTGGCACATACTTCCTCCCCACAGGTCCATTGGAGATGTGGGAGGCGAAAGTCATCAAAAACGACGATATCGTTCTAGGAGTCGCACTATTGTGTGTTCGATTGTAGTAATTATTAGTTCGTATGATTCAATGGGCTGAGACAGTAAAGCGTAAAAAGAAATGACTTGTGTTGATTCTTGGGGCAGTGGTATTCTGATAGAGACATAATTGAGTTTGGATGTAGAAGATATAGCAATGAGCAATGATTTCAATTGCTTTGGAAGAAAAGGACGTCATAATTGACTATGATGACCTTGACTAGTCATTCTCCGTGTTGAGTGTTCTGTCCCGAATGCTGAGACCTACGGCACTGGTCTACTTCTACAAGTCCTGCTCAACATTGTTCTCGTGTAGGGCTCCCTCTCGGTCGATCACCCAGCGTTGCTCGATCGATTGAACTCAACTACGCAAACGGTATCTCGTCGTATGGCTGGCCAGCCCCATCCTCCATCAACGGTGTAGCAACCATACGCGAAAGCCGGATTGTTATCACTCGGGTAATTGAGAATCAACACATCAACGCACAGTGAAACTCTCCTCTTGGGTCAGACTCTTCCCCGTCTGTTCACCACAGGCTTTCCAACGCTCGCTGCTCACGGTTATGGCATGTCCTCCGTATTGGGCGCCTCATCCATTTATCTAGGATTATCTTATGACAGAGTCACCGTGAAGTCATATGACGCTAACGATTCTTTCCTCCAGCAGCCATTTGGATCTCTTTTTTTTTTATTCTTTCTATTAATGACGTTGATAACAAGCATTTCTGTATCTCCTTATGTTAATAATACAAATATTTCGCCACTTGATTCCCTTCGCCTTTAAACAGATCTGACCACTTTGCTGTTCGGTGTCTTCAAAATTGTTAAGAACTTGCAACTGTCAATCGATTACTTTTCACCATTTTTCTCTTCATAACTATTTCCGACTAAATCGATCTTTATTCTCTGTTTATTCAATTCGATATTTTATGTGACAGAGGGCTGAATGTCCTCTCACTTAGTGACGACATAATCGGTAAGGCCAGCTTAACGCTCGCTTTATAAAACATTGGTCAAAGGAATTTTCTAACCTCTCCTAGCCTCCGCTTTTTTCAGTCCACCCTCATCTAGAATTTACCAGTCCGGTATGGTCCGTTCATTACAATTTGGTTTCCGTGGCGTGAGATGGGAAGACGTTCGGTCCTGCCCTCTACATAAACAGTATCCTAGTTTTGAGAAAATATTTAAGTCAGTTTTAAGTTAATTTAAAGCCTGCTCAATAAGCTGAAAGCTTCTGCCCTCACCAAATTCAAATCCAATTTAGTTACATGAGTTCTCCCAATCCCCAATTTGAGTAGGTATATGATCTTGATACAATTTGGTAATGCCGCATTATGTCGCCACCGGCCGTTTCGGTTAATTTTTGTTTGATTAGGTTACGAAGTTCGAATGTATTCCAAGCCCATCGTCAGAACGTTAAGCTGACATTTCGCCCTTAATCCAAAACCAAATAGGAGAACGATCAGTAACTAAAAAAAAAAAAGAACCAAAACAAAGTTAAAACTAGAACTAACAAAAGCGAAACAAAAAAAAAAAAACAACAACAGCAATTGGAGCTCAGGCTAGGAAAATCTAATCGTTTGCGGTTCCAGCGCGCAACAGTCGCTCTGTGCTCTTGGCGCCAGTTGAAAAGGCATGGCGCCACTTATGAAGCCAGCCGCAGCAGCCGCGCGCCGTCTCTCTAAATCTGTGATCCTCTAATTCAAGGCAACTGATCACAATTACCACATATCGTTGGCGATCAATGAAATCTTGAGCTTAGCCGCTTTTTGTTCCACTAGTTCTGATTGCGTGGAATTACGAAACTCCACCGACTTTCGCTTAGTTGCTCCGGCCTCTGGGCGGGCGGTGTTTCCCGATACGAAAGCATGACGCGCCTGACCGCGCCTACTTGTATCACTCAGTACATCATTAGATTAGGGAAACATGTGCATCTGGTATTCAAGCTACTACAATAGATTATTACATTCTGTAGGCACGTGTTATACACCTCAAGCTTGGCGCTAGCCTTGGGTAGAATGAGGAACTTCATAAGCGGCAGATCGAGTCGTACTTCAATGCAAGCCGAAAGGGAATGAGCTAGGCAGACTGAGGCAACACACACAACCAAGAAATGCCCAGGAGCTCGGATTACAAATTACACAAATTAACTTAATTGTTTAATTTATACTAAACGCATTCAGACAATAAACGACTCGACATTGTTGCACTTGATTAAAGAAGATGCTCAATTATTCAGAAGGTTAATTTGTTACCTGAAAGGAAAATCTGTATTATGGAGAGTCCAGCTCAAGGATTAGCTGAGGCGGTGCATTCTTGTACGAATTCGTGTTGTAAGAATAAAATGATCAGGAGATGTAATGCGGCACGAGAGACGGAGATAGAAAAAAAAGGATGAATATTGCGAGTTTGATGAAGTGAGATGGAGTTTGATAAAGTGAGATAGAGTCTGTGTGGGCACCGGTTTGCGAAGAAAGGAGACTGACATCGAACGCCGGTGCACGAGAAAATAAAGTGTGTTGAGAATAGAAAGTTGAGGAAAGGAAATTGGTAGGAAAGGATGCTGAGAGGGTAGAAGAGCGAGAATAGGACAAGATTATATAGTTCGTCTGTTTTATATACTTCTTGAACTTATACCATAACGCCATTAAATACCTATTCGAGTTACTCTTGAATACTTGCAGGTCGTACCGTTCCGGTAGGTGTACAGCGTTACTCGCTGGAGGAAGTTCCATAGCTTTTTTGTCTGTAACGAAACGATTTTTGACTCAGAGTTATATAGGCCGTCGGAATATGATCAGTCAGATTGTCTTGTGGAGCACAAATAAACCGAATTTCGCGGGAAAATATCATGAATCTCCGAGCAACAGTCCTCGTGATAATATCTGTAAAACGGACAAAGGTCGGCTACGCGCCGTGATAGCGACTGCAGTCCCAAGTCAGCGCCGCGTTTTTGACCAGGCGGATTGCCCATCTCTATAGCGGTATGCTTAGGAGTCGTAATCGGCACAGGGGTACAATATTCGAGTGCGGGTCTAATTCGAGATTTGTAGAGGAGAGGAAGTTGGGTCGGGATAATGTATTTGTCGTCTCTAAAAAGATAACTCCATTTTCTGGAGCTGGACCTGACGATATTCAATATGTGTTCATGCCACATAGTATTGCTGCAGACCGTGACGACGAAACTTGAGTAAAACCCCAACATACTATAACTATGGGACTTTGGCGGAATTTGTCGTTGGTCGAAGGTTGCTGTTGGAGTGTTCCGCCGAACACCGTTTACCACCGAGTAAAATACACTAACCAGAACACGGAGACAGTATACCACCAATAAAACACAGCGAAATGTTTTGTTTTAATATTTGTTTTATTCCTTTTATTAACCTGCTGTTACAAAAATGTTTCAACTAATATCGCACTTAATCAATTTACAATCCCCATATTAATCTCGTCTTTCTTTTACCGATCGTGCACTAATTGTTGTTTATTAATTTTTGCTTTAAACCACTGCTATCAATAACCGCAAACGAAGATTTCTTTGAATTTGAAATGAACACTTCACGTGTTTCTAAATACATTTAATTTTCTAGTTAGCAGTGGCTACCGACACACGTTAAACTCGACTTTCTCGTTTTCTTTAATTTTTACGTCGCGGTTACTCCTGACACATGTATTTCGTCTCGCGCACCTGCTCTTTGGGATTTACAATTTCGACTGTCTGTTTGTATCTCTGGCACAAACAACAAATGGTGAATTAAGTTACATACCGTAACTGCGTTCGCTATATTAATTTTATACTTTGTTTACACTGCGATTCGGCGAAGTTCTATTTTCGTTTATATTTCGTCGCGCGGTTCTACCTCCTCTGTGGGGCTCGCTGTCAACTGTGATGCTCGGAGTAGACTGAGGTAACTTCTCTGGGGGATGATTCCATTCACCGCATAGTTTTCTTCTTCCCTTTCGCTTTTCCTGTGTGGAGACTTTCTCTCAATCGAGAATCTTTCCACCAGTAAAGATCGTGCTCACACATACAGACGCGGAGGTTATTATCCGCATGCTGTAGATCTTCCTGTGATCAGAATTTCACACTCCTAATGGATTGCTTACCTAAACAATCGAGCATGTTATTTACAGTAGTCGATCTTGGGATAATTTTTACTTTGCCCTGTGGGAACAGCGTTTTCGTTTATTGCTGTTGCATCGCAATGGTCTTTGCTTAGACGAAGTATATTGCGGTGGGACAAGGGTTTTGTCGGCGAATTGGCTTTCCGGTAATTCGCTTATCGCCGGAGATGTGATGTTTGTCGACATCTGACGCAGCTGTGCCACCCGTTTGTGTATATCCAGTTAATAGATCGTTACATAATTTCTGTTAGTGAGGACCCTATCCAGATCCCGATTCAGAGAGTCAATCTGTCTACATCTCAGCTGGTGCGACGTTGATGCACTAATAGGTCGATCAGTCGAAAACGAGGAATTAAGCGTACTATCATCCACAAGACAGAACACTTTGTTACCCGTTGTCTCCAACAAATCATTTATATACAATAAAAACAAGGTTGTAGCCAAAATATAACCTTGAGGCACCCCGGAATTAACAGGATACAGATCCGAACACTCGGCTTCCACAACAACGCGGATCGATCGATTTTCGAGGAAGCTTTTCGTCCAGTCGCAAAGCTGTTGGGAAACTTCACATGAACGAAGTTTACTCAGCAATGCTCCCTGCCAGACCCGGCCAAAAGCCTTGGAGATATCCAATGCGACCGCCCTTCAATCACCATACGGCCCAATCGCAGATGTCCATATATCGGTTATAACGGTAAAAAGGTCTTCCGTGCACCGCCTGCCACGGAATCCGCATTGACGATCATTCAGAAGTTCGTTGCACTCCAAATACTTAATCAACTCGGCGTTGATGACCTTTTCCATCACCTTAGACGACATAGACAGTAATGCTACTGGTCGGTAATTTTGTAGGAGACATTTTTTTTTCCTTTCTTTGGGATTCGCTGAACTCGGGCGATAATCCAGCAGGTAGGAAAAATGCTCCCTGCATAAGATAAGCGAAAGAGTCTGTCAAGAACCGGCGATAGTTCTGGAGCACAATTCTTAAGGACTCTTGCTGGTAATGCTATTGGCCGGTATTTTTGTGGGAGACATTTTTTTCCCATCCAAAAGTCGCTGATCTCGGGCGATATTCCAGCAGGTAGGAAAAATTCTCCTTGCATAAGATAAGCAAAAGAGTCTGCCAAGAACCGGCGATAGTTCTGGAGCACAATTCTTAAGAACTATTGCTGGTATTCCGTCCAGCCCGTTGGCTTCCTACAGTCCAGCCCACACAGAATGCGTTGAATAGTACGCGGGCAGAACTTTACAACCCACATCGAAGATCGTACAGGCGCGATCACAGCTGAATCTGAAAGGCCGGCATCGAGGTTTGAATTCGCGGGAAATAAACTCGCGAATACATTGGCTTTATCTTTCGAATTTGTAACCAACGCCACGCTGCCCGTCATTAACGGAGGAAAATAGGAAGAAGCGAAGTTACTGCTGACAGCCGTTGCCATTGACCAGAAGGAACGCGAATCAGTCGGGCACACAAGGCGTTTTGGTCACTCTGTCGTTGCAAGCCTTCTTCGCGGTATGCCTTGCCTGGTTGCACGCGTTTCTGATTCTGACAAAATTCGGTGTGTTAACCTCGGTCGGATTGAGGCGCCATTGTTTAATAGCTCTATTTTTTCCCCCACTGTTATCTGCTCGCATTTTTTATCAAATCAAGGTTTATGAGACGAACTGTGTTTGATGGAATGCGGAATGTGAATCTCCATCCCGAGAAGAATAATCTCTGAGACCGACTCCGCGCATGCGTTAAGATCCGAGTCTCCAAAACGCACCGCTGACCACTGAAACGATGCGAAGAAATCTCGCAAATTGTCCCGTTGACAACCCCGTACTTCCACAGATGACGAATTCGCCCAGGTCGGTTATTTGCTTGAAATGAAAGTGGTTGCGCGACCGATACCAAGCAGTGATCTGAGTTTTCCTGTGGCGCAGAAACCTTTACGGTATAAATACTCGGTTCAGATGGCAAAAACAGATCCAAGGGGTTCACATAACCACCTCGGTCATTCGGTACTCGCGTAGGTTTCTCCGCGAGTTGAGTCAAGTTGTGGCTAACGGCGAACATCTCTGCCAGGCTCCCAACCTGGTCGGTTCTGTTAGAATCTATCAACCAGCCGGAATTGTGCACATTAAAATCGCTGAAGACAATAATTTCAAAAGGCGGGTGGTTGATCTGTATTCAGTCGACGGTACATGAAAGATCTTCGAAAGATGTCGCTGGTCGATCGTCATTCAGGGAGCGGGAAAGACAACAAACAAATTTAAAATAATTCCTCCGCACGATCCTTAACCATATGATGTTGATGTATTTACGTTCCAACGCCTCCATCCTCTGGGAAGCCAGATCGGAGTACGCGAAGATGCAGATTCCGCCCTTATAACGGAATCTCGAATGCAAGTCGTATCCTGGGCAACGAAAATATGTCGAACCAGTTGACGAATCGACCTGGGACTCAGTTAGTTCAAGGATACCAGGTTTCGTTGTTTGCAAATATTGGTGGACGACGTTTACATTCGTATTGGTGAAACCGATGCTCCCGATGTTACAAAATGCCGTTACCAGTCAAACGTCGACAGAGCCTCGAGAACGGGCCCGATTATGCGATGACGAAATTCTTACAGTTCGGTTATTTATCCTAATATTTACATGATGTTCTCCCTGACATAGGTCCCCCTGAGATCCGAATAGGAAACTAGTTTACCTCCGGAATTCTTTATATCAGAAGGTACCATTATGACTTATCTCCGTGTCAGTCTGGGTCATCAGTCATACATCCGAGACATAGTCGAAGATTTCTCCGAAGATATCGCGGAACGTACAGCGTAATGGGGTGATATCTCACCTTGGGACCAACTACCAATTAAACCAATCTTTTCTCGAACCGGCCCACCAGCCAAGCTGCAAAAGATGCTAAGGGAATTCTCGCGACCATTTCACGGAGTCTATAGCTTGGTGGGGTGGTATTTCACCGGGCGACAGGGCGTTGGTACCCCATCTACCGCTCGGCCTTGTCTCGCTGGCAGAGAAAGAACCAATGGTAAACATTTTTCTACTGTAGCACACACAGTCTGCCTGGTAAGACGATTATCAGGACCGAAATAAGGAGTAAAGGCGCTTAAAGTTGCAATCACCATTTCGGAATTTCGGTAGCAATTTTTAATAATTGCCAAACGTTGGTCGTTCGTAAGCTTCTTCATGATACAGGTACCAACCTTGACTGACATTTTACTTTGATAGCTCCGAAAAAAAAAAATTGAGGGTGCGTTCGTACTGTTACACCTCGCTTTACACCCCTTCTCAATCATTATAATTAATTTGATTCCAGCATCCTATGTTCCATCATCCTATGATTCCATCTATATGATCAATCCTCAAAATATTCTGCATACAATGCAATACTCGCATTTCCCGCAAGTAATATAATGCATAGAATTAAATTTCGCATTCATTCAGAAGCAAAGCCTTCTCCACGGGCAATTAATTCATATCGCATACATTGCGATAATTACCCATCCATGCCCAAAGCCAATTATCATATATCAGTCATACACTTGACCCACTCCCCAAGGCCACTGCACGCTGCTTTATAGAGTTTGAGATGGATAGTGAAGAACGTGTGATTCGAACTCACGCTATGGCAATTAGAATCACCAAAAATTGAACCTAAACGTAACACATCAGGCTACTGGCCGATTTTAGAATTCGTTTTTAAACGCAAGTATATTCCACTGATGTGAATTGTTATTTTATCGCTATGGTATACGGCTCTGATGCATTATGTTATTCGATTTTTCGTTCGGTGTTCTTCACTATTTGCTTGTGTTTGTGTGTGTGTATCTGTTAGAGACGCTACAGCTTCGTATTACAAAAATCAAGCGAGCACCTGTCCACGGACCCACACGGTCTCATTTTACAAATACATATGTTTACAAGTGTGATACACGATATACGATCACGGGCGGTGTCGTCAAAGGCCACCGACGACGAAATAATTGAGCGTCGGAAAAGTGCTGAGTTCGACGAAGTAGCTAACACGGCAGTGAGGCACAATTAATCGTAATACGCGGGCAATGTCCTATAATTGGTTCTTCGTAAGAAACCAATTAAGTAAGTGCTCAAATCATTGCCGTTGCAGTTTTAGCAGGGAAAATTAAACAATTAATGAATATTGCGAATGGCTTATGACAGGCGAATAACTTCCGAATAGGTTACACGTTCCAGGTGAGGAAAATGCATCATCTGCATGAACTTGCCAATCATCATCATCATCATCGGCACTACAACCGGGATCCGGTCTTGGCCTTATTTAGCAAGTGTCGAGGCTCGTTAAATTTTCGATAATAATTTATTTTTACGGGCAAGGTTATTAGCCTTGCGAACTTGCCAATAATTGGGTATAAAAAGAGGTGTGCAAATGAGTTGCGGCGCAGTGTAAAGTAATAAACAAGAAGGCTTCGGCCATCGAAACTGTACAGCGGGTCTTTTTGTTTTTAAATAAAGTAAATTACTCTTGCTTTTGTAAAGTGTAAATAAACAAGAGATGGCTATTCCCAATTGAATAAAGTTAAAGTCACAAAGAAGGAAGAAGTCTTTTTATCCAACTTAATACAAACAGGTGTTACACGGCTCGAAGGACCAGAAGCCAGCCATCTGGAGAACAAACCCCCTTACGGACTGCCAAAGGAGCAACGCAACACAAACAGATGAATATAACAAATTAATAACCTCGGAGGAGTATCCCCCGAGAGATAACATAAAATAATAAATGTTAATATCTGGGGTTACGCTCAGGTATTACATTTTAATAATAATAAAATATCAATAACCACAATAATACAATATTTTTGGCTGCCCGATAACATAAAATATTAACTGATAATATCAGAGGTCAAACTTTGATGTTACAGTACTAAATGAGTGTAGCCTTTACCAAAAACCTTTTACAATCCATACGATCGAGAACTGCAGAGATGGCGTATCAGTGGGGTCATGTAAATTCAATTTCCTGTAGCTCTCTGATTGACTTATTAGTTCGAAATTTGTGGCATAACGAACATTATAATATTTTAAAGACATTTTCACACTGGCTGGACTGTATTGCTGGTAGAACGACTATCACGACCGAAATAATGAGTATGTTCCGACTACTATCCCAGAATTTCGGTAATAATTTCTAATAATGCCTAAAGGATGTTCGCTCATAAACTTACATATCGTTTTTAAATAAGACAAGAATTAGGAAGTTGTCTTAACTACCATTGTTAGAAATGAGCTTATTCCACTTCCAAAAACAGATATTTTAGCGCTAATATTTTATAGCTAAAATTGTTTTTATTACTTCATCAAGAAATTGTGCTCTCCTGAATGTGTGAGTATAAATATTAAAACAGGATATCTCTAACTAAAATTACCATAAAGGTGTTTTTAAGGGGACTTATACCATATAATCGGGCTCCTCGATAGTATAGTGGTTAGTACACCCGCCTGTCACCCGGGAGACCGGGGTTCGATTCCCCGTCGGGGAGCCCCTGGCGCAAGACTAATGACCTTGCCCAGACAAAATAAATCATTATGGAAAATTTAACAAGCCTCAGGACTTGCTAAATAAGGCCAAGACCGGTTCCCGGTTGTAGTGCCGATGATGATGATGATGATACCATATAATCAAGTTACGTTCAAATTTTTACATTAGATGAGACGAATTCAGATGTACTAACACAAAATATAAGAAAAAGTTTTCATACAATTAAAGAAAAAAATTGAATCAAAATGGTTGATGTTAAATAAATAACAGATTGTAGGGTCGATACTAGGAATTGCATCCTAAGGTATTACATGCCATAATGGTTTTATTTATGTGTAAAAGGTAGAAGAAATATATTTTTTAAATTTATTTAGACTTAGAGTAATGTAATAAAATTTAAGTGAACTAAATAAACGTAAAAACCAGGAAGATCTTCTAGAGGAGTACAATATTTTTTTGCAGCAGAATTTTAGATAACGAAACACACACATGGTACGCCGTTGTAGGTTAGTTCAATTGATACAGGTGATAATCGAAGCGATTCAGTTAATATTACGTGACTGTTTTTCCGGGGCATGTAAATGCCTTCCCTTTTTTCTTTAAGCGAGGATATCTGTTTACATATGCAATAAGTGGAATAATTTGACGGCATTCACTTCTTAATAAAAAACCCATCGTCCCTACATCATAAATTATTCATTGAGTGTATAAGGTTGGCTGTACCCTTTCAAACCGATATGCAGTATCCCATTGCCCCACTTCCTAGTTGTTTTAGTAAACCAGACGCGATTAGGCAAGAGATTAGCTATTATCCCTATTGTCGGTGTAAAATAACACAAATTGTCGTACTTAATAGGGCCGCACAGGAAGTATTAACAGGTGCTGCTAAAAGGAATAATTTTGTATAACTGAATAAATTATGTTAGAAAAGAAGAGAATAATTAGTAGAATAAACAGAACCACAGAAAATTGTATATTAAGAATATTTTGTAACACTTAATAACAATGTTAACGAAGGCGGTTACTTTTAGATACATCTCGGATGTTAGAATATAGTACAATTTCAACATATTCTTGGTAGCTATTACATAACCTACAAAGTTCATGTTTAAGGTACTAAAACTTGTGACCACATTTTTTCAGGCCTTCAACTTGATAACATAAACTGGTAAAAATATTTCTCCAACTTTTTGGGAGAGAATGACGGTATCAACATATTTTCCTCAACTTAAAGCAAAAAGAACTTATTCATAAAGAGAAGAGAACGATGAAATGCTTCTTCTGTTCCACAGAGATAACGTGAAAGTGCGACTCGATGGTATGCTAAATAACATTTGGTATTCGCCAGAAATCTGACATATAAAACTTGAACAAGTAGATACTTAGGGCAAACGTTGACGAGGGGAAAAAGTGAGTTACGAAATAATAGGAAATTTTATTAATTCATCGCCACGTCTGTAATAAACTTGAACTTGACGATTGTTGATAGTGGCGCGCCGTGTGCGTCACTGATGTGTAGTGAAATATATGAGTATCATCTAATCCTACGCATTAACGCGCCGCATATCTAAATGTACGCTGCTTTGATGGCGCTGGTCAATTCACGTCAATTATGCAATGAAGTACATTGCAGTCAGTGTTTTTATATTAATAAATTGAGTACTACAATTGGTGTGATGCACTTACCTGACAAGCACATTTGAAGCAATTTGAATTCTGAATTCCTTGGATTTGGACCTCCTCTCCTTCATCGGAACATGATTGCAGATTTCCTGTAAGAAAGAAATTACCTAAAAGATGAAAAGAGATTAGAAAGAAAGGAAACTGAAGAAAGATTGTACAGGACGTCAGAAAGACACATTTTGGATACTTTGGACTTCGCTAAGATATGTTCTAATTATTGGGGTTCAATACGGAAAAGGAGAAATGGGGATATACTACTAAGACAGATTTTTCTCTCGGCTTTAATATTGCAAAAAAAAAAAAAAAAAACGATTCGTTTTTTAATTTCCTTGTCGTCTTATAGTTCTGAGAGATAATGTCAGGGATGACTTCGAGAGGACGTTTGTACCTTAATCCTCTTAATACTTTGATAAGATCTAAGCCCAATTGCTACAAGCCCACCTCAGTGATTGTTTAGGTAAAAAGATTGTGATGTGTGCGGTTGTAATATACGTTCAACTAATCCAGCTGTTCCAGTGAAGAGTTTAAATAATGGATAAATTAGTACACCTGAAAAACGATATTCACTAACGTGCTGAGTTTTTACCAAGTTATACGCACGAGCGTTTGCCTGTCACGCGGGAGACCGGGGTTCGATTCCCCGTCGGGGAGCCTCTGGCGCAAGACTAATGCCGTTGACCGGAAAAAAACAAATCATTATGGAAAATTTAACAAGCCTGCTAAATAAGGCCAAGACCGGTTCCCGATTGTAATGCCGATGATAGTGGTGGAAAAAATATTAGAAACAAAGGTTTAGATAACGATCAAAATCAGTAACTGCGTACAATTTGGTTTTTCTTCGACACGAATTCTATACACGAACCGTACCTACTTTTATATGGTGCACCAATTTTCTTATATCAGTTTTTTTGTTTTTGCCTTGTAGTAAAAAATGCAACCGAAAGGGATATTTTGCTTGGACAAAATAATAGAAACTAACCATCACCGCAGTCTTCAATCGTGATTGTAAAGTAAGTTACTGGTTCATCATCATCATCGGCACTACAACCGGGATCCGGGCTTGGCCTTATTTAACAAATCTATCCACCGGTCCCGATTTCGAGCCGATGTCATCCAGTTTGGCACTCCCAGGCTTTGGGCGTCCTGGTCTACGATATCCCTCCATCGCAGACAAGGTCTGCCACGCTGTCTCCTTCCACACATCCTGCCACAAAGGACTTTCCGGGCAGGCTCCTATTCGCTCATTTGAGCTAGGTGTCCCGCCCTCCGAAGTCTACCGAGCTTGATTTTTCTTATAACATTAGCTCCAAGCTAGATTGCGTACAACTCGTGGTTGTAGCGTCTCCGGAATCGTCCTCCTTCATATACGGGGCTAACAATTCTCCCTAAGACCTCCCTCACGAACGCGGCTAAAAGTGTACGGAGCCTTTTATTGAGCACCCAGGTCTGGACTCCATACATGAGTACTGGTAAGACCATGGTTTTGTACAGTAGTAGCTTGGATGTTCTGGATAAATTTCGTGATTTAAAGAGCCTTGATAGACCATAGTAGGCTTTGCTGGATTTAATCAGCCGTTCGCGTATTTCTTCTTCCATATTGTTATCGGCTGATACTATTGACCCAAGGTGGTTAAAGGATTACACTACTTCAAATTCGTGCTACACTACCCTGATAGTTTAACCAACGTTAGGTTTTTGTCTTCGCAGAAGTTGCCACGACTTAGTTTTCCTCTCATCAATGTGCAGTCCCAGTATGTGTGCCGCCTGCTCGATCTGGGTGAAGGATTCCTGTACCGCCGATTCGGTTCTACCGATGATGTCGATGTCATCTGCGTAGGCAAGTATCTGGCTGGACTTGGTGACAATAGTCCCTCTAGTTGTAACGCCAGAGTCACGGATTGCTTTCTCCAATGCCAGGTTGAAGAGGAGGCACGCCAGGCCATCCCTTTGTCGGAGTCCATTAAAGACGTTTATTGGTTTGGACAGCAATCCCACTATTTTTAATTGACAAGTTACGTTGGTCATGGTCAACCTACAAAGTCGTATCAATTTGTTTGGAATGCCCAACTCTTTCATGGCATTATATAGTTCTAACCTGGCTATACTGTCTATAAATATATGACATAATGGAATCTTAAATTCCTCACATTTTTCCATCGCCTGCCTAAGGGTGAATATATGATATATCGCTGATTTGCCTGGGATGAAGCCACGCTGATATTGACCAATGATAGCTTTAGCGTATGGGAGTATCCGATCTTGTAGGATAGTGGGGAGTATCTTATAGGCGATACTCAGGAATATTATGTGGCGGTTCCACTGAACGCCACTATTTGCCTTCCCATCAATTAGTAAGAAAGTGCTTCCTAGACTACTATGGCGGTTCCATTCGAACGCCATTGCTTACCTTGCAATAAAGCATGCCACACCACACTGCAACCGCCTGCAGGCGTTCTCCCTTTAGAGCACCCCCCCCCCCGCCCCCCCCCCCTATAATATGCATTCAATCCATCTGCGAAACCTACTTGAGGGAGAAATCTATTTATGCACTTACGGCAGCATCGCAAGGCACCATTAATTTCCTAAAGCAATTCGGTTTCATCAATAAGAAACCAATATAACACTAACCACCGCAGGGCGCCGTCAATATTCATTGATGGCAGGAAGCACATGAAACACCCATCTTCCATAAAGGCAATTTGGTTGCATCACCTAGCAACCAACATTGCCCGAACAAGAGCAATGAGATATACCCTTACGCGCCAGCCGCACACACGCAGGAGATGTTTTATCCTTCCCTTTTACATACATGTCTACATCGATCGGTCATTCGACCGACAAATACATAATGGCATACGGCTGACCGCCCAAGGAAGACGAGTTCTCCTAAATGGAAAATTTCCATCGAGAATTCGACTGAGTGGAGATGCCACCAGGATGTGCACGATCAGCATAAATGCTTTACGCAGTCGCTGATCGTGTAAACACAAAATATTCGTCGAGATATTAGCACCAGCTGCACCCATGCCAGCTAATGTTCCCCTTGTGGATTCGGTTAATCCACGGCACGCATACTTGTGGAGACACACGATGAGCAGCAGAAGTGATCATCGTGTGTTTGTTTCGCGCCCTTGTGCTGGGACCGATGCAAGGAGAATCATCCCCTTGTGTCGACAAGCCAGAGAGGAAAATATCTTTCGAAATGAATTAATCGCGTTCAGGATTCCGTGGTGGCAAGTCGGGCCTCCACGTTAAATAAACCAATAGAGGTGTCAGGATTTAATCGCCATAGTGTACGGTCGCGCTATAAAAAGAGAGATAGTAAAGAGTATCGGGTTGCGTCTCACTAAGGTACATTTATATTCAACCTTCTGTGTGCATCATATTAATTTGTAAATATCCAAAGTGTAGCCGAACAGCGAACTAATTTTATACGTTATCTGTAAACGAAGCTTACATTTTATTTAGTAAAAAGTTGGATTGTGACTTATTTTACGACAGAATAAAGCTAAGAAGAAAGCGAGTTGTTTGCTTATTTATTTTAAGAACGGCGTTCGAAGATCAACCTCAAATTTATGTTCGGCGACTATTATCTCAGGAAGCTAGTGAACCGGTGCCCGCGTGGCACATAACTAGGTGTCGGCAGTGGAAAGAAGACCCAGAATACCCACAATTATACCCCTATAGTTGCTGCACAGTGTGATATCTCCGTTCATTAGTATGGGGCAAATTATACTTTGGGGAAAGTGAGTAGGAAGCCGACTTGGTTAGGGAAATCTCATCATGGGAAATAAATTAAATACTTTAATAATTTCCCCAGCGATTGCATGATTATGCAACCGCGTCGTTTGATCAGAACATGCCGTTGCTAACCGACATGATGCGATTTCCGATTGGGTTAGCGAAATGGGGTTGCTGTATGGCGAAAAGATAGCTAAACTCAATTATGCATTATCTGCATAGGATAATGAGTTTAGCTATGCGTCTGTTTAACATGATTTACAGGTGGAATAGCTTATAAGGGGAAAAAGGGTTAAATTAACGCTCTGAAAGCAGTCGAAATACGGTATGAATTTGTGGGTTGGTTCTCCATGTGGTGTAGAGAACCCGCAAAGTACCCCCCCCCCCCCCCCCCCCCCAGTGACGTGGTCACGAAATAATTGGTAGGGAGGAACGAGAGTTCGGTGAAGTGTCAGAAGGAGAGTCGGGTGTTTAGGAGCTGGTTGGTGGCTGGGCTTGGGTCGGTCTTGGAAGTGGACCTGGTTGGTACCGCGTGTGTTGCCGACAGGGGCAAGGAGATTGCGGTGCGGTCCACTGGCCTGTTGCGGTTTGCATAGACCAACAGGTATGACGTCCGAGTAGGTCGTGGCCTATCGGTAGCTCGCTCGCATCGGCCGTGCCGAAGTTGCGTGTGCGGGATGGAGGGGCTTGAAACTACTGCCTAAGATAGAGTTGTCAGTACCAATGACAGTATTCTTAAGGCGTGTCCATTTCTCTTCTACGTCCGGCATTCTGGCCCCAGGACTTACTCTCCCTCCATCGAGTTCTACTGGTTCGTCTTTATTGAAATCCTCGTAAATTTAACAATAGAAATAAAAGTTCATGAAAATGGGTGGTGGAGTACATTGCACTAGTTCCGATCGTGAATTGATAAAAAAAATTTAGAAATGACGGGAAAACAATGGATGAAATAGCTAAGCTAATGAAGTGCTCTAAGAAGAAAATATTCACAGCTCTTCATTTAGGTCTCAAAAGAGAAACCAGAGGCAGAAAAAGAAAAACAACCTTACGATTCGAAAAATTGCTAATCCGACTATCCGACTATTTTTCTTCAACGGAATTAAAAAAATACAAACGCACCTTTACGCGTCGTACAATTAGAAGCAAATTAATAGCAGTGGGTCTTCCTGGAAGAAGTCCCAGAAAAGTTCCATAATTGAGCAAGAAAAATATAAAGCAGAGACCCGTTTTTGCCAAAAAACACCGCCACGGTGCGAATGGGAATAATATCGTATGGTCGGATGAAACCAAGTTTAATTTGTTTGGTACCGATGGAAAAATGTACGTCGGGCGACCAATGAACTCAGAATTCGATCGAAAGTATACGAAAAAGACAGTGGAACATGGTGGAGGCAATTTAATGATTTGGGGGTGGTTTTCAGCATTTGGTGTTGATCCAATTTTTCTTATAAAGGACAAAATGGGTGATAAAGATTATGTAGAAAGCTTAAACACCGGTGGGGTGGAAGTAGGTGCCTGATACGACACGGGTTCACTTCATTCCCCAAACAATCTAAAAGTTCCGCCGAGAGAAAAATAAACACTCTGATTTTGTTTCGCTGTCCAATTGTTCTCCTTTAGTTATTATATTTACTGTCAAAAGACATGAGTTCCACACCAAGAAAATTAAACACTCCGGCTTTATTTTGTTTTCCAATTGTTCTTCTTTATTTATTATTTTCACTTAAAACGGCTTATGTATTAGGTTCACAAACATTGTTTATTATAACTATAACTATAATTCTCATTTAAGTGTTTAGCTAGCACTTTTGAACAAGTTCCGAAAAGAAACAGCGATCTGAATCTTCTTATTATCGGTAATCAAAAATCGATGAAGTAACTTGTACTTACGTAAATGAAATATTATATCGCGGACTGTAACAGCTTATGGGTCTAAACTTGGGACTGAAAATCGACAAGACAACAGTGCTAATGAGTCGTGACACGTGTGTATGGTTTGGCTGTTAAAATCTGACTCAACTGTGGTGTTGCACGGAACATACCACCAGGGGTTGGATTTGCACCGATGTGTGACGACCAAATCCGATCATTTTCTCTGGTGACGACCAATGACAATCGATTTGAATTTTAATGGAAGTATTTCCATTGTGACCTTACAGGTCTGGTTGAATGCCCATTCGCTGGAAGCCAGGACAAACGAAAATGCGAAGGGTGCTCAGAAGAAAATCCAAACATGCAGCTGGTCAAATAGATAATCGTGTACGCAGGCTGCTTGTATTGCCATCATAAAGGCTAGAGGATAGATTTTTCTGTTGATGTTAAGTCAACAGAAACTTCGCCTGAGATGGCAAGGGACTAGGCTGGATCGGTGCACGTTTGGTTTGGGAACGAATCATAGGGCATGACCATTGATATGATTGTTTGGATAAACAATCATGGGTCGTGTGCAACTTGATGGTCGTTTATCGCTTGTGCGACCGATCATGGGGAATTTGACTTGCAGATGTGCAAGCATACGACTTACCCAGCTTGTCTTTGGACCAACGGAATTGCATCAGAGAGTGGATGCGACGAAGGGAGGTCGACCAGGTCAATGAATGGTAGCTCAATAGCGACCGAAAAAGGTTGCTATGTTTATACTAGCGATTCCTTTATGCTAGGGAATATTGCCTTGCCGGCCAAAATAGATTCTTCTGTTTATACATCGTGTATACAGAAGCGTTCTGTTTAATAGCCAGCGTGATGATCGTGGCTGGGTGGTTGTTTAGACAGCAAATCGTTAGACACGACCGATGGGATGATCGTTCCTCGATAAGGCGACGGATCGTGCAATCAGTCATGCAGTTATACAAGTTAGCGACTTGCTATGGCTTGATCGTGGGACCAACGGATTCTTGGAACAAGTAAACACCGGAGGATTGTAGTGTGTTTGATGAACATGTTGCCGCCCGGAGGAACAGATCGTGTTCCTAAATGATTCATGTAAGGTGAACCGAAATGGTTTAGTTGATATGATTGTTTGATGCCATGGCAAGATCATTATCTTGCCATGGGCTTATATTTCAGGTAAGAGTTAATTGATGGGTAGCTTAACGCTGCCGATTGCAGGTAAGCTAATAATCTCTAGTTGAGGGATGGGGAGTTGATTAAGATAGAGGTTAGAAGAACCCCCACACACCGTTATGCTACCATTTTCTGAAGAGGACATGCCTATTGAATGGGAGTTTATGCAGGATAATGACCCCAAGCACACCACAAAATTGGCTAAAGAATGGTTTCTTCAAAACAAAGTCGATGTAATGGAGTGGCCGTCGCAGTCCCCTGATCTTAACTCAGTAGAACACCTATGCGGCATTCTTAAGCGCAAGATCGGAGACTGCAAAGCCAAAATAACTAAGTATTAAAAGAATATGAAACACTTTTACTGTAAATGAATTGCTTAGTAGTAAAAAACGCAAGCAAAAGGAATATTTTGATTGGAAAGAATAATAAAAACAAACCATCACCACAGTCTTCAATCGTGATTGTGAAGTAAACTACTGGTTCGTCTTTATTGAAATCAAAGAAAAAACTAATTTGTTTCTATTATTTTTTTCAGGCAAATCCATGGAAAACCGGAATCAATATTTTTTTCACTTTTTCACGCTTTTTTTATTAAAGATTTAGTATTTCTTTTATGTATTACATATATGTAAATAAAAAATAAATCCAATTCTCGTCACCAGTGTTTACGGGTTTCAGAGTATCATTAGTCATAGGAAGCATATTTTCAACCACTTGAAAATTACATTTATCTAAAATACAATTCAACGATTTTGGAATAAGAGGAAGAAATAAGCGATACGGTCAAATTATCCTTCAAAATTGTGGGGTTAGATCCTTTTGGCACACCAACAAAGTCTGCAAGATCTCTTCGAGTCAGTCATCGATTGAAAGGTTCAGACTTCTTGATTTTGTTATTTTTATCATTGGTTGTTGAAGTGACATCACATCCCATCTAAATGTATTCTTTGTGATTATGAGCTGTATAATAAAGCCAATATTAAGGTCGGGGAGTTCATAGATGCGGAGGTCCTTAAAAATCTAGCTAACACGTATGATGTATTCTTCTTTCCGGAACCCTTATTAACGAATTTCCACGTCTCGTGAGTTTAAGCTAATTCCCTGTTCTTCTCTTTGGTCAGAATCCCCAAGCCTGATGAAGCGTAGGTGACCACAGAGTTACAGATGAAGAAGTTCCTGTATCTGTCCTTTGCAGAGGATGAAATCTAGGGAAAATCTGATTATATTCGGCAATAGCAAAATATGTATTTTCAGTGCATTAAATTGGAACCCCACATTGAATATTCCAAAACAGGGCAAGTGAAGAAAATATATTTAAAACCTCTACTCTCCCTTCTAAGCCAACCACTGAAAATACATCTACATAATCTTGTCTGCAGCCCATAGAAGTTTTCGAAATCTCCGCTCAGGGGCCCATATGACCACATTACCCTATATTCTGCGGCGGCCATCAAACCTATCAGTCACCACATCAATTTGATAATTATGCAGCTCACACGGCCGCGCTCAGAAAAAAAAAACGTATAATGGGGAGTACAATGCAATCCGACTAGACATGAGGAAATCATTTTCCATTTGAAAATACAACTGGGCAACTACTGCCGCCGTCAGTATAGACCATCTGCCGAAAACACAACTTGTCAAACGGCTTCTCAAGCCACAGCTTCTGCCCCGTGGTATCATTGAAATGAGCCTTATGAAGCTTGAAGACATCCATTCGTTATTGTGGCATCCTACAATCGGGGGGCAGATAGGCGTCTAGCTCCAGCGACAAGTGTAGTTTTGTGATGTTACAACACGCCACAATAACACTGCTGATCAGATCCATAAATAAAAATAACGAAAAAAAAAAAAAAAGAATTGAACAACAAAATTAATAAATAAATACAATCAAGGGAAAGCGTGTTTTGCATTTTTATGTATTTATTCAAGCATCTGCTGCGCCTGGCTTCTCAGCGGGCTGCCATGGTACACTCAGCCATCTGTATGCCAAGTTACCTGCGCAGAGGTGTTCTTTTGGTTGGTGAGCTTTTTCGGGTTGTAGTAGATTATCATAGGATGCGACATTGAGATTATGAGATGCTGCTAACTTGCTGCTTATGTACGATGCATCAATACGGCTCACGACTCACCAGTGACTTCTTAGGGAGAGACACAGGTGAGTGGACAACTAATAAGGTCATCACGTCGCCTATCGTGCTTCCCTAATTAACTGGGACATCGGAAAATATTTGATTTCCCAACATTGTCGTGTCGGCAATCGAATTCAATTACTATAATGATATAATGGGTCTCCTCCGTCGCGGCGCTGGTTAGAAGCACCAGACGCTTGAACAGGTGCTGCACGAATGTCACACAGTTCAGATTGTCGGATGTAAATATATTTTGTCGCGGCAGCTTGGTTCCGGATGGGGATCGCGTTCGCGCAGACAGAGAGATGTTTGTTTAACCAAACAACAAAGAATGCGGCTTCCTCTGACGGAATTGTTATCGGTAAATACCAATACGTCTCGAATTATAATTCTGGGAAATCAAAAGAGTGGAAATTCTCCTTCCGCTTAATACACGTTGAAATTTCCGTAAATGATTGATACAGGTGTTTTGAGAAAATCAGGAGGTCCGGTTAATTCATTTCGAGATCCACCGCCGAATTCTAGCTGTCATGTATATTCGTTTGCCTGATGTACACTTATGAAGTGCTTTCAAACGGGTTTCGTTAAAAACTGGCAACTCCAACTGTTTCTGGTATTTTTTGACAGGTTTTTGCTATTGAAAAGTGAATTTCCACGGCTGCGGTAAGCTTGGATGATGTAGGGTGTAAATAGAAAGCATCATTTTTTTACAGTTGGCGCGTACAAAAGGTATCCTCCGCTACCATTAATGGCTATATATTGTGCAGAAGAAAACTCATTTAGCCATTTTAACTAACAGATTGTCTTTAAACTCTGAACATTTCAGAGGAAAGTTTTTTTATTATTATCTTTTTATAGTTGTATTTATTGCCCAACATAGTTAGGGCGATACGCTTAATATAGAGATTTTCTAACATTTCGATGCTCTTTCGGTAGTAAGAAGCATCCAAGCCTTCGAAATACGCCTCGGTTTCTGTGATGACTTACTCATTCGATCAGAATCTCTTTCCCTGAAGCAACCGCTTGAGATTAGGCAACAGATAATAGTAGCTGGGGACCAAGGCTGGAGAATATGGTAGGTGATCATCATCATCATCATCATCGGCACTACAACCGGGATCCGGACTTGGCCTTATTGAGCAAGTCCCGGCTTGTTAAATTTTCCATAATAATTTGTTTTTACGGGCAAGGTTATTAGCCTTGCGCCATGGTGGGTGATCAACTAATTCAAATCGTAATTGGTCCAATTTGGCTATCCCTTTCAAGGACGTGTGTGGCGGTGCGTAATCGTGATTGTACAGAACTTTTTTCTGGCCGATATGGGACCGTTTTTTCTATATTTCGTCGTTCAGTTTATCCAATAACGCTGCATAATACTCTCCTGTGACTGTTTTGCCCTTCTGCAGGTAATCGATGAAGATTATGCCATGCGCATGTTAAAATACGGAGGCCACAATTATTCCGATCGAGCGTTATTCTTTTGGGCGCTTTGGTTGACTTTCGTGGCTTTCCAGTCACTCTGCAGGCTGCCTATTGGACTCAAGCGTATGGTAATGCACCCAGGATTCATCATCATCATCATCATCGGCACTACAACCGGGAACCGGTCTTGGCCTTATTTAGCAAGTCCTGAGGCTTGTTAAATTTTCCATAATGGTACCCAGGATTCATCCATAGTCACAAAACCTCGAAAAAAGTCCGCTCGATTACACTGCAACGAAGTCAAATGGACCGTTGAATCATTAACGCGCTCTTGTTTTTGGTTGACGGTCAGCAATCACGGCACCCAATGCGCTGATAGATTTTTCATCTCCAAAAGATTTATCTCTTCCTTTTTTTTTTGTTGAGATGCGTACTGCTTCAGCTAACTTGATCAACTTCACTTTATGATCACTAAAAACGATTAGATTTCCGCAATCGTAGCTTCTTTTGTCCTTCCAAAGCGACGTGTGCCTTCGGTGCTTGTACGACCCATTTTAAATTCCCTAAATCATCGATAACCTGTGGTTCTAAAAGAAGCATATGTGGAGTAAGATTTCTACAACCATTGCAACGATTGTTCAGAAGTTTTTCCGAGCAAAAACAACGTTTGATTACAATTTTCCTGTTTTTCCATATTTTTTTTTACGAAGGCGAAAGTAGCGTCACTCAAACGACCATAGCATATTGGAGCCTGGTGTATGGTAATGCACCCAAGTTACATCCACTGTCGTTAAACGTCGAAAACAGCCCGCTCGACTACCCTGCAACAACGCCAAACCAGCCGTTGAATTATCAACGCATTGCTGTTTTTAGTCGATTTTTAGCAAACGCGGCACCATCGCACCGATAGCTTTTTCATCTCCAAAAGATTGTGCAATATGTGCCTGTTCTTTTGAGATTCCCATGGCTTCAGCTACTTCAGTTTATGATCACTCAAAACGATTCGTTTTCCGCATTCGTAGCTTTTTTGGCCTTCTAGAGCGAGGTCCGCCTTCGGTGCTTGTACGACCAATTTTAAATTCATTAACTTACCGATAAACTGTGGTTCTCGAGGGAGCAGATGTGGAGTAATATTTCTGCAACCATTGCAATAATTGTTCAGAATTTTTCCCAACAAAAAAAGTCTTGATCAAGATAAGATTTTTTTTTACGAAGAAGAGAGTAGCGGCACTCAAACGACCGTAGCTTGCAAACAAATGGACGAAATGTCACGAAACTTTATACATAAACTAGTGACAGATGAACCTCCCCAAATGAGTCATGTTTATTTTCTAGTGACGCCACCTAATGAAAAAATCCCGAGATTTTTCAGTCTACGTAGTACTTGTGCAGTAAGTTCAAGGAACAACAATGTGTCTGTATGAGCGACTCTTAGTATCCCTGTCCTGGAGAGGTCTAAGATTCTCACAGTTGGGCGATGATATCTGCGGATCTTTCGGTCCAATTCGTGCCCCTAGCATTGTGGAATATCGGCGCATTCAAAGGAGTAGGTTTATCAACACCCAGCCGGAGTGATATCACTCTATCTGGCTCAACCATGGGTTAGAGTCTGAACGACAGACTGGCACAGAAACGAAGTTGGAACAGATAGCCGGTTTCAAGTACTAGCTTTGTATGCTTACTCCTTCAGGAGTAATAGAATATATGCTAAGTTCCAGAAAAGCATTATAGCGTTTGAAATAATAGTGAAGAAGATCGTGTGATTCGAACTGACGCTATGACAGTTTGAATCACGAAAAAAATTGAACCTAAGCGTTACCCATCAGGCTACTGACCGTGTTTTGAATTTGATTTTTACACTCGACTATACTCCACGATGTGAATTGTTATGTTATCGCATGGTATACGGCTCTGATGAATTTTCTTATTCGATTTTTCGTTCGGTGCTCTTCACTATTTTGCTTGTGAATTGTGTGTGTATCTGTTAGAGTCGCCACAGCATGGCCACGTAAACTACGTCCCGTCGCGCGATGGAATATTTAAAAGAAAGTTCCCCCGGGATCAGCGAGAGTATGTGCCTAGAAGGTGGTGGTTTCAGTCGGGAAAAATCCGGCATACCTCTGGATTGGTCCTGACGTAAACTTACTAGCTTGTTTTGTGTTCTAGAATACAATCGAGAAAAATTTGTGATGATGTTTTGGAGTTTGACGGACGGTCTAAGATTGAGAAAATGTGGCGATATTCTTCTATAATAAAAAATGCCGGAGGTCGAATAGTCCCTCAATCCGGATAAGAGGTGAGGCAATTTTAGGACGGCAGTTTTTCTTGAAGCTCTTTAGGTATGAGTCTGTTCGGTTCGGCTACTGACAGGATGGTTGGTGCGGTGTAGTGTACAGGTTATAAAAAAGTTTAGATTCGTCAAATTTTAAGTGAAGTGCAACAATCTATATTGATCTAAAAAATAAATAAGTGACTTTCATTCGGTATTCGGCGGCAATCAATAAAAACAGCTGAAATTTCAGTGTGCGGTTTCCGGATCAAAGAACCGGAATTAATTATTACAATTTATTTTCGGACATCCAAGTAGGCAGGTTCCAAAGTCCATTGGGATCATGTTATAGGCCATGTCAAATTATCGGGAGGATCCCTTAACCATTTTTTGGGGTTTGGCTGATGGACCGGTCAATAAGTTGGGACATATGGTGGGATAGTTTTCAGCTTTGCGCTATATCCCACCTCTTTATATACGTTTACGTTGTGCTATTGGCTTTGGAAATTAGCTGGGAGAAATCTTTGAAAAAGCTTCGGAGATTGGCGAATGAATTGGCCTTAAGTTGGGAAAATGACATAGTTGTGCTATAATGTTTTGCAATGATAGTGCGAAACGTAATTCGAACACACGTTATGAAAAGGGTAGAGGCAAATCAGCAATATATCAAACCACATCCACGTGGGTGTCTGTTGGGATCGTCATAGTATTCTTTTCCGAGTAACTACGTGACGTTCCTATAATATACAGAGTAACGGAGAGGGGCGGAGTGAGCCGAACAGATGTAGTGGCCAAGTGATGCTTTATTAAAGGAGAGTGTTTTCATAGATGTATAGATCTTGTCGGGGTCAACTATTGCGATTTGCGATAGTAGTAAAAATGCTTCGAACCCACAGTATGAAAACGTTAAACGCAAAAGACTAACATATCAGACCACGCTCACCTGCACTCTGTAAGATGAAGGATAACGGACGTAAGTTTGCTCCCATTCTCCGGAAAGAGGGCTATCTAAAGTAGAATGGCGTTCGTACGATATAATAAGAAACCAGTGAATAACTCATGAAATTGAGCCGACTCGCAAATCGTTTCCAACGTTGAAGGAACTACGTCAACCAACGTTGTAATATAAAATAACTCAATTTCAAGAATAGGAGTATAAACTTACTACTCTATTTTAGTATTTATTGGCCTATAGGAACCCTCACCGACCCGGCCGCGCCATCCTGTCCTGTGCACTCTCCTTCCACGCTTGACCATCTGATCCGATTTTCCCAAAGTTAAACCTAACATTGTCCTCCCGTCTCCGTCGCGGCCACCCTGCCGGTATATTTCCCGTTGGTCTACCATCAAGAATTCTACGCACGGTTCTATCGTTGCCCATTCGCGCCACATGTCCGGCCCATCTTAATCTTCGCGACTTGATTACTCTCACTATTCTAGGTTTGTGGTAAAGCTCTTCCAATTCGTGGTTCTGCAGTTTCCTCCATTGTCCTGCCTCTTCATATTTACCGCCAAAGATACCCCTTAAAACTTTATTCTCGAATCACGGAATTTGTTTTCTTCCCTTTTTATGAGAGCTCACGTTTCGCATCCGTATAGAATAATCGGCATGATTATTGTTCTATAAACACGGAGCTTTGTACTACGTGATAGCAGTTTGGATTTCAGCAGTTTGCTGACTGCGTGTCAACTAGCGTTGTCGGAATGCAGTCTTTTGTTAATTTCTTTCGACATTTCGTTACTGGCCGTCAGTATTGTTCCCATATATTTAAATTCCTTAACTTTTTCAAATATCTTGCCCCTGATGTTTATGTCTGTTCCCTGAGGTCCACCTGCTCTCGCCGTAATCAAATATTTTGTTTCGTCTTCATTTATTTCTAGGCCCGCCTCTTCTGCCACTTGGCTGATGATTTTACTGTTTTTACTTACAGTTTCTAGATTATCGCCCAAAACGGCGATGTCATGCGCATATGCGAGCACTTGTGTGTCCCCGTTCAGGGACAATCCGGTCATGTTGTCGTCTTGTACCTTTCTGATAACATACTCGAGCACAAGGTTAAAAAGACATGGTGAAAGGCCATCCCCCTGTTTTAGTCCGTCCCGGATTTCAAATGGTTCTGAGAGGTTGTTTTCTATTCTAACTCACCCTTTATTTTCGTTCATGCAGATTAGATGACGCGTAACACCCTGGATTAGGGATGGCAGATCGTTGTGTGTTACTTTTTGCTAGCCTGTCTGACATGGGTGACCCCACCACAAGCGCATGCTTCCGTCTGCATGGCCTGAGTGATTCATTGTAATTTAGGCCCCTACACCACGTGAAATTTCGACCAAGCGGGGGAGGAGTATAAACCTAGCTCACTAACATTTACTAAATAAATAAAGAAGTTCAATGTTGTGACCCTAACCAAAACTTAGTCTGACTCATCGCCGATATCCTCATTGTCCCAGAAATGATTATACCAAAGATTTCGATTTATATGTCGCATATGCCTTTCCACCCGGTCTGATTTATTTTATCTGCTTTTAACTCATTTGTCTGAAAACCGTTTCACGATACCCATTTTAATCATCTTCGCTTCCGTTTAGGCAGATGTTGTTTTTTCTCTATGGAAGTTTGTGGGCGTTCTTTAAGGATCGCCCAAAGAATCACCCATCGTCCTAATCCAACTCCCCTTTCCCAACAGCAATGCCATTACCTACCGTAGCCTCTTACCTACATATGAGCAATCCAAAGCTCTTCCCCAATCATTTCTCACCTGAAAAATAAGCCCACAGCAAGATCATTATCTTGCCACGGCATCAACCAATACATACCGACCAAATCACTTCGGTTCATCTTACATGAATCATTTAGGAACCTGATCGGTTCCTCTGGGCGGCAACATGTCAATCAAACATACACCAATCCTCCTGTGTCTTTTTGTTCCAACAATCCGTTGGTCCAAAAATACACGTCGGGCAACTTGCTTGCTTGTACATCTGCAAGTCAAATTTCCGACGATTGATCGCCTAAGCCGATAACCGATCATCGAGCTGGACACGACCATAATTGTTGTTCAAACAATCAAATCAACGGCCGTGTCCCACAATCCGCTTCTAAACCAAACACACGGTAATCTCACTGTGTTTATTTTCTTCCTACCATCCGTTGGCCCATATCCACCCTGGGTAAGTTGTACGCTTGCACATCTGCAAGTTAAATTTCCTATGATCAGTCGCCTAACCGCCAACCGATCATCGAATAGGACACGACCATGATTGTTATTCAAACAATCATGCCATTAACAACTCCCACAGTACATTTCTCTAAAACAAATATGTACCATCCCCCCTGGTCTCTTGCCATCGTGGGTGAAGTTTCTGTTGACTTAACGCCAATCTATCCTCTATCGTTTACGATGGCAATTCTGCCATCCTCCGTACACGATCATCTATTTGATCAGCAGCGTATTTGGATTTCAACCAGGCCTGTACGGTCACCAGGGAAATTCCTCCAACAAAACTCAAATCAATCGTTCATTGGTCGTCGCCAAAGAAAAGATCGGATTTGCTCCTCACACATCGGTGGAAACCTGTGGGGGGGGAAGTATGTACCTGCATGGGTACCCCGTTCCCTTCCTCCTCTAACGTCCACTCACTGTCGCCCGGTGCGCCGCCGTAAACTGTCCGCAGGAAACAGTCACCATAACAGAAGAGTAAAACACTAATGGAAGTCACTGAAAATTAAAACGCATTGGTGTCATTTTGTTTAGCTTTATTTTCTTATTGTCACTCAATGAAATGTGTATTTTAATAAAATCCTCCGCAATCAAATAACCGAAAAACCGACAAACCACCACTCGACTATAGTCGCGTCACCGTGCGCACCGGTGCGAGCGGGAGATCGCGCATGACCATGGCGGTCAGTGGACGGAAAACGACTCAACGATATTCATTCGTTGGCTAACGAAATTCTGCCTGTGAAACTGGCTCTCTTAATTAAGGGGTGCGTTTTCCTATTCCAAGAGAAACGTAAAGTCTCTCTTTGGAGTAACCAAACCGATCTCATAGAGAAGATCTTCACGATACACAAGCGTGTGTGTACGTCGGTCCTTTTCATAGATCAAAGGCATGATGAAGAACCTGAAACACAAAGAAAGGGAAAAGGATCGTAGAGATCTTTGTTTATGTGAGAAGGTTAGTGGGAAACGGATCCAGAAATATGTAGGATAAAAGAGATTTATGACTTGTGAGTTCAAGTGAGTAATCAAGTTGCAACTCATTAATGGTAGATGCGTCTGGGATACTTGGTGATTGGATTGTTTGTGTATCGGCAGAATGCATGCTGGTAGACAGCGTTCTTTTGTTTGCACTTAGTGCATTGGTAAGGCATTAGTCTCAACGCAGATGGTGCTAATTACATGAATCTGCGTTGGACTGTTTATCGCTGGCTAAAAGGGGTCGTCAGCCGATGTGTGTGTAGAT
Source organism: Microdon myrmicae (assembly GCA_963931805.1). Taxonomy (NCBI): domain Eukaryota; kingdom Metazoa; phylum Arthropoda; class Insecta; order Diptera; family Syrphidae; genus Microdon; species Microdon myrmicae. The sequence continues at coordinate 196,462,463 of OZ007496.1, forward strand.
AGTTTTTGTACACACATCGAGGTTGGGAAAATAGACGGGGCAATATTTATGATCCCTCTCATGAAGGTTACATTGTATGTAAACCGAATCATTTGTTTACAGGAATTCGTCAAGGGGAATTTCTCAGGCAACGTAGATGCGGAAATTGGTTTGGAATTCCTGATATGCTAATAAAGAAATCTTACAGAGAATTGGTATGCAAAGAGAATGCATGAAAGGCAAGTTTTCTTTACAGGGACTTAAATATCATAGATTTGATCTCTTTAATGGGTGAAGCATTTTCAGGTGCCTAATGCGATTGCATTGGCGAAAACTTAAGCGTCTTGAGATGAGGTAATGGGGGTTTTTAGGTAAGTGTACCGTGGGGTTTGGCGGCACCGCCACAAACCCACCCCCGGTTGCCACTGGTGGTAGGTCCCGGACAACATCACCAGAGAGTCAGATTTCAATCCCCATGGCGGACGGTCGCGCCTTTTAACGTTAATTTTCATCCCTAGCCGCGCTACAAGGAGTCAGTTTTTAACCACAATCAAGATACACGAGTTCAGAGCGCGAGTTAGCGCCTAGTCTTTTTAGTTATTGAGCCGATAAATTCGTTTGGTTTCTTTTTAAACTGAAATTGGTACGATACTTTTGGCGATCCTGAAGGACTTACAGGCGTTCATCGCCAAAGGATTATGCGAACTTAGTTGTGAACAGTTCTGAGCTAGTGAACACTAGAATATATTAAGACTTCCTGGAGTTTTGTTGTGAATCATTTTTCAAAGCCAATCACCCCATATTGTGAACAGTGAACAATTTCGGTTCTCCTCGATAGTATAGTGGTTAGTATACCCACCTGTCACGCGGGAGACCGGGGTACGATTCCCCGTCGGAGAGCCTCTGGCGCAAGACTAATGACCTTGCCCGGAAAAAACAAATCATTATGGAAAATTTAACAAGCCTCAGGACTTGCTAAATAAGGCTAAGACGACTTCCCGGTTGTAGTGCCGATGATGATAATGATGATGAACAATTTCTGAGTTAGTAACACTAGCATATTTTAAGAATCCTGGAGTTTTGTTTGGAACCATTTTTCTATGCCAGTAAACACCATATATTGTTAACCTCCAGTTCTATGCGCATGTGCCGATGCCGTAATATAAATAAAATAAAGCACACTTAATCAACTAAATAACTTTCGTGACTTTTCATTTTGCTGTTTGCTTGGAGTACGTTTTATTTGTGGACAATTGACAGTGAAACAAACGGTAAGTGTTGGGGAGTTGAGAGGATCTAGTACCCATGTCCGGTACATACACACGCCCCCACAAGTTCACTTATACTTATTTGAAAACTTATTACGAAAACTTCGAAGGCAGCGTAGTTCACTGATGTTGGCTAGATGCTTAGAGCTATCTCAATAGTTCAATGTTTGGGCCTTTCCACGTTACGTAAATGCACTGACTCTATAGTGTCCTGCTAGGTAGCGAAGGATGTAACTGGAACCTACTGTATTGAAATATTAGAACCAAAGGATGAACACATCAGACCACGGCCGCGTTAATACGAACGAATATACGACTTAACTCATTACATATGCTGTTATTGCTACGTTAATGTAAATGATTCATTATATTATTTTATGTTGCTGCATTCTATACTACGCTTGCGTGTGCCTAATCTGTTGACATCGTCACAATCTCATAGAAATATTTGACATATATAACTCAAAACCTCACTTTACAGACTTATCCCACACAACCACATCTGATTGTCATCCAGGTTAGGAGTTATTGTAACATTGTAGTGCTCCAAAAAGCCCTACCACCTTTTTCCCCCATTCCTAATCCAAAATCCTAGCTATAACACGCTAAAACATATAAACCTATCAAAACCCACAATAACCCAAACATGATTCAAAATTCGCAATAAACGAATCAAACATTCGTTTATTGCCTAACATTTTCCCCCACGGCATTATTAACCCAAAAATCCAAATTAAAATTAAAAGTTACAATACGCGAATCTAATATTCGTTTATTGTTCTACATTTGCTCCACAGCATCACCCAAATCCAAAATTCAGAGATCGTTATCTCTATCCCAAAAATTCCATTGAGTTAAACAAACAAAAAACTCAAAAGCAGATACATTCACACATCTGCGCGATAGTTTCATGAGAATTCAAGAAATTGATTTCTTATCTTATGTAAATACAACATCTCGCTCGAAATATCCAAAAGATCGACATTGTTGCACGAAAATGTGTATCTTTGGGATACAATTTTCGATTCCTTTTCCTTTATAAAGGACTAGTTTTGTGATCTCCAGGCCGCAGTCTAAATTCGTCTTTTGTCCCTGGAGGAAGTACCCCAGGTTAATCGTTGAGATAAATAAATAAAACCAATTCAAAAAGGAAACAAGACGAGTTTTCATTTTTACGGATATCTAAGTATCACCTGGCCCCCACGGAAGACCAAGTGAAGACATCAGGACGAAGGCCGAATCAAAGGGCGTTGCTCTTCCCTTTGAACTCAGAGGAAGCACGGCAACGACCCCTTTTGTAGGACAAATTTTCAAGAGCGGTCAAATTTTAAGAGATCGCCTTGTCCTTTTAAGGACCAGGAGACACGCTTCCTGAAAATAAAAACCCCTACAAGAAACACAACAACATAACGAAAGATTACTATACTGTGTTAACACCTAATTATAAAGTTTCAAAAAATATGTACTACCCCTGGTACTTTTTATTCACCTTGTCGCAATATCGTTTGGTGGCCCTTGTTTCTTTACAATCTTTATCAATGCATCACTCAAGGATATAAGAAACAAAGCTATTTTGAAGCACAATCATAGCTACAAAAGATGCGAAGTGTCACAGAATGGCACCTAAAACCGCGCCTTGCGGAATTCCACGTCAAAGCTTATACGATATTTTCAATCTCTAATAGCACACACTTCCCCTTTTCCACTTCGATTACGAAAATCCGCGGAATGGAATCTACAGAATTGAACTGCTTTTTAAGTATATCAAGAAACATTCCATCGATTACCAAGTCCGACTTTCTTCGACGAATGCTTGGATTTACGCAAACATTCACTGAAGCCGCTAGTCATGGAAGATTACCGCGGCTTTATGTAAGATGCCAATGTGTATGACCTCTATTTTTCTACAGTTCGCCACTGACCGAGTGTTTTTGTTTACGAACCGACTTATGTAGGTGACTTCGTCACTAATTGACCATTAGCCTGGAGGAGTCCCACCCCTTCCCCCTCCAACCCTCATCGCTATCCATCTAGAAGATATACGACTCCTTACAGAGGAGAAGAAACAGGGAACATGGTCAGTTGTATGACATCAACGTGATTTGCCTGTTGGTGCTTGAAATTGGTCTCAATTCATTGAAGTGGGAATTCGATACTTTTTCCTCTTTACGATTATTGTGGCGACATACGGCCTGCCACAAGCACTACGCAAAACTAAAGCAACACGATCAAAAACAAAACCAAGAAAAACTTAATCGACTTGCTGCGTACATATTGACTAGGCCGGGGTTCGTTCCTTTTGCTTTTACTATATCTTGCGAAATCCACATCAGACTCCGTGGTAGTTGCGCGTAGCGTGGTTAGCCATCCGCCTGTCTTTTCCGAGATTAAGTGGAACCTACTCAATAATGGCGAACCAAGGCAGTTGGGGTACACAAACCATATTAAAAAGGAAAATGGAAATAAAACAACCGAACGTCCTTTTTTCCGGTCTTTTCCGAGATGTTGTCGCTTGAAACACCTGTTCGGAAATAATTTATCGCGTTCCGTTGGTTGTGATTTGTGTGTGTATGCGCGTGTGCGCACTGGGCATGCTGTTGATGTCGCTAAGCCCGGGTAAGAGTAAGACTTAATACTTCGGCATAGGAGTTAAACTTTAAATGAGTTTGAGTGGTGCATTCAAGACCGGTGACTTGATGTGACTGGATGCTATAATGTGCTTGATTTCGCAATGCAACAAAAGGAGAATCCAGTAAAATGTAACACGCCATGAGGAATGCAATGGAAAGTGGGAGTTCCACCGGAAAGAAGGCAAAAAGGGTAGAAAACCTGTTGCCAGAGCATCCAATGAGTGGGGATTATGTCCTAGAGGGAATTCAATGGCTGTTCAATTAAACATCCAGTACTATGGCTGTGCAGAACGGTCACCCGGCTGCTATGTCTAGTATCGAGAGTTGGGTAAAGGTAAAAGTGGTTGACGGGTAATTGATGTTGTAGATCCAATTGTAGATTTTATGACATTGGGAAGATAATTACTCGACTGAATTTTATCGGGTAAGATCTTTCGGGCACACTTCTTATATGGGGTGCCCTAAAACTGGATTTTCATTTATTTTTATTCTTCTACAATGCAACCGTTGGGGAAGACGCGGGGCATATGGACTTTTTATGAATAGGAAGAATGATCACGGGCAGTAATAGTAAACTGTTGGACCGCCAGTATGGCTTTCGTAGCAACTGGTCCACAGGAGATTTGATGACGTACCCTACCGAAAAGTGGAGCCATTCCAGCAACTACTTCGGAGAAAGCAAGGTTGTTGCACTGGATATCTCGAAAGCCTCCGACAGAGTTTGGCATCCAGCCCTTTTATCAAAATTACATTCATATGGGGTAGACAATTCCCTGATCCAATGGATTAGATACTACCTTTCTGGCCATTCAATCCAAGTGGTTCTTGATGGTGTCAAATCTGCCTCCCATCAAATTAATGCAGGTGTTCCTCAAGGTTCTGTACTCTCACCCACTCTCGTCCTCATTTTTATAAATGATCCCTTGTCCATTACCCACAACCGAATCCACTCGTTTGCCCATGAGAGCACATTGAGTTTCTCATACTTATATGAACATGTGGGGGGCGATTGTCGCGACGCCAGCATGGGCGAGAGTTCTACTATCAACCCACTCGCCGTTTATTATAAAGTTCCGGCGAACACCAAAAGAACTGAGGTCCAAACACGATCACCAGGGGAACAACAATAGAGAAATGAAACACCCGGTTATTCTGTTGAAGTAAATGTCTTTTTATTTTTATTTTACTTTTGTGATTAACTCGTTCTTAGCCATTATTAAATACGTTAGTGTTTTTATATTTCACTTAAACTCATTATTTAATATTAAATTGATTTTTATAAGTTTTGAACACGGTGAAACACTTCTTTCGCCACCCGACTTCTGTATATATGCGCTTCTCCGCCACGCGACGGAGAGCGGGAGCGACAACGACCGTGCTGGTCTGCGGATGTAATTTGACTCAGCGATAACGGCTCGTGGTGAGCCGACTCGCTCATGGGGTGAGTTTTCCCGAGAGAGAAAGTGTTTCTCTCGTGGTGAAAACAAGGAAGAAAGACTTGGCAATGTATGTGTATGTGTGAGTGAAGATCACATTGGTTTTTTCGTACACAAGGCCATGGGAACGAATCTTAAAACCAGAAAAGGAGTGATGTGCTAAATGGGGTTTTGGCGGATTTGAATGTCGTTTTCAAATGTTTGATGATGTAGTGTTCCGCCGAACATTGTTAACACAGAGAACACTACCGAGCGGAACAGCACAATGAAACACGGGAAAATTGTTTTGCTATTTTTAATTTTTATTGTTCTCGTTCTGTTTTTTTTTTCACTATGGCACATCAATAAAAACGCTTATAAAATACCGGGGAAAGAAAAAAAAATCGAGCGCTGATTTTATATTTCATCACACAATTTCTGATCCCCTAGGTTTCGCGCAACACACTGCACGTCACGACACCTTCGACCAAATTTTTCTCCTTCCACGGACCGATCGGCTGCACGATTATTATTTGACTTTTTCTATATCCCTGACGAGGAATACAGACTGCGCACGTTGGATTGTCGGGCGATGAACGCCGGTTATATACGTTCGTTTTCGTTTTTATGTGTTGCGCGGATCGGACCGACCTCATGGTAGAATTTTCTAGCTGTTCTCCGCGAATGCTCGAAGTAGACTAACTGTCTGCCCACACAGATATCCAGATTCAAAACTGGTATCTGTGTCTGTACAGAAAAATTTCCAGCAGCATGCTATTTCATCCCAGGGGTAATTTCTTATTTTCCTGAAGGGAGAAAGTTATTCCTTGCATACATCATTATCATTGCTGATAGAATTTTATTTCCACGGCCTTCTGTGTGCACAGAACATCTGGCGCCCAGACCGGAGATATTCGGCGATTGTTTGGACGTACAGTCCGTGGGTCTTATTTGACTTTTGTCAATATACCCGAAATCCATTAGATCTTTCTAATGGTGTGAAATTCAAAAGGGACCGTGGGATCGGAATAGATCCTTTGTAGGTTTTTAACCTCATAAATTTTCCGAATTATCTCGTTGAGCTAATTACGGTTGCCTACAATTTGGTAGCGGATAGGCGATATGCTTTATTGCATGAGGTTGCCGTTTCTTTTGTTTGCCGATGGATTTGATGGTCTTTGTGGCAGACCACACGCACGTGCATCCGTTGGTCGGCTAATTTGCTGACGATAGCAATTCCTTGTAACATCGTGTAGATGTTCAGGATTTCCGATTGTGCAGTGCTGGAGTGCGACGCATTTCAGTCTTTGGGGATAGGATGAATGAATGTTTTCCTTTGTTTCAGGTATACCATATTCGAATTGTTGAGCTTGACATTGAAAGCTTTGGGACGTTCAGTTCCTTGCTTTTTCGTGTCGGGTTCAACGTTGGCCAAATGTTTCAGGGCCCTAGTGGACTTAGTGGCACGCGTCTGTGTGCGCGTGTAACGTTTTCAGGGTAGGTATGTTATTTGAAGGGTAGGAACCCTACCTGGGTGGAATTGTGCGTTCGTAGAACGCTACAGGGTTTCTGCTTGCTCAATGCCGCTAGTCGTGAGAAACAAATCCAGAAATATGGGAAGGCAAAGAGATCAGGTAGATCATTGTCTAAGCTATGCATTGTAGCTGTAACGATAGCCGCAATGCCCATGCACATGGTGCTAATTGATTCTAGCTTATTCACAGGGAGTTGTATTTGGGATATCACAAACGATGTAAATTGCTTATGGTATCGCCGGAAAACCTTTGAAGGACAGCGTTCTTTTGTTTGCACATGGTGCGAGTTAGGGAAATTGGCTTCAGCGTTAATTGCGCTAATTATATGCAGCTGCTTTGGTTGTTTATTGTTAGGAGAAAAGGCCACCTGCCAATATGTTTTTTTTTTTTTTTTTTTGGTTTCGGTAGGAAGGCGGAAATCTTCAAAGGTACCTCTAGAGTGATCCAGGGACATGCCGGGATTTACCGACTAAAACCACCTCCCGCCAGGCTCATATTCCCGTTGATCCAACGCAACTGCCACATCATTTCACAGAGAATACCATTGGTTACGGACCATGCCCGTTTTGAACTAAACATGTATTCTAATACTCCAGCCGGAGTAACTGTCCGTTTCGTGTGTCTCTCCAAAATCGTTCGTGGGGTCTAGAATCTCATGCACTCTGTGAGTACGTGTTCCGCATTTGCTATTTTGCCTTCACAATACAAGCAGTATGGGGGATTCACATGCTTATACTTGTGCAAGAATTGCCGGAAGCATGATATTAATTGAGTCAAGTAGTAATTCAGCTCGCCATGTTTTCTTTTCACCCATGTTTCTATATCAGGTATCATGGTGTAGGTCCATCTTCCTTTAGTGGAAGAATCCCACCTTCGTTGCCATTCTCTTAGGCTTGAGAGCTCTAATTATGCCCGCATTCTCCGACGATTCTCTTGGGAGACCTTATGCAATGCAGCGTTTTCTTTAACTGAAATGTCAAGTGGTGTCCTCCCGGCCAGAACATTTATGGCATCTTCGGATACCGTTCGAAATGCACAGCATACTCTTAGTGATGCCAGTCTATGCGCTGAGTTCACTCCCCTCATGTATGACTTATACTGTGCGGCTCCTGCCCATATGTGAGCTGCATACATTATAGTGGAGGTGTTGACACTAGTTATGAGTTTCCTTATGTGGGGCCGGGGTCCTCCAACATTGGGTAGCAGTCTCGCCCAAACTTTGCATACTTTTGCCGTTTTTTCACTCGTTTTCCTCAGGTGTTCTTTGAAGTTCAACCTGTTGTCGAGTATAACACCAAGATATTTAATATATGGACTGGATTTGATTATTTGTCCTTTTATTTCCAAATCGAGGTGTTCAACTTTCTTGCGGCTGCTTATTAAAACTGCCTCCGTCTTATGTCCAGCTAGTTTCAGTCCGGCCATTTAATGCTCTGGATTGCTTGGGAGCAAATATTCTCCAGGTCATCTAGATGTTTAGCTACGGCCACTATTGCCAAATCATCTGCGTACCCAATGATTCTAACCCCTTCTGGTACATTGACTCTGAGCACACCCTCATACATGAGATTCCATAACAACGGACCTAATAGAGATCCCTGAGGTGCACCCACTGTTATTTTATATTCCCGCGGTCCCTCATCTGTATCATAGGGCAGTCTTCTATCCGAGAGATAGTTTGCTAATATACGCACCAAGTAGGGGGAGACTTGTAGATCGCCCAACGCTTCTAGAATCCGATTCCAATTCACCGAGTTAAAAGCATTTTTAACATCAAGCGTCACCACCGCGCAATATTTTTTGGTACCACCTAGCCATCGTGCTCCAGCCATTGCATTGGGAGCGATGTCGCACACCACAAATAGTGCTTTTCCGGTTGATCTTCCTTTCCGGAACCCTTACTGCGATTCAGAGAACCCCGATGTTTCCTCAGTGAATTCTTCCAGGCGAGTGGCAATTACTCGCTCAAGCAGTTTTCCTGTTGTGTCCAGCATGCACAACGGGGGATAAGACGACGGCTCTTCTGGATTCTTGACAGCCAATTTGTATGAAAAGGGATGTGTTGTACACATGTTGAGGTTGGGATTAGCCAACGCAAAGTTAAGATTCCCTGATTATGCGGTTGCATTATATGTGAACCGGTGAGTTTTCTTTGATCAATTTGATGCGTGAAGCATTTAAGCTGCTAATGCGATTGCATTAGCGAAAGCTTATGCAGAGTGGGTTGTAGGGATGGGGGTTCTTTAGGTAAGTAGTCCGTGGGGTTTGGTGGAACCGCCACAAACATTCCCGACCAAACTCTTCGAACGTCAATACCAATCAACAGGTTATGCTTAATACACTGAATTCCAACTCCAACAAGATATATCAATGGGGATTATCTAACCGAGGAGAGTTCAATGCCTTAAAAACTTAGTGCTGTCTCTTGTCGTCCAAGGCGAACCCCAAAGTATATACACTGTCGATAAACGGCACTTGCATCGACGAAGCCAAGGAACTATCAATCCTCGGCACTCGAATTAATTCAACTCTTAATTGGAACGACCACATTTTTGAAGCTGCGGCAAGTGCGGCCAAATGCATGGGGTTCCTTAAGAGATGAAAAAAATAATTCACCCCATCTGAACTGGCCACTATTTACAAGGCGTATATTCGTCCGAAGATGGAGTTCAACTCAAATATTTGGTCAGTCGCATCCAAAACTGCACACGTGCTGGATAGGATGCACAAACGAGAAGTGAAACTTATTGGGAACCCAGATGTAAGTCGTTCAATTCCGTGCTCAAAACACAGGCGCAACGTATCATGCCTATCTCCTTTCTATATGTATTACCACAGTCGGTGCTCAACTGAACTTTATTTATTTATTTATTTATTTATTCGGCTTAATACAAGCTAATTACACTAAATATAATTTTTATAAACTAACTTAAAACTAATGTAGTAATTCAAAGAAGAAAAAAATCAAAAAGAAAGTTATGTAAGGGATATATATAATTCAAAAAACATGTAATTCAAAAAAAAAAAATTAAGAGAAAAAAACAAGGACGAGAAGAGGACTTCGGGGTAGGGGAGGTAGGAGGCCGGAGAAGAGCGAGTGTATGTGGGGGTGGCAAATGTGGCATCTGTGAGACAGCGAACAGTGAACGGCATATGCGTTGGAATAAGTACGGGTTGTAAGGTGATAGCCTGTGGTCGGGGCAAGGTCAGGAGAGGAGACGGAGTTTGAGTGCAGTAGATGTAAGGTGGAAATCGAAGGGGGTAGGGTAAGAGTTTGCCCACCTCAACATACGCGAAATGGGTTCGTTAGAGCCGTAAGAAGTGTGGTGGGTGGCCAGATAGAAGAGACGGGGATTTCGCAGGTTACGGGGGTTAGTGTGAAGTGTAATGATGGAGAGAAAGCTTGGGCAGTTAATTGCGCCTGAAAGGAGACGGTGGATGAAAAGGATATCGGCATGAGTTCTGCGCTCCTCAAGTGTGTTGAGGTTAATCAGACGGAGCCGGCTTATGTATGGGGGGAGAATCCGAAAATGTTCCCAGTTCAGTCCGCGGAAGGTTACGGATATGGGAGGAATAGTGTGCGGACTAGACCTGACTAGCGTATTTAAGAAGGGGGCGGACGAAGGCTATGTAGAGAGAAAGGGAAACGTAAGGATTGGAGAATTCCTTAGACCAGAGTTTCACAAACCCAAGGGCAGAGTAATATCATCAATATGCGAGATGAAGCTAAGCTGCCTGTCAAATAAGATCCCGAGGTCATGTATCGAGGGTACAGATGATATTTGCTGGTTTAGCAGGAAGTAGGAGCGGGGCGGAGGAGGGCGACGTTTGCGGGAGAAGGCGATGGAGTGACATTTGACAACGTTGAGATCAAGGCAGTGTTTTCCCCCACTTCAGACATTTTCCCGCGATAACCGTCAATCTGCGAATGTGCATCAATTCACGTTGTAAGTCAACTTCAGGCGCACAAATCAATATAGAGAGTCATTCTTTAGCCGAACCAAACGAATGTGGAATACTCTACCTAATCATGTGTTTTCTCGTCGTTGTATTTAAGACCAATGTACATCAATACCTCCTTTCCTTATCCACTTCCTCACCTTCCTGTCGCACTGTGCTCTGACATTTAAGGGTGCTCTGAAATATTTTTTTGTTTGTGTGAAAAAAAAACCTGTGTATATACTCGTATGTCTCCGAAAAATATTTGAAACGTGTTTTGTTCCGTAACTAATAATAGTACTTTAATCCGAAATAAAAATATCAACACTTTTTTGAATACCTGTGTAGTTTAATTAAAAGAGAAAATGCATCGCTCTTAATGGAATATATTCAACATGTATCCGAGAATCTTCTTTAAATCGAGTGGGTTTTTTAATTATATCTCCACCTGTGCCGAGAAGAGGCTCTATCAGAGACTTGTCTAAGACATGAAGGCGGTAATCTAAATAATAACCATTATATATCACGGCTAAAGTTGGTTCAAAAGATGTCCGCTACTCAAAAGTTAGCGAAAATTGATTTGAGATTATTGATGTAAGCATAGTAATAAACCAAATGAGGTTCAGAGACAATATATAATATATCCGATGTAGACGTGCAACTCAGCTCTCTAAGTAAATCTTTATCAACCGCAGTGTATTTATTATTAAATTCCTGAAATATTAATCGCAATCAACTCATTAGACTATTTATTCATTTATCGGGTATTTATTTCGGTTTTGTGCACATTTAATACACTTTTTCATTGACAAACATACAATTACATTACTAATTAAATTGCTGTTTATCACATAACCAATGTGTTTTAATATCACGAAAACATCGGCTTTCACTCAGTGAATACTCAGTTACAAAACGTGTGTTTAAAAAACGGACAACCTATTGATATAATTAATCTAATTCATGAACGAGAACGAAGCCACGAAATAGAAAAACTGACGTGACGTGTTGTGACAATTACAACAAAGTGCAAAAAACGTGCTCACAAAATCACTTCAGTGAGGTGCAAAAACAAAGTAAGACAATTAAAATATATCACCTCAGTCATAAAAGTGAAAATTAAAACACCCAATATATTGCTAGTTAAGCACAGAGTTTTCAAAGCATCATTTGGCGCGAGTGCAAGTTTACTGACTCTTAGCCGACGATAGCCGAGTTCGAGTCGGCGTACGGAAGAAATCCACTTCGTGGTTCGTATTGCAGGTCGCCTTTGTTTTTTTTTTAATGAAAATAAACTGAAAAGAACCAGCATGAACACGGAGGAAGATAAAAACGCGACAACACACAAACGAAAAGGTACACCAAAAAACTCCGCTGTGAGGCAAGTAAAACCGCGAAATTAACAATGGAGAAAAGAGATCAGCAAATGGAAGAGGTCCATGAGCTCCCATCCCCTTCCAACTTTAACATGTATGGGGCAAACAACTCATTCGCTTCTCTTGCATCCTCAGAGCCTGAGGATGAAGAAGAGGAAATAAGTGAATAGGAGGCGAAACTTGCGAGGGCAAGAGCCCGACTAGAAGAGAGACGGCGAAAGAAAAAAATAGCGGCACTCGAAAAAGAAAAAGGCAAAAGCACAACAACAAAAGCCGAAGCCAAAAGTCGGCCAACAGCAACAGCAACCGCAACAGCAACATCAACATCAACAGCAACTATCAACACAAAATCGACCACAGCAAGCAACACAGCAGCGGCAAAGCAACAATAACAACGAATAAATAAAGATGCCACCAATCAACATCATAGATATTGAGTGTAAGGAATTGGTAGGTCTCTGTAAGCTAGCTATAGGAAACAATTTTGTAGTTAAAAGACTGGCTGGTAACAGGCATGCAATTCAAACCTATGCGGTGGCAGACCACGAAAAAATTAAAGAGGTCTTAAAAAGGGCCACCGCGGATTTCCACACGTTCACGGCGAAGCAAACAAAGAGGGTAACGGTTCTATTAAAGGGTGTCGACCCTGAAGCGGAACCGGAGGCTCAGCCTGAGAAGCTTTAAAAGTTGAGGCACGACGATCTCGAGTTTATCTCCGTAAACCCGTTCACCACAACCAAGGCAAGAAAGGAAAACCGCAAGCTACCCTTCTTTTTGGTTCAACTAACGCCCAGCAGCAGAATTGGTGGTCTAAGAAAAATTACAGTCTTGGATCATCAAAGTGTCACATGGGACAAATTAAAAAAAGGCAGAGACATCCTGCAATGTGTCCGCTGCCAAAGGTTTGGTCATGCGGCGGCGAACTGTGAAATGCAGCGCCGTTGCGTAAAATGCGGAAAAGAAGAATGCCCTCTGGGAAAAGAAAGGGTAGAAGACAAAGCCCTTCTAAAGTGCGCAGTCTAATTCATAAACGAGAACGAAGCCACGAAATAGAAAAACTGACGTGACGTGTTCTGACAATTAAAACAAAGTGCAACAACTAAAGAATGACTCTCTATAGTGTGCCGGAATGAGGGACACCCCGGTAATTATCGAGGATGTCCTAATTTCCGAGAAATAATGGCAAGAAGTGTGACCCGGCAAAAAAACACAGAGCCAGCTCATATTACAACAATGCCCGTAACATCGCAGCGGTCGTAAGTACAAGTTGCGTCGGGTGGGAGACCACCAAACCAGGCTATAACATTGGTAGCCACAAATACTCCCATACAGAGTAAAACAACATCGCAAGCAGACGTGGTCACGGTTCTGCTCAATCTACAGAGACAGATGACACAGCTGCAAAATCAAATAAACGAGATGTACTCGCACTTGCCTAATCTAAACAAAAAGTCAATATAAACCCTCTAACCACAACATCAATAAAGGCTCTTGTCGTGAATGTAAATTTACTAATAAGAACTGAGAGAAGAGCCAATCTTTTCAACCTGTTGCAAGAGGAACAACCTGATGCACTTCTGGCGGGGGAAACAAAGTTAACCAGAGACACAAGATATGGGATAAAAACTACGATATTATACGAAGAGATCGACCTAACTCCTTTCAAGGAGGGGGTGTGGCAATCTTTATTAGAAAAGGGATCAATCATAAAGTATTATATAGTGAAGATGTGCGCAGGCTCCGGGTGCTGGAAGCCTGTATCGTACGCATACCCCTTCAGCAAGAAAGGGGCTTGTATGCGATTGCGGTCTATGCACCTGAGGAGCACCAACATAACCTATTTATAGCGGAGCTCGAGACACTCTTTCGATGCTTACAATTGCACCTGGACAAAAACTACTTTATCCTAGGGGGAGATATGAACGCAAAGCATAGAAATTGGGGAAATTATATATCTAATGCCAGAGGAAATCAGTTGGGTGGTTGGTTAGATCAGTATCCTATTGAATATAGAATTAACCTGCTAGTTACCGAATATCCATCTTTCCTTAGAGGTAGATCGTTCTTAGATATCTTGCTAATTGACTCACGACTAGACTACTTAACACCAACAGACGAAACAGAAACTGTTTACGGACGATTGAATACGACAGTGACCACTGTGCATTCACGGCAGTAATGGAGCTTCCGAGTGATCTCGCAGATCTGGAGGAATTCGTGATCCCGCAACCCTACAACTACAGGGCAATGTGATGGCCGCGGTTCACCAGATCACTAACAAGAGAACCCCGTTCGAATGACTTTAATCTGCCAGTAAACAGAAACCTGACAAATGACGAAATCGACAAATACATCCAACAAATGGACGAAACCGTATAACGAACAATGGACAAAACAATTCCCAAAACAACAGTTACATATCACATAAACATGTACAGAAACACAACAATAAACTCGCTCCACAAGAAAAAGATTTATCGAAACTAGAACAATTGCACACACAGTTTACAGACAGACAAGACCAGGAGATAATATCATTGAAATCCCGAGTAAAAAACCTCCAACACTTACCTAAAGCTAACTATAGATTAGCAACAAATTTGTATCGGAACAACATAATTCGAGCTATAAAAACTAATAACCCGAATATGTTCCCACAAATAAATTAAATATTCAGGACAAAAAATCAACGCGAGATTCAGTGTCTTCAAATTCCACGTACTGAGTTAAACAAGCAGCTGCTAACCAACATTGGCATAGATACAGAGAACGCTATCCTCAATAGTGAGCTCTTCGTGATCGAAGAACCTTTGGAAAAGATGAACGCTGTGGGAGCTGTCTTTCAGGAAATGTACAAGGTGAATGAAATCATTCGCCGAAATCACGATCTGGAGGACAGAATTCTACTGAATCACCTGCACCTCCGAAATGAAATTTCACTTTGGCAATCGGAGAATCCGGGTTTTACCGAATTCAGTGACGATAATCTGTCAATTGACATTAATGCCAATGGTGAGGCTAATAGCCTTTCAATCACAAGGGAAGGAATCCAGAGTATCTTCGACTCATTAAGAAGCAAAAAGTCAGTGGGAATAGATGGAGTACCTAACATCGTACTCAAGAACCTGCCCCCAAAGGCAATAGATATATACACGGTCCTGTTTAACAACGCGTTGAATAATGCATATTATCCCGCGCGTTGGAAAACGGCTATCATTCAGCCCATCCCAAAAAGGGCAAAGACTGTACAAACCCAATGAACATGCGTTCGATAAGTTTACTCCTAAGCATCAGTAAAGTATTTGAAAAAACCATTAACAAAGCTCTGGTAAAATGGGTAGACGACAATAGCATTATTCAACAAACAACCAGTTTGGCTTTAAGGCGGGTCATGAAACCACACATGCCGCAGCTAAACTGGTCTCCGACATACAATGGAATAAATGTAGGAACCAATGTACAGGTGCCTGTCTGATAGACTTGGAAAAAGCCTTTTATACCGTCTGGATTGAAGGGTTATATTACAAACTGGTCAGACATGGCATACATAAGCCTTTACTATATGTACTTTACAATATGTTAAAGGACAGGAGGTTCGTGGGCAAAAATGGTAATGTGACCTCTAATAAAACGTATAATATCAAGAATGGTTTCCAACAGGGCGCGGTACTCTCTCCGATTCTTTTTAACAGTTACATTAGCGACTTATTAGATTCGTTTCTGCGCGCTATTGCGGACGCAGACGATCTCATTATTTACAGAACAGCTCCGAAAGTTGAGATCATAAATAGTTTAATACAGCGAGACTTCAAAAACGTGCAGCACTACTGCGATGACTGGAAACTTAAGATCAACTTCCAGAAATGTGAAGCCATCCTATTTAGAACTCCATTATATAAAGCCACGAACGACACAAGGAAAAAATGGTGAAAGCTAGTTATTGTGGGACCGCATGGAGATAAACTGGAAACCAAGAGTTTAGTTAAATACCTTGGCATCTGGCTAGATCAATATATGTATTTCAACAGACATGTAGGGGCTGCTTTGTTCAAAGCGAGGAAAACTTTTGCTATGACAAGGAGGCTATTTCACAGTAGCCAACTTGACAGCAGGGTAAAAGTCATATGCTACATGACGCTAATCAGGCCAATGCTCATATATGGTTGTCCAGTACGGTTTAACATAGGCCCAAATTTGATGGAAATGATTCGGGTGTTCGAAAGGAAGTGTCTCAGAAGTTGTCTCAGATTATATCGGACACCGGAATCGGACTATAAAAAGTATTACTCAAATGAGACTTTATATAATGAAGCGTACATAAATAGGGTGGATAATTTTATGATTAAATTAATCAGAGGACATATTGCGAGGGTAATAAGCTCGTCCAATGACCTAATTTTCGGGGCCTATTATCCAAACACTCTGTACTATGAGAGCGTGCGTCGCAACGGTTTTGTTCCACCAGATGCGTTCCTTGACTTGGACATGAAAGGGCTTATACAGGATAGATCCGGAATTCCGCTGATCGGGAATTCCGCTGATCTATCATGTAAGTAGATCATCCGTAGACGGGCGATTGTGCTACGACCGGGAAGTAACGTGCACCGAAGAAAAGCCCCTGCGCTTCAGTAGGGCTATCTCCCACAGAGACCGGGACGATAGTATTAGACAGCGTCAACAGTTTTGGTGGTTGAATGGTATATAAAGACCTGGATACCAAAGTCGGTATAGAATCATACTATCATCAGCTAGCTTACATAGACTTAGCTTTTCTAGAATTAGGGTAGTATAAGTTAAGTTAAGTGCTTTTACATAAAATTAAAAATTAAAAAAGAAAAAAAAAAAATAAGTAAGTTAAAAGTAAGTAAAATTTTAAGAAAAAAAGACAAAAAAAATTGACAAAGTTTTTCAAATTTTTCTTTATCTTTCAAATAATTATAAGTATTGCCAAAAAGTTCTGTCGCCGAAAGGCAAATTATACAAATGTTAAGTAATGTTTAGCTTAGAGCGTCTGCGAAGGACCA
The DNA here is from genome assembly GCA_963931805.1 of Microdon myrmicae. Taxonomy (NCBI): domain Eukaryota; kingdom Metazoa; phylum Arthropoda; class Insecta; order Diptera; family Syrphidae; genus Microdon; species Microdon myrmicae. Next base: position 196,479,629 of record OZ007496.1, read on the forward strand.
GTAAGTTATTATATAAGATAATTAAGCTAGAATTTAAGCATTTTTTGTCTAGCCTTTAATTTAGAAACTAAGAATACAAAAAGAAAATAAAAAATGTTTTAAAAATGAAAAATGAAATGACCAAATGAGGTTCTAGAATTATAACCCTGCTGGGAAAACCCACATCAGCCATAGTCGATCAAATTTCAGTTTTGCACAAATAGAATTCTCGCTATTTGCAATGTGTTTAATGCTCAAGAGGGGAATAAGAAAGGCCATCGGTTTATGATTCGAACGGTCGTTGTTCTTCAGTTTTTGAAACGTCACTATCGCGAAGTGGAAGAGCAGGTTTGAGTCATTATGTTTTTTAAGGTCGTTTTCACGCACGTTTATGAATCGACTTCTTGAATGACAATTATGCCCAGGTTTATTTATTCCGCCTCTAACATAAGCTACGGTACAGAGTTGATCGTTGGTAGAATCATGCTAAAGCATTGAAGTGAAGAAACACGGTATCACTATATACGACAATACGTGGATTCAAGTGGCTTTAGTACCACAGATGATCAGGTAATATTCACTAAACTATCCCAAACCAACATTTGTTTGGATACCACAAGTAATAAAACACAGTGCGAAGCCTCACTGATATTGAGACGTCAAACGTTGCTATTCTACGCGTCCTTCTTCCATATAGATTTAACTAAATTGCTATTAGTAAACAAATGATTTTTTTTTTTACAGGTACAAAGTCATGAATTATGGCGCAAGGCTAATAACTTTGCCCGGAAAAAAAAATTATTATGGAAAATTTAGCAAGCCTCGGGACTTGCTAAATAAGGCCAAGACCGGATCCCGGTTGTAGTGCCGATGATAATGATGATGAATGTCATGAATTGTTCGAAAAACTCGGTTTGCACGAAATCAGGATCAGTAAACTCCCTTAAATATTTTGGGATAAGCTGTTGATTGTATGATGTTAGTACTGTCAGAAAGGAGCTAACTAAGTTCACAGGAAAATATTCATTCATTTTCGTTATTGCTGATATTTTTACAGGATTGCAATACTCCATTAATCTACAAAGCAACACAAGGTCAACTAATGGTTTATCCCCATTCATTGATACCTCAATACCTTATGTCGGTTGTTACTATTCTCTTCTGACAATTAAATTGCAAACCCTTACCGAAACAGTCCTTCAAAACCATTTATCATGCCACTGGTTGAGACCAATGCACATGTTGAGCCTTTAATAAAATTTCCGATGAATCTTGTGGACCGCATGTCGTAAAGTTGAGCCTGCCGAAGGGCCTAATCAAAGGTAGATACATTGAATTGTATGTGCGTGCCATGCCATTGGGATCCGTCGAACAGCATTCCTAGCGCAGCAGGTGAATAGACCCTTCCGTCGCCTAGAGGGTGGGGAAGATACTTCACTCTGTAATTATGGGATTTTGTGTTCAGCCTTTTATTGCGGAGGTTTTGTCTTAAAACAAAAGCACCAGACACAACACTATCCAAGAATCAACACGAAAACCATTAACAAATAGAGATGTCGACAAGAGGTTCGAGAAAAACAAAAAACCATTAGGCACCGCGGGATCTTCATTAAATAACCGGGCACGAAGCAAAGGTATTCACCTGAATCTCCGACAGGTTCCCAGCACAAGCGCATGACTACCTGATAAGCAATTAATATGATTTAACATTCTCGGTGTCCAGAGTGCACCACAAAGAGCACTAATGCATGCCAATGTATTCAAAAGGATAAGGAAAGCAAAGGCAAAGGTAAAAGAAAAATACTTCATTCCCTAATCACCCACTCCATGGGGTGTTCCTGTTAAATATTTGTTTTCCTTCGGGTCTACCGAACGCCTTCGTCCAAGGTTCCCGTCACTGTATAACCTCTCAGCTATTAAGTTTGACGAGGGTGCACGATCAGGGTATTTCAGTAGGTGAATCGGATCGGATTGTTGACTCAGCGGATTGTCTCCGTAACGGAAGTACGTAGGATGTTAACAAGCGCCATCTATTCCAAGACAGGATTTTTTGTGTTTCCGTAAAATGTGAGTCGAATTAGCAGGTTCACTTCGGTTATGTCGACTGTTGACTTAATGACTCTGTAAATGAATCGAACCATTCAAGAATGAAAATGTGACCTGACACGACGGCCCTCTGAGGGAATAAAAAAGTCATAAACTACCTGCTGCGTTAGAACTCGGATATTTCTTTCACTAATGCTTATTGTCTGTTTGTGTGTTTACCGCAGCCCCTCGTCTCACGTACGACTATTCGAATTATCTCGGAGTACAATAGACTACTCGGGTTTATCGGTTTTCAATGGTTCACCTTCCCTGGTGGCCCGCAGTACCGTCGCCCTTCCGACTGACCTTTCATGAGACCTAACAACCTGTGCCTTGTCTAGCAATGTTAATGCGTGTTTTTCCTTTAGAGGGAAAATGTTTTTGTACATTTCTGTTTTATGATAGTGGCGCTAACAAGTAGAAGATTGAGTTTGAGGTTTCCGAGGATAAGAGAACAGCAGTCAGTGATGACGAAAGACGATTGGGGGTATCTACAACACAAGCGGACCTACAAGGAAAAAGACAAAGTCGGTTATTAAGTAATGGATTTGACAGAAATTTGTTTCATCAGTTAGGGCGCTACGTTTTTGACCATGATCGTAAAGGGACGACGATTCATTGGAGACGAGCCACTCGATCGAGCAGTCAATGGGATGAGTAAGCATGTGGCGATTAGTTTCGTTCGATTGTCCGGTTCGAGGGGAAATTTATGACACAACTCAACAAGTGATTATGATTCATGGGCGAGGAATCTACAGAAATTCGGTGATGCTGAGGGTTTTTCGTAAAACGCTTGCACGCTGTAGGGATGACTAGTAATTCAACCAAGAGAGGAACGTTGTTGGTAGGTAACCGCAGCTATGTAACTTGACCACTGCATGACTAAAAATAACTGAAGGTCACCGTAAATTATTTTGTACAAATAATAATAAATAATTTTGTAATAGTTAAAAATAGATATTAGTTATTTTAGGAAATTAACAATTAACATTATGAATTCTATTAATGCTAAGTTAATTTTATAAAGTAACATTCAGTATTTAATTTTTTTACCGAATATTCATCTTAAGCAGAGATAAGTAGTGCAATCTTTGTTGTTTTTTTTTTAACCTGGGCGATTTAGAGTTAGCTAAAAAAGTTAGTGGTAAATGTGAGAGGAAGGTGCAACAAAATACTGGCTGTTTTCACAAACTATTGACATGGACGATACTTTTATTATCCCGACGTTCTGTAGTTGGCGATTTGATGGCAACCTATTGCTGATCAGGTATCAATTTAATAATTTGAATTTAATGTTCACTACACCATGTTTCTCATTTCACATTAATCGATTGATGGTCACAAGTGAGTGCCCACTACGTGATACTCACTAACTGATGTACACTTATTGCGTTCGTCTTTTGATTACCACATTCTGTAGTTCATGGTCCCACGTTTACTAATTCATTTTGACCACCACGCATGTTCACAACTGATTGTTTACCATGTTATATATGTATATAACACACTTACTTGAGGGTGTTGGTACGGTTTTCGTCTTATGCCGGACCCTGCTGTGGGTGCTGGTGCGGCTTACGACCTATGTCGGTCCCTGCTGTGGGTGCTGGTGCGGCTTTCGACCTATGTCGGTTTCTGTTGAGGGCGCCGGTGCGGCTTTCGACCTGTGTCGGTCCCTGCTGAGGGTGCTGGTACGGCTTTCGACCTGCGTCGGCCCCCGCTGAGGCCGCTGATACGGTTTTCGTCTTATGCCGGACCCTGCTGAGGGTGCTGGTGCGGCTTTTGACCTATGCCGGTCCCTGCTGAGGGGGCTGGGGCGGCTTTCGACCTATGTCGGTCCCTGCTGTGGGTGCTGGTGTGGCTTTCGACCTATGTCGGTTCCTGTTGAGGGTGCTGGTGCGGCTTTCGACCTGTGTCGGTCCCTGCTGAGGGTGTTGGTACGGTTTTCGTCTTATGCCGGACCCTGCTGTGGATGCTGGTGCAGCTTTCGACCTATGTCGGTCCCCGCTGTGGCTGCTGGTGCGGCATTCGACCAATATCGGTTCCTGTTGAGGGTGCTGGTGCGGCTTTCGATCTGTGTCGGTCGCTGCTGAGGCTGCTGGTACGGCTTTCGACCTGCGTCGGCCCCCGCCGAGGGCGCTGATGCGGTTTTCGTCTTATGCCGGACCCTGCTGAGGGTGCTGGTGCGGCTTTCGACTTATGCCGGTCAGCCCATCTAGTGGATCCTGCGGCTGCGTTATGGCCCAGGACTTCGAAAATGAGGTATTTCCTTTTAGACCGCGGCTGCGGTAATTCTATTAACGGTGCTTGTATAATTTCGTCGATGAGCCGATGGTGTTTTTCGATAAGAAGACCCTTTTTTGTCGTTGGTTCAAGTGTTACTTTATTTCACTTCCTTGTTATATTAATTTTAATTTACATAATTTAATTTATATAATTTGATTTATATAATTTATATACTTGACGCCACACTCTGGCTGTCTGATTTCAATTGTTTTTTCCTAACGTAGCTCCCCTTTTTATATCTAATGATTCAAATCAAAAGAACAAAAAACCCCACATACATTCCCATGGTCACGGCTGTCCTCCAGACAGTCACCTGACGCCAGTCGCAGTCGAAGGCCAGGCCAACGGCGGTGAAAATCGCAGCGTTGCGAAAATTCTTTCCCCAAGGCCATGAAAACCCGGCATAAATTCAATTAGAAGGGCGAAGATCGAACAACGTAAACGCCTCAGAATGATCCACTTAGAAGCATATGATGAAGTCAACGCAGTAAGATACGCGACAATTCGGAAAGAGACAACGAGACTTTTCAAATGCAAAAAACGCGAATGGGAGAAGACTCAGATCGAACAAATCATAGCAAATGCCAGAGCAAACAACAACAGAGGTATGTATGCCGCCATAAATTGAATTAGAAATGGCTACCGAGGGAGAGCCAAAATAATCCGAGACACAAACGGCTGTCTGGTGACAGAAACAAAAAATATCGTGACAAGATGGAAGCAGTACTTTGAAAACCTGCTCAATGTGCCCAACCATCAACCACAAATAAACGCACCAAACGGTACACACAGCCGAGCCCCAGATCCCAGAGCCCTCTTTCGACGAAGGTGTAGACGCGATAAATCGACTGAAAAACAACAAGGCCCCCGGAATCGATTGCATACTGGCAGAGCTTGTCAAGCATGGAGGAGGGGCAACCACTCGAAAGATCCACCAACTGGTTAAAATAATATGGGACAAGGAAGTCATTCCCGAAGAATGGAAAACCGCAATAGTCATCCTCATTTTCAAAAAAGGCGACAGATCTGATTGCGAAAATTACAAAGGAATATCATTGCTCCCAATCACATACAAAATATTAACAAATGTCATACTGGCAAGAATCACACCGTACGCAGAAGAAATATTGGGAGACTACCAGTGCGGATTCCGTCGGAACCGGTCAACAAGCGACCAGATGTTCACAATAAGGCAACTTCTGGAAAAGAAGTGGGAATACGGAGAGACGGTTCACCAACTGTTCGTGGACTTCAAAAAAGTCTACGACTCAGTCGCAAGGCAAAGACTCTACCAAATTGTGGTTGAGCTGGGGATCCCGAAAAAATATGCCACCCTCATTCAAATTTGCATGAACGAAAACAAAGGGCGAGTTAGAGTAGAAAACCACCTCTCAGAACCATTCGAAATCCGGGACGGACTAAAACAAGGGATGGCCTCTCACTATGCCTTTTTAACCTTGTCCTCGAGTATTTTATGAGAAAGGTACAAGACGACAACACGGCCGGATCTTCCCGGAGCGGGGTCACACAAGTGCTCGCGTATGCAGATGACATCGCCGTTCTGGGCGATAATCTCGAAATTATAAGTAAAAACTGTGAAATCATCATGCACGCGGCAGAAGAGGTGGGCCTAGAAATAAACGAAGACAAAACGAAATACATGATTACAACGAGAGCAGGTGGACCTCAGAGAACACATATAAACGTCAGGGGCAAGATATTTGAAAATGTCAAAGAATTTAAATATCTGGGAACGATATTGACGACCAGAAACGAAACGTCAAAGGAAATTAACAAAAGACTGCATTCCGGCAACGCTAGTTGGCATGCAGCCAGTAAACTATTAAAATCCAAACAGCTATCACGTAATATAAAGCTCCGTGTCTATAAAATCAAAACCATGCCGATTGCTCTATACGGATGCGAAACATGGGCTCTCACAAAACGGGAAGAGAACAAATTCCGGGGTATATTTGGCGGTAAATACGGCGAGGAGTCGGGGCAATGGAGGAAACTCCACAACCACGAATTGGAAGAGCTATACCGTAAACCTACAATTGTGAGAGTGATCAAGTCGCGAAGATTAAGATGGGCCGGACACGTAGCGCGAATGGACGATGATAGGACTGTGCATAGAATTCTTGACGGTAAAGTAACGGGGAAGAGACCGACAGGACGGCCGTGACGGAGATGGGAGGACAATGTTAGATTGGACTTCGAGGAGATCGGATCGGATGATCGAACGTGGAAGGAGGACTGCACAGGACAGGGAACAATGGCGGAGCCGAGTCGGTGAGGTCATGAACTTCCGGGTTCCTACAGGCCAGTAAATCATCATCATCATCATCGGCACTACAACCGGGCACCGGTCTTAGCCTTATTTAGCAAGTCCTGAGGCTTGTTAAATTTTCCATAATGATTTGTTTTTTCCGGGTAAGGTCATTAGTCTTGCACCAGAGGCTCCCCGACGGGGAATCGAACCCTGGTCTCCCGCGTGAGAGCTGGGTATACGAGTACTAACCACTATACTATCGAGGAGCCTACAGGCCAGTAAATAAAACAAACAAAAAATAAAAATAAAAAAGGCCATGAAAACATTTCGATTCCCGGTGACGTGAATCAGATTTTCTCATAGTGTGCAGGTAGGGTTACCTGGGCGAAGATGGGGTGTCGGGTGCGATCGTCCAGGTGAGTACGTGAAAATTGCAGAATTGCAATTTAGGCGTGTGTGTGAAAATGATTTCATTCCAAGGTTAGAAAAAATGTGGGAACTAGTAGAATGCAAAATTGGAGTTATTAGGTTTGGAATGTTTCACATTGGCTTGTGCAATTTGCATGCATTCGGCTTTAGGAATATGATGATTCATGGATTTCAGGATATTATTACCATTGGTAATTTGATTTGCATGCGTATATGCGAATGTATTAGGTTGGGACATTGGGGTTTTGCGTGCAGCAGATTATAAGATGCGTATGTATGTTTTTAGGTTTGGACAAGGGGATTCTGCGTGTAGCAGATTATAAGATCCGTATGTATGTTTTTAGGTTGGGATTGATTAATGATTTTGGTTAGGGGATTGGGATTCTGTGTGTAACAGCCATTTCATGTTCATCGGTTTTACAATGGGATTCTCCATTCATAAGTCTTCATAAGGTTAACATCTACTGGTTTATGTATACCGCCTAAAAGATCGTCTCTTGAAGTTCACATGCTAGTGTTCATCACTTATTTACTTCTTGGCTTGATGTTTAGCAGTTGTTAATGTTCACTACTTCACATTCATGATTTCATCGTTTGATTGTAGTGCTCTACAAAGCCATACCAATCCCCCCCCCCCCCCCCCCCCCCCCCTACCGGTCTTGTGCGATTTCTTTCCCACCATCCCTCTATCCAAGTAGTTAGAGAACACCTGAACTAACCCTGTCCACACTCTCCTTAGATACCCCCCCCCCTTTTTCTTTTTCAGATATCTCGAGACCGAGCCCAACATCCTCACGGATGCGGGTGATTCGGGTTATGGCAAGATGACCAGAAACCAGAGACAAGATGAAGGACACATCTGTCCTTGTCTCGCCAAAGTCGGCCTCTCGCCACCGTTTTTTTTTTTTTGTTTTTTTGTTTTGTTATTTGATTCGGGGATCAGTCTCAATTCGTCCCTCGGAGGCCAATGAATTAATAAATTTAACTTAATATCAAGTGAAAAATATATATGTATATTGTAAAGTGAAAATAGTCTTATAATTAACCATCACTCCAGCAGGGCTCAGTCAGACTTCTTTTATCAACAATCGGTCGTCACTCTTCCCTCGGGTCTGAGGAAGTACGGTGGTGACCGCAACGAGCCTTCTTAGGAGCCGTCTTGAGAAATCCCTCGTCCTTTTAAGAACAAGGACACACGCTTCCTGAGATAAATACTACAACATAATGTTCAGCAATTTTTTTTTTACTTCTCCCAGAAAAGGCGAACCTATAGGGCTGAGCCAGCGTCTTGATATGCTATTTTTTTTCTCGACCGGGTCCATCAGTCAAGCTTCAAAAACGGGCAATGATTGCAACCAACCACCGACCCTATAGCTTAATGGGTGGTATTTTACCTGGCGGCAGGACTCCAAACCCGACCTACCTCTCAAAATTGTGTCGAACTACACAATAACAAAAGTCGTCAGTTGAACCTATGTTTGCAAGACACAACCTCCTTACTAACCCAGCCATTGAGACAGCGATTGATGTTCACCATTTGATATGCCCCAATTGTCCTTATCTTCTACACTTGGGGTTCATAATTGGATGTTTACCATATATTGTATACATTTTGATATTCTTCACCCTACGTTCCTCATCTGATGAGCATCATTTGATATACATCACATAATCTAATGTGGTCCATTAGTTGATATTCTGTTTATTTATATTCGCCACCTGGTGGTTGTCCCATGTTCAGTAATTAATTTTCACTGATTGCTGTTTTATACTCTGCAATCAAAATTTGATGTTAATCACATGACGCTGTGGCGTTTCTAACAGATACACACACAGTATATAGGCAAATAGTGAAGACCAACACAGAAAGAAAATCGAATAAGCTGAGCATCAGCCGTATACCAAACAATAAAATAGTAATCCCACATCAGTTGAGTGTGCTTGAGTTTATAAATCGAATTCGTGCAGACTCGGCAGTGGCCTGATGTTATGAGCATTGGTTCCGTTTTTTATTAATTCTAACCTGATAGCGTCGGTTCAAATCACATGTTCTTCACTTCGTCGCAAACACTAAAACACCACTTGTTATACTTCACCCGACGTTCATCAGTTGACGTTTACTATTTAATGTTCCTCGCATGATTGATGTTCATCAATGCTCACAATGTTATATTTTTTATTTTAATTGAGTGGTATTCTCCAATTCGCGAAAGGAGTGGCAAGTTTGCACTTACCACTTGATGTTCAACAATTGGTATTGAAAGCTTCCAATATTTGGTATTATCAACATTGTGTTTCACTTCACTTTAATTAACGTTTATGACTTTGTCTACACTACTTGATATTCTCTGCTTCGTATTCACTGGTTAGTATTCCCTGCTTGGTGTCCCCAACTCGATGTTTCCTCCTTGGTGTTCCCTATTTGGTGCTTTCTATTTGGTCTCCCGTATTTGTTGTTTATTACCAATTATTATATACGAACTGGACTGAAAAATTCCCGACCTCAACGTGAAAATAGTAGCACTCGTCAATAAAAGCTAGTGAATGTAGTAGGGTAGACCTATATAATGCCATGAGAGAATTCGACATTCCAAACAAATTGATACGACTTTGTAGGTTGACCATGACCAACGTAGCTAGTCAAGTAAAAATAGCGGGATTGCTGTCCAAACCAATAAACATCTATAATGGACTCCGACAAGGGGACGGTCTGGCCTGCCTCCTCTTCAACCTGGCGTTGGAGAAAGCGTGACTCTGGCGTTACAACAAGAGGGACTATTGTCACCAAGTCCAGCCAGATACTTGCCTACGCAGATGATATCGACATCACGGTAGAACCGAATCGGCGGTACAGGAATCCTTCACATAGATCGAGCAGGCGGCACAAAAACTGGGACTGCACATTAATGAGGGAAAAACAAAGTACATGGTGGCAACTTCTGCGAAGAGAAGACCTAACGTTGGTCAAACTATCAGGGTAGTGGAGCACGAAATTGAAGTAGCGCAATCCTTTAAGTACCTTGGGTCAATAGTATCAGCCGATAACAATGTGGAAGAAAAAATACGCGAACGGCTGATCAAATCCAACAAAGCCTAATATGGTCTATCAAGGCTCCTTAAATCCCGAAATTTATCCAGAACATCCAAGCTGCTACTGTACAAGACCATGGTCTTACCAATACTCATATATGGATCCGAGACCTGGGTGCTTAATAAAAGACACTCTGAACTCTTAGCCGCGTTCGAGAGAAAGGTCTTAAGGAGAATTGTTGGCCCCGTATGTGAGGGAGGACCATTCTGGAGACGCTATAGCCATGAGTTGTACGCAATCTACCTTGAAGCAAATATTGTAAGAAAAATCAAGCTCGGTAGACTCCGGTGGGCGAGACACCTAGCTCGAATGAGCGAAAAGGAGCCTGCCCGGAAAGTCCTTTGTGGCAGGATGTATGGAAGGAGACAGCGCGGCAGACCTTGTCTGCGATGGAGGGATGGCGTAGACCAGGACACCCAGAGCCTGGGAGTGCCAAACTGGATGACATCGGGTCGACATCGGGACCGACATTTGTTAAATAAGGCCAAGACCGGATCGAGGTTGTAGTGCCGTTGATGATGATGATGATGAAGACTCAATATTTGTCTTATGAGCCGGTGCAAATTCAAGTTATAATAGAACAATAAGGTGATTCATATAGTAAATTTAAACTATGCCGAGTGGTTAGCTTTGAACTACGCCAGTTTTCAAGCTATAATAACGAGCGTTCACCACTCTCAAAATACAAGGTGGCGCAAAGTTAATCTCCCTATCGGAAGATGTTATAATTTTTGCTATCGGCGTCGTACGTGAATCATATTTGACATTTGTGAACTAGACAGCTGCAGTAGACAAACAAATAAGCAATGGAGTGCTATACTCCACAAGACCGTGGAATAATTGTGTCGATTTTTGGAGGACGATTTTGTGTCGAAAATCATCCTGAGCGACGAGGCACATTTCCACTAAAGCGGTTATGTCAATAACCAATATCCATTTTCGCTTCTGGGGCACTGAAATTCCGCGTGTGATGCACAAAGAGCCATTACATCCACTCAAAGCCACTGTGTGGTGCGGAGTTCCCGCAGGAGGAGTGATTGGGGCGTATTTTTTTGAGGACGCCATCGGCAATACGGTCAATGTTACTGCTGAACGCTACATGGCAATGATAAACGAATTCTTACCGCCGGAATTGGATGAGCGGAGCTTGGTGAACATGTGTTTTCAACAAGACGGTGCAAGCGCACACACAGCAAGGGCCACAGTGGATATTGTGAAGGAAGGGTTTTCTGGTCGCGTAATCTCCCGTTTTGACGATTTGGCATGGCCAGCAAGATCGCCCGATTTAACCATCACAGATTTCTTTGTTTGGGGCTACTTGAAGTCACGGGCTTATGCCAACAAGCCTCAGACAATCGCAAGCTTTAAGGAGAATATTCGACGGGAATGCGAACAGGAAAGCTTGCGGAAAGTTGGGGCGACTCTAACAGATACACACACAATTCACAAGCAAAATAGTGAAGAGCAGCGAACGAAAAATCGAATAAGAAAATACATCAGAGCCGTATACCATAGCGATAACACAAATAAATTCACATCAGTGGAGTATCATCATCATCATCGGCACTACAACCGGGATCCGGTCTTTGGCTTATTTAGCAAGTGTCGAGGCTTGTTAAATTTTCCATAATAATTTATTTTTACGGGCAAGGTTATTAGCCTTGCGCTTCAGTGGAGTATAGTCGAGTTCAAAAATCAAAATTCAAAAATCGGCCAGTAGCCTGATGGGTAACGCTTAGGTTCAATTTTTGGTGATTCAAACTGTCATAGCGAATCACACGTTCGTCTTCACTATTATTTCAAACGCTATAAAGTCAATGAAAATGCGATAAAACGGGTACAAATGGGTATCAACCCTGGCGGGAGCCACTTGAGGGATATCATCTTTTCCACTTAACAGAATAAGTTGTAAAGGTCCAAATAAAGATTTCCATCACTTTAAATCTTTTTTTTTATTTATTAAAAAAGTATTTCAAAAACAAAATTGGATGATTCATTTTGCACCATCTTGTATTATAACAAGGCTGCGAACTGAAATATTGTGAATAATTTCGATGCTCGGAAACAGAAATATGATGTTTTTACTAAATATCATTTTCCCGAACTCGTTTGTTCGTAATTTGTAAAACGTCAATAATATTTAAGAATATAATAATAATGTATATAATATTTAAGAATATAATAATAATGTATATAATAATAACTAATAACTAATAATAACTAATGAACATCGTTTCAACTTGTAATTAATCGGTGAAAAATCACAGCAATAAAAAAAATGTCTATTTTTTGTTTTGTATTGGCAGTGATTGGTCAAATACAATTAATTTTTATAAATTCCAGTTCGAATTGCTATTTTCATAACGAGGTATAATGTATTAACCTCTGTTTGGCTGAACAACTAATATTTTTTAAACAGTCGTTCTAAGTGGATCCATCCCATAGTTTTATACAGCAAATTTCGGGGATCTAGGTGTTCCGTACTCAGGCCACACAAGTGGGCTACTAACAACATTAGTTGACGTAATAGAAAATATTTAAAACACACTTCGAAACGATAGGAGACTGACGTTCATGAACCTTATCGCCGCCCAGAACCTATTAACTAAGGCGGAACTTATCTATAAGAAAAAGAAGGTCGTCGAACCTTTTTATTAATCATAATTCAAGCGCAAACAAAGTGTTTGACCTTAAAACCACCGCGATCTAGTGTGAATTATAAGAGCTACGAACTATTATGACTTCTCTACTCTTTTGTTATGTATATAGCTACAAGCAATTCCAGAGGTTTGCCTTGTTAACATCTTATGCATCCTACTCATGTCCTTCTAAATCCAATGTTTATGTGTTGATTGGACGTACACCTTGACAGTTTGCTCCTCGGTGATTGGCCTTAAAGTCTTCTCGATATTTATGAACATATCGCAAGAATTTGTTATAATACAAAGTTTAGGATTAACATACATCTCCATATTTATTCCGTTATAAACTAAATTTTTAATTGTTGCGTTTGTCTCTCCAAGATCAAGTTCACGCTCAAAATGGCTAAGAACCCCAAAACGAGCTATACACATCTTCACATCAGTTTAATCCGAGATAAGCTCTCATAATTCCCCAACCGAAACTCCTCTGCCAATAGTCATCAGATAAAGTGTTTTCACCTACAGCTACAAACATCTACAACCAACCACAATCATCGCCCTCTAAGTAGTCGAGGAACTTGACTTTCCAGCCGCAGAATCCAACTTTGAATTTAAGCGCCGTTTGGTACAACGAAATGAGATTCCGTCATAGATTAACAGCAGGGCTGAAGAGGATCCAGCCCCCTCGCTTCTGACATCGCCCCATCTAATATTCAATCCGTGTTAGACGTAACAAAATTTTTATGCAAATGTTCGATTGCGTAGATACTTTACGAGCGACGACTTCGGAAAATATTTTACAGTCGCATTCCGCGATTTCTTTACGACAAGATGATTTTCTAGATTCTTTCTCAAGGTTATCGTGGGAATTCCGTACTTTTATTTCGAAGTTGTTTTTGTCGTTGGATTGTTATTGTTCTTTTTTTTGTGGTTGGGCTTTAATTTTATTTCGTTATATGAACTTTTATTTCGATGGCGGATATAACACTTCGGCACACGCAGTATTTATCTTTGGCCAGTTGGATGGTTGCAAAGATTTCCGTCGAAAACCGGATACGGATTTGGCCTTTGAATGTCGGGTAGAAGCAGTTTTTGAGCAATTATCCACAACTGGCGCTTGGAACTGTTTAGTGAGAATTAAGTTGCTAAGCCTATTAAGATCGAAGAAGATTTATGGTCGGGGCAAGAATTTACGAGCTCTGTTTCCAAGTGAATGCGGAATCATCTGACAATTATTGGATTATGCAAATCGAGTAAAAGATTAGAAATTGTAAGCCACTGGCGAAAGCTATTTGTAGGTATTCTATAGTCGTATATATATTATGAGATTCACATGTATCGTTTGTCGGAATAGGGACCTGTCATTGACGCATTTTTAAGGACTTAAGTAAAGATACCATAAAACGGGGCTAAGTCGTTGTTTGTTTTAGTTTCTACATCTTCTTTTATTACTAAATAATAAAAGACCGCAAAAATTATATAAAAACTTTAGTCAAGCACTATATATACCGGGTGACTATATTAGAGGTAGAGAACTTAGATTAACTTTCTGACGAAATATGTAGTCATGGCTTTTTAGAAGGCATTCTAAGATTTGAGAAAACATGTTTTAATGATGGATACCTTCCACACAAATTGATATTCGTCCGTAGAAACCCCATGATAACAATACATTGTTAGATACAGGAACTACTCGTTGTTACGTGTCAGAAAAAAAAATCTTAAGAGGTTCTTTAACAGCTGCGAATTATTAAAATGTCTCTGAAGTTAGCTTAAAAAAACGAATATGTACGTGTAGATCCATTTCATATTACAAATCATGCAACACAAACATTCTAACTTCGAGACCATAACGGCCACTACCTTCAGAGATTTTACCAATCACAATTCAAAAGATGGGCCAGGTCATAAAGTGTAATTAAGCCTGTTGCGATGTGAGCGAATTTCTGGACAACAGAAATGTTCACAATTGGGGTGATTATGAAAAGTTTCATTGATTCATATACCTCGACAGGTCCTCAAAACCACTGAATTTTACATTGCTGAGCCCAGCTGGGAAGGTATTGGAGATCGCCATACTTTCGAAACTGGAGCGGTATACGGAGGAGGACTGTGGGGGTTCTTTAAAGTCTTCTCCAAGAACCCGCCACTTCCTCAACTTAACCTGCCTTTTCCCTCAACCAGAAGACACCATACCGACCTGCAATTTTGGGCAGCGTAAGCTCCCAGCGGCATTTTTCACACCTAAAAGGAAATCTCTCCGACGGCATACATAATTCCGAACTTTTCTGGTTCATGCTCCATGAACCTTTGGCGGTGAGCAGGTTGATTATTTAACTTTGGTGAATGTATCTGTCTATAATTGGTGCAGTGTTCCGCCGAACACTGTTCGCAAGAAGGAGAGAATCACACTGGAACACGGACAAGTTGTCCGTGAACGAAACACTGAGAAGTTGTTTTATTTACAAACGTCCTTTATTATTTCTCTTTGTTTGTTCTGGGAAAATTAATTACATCGGTTTTGATTATAATTCAACGTAGGTGAACTCGATAAATAGCAACACAATGTCTGCCCCCGAATTTTACTTTTTTTTTTGGTTCTTTAGTTCTGATTTTACTATTCACGTTACTAATTTACACGTCGCGATTAACAACTCGACTGACACCAACTTCCCGTCACCCAACAATGGTGGTTTTGTACACCTCCTCTTTCTAATTCTATATGTCGACTCCCTGGTGCTCGAAATAAACTCTTCAATCCGGAACCTCAATGTAGACCAACTGTCTGCCCACACAGATATCCGGATTCAAAACTGGTATATGTATCTGTACAGAAAAATTTCCGCATTCGATCTGCTAACAGAATTTCCGAAATCTCTGTTAGCAGCATGCTATTTCATCCCAGGGGTAATTTCTTATTTTCCTGAAAGGAGAAAGTCATTCCTTGCATACATCATTATCATTGCTGATAGAATTTTATTTCCACGGCCTACTGTGTACACAGAACATCTGGCGCCCAGACCGGAGATATTCGGCGATTGTTTGGACGTACAGTCCGTGGGTCTTATTTGACTTGGCGCCCGAAATCGAAATCCCTTAGGTCTTTCTAATGGTGTGAAATTCTATCGTGACCGTGGGACTGGAGTATTGCCTTTGTTGGCTTAACTCCTCAGAAACAATCGGATATCTCGTTGAGATATTATTGATTGCGATAGGTCGTGGCTGCCTTCTGTTGTTCAACGGATTTGGGTGGTCCTTGCATTATATTACCCGCACGTGCATCCGTTGATCGGCTCATTCTTTGGTGATAGCAATTCTTTTCTATCGATACTCGGAATTGCCGGTTCGATGAGATGTTTCTGGGCGCAGGCAGAATGTATGGCATTTTTGGGAATTGCTTTTAGGAGTAGGATGCATGGATGTTTATACCTTTGTTTCAGGCATGATGAATCGCAAATTGTTGAGCTTGGCATCAAAAGCTTTGAGACGTTCAGTTCCTTGCTTTTTAGTGTCTGGCTCAACGTTGGCTAAATGTTTCAGGTAGGTGTGTTCCTTGAAGGGTGGGAACCTTACCTGCGCGGAATTGTGCGTTCGTATAACGCTACAAACCAGTTTACATCTCCTATCGGCTCAGTTTGTCATCAACTAACGATAAACAAACGCTGGCCAGCGTATTGCGGACACAGCTGCAACCGATATTCCCTTCTATCATACATAATTGTATATCTTATCTATACCCTAAGGTTCGCTGAGTTGCGACCAATTTACTAATTATTATACAACCGAGCATTTGATTTGCGCATGAACATGATCATTTGTTTACCCACGTTCACGCCCCATGAAGTCCCATCATCTAACCAAACAAATAACCCATAGCCACCGTTGCTGAGTTTTCTGTGGACTTAACGTCCATGAACAATTTTCCCTATTCTGCTATAGAGCCATTCGGCTAAAGCAATTAGATTCCCAATCTCTGGTTGAACTGTCGTCACCAGCAGATATCGCCTACAACGGCATTTCCCTGGAATCTTAAATACAATGACGACCCTTGGCAACATAGGCACATCGTGAACATTGTGCATCCCATCATTGGACCAGTGAAATAGCGTTTTTGTTTAGTTTGAAGCAAAAACCTATTTTCGTTCCCAGGCGTACATCATCAACGATCTATGACCACATCGCCGCGGCCCCTGATGATCGTGCCTTGTTTGATCAGGTGTCCGCTGATCATTGTCTGCATTGCAGGGCATCAAACTTGCCTATACGTTATATGAAAATTCTCCCATGCTCGATCACGATTGGCCGCCGCCAAGTTGATTGTTTCGCTCCTCTTCCATCGAGGCAATTCACCACAATTGAATCTGACGGATATGAGTTGCAACGGGGAGTCTAATTTCAACCGTCAAATCGCGGACACGCGTCACCGTGGAGGCGTTCAAAGAAAGAAATCATAAAGCGTCGAGTAAAGGAGTCAGAGTTCGCCAGCCGGTTCAGTGATCCATTATTGTGATACTTCCTACTGTGTCGGAACGAGTTGGTTAGTGAGGAAGACGATATCGGGAATGAATGTTCAGTTTTAAATAAAGAAATTCGAATAAAAAACTCATTACGTCGTACGTTCTTTTAGTGATAATAAGTTAAAATTTCATAAGACAGGCTTATCAGATTGCAGATTGTGAATGTTAATGTTCAAGAAATCCCGATTAACCCACAAACGTTGTCCGAACCAGTGTATTGGCTTAAAATAAATGTTGTCCGAACCTATGTATTGTTTTAAAGATAAATGTTCCCGAATCAGAGTTATTGTTTCATAAATAAAGAAATTAAAAGTATACGACAAAAAAATCGTCCAGCGCCTTTTACTTGCTGCATAATTGTGGGAAGAGTTATCTTCAGTATATGTTGGGGAAGTTAGTGAATCTAGTGCCCGTGTGTTGGCACAATACTTAAATCCCACAGGACCCGCACAGATGCAGTTGGGTTTCAGACAGAAAAGCAGTACAGTGAATGCAACCGCCTAATTGTGCAAAATCGCCGATAGAGTGCCGATGAGATCCAAGTGACGTGATCCCATGAAGCAGTATTGCACCGTCATCACGTCAAGAATGTATTTGACTCAGTCGGTTGAAAACACGTAATAAATGCGCTGCAACAACTGGAAGATACAGGCTACTTCCTGAAGACCGTGGTCCCATATTTCACAGACATGTTGCTATTATACGAAACAGAGGGTAACCTAAGAAAACCACGTGGAAAGAGTGGAGTACCAATGGGCTCCTTACTTGGACCTCTCCTATGAAACGTGATGTAAGACGAGGCACTAAATATTACATAAACAGACCACCGGGGGTGGTTGCCATGGGCTACGCGTGCAGTAAAGCATTCTCCAAGAAAGCTGTGGGAAATCGAATCAGGCTATAAAAATCGGATCCGATTTAGCCTCAAAAATGTTGGATTGCAGCTATCAGAGAACAAAGCAGATGCGGTTTTGATATCTAGCCGCAAAAAGTTAGAACGAATTAACAAATTAGCCTACGAGTTGGGGGACACATAATCGAATTCAGTCCCTGCATAAAATATCTAGGGCTTATACTCTATCACCGCTCCTCGATAGTATAGTGGTTAGTATACGCGGCTGTCACGCGGGAGACCGGGGTTCGATACCCCGTCGGGGTGCCTCTGGCGCAAGACTAATGACCTTGCCCGGAAAAATCCAATCATTATGGAAAATGTAACAAGCCTCAGGACTTTCTAAATAAGGCCAAGACCGCTTCCCGGTTGTAGTGCCGATGATGATGATGATACTATTTCATCGCATTAAGCACCACATGCGCTACACGCCAAAGAAGGCAGCGATAACACATGCAATACTAGAGAGAGTGATGCGGAGGGGATTTAAAAATCGGACAAAATGTTCATAACTTCTGTGAGCAAATCAATCCGCCTGTACGCAGCTCGAATATGGGCCAAAGGAAGCGTCTGAAACTCATGTACCAACCCTATGGAATCCGTCCAGAGAAGAGGAAACCTGAGAATCTGTAGACCCTACAGAACTGTGTCCACCGAAGTGGCCGCGGTAATTGCGGGTCAAGTGTCCATGGATATAGAAACGAGGTCAGTAGCAGAGATATACGACCTGCCCAAACTGAGCGCATGAGATTCCAGTGCATAGAAAGCCTTAGTCAATCCCAACAAAAATGGGACGCATCCGTCACAGGAAGATGGTTACATGAAACTATCAATCATCATCGGCACTACAACCGGGAACCGGTCTTGGCCTTATTTAGCAAGTCCTGAGGCTTGTTAAATTTTCCATAATGATTTATTTTTTCTGTGCAAGGTCAGTAGTCTTGCGCCAGGGGCTCCCCGACGGGGAATCGAAATGAAATTATACCGAACATCAAAGACTGGACAAACAGACCACACGATGAGGTAGATTTTCACATGTTCCAATGTCGATAAAGGCATGGGGGCTTTGGACAATACCTGCATCGATTCAAGCACAATGAATACCCGCCACTGCCCGTCCTACAGCGGATGTGTAGAAAACGTGAAAAACATCTTAATTGTATGCGGTGGATTCCAGGAAGAGTGCAGCACACTTGCTGCGCAATTTAATGATGCAATAGACACAACTTGCATAAATGCGCTTATGTTAGGCCCAAAGCTGGCACAAGGTTTTTTTAGGTACCTCCTATCCTTTAATTTTTCAGATATCTTGAGACCGAGTCCAACATCTTCACGAATGCGGGTGATTCTGGTTATCGCAAGATGACCAGTAGCCAGAGATAATATGAAGGACACATTTGTCCTTGTCTCATTTAAATCGGCCTACCGCCACGTCCTCTTTTTTTTCGATTCAATGTCCAATGGTTGTGGTCGGCAACGAATAAAATGAGAAGAATTGCATTCAGTGTCCAATGGACACAAACTAATAAAGTTAGAAGTGTTGCGCTTAGTGTCCAATGGACATCACGGAGTAAATCAGAAATATTGTATCCAGTCTCCATCTGTGTCCAATTGTCGTGGACATTAACTGATGAAGTCAGAAACATTATATCCAGGTTCGATTTCAGACCAACTTCGGGTTTTTACCTCGAACAACGGTTTTATAATATAATTAATATCGGTTACTAAACCCCCCCCCCCCCCCCCCCCCCTCACAACAAATGCTTAAAATCCTGGCATCTGCATATCCTTCCCCATTACCAAAATATCAATTTACCAGTACAATAGAAAATCCCCATCATGCAATAGACAAAAATTAAAATAAAATAACCTCTAGAAGGATTGTTATAAAATTAATTATAACAATTTAAAAGGTGTCTTAAAAACGAGTAATGTGCGCGTGCGAGTGTAATCGAACTGTAGATTGATAGAATCGCTGGAGGCAAACGGTGGCTCCAAATTCCTTGGCCACCTGTGATTTTAGTGCTACTGTGTATGCAGGTGCGGAGCTCCATCTGTCCGGATCTAATTGGATGACATCAGTTTCAAAGCCACGAGAACATACTTCACCCAGGACAAGACCAATCAGGGGTAAGTTCGGTGACAGAAAAAAAAAACAATTGTTATAAAATTAATTATAACAGTTTCCACTCTTTCCTTTGGGTGGAGGAAGCACGGTGGTTGACCACACCGAGCAACTTGTGAGGGATCTGACAAAGAGACCTTCCTCGATTTGAGGACAGGGAGATATCCTCCCAAGAACTGCTACAACAGGGGGGTGGAACTTCTTTAGGTGGCTAGGTGTTGGGACCCAATATTAGGCCTTGTATATATAAAACGAGAACACAGTTTCTATTCCCCTGTTAATCTGCTTTGTTGACGCTGAGGGCTCGAAGATCACGGTTGACATGTGTAGTGAAACTATTATACCCCCCCCCCCCCCCCCGCGGTCAAAAAATGAAATTTAATTTAAAGCCACAATCCTGAAACTTAATTATTCAAAATGAAATAAATGTATTGTGACGCATATGACATTCAGTACTAGAATATTTGAGAAAGTCCGAAACAAAGTACTAGAATATTCTATAAAGTACTGGAAAACTGGAGACTAGGAACAGTAGAACATTCAAGGGTATGGAACGGACGGAAACGAAACGCCGAATCAGAATGAGGGAACGGTATAAATACGTCGCACACAGATCATGGGGACGAGTAAGAAGCAGAAAGTGAAGCAAGCGATAAGTGCGGTAGTAAGAAGTAATAAGTAGAAAGTAGTAAGTAAGAAAGTGAACCAAGCGATAAGTAAGAAGTAAAAGACGGGATAAGTACGGAAGCGATAAGTCAAGAAATCGTTGCGTACGGTAAAAGTAACGGTTATGATTAACGGACTAATAAAGTGTTATATTAATTCAAAATCGATTTAACGGCTCTTATTTATTTTAAATAATTAATACAGCGAACCCTAAGCTCGCTACAATATGAAATAAATCAAAACGGTGATTAAGTTAAATTTAGACATTGCCGTCCGAATCCTTTGAATTCCAATTTCTCGTTTTTACAAAGACTTAAATATGTCGTTTTATTACAGTGGCGCACTATAACATAGACGTTCATGCAATGTCACGTCTACGAAACTATTGTAGTTAAAGACGTGAAATAAGATAACGATAAAGATAAATCTGGTTGTGAATATTAGAAAGTCACAGAGGGGAAGGAAAGAAACCTAAAAGGAGTCTCAACACACTATTACTGCAATATACACTTTCCTTTGAAATGACCTTCACGTAGGTAGGGATTCTGAAGAGCGTCATTGGTACGCCATTTATACAAATAGTGAGAATGTTCCTTAAAGCAGGTTCACATTTTACGGACGATGTTCCATGATTGTATCTGTATTCATAAATGACAACAATATTAGAACACATGTTCCATTTATAAGTCAATTCGTGTTTGGTTTAAAATATGTGCATTGTCGGAATTTCAAAAATATCCAAAGGGAAAAAAACAAAAACATCTGAAAAGGAAAAAAAAAAACGTCGAATTGTAATACTCACGGATCACTTCAGGTTTTGCGTCGAAAAACAAACTCAATGCTAAACACGGAAACAGGTAAATGTATTAGGCGCTTGTCTACCCATTATTTAATATAAATATTAATTCTACCATTACTTTAATTTGAGGTTCGTGTTCTCTCCTCATCTGTTTAATTTAATTACTAAACCTACAGGTGATTGAACAAATCACTCGCTGTAGTATATTTCAATGTTCTCCATTAGATCTTCTGTTATAAGACCATTTTGTGGAAGCATTTGGACACACGCAACAGACATAGAAGGCATCTTCTAGGCGGCTACAATACCTTTCATTTAAGGCTTCCCATGTCACGGACGGTGTGTAGTATTCAAAACATTAGTTGTAAATGAAGAGGAACAAGGAAAATTAAATATTTGAATCGCATTAACCAAACCAACAACATTTTATTGCTATTGACTTGGCAGTATAGGAGAAGATGTTAACTGTTTGGGGATAGTCACATGACCGAATGAGTAACACATAGATTCGGGTTAAAAGGCGTTGTGGTAAAATTCAATTTGATTTTGGGAAACCATGTTTCATACGTAAAGTATTTTTGTTCAAAATATCAATTGGCTCTGTATGGGTGCGAAAAACTGTGGTAAGTAAAAAATCGGTGATGACTATTAAATCGCCGAATGCATGTATTCACTACGATACACAACAATCGGCCCAACAAACAAAACAATGGGTTGGTTGTATCGGCCGGCCGGAAAAGCCCTGTTCAGTGATTTTTTTTTCACTTTGACTAGATTAATTGAACGATACACTCAAGGAAAAATGACTACATTTAAAAAGAAATGCGTTGTTTCTGGCACCATCACGGCATTGACAGCAACAGTAAAACTCAACGAATTATGGTTTGATCCATTAGGCATCTGACGTTTTTTTTTTATAAAAGGTGACCCAGCGAGGAAAAGTTTCCATCAAATGAACGACGCATATAAATCGTATCATAAGAAAAAGTAAATGTTGATGCCGTTCAGGTGAATACGTATTTTAGTATATATGTTATATAATTAAAGTTCAATTAATTATCACTCCCCCTTTGAAATAATTAACATCTCGTGTCTTTTTATACATATCCTTCCCTTCCCTACAAATCACTAATTTCCCTTTACAATGGAATATCCCCAAATACAATAGTAGATAATTTAAATAAAACTAAACCCCATTTAAAACCCCACTCACATTACAATAGTCATTTTCCTTTTATTAGCCATAGTCGCCTCCTATTAGCCAATTCCGGCCGCTTCCTAGAAATATCTATCGTGGAAGCGGAACGAAAAAGGATATGTGGCGAAAGACACGAGATTGCTTCCTTCTTGTTAATAGAGTCACGGTAGCGAGTGGTTGTGCGGTGCGCTCCTACCTAATTTAAATATTGTTTTCGGATTAGCGACAGCGGGCAGTCGTGTGTCGTCAATGCGCCCGGGGTGGGTTAATAGAATAGAAAATGAAATAAAATAAAAGAAAAATAAATAAAACCCAATTAAATGTATTAAATTAAAATTAAAGAAAAAGACTAGTGTAGTTTCGTGTAGTTTCGTGGAATTTTAGAAAATGAAATAATATAAAAGGAAAAGAAATAAAACCCAATTAAATGTATTAAATTATAACTAAAGAAAAAGACTATCCAACAATCAAGACACACAGGGAAAAACACTATCCAACAATCAAGACACACAGAGGTAAGTTTTGTGTGATAAATAAATAAATGTTAAAATTAAACTTTAACATATACAGAGTATCTCGTAACGTAATATCTGGTGTTTATCAAACACTGAAGTTGGCGCAGGGCAAAGTTAGTGATTGCCTTCAACCCGGCAAAGGCAAGGACGATTCTTGTCCCTGTTCAATCCAAGTTCACATGCAATCTTCACGTGACACCCCTGGATAGCTACTTTGGCACCCGCCAAGTATTGAACCAATGGGTGCAGTGATATCCTGAGAAATGTTGGCGCAAGATTAATAACCAGGCCCGTAAAAATGAATTATTATGGCAAATTTAACAAGCCACGGATATAGACCGGATACACGACGACGACCACGGAAACGAAAATGGCTAAACGATTTGAGAATTTTTACATGGAACGTCCGCTCACTATACAGAGCTCGAGCTGCACAGCAGCTAGACGATGCCCTGTCCGCATACAAGGCTGATATAACAGCATTACAAGAAATAAGACGGACAGGGAGTAGTGTTATTCAAAGAAACGAGTATGACATTTATTACAACTGTCATGCAAAACATCATGTGCTCGGGGTAGGCTTTCTAGTCAGCCAAAAACTGAAGCCTGCCATCATCGGCTTTAATGCAATAAATGAAAGGCTATGCACTCTTCGTGTACGAGGCAAGTTTAAGAACATAAGCCTCATAATCGTTCGCGGACCTACAGAGGAGTAACCTGGCGACGAAAAAGATGAATTCTACGAGAACGTCGAACGGTCCCTCAATGCACGCCCAAGATACGGTGTGAAAATCGTTCTTGGTGATTTGAATGCAAAAATAGGTCGGGAGCCGGTTTTCAGGCACTACACAGGTTCTCATAGTTTGCATGAGAACACTAATGACAATAGACTACGAATCATCGAACTGGCAGCATCGAAAAACTTGGTCCTTGCGAGTACCAGGTTTTCGCGTAAAGATATCCACAAAGCCACCTGGATATCACCTGATGGAGCCACACGCAACCAAATTCACCACGTGTTGATAGATCGCCGCCACTCCTCGAGCCTGATGACGGTACGAACGTACCGAGGCGGCAAAGTCGACTTGGATCACTATCTTGTTGGTACAGTTTTCCGAGCGCGGATTGCCTTACGGAGACGTATTGCATCCGCGGATCAGGTTCGAATCAGCACGGCTGCCCTACGCAATGAGAATATCAGTAACACCTTTGGTCACGACTTAAGAATATTGTCATTAGTACTGCCAACTCCATCTTAGGCACTAGTCGTAGAGATCGGAACGACTGGTTTGATGATGAGTGGAAACTAGCGACTGAACGTAAGAATGCTGCATACCGGGCAATGCAGCAGTCTCATAAAACCCGGGTACGCGAGGAGAAATACAAAGAGCTCAGAAGAACTAAAGAAAGACTTCACAGACAAAAGAAAAGTGCCTGGGAAAAAATCCTTGTTTGTGAAATAGAGAAAAGTAGAGAGCGACGTCCGCGCCAGGCGCGGAAGTTCTGCCAAATAATCCGCTGTATGACGCACTACACACCACGCTGCACTTATTGCAAGGATAAAGAGGGTAATCTGACGACCGATCCTGAAGCTATTCTGGAGCGATGGGAAGTGTACTTCAAAGAATTGCTAAATAGTCAGCTCACAGAAGAATTGGAGGCTACACCAATGCAAGATCAAGACCAAATGCTGCCGCCACCAAGCATTGAGGAAACATTAAACGCCATTAGACCGCTCAAATCAAATAAAGCCCCTGGAGCTGATCAAACAAGGAGGGACAGCGTTACATCACGCAATTCATGAGATCGTGGTGCACGTAAGGGAGCCGGAAGATTGGGGTCGCGGTATACGAGGGTTGCCTTTTATATTTCGGGATTAGTGAACAAAAATAAATATTGATCATCGAAAATCACTTTATTGTTTTTCAAAATATTCCCCATGAAGATCTATACACTTTTGCATGCGTTTGAACCAATTGTCGAAGCACTTTTGCCACTATGATTGAGGTATCTCCAACACATGCATTCTGAATGCAGCAACCGCTTCTTCAGGTGTCGAAAAACGTTGACCTCTCAGTTTGATTTTTACGTACGGGAATAAAAAGAAGTCATTCGGTGCCAGGTCAGGACTATATGGCGGATGACCCATCAAATCGGTGTTTTGGGTGCTCAAAAATGCAGTTGTCGCAGCCGATGTGTGAGAGCTCGCATTGTCGTGGTGAAGAGTGATCCGTCTTCGGCGGTTGGTTTTCCTGATTTCTTGGAAGACAACTGGCAAACAAATGGCTGTGTACCACTCAGAATCGACTGTTCTGTGTTGTTCTAGTGGTACGGTTGCGACATGTCCAGTTTTTCCGAAAAAACAGGCGACTATTTGCTTGGAAGTGCTTTGTGCGCGAACAACTTTTGTTGGATTTGGCTCATCTTGAAACACCCAGACAGTCGACTGCTGTTTACTTTCGGGCTCATACGCGTAAATCCACGATTCATCACCTGTCACGATGTCATAGACGTGTTTCGAAGCACCGCGACCGTATTTTTTGAGCATTTCTTTCGACCAATTGGCACGAGCCTTTTTTTGGGCGATTGACAAATTGTGTGGGATCCGACGCGAACACATTTTTTTGGCGTTGGAGAAAGCAATCCGTGACTCTGGCGTTACAACAAGAAGGACTATTGTCACCAAGTCCAGCCAGATACTTGCCTATGCAGATGACATCGATATCGTCGGTAGAACCGAATCGGCGGTACAGGAATTCTTCACCCAGATCGAACAGGCGGCACGAAAACTGGGACTGCACATTAATGAGGGAAAAACAAAGTACATGGTGGCAACTTTTGCGAAGAGAAGACCTAACGTTGGTCAAACTATCAGGGTAGTGGAGCACGAATTTGAAGTAGTGCAATCATTTAACTACATTGTGTCAATAGTATCAACCGATAACAACATGGAAGAAGAAATACGCGAACGGCTGATTAAATTCAACAAAGCCTACTATGGTCTATCAAGGCTCTTTAAATCCCGAAACTTATCCAGAACATCCAAGCTACTACTGTACAAGACCATGGTCTTACCAGTACTCATGTATGCATCCGAGACTTGGGTGCTCAACAAAATGCACTCTGAACTCTTAGCCGCGTTCGAGAGAAAGGTTTTAAGGAGAATTGTTAGCCCCGTATGTGAGTTGTACGCAATCTACCTTGAAGCTAATGTTGTAAGAAAAATCAAGCTCGGTAGACTCCGGTGGGCGGGACAACTAGCTCGAATGAGCGAAGAGGAGCGTGCCCGGAAAGTCCTTTGTGGCAGGATGTATGGAAGGAGACAGCGCGGCAGACCTTGTCTGCGATGGAGGGATGTCGTAGACCAGGACGCCTAGGGCCTGGGAGTGCCAAACTGGATGACATCGGCTCGAAATCGGCACCGGTGGAGAGATTTGTTAAATAAGGCCAAGACCGGATCCCGGTTATAGTGCAGATGATGATGATGATGAAGTTGGCGCAAGGCTAATATCCTTGCCCGAAAAAACTAATTATTGTTATGGAAAATTGAACATGCCTTGGGACTTGCTAAATAAGGCCAAGGCCGGATCCCGGTTGTAGTGCCCATGGCGGTGATGGTGGAGGTAAACATTTACTTCTGATCGACCCGACTTTTAAAAAAAGTGATGATTATTCTAATTTGGGATGAACCTTTAAGCTAACAGCCATGTCTGAGAGAAATCGCTTCTGTCCACCAGTAGTAGAAACGATATACTAAATATTAATTCAAACATTTTTATGCCGTTTTGTTGTTTATTATTATCAGAATATATGCAGTGAATAATAAATCTTCCCAAACCTGAAGGATCGTTGAAAGAAGCCAATTGTGACCAATATTTCCAAAATATACGATTATTATGCATAATCTTTAACAGAAGAGACTTGTGACAATCATTATTTGTATTGGAATTAATTTCAAAAAGGTTTGCTTATAATTTTTTTTAAGTGTAGAACAGTCAAATTTTCTACCACATAATTTGATTTGCTAATTATAATTGATTCCTACTTCGCACGAAGCATCTTAGACGGACATATGAAATATACAAAGAGACTATTAGTATTTGATTACTAGGCAAGGCTTGATATAATAACCAACGTCGATATTTTAAAGTACAGGAAACTAATGAATACACGTTATGTCAAAAGAGGGCCAAGCATTGATCATTTAAAAAAAAAGGCAAAATTCTGCTAAGTTGGCACGCCTGTCCTTTATCCTGACATGAAGTTTAAGCGCGATCTGCCGTTTAGTTTGTTTCCAGTGCTCAATTTTTTAGTTCATCTCGTGAGTTTTGCGATATTTCCGAATTTTCTTCAAAACATTAGTCGCGTAAAGGTCGCTAAAGATATGGTAGAACGAGTCAATTCCGAACTCGCATTCATAATCCCCTTAAGTGGGCCTTTTAAATGATCAATCCCGTGTACTTTTAAGACAGAATGTATAGTAATGGTACCAATTACAGGGATGTATTTACATAACACGTTCTACATTTTTGAATATATTTTTAATATAAATATTACTTACTTACCTAGCAGTGAGTGTGTTACTTTTGCCTCGACGATGATTAGATTAATAAGTACTATGGCAGCCACGCTCCAATAGAAAACATTTAACTGTCGAGGCGTCCGACTTATTGAGAAATATCTATCCGATAGTTGCATGATTTCTATATTACTTGTTAATCTTTCACTGCCTGTTGCCAATTATTTTAATATAATTGTAAACTGAATTTGTAATACAGGCTTTTATAAAACTTCGTCTGACACTTGGGCAGTCTGAAAATAGAAATAATAACAAAACGTGCGATTAGGTTTTATGAAAATTCGCGTCAAACTAAATACATTAAAATGCAGGAAAACAAAATATACAATCAACTTGTTTTGGATAGACAATGACTGGAATACAATGATGAGCTTGTGAACAATTTAAATTACCTGAATTAAATCGTGTTGGTAAATAGACGGCCATTCCGCCATAAGTTTGCATCTGTCCTTCACTTTAAATCCCAATATATAAACCACCAAAGTTTCTTCAAGTTTAGAAGCACTCGGAAGAATAGTACGACTCTACGAGGATCCCAATACAGAAAGTCTCAACACCTTTTTTTAGGAAATTAAGATTGTTGTTATTTATTCTCAATTAGAATGTCATCATTGCGCCAATAAGAGTGACAAATCTACTTGATTTATTACATACACACTAAAAAGTATCAAACCTAAGTCGAATATGTGATTCGAATCCGGGGGCTAATTAGAGCTATAAAGATAAACTTGTTGTTGTAAGAAAAATCGAAGAAGATTTATAGCGTTTGCGACGATAGTGTAGACCGTCTTATTCGACGCTATGGCGGTTAGAATCACTAAAAATTGAACCAATGCTCAACACATCAGCCAACTGCCCCGTGTACGCATTCTTTTTTTTATTAGACTTCTCTCGGGAGAGGCGAACCTATAGCGTCGAGTGGGCGCCCCGAGATGCCATCAAATAACTGTTGCAGTTCTTTTTGAACAGTTGCAGGTTGTAACGCTCCGGGAACACTCGCGTGGGAAGGGAGTTCCACAGCTTCCCCGCTCTGTAACGGATTTGATATAGGGATGTTCGCGCTGTCAGGAGATGAACCAGAAACGGGTGCGATCCGTCGGATTGTCTTGTGGAGCGCATATAGACCGAATTGCGTGGAACAATGCCAAGAATCTCCGAAGAACAGCACCCGTGATAATATCTGTAAAACAGACAGAGGTCGGCAACGCGCCTTCGATGTGACAGCGACTGTAGTCCCGACGTCAGCGCCGAGTCCCCGATCAGGCGGATCGCTCGTCTTTGTACGCTTTCAAGTAGGTCGAGGGTATGTTTAGGAGCCGAGCTCCAAACATGAGAGCAATATTCGAGCGCGGGTCTAATTTGAGATTTATATAGGAGAAGAAGTTGGGCCGGAGTAAAATATTTCTTGGCTCTAAAAAGATAACTCAGTTTTCCTGAGGCTGATCTGGCGATACCCGATACGTGTTTATGCCATGATACATTCCCACAGACCGTGACGCCGAGCAATTTCAAACTTTCCCCAGCCTCGAGGGCCCACCCACTCATCATCAGCTGTGGAACCGATGATCCAGTTTTCTTTGTGAATGTTGTATACTGGGTCTTCGTTGCGTTGAAGTCGACAAGATTGGCATTTCCCCACTGCAGGACTTTATCTAGATCCTGGTTCAGAGAGTCAATCTGTCTACATCTCAGCTGTTGCGACGTTGATGCACCAATCGGCCGATCACTCGAAAAGGAGGAAACAAGCGTACTATCATCCGCAAAACATTTCTATACTCAAGTACACTCAACTGATGTGGAATTGTTATGTTATCACTATGGTATACGGCTGATGCTTTTGATTATTGGGATTTCCTTTCGGTGTTCTTCACTATTTGCTTGCATATTGTGTGTGTATCTGTTAGAAACGCCACCGATTCAAGAGGGCTAGGAATGGCTATGTGGGGAACGAAGTCGTGGCACCGGCATTGGTGCGAGTTCTACTTCGTTCCACTAACTATCCGCAGTTCGGGCAAGGTTCCGCCAAACCGAATCGTCACTAAATGTTCCAAAAACCATTCCGCCAAGTCAACAAACCGAACACCGAAATACGGAGCGGGCAACACAGAAAATACCGCGGGACACAGGAACTGCTGCCGGAAAATTAAACACACGGATTTAGTTTATTGTTTTATATTTATTGCTTAACACTTTCATTTGGTTTGGATGTATCCACGTATTTTTATGCATTTATTTTGTTATATTAGTCATTATCTTTATATGTTAGTGTTTTATACTGCACTTAAACTACGTTTCCAAGAGCACTTAATTTTGGTTTGCTTGCCAAAGCGAAATTTCGCAAATCGATTTCAATTAACACGAATGAGAACTTTTGAAAATAACGTCTCAAGACACTTTGAGACTCGACTGTGTATATCTAGGCTCCTACGCCGCGCGACGGAGAGCGGGAGATCGTGCGACGAGCGTGGACGACAGATGTAATTAGACTCAGCGTTGCTCTGCTCGATGCAGAGCCACTTCACAATCGGGGGTGAGTTTTCTCGAGGGAGAAAGTGTTCCTCTCGTGGTGAAAACGAGGAAATAGGATCTCACTGGTGAGGTCCTGTGGTGGTGTGCGTGAAGTCGATCATTGAGATCAGATTGTTTACATATGCGCGACGGCAATGGAACAACGAAGCATGCAGACGGCAAGGACAAAGGAAGAAACGACCTAATGCATCGTTCGGTAATGAGGGCCAGCTGGGTAAATGGCAGCCACTCATTAAATGAAAAATGCATTTAGGATGCTACAAACGATATGGGTTGTTTATGGTATCGCCAGGAGGCCTATGGAGAAACAGCGTTCTTTGTTTGCACTTGGTGCGAGTTAGGGAAATTGGCTTCAGCGTCGATTGCGCTAATTGAATGCAGCTGCTGGTATATTATTGCTGGGAGAAAAAGGTCGCCGGCCAATGTGCACGTTAAGAGATTTATCATACACGTGGCGGAGCTGAAAAATAGACAGCGCAATGTTCTTTTTGTTTTTTTGTTTTATATCCACATTTATTCAACAATACAATTACATATTTCACTTAAGACTAAATGTTAACATCTATTTTACAAATAACATTCTTACATTAACTTACTGGCTCTTCGCAAGCACTCTAAATTACACATTATCATATTTCATATGCCTTTCGGCGTACAATAACTGTTTTTATAACATGTCACAATAATTGATATGTTTTCTCTTTTAAAATTTATTCTATTTTTTCTACATCCTGTATTATATATATATATATATATATATATATATATATATATATATATATATATATATATATATTTTTTTTTTTTTTTTTTTTTTTTCAATTACATATATAGAGGGTTGACAAGCAAAATAAAAATGAAACAAAACGGACAAACATAAACAAGGAATAAAGAAATACAAATAAAAATTAAAAAAAAAAATAAAAAATTAAAATCAGATTAAAAACGAAAATAAAAATAATAAAAATAATTGGGAATTGGGGATAGGGGAAGGAAAGCGGTGCGCCTGAGTGGCATACTATGTTTGGGGACGTGTAGTCCTTTCTTCATCACTGATCCACCACCAGTTGGGATGGGATCGATCTTTTATTGATTTATCTCTTTCACCGATCACCATACTAAAACGCAGTCGATCTGGAAAATTAGAGATATCGTTATCGTGGAGAATTCGTTTATCCCTGGCACCACGGAAAGCGTGGTAAATAATAGGGACTCCACGTTTGTCTTGGATAAGTCCTATTTTATCCAAGAAAGGGAACGCTTCTGGGGGAATGAACTCATTCTGGAGAGTACTCTCCATATACATATCATTGGGATAGAATGCTCCCGAAATGAGATCATTTTCGCCGCACATTGCCCTTGTTGTGTGACCACGAATAGTCTTGATAATGAAGTTATCTATTCTGTTTAGTACTGATTTGTCATACAGGACTTTATTCGGATAGTATTTCTTATACTGCGACTCTGGGGTTCTATACATTCCTAGGCAGGAACGCAAACACCCGAACACCCGAAAGTTCTCCATGTAAAATGGGGATATCTTGTACCATACCGGGCAGCCATATACCAATATTGGTCGGATGAATGCTGAGTATGAAATTATTTTCCCCTTGGGGTCCAGCAGACTACTACGGAAGAGTCTTCGTGTCATTGCACATGCGTTTTTAGCTGCTGTAAGAGCAGCTGCTGTATGCTTATCAAAGTAAAGATATTGATCAAGCCAGATTTCAAGGTATCTGACTACAGTTTTTCCTTGTAGGGGAAGATTATTACTTCCTGCAATAGAAAATGTTTTTCAATTCCGTTTTGTATCTCTTGATGCACTGGACAGTGGCGTTCTGAAAAGGATAGTCTCTGTTTTCTGGAAATTTATTTTTAATTTCCAGTCGTCGCAAAATCGTTTGATTTTGTTGAAATCATCTTGCAGAAGTCTGTTGATGACATCAATCTTTTCTCCAGATCTATATACCATAATGTCGTCGGCATACGCAATTGCATGGTTGAGAGAACCCACTAGGTCACTAGTGTAAATGTTAAATAAAATGAGAGAATTCACTGCTCCCTGTTGTAGATCGTTTTTGATGTGGAAAGTCTTGTTAGAGATTATGTCTCCACATTTCACTACAAATTGTTTACCCATTATCATATCGTAGATAATGTATAATAAATATTCGGGTTACCTAGATTTGATAACTTATATACCAGACCTTCTAGCCATCTAAATGCTTTAGAACAATGTTTGGAATATTATCTATTCCAGAAGATTTTTTGTTCTTAATAGATCTAAGAATGTCCGTCAGTTCATCCTTGTGTACAAATATACTAGTGTTTAGATCTCTAAGCGGGGAATCCGCTCTATTATTTTCACTAAAGATAGTGAAACTTCGACTTAAGAGACGCCAATTGTTAAGTTCATTGCGTAACGAAATATGTTTTTGGAGAGCCCTATTTTCCAAGTCAAGGTTAGAATGAGCCGATTCGTTCAATCTATACACTGCTTCGAAACAAGCGCCAGACAGCGCAATGTTTATGGTCCCTGGTGAAGGTTACAGAGTATGTAATCCAAATCCTTTGTTACTAGGAATTCGTCTAGGGGAATTTGTCTGGCACCGAAGGTCCCAAATTGGTTTGGGATTCCTGATAAGTTAAGCAAGAAATCTTACGGGAAATTGTATGGGAAGCGATGCATGAAGGTAAGTTTTCTTTTACAAGGACTTTTAGGTTAAAAATTTGATCTATTTAATGCGTGAAGCATTTAAGATGCTAATGCGATTGCATTAGTGAAGTATGAGATTGGGTAGAAGTTATGAGAGTTTTTCAGGTAAGTGAACCGTAGGGTTTGGCGGAACCGCCACAGCTACAATGTGCCTGGGAGGGGAGGAAGGAAAAAACACTCTCCTTAAGGTTGTAAACATTTCTGAGAACTTCTGAAGAACATAAAACCTCATCCCTTATAGCCGACAGTATTCAAGCCATCAAAACAATGGAGAAAGCGAATCTAATTCATAAACATTTCATAGTCAACTCGATGTTGCCTGATATTGATATTAGTTCCAGCTCAACTTGAAAGCAAAGCGCGCATCATCAGTCAGATTCACGTTCAGATTTTCCTCTGTTGTCGGAACACTCGAAGAGCATCACATTAAAAAAATTGACCTAAATGGCATTCGCCCCATACCTTTGAAGAGATGTCCATGTTTATTAGTTAAGCCACCGTGAGCGGTTCTATCTGTCTATTCAACTGGTCAATCCTCAAACAGGTGGAAGTCAGCGAATATCCAACCAACAACCACAAAGGGCGGTCTACCATATAATATCATCATCATTATCGGCACTACAACCGGGACCAGTCTTGGCCTTATTTAGTAAGTCCCGAGGCTTGTTAAATTTTCCATAATGATTTGTTTTTTCCGGGCAAGGTCATTAGTCTTGCGCCAGAGCCTCCTCGATTCGTGGTCCCACAACCCTACAACTACGGGGCAATGCGATGGAGAAGATTCACCAGATCGTTAACAAAAGAATTACGGTCGAACGATATCGATCTACCAACAAACAGAAACGTGACGAATGACGAAATCGACATATACATTAAACAAACGGACAATGGGCAAATCAATTCCCAAAACAACAGAACCGGACAATATGAACTTGTATAGGAACACAACAATCAACGCACTTCACAGGAAAAAAAGCAGACAAAACTAAAACAATTATACCGACAATTTACTGACAGACAAGATCAGGAGGTAATATCACTGAAAGCCCGATTAAAAAACCTTAAACAATCACTAAGCTAATTATAGATTAGCAACCAATTTGTATTGGAACAACGGGCTATAAAATTTAACAACCCGAAAATGTTCCCACAAATTAATAAGATATTCAGGAGAAATAATCAAAACGAGATTCAGTGTCTCCACTTACCACATAATGACGAAAACAAACAAATGTTAATCAATATAGGCATCGATACAAAGAACGTTGTCCTCAATAATGAGCTCTTCGTGATTGAGGATCATTTCGAAAATGCGAATGCTGTGGGAGTTGTCTTTCAGGAAATGTATGAGTTAGATGAATGTAGTCGCCGAAATCACGACTTAGAGGATAGAGTTCTACTGAACCACCTGCACATCCGAAATGAAATTTCAAATTGGCAATCAGAGAATCCCGGTTTTACCGAATTCGATGACGATGATTTGTCAAATGACATTAATGCCAATAACAGGATTAATACCCTATTAATAACGAAGGAGGAGCTCCAGGGTATCTTCGACTCATTAAGAAACAAAAAGTCAGTAGGAATAGATGGAGTATTAAATATCGTACTTAAGTATCTACCACCATTAGCAATGGACATACGAGGGAGGGCTGAACAGTTTCCGACCTAACAAAGATACAAGACACTTTTTCTTAAAATTTATTTTTATTTTTCTACATCGTCTCCTTGTAACTCTACACACTTCTCCAAGGGATCTCCCATTTCTCTAACCCGTCTAAATAGTACTCGCCGTTTTTCTCCGCAAAATAACTGTTCACGAAGGTGATTGCCTCCTCCTTGGACGAAAATCTCTGTCTTTCGACAGAAGAAGAAGTTGATTGGGGCTAGATCTGGTGAGTAAGGTGGATCGTCAAGCAGTTCAAACCGTAATTCGTAGATTTTCGCCATGGCAACCGCTCACGTGGGAGACGGCGCGTTGTATTGGTGAAACAGGATTTTCTTTTTCTGCAAATGTGGCCGTTTTTCCGCAATTTATACCTTCAGTTGGTCGAGTAATGACGCGTTGTATGCTCCTGTAATGGTTTTTCCTTTTTGAAGATAATCGATTAAGATAACTCCATGACTATTCCAGAAAACAGTCGCTGTCACTTTCCCAGGCGAAAAAACAGTTTTTTTTTTGAGCCGATTTCCCCTTTGTAGTCTACTGTTTTGACTGTATTTTTATTTCGGGCGTATAAAGGTGTGGTGGTTGGGAGCAAACACACAGGGTAAAGTCTTTGATTGCTTTCAACCCTAGGACGATTCTTGTCCCTGTTCAATCCAAGTTGACATGCAATCTCCACGTGACACCCCTGGATAGCTACTTTGGCACTCGTCAAGTAGTCAACCAATGCATGCAGCGACATCCTGAGAAAGGTTGGCGCAAGCTAATAACCTTGCCGGGAAAAACAAATTATTATGGAAAATTTAACGAGCCTCGAATATGGACCGGATACACGACGACGACCACGGAAACGAAAATGGCTAAACGATTTAAGAACTTTGTCATAGAACGTCCGCTCACTATACAGAGCTCGAGCTGCACAACAGCTAGCTTATGCCCTGTCCGAATATAATGCTGGGATAACAGCATTACAAGAAATAAGATGGGCGGGAAGTTGTGTAATTCAAAGAGACGAGTATGACATTTATTACAGCTGTCATGCAAAACACCATGTGCTCGCGGTAGGCATTTTCGATGTGAAAATCGTTCTTGGAGATTTGAATGCGAAAATAGGTCGAGAGCCGATGTTCGGGCACTAAGCAGGTTCTCATAGTTTGCATGAGAACACTAATGACAGTGGACTATGAGTCACTGAACTGACAGCATCAACAAACTTGGTCGTTGCGAGTATTAGGTTTCCGCGTAAAGATATCCACAAAGCCACCTGCGTATCACCTGATCAAGCCACTCGCAACCAAATTGATCACGTGTTGATAGATCGCCGCCACTCCTCGGGCCTGCATACCGGGCAATGCAGCAGTCTCATAGGGGTACGCGAGGAGAAACACGAGTACACAGTTCTATTTAACAACGCGTTAAATAATGCATACTACCCCAGGGGTTGGAAAACAGCAATCATTGAGCCTATACCAAAAAGAGCAAGGACTGTACAGACCCAATGAGTGATCAGTTTACTTCCAAGCATCAGTAAAGTATTCGAAAAAGTCATGAACAAAGCTTAGCTCAAATGGGTTGATGCCAACAACATTATTCCAAACAACCAGTTTGGCTTTAAGTTGAGTCATGAAACAGCACATGCGGTTTCCGAGATACAATGGAATAAATGCAAGAACCAATGCGCATGTGCCTGTCTGATCGACTTGGAAAAACCCATCGACGGCCGTTTGGCTTGAAGCTTATATTACAAGATTGTCAGACAAGGCATGTATAAACCTTTACCCTATATACTATATTATATGTTAACTAACAGGAGGTTTGTGGTCGAAAGTGGTAAAGTGACCTCCAGTATAACGTATCAAGTATGGTTTACAACAGGGAGCGGTACTCTGTCCGGCTCTTTTTAACATTTGCATTAGCGTCATATTAAGCGCACTTCCCGAAGCAATTGCATACGCAGACGATCTTATAATTTATGAAACAGCCCTCAAAATTGAAATCATAAACAGTTTACTGCAGCGCGACTTCAATAAAGTGCAGCGACATTGCGATCACTGAAAAGTTATGATTCAGGTTAACTTACAGAAATGTGAGGCTATACTATTTAGAACCTCGTTCTATAAAGCTACGAACGACACAAAAAAAAAAAAACTGGCGAAAGTTAATTATCATAGGACCCCATGAACACAAATTGGAAACCAAGAGTGTGGTTAAATACCTTGGTATCCGGCTAGATCAATATCTATATTTTACCAAAGATGTGGAGGCAGCTTTGGTCAAGACCAAGAAAACTTTTCCTATTACAAAAATGCTATTTCATTGTAGCCAACTTGATAGCAGGATAGAAGTTATATGCTACATATCTCTAATCAGACCCATGATTTTATATGAATGGGCAGTGTGATTCAACATAGATGTAAATGTGATGGACAAGATTCGGGTCTTCGAAAGAAAATGTCTCAGAGCTTATCTCAGATTATATCGAACACCGGAATCTCACTACGAAAGGTATTATCCAAATGGGACTTTATATAACGAAGCCTACTTAAGCAGGGTTGATAATCGTATGAATAAATGAACCAGTGGACATATTGCGAAAACAATAGTCGCGTCAAATGACCTAATATTCGGAGCTTATAACACAAATACTTTGTATTTTGAGAGAGTGCGCCACAACGGCTTTGTTCCACCAGCGACATTCCTCGAGTTTGATATGAACGGCCTTATACAGGATGAATCCGGAGTTCCACTGATTTTTCATGTAGATAGATCTTCCGTAAACGGACGATTGTGCTACGATCGAGAAGTCACCCGCGCCGAAGAACAGCTTTTGGAGTTCAATAGAGCTATTTCCCATTTTTTTTGTGGTTGAATGGCAAATAAAGACATATGTACCAAACTCACTAAAGTAACTCCAACATCAACCAGATTACACAGATTTAGCTTTTCTAGTATTAGGTTAGAATAACATTTAAATTATATTAAATTAGGTTTTCAAGCAATTACAAAAAAAGGAAGTATATATATATATATATATATATATATATGTAAGTAAAAATTTAATTAAAAAAAAAAATTGGCATGTTTTTTTTTTTTTGTTATCAAAATAAACATAATTAAAAAACCAACAAAGTTCTTTCGTCGAAAGGGAAATTGTACAATAGACATGTAAAATTTACCTTAGAACGCCACGAATACTAAGGCGGGCAAACTCTTACCCTACCTCCTTCGATTTCTACCTCAACTCTATTGCGCTCAAACGTCGTCTTCTCTCTTTCCCCTCCTCACCTTGCCCCATCCACCATCTACACTCTTACTACCCGTACACATTCCTATCATCCCACCCCTTTATCCTATTACCCGGTCTTCGCCACCCCATCACGTGCACCGCCACATTCCCACCTTATTACCTTCTTATTTATTCTAAATTAATTTTTGTAATCCCTAGTTCTTAAGTTAGTTCGTAAGTTTTTTACCTTTATTTTCTTTTTTTAACGCGTGTACTAAGCGAAATAAACGGGGCTTCTGCTCTCACTAAATTACGTAGGACTAGTAGGTTATAAAACAGGGTGGTAGGTTAATCATCCAATTTTGTTTTTGAATTACTTTTTTGCTAGATGAAAAAAAAAATTATTTTGAGTGATGGAAATCTTTATTTGGACCTTTACAATTTTTTCTGTTAAGTGGAAAAGGTGATATCCGTCAAGTGGCTGCCGCCAGTGTTGATACACCTTTGTACCCGTTTTATCGCATTTTCCATAGCTCTCCGCAAGATTTCTCATGATAATTGTTCGAATTCCTGTCAAATATTCTCCTTAGGGGCTACGATTGTCTGAGGCTTGTTGGAATAAATTCGTGACTTCAGGTAGCCCCCATGAAAGAGGTCTGCGATGGTTAAATTGGGCGATCTTGCTGACCATGCCAAATCGCCAAAACGGGAGATTATGCGATCAGGAGACGTTTTCTTCACAATATCCATTGTGGCCCCTGCTGTGTGTGCGGTTGCACCGTCTTGTTGAATCCGCATGTTCACCAAGTCCCGTTCATACAAGCAGTAAGAAGTCGTTTATTATGGTCCTGTAGGGTTCGCCAGTAACAGTGACCGTCTTGCTGATGGCGTTCTCAAAAAAATACGACGCAATCACTCCTCCCGCGTGAACACCGCATCGCACAGTGGCTTTGAGTGGAAGTAATGGCTCTTCGTTCAGTGCGCCAGAAACGAAGATTTTGCTTATTGACGTAACCGCTTAAGTGAAAATGCGCTTCGTCGCCCATGATGATTTTCGCTAATACCACCGACCGATTATTGGTCAAAAAAATCGACACAATTATTCCACGGTCTTGCGGAGTATAGCGTTCCACTGCTTGTCTGTTTGTATACTGCATCTGTCTAGTTCACAAATGTCAAATATGATTGACGTACGACGCCATTTGCAAAAATTATAACATCTTCCAATAGAGTGATTAATTTTGCGCCACCTTGTATATGATAATTAAGCTAGAATTTAAGCATTTTTAATATAATATAATAATTTAGAATCTAAGAAAAAGAAACGGAGGTAAAAAATGTTGGAAATATAAGAAAAAAGATGGATGTCGATAAGCAGCATTTATGCCATTGCATTCCGCTCTGTTTAAAAAAAAAAAAAAAAAAAATTAAAATTAACGAATTGATTAATTCAACTTTAGGTGGACATTTTGGGAGTTATTTGATTTGGTTTGCTAGATTTGATGAAGGGACTTTTAGTACTGGGGACGCTCCAAGTCCAGGTGCAGTACAGAAGTTTGACGACGAAAAACTTCACGTTTTACGGGATGAAAATCCATGCCAAATTCAAGAAGAGCTTGCAAACAGTATAACGGAAAGCATAAATGCCTTATCAAAAACTGTTGATTTCGCCCTACAATGTAGATAGAAGCAGCGTTGGAGTCACATCACAGTTTACCAAACATTACCACAACAGGAAGCTGAACAGGGAGCAAAAGTTCAACGCTCCCTGCAACGTGCCAACAGTAACTACAGTGTCCGTGAAGTAAGTCCTTTTCCACTTCACTTACAACAAAAATACTATTCCAATATATCATCATAAAATATCTTCAAATATATGAAATATATTAAATGGGAGTTTCTCACCAAGCAATATCAACCAATTTGTGTGTAAGTATCTCTTCCAATAAAGTTGAATTTGACAACAAAGCCGAGTTTCTACTTGCACATCTATTATTCAGAGAGCCGAAGCGCATTTTAAATTGGAAACTCAGTATAATTCATCCAAGGCATCTGCCAAGCTAGTAGGGTCAATACTTCACTTTCCTAACATTCTCTTTTTCTGTCCGCACTGTGACTTTATATGTATGGGTACAAAAAAGTCCCTCGAAGAAAATATCTAATTTCCACGTGAGAAACTTTTCTTTACTTTCCTTTATTATTTTCGGTGTCGTGCAAGGATCGAGCATTGTTTCTCGTTTTCTATTTGTAACTATAATGAATAATTCCCTACAAGTTTTGAGTAAAAAACTTCGAGGACCTCAAATTGCTGCCACAAATTTGGAGTGGAATTAAGATAAAAACCTTTTTCCGAAGGAATTTTTCGGGTATCACCACAGTTCCACTCGTTGTTTAATGTCAAATAAGTGGGCGACCTTTCTCGGGTTTAGGAGTCCAAGTTTATTACAAAAGTTCGTTTGTTGGTAAACATTCACCGCTGCCAAAAATCTGGGGAGTCGTCTCTGGAGAATATTTCAGCCACCCTAGGTACATACGAGTTTTGCAATAAAGGAAAATACATCAATAACAATGAACAAACAAAAAGACAAACAATTAACTGTCTTTTGTTATAACAAATATTCCATTAAACATATTTCAGGGATACGGCTGATGCCATATAGTAAAAGTTTTGCCATTTTGATGCCGAATCACTTCCTTAAACAATTTGTTTGAATTGCTTTTTGTAAAGTTTTCTTTTTTCTATTCAAGTTTCATTTTTTATTTTTATTTGATTTGATTGTTGTTGCTGGTGCTTTTGTCGTTGATTAGTATTACAGTTCGTTGTAAGGTTTTCTTTATCGAAAACTCGTGCTTACACAATCTCTAAGGCACACGGTCAAGTTTGTAATTAGAAGAGGAAGCATGCTGTACACTTCTGTCGATAGCCAAACTCGTAGTACGATTATATGGGAAATCCGTTTATATAGAGATCGTTTTAGTTTGCAATGAAAACTAGTGAATGGCGCCGACGAAAGGGATTGTAAGCAATGTGTCGAAATGTCAACAAAAATATCGCATGCTATACAGTCGTCCTTCGTATCGGCTTGCTTGCCACCCCATCGCTCTGTTGCTAATTACAGATAAAATTTGCCGCTGATTGTACAAACAAAGGCGGAGAATAGTAGATTTTTAGTTTTATAGTTTTTTGGAAACTGAATTTATTACTGTTTTTAAATGAATAATAGCGTTATTTAAAAAATATTGGCAATATTCTACAATTTAGCATTGCATGTTAAACCTATTTTAGAAATACTATTTATTATCTAGTTTATTGGCTATTCAAAATCAGTGTAAACTATACATTTTTTAGGTATTTATTTTATTTATTTTACTCATTATTATTTGTTGTATGCTTAGTGTTTTTTAGGGCACAATAGATAATTATCTATTGAATAAAAAACATGTGTGACAAAGGAATCAAGAGAAAAATAGAAGAATACATGCAGGATAATTCATTTCATGGTTCGGAAAATATAGTACTGCAATTTCGACAGTCATTAAACTTGAATATTATTCAATTTGGTATTTATGCTGTTTAAGGTTTGGCAATCGAACAACGTGTTAGAATTGCTAAGGTTTTTTTTTTTTTTATAGAAATGGGTATTCTGTTTTAATCATTTCGTGATTTACGAACAGATTTTGGCGAGCATAATCATTATTTTGAGAGCACAATTTCCACCTTAGTCAAGCAGTTCGAAGAAACTGAGTCTGTTACGGATAGGGTATGACAACTACAACACAATATCGGTCGCTTGATGAAAAATGCCACTGCCACTGAAGACCCAAATTTATTTATTCCTTGGCGTTTCCCAAACTCCGTGCTTGTCTCTCAGCACGTTTTTGTATATTTTTGACCTACACTTGCCTCTTCATCCTTATAAAATTCAACTCACACAGGAATTGAAGTTCAGCGGTCATGGTGTGGCGGTTCCGCCAAACCCCACGGTACAGATACCTAAAAAACCGCCCATAACTCCCATTCAATCTCTTAACTTCGCTAATGCAATTGCATTAGCACCTGTAAATGCTGCAGGCATCAAGCTTACCGAATTTATTTATTTCAAAGCTTCTGTAAAAGAAAACTTACCATTATGCATCTCATCGCATACAATTCTCTGTAAGA
The DNA here is from genome assembly GCA_963931805.1 of Microdon myrmicae. NCBI lineage: Eukaryota > Metazoa > Arthropoda > Insecta > Diptera > Syrphidae > Microdon > Microdon myrmicae. The sequence goes on from OZ007496.1 coordinate 196,522,000, forward strand.
ATTCTTCATTACCTTTTTAGGAATTCCACAACACCCATTGTTTCCCGCCAATGCATTTGCATTGGCACCTGAAAACATTTCCTTCTCCAAGGACATTTGATGCATACAACGCATTATCTGAAATTCCCAAAAACAATTCTTTAACGTGCATATGCACCATAACTTCCCGACCATTAGGCACCCTTGTTCCACCAATGGAATTCCGCCGTACATGTGCATCCTACATGTCCCTGGCATTTCCACGGCCGCGGTAGCTCTTTGACCATCGGACAAAAGCAAATACTCTCATCTTACCCTAGAGTCATGAAACAAATTTCTTCACATGTAATCATGTATACAATTCGATCCCTTTAGCATCACCAGCGATACACATTTCCCATTGTGTAAATAGAAAAACCATTAGCACTTCTTCCTAATGGCGATACATTTACCTACGCATCTGCACCACTCATCCATGTCTGTATGATGCCCTTATTTGCTTTTACCACATTTCTCCGATGAACTGCCGTCTATGATAGCTGCAATGCACAGCATAGACACGGATCATAAATCTCCTTTGTCTTTGCCGCTTGCCTGTTTCGTTGTTTCACTGCTTCGAGCACGCGTAAATAACATCGATCCGTACGGTCACACACGCATACCATTACAATGAAAGAGTGCATTTCCTTGGCGGCCGCACCCTTAAGAGAAAAGTTTTTCTCTCCCTTCTTTTGTTCTTAACCCTAACCTAGGATGGAACTCATGTCAGAGTTCTATCCTCGGTGAGTCGCTTCCCATCCACTGATTGCCATGGTCACTCCCGCTCTCCGTCGCTGCGGAGACGCGCATATATATATCGGAATCGTGTTTGTGTTGTACCCCGAGTCGTGGCTCGTGGTATTAATTATAATCAAAAGCGAGTCCGTACCATTAGTCTTCGAATTAGTTCGTGTATTTTAAACAGTGCCACCGTAAAATGTTAGCATCCAATAAGAAAATGAAACGGAACAATAATCCCTGGATTCAAACAAGTTATTTCAATAATAGTGTTTTTCGTTAAAATAAAAATACAACTAAACAAGGAAATGGTGTGTTTTCTATTTTTACTTGTCCTGTGTTGGTGTTTCCTTTGATACGTGTTGGAACAATTAATTATGATGGAGGAGGAGGTGAACGGAGTGTCCGTGCCAGGCACAATACTTCCTCCCCACAATGGCACGCTTCGTCGTTGGCAGGCCGCATAACTATAATAGTTTATTATTTCTTAACGATAACACCCATTTCGCGATGAGCGCTTACATGAATAGATAAGCACAATCGCCGTAACTGAAAACCGATTGTTGTCATCAAAGATGTGTTTCTGCTACCATTACAATCATTGTTCAGAAGTTTCTCCCATTAAAAAACAATGTTTGATCAAGACGAGTTTTCCTCTTTTTCCATTTTCTTTTTTGACAACGGTGAAAGCAGCGTCACTCAAACGACTGTAGCTTGTAAACGAATAGACGAAATGTTACGAAACTTCATACATAAAGTAGTGATAGATGAGCCCCTCGAAATGAGTCATGTTCATTTTCTAGTGACACCACCTATTGAAAAATCCCGGGACTTTTCAAGCAATGTATTATAGTAAACCGATATTGATTTGCTTTACCAGGAATTTCCAGTGACACTAAGGTATTGCGTCGACTATTGTAGCTGTATATGAACCATTGCAGATATCAGCTTACACATCCGGTTCTGAGGCGGTATTTGTATTTTCTGCCCGGCTGTTGCAATGGCAGAAGAGTTTCACCTCGATCAGTGGAATATTTGTGGCTTAACGTACAACACCTTTTTTTTTCTAATTGTTTTTATAACACTTCTCTCAGGAGAGGCAAACTTACAGCGCCGAAACGGTGCCCCGAGATGCCACTAAATAATTGTTGCAGTGCTTCTTGACCAGTTGCAGGGTGTAACCCTCTGAAAACACTTGCGCGGGGAGGGAATTCTACAGTTTTCCCGCTCTGTCATGGAATGAGTCCTGATGCAGAGATGTTCGTGTCGTTGGGAGATCAACCGTAAATTGGTGCGATCCGTGGGATTGTTTTGTAGAGGGCATATAAACCAAATTACTCGGAACAACACCACGAATCTCCGAACCGTGCCGGTGATAATATCTCTAAAACGGATAAAGGTCAGCTACGCGCTTTGGGTGTGATAACGACTGTAGTCCCAGCGTCAGCGCCGTGTCCTCGATCAGGCGAATCGCTCATCTCTGTATGCTGACAAGCGGGTCGTGGGCATGCCTAGGAGTAGAGCTCCAAATATGAGAGCAATACTCGAGCACGGGTATAATTTGGGATTTATACAGGAGAAGATATTGCCGGGAGTAAAAAATATTTCTTGGCTCTAAAGAGATAACTCCGTTTTCCTGAGGCAGACCTGGCGATGCTCGACACATGTTTATGCCACGACACATGCTCACAAATCGTGACGCCGAGCAATTTTATGCTTTTCCCAGATTCGAGGAGCTGCACATTTATCATCAGTTGTGGAACCGATGATCCACTTTACTTTATGAATGTTTTATATTGTGTCTTCGTTTCACTGAAGTCAACGTGATCGGCCTCTCCCCACTGCAGGACTTTATCCAGATCCCGACGCAGAGAGTCGATCTGACGACATCTCAACTGGTGCGACGTTGATGCACTAATCGCCCGATCGGCCGAAAATGAGGAAACCAGCGGACTACGAGGGCAGTTCAATAAGTCTTTAGAAAACGATAGATAAACAATATTTTTTGGGGAATTTTTATTTTTTGTTTTTTAGCATAATCTCCTTTAGTTCAATACGGTTTGGCAGACGTCCTTCCAACTTTTTTAAGCCTTCAGAAAATTTTGATTGTAGCAGTTCCTCAAAATAACCATTTGTGTATGCGATGACCTCCACATTTGATGTAAACCATTGTCCGCAGAGCCATTTTTTAAATTTCAAAATGAAAAGAAGTCACTCAGGGCCAGATCTGGAGAATACGGTGGATGGTCTACTCGATTAAACCAAGGTTTATCAGATGAATTTCGTTTGATGAAATGTGGAATGTAAATCTCCTTCCGGAGAAGAATAATTTCCGTGACAGATTTCGCGCATGCGTTAACATCGTAGTCTCCAAAGTAAACCCCCGATCACAGGAATGATGCGATGAGATCTCGTCTTAGTTAGTAATCCGATACCTCCATACTTGGCGAAGCTGCTAAGATCGGTTATTCGTCTGAATTGCAAATGGTTGCGTGACCCATACTGTGGGGTGGGTAGTGGCGTCAGCATGGACGCGAGTTCTACTACCAACCCACCATTCACTTAACGAATCACTGATTCTTCGACCCTTTACCGCAGCAACAAAGAGCACCAAGTTAATTGTTCACAAACGCGTAAGGATGACGATAACGCTCAGGAAACTACGACACAGCAAGGAGACAAAACCGTTGAAATAAAACACACAATATTGTTCGGATAATGTCTAGATAATTATTATTCATTTTATATCACCGCCGCGAGATTTTTTAATTATAGTACACACTGTACTAGCGACAAGAGTTTGCCGCCTCACCACAATTAAAAGAAACTGGTGATAATGCGAGTGAATGTATTTTTAAACGCAACACAATAAACACGACTTCCTTTTAATTTGTTCTTAAATGTTTACTTATAGACTAACTTTCCTTTTTATTATAGTTCACTTAAATTACGACTTCGATAAATCTACGCTCAACTCAATGGTGACAAAGAAAATTTACGTACAACAATACCGAGTAATTGGGATTTATTTCGCCCACGACTCCGAATATATATATCGCCTCTCCGCCACGCGATGGAGGGCAGAAGCCGAACCGACTTGCTCGGTTGGATGGTGGCAAACGACTTAACGATATTCAATCGTTTGGGGTGAAGATCGTTGGTAGTACACATGTATGTGTGTACATGGGTTCTTTCATGGGACACACCATGAGAACGGATTTAAACAAATAAAAGGGCATAGAGTGTATTCATGGGATGCGAGTTCGGTAAAGCATACAAAACGAATCTCCTTGGACGATAATTGGTTTCCTGTTTGCTCTTCCCGCTGCTGGTGAGAAGTAGATCCCGAAATATGAAAAGACAAAGGAGGAAACGACCAAATGCATCGTTCGGTAATGCGGGTCATTGTTTACGCGATGTGTCGTCGCTATTATCGACGTTGGAAAAAAGGTGCTAATGGGATTGGTGGCAGAAACGAATCCCTTGCCTGCATTAGTATATGCCGGGAAATTAGTTTGTGGCGACGTACGAAATGAATGATTGTTTGCCTATTGAACAACGAATCGCCGGTCGGGTTGCTGCAGCTGTAAAAACAAGCCGTCTGACATTGCGTTTCAATTGATAACAATGGGTGTCGAATGGTTTGTATTTATGGTGCATATGCACATTAAGGAACTATTTTAAGAATTTTAGATAATGCGTTGTATGCATAAAATATCCTTGAAAAAGGAACATGTTTTCCGGCGCCAATGCAAATGCATTGGCGGTAAACAATGGGAGTTGGGTTGTAATAATGGGGGTTCTGCCTGATAAGTTAAGAAAGAAATCTTACGGAGAATTGTATGTGAAGAGATGCATGAAAGGTAAGTTTTCTTTTCCAGGGCCTTTTTAGATTAAAGATTTGATTGCTTTGATGCGTGGAGCATTTAAGATGCTAATGCGATTGCATTAGTGAAATTAGGAGATTGGGTGAAAGTTATGGGGGTTTTTCAGGAAAGCGAACTGTGGGGTTTGGCGGAACCGCCACAATACCAAGCAGTGATCTGAGTTTCCCAGTGGCACAGCCACTTCCATGGCATAAATGCTCAGCTCGGATGTCAAAAACAGATCCAGGGTGTTCGCATAATCACCTCGGGTGTCTGGCACTTGCGTAGGTTCCTTCACGAGTTAAAACAAATTAACAGCGAACATTTCCGACAACCTTCCATCGGTTCTATTAGAATGTACTAACCAGGCGGAATTGTGTACATTAACATCCTCACCGACAACAACTTCAGAAGTCGATTTTTTTATCTATATCTAGTCGACTGTACGTGAAAGATGTGCCAAAAATGTCGCTGGTCGATCATCATTCTGGGAGCGGTAAAGACAACAAAGAAATTTAACAGAATTCCTCAGGACGACCCTCAACCACGTGATGAACAAGTTTATGGGCTCTAACGCCTCTGTACTCAGGCAAGCCAGATCGAACTGTGTAAAGACGCAGACCTATAAAACGAAACCTCGAATGTAAGTCGTTTCTTGAGCAACGAAGATATGTCGAATCAGTTGACGAATCGCCTTGGGTCTCAGTCAGGGTAATGATATCACGTTTCGTTGTTTGCAAATATTGGTGGACGGTGTTTACATTCATATTGGTGGAACCGATGCCCTTGATGGTACAAAATGCCGTTGTCAGTCGAACACCGACGGGGTTTCGAGAACGAACCTGATTAAGCGATCATGAATTTCCTAATGTTCGGTTATTCATCAAAAAAATTTGCGTGATGTTTCCCCTGGCAAAGTCCCCTGGGAGATCGAAATGGGAAAGTAGTTTACCTCCGAAATTCTTTATCTCAGAGGGTACCATCGTGAGTTATCTGCGGTGCATTCCTATGTATCTAATAACAAACGAGTAATCCCCACACTAAGTGAAATCCAGATAATAATTACTACATATAATTCGAATTGTAATCTACCTGGCCTCTGTTCTTTCCATATCGTAGCCTAGACACTTATGTACGAAGTGATATTGTTTCTGTCACAATATTGTCTCTGCTTCAACTCAAAATTTTACCTCTCGTGGTTAAAACTTTCCGCCCGTAAGCATATCATTCATTATTGTTTCCCGCACCGAAATCTAAACTTGGAAGTAATGCATCCCTTAACGAATTCGACGCTCTATCTGACTCTATTGAGAGGATCTTGGATTTATAAACGCGTACTGAAATCGTTATTGCACTATTTGCTGATTCAAACAGTTTAACTTAATCCGTGAATTAGCCAAGGCGGGTCCAGACATAGACCATCAGTCTGCCGACACACAGCTTTCTCACCGCCTACCCCTATATATATTTTTGTGCAAAAACGATGTTAAAGTTGTCGCGGATGTCACATGGTAAAACGCCCACCCTTATATATATACGTCCTGAACCTATGTATTTTTATTTAAAATAAAGTGTTGTAAGTGTGGTAAGTGTGGAAATGCTTACTTCCATACAGCATTTTGTAGCACGGAGATATTAACAGTTATGATCCTACTTTATTCTACACAGGGTAAAGAATGTCAATGCCTGAATATGTGTCGAGGGACTAAGTTACCTGGTTTTGCGCCGTTTTTGAAGTACGTTTGTCAACAATTCTGCTCGCTGTGATGTATGGCGTTAGAATACTCCCAGTTGGGTCTGTTTGTTGTAAAAAGCAACTGGAATTCGATGCCTATCACTTCAAAAACGTTATAGAGTAACTTCCGGTATTGTGATATGGTTGGGAAATGTGATATACTATCATATTTTCCGAAATAATCAATTCTCGACAAGAATTTTCTTGTCAACATGACGGCAATGGAAAAGAGCACGTGCTGTAGTTTTAGGCGCGCTCGCGCTCATTGCGTTGCATGTCAGTGCATTGAAATTTTTTAAGGTGTACAGTCGACAGTTATTTTGTGTGAGCTTTATGTTATATTTCAGCAAAAATTGGAGTAAAATTAAAAACTGAAGTAATGCATTTTGTTTGTGTGTGAATAGAGCTGACAGTGTATTGGGTGAGTTTTTAATTCAGTGAAGTGCATTTTTAAAAAAATCTCTTGATTGTTTTAAAAGCCAAACGCGGCTAATGTGATATAGTTGAAATTGGGTAAAGTGATATACCATATCACATTACCCACCAAATTATCAATCACTAAATATTATTATAATTCCTTTCAGATCATGCCAAAAAAGGGGAGATTCGTAAATGGGATGCCGAAGGAATGAGAAAGGCTATTCTAGCAGTCCGAGGAGGAGAAATGGGTATACTTTTGGCGTCGAAGACATTTGGAGTTCCATTTGCAACACTACAAAGATCCGCTCGCAGTGATAAATCTATTAGCGATATTTTAGCCACGCCTTTGGGACGTAAGCCTGTTTTTAGCCTGGAAATGGAATTGGAGCTGGTAAGATACATCCGAGATGTGGAATCACGCTTTTGGGGTCTAACTCGCGGTGACATTCGATCACTAGCATTCCAAGTGGCAAAAAGAAACAACATAGCTTGCCCATTTTCAGTAATGAAAGAATGCGCAGGAAAAGATTGGTTGTATGCATTTCTTAAAAGGCACAAATCAGAGATTAGTATCAGGACTCCAACCGGAACCTCAATCGATAGGGCAAAAGGCTTTAATGCTGAAAATGTGAGCACATTTTATAGCTTACTCGAGCAAGAGTACGAAAAACATAAATGTTCCCCAACTAGTATTTGGAACGTAGATGAGACAGGAGTGTCCATTGCACAAAGGAGGCAACCCAAAATTTTAGCAGCGAAAGGAAAAAGGCAAATAGGTTGTATGAGGTCTGCAGAGAGAGGCTCTCTTATAACGGTTGCCAGCTGCATGAGCGCAGGCGGTTCATTTGTTCCGCTGTACTTTATTTTTCCCAGAAAGAACCATTCTCCGGTTTTAATGAAACATGCTCCTCCTGGCTCGGATTCTGTGTGCCACATTTCGGGTTGGATACAAGTCCCGATATTTACGAAGTGGTTTGACCATTTCTTGCGGTTCACAAACCCTTCAAAGGAGAACCCTTCGCTACTCATTTTAGACGGTCATTACAGTCATACCCGAAATATTGAGGTTCTGGAAAAGGCTCGCAAAAAGTTCTTCGAGCGATTCAGATGAAAGTTTCCATTTACCGAGCTCAGACGAAGATCCTCGGGCCGAAACTCCACCTAACAAGGACAGTGTCTGCGTCTTTTGTAACACATTTTCCCAAATGGATAATAAGGCAAAGATATGGGTACCATGCTTGCAGTGCGATTTAGTTTGGGCTCACAATGAATGTCTTCCAACGCGGCAAGCAGTTTTTGTATGTGAGTCATGTAAATCGCTTTAAATAGAACGTAGAGAAAGTACTATTTTTCTGCTAAATATTGGAGTTGTTAATTTAATTTTAATTCTAATTTAAGTTTTCTCTTGTTTTTCTTATGTACTATGTAGTGGCTAATGTTCCTACTTTTGTTAAATTAATAAATGAATTCATAATCTATCGGCTTACAAGTATTTTTATTCGGTTGGAAACTATTCGGGAAAAGTATATCACATTATCCGCCAATTTTACGAGGGTTGCCTTTTATATTTCGGGATTAGAGAACAAAAACAAATATTGATCATCGAAAATCACTTTATTGTTTTTCAAAATATTCCCCCTTTTGCATGCGTTTGAACCAATTGTCGAAGCACTTTTGCCACTCTGATTGAGGTATCTCCAACACATGCATTCTGAATGCTGCAACCGCTTCTTCAGGTGTCGAAAAACGTTGACCTCTCAGTTTGTTTTTTACGTACGGGAATAAAAAGAAGTCATTCGGTGCCAAGTCAGGACTATACGGCGGATGACCCATCAAATCGATGTTTTGGGTGCTAAAAAAATGCAGTTGTCGCAGCCGATGTGTGAGAGCTCGCATTGTCGTGGTGAAGAGTGATCCGTCTTCGGCGGTTGGTTTTCCTGATTTCTTGGAAGACAACTGGCAAACAAATGGTTGTGTACCACTCAGAATTGACTGTTCTGCGTTGTTCTAGTGGTACGGTTGCGACATGTCCAGTTTTTCCGAAAAAACAGGCGACCATTTGCTTGGAAGTGCTTCGTGCGCGAACAACTTTTGTTGGATTTGGCTCATCTTGAAACACCCAGACAGTCGACTGCTGTTTACTTTCGGGCTCATACGCGTAAATCCACGATTCATCACCTGTCACGATGTCATAGACGTGTTTCGAAGCACCGCGACCGTATTTTTTGAGCATTTCTTTCGACCAATTGACACGAGCCTTTTTTTGGGCGGTTGACAAATTGTGTGGGATCCAACGCGAACAAATTTTTTTGACAGTCAAATGTTTATGCAATATTGAATGTATGCTGGCCCCACTAACGCCTAAGGTTGTCTCAATCTCACGATAGGTCACATGACGATCTTCCAATATCAGTTCGCGCACAGCATCAATGGTTTTCGGAACAACAACTGATTTTGGACGACCTTCACGAAATTCATCTTGGAGTGAACTACGACCACGATTGAATTCACCATACCATCGATAAACACTGGTCCTTGATGGAGCTTCATCGCCAAAAATTGAATTAAGTTCATCCATGCACTGTTGCTAAGTTAATCCACGCCGAAAGTTGTAAAAAATAATCGCACGAAAATGTTGACGATTTAATTCCATTTTTGGGCCGAGATGAATCTTTTAAGTTACTGTAAACAACACAAATAGCGCTCGTATGTGAAAACGTTCTGAGTGGGTATCACCTCAAAAATGTCCAACTTTACGACAGAGCTGTCAATTGCCGGATTGCAACACTAGGGTTGCAAAATCTCGAAACATAAGAGGCAACCCTCGTAATAAAGGGGGTTACAGAGATTTTTTTATTTTGTTGTAAATAGCTGCAGATTGGCTTACGCTGCAGGGTTCTGAAAACGAAATATAATTCGTAATGTAGCAAAGAGCTATAATGAATAGTGCGGCAAACTATGTAATAAAAATTACGAATAATTGTTAGAAAACAAATACCTATATCACATTACCCGAAGTTACTCTAATTGTGTTTGGGCCTAACCAGTATGGGACTTACTCAGATTTACAAATGGTAGACCATGACACTCAAATGTTAGGTCAAGAGTGATTATTTAGTTGGTAGAGTAACACACGTTTTCATAAAGACACGACATTTTTCACATTTGTTTCTAAAATGGTAGTATATAAAATGTACCAAAAATTTGAAAAGTATTTATACTCTGACAGCCGTTTCGAAAACTCTTCTTCACCGATTAATAAAGTTGCTATCACCCGATATATTTGCCATTCAAAACTATGTTGTTCGCTTGGTAGCATGTTAATATCTAGCCGATGATTGCGATACTCTATCTCGTAACAGTATATCATTCCTAGATGGTTTTCGAAAATGAGTCACGGTATTAATTCGAGTAAAATAGGGAAGTAGTATCTGGAATCAAGAGCTATTTATTTCATTAGTCGTTAACACCTATCTAAGTTGTAAGATTTAAAACTCTCATTATATTTGCCTATCTATATATTATCGGCTGGTCTGTTGTGGGTTTTGGATGAACACCAGCATCGTAAATAATGTTGTAGCACGAATGTTTTGTAATCCTTCTAGTAGTATAATCAATTCGCTAAAATATTAATTAGATTCTTTGCCATAACTTATCCACCTCCAATAGATCATAGACATCTGTTTTCTCAAGATACCCGCAAATATAGTCCAAAACTACTTTCTAACGTGTATGCGTGGCAGCAGCGGGTGCGCGTCTTCAAAGCAACATCCACCGACGTTAATAGGCATTCGTATATCATACTCCTCGCGTCAGTTGGAGCACATGGGCGCCTATGTTGAGATTTGAGAATATGCGCATGGACGTTTTTAGCGCAAGACGGATCCTAGACACACGTTAGGTTTACCTCTTGCCCGTTGTTAACCTGGCTACCACAATCATTTGCACGCAATTTGTTTACAATATTTCCTCGTTCATTAAATTTTGTGGTTGTGTACAGATCAAGGTTGTTTTGTCTATGATTTGGGCTTCGGGCAGCACCACGTATCCCCTCGGTAAGAGTGACTTGTGGGTAAGTAGTTTTTGATAGAAATTTTATTGCAACACTTCGAGAATCTTTTTCACATGTGCGAAAATGTCGGAGAATATTGAATTTATTAGTTATTTACAAAAGTTTGCCGATATTGGGTGAAGAATTGATGAGATGTGGAGAAGATTTTTTTTCTCATTTTCTGCTGTTGGGTTTTTAGTTTTTTGTTATATATATTTTTATTTTTGTGATTTGCTTTTTATTTGTTGTGGTTTTACTTTGGTTTTGAAATGAACGTCAGACGTATAATTTCAAAAGCCTATAATTGTGCCTAGGTCTTTGGGGGAAGTTTTATAACGCAATAGCTTTGCCTATGGCATACGTGCGGCTTAATTGTTGATCGATAATTACACAAACTGCTATTCGATACACCGGGGGAAATGTTGTGGCGTAGATACAAGTAAACATACTACAATTGTCCTGGTTTTCATTCAGAACATTTATGTTTGACTTATGCACAATTAGCCCTTGATATAGTCTTTATAAAATTTGAAGGTAAATGGTCAATTTTAAGGTGTAATTAGGTATAGTACTGCATAGGTTTTGGTACAGGAAAACGAAACGTGGTCAGTGAATCTCACCCACTGAATTTCTCATCCATTTTCTACCTAGATATCTGTGAATATAATTAAGATGCCACTTTGATTTGTTTGGGTGGGTTATGCCGATGGGATTATTTTTTATTTTACGCAATAGGCAGGCACTATTGGGTACCCTTAAATGCCAAGTCATATTACGAGCAGGTGAAGAGAGGGAAAATAAAGTAAGGTGGTTGTGATAATCATTGATTTTGAATGTCTCCATATTCTAATAATAGGGATGCGCCTGACCAGGCAGAACATTCTCCACATCTGTGTGGTTCGGCCAAAGAACGATTGTCTATGTGTAACCGTACATTTTAAGACAAATTCCAAAGTGTACTAATGGTAATGTGGGTACGTTTAGTCAGTCCGCCGGCATGGGCGCTGGATTTGCCAAACATCCACTATTACACAACCTCCACGTTCTGCAACCGCAGTTCACCAGAAATGTTTAAATAGAGACCGAGCCCCAAGCGAAGAGGAAAAACGAAACACTTGAATGTTATTTAGTTGACCAAAGTTTTTTTTATTAGTTATCACAGGTGGTGAGTTAAAAACTGACTCCTCGAGAACTGCTCGCTTCGGTGTGGTGAGTTTCCACTAGCGAAGTAAACGGAAAAAGACATTTCTCATTCGACCGCCAATCAATGAAAAATCAATTGTGACTTCATTGGAACAATTTCTATTGTGATCGTATAGATCTGTTGAATGTCCATCCCCTGGAAGGGAGGACAAACGAAAATGCGTTGGCTGCTAACAAGAGAATCCAATTAGGCAGCTGTTCAAACAAATGACCATGCAACAGAGGCTGAAGGCATGACTATCGTAAACAATAGGGGATATTACCGGAGGCCGATGTTGAGGTAGCTAATAAAGGAGTGTTTGACATCAGTTTTGCTTACCTGCTGGGGAGGACGACTGACTGCTTTCGTTGCTATTATAAATATTTAAGTTTTATAATACGATTCGGCCTCTTTTAGTTGGTGAACCAATAGGAGAGTCTGTTCTGCTACGTTTATCGGAGGCCTTGCAAAATATTTCCCGTAAAGTTTTCGTTGCTATTCCTGGTGTGTGATTTTGTTCATTGCCATGCAAACTGCATTCTGACGTTGCCCAATTAGAATTAAAAGGCTTTTTCTATATACTTTTTATGATGTCTTTTATTATATTATTTGGCGGTTTGCCCCTTGGAAATGATCGGATACACGGGCGTCGATTCGGTCTCTGGAACTCTACTAATCACGAAATCGGAAATTACTGCTCTTTTATTATTTTTTTCAGTTGAGAATTGTCAACTATTTTGGTGTAAAAATTCCAAGAAGCACACATAAGACTTCGTGTGCTTCAATTGGAATTTTGTTCTAGGAATTGTTTAAGGATTTATTTGGATGGGTTCTTGGAAGGGGAATCATGAAATGCGTTTTGAATTAAGCATTTCATGATGTCAGGATTTTAGGAATTGGATCAATGTGCGACGAATTAACTTTTGGTTGAATTCGTTGCTCATGTGATTCAATTTGGAATTTGGATGTGGGTTAATGGGAAATTGAGTCAATGTGCGACAAATTAACTTTTGGTTTAATTTATCGCTCATGTGATTCAATATGGGGTTTGGATGTAGGTTAATGATGATATTGGGGATTTGGGTGTAGGTTAATGACAATATTGGGGATTTGGATAGGAGTGGCGTTTTATGATCGCTACACTGACATAGATTTTTCTGTTAGTGTTACGTCAACAGTACATTCGCTTACGATGGCAAGCGCTAGGATGATGGTGCTTATTGATTCAGAAAACGAATCATAGGACACGACCATGGCTAGGTTGTTTAGATAAACACATTATGTGCCGTGTCCGATTGATTATCGTTTACATATTAGGCGACCAATCATGGGTAATTTGGCTTGCAGCTGTGCAAGCGGGCAAAATTGCCAAGGCTTTGTCTTTGGACCAACGGATGATTAGGAAAAGTATACATTAGTGTGTGCATAATAGACATGGTCGCCGGAAAGAGGAACCGATTGGATTCCCAAATGATTCGTGATGGTCATGGGTACCGACAAGAGGAACCGATTGGATTCCTAAATGGTTCGTGATGGTCATGGGTGCCGGCGAGAGGAACCGGAATGCTTTGGGGAGGATGCGATGTTGCATGATGCTGAGGCAAGATGATGATTTTGCCGTGGGTTTACGTTTCAGGTGAAAGATGATATTTCTTACAACATTAGCTTCAATGTAGATCGCGTACAACTCGTGGTTGTACCGTTTCTGGAATCGTCCTTCCTCACAGACGGGGCCAACAATTCTTAAGGCCTTCCTCTCGAACGCGGCTAAGAAGTTCGAGTCCCTTTTATTGAGCACCCAGGTCTCGGATCCATACATAAGTACTGGTAAGACCATGGTTTTGTACAATAGTAGCTTGGATGTTCTGGATACATTTCGGGACTTAAAGAGCCTTGATACACCTTAGTAGGCTTTGTTGGATTTGATCAGCCGTTCGCATATTTCTTCCTCCATATTGTTATCGGCTGATACTATTGACCCAAGGTAGTTAAATGATTGCACTACTTCAAATTCGTGCTCCACTACCCTGATAGTTTGACCAACGTTAGGTCTTCTCTTCACAGAAGTTGCCACCTTGTACTTAATTTTTCCCTTATTAATGTGCAGTCCCAGTTTTTGTGCCACCTGCTCGATCTGGGTGAAGGAATCCTGTACCGCCGGTTCTACCGATGATGTCGATGTCATTTGTGTAGGCAAGTATCTGGCTGATCTTGGTGATAATAGTCCCTCTTGTTGTAACGTCAGAGTCTCGGTTTGCTTTCTCCAACGCAAGGTTGAAGAGGTGGCAGGCCAGACCCTTGTCGGAGTCCATTAAAGATGTTTATTGGTTTGGACAGCAAGCCCGCTATTTTTACTTGACTAGTTACGTTGGTCATGGTCAACCTACAAAGTCTTATCAATTTGTTTGGAATACTTCCGCGCCTGGTGCGGACCTCGTTCTCTACTTTTCTCTATTTCACAGACAAGGTTTTTTTCCCAGGCACTTTCCTTTTGTCTGTGAAGCCTTTTTGCAGATCTTCTGAGCTTTTTGTATTTCTTCTCGCACACTCACGTCCTATGAGACCGCTGCATTGCCCGGTATGCAGCATTCTTACGTTCAGTCACTAGTTTGTACTCATCATCAAACCAGTCCACGACTACTGCCTAAGATGGAGTATTCTTAAGACGTGTCCATTTCTCTTCTACGCCCGACATTCTGGCCCCAGGACTTACTCTCTCTCCATTGAGCTCTTCGAGGCAAGTCTTAACGCATGACCAAAGGTGTTACTGGTGTTCTCATTGCGTAGGGCAGCCGTATTGATCCGCGGATGCAATACGTCTCCGTAAGGCAATCCACGCTCAGAAAACTGTACCAACAAGATAGTGATCCGAGTCGACTTTGGCACCTTGGTACGTTCGTACCGTCATCAGGCTCGAGGAGCGGCGGCGATCTATCAACATGTGGTAAATCTGGGAGCGTGTGGCTCGATCAGGTGATACCCAGACGGCTTTGTGGATATCTTTACGCCGAAACCTGGGACTTGCAACGACCAAGTTCTCTCAGGCTGCCAGTTCGATGACTCGTAGTCCATTGTCATTAGTGTTCTCATGCAAACTATGGGAACATGTGTAGGCCCGAAAACCAGTTCGCGACCATTTTTCGCATTAAAATCACCAATAACGATTTTTACATCGTATCTTGGGCAGGCATTGAGGGCCCTTTCGACGTTCTCTTGGAATTCTTCTTTTTCCTGTTCAAGGGACTCGTTTATGAGGCTTATGGTCTTAAACTTGCCTCGCACGCGATGAGTGCATTATTATTATTATTTATTTTACTGGAGAGCATTTCCTGTTGAAGACGACAATCCTTACATTAGTCGTGGATATCGTCACAGTTTAAACTTATATTCTATTTATTGGCCTGTAGGAACCCGGAAGTTCATGACCTCACCGACACGGCTTCGACATCGTTCCCTGTCCTGGGCACTCTCCTTCTACGCTTGACCATTCGATCCGATCTCCTCAAGGTCAAACCTAACATTGTCGTCCCATTTTCGTCGCGGCTGTCCTACCGGTCTCTTTCCCGTTGGTCTACCGTCAAGAATTCTATGCACGGTCCTATCGTCGCCCATTCGCGCCACTTGTCCGGCCCATCTTAATCTTCGCGACTTGATTACTCTCACTATTGTAGATTTGCGATATAGCTCTTCCAATTCGTCGTTATGGAGTTTCCTCCATTGTCCTGCCTCCTCGTCATATTTACCTCCAAAGATACCCAACACTACCACAAGAGAACAAATGATCAGGAAAGCACCGACTCGGCAAAAAGAAGACGTAGGGAAAAAGAAGACGATGAGTGCATAGGCTTTCGTTTATTGCATTAAAGCTATTATACTTTTTTAATAACAATTATTTTTTTAACCTTGTGTCACAAAACTTACCCCCTGTTGTTCGTGATAGGTCTTTATTGGACGATTCTGCTGTAGGAGCTGGAGACCGATGCGGGTCACAAATGAAAACTTCTTTGTTGTAATTTAAGGTTCTACGAAATTTTTATTGTTTCTATTCCAATAATGCCCATACACACGATTCATTTTAAACTGTTTTGTTTCTGATTTGATGATTTTTTTCTTTGTATCTCAATAATCCATAATATTCTGCACAATGTGATGTTTTGATATTGGGAAAGGATATGGATCAGCCAGGATTGTATGTATTTTAGGGGGGTGATGATTAAACGATGTTAATTATATAACAAAGCCGATGGTCGCAGGCTTCAGTTTTTGGCTGACCACAAAACCTACCCCGAGTACATGGTGTTTGGCATGGCAGCTACAACAAATGTCATACTCGTTTCTTTGAATAACACCACTCCCCGTCCATCTTATTTCTTGTAATGCTGTTGTCAGTCTTATTTTTGGGTAGGGCATCGGCTAGCTGCTGTGCTGCTCGTGCTCTGTATAGTGATCGGACGTTCCATGAGAAAATTCTCAAATCATTTAGCCATTTTGGTTTCCGTGGCCGTCGTCGTGTATCCGGTCTACATCCGAGGGTTGGTAAATTGTCCATAATAATTTGTTTTTCCGGGCAAGGTTATTAGCTTTGCGCCAGCATTGAATGTTTGGCCATACCAAATTAACCCCTATCTTGAGCCATCAAACGAAACCTCCTTAGACGGTTCTCTTGATTTCCTTGAGCTGGTTTCTTTCCGTTTGCAAAGAATTTGTGCAGATGGAAATTTCATCCATCACCTTCTTTTGGGTCAAATCGTATGGTGACCAAGTACCGAGCGTTTTTTTTTTTTTTTTGTTTTGAATACACATTTATACAGATAGTTTAAAATTGTTGTGTAGTAGCTCCTGACCGGTGCTGAGACTGCTGACGCCTCGGTATACTTCTATCATTTACATGGTACTATAATAGAATCGAAGAAACCAAAATGTGCAGAAAATGGATTTTTTTTTTTTTTTTTTTTTTTTTTTTTTTTTTTTTTTTTTTTTTTTTTTTTATTAGACTTCTCTCGGGAGAGGCGAACCTATAGCGTCGAGTGGGCGCCCCGAGATGCCATCAAATAACTGTTGCAGTACTTTTTGAACAGTTGCAGGCTGTAACGCTCCGGGAACACTCGCGTGGGAAGGGAGTTCCACAGCTTCCCCGCTCTATAACGGAACGAGTTCTGATACAGGGATGTTCGCGCTGTCGGGAGATGAACCACAAACGGGTGCGATCCGTCGGATTGTCTTGTGGAGCGCATATAGACCGAATTGCGTGGAAGAATGCCAAGAATCTCCGAAGAACAGCCCCCGTGATAATATCTGTAAAACAGACAGAGGTCGGCCACGCGCCTTCGATGTGATAGCGACTGTAGTCCCGACGTCAGCGCCGAGTCCCCGATCAGGCGGATCGCTCGTCTTTGTACGCTCTCAAGTAGGTCGAGGGTATGTTTAGGAGCCGATCTCCAAACATGAGAGCAATATTCGAGCGCGGGTCTAATTTGAGATTTATAATTATATATGCCGATATCGAGATCATAAACGGCATTCCCAATTTCTGCTGTTTGGGTGGGATTTTCACCATTATCAAAATAAAATCATATAATAACAGAATTTTCTTTTTTTTTGACTTCAGTATTTTACAACCTACAATTCACAACTGAATCGAGCAATCACAAAATCGTCAAGGAACTTTTTTTTAATACAGAATGTCCTTTTTCCAACGAGCGTAAACCTGAACTTATTTGGTGAATACTTTCTGATATATATATATATATATATATATATATATATATATATATATATATATATATATCATCATCATCAGCACTACAACCGGGAACTGGCCTTGGCCTTATTTAGCAAGTCCTGTGGCTTGTTAAATTTTCCATAATGATTTGTTTTTTCCGGGCAAGGTCATTAGTCTTGCGCCAGAGGCTACCCGACGGGGAATCGAACCCCGGTCTCCCGCTTGGCAGGCGGGTATACTAATCACTATACTATCGAGGAGCAATATATATATATATATATATATATATATATATATATATATATATATATATATATATATATATATATATGTATATATCCATCATTCATTTATATATATATTTATTTATTTATTTATTTATATCACTACACCCATCAAGTATTAAAATAATGGATTTCTTTTTCCCTAAAGTAATATGTAACGACCTTTCTAGTAGAAGTGCATCATATGATGTCATGGTGGCCAATGAATTTAGTCAGTACAGATTACTGTACACTTGCTTTGTGAAACATTACTTTTAGTGTAGGCGAATGAACAGACATTTGGTGACTTTCTCAATGTTATTGACCCCTGCCACTCAGCCAGTCAATTCCAGCAGAAAACCATAAAGAAATGAGGAATCCAAAATACAAAACAAATAATGGACTTTTCGCCATTATTATTCTCTTTCAGCGCCATAAACAGCGTTCCATATAAGCACGGCATACTGAGGCGTGTGTTGCCGACGATGGTCTGCTAGGGACACCTTGACTGGCCGTAACTATGGCTGACATGTAACGCGCCTATGACAACTCCACAACATAATTACTGCAACAGAGTGTGAAAATCTATAAAATGTTTAATTTGATTGCTATCGACATACCGCTATCCAATCACGCATCGGTTTTATGTATGTTTTGACTCCGCGAAACATGGCGTACATCATTAGACGTTATGGCCTGCGCCGCACCGGTGTTCGCTACTTGCCGTATATCAAGGCGGTCGTTAACGCGAGTTATTTATTTTCGAAATCTCTTGCCGCCCTCTTCGCAGGTATGAAATTGAAAAGTTATACAAACAAACTTCGAACATACGAAATGCCCGTGAATATTGATGTAGTGATATAGATACAAATCATCACGCGGTATGTAATCGAAAACATTACTGGAAAACCTGATATGAAATCGGACAAGACGAATTCAAATCCGAGCACATTCTTTAGCAGCGCGTTAAGTATTCCGCCCCTTAGCTGCACTATCAGCATGGGTCTTCAGCCAATTATAGATGACGTCGGAATATAAAGCCAATTATTGCAATTTACAACACGCACTGAAAACGGGGAACATCAGTATTGCAGGCGGCATGCGCCTCAATTATCACCTCCAGCACTAAAGTGCCTCTTTGATTAGTCCCTCGAAACAGGGGATACCCGACAAGTCGGTGGTGATAGCCATCCCTTGAATCGCTGACGCTTTATTGGTATTGGCGTTGGCATTGTCGTCATGGCGTCGCCGATAACGCCAGCCCTGAATAGCCAAGGCAACCAGCGATGGCATGTTATGCCTGGAATTAATTTAATTACCAATCCAATCTTCAATTGCTCTTTGGCACACAAGTGTCTTGCTGTAGTCGCATGGTAGGTATTTAACAATTGCCACCACCTACTACATTGCACGGTATCGTTTCCCAGCCCAAATAGTTTTAGGGTTCGTTTAATTGGCAGACCTACTCTGGCTTTAGTTTTAAGTCCTGACTGTTACGTGCTGCTGAATGGACGGTTCACTACATGTTCGCATTAAGACAAAATAGTTTTAACGATAATTCTATGCAAATTGTCCGTGTGTATGACTGAGTCGTACTCCGATTTGCATTCGAATCGGTGCATTTTTGTTTGCTGTTATCGTTAGTTTAGACTTCGGCAACAGATTAACTTGTTATTGAGTTCCATTTGTAAAACGACTAGGCGGCACGTTACAACAATTATGTGCATACTTAGCAGTCTGTAACTGATGCACGGAATGCCTGCGAGCGATATACTAAGAGTTCTCTGCTAAACTCTTTGGAAAATTCGTGGTGGTTGTCACAAATTAACTGAAACAATAGATTGTATTGCAAAGGTAACAATTTGACACATCGGTATAAGTATAGCTGTTCCGAAGGACCACGCATTATCTACCTGGTATATACAGGGTTTCCCAATAGGGGTGTTTTGTTTTTAAAGTTAAATATAAAGACAAATATTTGATGCCATGATGTTTTAAAAATAGATTGTCCATATTGGGAAACCCTTTATAAGTGGCACAGCGGTTCTTCTAAGTATGGGTGCTAGTTGTGAAGGGTGTTTTTCGCTTGTAACATAATGTTGTATCATAGTTTACTTCACCTGTTGCCCTACCATCAATGGCGTGCACTTTACAAAATATATGCAACTGAATGGACCGGTCAGAAAGACTCATTTTCGGAACACCATTACCAAAACCTTGAAATGAATCATTTTTACAGGAATATGGAAATTGCCTCATGGCGGTATTTTCATCATCATCATCGGCACTACAACCGGGATCCGGTCTTGGCCTTATTTAACAAGTATGAGGCTTGTTAAATTTTCCATAATAATTTGTTTTTCTGGGCAAGGTTATTAGCCTTGTGCCAGGGTGATATTTTACTCGCCAAAAAATGCTTCACAATCAGAGCCGCGCTCGTCGGCGCATTGTTGTACTCCAAGATCCCATCCTTTCCCGTTCTTTGTTCAGGTCATATGCCTTCAATTCGTATTCGCAACCGTTTTAAAGCATCGAAGTCATATACAAGGAGACAGCCTGGTCAGGCAACACAAAATCATGCACTTTTTAACGTTGTTGTTAGTGCATGTGGTTTTCTCTTCTGCGTTCTTCTATCTAATCATTTTCCACAAACCGCCAGTCCTCCCGCTCCCGGTTTGTCCATCTGAATATTGTAGCACGCTTCTTATTAGACGCATCATACACAATATTAAATATTTCTATGATTTCTAGCTTTATAAGAAATTTGATATTCGTTTTTGCTCGAATATATCAGATCGCATCATTTGGTACCGCCAACAAAATAGAATCGTTAAAAGGGGGGATTCAATGATGCCCAAATTGCTCACAAACCTTGTGCGTGGCACGGTTAACGTAATCTTTGATTAAAGAAAAAAGAAACGCGAGTCAACTAACTCTGTGTATTATGTAGTAAATGTCCAAACCAGTGAATGCAGAGCATCGAGAATTGGTGCAAATCTCCAAAAGAACGACAAAAAATCACGGAAGAGAGAAGAAAGCATAGCAGAAGGGCACCACGAATAAACAGGGGCAAACATCATCAGCTAAAATATAATCCTTATTCCTTGAAAGAAAAATATAACGCCTAATGTGCGTTACTCACCTCAATTCTTCAGAGAAGAAATTGGTGGATCTCTACAGTAAGTAATGCAGCTGCCTGCTAAAATATGACGCCCTGGGAACACTCGGCCAGAATACAGAAGTTATTATTCGCTATAGAAGTGATCAATCCATTATCACTGATGACCTTAGCTTCAAAAAAATTACTGCTCGATGGGTTCCGAGGTTATTGACCGTAAATCAAAAACAGCTCAGATCGGAAAATGGAGGACTTTTTGATCGATTTCGTATATAAAGTTCCTTTTATGGAAAAAAAAAACAAACGTAACTGAAAGGTCAATTGAAATATAAATTTGACAAATTTCAGAACAGCTCCTTGAATATCAAGAAATGTTTGAATAACGCAAATGCAACAATAGACGTTACTACTTATTAGACTTCATGTTTTTCTGTCCTTCCTTTTCCGGGCCATAGTACTCGGTCGGTTTTATCAAGTTGGCAGCAGTGAACGTAAATAATGCGATCAAATTGATATCCTAATCAGAAAAATACCTAAAAAAATAACCCTGTCCTTATTGTGACCGACGTTTCCAAAACAATTTTGGGCCCAAATAGTATGGGTGTCGTAGAGCGATTCGTGATATCGATAAATCGAATCTCACGTCGTTCCCAAGAACAACCTTATTCCCCAAGACGATCTTGAAAAACGTGCTTTCCAAAATGCTGTTTACAAACATGACCGTGCGTTAAAACAAAAGACCTGTGTATGGCCCAAAACAAATTACAAATTGGAAACAAGTTGTAAAGACACGTCAAGAGGCAGTATTCAAAACGTTGTCCATGAGAGTAGCGATGCCGTATACTAGAAATCAATTGCCACTTAATTAAAATTCCGGGCCACCAAGGACCTTCGTGAATAGAGTCTTCAAATTGATTTAATTAAGTGGAATTAACACGAGAATCATTTTGTGATTGTTCACCTACACGGCAGCGGTTTGTTGACTTTAATCATCAACATTGGTCCTCTGTTAAATCGAGGAGTGTGGTCTGTGGAGGAGTTTTCTGAGTCAACTTAGGCTACGAGTACAGTGACTGTTGGGTTTCGATGGAGTGTTGAAAGTGTACACTTGTAAATGGAAATTTCGGAAAGATACAGTTCGTGAACACACGTTTGGAGAATGGTACCAAAGCGATGATGAGTGGTAACCAATTGATGGTTACTTACTTGCTCTTTCGGCGACAGTGTTACCTAAGATAGTTAACATTTCTAATCTCTGAATTAGGTTCTCTTGTATATTTACAGTATGGCCGCTGAAGTCGGCTAGGATGCACACTGAGTTAGTCATTTTGTGTGTAAAGTTAATATTTGAAGGTTAAATGGTTTTAAAATACAATTCTAAGGTGGTATATTCTACGATGGTGTTTATTCGGTATTTTGTCAAGTAATAATGAAGTCAAATGTTGACAAAAACCTTTATCCTAACCGGTGTGTACCAGAAGTGGTTAAATGTTCGTATTGATTGTGGTAGGAGTATTATTTTCAATGAAATTTTTAAATAGTAGTAATCAAACTTTAGTCCTACTTCGCTGCATTTACTCAACTTTCACTAGATAGTCTGAAGTTACAAAAAGAGTTGGTAGATTGATAAGGAAGGTGTACAAACAAAGTGATATTAATCATCATCATCATCATCGGCACTACAACCGGGAACCGGTCTTGGCGTTATTTAGTAAGTCCAGAGGCTTGTTAAATTTTCCATAATGATTTATTTTTTCTGGGCAAGGTCATTAGTCTTGCGCCAGAGAGTGGTATTAATACCAAGGCAAAATACATTTTGAAACTGAGCGTACCATGGTCATGTAGTTCGGCTGAAGAACAATCCCTGTTTTTTTATCTTTTCTTCCACTGTTGATCGTTTGTGCGACCCGGTCATGCGTTTGTTGCTAGTTCCAGTCATATACCTGAGACACCAAAAATGTACAAAACAAACTAAGCAGTTAATTACCTTTCCACAATGCCCTTTTTATTTTTTTTTTATTTTATCACGCAGGTGCACAAGTGATGTATTGATATTTGCTTTGAAAACAAACAGCGTTGATTAAAATGGTAGTCAAAAACACAAATAAACCCTTTCTCTATTTCAAACAAAAGGCAACATTTAAATTCGCAGACAAAAGGATTTTGGTCGGCACACTCTTTATTCAGTTTCTCTTCTCAAAAAAAAAAAAACCGTAATGGATTTAAAAAAAAAACATTTCATCAATTTTTACAAGAATCCTTTTATTTATTCGAAATAGTCTGCCTAAACTAAAATACTTTGATCTTCTGGTTCGACAGATGTGTGGCGGTTCTGCCAAACCCCATTGTCTACTTACCCGAAGAACCCCCGTAACTACAACCCAACCTTCACCTGTAAATGCTTCGCGTATTGAGTTCATCAAATGTATTTAGCTAAAAGCTCCTGGAGGAGAATTCTTACCTTCATTAATTTATTCGAATCCAAAATTCCTATAAGAATTCTGTTCCAAACATCATAAATCCCAATCACAAGCATACCTGAAACATTTCCCTTCTCAAGGGCAATTAACGCTTTCAACGCATTATCTAGCAATTCCTGTAAAGAATTTCTCCCACAAGGGCATGCATGCATGCATCAATGCATCTCTGCATTAGCGGCCTAGAAGCGAATTCTTGTTTAGTGTAAATACTCACACTAGAATACGACTACTTGAGTTGCCTTAGATGCCATATACAATTGGCATAGACGTTATACAAACCGTCATTGTGTAAACATCTAATTTGCTTCGCAATGACCTGCAGCTACTGATACAGCTGCAAGCAGTTTACCCCGAAATGCTCCTTTGTTTGAATCTCCAAACAATCATCAACTCCGCGCATAGCCGCTGGATTGAATTTAATAGCATCAACAAATGCAAATAAAGATTCCGTTCGCACGCACCACTGCGTGCCAGATATCGCCTTCCATTCGTCACTGGTCAAAGGAAATTTCATTTCCTTTTCACCACACCACCAAACTCACCCCAAAAGTTGGTTGACGCATTGAGTCTTATTGCAACCGCCAATCGCGACGGTGGGTTTTTCTCCCGCTCCCCGTGGCGCGCGGGGACGCGTTCATCCAAAGTCGAGCGATTTTTATCCCCCGAGGTGCGTGCCGTTATTTTATAATAGTGTTGTGTCAAAACTGTCCATAAGTAAAAACAAAGACCTTACGTCAGCCATAAGTGTACATTTAAAGTTTAAGTTGTTTTCCCGACTTTTAATAACAGTGATTAAGTTATGATGGAGGAAGAAGTGAACCTAGTGCCCGTGACAGGTACATACTTCTACCCCACAGATGCATCATATGCATTGTTGCTTGGGATTCATTGGGTTGAGTAAAAATTCATTGCATATTTTTGCAACATATGGTGGTAGTACAATTTGGGCGGTACTGGAGTTAATCACACATATGTTTGCCATATGTCGTTTAACAGCTGAAGCGATTTGCTTCACTTTTGAAGATTTTACAACAAGTTGAAGATATTTTACTTCCACAAAAGAAGAACGCACGTCAAGCTTTTGAAAAATTGCGTAAAGTTTACAATATCGATGCTCTACAAGAACGTCACTGTCAAAACTGGTTCAAGAAATTCCGCACTGGTAATTTCGATATTTTAAAATGCTCCTCGGTTTGGAAGATTCAATGAGGTTGATATGACAAAATAGTGGTGTGGGGTTTCTTTATACTACATGGAGAACCAACCCAATATGTCAACCCTAAATTTGACCACTAACAGCGCGTCACATCAACCCATATCCCACCGCCCAGTAATTCACCAGAAAATCATGTTTTCCAAAAGGACGCATTAGCTGAATCCTTCTGCCATAGGGCAACTGCGTTTCGCTAACCCCATGGGATTTCCTCCAGAAATTGCAATTCATGTCGGTTAGCAACGGCATCGTCTGGCCAAACGACGCGGTTGCATCATCATGCAACCGTTTGGGAAATTATCGTATTATTTAATTGTTTCCCACGGTTATAATTCCCTAGCCGACGTACCGTCCTTTTTGACTTCCCCCAGACACTCTATTCGCCGGGGATCAATGATCTCTTTTTGCAGGTGAATTTCACAAACCATTTTCCTCTCCTTCGCATTTTTATCTTCCCGTAGTTCCTTGCACTCTGAGAACACCACAGTCACCGCACTAAGTCAGTGAATCATCCCCAGAGGCTGCATTGATACACGCACACCAAAACCAGATCAACCCTGGGCTATTGTGCTTTCCTTTTGATTTCTTCATCCTTTCTATGCCCATCGACCGTCGAACGAATACACAAGTATTTTTTTTCACCTCGATGAGCGTAGAGAATTGAAGAATGCACAGGAGAGCGCGATTCCCATTGGCTGATCGGCGTGCAAAATCAAAGTTTCATCCCTAATTCCAATCAGTCGTTACACATTCATCATTGCGGTCGGTCACGCCGCCGTTAGTCAGTCGATATAGTCACCTACACGGAGCACACGTCTCCTGATTCGCCACCAATCTATGGCCAGATAATAAGTCAAGTTAAATGTTTTTCTTTTAATTATAGCGGTCACAGTTTCGCGAAAGAAGTTTTTCATCTTGCGTATAGCTTATGAAAACCAATTTAATAACATTAATAATAAGTTCTAAGTGAAGAAAAGAAAACCAAATTATAAACTATCCCCCCAGGATAATGTAAATAAATAATAGAGGACATCATATCAACAAATAAAAGAACACTAAGACAACAAAACCACCACAGCGAATTTTTATTTTCTCCTGGATTTTCTTCTGGTGAACATTTGCTTTCGTAATGACTACGTTGGGGAAGAAAGTGAAATCAGTGTCGTACGTCGGCACGAGACTTTGAACCCGACAGTGGCATTGATCAAGTCAAACTCACGTTACATGACATCAAAGATAACAACAACAGTGAAGGTCAGTCAAAAAAGTATTCAGTCCCACCAAAGGAAAGCTTGGATACGTTAGCAAGTTCGATATTTGGATTCCTCATGAACTCAAAGAAGCTCAAATTTACAGTCCGTATAACCATCTGTGATATGCTGCTGAAACGAGAATAAAACTTTCCTTTTGAAAAGAATGATAACTGATGATGAGGAGTGGATTATTTACAAAAATGTGTAATCCAAACGGTCTTGGTCCCGATAATATGATTCGCCTCACGCGCCTTCAAATGCAAACCTTCATTAAAGGAAGGTTATGCTCTTAGTGTTGTGGGATTGAAGGAAGTGCTGTTTTTAAGCTCCTACTAAGGAATCGAACACTCAGTCGTCGGCAATTGCACAGTTTAAACGAATTTGTCATCCAGAAACGTTCAGATTTCGTCAATCGTAAACGAGTTTTGCTGCATCACAAGTCGGCACCATACATATGTTTGGCGATCCGTCAAAAATTATTGGAGCTTGGATGGGATGTGTTCCCCAAACCAGCATACTCGTCTGACCTTATGCCGTCAGACTTCCACTGTTTCACTATCTTCAAATCTCGTTCCATGGATTAATGGATGATGCGGTAAATCAGCACCTTGTTCAGTTTTTCGCCAATACCTTCTTTCTACGAACGGAGAATTATAAAACTAATCGAAAGATGACAACCAGCCACCGAAGAAAATGGAAAATATTACAGCATAACGAGGTCAAGTGAGGTCGTTTATTTTTCACTTCGAGGCGTCTTGGTCAGTAGACTCTCAAATGAATACTAACAGGGCAATCGAGCTGAAACTGTATGTACAAGCTAATGAGACATAGAACTATAGAACTGGGCATAGTAATTAGACTTGCTGGTGGCCCCCGTAGGTCAGGCCGGAAACATTTAGCATTTTGAAAATTGAAACGCGTTTTTCTCGAAACCATGCTTTTCAAATTGGTCTCCACGATACGAGGGTTGCCTCTTATGTTTCGGGATTTGGCAACCCTAGTGTTGCAATCCGGCAATTGACAGCTCTGTCGTAAAGTTGGACATTTTTGAGGTTATACGCACTCAGAACGCTTTGACATACGAGCGCTATTTGTGTAAGTTTACAGTAACTTAAAAGATTCATCTCGGCCCAAAAATGGAATTAAATCGTCAACATTTTTGTGCGATTATTTTGTACAACTTTCGGCGTGGATTAACTCAGCAACAGTGCATGGATGAACTTAATTCAATTTTTGGCGATGAACCTCCATCAAGGACCAGTGTTTATCGATGGTATGGTGAATTCAATCGTGGTCGTAGTTCACTCCAAGATGAATTTCGTGAAGGTCGTCCAAAATCAGTTGTTGTTCCGAAAACCATTGATGCTGTGCGCGAACTGATATTGGAAGATCGTCATGTGACCTATCGTGAGATTGAGACAACCTTAGGCGTTAGTGGGGCCAGCATACATTCAATATTGCATAAACATTTGACTGTCAAAAAAATTTGTTCGCGTTGGATCCCACACAATTTGTCAATCGCCCAAAAAAAGGCTCATGTCAATTGGTCGAAAAAAATGGTCAAAAAATACGGTCGCGGTGCTTCGAAACACGTCTATGACATCGTGACAAGTGATGAATCGTGGATTTACGCGTATGAGCCCGAAAGTAAACAGCAGTCGACTGTCTGGGTGTTTCAAGATGAGCCAAATCCAACAAAAGTTGTTCGCACACGAAGCACTTCCAAGCAAATGGTCGCCTGTTTTTTCGGAAAAACTGGACATGTCGCAACCGTACCACTAGAACAACACAGAACAGTCAATTCTGAGTGGTACACAACCATTTGTTTGCCAGTTGTCTTCCAAGAAATCAGGAAAACCAACCGCCAGAGTGGCAAAAGTGCTTCGACAATTGGTTCAAACGCATGCAAAAGTGTATAGATCTTCATGGGGAATATTTTGAAAAACAATAAAGTGATTTTCGATGATGAATATTTGTTTTTGTTCTCTAATCCCGAAATATAAAAGGCAACCCTCGTATCTCAAAAACTACTTGACGGATCATCTTTTTTATATTAAATTAGCTTTGAGTCATTGGAGCCCCTGCTACAATTAATATGATATATACATATCTTTTTTTGTTTACAGAGAAAGGAATCTTTCTTTTACAGAGAAAAAAAGTTGAAGAACCGTATTTAAAAATTCAAATGTCCGCCATTTGGTTCAATCTCAACTTTCATGGATGGCTCTAGTAGTGGCTCCAGCTACAGCCATATAGTTTATGAAAATTCTTCGATTATTGATTTTTGATCATTTTTGCAGGTGCTAGAGTGCCCAACAGTAAGATACCTTTTTTGAGACGGTTACATTACATAGCGTGTCAACAATTGTTGTCACCATATTTTTTAATAAAAGAAGGCATATTATATTTTGTACTTACATATTAAACACATGGCAAAAGGTTTGAGTTCTTTATTTCCTTCTATCTATCTATCAGAAAAAAATCCGAGAAATTGGCTTTTTTGAGCCTCCCACATGAGAAACGCCCCTTAAGAAATTCGTCATCGCGTATTCGGATTCGTTCTTAAAACACTCTTTATGTTCGACTGATGATGGCATTTTGTAATATCAAGGGCACCGGTGACGCCAATACGAATGTAAACGCCCTCTACCAATATTTGCAAACAGCGAAACCTGACATCAGTACCCTGACTTGGCCCCAGGTCGATTCGTCAACTGATTCGACATATATCCGTTGCTCGGGATACGACATACATTCGAATTTCTCTTTTAAGGATGGAATCTGCGTCTTCGCGCGAGCCGGCTTGGCTCACCAAAGGATTGAGGCGTTAGAGCTCAATAGCTTGGACTCTGTTAAATTTCTTTATTGTCTTTACCGCTCTCCGAATGGCGAGCGACCAGCGACACTTTGCAAAAAGCTTTCACGTATCGCCGACTGGACACAGATCAACCACTCGGCTTGTGAGGTAGTCGTGCTTGGCGATTTTAATGTAAAAAAAGCAGGCTAGTTGGTACATTCTAACAGAACCGATGAGGCTGGGAAGATGGCGGAGGTGTTCCCTATTAGCCGTAATTTGTCTCAACTCATGGGAGAATCTACGCGAATGCCGGATACCCGAGGTGATTATGCGAACGCCCTGGATCTGTTTTTGACATCCGAGCCGAGCACTTATACCGTGGAAACTCAAATAACGGCTTGGAGTCGGTTGCGCGGCCACTTGCATTCCAGGCAAATAACCGATCTAAGAAGCTTCGTCATGTATGGAGGTATGGGGCTGCTGACTGGGACAATTTGCAAGATTTCTTCGCATCTTTCCCGTGATCGGGATTGTGCTTCGGAGACTCCGATATTAACGCATGCGCGGAGACGGTCAGAGTCTGTTGCGCAGCCACTTCCATTTCAGGCAAATAACCGATCTAAGAAGCTTCGCCATGTATGGGGGTATGGAGCTGGTGACTGGGACAATTTGCGAGATTTCTTCTCATCCTTTCCATGGTCGGAGGTGTGCTTTGGAGACTCCGATGTTAACGCATGCGCGAAATCAGTAAAGGAGATTATAATTCTCGGGATGGAAATTTACATTCCGTGCTCCATCAAACGAAAGTCATCTGATAAACCTTGGTGTGATAGAAAATGCGAGTGGATTACAGCGGCAAAAAAAAAAGAGCTCCAGTCCCATCGTGGTCATTAGAACGAATTTTGTTAGAATCAGAAACGCGCGCAATTAGGCGATTGATTCCGCGTAGAAGGCTTACAACAACAGAGTGACCAATAAACTCCTTGAGTGCCCAACTAGTTCGTGTCCCTTCTGGCAAAGGTTCTCGGGAATAACTTCAGTTCCTTCCCCTTTCCTCCGCCAGTGACGGGCAGCAAGACACTGCTCACAAATTCAAGAGATCAAGCCAATGTGTGATCGCGCCAGTGCGATCTTTGATTCGGGATGTGAGGTTCCGCCCACGTACTATTCAATGGATTTTATGTGGTCTGGCCTGAAAAAGCCAATCGGTACGGATGGAATACCAGTAATAGTCCTTAAAAACTGTGCTTCAGAACTGTCGCCGGTTCTTGGCAGACTCTTTCGCTTATCTTATGCACCGAGGGCATTTCTTAGCTGCCGGAAAATCGCTCGAGCCAATACCAAAGAAGAAAAAACAACGCGTCTTCCACAAAATTACCGACCGATAGCATTACTTTCTATGTTTTCTAGGGTAATGGAAAAGGTCATCAATGCCGAGTTAATTCAGCATTTGTAGTGGAAGGGACTTCTGAATGATCGTCAATACGTATTACATGCCAGGCCGACCACGGGTGACCTTTTAATCTTTATAACCGATATGTGGACATCTGCGATTAAGGAACATGGTGTGTCAAGGGCGGTCACAATGGATATCTCCACAGCTTTTGACCGTGCCTGGCATAGGGCGTTTCTCAAAAAACTTCGTTCATATGGCCTTTTCCAGCAGCTTTGCGACTGGACGAAGAGCTTCCTCGAAAATCGATCGATCCGGGTTCTTGTGGACGGCGAGTGTTCGGATCTGTATCCTGTTAATTCTGCGGTGCCTCATGGTACTATTTTGTCTTTTGACTACAGTCGCTATCACATCGAAGGCGCGTAGCTGACGTTTGTCTGTCGTAGGGGTATTATCACGGATACAGTTCTTCGGAGATTCGTGGTATAGTTCGGTGCAATTCGATTCGTATGGGCTCCACAAGACGATCCAACGGATCGCATCAATTTTCGCTTCTTCTCCCGACGCGACGGCGCAAATTACTCTGCATCAGAACTCGTTCCGTTGCGGAGAAGAACTCTGTGCAATTCCCTCCTCGCGAGAGTGTTTCCGGAGCATTACAACCTGCATCTGTTTAAGACGAATTGCAATAGTTATTTAGTGACATCTCCGGGCGCCGGCTCGGCGGTATAAGTTCGCGTCTGCTGAGAGAAGTCCAATAAAAAAAAAAACAAAAAAAAAACGAAAAAAAAGAAAACAAAAAACCCGAAGATAAGTTACATTATCATGCAATAATCCCCAAATGAATACAACGAAAATGGGTTAGCAAATGCTTCAATATTTAAAGATAATATTCAACAAGAATGGGCTACTCGATAGTATAGTGGTTAGTATTCCCGCCTGTCACGCGGGAGACGGGGGTTCGATTCCCCGTCGGGCAGCTTCTGGCGCAAGACTAATGGCCTTACTGGAAAAACAAATTATCATGGAAAATTTAACTAGCCACAGGACTTGCTAAATAAGGCCAAGACCGGTTCCCGGTTAGAGTGCCGATGATGATGATGATTCAACAAGAATTATTGTCCCACTCAGAAAGAATTCTTTGCGGATTCCCCTCGAATCGAAAAAAGCGATGAGGATTGTTTCGACTTTTGACTTCTACTCTAGACTTATTGGAAACCTTCACAGATTCACGTAGTTTATCGAAGTTTTCGTCGGTAATCACATCAGGTGAACAATCCGTACGTTTATCAACACACACACTTTTCCTGCTTTCCTTGAATCACCGAAACCATTCAAACACTTGTGTGTTTGATAAATAATTATCACTACAAGCCTTTTTCAGCAATTTAAAGGTTTCGGCGGGATTTCTAGCAATTTTTAAAAAAAATTTAATATTTATATGTTTTTGACCGATGCACAAAAACGATTGCTACTTGAAGCATTGTATTTCAGCTTCCACTAAATGAAATGATAGTTTGTTATCACATCAGATAAATCAATCACCACCCGACAGATGGCGTAATCCGTTCCATCTGTAGAAATATTTTCCGGTTTATTTTCGGGAAGATGGTACATAGCTTGCGATTTCGCTATCCGATTCGAAGCTTATTCGAAATTGTTACATGGGACCTTATTCGAAACTGTTACTACAAGCCGGTACTTTGTGACGGGATCGTACGGCCGCTATACACTCACTGACCCGGTGTTCACAGGCGCATACTTAAGGCCGAGGGATGCAATGTTCAAGTTCACTTAACTTAATTGTTTATGGTAATATCATGTAGAACACGGGCAGAGAAAATTCCTTCCTTCTATGTTCTAATGATGGAATTGAATTACTATCGTATGAGTTTCATTCCCAGATGCGGCATCCTATCAAACATCCCCGATCCTATCAAACATGTCCAAACTGTTACTGATACTTCTGAATGGAATAGAATTCCAGCTTTGCTGAAATAAGCTATTATGATAAAAAAAATACGAATAATACCGTGTTTTAAAAAATATGCGACATTTGAATACACTGATGTGTACACTTCTTTGGTAGGTTGATACAACCGTTGTGAACAGTCAATCATATTTTGACGACATTTGCTTTGCCAGGTTAGAAGTTGCAGCGTATTTTGTGTTGCTGACAATCTGTTTTCTTTTTAGATACGTGGAAAGGTCCCTGCATCATTCCCATTCATAAAATAGATAGTAAGAACGAAATAAGTAATCATCGCCTCTTCTTCAAACTGTCTGCCATACCCAAACTATTTGTGTGTATAGTTTATAACGCCATGTTAATTATTCGCAAGTATTTACTTTCAGAGTATGATCTCTATAAAGGGAGGTCTGCAATATCAAAAATCAAAACTGATTCCAAAACCCTATGAGTAGGGGTTTAGATTATGCACAAAGCTAGGACAGCTTATTATAGAAGCCAACTAAAAATCGAACAACGGATTGAGTCTCAATGCCGTCGTTCCAGTAGGATACCACCTTACTAAACTATAGTGTCAGTAATGGGAGAAATCATTTAACCTGTTACATGATATTGCCGGAAAATCGATGTTTCGGCCCACACTTAAATTGTAAAAACACGATTATGGTGCTCTCCGGGAAAGCGAATTTCAGAGGTAAACTTTGTGGGGGTTCTTTAACCCACTTCCAAAGAACCACCCATTTCCATAAATTACCTGCAAATCAGCATCGTAAGCTACTCTGCATTACCTTCCGCCTGAAAACATAAGCCCACGGCAAGATTACCATCTTACCGTGGCATCAAACTTCCACCCGGGGCATGCTTGCATCCAACGCATCATGTTTCCGAAATCTAATTCGATTACCTCTTCATGTAACCGACATTAATCGCCGAACATGTCAATGCGGATTGCTGAGAAGCACTTTCTCACACACGTGCATGACATGTCCATCCTCGCCTTATCGGCAGAACTATCGGCCGGTCGTCATATCGACAATACACAGCATAGCCATCACTGGCTATCCACAAGCGATTGAGTGTTATTTAAAGTAAACACACACTCGATCCATCGACCTAGGGGACGTTACATTTGGAGTAGACTCAAAATGACGCTTCACACCATGGCAAAAGTGTAAACAAACACTGCCTCCATGCTCACAAGATACAGCTGCAGCCGATAGTTTCCCTTCCACTCGGTAATCTTATATTGCACCCATGTTCTGAGGTTCGCAAAACTTGCGACCAATTACCTTTCATCGGTTATCCACCGATCATGGTATTTGGGCATGTATATGATCATTGTTTAGACAATCTTACCCATGCCATCCCTATGATGACCCACCAGCAAATCAAAGCAAACACACAGTACCTCAGTGCGTTTATTTTGTTTACTAACCACTGGTCCATGGTTCCCCTGGGTGAGACGTTAGCCTGCACATCTGCAGGTTAAATCCATCACCACCATGAATAGTTTCCCGCCCTGTGCTCCAGAGCCATACGGCTAAAGCAAACACAACCCAAATCTCCGGTTGACCTAGCATCTCCAGTACATCTCATCATTTGACCCTTCAAATAGCGTTTTTGTTTACTTTGAAGCAAAAAACCTATTCCGTTCTCAGGCGTGGATCATCGATGATTTATGACCACATTGACTGCAGCCTCTGATGTTCGTACATTTGTTTGATCAGGTGTCGGCGATCGTTTTCTGTATTGCGGGCAAAAGGGGTATTGTACGCGTCCCTATGCAGCATTTAGGGAATCCTCCCATTTAACCATTTTCTCGATCACCATTGGCTGCTGTCAAGTTGGTCCGTTTCGCTCCTCCTACATCGATGTGATCCAGCACCGATGAATCTGACGGATGTGGATGGCATCATGGAGTCAGATTCCTATTACCACAGCGGACAGTCGCACCCGCTTAGAGTTCCCTTTTTTACCAGCTCCGCTACTAAGTAGCCAGTTTTGTTTTGCACCGTTTATATATTCGAGTTGGAGTGTCGTTTTTGCTTTCTGTCAACTGGTCGCGGAATTCGTTTTGTTCGGTAAAGTGAACTTCGTTTTGACATTATCACGATCCTGAAGGAGTGCAGGCGCCCACCAGCTAATGGATTAAAGAATTATATTGTTAACTCCTAGTCACCAGATTAGTGAATTAAGTGCATGTACCGATGCCATAACGCAAATTTAAATAAAGAACACTTGATAGCGAAATACTTGCGTGACTATTTATTGCCTTTGCTTGTTTGGAGTTGATTTGTTTCGTGGCAAAATTTCAGAGAAACCAATGGTAAGTGTTTGGGTGTTGAGTTGAACTAGTGTCCATGTCTGGTACAATAACCAACACATACACTGTCTCCCAATTCGTTCTGGCTTGGACTACAGGATATCTTAACGTACCCTCAAGCTATTTCTAAAGTCCTCTTTCTAATTTGGTGGGATAATGGGTTCTTATTTGCCAACCTGCGTGACCCAGTTTGCCCTTTGTGATCTTAAGCTCCGTATAAAATCTTGACAATTCCTCTTTATGAAATCTTTGCCAGGCTAGGACTCCCTGGTCCTATTTTCTTCTTAGAAATGCTTTTATGTGTCTGTGTTTGATTGTGAAACTAGTAAAAACTTATCTACATATCTAGGCTCGTAAACTATTATCATTCCCTCCAACACACGGTGTGGCTACAAGAGCCATTAAATCAAACCCTTCCTCAGACCGAGCCTATAAAAGAACTTCTGTACACCACCTGTGTAATCTTTAGACTTGCGGCACAAGACCTCTAATAACA
Source organism: Microdon myrmicae (assembly GCA_963931805.1). Classification (NCBI taxonomy): domain Eukaryota; kingdom Metazoa; phylum Arthropoda; class Insecta; order Diptera; family Syrphidae; genus Microdon; species Microdon myrmicae. Next base: position 196,557,038 of record OZ007496.1, read on the forward strand.
CCCTCAATAAAACACTTCAAGTCATTCAGTTCAAGCGACATGACTAGTCTCCCATGTCTTCAGTCAGATTCTTCCTGCCTGTACAACCTACAATCTAATTAGATATCGAGAGGGAATCAAATTGCTTTCTAATTGATATTCAGCTCACAGTTGAGTCAGGGACCGCACAACACATGGAGCAGCGATTAACGAAAATTTCATTCCTACATCATGTCGAGGTGTTTATTGCCCTCTGGCGCCTTTGTACCCGCGCTCCATTGATAAAATTGACTTCATATTTCCCACAACTTTGACGTTTACGGACGCACAGAAAACACCGAAGATCTCGGGGTGCGATGTCTTCGTGGCGCAGCACAAATGTCTTGAGTATACGAAAATTAACGATTCTGATCAGCCAGTCAATTATATTTCAATTGATACCTTGTGGCGGAACGAAATCGTCATTGGCCAACACCGAAAACAGATAAAACGAAAAGCCTCGAGGAGTTTTTGATTGAAGAAGATGTGTCGAGTCGATGGGTAATTTACAATTTACAGGGAGTTGATGTACACACTCCTTAAATCGATGTCTGGTGTACACAAGTTGTTGGTTTTTAAACAATTATACTTTACTTATGACGATTGCTGTCAGTTTTGTCATTTCCGGTTTGGTAACGAGTATGACTTATAGAGGAAATACTACCCGGCAATTGACAAAGGTTTTCGATAGTTCAAGTGTGACGGTTTTGGTGTTTACGCAAACTGTAATAATTGTTCACGGATCGCATGAGGATAAGGAAGGTGTGATGATTTGAGGACAACGGATGGGTTTTAAGAAACAGCAAGTCAGTAGTTTTCTAACTTAATATATAAAGACGTTGTACTTAAAAAAAGAACTGTCATTTGTTATGATTTTTTTATATCACCTTTGTTTGATATCTTCCAAAGTAAAAACTTTATCCAAGCGGAAGTTCCTGATTGTAGGTATTAACACATGCGGGTCTAGAATCCTTAAAAATTGTAATAACGAAAAAACACTTTAATTGTCGTTCGGCTGAAGAACGATTCCCTATATTTATCGTTCGTGTATGTATATCATTAATCCTTAATGTGAATTGATGCTGACTCTCCGATTGACGGGTGTCACGGTAAATATTTGGAGAAACATTTATCAAAATCATAACAAAAAATGAATCGGATAAAATATTGGACGAAAAGAAACTGATAGCAAATGGATACGGCTTCTCAAGGAGCGAGTAATCCTAGGTTAGCCACAAGGAGAGTGTTTAGTGGGATTACAATATCTATTATCTATTTAGTGGGATTACAATATTTATTATTGATTACGATATCGATATTTATCGTCTGGCTTAAGTATTGACTCGCATCTCTGTTGCCAGAAGTAACATGCCAATTCACACACCTTTCATAACCTGTTTAAAATTAAAGACTTAGAATGGGAAATTTTAGGGGATCCACCGTAAAGTTCTGACATTAAGCTATTGTACGCCGAAAGACATAAGGAAAAATAACAGTATTCTATAATTTAGTGTGCTTGGGAAGAGCCGCTAAGTTAATACAGTAACAATACTTGTAAAATAGGATATAACATTCAAAAAAATGTGGATTTAAAACTAAAAAAAAAAACAGAAAACATTGTGCTATTCTCAGGAACACCCCCTTGTTGGCATTATACTGATCTTAAAAGAGCGCTATGAAAAGGACCTCTGTCGGATTTTTTAAAATAAAGTCATAATATTTTCTGGAAGAGGAATAGTACTTGTACCCGAAACATGCCAAGAGTGGGTCGAAAAAATATGTGGATCAGTAATACCTTTTTGAAATAAAAGAAATACTAACAATTTTCAATACAAAAAGGGTGAATACTTTGAATAATTATTTATTTGCATATGAGGGCGATTCAACAAACTCTTATGAGAAGAATTTCAACTGATTTTGGTGGTGTATGGGAATACGCAAATGCGTATTCTAAAATAAGGATATACAATAACAGAAAGTGTATAATATGTAACGCTATGGTTCCACACCATTAGTAAACAATAAGTATGTGTATGCAAGCATGTAATGTGCGAATAAACCAACGAGCTAAATGCGAGCTGTACGCCGAGTGGTGGCCCTGCGACTTGGGCGTTAGAATATACTCACAGCTAAGCCGGCTTCTCGTAGGAGGCGAGTAAAAGCCGAGTTGTAGGTGGGGTCCCAACGCCCTGTCGCCCGGTGAAATACCACCCCATCAAGCTATCATCATCATCGGCATTACAACCGGGATCCGGTCTTGGCCTTATTTAGCAAGTCTCTCCACCGGTAACCGGTCGTTATCCAAGTCTTGTTAAACTGTCCATAATAATTTGTTTTTCCGGCAAGGTTATTAGCCCATGGACTATTACGCCCAGCAATTTCATGTTTAACTCAGATCTAACCACCTGGCCTTTCATCATAAGCTGCGGAACCAAAGATCCATTTTTGCCTGTAAACTTCGTATATTGCGTCTTTAGTGCATTGAAGTCAAGCTATAAGCTCCGTGAAATGGTCTGGGGAAATCCCTGGCCATTTTTCCGAGCTTGGCTGATGGACCGGTTCGAGAAAAGATTGGTTTAAGTGGTAGTCGCTCTCAAGGTGAGATACCACCCTCTTCAAGCTGTACATTCCGTGATATCGTCGGGGTGATTTTCTTCGACTATGTTTCGGGTGTATGGCTGATGGCTCGCACTGACACGGAGAAAAGTCATCATGGTACCTTCCGAGATAAAGAATTCCGGAGGTAAACTAGTTTTCCATTCGGATCTCCGGGGGGACTATGTCAATATACGAAGTTTACAGGCAAAAATGGATCTTTGGTTCCGCAGCTTATGATAAATAGCCGAACATTAAGACATTCGTCATAGCGTAATCGAGCTCGCTCTCGAGGCTCTGTCGACGCTCGACTGGTAACAGCATCTTGTAACATCAGGGGCATCAGTTTCGCCAATACGAATGTAAACGCCGTACACCAATATTTGCAGACAGCGAAACCTGGTATCCTTGCACTAACTGAGACCCAGTTCGATTCGTCAACTGATTCGACATATCTTCGTTGATCAGAATACGACTTACATTCGAGATTTTTTTTAAGGGTGGAGTCTGCGTCTTCGCGCGGTCTGATTTGGCTTGCCGAGGATAGAGGCCTTGGAACCCAGTAACATGAACATCATATGGTTGAGGGTCGTGATGAGGAATTCCGTTAAATTTCTTTGTTGTCCTTACCGCTCCCCGAATGACGATCGACCAGTGATATTTTCACGTCTGGATACAGATCAACCACCCGACTTATGAAATTATCATCTTCGGCAATTTTAATGTGCACAATTCCGGCTGGTTGGTACATTATAACAGAACCGACGAGGCTGGCAGGTTGACGGAGATGTTCGCTGTTAGCCACAACTTGGCTCCACTCGTGGAGGAACCAACGCGAGTGCCGGATGCCCGAGGTGATTATGCGAACACCCTGGATCTGTTTTTCACATCCGAACCAACCATTTATACCGTGAAGATTGCTGCGCCATTAGGTATCTCAGATCACTGCTTGGTATCGGTCGTGCAACCACTTGCATTTCGAAGGAAAAACCGACCTAAACAGCTTAGCCATGCATGGAAGTATGGGGCTGCTAACTGGGACGATTTGCGAGATTTTTTCGCATCCTTTCCATGGTCGGAGGTGTGCTTCGGAGACTCCGATGTTAACGTATGTGCGGAGTCGGTCTCACAGATTATTCTTATCGAGATGGACATCTACTTTCTGCATTCCATCAAACGAACTTCATCTGATAAACATTGGTTTGAAAAAAAATTGCAGCAGCAAAAAATAGAGCTTTTGAATAATGGCGCTCCAATCCCACCGAGGTTGACAGAATGAATTTTGTTGGAATGAGAAATCCGTGCAACCAGGCGATTAATAACGCGAAGAAGGCCTACAACGACAGAGTGACCAATAAACTCCTTGAGTGCCCGACTGGTTCGCGCTCGTTCTGGTCAATGGCAAGGGCGGTTAGCAGTAACTTCGTTACCTCCTCTTTTCCTCGGTTGGTGACGGGAAGCGGGACGCTAGTCACAAATTCAAAAGATAAAGGTAATGTGTTCGCAAATTTAATTTCCGCTAATTCATACCTCGATGCCGGATTTTTGGAGCCACCTGTGATCGCGCCGGTACGGGCTTCCATGCGGGATAGAAGATTTTACTCACGTACTATTCAACGCATTCTACGTGGACTGGACTGTAGGAAAGAACCAGCCTGAACGGAATACCGTCAATAGTCCTTAAGAACTGTGCCTCAGAACTATGGGCGATTCTTGGCAGCATTTTTCGCTTATCTTATATACGGATGACCTTTCCTACCTGCTGGAAAGTCACTCGTGTTCAGCCAATCTAATATAAGGGGAAAAAGTGTCTCCCACAAAATTACCAACCACTAGCATTACTGTCTATGCTAAGGCGGTGGAAAAGGCCATAAATGCCGAATTAATTAAATATTTGGAATGAAACGAACTTTTGTATGATCGTCAATACAGATTCCGGGGCAGGCGGTCCACGGGATACCTTTTGACACTTATAACCGATATATTGACATCTGCGATTGAGGGGCGTGGTGAGTCAAGGACGGATGCATTGGATATCTCCAAGGCCTTTGACTGCGTCTGGCACGGGGCATTGCTGAGCAAACTTCGTTCATATGGACTTTCCCAGAAGCTTTGCGACTGGACGAAGAGCTTTCTCGGAAATCGATCGACCCGGGGTTGTTCTGGGCGGAGAGTGTTCGGATATGTATCTTGTTAATTCTGGAGTGCCCCAGGATTCTATTTTTGGTCTATTTTGGCACCAATTTACGGTTCATCTCCCGACGGAGCGAACACCCATGCATCAAAATTCGTTCCGTTACAGAGCTGGGAAGCTATGGAACTCCCTTCCCACGTGAGTGTCTCCGGAGCGTTGCAACTTGCAACTATTCAAAAAGAACTGCAACTCTTATTTGGTGGCATCTCGGGGCGCCCACTCGGCGCTATACGTTCGCCTCTCCCGAGAGAAGTGTAAAAAAAAAAGTTATAGTGGTCAGTCGGAGTATGAGTCTCGCCCTGAGCGAACCACGTATGCGTCTTATATACACGTGTAACTATATGTAACATTCATCATCATCATCATCACCGGCACTATATCCGGGAGCCGGTCTTGGACTTATTTAGCAAGTCCTGAGGCTTGTTAAATTTTCCATAATGGTTTGTTTTTTCCGGGCAAGGTCATTAGTCTTGCGCCAGAGGCTCCCCGACGGGGAATCGAACCCCGATCTCCCACGTGACAGGCGGGAATACTAACCACTATACTATCGAGGAGCCCCACAATTACATATCAATGCAAAAACTGATCAGAATTCCGACAAAAAACTACCAAAATAGTCCCACACTCGTCAGATAATGGCGTTTTTTCTCCACTGAGAGTAAACGCGACACCCGTCTCGCAGAGACTTTCTTTACACCCAATTTCTTAATGAATAATGATGCTCACTAAAAGCAAACCATTTTCGGCATATGGGCTCCACCTGTTGCATGTTCTAAGGACTTATTGAACAACCCACGTAAGAGATGTAAGTACATTATATAAAAAGTAATGACAAGTGAATGAATTAAGAGTCCGCTGAATAAATTAGTAAATAAATAAACAAAAATACCTCTCAAGCCGCAACCAATCGACCCTTTTATGGAATGTCTGCGATTATTTCTTGCAGATAAGGCCATGGAATCATGTGCATCTACCTCATCCTCTCTCTGCACTTTCAAACGTAAAATTCCGGGGGACTGCAAGAGACGTTCAGCAGCTACTCGACCAGTTGCAAGGAATCCCCCTTGAAGACATATCTACATCTCTATTTGCGAGTGAAACATTAACCTCGCCTAATCGACTCCAATGTCGTATACCTCAATTAAACATCTGTTTTTACTTCGACAACCACGAACTCTGGGACTTACCCACTGCCAATTTAAACATCTGTGATCGCGGTTCGTTTGCTTCGTTTCTTGCGCTTTCATTTGACACCGGGCCAAATGGCTTTGTGTTCTGTCGAGAGCTAATGTTTCGAACCCGATGCTCGTCCGTTGATGGTCAAGTCGTTGATGTGTTACACTTTTGGGTGTTGAATCATTCAACGGGTCAATTGCCATCAATCACTGCGAAGAGGATGCGGATCACAACGATGAATTTGAACGACAATTACACAAATCGTCGATCTGTCTGGTTTAGTTAATCTCGAAGTGGATTTTCTTTATTTCTTCTATTATCAGAGACGATTTAATTTAATGAATTAAACGACAGCGGTGTGGAGAATCGTCGATACAGAATGGACTACTATAAATTTAGAGCCATGCATAGAAATGTGTGACACGTTTCTGGGCGCTACAAAGTAATTGGTTGCTGGCCTTTATAGAGTTGCATTTCCTTTTATTGGTTTAATTGGTAAATGAAATTATTTTAATTGAACCGTGAGCTGTCGACCGCCACTGCTTGGTGAAGTAAAACAATTTCTTTCTCAACTGAGAGTTACGCTCGGTCACAATTCATGGCTGTTCCACTGTAAATGGGAGTATTAAATGCTTGATAATAGGTCATTTAAAATGTCCAGTTGTTCAATTATTTACGGTGGTCGTTGTTAAGAATAGCGTCGGTGGTTTTACGACGTCGATCAACGATTTATAGTTTCTAGTGAATGAAAAACGATTAGAACTCCTACGGACAGTAAGATACGATTTTGGGGTTTGCCTTCACATCGTTTATAACCAATGAGAATCGCCACAACACTCTTTCAGCAGTATCTATTATAAATTTGGTGGATTTATGGTGTTGCTGAGGAATTACGGGAACGTTGCGTGCTTTTTACGCAGATTCACCCCATGAGCAAATTGCTAAACAACCAAACTGGTGAACTGCCAAGCTGACATCGCATTTTATCATGGAATGACTTAGCTCGGAACAGCATCTGCAAGTGTTTGAGGTGTATTACAAAAATCACTCTTTTGGGAGGAATGTGTTTCGTTAGAGCAACTTACTTGTGACCCATATAATCGATCTTCATAACGCCCAATTTGGTATACCATCGAAAGATTTGAAAACCAATTTTCAGCATTGGATAATATGACACCAAATAGACCACAGTCAGTACGTAATGAACAAAATATAGTCCGTATTAGAAATACATGATTTAAAAAAAATAAATCTATTATATTATAACAAAAATTATGTGTAAAAACCGTGTATGAATCTTCATTCGTGCCGAAATCACGGTCAATAAATCACTTGACACATTTACATAAAACATGTTTTGTGGAACCTGGTATTGAAAAATGTCTAGTATCAATTGATAGATATACGCAATATTTTTTTCATTACAATAAATAAGGTTTTTCTTGAATCAACTACGCCAAGAGAAAAGAAATTTATGTTGTTCAAGCGATGCAAGATCGCCAAACGTTTAGGAGGAGGTTCGCATCAAGAAGTTTTAAGAAATCGATTTTTTTCGCAATCTTTATTACAACAGGGATCAATCATAAAGTAATATATAGTGGAGAAGTCCGGGGGTTCCGGGTGCTGGAAGCCTGTATCGTACGCATACCCCTTCAGCAAGGAAGGTGTTTGTATGCGGTCTACGCACCTGAGGAGCACCAACATAATCTATTTATAGCAGGGCTCGAGACACTCTTTCGATGCATACAATTGCACCTGGACAAAAACTACTTTATCCTAGGGGGAGATATGAACGCCAAGCATAGAAATTGGGGAAATTATATATCTAATGCCAGAGGAAATCAGTTGGCTGGTTGGTTAGATCAGTTTCATATTGAATATAGAACTGACCTGCTAGCTACGGAATACCCATCGTTCCTTAGAGGTAGATCGTTCTTAGATATCTTGCTAATCGACTCACGACTGAGATTACTTAACACCAACAGACGAAACAGAAACTGTTTACCGACAATTGAATACGACAGAGACCACTGTGCATTCACGGCAGTAATAGAGCTTCCGAACGAGCTCGCAGATCTGGAGGAATTCGTGATCCAGCAACCCTACAATTACAGGGCAATGCGATGGCCGCGGTTCACCAGATCGTTAACAAGAGAACTTCATTCGAATGACTTTAATCTACCGGTAAACAGAAACCTGACAAATGACGAAATCGACAGTTACATTCAACAAATGGACGAAACCGTAAAACGAACAATGGACAAAACAATCCCCAAAACAACAGTTACAGATAACATCAACATATACAGAAACGCAACAATAAACGCACTCCACAAGAAAAAGAGCAGCCTGCTATCGAAACTAAAACAACTACACAGACAGTTAAATACAGACAAGACCAGGAGATAATATCACTGAAATCCCGATTAAAAAACCTCCAACAATTACTTAAAGCTAATTATAGATTAGCAACAAATTTGTATTGGAACAACAGAATTCGAGCTATAAAAACTAATAACCCGAATATGTTCCCACAAATAAATTAAATATTCAGGAGAAATAATCAAAATGAGATTCAGTGTCCCCAAATCCCACGTACTGAGGTAAACAAGCAGCTGCTAACCACCATTGACATAGATGTAGAGAACGCTATCCTCAATAGTGAACTCTTCGTGATCCAAGATCCTTTGGAAAAGGTGAAGGCTGTGGGAGCTGTCTTTCAGGAAATGTACAAGGTGAATGAAAGCATTCACCGAAATCACGACCTGGAGGACAGAGTTCTACTCAATCACCTGCACCTCCGAAATGAAATTTCACTTTGGCAATCGGAGAATCTGGGTTTTACCGAATTCAGTGACGATAATCTGTCAATTGACATTAATGCCAATGGTGAGGCTAATAGCCTTTCAATCACAAGGGAAGGAATCCAGAGTATCTTCGACTCATTAAGAAGAAAAAACTCAGTGGGAATAGATGGAGTACCTAACATCGTACTCAAGAACCTGCCCCCAAAGGCAATAGATATATACACGGTCCTGTTTAACAACGCGTTGAATAATGCATATTATCCCGCGCGTTGGAAAACGGCTATCATTCAGCCCATCCCAAAAAAGGGCAAAGGTTGTACAAACCCAATGAACATGTGTTCGATAAGTTTACTCCCAAGCATCAGTAAAGTATTTGAAAAAACCATTAACAAAGCTCTGGTAAAATGGGTAGACGACAACAGCATTATTCCAAATAACCAGTTTGGCTTTAAGGCGGGTCATGAAACCACACATGTCGCAGCTAAACTGGTCTCCGACATACAATGGAATAAATGTAGGAACCAATGCACAGGTGGCTGTCTGATCGACTTGGAAAAAGCCTTTGATACCGTCCGGATCGAAGGGTTGTATTACAAACTGGTCAGACATGGCATACATAAGCCTTTACTACGAGTATATCTACTTTACGATATGTGAAAGGACAGGAGGTTCGTGGTCAAAAGTGGTAATGTGACCTCTAATAATACGTATAATATCAAGAATGGCTTCCAACAGGGCGCGGTACTCTCTCCGATTCTTTTTAACATTTACATTAGCGACTTATTAGAGGAACTTCCGCCGGCTATTGCGTACGCAGACGATCTCATAATTTACAGAACAGCTCCGAAAGTTGAGATAATAAATAGTTTAATACAGCGAGACTTCAACAACGTGCAGCGCTATTGCGATGACTGGAAACTTAAGATCAACTTCCAGAAATGTGAAGCCATCCTATTTAGAACTCCATTATATAAAGCCACGAACGACACAAGGAAAAAATGGTGAAAGCTAGTTATCGTGAGACCGCATGGAGATAAACTGGAAACCAAGAGTTTAGTTAAATACCTGGGCATCTGGCTATTTCAATAGACATGTAGAGGCGGCTTTGGTCAAGGCTAGAAAAACGTTTGCTATGGCAAGGAGGCTATTTCACAGTAGCCAACTTGACAGCAGGGTAAAAGTCATATGCTACATGACACTAATCAGGCCAATGCTCATATATGGTTGTCCAGTATGGTTTAACATAGGTCCAAATTTGATGGAAAAGATTCGGGTGTTCGAAAGGAAGTGTCTCAGAAGTTGTCTCAGGTTATATCGGACACCGGAATCGGACTATAAAAAGTATTATTCAAATGAGACTTTATATAATGAAGCGTACATAAATAGGGTGGATAATTTTATGATTAAATTAATCAGAGGACATATTGCGAGAGCAATAAGCTCGTCCAATGACCTAATTTTCGGGGCCTATTATCCAAACACCTTGTACTATGAGAGCGTGCGTCGCAACGGCTTTGTTCCACCAGAGGCGTTCCTTGACTTGGACATGAAAGGGCTTATACAGGATAGATCCGGAATTCCGCTGATCTATCATGTAAGTAGATCATCCGTAGACGGGCGATTGTGCTACGACCGGGAAGTAACGCGCACCGAAGAAAAGCCCCTGCGCTTCAGTAGGGCTACCTCCCACAGAGACCGGGACGATAGTATTAGACAGCGTCAACAGTTCTGGTGGTTGAATGGTATATAAAGACCTTGATACCAAAGTCGGTATAGAATAACAGTGTCACCAGCCAGCTTACATAGACTTAGATTTTCTAGAATTAAGGTAGTATAAGATTTAAGTTACGTTACGTTAAGTTTTTTAAATAAAATTATATCAAAAAAAAAAAAAAGAAAAAAAAGTAGGTTAAATTTTAAGAAAAAAAACAAAAAAAATGTCGACACAAAGTTTTCAAAATTTTTCTTTTAAATTATTATAACTACTCATACAAACAAAATTCTGTCGCCGAAAGGCAAATTATACAGTCGTTATAGAATGTGTAGCTTAGAGCGTCTGCGAAGGACCAGTAAGTTATAATATAAGATAATTAAGCTAGAATTTAAGCATTTTTTGTCTAGCATGTAATTTAGAAACTAAGAAGATAAAAAGAAAATAAAAAATGTTTTAAAAATAAAAAAATAAATAAATAAATAAGGTGTTGACACTGGTAATGAGTTTCCTTATGTGGGGCCAACTGTCTAGTTCTCGTCTGTCCTTTTTCCAAATAGTCAACGAAGATAATACCACGTGCATCACATTTGCAGCTGGCTTCACCGTCTTTGCCTTCCTTGGAGCCTTTTCGCGTTTAACAATCCATTGTTTTGACTATTTTTTCGTCTCGGGAGTGTAGTGGTGTATCCGTGTTTATCTACAGTTACTAATCTGCGCAGAAACTCATCTGGGTTGCGACGCATGCGCTCCAAAAGTTCTCAGCTTAGATCAGATGCGGCACCAATCCCGCGGATATTTTTTTCATGCCCAATTTATCACCAAACATTGAAGCATGAAACAAATTGAAAATTGACAGATACCTAGTGAAGAATGATGCCAGCTAAAACTAAAAACTAAAAACAGACCGTTAACGATGCTACGAGCGCCATCGTAGGCGTTTCTAAGGACTTATTGACCTACCCTCGTAGTACTTCTGCCAAAGGGACCGAACGAACCGCTGTAATGCTCCGAAAGGACCCCCCCCCCCCCCCCCCCCCCCCCCCCAACACACACCCAAATCCCTACACGTAAACTTAAATTCCTGATAAACGCATCAAATGTTCGGTTATCACCCAAAGAACCAATTCCCCATAATCCACATACTAAAACAAACGCACGGTTAGTTGAGCCAGATGTTCAATCACCATACCCTAATGCCAGTGCATATCTTCATATGCCCTGCATATCCCAAATTCTCTTAACCGAATTCCTACACAATTCCTAGTACTCGACTCCAGCCGAAGTCCTTTTCGAAATTTTACTTAAGTTTCGATGCATCCGCGATGTAAAATTCCGATAAGATTTTGTATAAAAGGGTGATGGATTTTGTATTCGATCGATCAGTCTCAATTTGGCGTCCGAGGTCGGATTAAGGATATAACACCGCCAGATAGCTCATCATCCTATCGCCTCATATGTTGTCTGTATACTATGGAAAAAACCCTGAAGAGGCTATCGGGTCACTAATATGGATTCGTGATCGACCATACACTCTATTAAAACAGCGGACGATGTAGCTGCTATGGCAATAAAAGTACGAAGAAATATTTTTTCGGGATACAAAGTGCTTTTAAGCCGGCCAAGTAATTGCCCATGAGAGACGCCTAGTCGAAAGGGCACTCGCGCCTCTTCCAAATTTCGTTAGTTAAATTACTTCACCAATAGAAAGCTGATATACGATATGTACGAGGGCAAAAAATCTATAATGATTCGGCAGCAGTGTCCCAAGGGTCGGTACTTGGTGCACTCTTGTGGTTTACAATTAAAAGTACCACGACGAGTTGAAATTATTTGTTTCGCAGACAATTTCTTGTTTGTAGCAATTGCTAAAAATGTACAAAAGATGGAAGTGGCCAATAATGAGGTCATTCAGTTAATTAAAGACTTCGAGATAAACGGGAGCTGAGAAGTAGTTGTGAGTTATGTTCAACAACCGTCTAAGCCCAAGATTTACGTCACAGAAGTCGACTTATTAAAGACTGGTTGCTGCAACCTGCCGAACTAAAACTATCTGAGCACAAAACGGAAACTAACTAGTATTATATGTTCACAAGCGTTTTGGATGGGCAAATCGGAAATTAGAACATCCCGAAATAAAAGGAAGCTGGGAAATATCTGGGAGTTATGTTCAACAACAGACCAAGCCTAAGATTGTATATAGCTTCAGGACGATCTCCCATGTGTTATAGTCAGATTACTCCCCATAAACATCCAAGCTGAGGAGATGCTTTGGGTCTGTAAAAGGAGAGCTCCGAGACGTGCTTCATCTGATTGAATGGCGATGATAAAGCTGCAATTAGTTCGTGGGTAGTGATTAGAGCCACTACCGAAGTAATTCCAACAGGGATATTTTTGTTTTCATAAAAAGGTGCAATGGGTAGAAAGAACGGGGTTTCTTGTTATTTGTTATTTGTGTGTTTGTTTTATTATATGGAGATCAGATGCGTCCTCTCTTTTAGTGGCCTTTTCGTAATAGAAAAAGAGACGCTTCTATCACTATATAGTATGACAATCCACAAGTTCCACCTCACTTTAAAGGCGCATGGATGTCATATCCGCAAAAGTCTGGATAAAGCGCTCACCCAAAATTACAAAACAATCCAGCTTTTATCTCGCCACAGTGCGTGTCCAAAATACCTAAACCGCTTTTGACGCGATTGTTCACCCCTCTGTTCGCAATGCGAAGAGTTAGAAAAAGATGCTCAACGCAGTATTTTTTCATCGAAGAGTTTTGCTGAATGGATATACAACTTAAAATAAATAAATAAAAAATAAAATAAAAGTAAAATACATGATGCGATAGAAGAATTTTGGACGGAAATCTTCATTCTAGCAACTGTAGTGTAGAATAACACGAAAGAGTATATTGATAAGTCGCAGAAAGGAATACCAGATCAGCTTAAAGATCTAACCACTCCCGTGAAGGAAAACCCAAACTCAATTCCGGGGGGAGAAGCATTAGCAGATGCAGGCATGTGCTTAATACGTATATAAGTAGGACTCTTGTATACGACTGTGTGAATCGTGCGTGCTACAGATTCGGGTCCATGGTATATTTAGAAATTTCACATCCTTTAGCGCAACCATAAAAATGGCACTAGGTGGCGGTGAATGTTATTCCAGATTTTCAATGTGATCTGATGATTTTTTTTTTACACAAACACATGCACATAAGGGGATTTTGGAGTACCCTTAAATGTCAGAGCACAGTGCGAGCGGAAGGAGAAGAGGTGGATAAGGAGAGGCCACTGTACGACAGACGCCCCACCACCCGCCAGAGAATGGTTGCCGGGCTGGGTGGGGGGTCCCTCCATTGTATCTAAAGCGAAGAGTTGATATACAAATGGGACGTAAGAATCCTCAATGTTTCCACGGCCATCAGGAATACTGGAGAAATACTGGTCCCAAATTTGTATCCGTGTTTTTTTCCAAAACAAACACTCTTTGATCAAATAGTGAAAAAGTTTCGTGAATCAAGATTTACATTTTATTAAACAACGATAATTTGTTTATTTATAAAAAATGTACAAATTATTTTCTAAAACGTATGTTGTTTCGTTATTTATAATTATATTGTATATATTATTTTATAAAAAATATTATATGACATTTAAATGTGTTCCATCATTTGTTGGCACACTTCAAAACGTAACGCGACATTTTTGAGAGCTGGCGTGCAGGTGATCTCCACTATCGCTGACATTCCCGCTCGAATCTTTGCTTTTATTTGATGCAAAGAGTGACGTTTGTGGCTGCCTACCTTGGGTTTTAAGTAGCCTCAAAGTCCCCTTGTGTCAAATCGGGGCTACGAACAGGCCAGTTTATGTTCCATACTATGTCCTAGGTCACGAGGGCAACTCTTTTTTTTAGAGAAAAGTACATATAGAATTGATAATTGATTCCTCGCGGGATCAATTTTTTAGAGCAAAGCGCATGGGGTATTGATAAATACATATCGGACGTGAGAGGTGTTGTTTCCGATTAAAACCAACAAATTCATGTCATGCTGGAGTGAAAATATCGTTGATCATGGCTACCCATCCTTCTGATACGACACCCGCGCTTTGTTATCGGAGTGTTCGGGAGTTTCGTGCCTGGCGTCTTCTTGTTTCTTAACGGCTTAGGTCACTCCTTTCGTTGGTTGTCTATTACCGAACCGTTCTCTCAAACTTCTACGACCGTAACTATACTATACACCCCCCCCCCCCCCCCCCCCTAACGTAACTAATTTATACAAATCAAAAGAAAACAAAATTGTGGCCGCCCAATAACAGCAGCATTATTATTTTTTTGACAAATTCTTTTCCCGTGAGATGCCCTATATCTACTGAATCCCCGACAACGAGGCTAGCTACCGGCAAATGCCGCGCGGTTCTATCAGTGATGGCATTAATACAAGGACGAAAACAAATTGAGAACGACTTTTGGGACACCGTGTAGTTCGAGAGCACCTGAAACAGAAGGGTACCTTTTGTCGAAGGTGGCGTATAGTAATCAATATACCTGCCAACGGAGTTGTGCAACCCCATCGAAAATGTTTCGAAGGCGAACGGCAGCCTCGGTACCGATTGCTAAGGTACCATGACACTTGATCCGAAACTGTCATCGGTTATTGGTGTAAGCGGTAAAACTATATGTTAAGAAGTCGTGGAGGACTTATGCTACAAGTTATACCCAATTAAAGTGAGACCGACTTTTTCTTGTTTTTTAATAGCCGGACTTAATGGTGTGGAACCCCGAACTTGTAACAGGCCGTATTTGAATTTCTTAAAGTTGTATGTATGAAACGTAGTCTAAATGATCACGGAGAAGCTCAGGTCTCCAAATATAGCATAATTGAAAGTCGCAATTCAAATATCGTCCAAATATCGCATGGAATTTGCCGGTATAGAACGTGGCATATTACCGTGTGTCTACGAATATTTCAGACGGAGAATGAAGGTGGTCATAGAAGCAAGCTAGGAATATATTGTGGAAACATGTTCTTTATGGCCTTACAAACGAGATGGTTGAAAATTTTGAACGCTTTTCATATTTTCAATGAAAAATATGTTTAGAAAAAATGTATAATTTGACTGTATATTGGTGGCGCACGTGCGAGCGGATGGAGAGGAAGTGGATAAGGAAAGGAGGTGTCGATGTATATTGGTCTTGAATGTCTGGACATCACAACGGCCAGGAAACACATGATCAGGCAGAACATTCCATGTGGTTCGGATAAAGAATGACTCTCTATGTTTATTCTTTCAACTTTCAACGTGAACTGATGCGCATTCACAGATTGACGGATATCGCGGGAAAATGTCTGAAGGGGCGAAACACATTCAGCAAGTTCAGTTGAGCAACGACCGTGGTAATAGCTACCGAAAAGATATAGCCATGATACGTTGCACGTAAGATCATATAGAGGAGTATATTGCGACTCCGGTCATCTTCTAGTGATGGGCAAAATCAGGAGTCGCCTCGCAACAATCCCACATGGGCACTCATGGGACACGAGCAAAAAGTTCGACACTGATAAACTGAAAGACTTGGCAAAAGGGCTGAATATTAAGACGAACTAACGAATAGATTTAGCATTCTAGAGAATGGGAGCAGTGGGGAAGAGGAAGCCAATAGTGTGGACACTAAATGGACATCGATCAGAGACACAATCAAACTAACACCTCAAAAGGTATTAGGATTCAAGAAAACAATTAGGTCCAAGCCTTGGTTTGACGATGAGTGCAGGGCGAAGATCGAAGAACGAAAACGCCTCAGACCAATCCACTTAGAAAGAAATGATGAAGTCAACGCAGAAAGATACGCGACGATTCGGAGAGAGACAATGAGACTCTTCAAACGCAAAAAAACGCGGATGGGAGAAGGCTCCGATCGAATAAATCCTAGAAAATTCTAGAGCAAAGAACATCAGAGAGATGTATGAAGGCATAAATTCAATTAGAAATGGTTACCGAGGTAGAGTCAAAAATCGATATATCCAATTATCGTCCCATTGCTAAGCTTTCGCACATTCCTAAACTGTTCGAAGGCCTTCTATACGAAGCCTTACATTTTCGCTGCACCCCCATCACCTCTCCTAACCAGCACGGCTTCCTCTCCGGCAGGTCCACTACTACCAACCATGTAGAATTCACATCTCACACACTCCTTGCCCTAGAGAACGGCGATGAGGTTGATGTAGCCACTACCGACTTTAGCAAGGCCTTCGACAAGATTTCCCATAACCTCATTCTCTTTAAATTATCTTCCCTTGGTTTTGAACCGCTGTTGATTAAGTGGATCTCATCCTACCTTAACTCTCGAACGTGTCGGGTGCGATTTAGATCGACCCTCTCCGATCCTTTCTCTCCAACCTCAGGTGTCCCCCAGGGCAGTCATCTCGGCCCCCTACTATTTATCCTTACCATAAACGACATAGGTTCGAGCATCAATCACTCCCTCATCTCGCTTTACGCGGATGATACCAAAATCTTCAAGACAATCCGCTCTCCCCTTGACTCCTCACTTCTCCAATCGGATCTTGACAGCTTTTCGACATGGTGCCAAAATAACTGCCTAGATTTGAATATCGACAAATGTCACACAATCACCTTCTCTCGGAAACGCTCCCCCTCCCAGCCACGTTCCTATCTCTTGCTAGGCCAACCGATAACATCGGTTGAATCAATCTGCGACATGGGCGTCCTATGTGACAAGGAACTTAGATTTACCGCACATATCGATAACACAATCCTAAAAGCCAACGCCGCCCTTGGCTTTGTAAAACGCTGGTCGAAGGAATTCCTAAACCCCTACGTCACCCGATCCCTCTACACAACTTTTGTCCGGCCACTACTCGAATATGCCAGTCAGGTCTGGTCCCCGTATCAACAGTCTCACATTCGTAGGATCGAGGACGTTCAACCTCGTTTTTTGCGCTTCGCCCTCCGTGGACTGAACTGGGAAAACCCACTCATTCTCCCACCATACACAGACCGGCTCCTTCTAATCAATCTTAACACGCTTGAAGAGCGCAGAATCCATGCTGACATCATCTTTATCCATCGCCTTCTGTCAGGTTCAATCAATTGCCCATGCTTGCTCTCCTCTTTATCATTTTATACAAACCCCCGTAATGTGCGGCACCCTCGTCTGTTTTACGTGCCCACTCACCACACGTCTTACGGCGTTAACGAGCCCATCTCCCGTATGCCACGACATGCCAACTCTTTCCCCACCTCCTTTGATTTCAACCTCTCCACTCCTGCCCTCAAACGACGTCTCAGAATAAACCCGTCCTAACCCCACCCACCTCAATTTCAAATCTCTTCCCCAGCTCTCCAGCACCGCCCCTTACCACTGTGTAGACGTACCCCTCACTGTCACACCTCAAGTCCTCTTCTCCTTCCGTGTTTTTTTTTCTCTTCTTTTGTTTTTTTTATTGGATATATATATTTTTTTTTTTTATTTATTTACTTTTTTTTTTAACTACTCGTACTACTTTAGTTTTTAAGTTAGTCTGTAAGTTGTTATATTATATTAGCTTAAGTTGCTTGGATTAAGCCTAAATAATAATAAAAAAAATAAAATAATTCGAGATGCAAACGGCTGTCTGGTGACAGAAACAAACAGTATCGTGACAAGATGGAAGCAATACTTAGAAAACCTGCTCATTGTACGCACACTACATACAGCCGAGCCTCAGATCCCACAGCCATCTTTCAACGAAGTTGTAGACGCAATAAATCGATTGAAAAACAACAAGGCTCCCGGAGTCGACCACATACCGGCAGAGCTTGTTAAGCATGGAGGAGAAGCACCCGCTCGAAAAACTGGTGGATCATCAAAACAATATGCGATGAGGAAGTCACTCCGGAAAAATGAAAAACCTCAATAATCGTTCCCGTTTTAAAAAAAGGCGACAGATCTGAATATCATTGCTCCCAACCGCATACAAAATATTAACAAATGTCATTCTGGCGAGAATCACACCGTACGCAGAAGAGATACTGGGAAACTACCAATGTAGATTCCGTAGGAACCGGTCAACAAGCGACCAAATGTTCACAATAAGACAACTGCTGGAAAAGAAGTGGGAATACGGAGAGACGGTTCACCAACTGTTCGTTGACTTCAAAAAAGCCTACGACTCAGTCGCAAGGCAAAGACCCTACCATATTGTAGTTGAGCTGGGAATACTAAAAAAATATGCCGCCCTCATTCAAATCTGCATGAACGAAAACAAAGGGCGAGTTAGAATAGAAAACGGGGACGGACTAAAACGGGGCGATGGCCTCTCACCATGTCTCTTTAACCTTGTCCTCGAGTATGTCATCAGAAAGATACCAGACGACAACATGGCCGGATCATTTCTGAACGGGGTCACACAAGTGCTCGCATATGTGGATGACATCGTCGTTTTGGGCGATAATCTAGAAACTGTAAATAAAAACAGTGAAATCATCATGCAAGCGGAAGAAGAGGTGGGCCTAGAAATAAACGAATACAAAACGAAATACATGATCATGGCGAGAGCAGGTGGACCTCAGAGAACACACATAAACGTCAGAGGTAAGATATTTGAAAATGTCAAAGAATTTAAATACCTGGGAACAATTCTGACGGCCAGTAACGAAATGTCGAAGGAAATTAACAAAATATTACAGTCCAGCAGCGCTAGTTGGCATGCAGTCAGTAAACTGCTGAAATCGAAACAGCTATCACGGAATACAAAGCTCCGTATCTATAGAACGATAATCATGCCGATTTTTCTATACGGATGCGAAACGTGGGCTCACAAAACAGTGAGAAGCCAAGTTCCGCATATTGGAGAATAAAGTCCTAAGGGCTATCTTTGGCGGCAAATATGACGAGGAGGCAGGACAATGGAGGAAACTCTATAACCACGAATTGGAAGAGCTATACCGCAAACCCACAATAGTGAGAGTAATCAAGCCGCGAAGATTAAGATGTGCCGGACATGTGGTGCGAATGGGCAACGATAGGACCGTGCATAGAATTCTTGACGGTAGACCAACGGGAAAGGGACCGGCCGGACGCCCGCGGCGGAGATGGGAGGACAATGTTAGGTTTGACCTTGAGGAGGTCGGATCGAATGGTCAAGCGTGGAAGGAGAGTGCAGAGGAGAGGGGACGATGGCGGAGTCGAGTCGATGAGGTCATGAACTTCCGGGTTCCTACAAGCCAATAAATAATAATAATAAATAAAGATACGTTGCACCTTTGTTCTAACGACGGAATTTATCGAATTTACGGCTGAGTCCCCAAGAAGTTTCATTGTCCGTTTTTGCATCCTATCGAGCGCGTGTCGTGCAGTTTTGGATGCGCCTGACCAAATATGGGAGTTGAACTCCATTTTGGGACGAATATACGCCTTGTAATTGGCGCAAGGCTAATACCCTTGCCCGGAAAAACAAATTTTTATGGAAAATTTAACAAGCCTCGGGACTTGCTAAATAAGGCCAAGATCGGAACCCGGTTGTAGTGCCGATGATACGCCTCGTAAATAGTGGCTAGGTTGGATCGAGTGAAGTATCTTTTGCATCTCTTAAGGAACCCCATACATTTGTCTGCACTTTTCGCAGCTTCAAATATGTGGTCATTCCAGCTAAGAGTCGAATTAGTTCGAGTGCCGAGGATTGATAGTTCTTTTGGTCGCCTTTGACGACAAGAGACAGCACTGAGTTTTTTTGGGTATTGAATTCTACTCGGTTAGATAATCCCCATTGACATATCTTGTTTAGGTCGGAATTCGGTGTATTATGGATAACCTGCTGGTTGGTATTGACGTTCGAAGGGTTTGGTCGGGAATGTTCGTATGAGTATGAGTTAATCAATGTGCTTTCATCGGCAAACGAGTGGATTGTGCTGCGAGTAATTGACAAGAGATCATTTACAAAGATGAGGAAGAGAGTGGATAAGAGTACTGAACCCAACCTACATTAATTTGCTGGGAGACAGATTCGACACCATCAAGAATCAGTTGGATTGAACGGCCAGAAAGATAGTCTCTTATCATTGGGTCAGGGAATTGTCCACTCCTGATTTTGACAAAAAGGCTGGCTGCCAAACTCTGTCGAAGGCTTTTGAAATATCCAATGCAACTGCCTTCCTTTCGCTGAGGTAGTGGATGGAATGGCTGCAGTTTTTGGTACGCCATCAGATCTCCTGTGCACCTGTTGCTACAAAAGCCATATTGGCGGGTTTTGAGGAGGTCATTTGATTCCAGATATTTCGAAAGTTGACGGTTGTTAAGTGATTCCATTACCTTGGAGAGAGTAGAAGTTAGTGCTATGGGTCGATAAGAATAACGGGATGATTTGTCACCATTTTTGGGAATTGGCTGAATGTTCGCTGTCTTCCATCTATTTGGGAAACGGCCAGTAGAATAAGACAGATGGAAGAGTTTCGTAGTGGTTTAGCAAGTGAAGAGGAACATCAGGCTTGGGGGAATGCCATCCGGATCAGCTGGTTTGTGTGCGTTTAGCTCTTTGAGTGCGCGGATTCGGAAGCGAATCTGGCTCATGGTGTGCTGCTTATGCTCAAGTTGAGGTGGAAATGATGTGGAATCAGGCGGCGTAGAGTTGGCTGCAAAATGTGCAGCAAGTATGATGAATAAAGCGATAGTAAAATAATTGTATTATTTACTAGAGGGCTTCGTTCCCTGTGATATCTCGCCCGCCAAGTACAACATCTTGCTCTAATATTTTATTTCATCATCATCATCATCGGCACTACAATCGGCACGCGGTCTTGTCGGTATTTAACAAGTCTGAGACTTGTTAAATTTTCCGTAATGATTGGTTTTTCCGGGAAAGGCTATTAGTCTTGCGCCACATTTTATTTCTTATTTCGTTTTTAATAATTTTGAGTTATACTTTAAAACTGCTAAGCTAAACTCATCTCCATAAATACAGGTTGCAACAGGACTACACACTCTCTTATATTTGGTTCCTATATGACATTCGTTTTTGGATTGCATTCGTACTTTCAAAAAATGTTTTACAATTCTGAAGTATTTATTATTAAGTATGTGACAAAAGTCTCAATGATACTGTGGGGGACGACGTCGTGGTACCGGCGTACGGCACAGGGTTCTTCTTCGCCCTCACAAACATCACTATTAGTTCATCCAAGTAAAACGCCGAAGGATAAGGACGAAACGCCGCCACGTTTGTCCACAACCGCGAGTAAGGGGAAAACACAGTCCAACGATGGTGAACGAACTTCACGACATACCGTCCACAAGTAGGAAGAGTGAAACACACTAGATTGTTGGTGGTGATTGCTTTTATTGTTTCCTTTTTTTTTTAATGTTAATTTATTTTAATATTGCGACGTTGCACACTGATTAATTCATTTAATTAAAAAGATATTCTTTCATATACCGGTAGTTGTAAGATTTTAGAACAAAACAATTATATTAACTGATACGACTCGATACGTGTTCGACTCGAACTCGAATTTTTGTTTCACACCGTACCGGCGACAGTACGGTGAATGGCGGACGACCTGTCCCCTTTGATGGTTGTAATGTGACTCTGCGATAACTTGCTCGTGCAGAGCTCACTCGCTAATCGTGGTCATGGTGGTATGTGTGCATGGTTCTTTCATGGATGAGAACGAACCTAGAACAAAGAAAGGGCATAACGTGCATTCATGGGATATGATTTCGGTAAAGCAAATAAAATCGAACTCGTGGGATGCTAATGGGATCTTTGTTGGAAATGTGCGTCGCGGCTAAACAAAGAGACAACGGTGCGATGTGAAAATGTGCTAATTGGATTTAGCTAGGTTACTGGGAAATGGTGTTTATGGCATCGCTAGTAAGGGTAGGTATTGAATTCCTATTTGCATTTGTTTATGCTGTAGGATTCAATTGATGCCAAGAGACGCGGAATGCGTATTTGCTCTGGTCCGTTGGGTGTAAGTCGCCAGCCAATGTGTATGTAGGGAACATTGTTGTACACATGGCGCGGCTGGGAAAATAGACGGCGCAATATTTATGGTCCCTGTCATGACGGTTACATTGTATGCAAACCAAATCATTTTGTTTACAGGAATTTGTCTGGTACCGAAGGTGCCGAATTGGTTTGGAATTCCAGATAAGTAAAGCAAGAAATCTAACGGAAATTTGTATGCGAAGAGATACATGAAAAGGTAAGTTTTCTTTACAGGGACTTTATAGATTTGATCTATATGATGCGTGAAGCATTTTCAGGTACTAATGCAATAGCATTAGTGAAGTTAAGAAATTTACTGAATGTTATGGGGGCTTTACGGTAAGTAGACAGTGGGGTTTGGCGGAGCCGCCACAATACCTTGCTATAAGTTTGTCGCAGAATATATAATTTTTTGTCCCCCGGAGAAAACTCTTTTATAGAACACATAGATTATTACATTGTGTTAATAAATAAGATGGAAACTTAAATCGAATAACGTTTATTAAAGACTTCCACTAATAGGGAATAAAACTATTCAGTCTACCAGTACCCAGAAATGTACCGCAGATCATGATCGTGTAACTTCGTTTTGACTACCAACCATGCCTCGAATAATAGATTTTTTCTTCAATGACTTGTTTTTTTCCTTCTTTTAAGAAATGTAAATATGAAATAGAACACCTACCTACATGATAATCATGCTCGCAAAAATGTGACGTGAAAGTCATAAAATCCCTGTAAAGTGGCAGACAAACCACAAAGAAGAGCCTTTGTACCACATACCTGTAATTATATGCATAAGTGACATGACAATTGCCTTAATGTAACAGGAGACCTCTTGACACCGTGCTAGCCGTCAACACGTCTATTAATCATCAGGAAAACAACACAAAGATTCAGTTTAACTGGGAGGGCAATATTAGCAGAGCACCAAATGTACTTCATCTTAATGACCAGTCATCGGGACAGACGATTTCCAGAACTTCCTCTACCTGTACTGGGTTTTCCAAAATTAAAAAAAAAATCAACAATGGGGTTTTTGCCATCATAAATTTTCTTAAAGAAGTTACTCAAAGTGTCTGAAGTCAAATTGGTATCTTGAGCCGTTTCTAAGTGAACAAAGAAGAATTCCATGTTACGGTCGTTTGGCACTAGGTAGACCATAGTTTGGTGACGAGAAGAACTTAGTCATAAATACCGTCCAACAATATGCCCTATTCGCCATTGAGTAAATTTCTTTGAATCCTGGGATAATATCTCAGCGCCAGGCGCCAGCGACTGGTGTATTCAGCCTCAACAGTGAATAAGACACGATCCGCCTTTCCTGGACAAAGACGATTCATTAAAATCGCCATAAAAATAAATGTCCTGTGGAAATTTTAATTCATTTCCATCAAACTGAGGATGACTTGTCACCGCAACGTGCAGGCATCTGTGTTCGTTTGGCACCAGTCAGGTAGACGATTAGTTCCGCAGTCATGAGCGCCGTCGCGAACTAACTACTGCGTGACGTTTTTGGTTTATTTTTTCATTCATTGTCGATACACCTCTCCTTTTCATAAAACAAATATCTAATCCACTCGTCCCGTATCACGTTTGCAGTTGGCATTGTAAGTGATTAACACCGGCTTCTTATGGCGGTCTTTGTGGTAAGGCCAATGCTTCAAGTACAATGGTGCAAAACAATTCTGGAAAAGGGAAAAAGGAAATGAACAAAAGCAAAACGATTCGATGGCCCGTGAAAGGTACACATCCGGTAATCCCGATTCCATTTCTGGTCCTGCGCTGGTACAAAAGCGTTACCATAAAAACAGGTGTTTTGAGCAGTGCTTTACCTCGTGTTTATCGGAATTACCCATTAAATCCGATCTAACCTGATTCAACGAATTCTTTTCCGCTCTCTCTATCGGGCTTCGCGTCTTTTCTGTTGAACTTGCCCTCTGCCGGTATTTGGATACATATTTGTTAAACTAATTGTTGTTGTTTTTATTTTATTTTTGCGTTTCAATTAATTTTTACATAAATACGAGACATGAAAGACATTAAACGGCTATAAAGTGGACTTCATCACCTACGGAATGTGAGATTCTAAATTTAAGCAATTTGTTAAGGCCTAACATTCGGACTTAACGTTTGAGGCGATTCATCGTCTCGAGTGTGCGGAGTGTTCGACAGTTGACAAAAGGGGCAGATACTTGAAATTGCTCCCCTCTACTCTTAGGGGACGAAAGACGAGTATTTGCAAATTGGGAATAACGTAGGAGGTGACATACAAATGACTGTCTTATACTTTTAATTTTGTTGATCTGTAAGAGTGTCAATTGACAGAAGCGGTTGGTATTAAGGTTAGCTTCTGGAACGAAACACTAATAGTTTGCGATTTGTGTTTGAGTTCGGTGGGTGTGGTGTCATTCGTTTTCTTCTCATATATTGTCCGGAAGGATATTTTGGTATAACAATGAGGAAAACACTCTCAGGAACAGCAGAACGGAAAATTAAAACACTGGTTTATTGATTAATTAATTAATGTTTTTTTATTGTACTAAGGTTCGACGATGGCGCCCAGTGCAAAGAGTGCACCGATCAAGAGCAATTTAGAGTTCATTGTTTTAAAAGAAAGTTATTTTTCTCACTTATAAATTCATTTCCTTTCACTATTACAAACGAGTTGCGGCACAAACTCGACAAACAATTGGAAACCTACAAGTTAGAAATACCTCTTACGACTCCGGGTATTATCGCGTGTCCGCAGCGCTACGGACAGCGGGAGCGGGGTGACCATTGTGGTCAGCGTATGGACAAAGACTCAACAATATTCAATCGTTGTCGAAAGAAATTCAGCCAGTAAAACTGGCTCTCTTAAATAAAGGATGCATTTCCTGTTCCAGGAGAGACGTAAAGTCTCTCTTTAGGGTAACCAAACAGAGACGAGCGATCCGCCTGATCGGGGTCTCGGCACTGACGTCGGGACTACAGTCGGTATCACATCGAAGGCGCGTAGCTGACCTCTGTCTGTTTTACAGATATTATCACGGGTGCTGCTCTTCGGAGATTCTTGGTATTGTTCCACGCGATTCGGCTTATATGCGCTCCACAAGACATTCGGACGGATCGCCCCCGTTTGTGGTTCATCTGCTGACGGCGCGAACATCCCTACATCTGAACTCGTTGCGTTACAGAGCGGGGAAGCTGTGGCACTCCCTTTCCACGCGAGTGTTCCCGGGACGTTATAATCTTGCAACTGTTCAAAAAGAACTGCAACAGTTATTTGATGGCATCTCGGGGCGCCCACTCGGGCTATAGGTTCGCCTCTCCCGGGAGAATCTAATAAAAAAAAAAGATCTGATACAGAAGATCGCCACGGTACACATGTATGTGTGTACATTGGTTCTTTTATGGATCAAAGCGATGGGAAAGAATGTAAAGAAAGAAAGGGAAAATGTGCATTCATGGGATGCAAGTCCGGTAAAGCAAACAAAACCGAAACTCGTCGGATGCTAATTGGATCTTTGTTTGAGATGTGCGTCGCGGCTAAATAAATAGACGCGACGCAACGAAGAAATGGTGTTAATGGGGTTTGGCTAGATTACCGGGAAATTGTGTTTATGGCATCACTGGTAAGGGTAAGTATTGAATTCCTATTTGCATTTGCTTATGCTGTAGGATTTAATTGGTGCCAAGAGATGCGTATATTTGTTTTGGTGCCTTGGGTGTAGGTCGCCAGCCAATGTGTTTGTATGGTGATTTATGATACACATGGTGAAGTTGGGATAAGCCAACTCAAGGGTAAGATTTCCTAATTATGCGGTTGTATTATATATGAACCGATGCATTTTTTTCCGCGAATTTACGATAAGCTTGGAGAGAACTCTTATACTGTATTTTAAATGCGAAGTTATGCATGCAGGTAAGAATTCTCGTTTCCAGGGGCTTTTTTGATTACAATTTTGTTCTCTTTAATGCGTGAAGCATTTGAGATGCTAATGCTATTGCATTAGCGAAAGCTTATGCAGACTGGGTGAAAGTTATGGGGATTTTTTAGGAAAGCGAACCGTGGGGTTGCATGCAGGTAAGAATTCTTTTTTCCGGGGGCTTTTTTGATTACAAATTTGATCTCTTTAATGTGTGAAGCATTTAAGATGCTAATACTATTGCATTAGCGAACGCTTATGCAGGCTGGGTGAAAGTTATGGGGGTTTTTTAGGAAAGCGATCCGTGGGGTTTGGCGGAACCGCCACAATACCACCACCGCATAATGGGTTTTGTGGTATCCCTAAAAATGTTCACACATATTGTGGGTATGTGGTGGGTTTTTATTAGGTGTATCGACACGGACGCTTATTCAATAAAAACAACCACCGCGGAAAACAAAGGAACAACAAGGAAAACACTGGAACTGTTCGACAACGAAGAATGTAACGAATAAAACATTTGATATTGATGTTGAGCACTGTTTTTTATTGTTCGAATTTTTCTTTGTTAATTAATTGTAATGGCGCTGTTCTTTGTTTTTAAATTGCATTACACCACGCACATTCAACTTTCGCGCACGACTCTTTTATTGAAAGGGCGTTTAAACTCCGATATAATTTAATTCAAAAGACAATCGATCTGTACTC
Source organism: Microdon myrmicae (assembly GCA_963931805.1). Taxonomy (NCBI): domain Eukaryota; kingdom Metazoa; phylum Arthropoda; class Insecta; order Diptera; family Syrphidae; genus Microdon; species Microdon myrmicae. The sequence continues at coordinate 196,584,144 of OZ007496.1, forward strand.
TCGGAACTTGTACGACCTCGGTGACGGTAGAAATCTGACTCCACCATGCAATTCACATCCATTAGATTCAATGGCCGCGAATTGCATCGATAAGGGAGGATTCTATGTGTCCGTATAGGACAAGTACGATGCCTGCGATGAGGACGATGATCGACGGACACCTGATTAAACAGATGTACGATGAACGGGGGATGCGGAGATGTACCCATGCATCGTTGATGATGTATGCCAGGGATCGAAATAGATTTTTGTTTCAAAGTAAACAAAAACTCTATTTCACAGTTCAGATGGTGGCACACATAATGTAAATGATGTGCCTATGATACAAGGGGTCGTCATGGTATTTGCCTAAGATTCCTTGCAAACACCGATGTAGGCAATATCCAATATAGCCGTATGGCTCCGGTGCCCAAGGAGGCAAATTATTTTGTTGACATAAGTCAGCAGAAACCTCGTCGACGGCGGCAAAGGCTCAGGCTGGATGACTATATGTTTGGTTAATATGCGGGTAAGTAAAACGCATACAGTGAGATACTGTAATTTAGTTTTTAGGCGGGCCTTCGTAGTCATGGCGTGGGTAAGATTGCCTAAACAATGATCATGTCCATGCCCAAATCAATGATAGGCTGATAGCCGATAACGGGAAGTTGTCGCAACTGTCGCGGACCTAAGGGTATAGGCGCGATATACAATCGTGAACTAAGGAAAGAATATCGGCTACAGGTATGTCAACAATACGCTGGCCAGCGTTTGTTTATCGTAATTGAAGACAGGCTGAGCCGACAGGAGATGAACTGGTTCATGGAATATGAACCAGGGAAATTCAGAATGTGTGGATGCCGTCGGGTAGGTTTTCCTTTCAGGTATGATGCTGCAGGGGAGCTTACGCTGCCCCTAATTGCAAGTAAGTACTATGGGTTTGCATGCAAAGAGGAAGGTGGTTAATTTAAGAGGAAGGTCGGTTCTTTGGGAATGTATTAAAGAACCGCCACAGGTACGTGAATATGATAATATGCAGGCAGGACGATCCATACCTGTGTTGTTCGGCTGAAGAATAACTCCCAGGGATTTTCACATATTTTTATTATTTTTAATGAACCACGATGAACGGGTATCACAGGAAATTATTTGAGGAACTAGAATGCAGTCACGAAATTCATTTGGTCTAACGATAGACGCTCTACTGAATACCTGCACAGACCTGACCGTGACAAATATTTAGGCACTGTCACATCACAACTTTACCAAGAACAGTATCATGATTAGAACTCATCGAGACTAGTGAAGGTTGGGGCAAATGCCTGAAGTGCAATACTCGGGGAACGCATTGATATTTAGTCCACTTGGATGTATATTCCTTTCTAGCGAGCACATGCACACAAACACTACATCACACAATGCCAATGCATGCACACACACACCGATATGATGACCACCGAAATGAATTCGTACTGACGTAAATTGGCTTAGAGATCAAGTGTTATCGGAGCGATAGGTGCCTACCTTGAGGATTCACCTTTTTTTCATTGTAGAGGAATGTAATTGAGTCTAATCGCTACCCATAGCGTAACGGATACCAACAGTGATCTTTGGCGGATGTAGTTTACATTTTACTGATTAAAGCTCAAAATAGTTTAAATATAATTTAGTCCATGTGTAGCGCAAGAATTTTCCAAGACCTTATTCGTAAGCAGCCACACGACGTCGAACTGAGCGGATTGTCGCTACGTTGTCTGTCATCAATTGCCCATCTACCATCACTGATAACCTTCTCCAACAAAAACACCACGAACATTGCGACTCAAACCGTTTACATAAGTTTTATAATTGTCATTAAGCTCAATCTAGCACAGGAGTAAGTGCGGGATGTGCTCTGATGATTCACCGGCTTATCGCATGTTACGAGAACTTACGAAATTAACTTAGGCGAGAGTCACAGAAATCTACAGGGGAGCACGTCATTGATTGTCGATTCTCGGTAGAGCTAAAGGTACGCTGCCTAGTTTATCTAGTCAGGTGCATTTCATTGAGTGCGATACGATACGGTCGAGCTGACTGCATTGGCAATTTGTGGAATATACGCAAGCGGTTCCCACTGCGCGCCCTCGAGTTCATGTTACGTGTCTTGACAGTAACTTATAATTTGTTATAAATTCACCTGACACAATGGAATTTCACAAGAAGTGGTGTTTAACTCGCAGGACGTGAGAACCATCGAGCCAAAACATCAATCATGGGTTTGGGAATAGAGCTCACGTATCTCATCATTATCACGCTGATACGCTAATCGTATGGCGGGCTATAAACGTAGTTGCTGTCGCAATCGCAATCGCATAGTCAAGGCAAAGTCCAGACCTTGACAACTCCTCTCCAGAATTAGGTAGACTACTACATTCTCGCTCTACTGGGAGGTGTGATGGAGTACAAACTAAATGTGGAGCTACCGTACTTTTTCCAGAATATTGGGCTAAACTTCCGCGATATTAAGAGACTAACAAGCTACCTATGTTGACACGACATCTTATTACAAAAGATACAAATGGGAGAAATTCTCTCGCTCCATGACTCGGCCATCAAGAGAATTTACGGAAGATTGACTTTTAATTGTCGACGAAGAGCAGTGTTCCCTTATCTAAATATTTGTGTAGTCACGTCGCAGTGGCAGATTGCCAGTTCATATCCATGTATAGCAGCGTCAACGAACTGTGAGGGCTACTTGTTGGCTCATCCTTTTTGCCACTGTTGCCGCCGAGAATGGAAGAGCACGGGTACCATCTAATTTCGATAAGATTTATGGCAGATAATTTGCAAATTGCTGTGACGACGGCGATAATCGTGTCGGCCGGTGATCGGGGAACATGTGGAAGCCAAGAGAATAGTAAATGTAAAACAGGACGACAACAGGGGATACCGGAACGGCGCTACCGTTTGAGACTCTCCACAATCTTTTAAATGAGGCAAAGAATCTGTGGTGTTAGGGTTATTTATTATGCCATCAATTTATCACATGCGCTATCTGATCACTGACGAATCAGTAAGCAACACAGATCAAGGGGTAGATGTAGTACTGCTGGTGGAAGATATAAAAAAGCAGTAGCGAAAATTCGTTACGGGTAGTCAGGTAAATATGGATGTGAGTGCGGCATATCGGTAACGAAAGTGCTACCTACAAGAAAATCGAACTGTGCTCATTCCCATCTACAAACAATGAGTTTTGGAAAAATTAATAAAAAATTCTTGATAGGAGATTCCTTGGTAAGAATTCCCTGAATAGAAGCTCACTAGGAAGGAGATTAATTGGCAGGAGACTCTTCAAGGCGATTTCCTTCGGTGGGGTTTACCCTGGTACCAATTTCCTGGATAGGGGCTTTCTCAGTAGGAGAATTCTTATTAGGAGACTCTTTCGTATAGGTTTATTTGGTATGAGTTTACCTGGTACAGGTTTCTGCAGCGAAAGTTCTAGGTAGAAATATTCTGGGTGGAAATATTCTTAAGAGTTTTTAGGAAGAACTTTTATTACTAGAAGCTTATTTGGTATAATTCCTCGATAGTCTTTTTGTGAGGAGTTTTCTTGGTAAAAACTTCCTGGGTAGAGGCTTTTTGGGTAGAGTAATACTTAGAGTAAAATTCCATAACAGCGGTTTGCTGGATAGGATTTTTCCTAGTAGAAGATTCCCCTATGGGAAATTAATTGGTGGGCGTTTGCTGGGAAGGAGTTTTCTGATCAGGTAATCCTTTGGTACCTAGGGGTTTATAGTGTTGTGACGATAGTGAACATGTCATTCAAACCGACGCTAGGACGGTTAGAATCAGTAAAAATTGAACCAATGCTCAACACAACAGGCCACTGCCACGTGTACGAATTTGATTTCTAAACTCAAGTACACTTATCTGACGTGGAATTGCTATGTTATTACTTGATATACGGGTGATGCTTTTGCTTTTTCGATTTTCTTTCTGTGTTGCTCTTCACTGTGTACTGTGTGTGTATCTGTTATAAACGCCACGGGTTCCTTGGTCGAAATTTCTTTAAGAGAGGTATAAAGTTTCGCTAGTACCATGCACTTTTTGGGTAGGTAGTTCCTTGGTTGAAGTTTCTTTGAGAGAAGTATAAAGTTTCGCTAGTACCATGGGCACTTCTTAGGTAGGTTGTTCCTTGATAGGCGTGTTTTTGAGAGAGGTATCAACTTTTGCTAATATCATAAGAACTTATTAGGTAGGTGGTTCCTTGGTAGAAGCTTCTTTGAGAGAGGTATAAACGGATTCGGCTAGTACTATAAGAACTTCTTAGGTAGATTGCTCCTTGGTCTAAGTTTTTTGAAAGAGGTATAGAGTTACGCTATTACCCTAAGAACTTCCTAGGTTGGGGGTTCTTGAGTCGAAGTTTCTTTGAGAGAAGCTTTGCTAGGACTATAAGAACTTCTTAGGTACGTGGTTCCTTCGTCGAAATTTCTTTGAGAGAGGTGTACAGTTTCTCTAGTACTATAAGAACTTCTTAGGAAGGTGATTCATTTGTCAAAATTTCTTTGAGAAGAATATAAGGGGATTTTGCTGGTACCATTGAAACTTCTTAAGTATACGGTTCCTCTGGTGAAGTTTCTTTGAGAGAAGTATACAAAGATATCGCTCGAACTCCTTAGCTAGGTGATTCCTTGGTTGAAGTTTCTATGAGAAGAGTATAAAAGGATTTTGCTGGTACCATACAAACTTCTTACGTAGATGGTTTCTCTGGTGAAGTTTCTTCGAGAGGAGTATATAACGGTTTCGCTAGTAGTAGTGTTGTGATCCTTCTCTCAGGGAGCTTGTCTCCTCCTGCGGGGACCCGTTGGGGTCGCCACCGTGCTTCCGGGGCCTCCGGGAAGAGTGACAACCGATCGTTTAATTGGTTCCTGGGAATCGGGTAGGCCAAATTAAAAAGGCAATTTTTGTCTTTTGAGTTTAAATTTATTTTCTTTAATATTATTTACTGGCGTCCTACCGTTTCGGACGCCAATCGAGACTGATCCTCGAATCTGAAATTCATCACCCTTATAAGTGAAACCAAATCGTGATTTTGTATCTCGAAGAGATCGAATTCAAAGCGAAATCTCGATTTAGATACTTTGGCAGCAGTTTTGTGTTTATTTTTGGAGATGAGAATCCGGTTAGGCGAATTCTCGGACACAAGAGCGTGAGTATGGAAATTGAACATCTGGTTCAATTCACCATATTTGCTTCTGTTTGAGGATTTGGGGAAATTGATGTATATGGATTATAAACGAATATTTGATTCGTTTACCAGGAATTTTGCTCGATTGGGATAACTTATTTCTGGATTAGTTGGATGATTATGGGGAGTTGGGTGCAAGGGCGATAAACGAACATTTGATTCGTTTATCGCGAATTTTCAATTTATATGATTGTTTTTTGAATTTTAGTTAAGGATTATGGGATTTGGATGTATGTGTGGGGGAAGGAGTTGGTTGGGCTTTTCAGAGCACTACAGTAGTACCAAAAGAACTTCTTAGATAGGTTGTTCTTTGATGGAAGTTCTCTTCACGAAAGTTTCCTGGATAGGAGTTTATCGTGATGATAGTGAAAACGGAGTGATTCGAACCGATGCTGTGATGGTTACAATCATTAAAAATTCAACCAACGCTCAACACATAAGGCCACTGCCACATGTACGAATTTGATTTCTAAACTCAAGTAAACTCAACTGATGTGGAATTGCTATGATATTTCCTGGTATACGGCTGATGCTTTTGCTTTTTTGATTTTCTTTCTGTGTTGCTCTTCACTTGTGTACTGTGAGTGTATCTGTTATAAACGTCACAGGTTCCTCTGTCGATGTCTCTTTGAGAGAGGTATAAAGTTTCGCTAGTATCATAAGCACTTTTTATGTAGGTTGTTCCTTGGTAGACGTGTTTTGAGAAAGGTATAAAGTTTCGCTAATATCATAAGATTTTATTAGGTAGGTGGTTCCTTGGTAGAAGCTTCTTTAAGAGAGGTATATAACAGATTTGCTAGTAGCATAAGAAGTTCTTAGGCAGATTGTTCCTTGGTCGAAGTTTTTTGAAAGAGGTATAGAGTTACGCTATTACCATAAGAACTACCTAGTCGGGGGTTCTTGAGTCGAAGATTCTTTGAGAGAAGTGTAAAGTTTCTCTAGGAGGGTGATTCCTTGGTCGAAATTTCTTTGAGAAGAATGTAAGGGGATTTTGCTGGTACCATTGAAGCTTCTTATCTAGATAGTTCCTCTGGTGAAGTTTCTTTGAGAGAAGTATACAAAGATTTCGCGAGTACCATAAGCTGGGGACGTTTCAGAGCCGGGGACGTGATTGTGAAGTCAAAGAAGGTGGGGTAAGAGTTTGCTTACTCCACCATTCGCGAAATGGGTTCAATAGAGCCGTAAGAAGTGTGATGGGCGGGTAAATAGAGAAGACGCAAATGTGATGGAGGAGGGCAGACTTGGGCAGTGGATTGGACCAGAGAGTAGATGGTGGATGAAAAGGATGTCGGTATTATTGCTCTTCAAGTGTGTTAAGGTTAGATAGGTGAAGATCGCTCATGCATGGGGGTATAATCAGAGGATTTTCCCAATTCAGTCCTCGAAGGGCAAAACGACGTTGCATGCTTTCGATCCTGCGAATATGGAACGAGTAGTGAGGAGGTTAAACCTGACTAGCATATTCAAGAAAGGAGCAGACAAAGGCTGTATAGAGCGATTGGGAAACGTAGGGATTAGAGAATTCTTTCGGCCAGCGTTTCACAAAACCAAGGACAGAGTTGGCCTTGAGAATAATGTCATCAATATGTGGGATAAAGTTAAGCTCCCTATCACATAAGATGCCGAGGTCACGAATTGTTTGTACAGGTGATATCTGTTTGTTGACTAAAACATAGGGACGTAGCGGGGAGAGGGATCGTTTACGGGAGAATGTGATTGAGTGACATTTGGCAATATTTAGTTCAAAGCTGTTGTTTTGACACCAACTTAAAAAGCTGTCGAGATTCATTTGGAGAAATTGGTAGGATTACATCAGAGATGTCTATTCAGAAAGGGTACGGCAAACATTGAATAGAGCAAGTGTTTTTGCATGGCATAAAGTAGAGAGGAGGTAGTGATATGATATGATGATAATACCTGGTGCGAGAATTTATGGTAGAAGATCCGTTGGTAGGAACTTGAGGGTACTCCAAAATCCCCTTTTGTGCGCGCATTTGTGTAAAAAACGGAGCAAATAGCTGACTTCTTGATAAGGGACTCTTTATCAGCAGTTCCCTTGCGAGAACGTTCCATGCAAACGATTCTATGGTGAAAGTTATTTGGACATTTATGGCAGAACTCGTTGTTTGCTTCTCGGATCGAAGTTTAGGGAGGCAGAATTTCCTGCCCAGGAATTGTGACCTTTCTATTCTATTCTATTTATTGTCCTATAGGAACCCGGAAATTCATGACCTCACCGAAGAGAAAACCTAACATTGTCCTCCCATCTCCGCTGGGGCCGTCCTGTCGGTCCCCTTCCTGTTCGTTGTGACCATACTAATGATCAAAATGTCATTAAAAAATCCATCCAGCCGATGCATCAATTTTATTTTTGAGAATAGAGAAAAGTCGCACGGACACAAATCACATGATTCAACACTGACTTGATTTCGACTCATAAATTGAATAATAATGACTAAAGTGTGACACGATGCATTGTCATGTAATAGAGAGGTCGTCTCGTGATCATGATAATTAGCTTGAAGATCACGGATTTTGCCGATCAGATGCTTTAACAATTCGAGATCATATGTACGCCAGTAATTATAAATAACGGCTTCAATTTTATTTTTGGGAATAGAGAAAAGTCGCACGGAGACAAATCAAATGATGCAACACTGACTTGATTTCGACTCAAAAATGACTGATGTGTGACACGAAGCATTGCCAAGAATAGACACCAGGCCTTTTGATCACGATATTCAGATTGAAGATGACGGATTTTGTCCATCAGATACTTCAGCACTTTGGGATGATGTGTACGCCAGTAATTATCTGACCATTGTTGGGGCGAATTTCTTCCTCCGCTATTATCATCCTGTGAGGTTCAAGTATTGTTGCCAACGTGTGGCACGGTTTCACTTAGATCCCCGACGATTAAGTCTCCGAAAATTGTCACCAAGAGGAGAGACGATAAATAAAACGCACTGGCTTTACTGAAGATAGGCTTTACTTTTATTTTCAAGCACTCACACTCACACGGGGGTTGACCTGCTCCTAAGATGGCTGAGCAATTACTGGCGCGAAATAAAAATCTTTTTACAAGCGCCGGCGTGACCAACCGCGGTAAAGTATGACTAGCGGCTGACTCGAATTAGGGATGAAAATAGAGATTTCTGCTTTTGCACAACAATCAGCCAATGGTAATCGTGCTCTCTTGTGCATCCTACAAGTCCCCACGATCATCGAGGTGGATAAGTCCTCGCGTACTCGTTCGACGTCAATGGGCGTAGAAAGGATGAAGAAATCAAAAGGAAAGTATAATAACCCATGGTTGATCTGGCTTAGTGTGTATGTATTACTGCAGCGTCTGAGAATGATACACTGGCCTAGTGCGCGGATTGTGGTGATCTCAGAGTGCATTGAACTATGGAAAGACAGAATTGTGAAGGAGAGGAAAAGTGACCGGTGCTATTCACCTGCGAAAAGAGATCATTGATCCCCAGCGAATGGATGATCTGCGGAAAAGCCGAAGTGACGCCAAATTGGCTAGGGTAATTTATCGTGAGAACTAATTACATATTTTGATAAATTTCCCAGCGGCTGCTTGATTATGCAACGGTGTCGTCTGCTGCGACTTGTTGTTGCTAACCGACATGATGTGATTTCCGATGGAAATCTCATGGGCTAGCAAAAATGGAGTTGCCGTGTGCCAAAAAGGTAGCTGAATTCAATTATGCATTATCTGTATAGAAGAATGAATTCAGCTATGTGTCCATTTGGAAAACATGATATTTTAGGTGAATAGCATGAACGGTGGAATAGGGGTTGATGTGACGCGCTGTTAGCGGTCGAAATTAGGTTGGGATTGTGGGCTAGTTTTCCCTGTGATATAGAGAACTGCCACAACTTCTACCTCTTCTCTACTTTCTGCCAAGCAAGAACATTTGCTCTACTCAATATTCGTCGTACCCTTTCTGATTCGATATTTCTGATAGATTCCTATCATTTTTTAATTCCACGTTAGTATTTCATCATCGAAAAAATAGTTGCTTTGGGAGAAGTGCGATTATTTTTTCTTTAACTACCGATTGAAAAAAAAAACTGAACAGAGGAATGTTACAGCTTTCACATTATGAATTAAAGAGATATATAGTGTTATTAGTTACTCAGACATGGTTCGAGTCTTCGAAGATATTGTGGGGAGGAGTTGGGTGTGCCGGCGTACGACACTGGGTTCACTCCTATCCCCATCCGTCTGTCACTAAAAGTTTCGACAATGTTCCGCCAAACACCGTTAGAAAACGGTTCACCCGGAAACTCATCACCCGAACAAATAAAACACTGACGCACTGGTTTGTTATTATTAATGCTTTTTATTTCGCGTTTGCGCGATTGGCAATTCCACTTAACAATTAGAACTCGCGCAGCAGACTCATCCGATGCGACTCAACTTTACTTCACCACGATTAAAAGGACGGACAGAAACAACACATAAGGCGTTAAATTCACTTTAATTGAAAGCACGCTTACTCCACTCGACTTAATTATCTGCGCTTCTCCGCCACGTGACGGAGAGCGGGGGCGACAACGACCACGACCTGCTCGGTCGGTACGTAAAAGGACTCAACGATATTCAATCGTTTGGGGTGAGTTTTTGGTGGTGTAGTGAAAAGGAAATGAAATTTCCTTTGACCAGTGACCAATGGAAGGCGATCTCTGGGACGCGGTGGTGTATGTGTGTGTTCGTACACATCACCGTGTTTATCGATGCGTTTAGCCAAGGATAAACGGAACCTAATCTAAGGTATCTTTCCATAATGAGGGTCAGCTGTCTAAATAGCAGCCACTCATTAGATGCTAAAAGGGATTGCGATAATTTATACAATAGAGATGGTATATCGTCTCTCTGCCGACTGGGAGAATCGGATTCTTTTGTTTGCATATGTTTATGCTATTGAATCCAATCCGACGGCAAAGCGTGACATCGGTGATTGTTTGAAGATTCAAACAAAGAAATATTTCCGCGAGAAGTGCTTGAAACTGAATCAATAGTTGCAAGTCTTCGGAAAGTAATTTAGATGGATACACAATGACGGTTGTGTATACCATCTGTGTCAATTATGCATGGCATCTATGGCGACGGCAGGATCGAACTATAGTATGAATATCTACACTAATTGGAAATTCGGTGTTTGGGTCGCTAATGCAGAGATGCATTGATAATGTATGAATGCTAATGTAGGAAAAATTCTTTGCAGCACCAGATAATGGATTGAAAACATTAACTATCCTTTGGAAGTGTTTGTTTTCAGGTGCCAATGCCATTGCATTGGCGGGGAACAATGGGAGTTCGGTTGTAATAATGGGGTTCTGCCTCATAATGTTAAGAAAGAAATCTTACGGAAATTGTATGCGAAGAGATGCATGAAAAGGTAAGTTTTCTTTTCCAGGGGCTCTTTAGATCACAGATTTGATCTCTTTAATGCGAAAAGCATTTAAGATGCTAATGCGATTGCATTAGTGAATTTAAGAGATTGGGTGCGAGTTATGGGGGTTTTTTAGGAAAGCGAACCGTGGGGTTTGGCGGAACCGCCACAATATTTTATTTATATATTTATAGTATTATTAGATATGGCTTCTTCGGGTGTAGCTTTTCTGTGTCGAGCTTCTCTGGGTGCAGCTTCCTTAAATATAATTTATATGCCTTAGTTTCTTTGGGTTAAGCACCCTAAGGTATATACGTGGGAGTTCAGTACGTAACACCACCTACAAGGAGGGTCTGACACCTTGTTTTAAGCAGTTACATTAGACACTTGGGGGTGGGAACGAACATACAGGGCAAAGTCCCCGCTTTCCATCCGGCGAGGCTAGGATGATCATTCTTCCTGTCCAATCCAAGTTGACATGCAGTCTCCATGTGACACCGCTGGATAACTACTTGGGCACCCACCAAGAAGTGAACCAATGCATACAGCGGCATCCAGAGAAAGATTGGCGCAAGGCTAATAACCTTGCCAGGAAAAACAAATTATTATGGACAATTTAACAAGTCTCGGATAAGGACCGGATACCGGTGGAGAGGCTTGCTAAATAAGGCCAAGACCGGATCCCGGTTGTAGTGCCGATGATGATGACGATGACGTTAAACAATCTCTCGATTACTCTCACACGCGGACGGACGTGTGGCGGAATTTGCATAGAGTTGAGACGACACGCGAGCCCCACTCACACGTAAACTGACAGCAACAAAACACGAGTTTGATTAGCGGGAGTTTGAAGTTGATTTTAACCGAGTGAAAATGCGAGTTACTCTCCGTCGATGATATAGGAACTTAATGGAACCGTATTGCAAATTAAAAACACTGAGTTTGCCTTGTTTAATTTACTCCATTTCGGATAATGACAGTTACATATCGTCCCGGGATTTACTGAGTCCGGCGTTCCACCTGACTCAAAAGAGGGTAGGCCCAGACCTTACCAGATTCACAAAAATAATCACACATTATCTTGTTGTTATAAGTTCGCCTGGAATTTTTTACTTGAAGTTTAGTTGAGTGCGCCTTCTATCGAAGTATATCGATCATGGTTTAGTTTATCTGTTACTCGTATCTTTGAAATATCTCCTCTGTTACAGATGCTTTATCTATAGTTTCCTCAGCAGTACCATCGTTGGTTAGTGGTAATCAGTTTAAGTTGATTAGTGATATTCAGTTTATTTCCTAGGCAGTACCATCGTCGTTGATTAGTGATATTCAGTTTGTGTTACTTTGCGGCTACTTTGGATTAATATATCTGGGTGCGGCTGATTTAATGGTGGACATTTTATTTATGGTTTCATTAAACCTCACTTTGTTCAGGCATTTCCGATAGTGTTTTTTAAGGTCGAAGGTTGCCTTAATCAAGTTTCTCCAAGTTGATGACATATTTTGTTAGGAAATCCCTGAGTGTATGACCCTTGCAACAGAATGATAATGTTTGTATTCTGTTGTATATAATACGACAGATTTGTTTGGTTTTGTTTCGGTACTAACTTAGTCTTTGTTCGATGTAGATCCCTGTCTGTGAGTCGTCCTGTACCTTTTTTTGTCACCCTGTAACTTGCGGCCTAGATGTGTTTGTTTGGTATGTCCTTAGATTCAATTCCTATTGTAGAAAATTTGCTTCATAAATACTTCAAGTACAGCACTGTAAAGTGCCTTACTTACATTTATCGTCATCATCATCGGCACTACAACCGCGAACCGGTCTTGGCCTTATTTAGCAAGTCCTGAGGCTTGTTAAATTTTCAATAATGCTTTGTTTTTTTTCCGGGCAAGGTCATTAGTCTTGCGCCAGAGGCTCCCCGACGTGGAATCGAACCCCGGTCTCCCGCGTGACAGGCGGGTATACCAACCACTATACTATCGAGGAGCCCACTTACATTTATACCCTTGTTGTAATTTGGCGATTTGAACTTCTTAGTTATGAACTTTTTTTACTACAACAGTATCTCTACAAGACTTGATCTTTACTTCATTTATGAAACAAACTAAACATATTTTTAACGGTTATATCGATTAAAGGTTTACGAATCATATTGCGGATATTCCGGCTTTATTTGTAGTCCTTGATTGTAATTTCGTTTCGTTGATTGTTACTTCTTTAACCATGGCTCTTCACAAAGTAAAAATCGTTTAGTATTTGACAATTAGCTTTTAGAAAAGCGTCAGAGAAAGCAATTACACAAACAATGACACCGTTACTAGGCACAACGTCTTCATACGACAAAGGCATTACTCGCTAAACTCTATTAATACTAGATTATTTTAAGGATATTCACAGAGAATCTACACAAACCAGGTTCTGTTATAAGTTAGACAAAGAGGAATCATTCAATTGATTGAAAGAGAAAGATTACAACCTATTGCCATTATGCCAGCCATCGAGTTCACCACCGGACAAAAACTGCCATCTCTACACGATGTGCTCTAAAATATTTATTTTCAAATGAGAACACTCCCGAAATTCAATCACCTGAAACATGTCGAATAGGGTATCGTAATTGAGCCTATGGGGACATAAATTACCACGCCAACCTGAACGTCTTCTTTCCATAAAAGGATAAATGTTCTAATGTAATATATCGGCGACTGTCGGTTACTGAAGCGAGTATCCTGCCCCCGAACACCAATATTTCCCCCGCGATAAAAACGACCTCATTTCATATTCAGTCGGAAAATCTTGCGTGTACCAAAGGGAATGGAATCAAATATTGTTTGCCATAAATCCAGCATTGACTTACCAATAGCAGCACCGAAATTGTATGCCCTCCAGGTCGTAATCTCCTTTATTTAGTGTAACTGTCTGGCAGAGCCTCACACCTTTCACTGAGGTTGAACAGTAAAACGTGCGAATCGTTGCACTCATCTTGCTATCTTGGCAAGAACCGTTGAAGCAGATTGGGGCTAGAGTTCGTTAAGCTGCTGAATCGAGTCAAACCGCTCGAGTTGACATGGCTCTCTTTTAACGATGACTAACACCGGAGGGAGGCCCCTGGTAATGATGGTCCTCGCTGTGAGAAGACAGCTGATTGGTGACACCGAACTACTGGCCGGAGTACAGGTGCATTTCGACAAGTTGGCATCACATTGTGTGTACCGAACTAGTTGCCTCGCATGGCTCGATCAAGTTGACCATTGTAGCGCGATTCAATCAATCAATCAATTAAATAGTCGGGCCAATGATTTCAATTAACACCCTCGTGTGAACGGTGTTGTTCGCTTTGAAGCTAAAAATAAGTACCTTGTGGCGAGAGCTGGCGGTGAACTATTGGGTGTGCAAGTAGCCACGTTCAAGGCGTCAATCAGTCATTAGTGAGATGTGATGATGGAAGGCTCTAGCATAAACAGTGTTCTCGTTGTCTGGTCAAGCGATTGTTAGTCGCTTATGTCTGTCAAAACTCATCAAACACCACGCGCCTGGCAAAGCTAGTGTATATCGATGACGGAATCTTAAGTGAGAGGATGCTTCTTTTTGGGATAAACAAACTGGACACTTGTACGTTGTCTATTTAGCGAGTCTAAGGTCTACGCTTCCGTCTATGGAGCGCCGTCTGCCAGCCATCCAGCAGGAGTCAGACATTTGCTGCAACTTGTTGCTTATGTTTTTCGCTGAGGATGGGATGTTCAGGAAGCCGAAGACACGTGTGCGGATCGTCTTTAGTGGCGGTAATTGAATAGCAATTTACGCTCATTAAATGTAAAGAAGGGAAAAACAGCGAATCCGTTGGACAGAGATGAACTGTCAAGGAAAATTGTTTGTTGTGCACAAACGCCAGCGATGTTCTTAAGTTCGGCTTTGTTCTTCTAAAAAGTTGCTAGCGTCTTTAGAGATTCCGTGGAAGAAAATCACTTTGATGCACATATATCTGTCAGTCAAATAGAAAAATATCTGATGGGTTGATCGGGCCATAGACCCAACTAGTGGAGCCGCTCTTATCTGGTGTGTCACAAAGAAGACCCGAGTGTCGGTGATTGTAAAGTTTTACTGATTCCTTTCAGGTTGTTTTTATTTGTATCCTTTAGATTACGCGCTTGGAATTATGCTGTTCCGGAGTACTTAGTGCCACCATGTGTCATAGGGTCAAGAGCTGTCCTGTGACGACGATTAAGGAATGTTAAACGTCGAGCCTTCGGCGATCGTGATCAACAGAGTTTAAGTGTATAGTTCGGTTTGTTACTGGCTTTTTAAGAGTTTCCTGGTGTTATTAGGAATTTTCAATTTCGGATTGTGATGACAGTAAGTGCTAACGGATATCAAACACCTTATTGAGATTTGAGCCAGTTACTTTGAAAACGACGCTACTTCAAGAGGCGAAACAAAGTATATAATAGAGTAATTGTGTAGTAATGAATTGAATCAATCATAAATTCGAAGTTTTGTAATTTAACAGCCGAGAGCATTCATAATTATTCCGCTTTAGTGGTGGAGGCTTTCATTTTTTTCCGAATTCAGACATCAATTCCGGAGGACGTTACTGACTGGGGTGAACGTGGAAGGAGCAGGCAATGAAATTTATGTTGGCGTGTCAAAGTTGTTCTAATATGATGAAATACTAGAAAAGCTTCTTGTCATAAGTAAGTACAGGATCCGTGGAGTCACCGTGATCAAATAAATGTGAGTAGTTTATGGATAGTTCGAGAATACGGGATCCGAACTCATCTTGCTAAAAATGACGCATGCCTAAATTGCTTTATTCATTGCAGTACTTGGCATACAATGCAGTCTTGTCGTAAGAAAGTAGAGGATTCGTGGAGTCCCTGTGATCAAATAGGTGTGAGTAGTTTATGGATAGTTCGTAAATAAGTGATCCAAACTCATCTTGCTAAAAATTACGCATGCCTAAATTGCTTTATTCATTGCAGTACTATTGTGGATTAAGGACTACTAAAAGTCAACATAATTTAAGTAATAAAATAAGGCTTGATCATGTATAAAGGTGATACTCGGATGCTCATAAATCTGTCATTCAAAAAAGATAAAAACCATGTTGGATGATACTCGAACTATCTCTATCGAACATTTATACTCAAATCAAGACCTGATTTCCGAAGTGTTGACATATTGGCGGCTCGTCGATAGTATAGTGGTTAGTATACCCACCTGTCACGTGGGAGACCTGGTTTCCATTCCCCTTCGGGGAGCCTCTGGCGCAAGACTACCTTGCCCTTGCCCGAAAAAAAAAAACAAATCATTATTGAAAATTTAACAAGGCTCAGGACTTGCTAAATAAGGCCAAGACCGGATCCCGGTTGTAGTGCCGATGATGATGATGACATATTGGCAAGTATTCTTCTTGGGATTATTTATTTACTTATTTAAGGTATTACTTACAACAATAATTAGAATTTCATTTCTAGTCCTACGTCTACCTCTTAATATTTTTTAGCACAACTGGCAAGTCTCAGAAGTAGTTACATGGGATAGGAGATATATTTTTATTGAGTTTTTTGCGTAGAGGAGGTGACATGCTCCCGTTGAATCAACGTATGTACGTAGGATGAGAGAGTTTAGGAGTTTGGAAGTTTAGAAGTTTATTTATCATCATTTGGCTCAATCCAAGCTTAAATTAAATTAATATAAAACCTTACAGACTATCTTTAAATCTAGAGTAGTGATTAAGACATTATTAAAACAAAAAAAAAGGGAGAAAAAAACCAGGAAGGCGAAGATGACTGGGCGACATAGGGAGATAGGAGGCTAGGGAAGAGCGAGTTTATGTGGGGGTGATAAATGCGGCATTTGTGAGACAGTGACAGAGAAGGGCATGTGTACGGTTTGGTGGGGGCGGGGTTAGTGAGCTGGGCAGGAGAGGTTGAAATTGTGGGTGGGCCTGTGGCGATTCCCCCAAACCCCACTGTTACTTAACTGAAGAACCCCCATAACTTCGACCCAACCCATTAAGTTTCGTTAATGCAATCGCATTAGCACCTTAAATGCTTCACGCATCAAATAAATCGAATTTATAACCTAAAAGTCCCTGTAAAAGAATTCTTACCTTTCATGCATTTCTTCGCATACAAATTCCTTACAAGAATTCTTTCCATTATACAGGTGCATAAACCAAAACCTATTCGGTACCTTCGGTTGTCAGGCAAATTCCAACCTTCCCACGCCTGCACTGCAATCTCCGCGCAGCAAAAACATTTCCTCCCCAAGGATAATTAATGCTTTCAATGCATTACCTGGAAATGCCTGCAAAGAATTTTTCCTACATGGGCATTCATACATGTATCAATGCACCTCTGCATTAGCGACCCAGAACCGAATTTACAATTAGTGTAGATATTCACACTAGAGTTCGATCCTGGCGTCGCCATAGATACCATGTACCATTGACACAGATGGTATATACAAACCGTCATTGTGTAATCATCTGAATTGCTTCGCAATGACTTGCAACTATCGATACAGCTACAAGCACTTTACCCAGAAATGCTTCTTTGTTTGAATCTCCAAACGATCATCGACTTCGCGCATAGCCGCCGGATTGAATTCAAAGCGTAAACAATGCAAATATAGAATCCGTTTCCCACAAACGAATTTCCCTGCATATACAAATGCAAGCGAGGGATTCGTTTCGTCCACCAACCCATTAGCACCTTTTCCCAATAGCTATTCGCCTATTTACACAAGGGCATCACTCATCTAAGACTTTTATGATTCCCTCGTCCCATATTTGCTTTTAGCACATCTCTTCGATGCATCGCCGTCTATTTATTTAGCCGCGATGCACGTCATAAACCATGATCGCCCTGATTCCTTTGTCCTTGCCGCCTGCCTGCTTTGTTTTTCCATTGCCTTCGCGCATTAGTAAACAACACAGATCTGAACGACCACACACATACCACCATGATTTCCATTACGAAGTCTGCTTTTCTATTCCACGAAGAGAGACTTTACTCTTCTCTGGTGGTAGGTAAAAACGATATCCTTAGTGGAGAGGATATCTACCACCACACCACAAACTCACCCCATGAGCGAGTCGGCGACCCCAATTACATCCGCCGACCACCACGGTCGACCTGCCTCCCGCTCTTCGTCGCGCGGCGGAGAAGTTTAATTCAACCGGAGTCATGTTTCGTTAACGTTATTCAAAGTTGCCGTATATACGATGTGAATAAATTAAGTGAATATTAACGTTACCTAGAGATTACCTTCGAAATTTAATAAAGACATCGCCGCGGCAGAAACACCAGTAATAAAGTAAAAATAAATGTAAAATAAAGCAATCATAATAGGACAATTAGTGCGTTTCATTGTTCCTGTGCTGTGTCCGTTTGTGTTTCTCTCCCAGTCCGTACTTTCCATCCTCCCGGTTGTGGACAAATGTGGCGGCGTTTCGTTCATTTGGTTCGGCTTTTTACTCGGAGAACAATTTATGATGGAGGAGGAAGATGAACGGAGTGTCCGTGTTTGGCACAATACTTCCTCCCCACAGTATGTTGCTGGTGGACTGTATTCTTCAATGTCGCGCCTTAATAGAAACCTCTAATGATCTGCAGTTTAGTCGCTGTGGTATCTCAAATGAATTCCTTCACGATTAGGAAGTAATAGAAAATTCCGGGAAATGAATAACCAGTCTGAGTCTTAAATTAAGAATATTTTATTCGTGCGAATTCATGTTTTATATCGGTCGTATTGAAATTTCACGAATATACGTTGTCGTCCCGTGCTTGAGCCAAGTGGCCGCTGACTTGGTTGAAAATACAACTTCTTGATGTCTTCTCGATCTCTTTATCCTTGCCGCCTGGCTGCTTTGTTTTGCCATTGCCTTCGCGGATGGGTAAACAATACAGATCTAGAAAATCACACACATACCAACATGAACTCCATTGCGAGATCTGGTTTTCTATTCCACCAAGAGAGACTACGTTTCTCTGGTGGTAGGTAAAAGATATACTTAGTGGAGAGGATATCTACCACCATACCACAAACTCACCCCAAACGAGGGTTGAATCTTTGAGTCTTATTACATCCGCCGACCACCACGGTTGTGCCGCTCCCGCTCTCCGTCGCGCGGCGGAGAAGCGTAGGTCGTGTCGAGATAGAAGTGTTTCGCCGTGTTTAAAATGTATAAGAATCAATTTAATATTAAATAATAAGTTCTAAGTGAAGTATAAAAACACTAACATATTTAATAATGGCTGAGAACAGAGAGAATAAAACGGAATAAACTAAATCAGTGTGTTTCCATGTTTCTCACCCAGTGCGTACTTTTCATCCTTCCGCGTTTGTGGACAATTTTGGTGCTGCGATATTCGGTGGAACATTTGGAGACGAGGTAGAACCCCGTGTCGTGCGGGGGCACAATGACCTCGTACCCCACAGGACTGGAAAGGTGTGGGGGAGAACTAGTTTGAGGGCAGGAGAGGAGAGGTAGGATTGCAGAGTAGAGGGGTTATTGGGGAGAGGGGGCGGGGTTAGGACGGGTTTCTTCTGAGACGTCGTTTGAGAGCGGGAGTGGAGAGGTTGAAATCGAAGGAGGTGGGGAAAGAGTTGGCCTGTCGTAGCATACGCGAGATGGGTTCGTTAGCGCCATAAGAAGTGTGATGGGCGGGCACGGAAAAACAGTCTAGGGTTATGTACGTTAGGGAGGTTTGTATGAAATGTTAAAGTGGAGAGCAAGCTTGGGCAATTGATTGAGCCAGACAGAAGGCGATGATGTACGCCGAACGGCATACGAAAAATAATAATGTATAATTTAGAGTGCTTGCGAAGGGCCAGTAAGTTAATGTAAGAATGATATTTGTAAAATAGAAGTTAACATTTAGTCTTAAGTAAAATATGTAATTAATTTGTTGAATAAATGTGGATATAAAACAAACAACAAAAAAAACAGAAGGCGATGGACAAAGATGATGTCGGCATGGATTCTGCGGTCCTCAAGTGTGTTGAGATTGATTAGAGGAGCCGGCTTGTGTATGGTGGTAGAGTCAGCGGATTTTCCCAGTTTAGTCCACGGAGGGCAAAGCGGGAGAAACGACGTTGAACGCCCTCGATCCTGCGAATGTGAGACAATTGATACGGGGCCAGACCTGACTGGCATATTCGAGTAGTGGTGTTGAGTGTAGAGTGATCGGTTGGCGTAGGGGTTTAAGAAATCCTTCGGCCAGCGTTTGACAAAGCCAAGGGCGGCGTTGGCCTTAACGATTATGTCATAAATATGTGCGGTAAATTAAGCTCCTTGTCGCATAGGACGCCCAGGTCGCGAATCGATTCAACCGATGTTATTGGTTGGTTCAGTAAGAGATAGAAGCCTGGCTGTGTGGGGGAGCGCTTCCGAGAGAAGGTGATTGTGTGACATTTGGCGATATTCAGTTCTAGGTAATTATTTTGGCACCAAGTCGGAAAGTTGTCAAGATTCGATTGGAGAAGTGAGGAGTCTAGGGGAGAGCGGATTGTTTTGGTAATATCCGCGTAAAGCGATATGAAGGAGTGATTGATGCAAGAGCCTATGTCGTTTATGGTTAGGATAAATAGGAGGGGGCCGAGATGACTGCCCTGGGGGACACCCGAGGTTGGAAAAAAAGGAACAGAGAGAGTGGATCTAAATCGCATGCGGCATTTCGATAATCGAGATAAGCCGAGATCCACTTAATTAGCAGGGGTTCAAAACCGAGGGAAGGTAATTTAAAGAGAATGAGATTTTGGCCGATTTTTGGTCAATGTCGAATGTTTGATGATGATGGTGAAGTGTTCCGCCGAATACTGTTCACAAAAGAAATCACGGAGAGAATACAGCACAAAAATAAAACACTGTTAATTGTTTTCGGAGGCGTTTATTTATTTTATATCTTTAGTTTACACTAATAGTTTGGCAAGAGTTCACAATATGTGTCATGGTTTTTATTCCTTTGTCTTTTTCTTCACTTTTCTGTTTTACATTTTTGCGCCGAGAAAATATGGCGAATTAAAATCAACAGTAACGAACGCACATGTTAGGATACAACAAAGATACTCGGGTTAAGTCGCGTATTTAAAAATCTAAACTTCTGATCGATCAGTTCTTTTCTCGTTTCTCCGCGTCGCGCCGATCAACCCTCCTCGTTGGGTTCTCTGTGTCCGACTGTCTATCGCAACGGTAGCGTTGCGCGGATCCTGTATCTCGACTGCGTACTCAAGGATTACCCTCGAGGGACTCGTGGTGAGTTTTCTTCCCCCGTGAGAAACGTGAAGTTTCTCTTTGTCGTGGTGAATTGGCGAGGATCTCTCTGGTTCATCTTAGCACGTGTGCTAATAGATCAATTGTTTTCTCATGCAACGAAGCTCATGGGAAAACGAAATTGAGAAAAGAGGAAGGAACAAAGGGGCATCATAAGATACATTGTGTAGTTGCTTAATAGCCTGCAAAGCAATTAGGACAATTGTGCTATAAGGGATTTCGCTATACAATGGTAATTGTGTCCCGTATCTTAGCTGGCGGCAAGGCTCGGATTATGTTTGCACGTTTGCAGGGAACGCTGGCTAACAGGGGCGCCGATAAGGTTTTCGAATTTACGATGCCTGTATGATGTACAGAATTCTTTTCAGGAATTTAAGACGATGCGTTCAATGCATGATTGTTAGAGAATTCTTTACAGGTAATTTGGGTGATGCATGAAATGTCCTTGGTAAGGCAATTTTTCCCGGTTTGTTGTGTCTTTTGATCGCCGTGCAGGCGTAGGACATTGGTCGGACTTGTGACCCACGCATCTGTGGATACGTGGGGTTGTCGCCTCACAGATGTATGTTTCAAGTGGAAAGGAAGACTTTTGAGGACATGTGTCTGTGGGATTTAGCTATAGGTGCCTGTGTTCCTTGTTGGAACAACGACATCTCGACCTATAGTGGTTTGTGTGGTTCGTAGAACCGCCACAAGGTTATGGGAGATTTTGTCGAAGGCCTTGCTAAAGTCGGTAGTGACTACATCGACTTCAACCCCGTTTTCTAGGGCAAAGAGTTTGTGAGATGTGAATTCGAGAGAATTGTATGAACAATATATTGACACAATCACTTCTCTTAAACCGAGGTAGCACCCTATCAGTTAAAATTCATTTCGCCATGACTTAAAAAAAATCCAGAAATTGAATCATCGAAGTGAACGAAATTTTAATCATTTTAATTATTAATGAACTTTGATCAAGTCTGATTATCGCTTCTCCAAATATTTTTCTGCGATATTCGCCATTTAACAGTTTACTGCTAAACAATCGTTCTTCAGTCGATTTAGGCGAACGTGACACATCATTACAATCTTCTGGAATATAATGCCAGTCTACATCATGCCTCTTTTTTGTATGCTCTCTCTTGCTTTTCGTCCACAATGAGCTTCAATATTCAAGGATATCTCAACATTTCTTAATTGCGTCTATAATACAAATTGCACGAAAATACGAGGGTGAATCAATTATAAACGGTAATTTTACTTTTTTGCTTAGCAACAAGTTGCGAGCTAGATAATATTGGGCATGGCTGTTGTTTGGTAGGCGAACCGGCTTACTATAGCTGGCGGTCGCGCTCGACTTAGTAGTCAATACAGCCAGTAGTGAGTAAGGGGTACATACGTTTTATGCGCAAGAGATTATTATAAATATTTTTTGTTTTAAAGTCGTTAAACCCCCAGACATTTTTTCTCGATTGAGGACACAGTTTGGTGATGATACACTGTCTCAGAAAAATGTGTATACGTCCAGAGAATTTAGAAGTGGGCGAGAACCTACCGAATGGCTCCTCGATAGTATAGTGGTTAGTATACCCGCTTGTCACGCGGGAGACCGAGGTTTGATTTCCCGTCGGAGAGCCTCTGGCGCAAGACTAATGAACTTGCGCGGAAAAAACAAATCATTATGGAAAATTTAACAAGCCTCAGGACTTGCTAAATAAGGCCAAGTCCGGTTCCCGGTTGTAGTGCCAATGATGATGATGATGATGAGAACCTACCGAAAACGAAAGTCCAAAAACTAACGAGAGCAAAAAAGTTAAAAAACCGTTTATACTTTTATTCACCCTCATATGATTCGTATGGTCCATAGTCAGCTGGTTGAAACGTGCATTTTTTCCCTTGTTTAGAATTCACAGTTGATTGAAAACGATTTCCATACTGGTGGTGACTTCTTGTAGGTTTCACATTTGTGAGTTTAAAATATTGTCTCTCTGCTGGGCTTTCTCTA
The DNA here is from genome assembly GCA_963931805.1 of Microdon myrmicae. Taxonomy (NCBI): domain Eukaryota; kingdom Metazoa; phylum Arthropoda; class Insecta; order Diptera; family Syrphidae; genus Microdon; species Microdon myrmicae. Next base: position 196,607,025 of record OZ007496.1, read on the forward strand.
ACTCTGTCGTGGTCGATTTTTATGGCCCGGAGAAAATACTTTTATAAAATTGATAGACATAGAATAAACATACAAGTTAGACTTTGCAATTTCTACCAAAAACAAAAGCCCACCTTTGCATAGATTTCCATCTAAAGGTCATTGCGAATTTAAGATCTTATCGGGTAGATAACGTGGTATAACATAATCTTTCTCCAATAATTATTGTTGTCATATAATTCATAAGCATTCAACATTCAGCTTTCAGTTTGAGTGCCTTAATCACAGCTACATAAAAGTGCAGCAGAAGTTGATTCAGAAAAATATTAAGAAAGCAAGTCCATCCATTCAATCACTCTAGTGATTTATTTGGTAGACAATCTACCTCAGCTAACAATAAAAAAATGTACATCTAATTTTAGTACTAAAATAAAAACCATAAGATTAAATATAACATAAATTAGCAATCAAAAAAAACCTAAGTATAAAAATAAATTCGATTAAAAGATGGTTCACTGCTTGACAAATTCAAGGTTATCATGCAGAACATTAAAGAGATTTGAACAGTTGTTAGTTGGGTCATATGGATTATAAAGAATGCTACGGGATCCCCTCAGAAAACCTCAATGAGGATTGATGTGATTTGTGATTTGATTTGATATAATGTGAACGAACTCTAAATTTAGTTTAAGCAGATCAATTGACATAAAACTGCCCACAGAGTACTTAAAAGATGTTCACTTGCAAGAAGGATTACAACACAATTGCCGTCCTCTTAAAAGGAATTTACTAACAACTAGCTTGCTATTGTACGTTTTTAAGTGCTAACAAAGAAGCGATCTTGTATAATTAGATTCCGAGTCTACTCATTAGGGTGTGTCCTTCTCATAGGAATATGGGAGTGTGATGACTGAGGGAAAAAACCTTACAAAAGTGCATACGATTTTCCAATAAAAAAGGAAATAAATCAAGTTAAAAATATGTGCTAGAACAGATCAGAGGTGGCAGTATAGCGTTTGCGACAATAGTGAAGAACGTGTGATCGAACCGGCACTATGACGGATAGAATCACTAAAAGATTGAACCAATTATCAACACATCAGTCCACTGCCTCGTGTACGAATTCGATTTCTAAAGTCAAGTACGCTCAACTGTATACGGCTCTGATGCTTTTTTCTTATTGGATTTTCTTTCTGTGTTGTTCTTCACTATTTGCTTGTCTACTGTGTATGTATCTGTTAGAAACGCCACCCTACTCCCCCTCAGTAACATTGGTGCGGTCAACTTCGTGTGCGAATGACGGAGCAAAGAGCGAGCGAATGAGCCGGTTGCTCGGGACCGCAGTAGTAAAGTTCTGTTTACCTATGGGAGATTGTGAGTCGTTTGTATACAGATTACGTCGTGGTCACCAGTTATGGCGTTTGCTACGATAGTGAAGAACGTGCGATTCGAATGGATGCTATGACGGTTAGAATCACTAAAAATGGAACCAATGCTCAACACATCAGGCCACTGCCGCGTGTTCAATACCGATTTCTGAACTCAAGTATACTCAACTGATGTGGAATTGCTATGTTATTGCTTTGGTATACGGCTGATGCTTTTTGCTTATTCGATTTCCTTTCTGCGTTGTTCTTCACTATTTCCTTGTCTACTGTGTGTACAAGTCAGAAACGCCACAGCAGCCCTTTACATGTATAAAAAACAAAACAAAAAATGGGTAATACAAGTCATTTCTTTTGGAGCAAAAGTTAAAGTCAACGCACCTGCTGTATAATATGCCAGAAGTGAGGAAAGATGATTTCCCAACTATTTCAAGACTTCTATAAGTATAATAAATATGGTGGTATTCCATTTGACAGGTGAGCATTACCATTTAGTTATTGTGCTGAACTGCCACAACAGTAAAAATCGTGAATTGAACTTACGCATGTACAATCAATCGGTTCGGCTCGAAAGAGTGGTCCGTGAAGGATTTTTTTACGAAAGACGCAAGAAGATTGGCAGTACTTCGTGGGTCGGTTGAAGTAATCGTGTCATAGGAAAGGCAGTTGGGATAGGCGTTAATTTTACGTTTTTAGTTAATAAAGTGGAAAAAATATTTGGCGAACTAAGAAAACCAACTTTTTTTTTAGAAATTCGACTTTATTCTTCAACATATTCTCCTTCAAAAGTGATACATTCATTTCAACGACCCTCTAACTTCCCAATGCCATTTTTTGTAGAACGATTTATTTTTGCTTTCAAAATAGGCTCCACTTTTGCGTTGGTTGGAGCATTATTTTGCGGTCTGCAAACAGGCTGTAAGGGCTCCTCTATAGTATAGTGGTTAGTACACCTGGCTGTGACGCGGGAGACCGGGGTTCCATCCCCCGTCGGGGAGTCTCTGGCGCAGGACTAATGACCTTGCCCGGAAAAAATAAATCATTATGGAAAATTTAGCAAGCCTCAGGACTTGCTAAATAAGGCCAAGACCGGTTCCCGATTGTAGTGCCAATGATGCTGATGAAACAGGCTGTAATCACTTGTAGTCAGATCTGGAGAATATGGTGGCTGAGGAAACAATTCGAAGCTCAAATCCTAAGGTTCGGCCATCGTTTCCAACACCTTGTGTCACACTACATTGGTCTTGTTTTTGTTTAATTCTGAGCAAACGCGGAACTCGTTTGGAAAAAAAGTTTTCGGTGGTCAAATTTTGACGTGAAAAAGTGAAAACATTTAATACCTTAGCTGACTCACAGTTTTCCAATTCGATTTTCCATTACGTTTTTAGGGGCTTGTTTGATAAGGGCGGCGGTAAATTAATCACCCTATCGGAAGTGGTTATAATTTTTGCAAATGTCGTTGTACGTTAATCATATTAAACATTTGTGAACTAGACATCATTTTTGACATTTGTGAACTAGAAAAAATTGTAAAGATCCAAATAAAGATTTCCACCACTCAATATCATCCGTTTGTATTTAATAAAAAAGTAATTCAAAAACAAAATCGGATGATTAATTTTGCGCCACCCTGTAGTTCCAGAGTTCCTGCTTCATTTAGACGACCACAGCATTTGGCAACATCGGTGCTTGTGTGGCCATTTTTAAATTCAGCATACCCATCAACATCTGTTGTTTTCCCTGCTGCGAGTCTCCATAGCGCGTATCAAGCCACTGTTTGGCTTCCCAAGTTTAGCTTAGTGTATCCGCAGGGGATCAGTAAATTGGGATATAATACAATGTTCGAAAAATATATTTTTTTTTGAAAATATGGACTTTCTCAACAGCTTTGCGACTGGACGAGGAGCTTCCTCGAGAACCGATCGATCCGGGTTGTTGTGGACGGCGAGTGTTCGGATCAGTATCCTGTTAATTCGGGGGTGCACCAAGGCTCTATTTTGGCTCCAGCCTTGTTCTTGCTTCACATAAATGATTTGTTGGAGACAACGGGTAACAAAGTGTTCAGTTTTGCGGATGATGGTACCCCTGTTTCCTCCTATTCGAGTGATCGGCCGATTGGTGCATCTACGTCGCACCAGCTGAGATGTAGACAGATTGACTCTCTGAATCAGGATCTGGCTAAAATCCTCCAGTGGGGAAAGGCCAATCTTGTTGACTTCAACGCAACGAAGACGCAGTATACAACATTCACAAAGAAAAGTGGATCATCGGTTCCACAGCTGATGATAAATGTCCGGGCCCTCGAGGCTGGGGAAAGTTTGAGATTGCTCGGCGTCACGGTCTGTGGGAATGTATCATGGCATAAACACGTATCCGTTATCGCCAGATCAGCCTCAGGAAAACTGAGCAATCTTTTTAGAGCCAAGAAATATTTTACTCCGGCCCAACTTCTTCTCCTATATAAATCCCAAATTAGACCAGCGCTCGAATATTGCTCTCGTGTTTGGAGCTCGGCTCCTAAACATACCCTCGACCTACTTGAGAGCGTACAGAGACGAGCGATCCGCCTGATCGGGGACTCGGCGCTGATGCCGGGACTACAGTCGCTATCACATCGAAGGCGCGTAGCCGACCTCTGTCTGTTTTACAGATATTATCACGGGTGGTGTTCTTCGGAGATTCTTGGCATTATTCCACGCAATTCGGTTTATATGCGCTCCACAAGACAATCCGACGGATCGCACCCTTTTGTGGTTCATCTCCCGACGGCGCGAACATCCCTGTATCAGAACCCGTTCCGTTACAGAGCGGGGAAGCTGTGGTACTGCCTTCCCACGCGAGTGTTCGCGGAGCGTTACAACCTGCCACTGTTCAGAAAGAACAGCAACAGTTATTTGATGGCATCTCGGAGCACCCACTCGACGCTATAGGTTCGCCTCTCCCGAGAGAAGTCTAATAAAAAAAAAAAAACATTTATTGAATAATTTTACACACTAACTATACTGTGAACATTTTTCAATATAGTCTCCTGCGTCATCTATAACTTTTGCCACCGATTTGGTAGCTTTAATATCCTTTGTACGTAGGACGATCTAGGGCGAGTTGTTGGCCAAGTGCGCAATTTCGATTTTTTTTCCTCCCAGTGTTTCCTCAAGGGTGCGAACAAAAAATAGTCAGAGGGAGATAAGTCTGGGATACATGGAGGATGTTCGGGGGTTTCCCAGCCCATTTCTTCCAATGTATCCCTTCTCAAGGACGCCATGTGAGACCTAGGGTTCTCAAGAAGAAGGATGACATCTCGAATGGGAATACCCCGTCTTTTGTTTTCTTTCCGTAGCTGATACCCACTTCTGATCAGATTTCTCCAACACTTAAGCGGCGATCACTTTCCATAAGCTCTCGAATGGCGCAGATGTTGTCATATGTACGACTTGTCCTTGGGCGTGGATCATGACTTTCGATATGTTCTCGCCCACTTTTAAATGCTCTGGCCCACATATATACACGATTCTAAGACAGTGTATCATCACCAAACTGTGCCTTTATCGAGGAAATTTTCTGAGGGTTTAACGCCTTCCATTGTTAAAACTTTTATAATAATCCGTTGCGCAACGGTCGTATATACCACTTGCTTGCTGCTGGCTGTACTGACTACAAAGTCAAGCACGACCGCTAGCCAAGCCGGTTCCCCTACCCCTCACACACCAAACAACAACCACGCACAAGATTATCTAGCTCGCAAGTTGTTGCTAAGCAAAAAAGTAAAACTGCCATTTATTTTTGAATCACCCTCGTATTATTAAAACCTACCTGACTCTATCCCAAGCTAAAAAAAGCTAAATCCATCTAGGTTATGGACAATCATCCATAAGAACATACTACTATGAGAACATATTTGGTTGTGTACCCCGTAACCTGAGAAGTACCCCATTGTTTTCTCTTTAGTACGATGCGAACATATTTATCTTCTCACACCTGCTCAAAAGGAATCATTGAACCTGTGGCGACAACAGTATTTCAAAAGAGACGAGTTAATTATAATAAAAGAACGACAAAGCGGAACTTTAGTTAATTAGTAAGTTGGATTCAGAAATAAAGGTTATGTTCTAAATATTAAATCCGTTGTTTTCTTTAAAACATTATCGATTTTTTTTTTCGGTAAATATGACGAGGAGGCAGTAGAATGGAGGAAACTCCACAACTACAAACTGGAAGAGCTATGCCGCAAACCTACAATCGTGAGAGTAATCAAGTCGCGAAAATTAAGATGAGCCGGACATGTAGCACGAATGGGCAACGATAGGACCGTGCGTAGAATTATTGACGGTACACCAACGAGAAAGATACCGGCAGGACGGCCGCGACGGAGACTGCGGGACAATGTTAGGTTTGATCCTGAGGAGATCGGATCGGCTAGTCAAGCGTGGAAGGAGAGCGCACAGGACAGGGAACGATGGTGGAATCGACTCGGTGAGGTGATGAACTGCCGGGTTCCTACAAGCCAATAAATAATAATAATAATGATCGATTTCTACTCTCTTCGCGAGGAAATACTTTAGCCGTAAGCTCGCCATTGATTTACGATGTTCATTACTCTGCCGATTTCGGCTAACAGGTCTTTAGTATAGACCCCAGAGGGTTCGAATGGGGAACTAGTTTACCTCCACAAGATTCCCCCGAAGATTCGAATGAGGAACTAGTTTACCTCCGCAATTGTTCGTCTCAGAAGATTCCCCCGAAGATTCGAATGAGGAACTAGTTTACCTCCGCAATTGTTCGTCTCAGACGATTCCTCCGAAGATTCGAATGAGGAACTAGTTTACCTCCGCAATTGTTCATCTCAGAAGATTCCTCCGAAGATTCGAATGGGGAACTAGTTTACTCCTCCACAATTGTTCGTTTCAGAAGATTCTCCCGAAGTTTCGAATTTCAGTCCGGATCATAAACTAAAATTCCGGAACATAGTTGTAGATTTCCCCGACGGTATCGCAGAACAAGCAGTGTGAGGAGTGGTATCCCACCCTGGACCGACTTACCACGTAAACCAACTTTTTTCGGATTGGTCCATTAGTCAAGCTCCGAAAGATGGCCAAGAATTTCTCCCGACTCTTTCGCGGAGCCTATAACTTGACGGGATGGTATTTTATCGGGTGGCAGGTCGTTACTTCCCCAGCTACCACTCGGCCTTTAGTCGCCTGTTACGACAAGGCGAGTTAGCTATGAGTAGATTCTAAGCCCCTACTCTCAGGATGAAAACCAATAAAGACAATACAATTTAGTATCTTGTGTTTACTTCAATCACCCCAGATGGAGTACACAAGTGAGATTCAATGGTATGGATTCACGGCAGGCACACACGCCCTATCTCATCGGCGATTGTTACAATTCTAAAATGCTCTAAGTCTACCAAGAATTTTGTTTTCTGAACCTAACTCTCTCTTGGTTATAACACTCGTCAATTTTTTGGTCCCAAGTTGTGACATATTCGTCGATTTATATGTCCAAGAGATCTGTGGGGAGGAAGTATGTACCAGCATGGGTACGTGGTTCACTTCCTCCTCCATCCTAAATTGTTAACGCGCCAAGGTTCACCCGTTATTCCGCCGACACAAAAGGAAAAGCCAAACACCAACACAGGACAAGTAAAAATATGAAACACACTTTTCTCCTATTATTAAGGGTTCCTTTATTGTTGTTTTGTTTTCTTATTGGATACTAACATTTTACGGTAGCACTGCGTGAAAGTTACATTATGAAGTCAATAAAGAAAACACAATCTTCGAAGACTGCAGCAAGTATGATATTCGACACGGTGGTTGCAAACACTCAAATAGATGAGCTCGTGAAAAAGACAATTAAGAGGGACTGGTGAAGTAAACTTTCGACTCACACTCGACTTTGTATGTACTCACCGTACCGACGGACGGTACGGTGGGCGGCGATGTGACCGTTTCGGTCAATGGATGCAATACGGCTCAGCGATATCTTGCTCGTGCAGAGCTCACTCCCTAACCGTGATCATGGTGGTATGTGTGCATGATTCTTTCATGGCTGAGAACGAACCTAGAACAAAGAAAGGGCATAAAGTGCATTCATGGGATACGATTTCGGTAAAGCAAACAAAACCGAACTCGTCGGATACTAATGGGATCTTTGTTGGAAATGTGCATCGCGGCTAAACAAAGAGACGACGATGCGATGTGGAAATGTGCTAATTGGTTTTAGCTAGGTTACTGGGAAATGGTGTTTATGGCATCGCTAGTAAGGGTAGGTATTGAATTCCTATTTGCATTTGTTTATGCTGTAGGATTCAATTGATGCCAAGAGACGCGGAATGCGTATTTGCTTTGGTCCCTTAGGCGTAAGCCGCCAGCCAATGTGTAGGTAGGGATCATTGTTGTACACATGGTGCGGCTGGGAAAATAGACGGCGCTTTATTTATGGTCCCTGTCATGACGGTTATATTGTATGCACCGAATCATTTTGTTTACAGGAATTTGTCTGGTACCGAAGGTGTTGAATTGGTTTTAAATGCCAGATAAGTAAAGCAAGAAATCTTACGGAAAATTGTATGCGAAGAGATGCATGAAAAGGTAAGTTTTCTTCACAGGGACTTTAAGATTATAGATTTGATCTATATAATGCGTGAAGCATTTACAGGTGCTAATGCTATTGCATTAGCAGAAACTGATGTAGATTGGGTTGTAATAATGGGGGTTCTGCCTGATAAGGTAAAGAAAGAAATCTTACGGGAAATTATATGCAAAGAGAATGCATGAAAGGTAAGTTTTCTTTGACAGGGACTTTTTAAGATCATAGATTTGATCTATAAGATGCGTGAAGCATTTTCAGGTACTAATGCGATTGCATTAGTGAAGTTAGGAAATTGGCTGAATGTTATGGCGGTTTTACGGTAAGTAGACAGTGGGGTTTGGCGGAACAACCACAGATCTATTATTTATGTATATATGTATTAGTTTAGTTTAGTTTATGTATGGATTAGTTTAGTTTAGTTTAGTTTAGTGGGGGCAGAACCCTTATTTATTTGGCTTAATTCAGGCATTATAAATGAACTGTTAGCTCCTGTTTAAACTGTTTTGGTTTTTAAACTGGGTTTGAGTCGAATGTTGAGCTGAGAATTGTACCGGGTGCGCGAACGGCTTATAAAGTGATAACCAGACTAAACCACAAAAAAACATAAAAAAACACCTTGAGCCGAAGTTGCTTTATATTGAGATTTTATTGTTAATTGTCACCAAAATATATATGGTAAATCTACTGTTCATATATAAACATCTAATTGACTGAAAACTATAACTACATCGACACTAAAATAAAATTTGATTTTCTTTTGTTAGCACGACTACTACAGGAGAAGTTTCAAAACGATAGTTCGATTTTTTGATATAATAATAAAAAGAAGATGGCCGGTTTCCGCCATTGTTCGTTAGGTACGACGTTTTGCCATTGGACCGACATCGGTGTTGCCTGTTGAATAGCAGCAGTCATCCTTCACTATCCAAAGATTGAAAGTTTTCGAACAGCTCCATTACGAAAGACAGACTGCAATTGCTTTTTGAAGTAAAATTTCTAAACAAATTAATGTAGATATCGGCTGCAGGACCCCCCTCATTTTTTTATTATTAACTCCCAATATCTAAAGTTTTTACTCAAATTTGTATGCGTGAGAGTATTTCAAAGGCACAAAGGAAAATTGAAAATGATTCATCGGCCTACACGGTCGAAGATAACAAATATTCCATAATAAATCGTCAACAAAGACGGTCGTATTTTTAAATATAAAAATAAGAATCAATCCGTGTACCGAAATGGTAATTCTGAATTAAAAACCAACAGCTGAGAACAGTCAAGTGTACCCTGAGGAGGTCGGTGGTCATTCTAAATGTTCAAAAGACACACCTTCAACTTTTGTGACATTTTTTCATTGAAAGAACAAGATGAGTGAACTGTAATCGTCTTGAGCAAATAAAAACATTACAATCACATACAGAAGTGACCATAACTTTCGCCTGAGAACTGACAATAGTATAGTGGTTAGTATAGCCGCCTGTCATGCGGGAGACAGGGGTTCGATTCCCCGTCGGGAGCCTCTGGCGCAAGACTGATAACCTTGCCCGGAAAAAAAAAATCATTACGGAAAATTTCACAAGCCTCAGGACTTGCTAAATACGGCCAAGACCGGCTCCCGGTTGTAGTTCCGATGATGATGATGAATAAAAATGAGATGGCCGGTTTCCGCCATTGTTCGCTAGGTACGACGTTTTGCCATCGGAGCGACATCGGTGTTGCCTGTTGGAGAGTAGCAGTCATCCTTCGCTATCCAAAGATTGAGAGTTTTCGAACAGCTCCTTTACGAAAGACAGACTGCAATCTACGATACGACTTTTCTGCCCAAAAATTTGCTTTTTGAAGTAAAATTTCTAAACAAATTAATGAAGGTATCGGCTGAAGGACGCCCCCCAATTTATTTATTCTCAGTAGGACTTTGAATTTATTATATTAGTATAAGTTTTACTGTCGCAGTCATCTATATAATTACCATAACAAACATTAAACAAGATCTCCTAAAAATGTCCACGGCTGAGTCAGTCTCCATTTTACTAGAGGAATCTTCATGATTAACATAGCGAGATATACCTGTAATTTTTTTCTGTTTATAACTTTTTCAAAACGATTATAAGAGAGTAATTTTGAGGTATTAAGGAATACATTTATGCAAAAGAAAAATCGTATTTAAAACCTAGTTTTGTAAATCTATGAAAAGTCCATAACTTCACTGACAGGACAATCCCACGTTTCTGTTATTCCTCTAAGTTTAACTGATCGGAGTAATAACGCTACCATTCTCCTTAGAGATATCTTCCATTATTTAAAGAAAATAAAATACTTCAATTCATCGAGTAATTCATCCTTTCTGGTGTAAAGAGGTACAGTCCTCGGTTACTACGTTATGTTTCGAGATCCGAAATAACACTATACCCGGACTAGTTATGTGTTAAGATACAGTTAAACGTTTCGGCGTAAATATTTCTGTATTCGTAGTATCATTCTATGCGCCACATACGATCAGGTATTATACATAAGCTAACAATCAAACCTGTTCGACGAGAGAAACACTAGCAACTTGTGAAAAAAAAAAAAAAAAAAAAAAAAAAAAAAAAAAAATGAAGTCGATATTCGGCATGACTATCAACCAGATAAATGTCTTCCAAAGAGATATTAATTAATTCTCGTCACCTCAAATGTTAGGCACCAGAATTTCACAAATCGCTAAAATATTTTTGACCCGACCTTCCCGAGTTAATCTATTATATGTTCGAAAGTAAATAGCATCAATAATAATAACAACAAAAATAACAACAAATGAGGAAAAAACATCAAAATTTCTGCTACACAACGAGCTACATAGATTACGTGGACAGCCGGGTAGGCTAGGTCACCTCTCGAAGGTGGCTACTGTTGGAATTTTTTACGCTGATTACGGATTAACATAAATTCAAAATTTGAATATTGACGCAAACAAACACTCAACCGGCATCCAAATGTTACCTGATAGAGTAACACCGGTCTTGACTTGGTTATAGTCAAGCCCTACAGAGAAAATTGTGTGTAATAAGCATAATAAATATTTTACAGATGTTTATTAAATAAAAATGGAGATTCAATAAAAATAAATTAAATGCTGGCCGCACATGTGATGAAGCAGTGTATCTGATTTAATGGTTCCGATGTTCGGTCTTTGCAGATAGTCATCAAAATCTCCGAAGGGCGAACGCGGCGCAGAGACAAAGTTGATGAGCCTAATTAATTAGGCATATCGCACGGTTAACAAGCCTTGATGATGAGAATAATTAACATTTATATCGCTGCTTTCGAGAAAACTAGTATCTGTTAGTCGTACCTTATTTCTAAACAAACGTTTTGCTTCGGCTTTCTTTCCCTCTGCACTTAGCTTTCCCTTTGTTGATGAGATGCTATGCTCTTGTTATAAAACCACTTAAGCGATCAACTAAGCCTAAGAACGCTTTGTGACTCGACTGATTTCGGCCGAAATGTGCTAAGCCAATCCGTAGTAAAAGCTTTACAGGCCTAACACCGTAAGCAACATAAATGCGATTCATTTTCACTGCCTCATCCGAAACAGTGGTGCCGTTCGCCTCTCCTCTCTCATTCATTATGTGATTATTTTCAATAGTAAAACACACAGGCTGGTTTGTTTTTGCAGTACTTTCTTTTCGGATTACAACAGATCGACGGCCGGATTACAGATGGGCTTTTGATGAACTTTGGGTAATTTAGCTTCTTAGACTTCAGTCTCATAGCCAAATTTTGATAGGGAAGATTCACGTTGTCGGCCCACCTGCCAAATCAAGTAGCAGGTCAAGAACATGGCCATGATCCCTGTTACACCGACTGCAATAGCACCTATGCATTCCATCATCGTGCTGGATAAATGTTCACAAACTCAACTAGTTGTAAAATAGGTTCCAAATATACTCTTAGGCGAACAACACCAGATGTTGAAATTAGTGCGACAGTTTATGAAAAATTTGTATAGCACCGCGTGACTTTGAATTCGTAGCACATATTGTGAACATGATTTGAATATAATTATAGTGCTTTATTGGATTAATTGCTTCGCATTTGATTGAACTTTATAAATGGTAGGAAAAGAAAAAATCGGTAACATCACAACGCATTTAGGATCAATACCTTTAGAAACTAGCCCCGGAGATTGTTCTTCTCGGGATGGACCTTTACATTCCGTATTCCATCAAATGATATTCATCCGATAAACCTTGATTTAACGATAAGTAGTCGCGAGTGTGGTGTATCAGCAACTTAAGTACAATAATATTGGAGAGAAGTAGATTTCTTGGTGAAAAGGATTAGCAGACGAATGGGTAAATCATACATTGGAGTTCCATTAAAGGCACGCCGAGAATAAAAATCGAATAGATTTCATTGTGGAGAGGAGATTATTTATCCCGGAAAATAACCAGAGATCGGATTGCAGAAGAACGAATAAAAGAGGAGTTTTGGAAAAGGGTATTGTCCGAATTACGCGTGTGTCAACAGATTGTTAATAAATTGGCAAAGGATCAGGTGCAAGAAACTAGCGTGTTCCAGCCAACCAACCGGATTCAAGTTAATGCTAAGGGCTACTCCAACTCGAAATAAAATAAAAAATAAGTTAAAATGAGGTAAAACATTGAATTGGCTCCTCAATAATAAAGTGTTTAGTATACCCGCCTGTCACGCGGGAGACCGGGGTTCGATTCCCCGTTGGAGAGCCTCTGGTGCAAGACTAATGGCCTTCCCCGAAAAAAAAACAAATCATTATGGAAAATTTAACAGGCCTCAGGACTTGGTAAATAAGGCCAAGAGCTGTTCCCGGTTGTAGTGCCGATGATCATCATCATCATCGGTACTACAACTGGGAACCGATCTTGGCCTTATTTAGCAAGTCCTGAGGCTTGTTAAATATTCCATAATGATTTGTTTTTTCCGGGCAAGGTCATTAGTCTTGCGCCGATGATGATGATGATGAAAACATTGAATTAGAACAATAAAGCCCTTGAACTTCTACCACTAAAATGATCGAGGTTTCATTTTACATCGAGAGTTTAACTACAGCCGATTAATACAGTCCACAGCCACACCCTTTCCATCCCCTATCTAGCAGGTGTCGTAATTCTTACTCCAGACAATTGCAAAATTCTCTTAACGGGCACCAATATTTTTAAGTCCTTCGACCCTTACCAGCAAATTTGGCAGTACCATTATATAGTTATGGACCCATATATTCATTGGAAGGAAGTCTAGGCTAGCGAAAGCCGAAACCGGAAGTTGAAGTGAATCAATAAATGGCAAGGTGGGGCCGCATTTGTGTCCTCGTATATAAAGACCGAAGGTCGGGACACCTAGCTCGAATGAGCGAAGAGGAGCCGGCCCGGAAAGTCCTTTATGGCAGGATGTATGGAAGGAGACAGCGCGGCAGACCTTATCTGCGATGGAGGGATGGCGTAGACCAGGACGCCCAGAGCCTGGAGGTGCCAAACTGGATGACATCGGCTAAAAATCGGGACCGGTGGAGAGATTTGTTAAATAAGGCCAAGACCGCATCCCGGTTGTAGTGCCGATGATGATGATGATGAATATACTATACGATGTGAAAATCGTTCTTGGTGATTTGAATGCGAAAATAGGTCGGGAGCCGGTTTTCAGGCACTACGCAGGTTCCCATAGTTTGCATGAGACCACTAATGACAATGGACTACGAGTCATCGAACTGGCAGCATCGAAAAACTTGGTCGTTGCAAGTACCAGGTTTCCGCCTAAAGATATCCACAAAGCCACCTGGGTATCACATGATGGAGCCACTCGCAACCAAATTGACCACGTGCTGATAGATCGCCGCCACTCTTCGAGCCTGATGACGGTACGAACGTACCGAGGTGCCAGCGTCGACTCGGATCACTATCTTGTTGGTACAGTTTTCCGAGTGCGGATTTCATTACGGAGACGTATTGCATCCGCGGATCAGGTTCCAATCAACACGGCTGCCTTACGCGTTGAGAATACCAGTAACACTTTTGGTCATGCGTTAAGACTCCCCACGAAGAGCTTGACGGGGTGAGAGTAAGTCCTGTCGCCAGAATGCCGGGCGTAGAAGATAAATGGACACGCCTTAAGAATACTGTCATTAGTACTGCCAAATCCATCTTAGGGAGTAGTCGTAGAGATCGGAGTGACTGGTTTGATGATGAGTGCAACCTAGTGAGTGAACGTAAGAATGCTGCATACCGGCCAATGCAGCGGTCTCATAGGACGCGGGTGCGCGAGGAGAAATACAAAGAGCGCAGAAGAACTGGAAAATGACTTCACAGACAAAAGAAAAGTGCCTGGGAACAAAAACCTTGTCTGTGAAATAGAGAAAAGTAGAGCGAGGTCCGCACCACGCGCGGAAGTTTTACCAAATAATCCGCAGTATGGCGCGGTACACACCACGCTGCACTTACTGCAAGGATAGAGAGGGTAATCTGATCACCAATCCTCAAGGCATTCTGGAGCGATGGGAAGTGGACTTCAATGAATTGCTAAATGGTGAGCTCTTGAAGAATTGGACGCTCCACTAATGCAAGATCAACACCAAATGCTGCTGTCACCAAGCATTGAGGAAACATTAAAAGCCATCAGACAGCTCAAATAATATAAAGACACCGGAGCTGATGTCATATCAGCTGAGCTGATCAAACAAGGAGGGACAGCTTTACATCACGCAATTCATGAGATCGTGGTGCACGTATGGGAGCAAGAGGAGACGCCGGAAGATTGGGGTCGTGGAATAATTTGCCCCATACATAAGAACGGAGATATCACAGTGTTCAGGTATAACATTGCTGAATACCGCCTATAAGATACTCTCCACTATCCTACAAGTTCGGATAGCGCCATACGCTAAAGCCATCATTGGTCAATATCAGTGTGGCTTCATTCCAGACAAACCAGCGATTGATCAGATGTTCACCCTTAGGCAGGCGATGGAAAAATGTCAGGAATTTAAGATTCCATTATATCATCTGTTTATAGACTTTAAGGCCGCCTACGACAGTATAGCCAGAGTAGATCTATATAATGCCATGAGAGAGTTCAGCATTCCAAACAAATTGATACGACTTTGTAGGTTGACCATTATCAACGTAACTAGTCAAGTAAAAATAGTGGGATTGCTGTCCAAACCAATAAACATCTTTAATGGACTCCGACGAGGGGACGGTCTAGCTTGCCTCCACTTCAACCTATCGTTGGACAAAGCAATCCGTTACTCTGGCGTCACAACTAGAGGGACTATTATCAACAAGTCCAGCCAGATACCTGCCTACGCAGATGACATCGACGTCATCGGTAGAAACGAATTGGTTGTACAGGTACTACTTTTCTATATTTCAGGTACAGGTACTACTGTACAAGACCATGGTCTTACCAATACTCATGTATGGATCCGAGACCTGGGTGCTCAATAAAAGGCACTCTGAACTCTTAGCCGCGTTGGAGAGGAAGGTCTTAAGGAGAATTGTTGGCCCCGTATGTGGGGGAGGACGATTCCGGAGACGCTACAACCACGAGTTGTGCGCAATCTACCTTGAAGCTAATGTTGTAAGAAAAATTAAGCTCGGTAGACTCCGGTGGGCGGACACCTAACTCGAAAGAGCGAAGAGGAGCCTGTCCGGAAAGACCTTTGGAGCAAGATGTATGGAAGGAGACAGCGCGGCAGACCTTGCGTGCGATGGAGGGATGGCGTAGACCAGGACGTCCAGACCCTGGGAGTGCCAAACTGAGTGACCTCGGCTAGAATTCGGGACCGGTGGAGAGATTTTTTAAATAAGGCCAAGACCGGATCCACGTTGTAGTGCCGATGATGATGATGATGAGTTAGTCTTTGTTATCGGTTGTTTAAGAAATAAAAAAAAAAATAAAAAAAAAAAAAAAAAAATATATATATATATATATATATATATATATATATAAATATCATCATCATCATCGGCACTACAACCGGGATCCGGTCTTGGCCTTATTTAACAAGTATGAGGCTTGTTAAATTTTCCATAATAATTTGTTTTTCTGGGCAAGGTTATTAGCCTTGCGCCAGATTATATATAAATATATATATATATATATAAACATAAAATACTTTTTAAAAAGACGTGCTTTTTAAATTCGTGGTGCGACTAGAACGAACGGATGATACAAGTGGCAAATCAGTAGATTCTATAGTGGCACATTTAGAACCTGTGATTCGCATGGATTATATTAAATATCTGGACCTCATGATAGTTCAGTACGACGCGGAATCTAGATGGCAAAACTTCAACAGGGTGGTGGTGATTTATACCTGACGAGAGCATATTTGCCGTGACCTCCCATCCCACGGAACCATATATAGCTGTGCAGGAGCAAATGGCCTAGCTAAGTACAATTGGATAAATTAAAACAACGGTAGTAGCAACAACAATCAGAACTGTAAATACGTTCCATATCCTTTAATATATATTATATTGTGCAAACATTTTGCAACGATCAGGACTTAAGCAGTGTGGGAAATCACAACACTCACACATATCTTTTGTCGTTGTTGAATTCTTGCCAATTACGGGACAAAACGTAAGTTTTAGGGACAGAATAAGATATACAAAAATATCTTTGGGATCATTGACCACAAATGAACACTTGTGTAAACACAAGTGGCTTAGGATCGAAGGTAATATTTTGTAAGTCGTCATAAAACATTAAGAGAGACAATCATATAATATTTTATTATAAAAAAAAAAGAATCGGGACCAAACCGTCACCAAAGACGGTCGATTGTTATTACAAAAACGGTGTCGTGAACTAAGGGATGAGTGCACAAATGAAATCTTATCAACAACAATTATAGACTCAGTTAAGCGCTCATAGAACAAAACGATTATCCTTAATAAAATTGTGTACTAGCGTAGCAATATATTTACAGGGTTTCCCAATATATATTATATTAAATATACGATATGTTTTTAAAATTAAATAATAGATTTCTCAATATGGACGATATGTTTTTAAAACGTCTCGACAGCCATACTTAAAATGGTATCGATGTCACTAGTTGTCACTTTTCTTTGGTTATTTATTGTGCCAAAGTACACGCTATAACAACAAGTTATGCTTTTATATAAAAGAATTTTCCTTCGATTTAATTCTAAAAACGTATCATCACTACTTGGTAAGCCGATATATTGTTCCTACAGAAAAATCCATTATAATAAGGAATTAAATAAAATAAAACTTGTGTGTGGTAGTATATATGCTATATATGTATAACAAGCCACTCGGGATATCAAGCCAAATGCAGAATAAAAACTATTTGAATGTATTTCATCATGTCCAATGAGGAAGAAACTTCGACATATTTTGTTAGTAAAAATTGCCCCCAGAGGATAGATGCCTTTTTAAGTTGAGATCTGAGTCAAGAAAGTATTTGCAATCAAATCATTGGGCATCGTTCACCAAGCTAAGATATAAATATTATTAATCTACTCTTCTTCAAGGAATTTATTTGAAGCAAAACCCTGCGCTGGAGCAAGAATTTATTAAAATAATCGAACCAAAAACTAATTTCCACATTATTATAAATCGGGTAAAGAAGTTTTTGTTAATCTGTTTAATGGTCAGTGCTGCTTAGTCCATCAGAGAGCTAGTTAGGGCAGTATTGTCAAGGTCAGGTCAACCTCACCCATTACCAACCAACTTCGGCTCCACAAATAAACAGTTACTCCAATAAAATTCTTGCTTATCTACCTAAAGAAAAAGTTTAGTCTCCTAGTCATCGAATGTCGTGCGTCATTTGTATGTCGCCCATGTTTGGCGGATCAATGCTCATTGCTTCTTTATGTCCAACATTTGTTCAATCTCTTAGATGAGCTTTATGGAACAGTAACACAAACAATTAAACTTTGCCTCTATTTGGAATCAATGTTAACCCCAATTATTTAATTGCACTCGTTGCCAATCACATTCTCGGAAGCGGAAAGTTCAAGTTCCCTAATCGAGTTGAAAGAATTTATTGTAGAGCACACACGCAAGTCTTCGAATCTGCCCCGTCGATTGTTAATGGGGAGCAAACGTGGGGCACCCAAAACGGACAAATTGCTTAGCTTCTGTCGGTCGTGTTTTCTTTTTTAATTTTTTGACTCACAGCAAATTATCTCGAATTTTATGATCTTTATTAAAATGACAAGCTGCTTGGATGAAATAAAATCCTTATAAAGCAAACTTGTGAATACCGTAAAAGTACGGTGTGGGATGAGGGCAGAGGGACACATTGTGCCAAAAGTCCCCTTAAAATCGTCGTTGCTTATATGGATTGTTCATCAATTGCTATAATGTTGTACTGCAGATGAGGTTTAGAAGAACCGCTCTCCGTCGGTTCGACCAGCTGATCGTTTGCTTTGTGTTCTCTATAGATATGGTCCCCGTAAGAGTCAATAACCTGATCCTACAAATGTTATGCTCTAAAGTTTGAAGCCGTCTTTGTCAATTGCGTTAACCATGACCTAAAGACTGCGGCAATTCGGAACACCCATTCATTTCGTTTGTCGTTGTTGAATTTGTGCTATTTACATTCTAATTCTATCTTCCGACAGTGCAATGACTTTAATAAATCCTTTAAGAATTAGACTCATAGCCATAGTAAAAAAAAAAAAAAAAAAAATTAAAAAAAAAAATAGAACGACGGATACACCAAGTGATCTGTCGAAGACCGATGTAGACTTAAAAGAAATGTGACCAGATATCTGTTCTAAACAATACCACATGTAGTATTAGATCGAGGAAAGACTATTGAGTTTTTCCAGTTGATAGTGACACATAAAATGTAACCAGACACTTTTTATCAACGGTATCACGAATAATATAATACAATAAGTCGAAGAATAAGTATTGAACTTTTTTTTCTTTCTTAATATAACAGCCTCTTTTATTCTATTAATAGTTATCTTTTATTTTTGAATTATTTAGACAAAATATGTTTAAAATCTACTTTAGATCTTAAATTTAAACACCCTGTGGCGGTTCCGCCAAAGCCCACTGTCTACTTACCCGAACAACCCCCATAATTACAACCCAACCTTCATAATTTTCTGCTAATGCAATCGCATTAGCACCTGTAAATGCTTCACGCAACAAATTTATCAAATGTATTTAGCTAAAAGCTCCTGGAAGAGAATTCTTACCTTCATTCATTTATTCGAATCCAAAATTCCCTATAAGAATTCTGTTCCAAACATCATAAATCCCAATCACCAGCATACCTGAAACATTTCCCTTCTCAAGGGCAATTAATGCTTTCAACGCATTATCTAGGAATTCCTGTACAGAATTTCTCCCACAAGGGCATACATGCATGCATCAATGCATCTCTGCATTAGCGACCAAGAACCGAATTCTCGTTTAGTCTAAATACTCACACTAGAATTCGACCCTGAGTTGCCATAGATGCCATATACAATTGGCATAGATGTTATACAAACCGTCATTGTGTAACCATCAAATTTCCTTCGCAATGACCTGCAGCTATTGATACAGCTGCAAGCACTTTATCCCGAAATGCTCCTTTGTTTGAATCTCCAAACAATCATCAACTCCGCGCATAACCGCCGGATTAAATTCAATAGCATCAACAAATGCAAGTAAAGATTCCGTTCTCTTACAATGACCAAAGATACAATATACAAATTGTATGATGTATCTCAAATGCATTTCACACCTAACGAGTTGCAGCTTATTTATTTAGCAGACCCTCATTACAGGCCGATGCCTTAGGTCGCTTCTCCCTTTGTTTTTTCCCCCTCGTTTCAGGTTTCGTTTATCCTTTGCTCAAATGCATCGATAGACACTGGGATCTGTACGATCACCCATACATGCATACACCATGATCTTCATTATGAGATCCGGTTTTCCATTCCACAAAGAGAGACTTTACGTTTCTCTTGTGGTAAGTAAAAAAATATCCTTAGTGGAGAGGATATCCACCATCTCATTCGAGGGTGAATCAAGACCCAGATTCCAGTTTTTCATCACCCGACCGAGCCGGTCGGACGGTTCATCTCCCGCTCCCCGTTTCGCGCACTGGGACGTAGTTATCCCAAGTCGAGTGGAGTAAGCGCGTGCATTTAATTAAAAGTATTTTTCATTGTGCATACGATTCGTCTTCAGTGTAATCGGAAGTTGTAGCTTTAACCCAATTAAATGGTGTAAAATCTGTAGTGTATAATAACAATTAACCAACCCAATTAAATGGTGTAAAATGTAATACATGTCAACAAAAAGAATCTGGTGAATCAATAAAGCTAGTTTTCAGAAAATAAACAGTACTGGGTGTATATATTTCCTTTGTTGGTGGACAATTCTGGCCGGAGCTGGTTAGTGTATGATGGAGGAGGAAAGTGAATCTAGTACCTTACTAATTAAAGTGCTGTTTATGACATAACCAATGTGTCTTAATATCACGAAAACATCGGCTTACACCATCGGTTTAAAAAACGGACAACCAATTGATGTAATTAACTCATCTAATTCATAAAAGAGAATTAAGCCACGAAATGGAAAAACAGTAACATGACGTGTTGCGACAATTAAAACAAAGTACAACAACAACAAACAATGACAATTCAACAATGAGTAAACAACACAGATCTGAACGATCACACATATACCACCATGATCTCCATTGCGAGATCTGGTTTTCTATTCCACCAAGACTTTACGTTTCTCTGGTGGTAAGTAAATACCCATCCTTAGTGGAGAGGATATTTACCACCACACCACAAACTCACCCCAAACGAGGGTTGTATCATGGAGTCTGATTATATCCGCCGGCCACCACGGTCGTGCTACCTCCCGATCTCCGTCGCGCGGCGGAGAAGCGTAGCAATATCGAAGTCGTGTCGGGAAAGAAGTGTTTCATCTTGCATAAAATGTATAAAAATTTAATTTTAATACTAAGTCCGTTGTGAAATATAAAAAAAAAGCATGAATTATAACAAACCTGTGCTCAGTGCGTTTTATTTTTTTGGTGACTACCATCGGTGTATTTTATTCGCTGTGCTGCGTTTGTTCTGTGTTTTGGACTTAATCCTTGGTGACCGTGTTTGGCACAATACTTCCTCCCTACAGTGGCCCATTATGACGCGAAGTAAAGCCGCAAAACTATCAATGGAGGAAAAACAGCAAATGGAGGAGGACAGTTAGCTCCCCCCCCCCCCCCAACTTTAACATGTATGGGGTAAATAACTCATTCGGTTCTGTTGCATCCTCAGAGTCTGGAGATGAAGAAGAGGAGATAAGTGAGTTGGAGGGGAAACTTGCGGTGCGGTTACGAGCCCGACTAGAAGAGAGACGCCGGAAGAAAACAACAGCGGCGTTCGAGCAGGAAAAAACCACCCAACAACAACAAAAGCCGAAGCCAAAAGTCAGCCAAAAGCAACAGTATCAACAGCAACATCAACATCAACATCAACATCAACATCAACATCAACATCAACATCAACATCAACATCAACATCAACATCAACATCAACATCAACATCAACATCAACATCAACATCAACATCAACATCAACATCAACATCAAAATCAACATCAACATCAACATCAACAAAACATCAACATCAACATCAGCAGCAATTACTAAGACCAAATCACCCACAGGAACGGCAAGCAGCACATTAGCAGCAAGGCAACAACAACAACAATAGAAAAATAAAGATGCCACCAATCAACACCATAGATTGTAAGGAATTGGTAAGTCTGTGTAAGTTAGCTATAGGGAACAATTTTGTAATTAAAAGACTGGCAGGTAACAGGCATGCATTCAAACCTATGCGATGGCCGGCCACGACAAAATTAAAGAGGTTTTAAAAAGAGCCCCCGCGGAATTTTACCACAACCAAGGCAAGAAGAGAAAACCGCAACCTAACATTTTTTTTTTGGGGCAATTAACGCCCAACAGTAGAATTGGTGGTCTAAGGAAAATTACAGTCTTGGATTATCAAATTGTCACATGGGACAAATTAAAAAAAGGCACAGACATCCTGCAATGTATCCGCTGCCAAAGGTTTGGTCACTTAGCGGCAAACTGTGAAATGCAGCATGGTTGCCAAAAATGCGGACAGGACCATAAGACAGAAGAATGCCTTCTGGAAACGAAAGGGTAGAAGACAAAGCCCTTCTAAAGTGTGCAGTGTGTCGCAATGAGGGACATCCCGCTAATTATCGAAGATGTCCTAAATTCCGAGAAATAATGTCGAGAAGTGTGACTCGGCAAAAAACGCAGAGCCAACTCGTACAACAACAATGGCCGTAACATTGCAGCGGTCGTACGCACAAGTTTCGTCGGGCAGAGAACACAAAAACAGGCTACAACACTGGTAGCCACAAATACACATCATACACAGACTGATACAACATCGCAAGCAAACGTGTTCACAGTCCTACTTAATCTCCAGAGACAGATGACACAACTGCAAAGTCAAATAACCGAGATCTACTCGCACTTGCCCAGTCTAAATAAAAATTCGATATAAACCCTCTAACCAAAACACCAATCAAAGCTCTTGTCGTGAATGTAAATTCACTAATAAGAACTGAGAGAAGAGCCATTCTTTTCAACCTGTTCCAAGATGGACAACCTGATGTATTTCTGGCGGGGGAAACAAAGTTAAACCAGAGACGCAAGATAGGACATAAAAACTACGATATTATACGAAGAGACCGACTTAACTCCTTTCAAGAGGAAGGTGTCACAATCTTTGTTAGAAACGGAATCCATCATAAAGTTATATATAGTGGAGAAGTATACAGGTTCCGGGCGCTGGAAGCCTATATCGTACGCATACCCCTTCAGCAAGGAAGGGGTTTGTATGCATTGCGGTCTATGCACCTGAGGAGCAACAACATAACCTATTTATAGCGGAGCTCGAGACACTCTTTCGATGCCTACATTTGCGCCTGGACAAAAACTACCTTATCCTAGGGGGAGATATGAACGCCAAGCATAGAAATTGGGGAAATTATATATCTAATGCCAGAGGAAATCAGTTGGCTGGCTGGTTAGATCAGTATCGTATTGAATATAGTTCTGACCTGCTAGCTACCGAATATCCATCGTTCTTAGATATCTTGCTAATTGACTCACGGCTGAGACTACTTAACACCAACAGACGAAACAGAAACTGTTTACGGACGATTGAATACGACAGTGACCAGTGTGCATTCACGGCAGTAATGGAGCTTCCGAGCGATCTAGCAGATCTGGAGGAATTCGTGATCCCGCAACCCTACAACTACAGGGCAATGCGATGGCCGCGGTTCACCAGATCATTAATAAGAGAACTTCGTTCGAATGACTTTAATCTACCACTAAACAGAAACCTGACAAATGACGAAATCGACAAATACATTCAACAAATGAACGAAACCGTAAAACGAACAATGGACAAAACACTTCCCAAAACAACAGTTACAGATCACATAAACATGTACAGAAACACAACAATAAACGCACTCCACAAGAAAAAGAGCAGACTGCTATCGAAACTAAAACAATTACACAGACAGTTTACAGACAGACAAGACCAGGAGATAATATCACTGAAATCCCGATTAAAAAACCTCCAACAATTACTTAAAGCTAATTATAGATTAGCAACAAATTTGTATTGGAACAACAGAATTCGAGCTATAAAAGCTAATAACTCGAATATGTTCCCACAAATAAATAAAATATTTAGGAGAAATAATCAAAACGAGATTCGGTGTCTTCAAATTCCACGTACTGACGTAAACAAGCAGCTGCTAACCAACATTTGCATAGATACAGAGAACGCGATCCCCAATAGTGAGCTCTTCGTGATCGAAGATCCTTCGGTAAAGGTGCACCCTGTGGGAGCTGTCTTTCAGGAAATGTACAAGGTGAATGAAAGCATTCGCCGATATCATGACCTGGAGGACAGAGTTCTACTGAATCCCCTACACCTCCGGAATGAAATTTCACTTTGGCAATCGGAGAATCCGGGTTTTACTGATTCCAGTGACGATAATCTGTCAATTGACATTAATGCCAATGGTGGAGCTAATAGCCTTTTAATTGCTAGGGAAGGAATCCAGAGTAACTTTGACTCATTAAGAAGCAAAAAGTCAGTGGGAATAGATGGAGTACCTAACATCGTACTCAAGAACCTGCCCCCAATGGCAATAGATATATACACGGTCCTGTTTAACAATGCGTTGAATAATGCATATTATCCAACGCGTCGGAAAACGGCAATCATACAGGCCATCCCAAAAAAGGGCAAAGACTATACAAACCCAATGAACATGCGTTCGATAAGTTTACTCCCAAATATCAGTAAAGTATTTGAAAAGACCATTAAAAAAGCTCTGGTAAAATGGGTAGACGACAACAGCATTCTTCCAAATAACCAGTTTGGCTTTAAGGCGGGTCATGAAACCACACATGTCGCAGCTAAACTGGTCTCTGGCATACAATGGAATAAATGTAGGAACCAATGCACAGGGGCCTGTCTGAAAAACAAATTATAAATTAATATTAACAGAAAAGCAAATTATTATGGACAATTTAATAAGTCTCGGATAGGGCCGGATACCGGTGGAGAGACTTGCTAAATAAGGCCAAGACCGGATACCAATCGTAGTGCCGATAATGATGATGATGATGAAATATATCACAATTGAATTACAATGGAATACAACTGAATTGAATGCTACCCGAGTTTTAAGATAGTTGATGAAATATATCATAATTGAATTACAATGGAATACAACTGAATTGAATGCTATCCGAGTTTTAAGATAGTTTCTTGAGTTATGTATGGCTTGTTTTAAGCGAAATAAATGTGGGTTCCGACCTCCCTGAAACTAAACTTGTTCGTATTATTTTCGTACATCTCTCCCAATAACTAAAGTTGTTATTCAAATTTGTAGGCGTGAAAGTACTTCAAAGGCACAAAGGAAAATTGAAAATGATTCATCGGCCTACACGGTCGAAGATAACAAAGATTCCATAATAAATCGTCAACAAAGACGGTCGTATTTTTAAATATAAAAATAAGAATCAATCCGTGTACCGAAATGGTAATTCTGAATTAAAAACCAACAGTTGAGAACAGTCAAGTGTACCCTGAGGAGGTCGGTGATAATTCTAAATCTTAAAAAGTCATGCCTTCAACTATTGTGACATTTTTTCATTGAAAGAACAAGATGAGTGAACTGTAATCGTCTTGAGCAAATACAAACGTTACAATCACATACAGAAGTGACCATAACTTTCGCCTGATAACTGACAAAATTCACTAAAACATCGAATCTTAGACAATTGCTCTGACGTTAACATAAAATGACTATATTCGAATTGCATGCCTGTGTTTTGTTTAGTTAGAGATTTGTGTTAAAATACTATCTAGAATCGATGAATCGGTGTGCTATAGTAATTACAACTATTCTTTGAAAGATTTTGTGCTATTTTTTTCATGACATAAAAGAAATATTGAATAAAACATAAGTTGCCAGAAGAATTAATATTAGCGAAAAAGAGTTGAATTTCGCAATTGTGTTTGTGGCTTCGTTAAGTTTAAAATTTGTGTTAAAACTAAATACAGCATAGAAAAGGTGATTCTGTTTTTTTTAAATTGGTATCGGGTTCTCGAATAGGGACTTGACAACTTTGAATTTAAATTGAGAACATACCCTTTCACTAATCATCGAACTGTCACTGCCAATTTATTCAGTAAACTCAATATTTTCGTCATGGTTAAGTACACGAACGAACAATGTCTGCAAATTATAAAAATTTACTACCGAAAAAAAGTGGTCAAGTCCCTATTGGAAAACCCTATATAACATACGCTTAAAAAGTAAATGATTTTATATAATGTGTGTTAATAACACAATCATATTAAAGAAATAATTTTAAACAAATGTACTATTATTCACAATAAAGTGTATCTATGATGTGTTATGACTATTATGGTTTAATAGAGTTGACATAAAAGCTAACACAAATTCTACCATGATGTGACCTTAACTCACAGCTCCCTTTGATTGGTTATGTTTCATTTTCTATCGCCTGTTCCAGCTCTCCAGTCCCCTTGTTCTGGAATATCATAAGGGTTTTCTTAACGCCGATTTAAGAGTGTTATTTGAATAAAGTCTGAACCTTTGGAAAATATTATCTATTATGCAGATTTTTTGTATCAAATTCTAAAAAGCTCTCAGCCCCAACAGCGGCACAATAGGTCCTGGAACAACAACTTGTTTTCGATGAACAAGTGAACCGATAATTGGTAATACGAAAAATTGTGATGTTCTGTGTCATAAGAACAATCCTTTTTTTTTAATTTTGTTTTATTAGACTTCTCTCGGGAGAGGCGAACCTATAGCGCCGGGTGGGCGCCCCGAGATGCGATCAAATAACTGTTGCAGTTCTTTTTGAACAGTTGCAGGTTGTAACCCGCCGGGAACACTCGCGTGGGAAGGGAGTTCCACAGCTTCCCCGCTCTGTAGCGGAACGAGTTCTGATGCAGTGATATTCGCACCGTCGGGAGATGAACCACAAACGGGTTGGATCCGTCGGATTGTCTTGTGGAGCGCGTACAGACAGAGGTCGGCTACGCGCCTTCGGTGTGAAAGCGACTGTAGTCCCGACGTCAGCTCCGAGTCCCCGATCAGGCGGATCGCTCGTCTTTGTATGCTCTCAAGTAGGTCGAGGGTATGTTTGGGAGCCGAGCTCCAAACATGAGAGCAATATTCGAGTGCGGGTCTAATTTAGGATTTATATAGAAGAAGAAGTTGGGACGGAGTAAAATATTTCTTGCCTCCAAAAAGATAGCTCAGTTTTCCTGAGGCTGATCTGGCGATACTCGACACGTGTTTATGCCATGATACATTCCCACAGACCTTGACGCCGAGCAATCTCAAACTTTCCCCAGCTTCGAGGGCCCGGCCATTCATCATCAGCTGTGGAACCGATGATCCACTTTTCTTTGTGAATGTTGTATATTGTGTCTTCGCTGCATTGAAGTCGACGAGGTTGGCCCCGCCCCACTGCAGGAACCTATCTAGATCCTGATTCAGAGAGTCAATCTGTCTACATCTCAGCTGATGCGAGGTAGATGCATCAATCGGCCGAACACTCGAAAAAGAGGAAACAAGCGTACTATCACCCGCAAAACTGAACACTTTGTTATCCGTTGTCTCCAACAAATCATTTATGTGAACCAAGAACAAGGTTGGATCCAAAATAGAACCTTGAGGCATCCCCGAATTAACAGGATACAGATCCGTCCACAATAACCCGGATCGATCGATTCTCGAGGAAGCTCCTCGTCCAGTCGCAAAGCTGTTGGGAAAGTCCATATGAACGGAGTTTGCTAAGCAATGCCCCGTGCCAGACGCGGTCAAAAGCCTTGGAGATATCCAATGCCCTTGACTCACCATGCCGTTCAATCGCAGATGTCCATATATCGGTTATAGGTGTCAAAAGGTCTTCCGTGGACCGCCCGCCACGGAATCCGTATTGATGATCTTTCAGAAGTCCGTTGCACTCCAAATACTTAACTAACTCAGTATTGATGACTTTTTCCATTACCTTAGATAAAATAGACAGTAATGCTATCGGACGGTAATTTTGTTGGGGGCACTTTTTTCCCATCTTTGGGATTGGCTGAACTCGAGCGATTTTCCAGCAGGCAGGAAAGGTCCTCCGTGCATAAGATAAGCGGAAGAGTCTGCCAAGAACCGGCGATCGTTCTGGAGCACAGTTCTTAAGGACTATTGCTGGTATTCTGTCCGGGCCGGTTGTCTTCCTACAATCCAGTTCACGTAGAATGCGTTGAATAGTGCGCGGACGAAATCTCACATCCCGCATCGAAGACTGTGCCGGCGAGTTCACAGGTGGCTCCAAAAGGCCGGGATCGAGGTTTGAATTCGCGGAAAATAAATTCGCGAATGCATTAGCTTTATCCTTTGAATTCGTGACTAACGTGCTGCTGTCTATCACCAACGGAGGGAAAGAGGAGGATGTGAAGTTACTGCTAACCGCCCTTGCCATTGACCAGAAGGGGGGCGAACCAGTTGGGCACCGAAGGACCTTATTGATCACCCTGTCGTTGTGAGCCTTCTTCGTGGTATAAATCGTCTGGTTGCACGCGTTTCTGATTCTAACAAAATTCGTTCTGTTAACATCGGTTGGATTGGAGCGCCATTGTTTAAAAGCTCTATTTTTTGCCGCTGTAATCAGCTCGCATTTTTTATCAAACCAAGGTTTATCAGACGAACTTCGTTTGATGGAATGTGGAATATACATCTCCATCCCCAGAAGAATAATATATGTGACCGACTCCCCGCAAGCGTTAACATCGGAGTTTTCGAAGCACACCTCAGACCATGGAAAGGATACGAAGAAATCTCGCAAATCGTCCCAGTTAGCAGTCCCATACTTCCATACATGGCGAAGCTGCCTAGGCCGGTTATTCGCTTGGTATGCAAGTGCTTGCGCGACAGATACCAAGCAGTGATCTGAGTTTCCCAATGGCGCAGAAACCTCTACGGTATAAAAACTCGGTTCGGATGTCAAAAACAGATCCAGGGTGTTCGCATAATCGCCCCGGGCATCCGGCACTCGCGTTGGCTCCCCCGCGAGTTGAGTCAAGTTGTGGCTAACAGCAAACATCTCCGCCAGCCTCTCATCCTCGTTGGTTCTGTTAGAATGTAACAACCAGCCGGAATTGTGCACATTAAAATCGCCAAGGACAACAATATCAGAAGCTGGGTGGTTGATCTGTATCTAGTCGACGGTATGTGAAAGATGTTCGAAAAATGTCGCCGGTCGATCGTCATTCGGGGAGCGGTAAAGACAACAAAGAAATTTAACAGAATTCCTCAGCACGACCCTCAACCATATGATGTCCATATTATTGGGTTCCAGCGCCTCCATATTCTGGCAAGCCAGATTGGACCGCGCGAAGACGC
Organism: Microdon myrmicae; assembly: GCA_963931805.1. Taxonomy (NCBI): domain Eukaryota; kingdom Metazoa; phylum Arthropoda; class Insecta; order Diptera; family Syrphidae; genus Microdon; species Microdon myrmicae. Next base: position 196,635,995 of record OZ007496.1, read on the forward strand.
AGACTCCGCCCTTAAAACGGAATCTCGAATGTAAGTCGTATCCTGAGCAACGAAGATATGTCGAATCAGTTGACGAATCGACCTGGGTCTCAGTTAGGGGAAGGATATCAGGTTTCGTTGGTTGCACATATTGGTGGACGACGTTTACATTCGTATTGGTGAAACCGATGCCCCTGATGTTACAAAATTATGGTATAATAGAGTTGACATAAAAGCTAACACAAATCCTAACATGATGTGACCTTAACCCATAGCTCCCTTTGATTGGTTATGATTCATTTTCTATCGCCTGCTCCAGCTCTCCACGCCCCTTCTTGTGGAAGATCATAAGATAACGCCGATTTAAGAGTGTTATTTGAATAAAGTCTGGACCTTTGGAAAAAATTATCTATTACGCAGATTTTTTGTATCAAATTCTAAAAAGCTCTCACCCCCAACAGCGGCACAATAGGTCCTGGAACAACAACTTGTTTTCAATTGGTAATACGAGGAAATTGTGATGGTCTGTGTCATAAGAACAATTCTACCAGGACAGCGCCATCAAACTTAATTCCCGTCTATTAATCCCCCCAGATGAAAAAATTATTGTAAACAAGGAAAAAACAATAACAAAAAAACCAAACAACATTATATTGTCCAATTTCGTTTTGTACGTTTCCATGATTGTAATTTGTTGTCATTCGTTTGTTGTTACTATTTAAAAATAAAAAATCAAAACAAACACAAGGCAACCAAACAGTACGTTAAGTGCAATAACCTTTTATGCACTCTCTCGCACAACATTGTAAACACAAAAATCTGCGATATAGCTACGAGCAGTAATTAATTAATTGTACATACATTCCCATCTATTCACGGTATAGATGATCTCGATCGCAGATGGAAATTATGCCGCTGCCAACAATAATTCTTCAAATTTCTATCCCCTTCCATTGGAACAAGGACTAGCAAATAAAAAGGAACAAGTAAATATAATAGAAGCAAGCAAGTCAAATCAAAGGCAGGACGCAAAAATTCTTATTTGCATTATCACCAACAGTAAAAAACATTAATGTGTATAAAGACATTCATACAGAAAAAAAGAAAAATGAAAAAAAAAATAGAAATAAAAATAAAAATAAATATATAAATAAAACAACGACAAAAAGCAAAGCGAACAACAAATTGAGCAACTCCAAATTGATTAGTAGTTCTTTACTAATATAATTAAAATTAATGAAACACTGATAAGGGGCCCCTGTCCAAGTTCGTTGATGTTTTGTTTTGTTCGTTGGCGTCGCCGTTGCCCTCAATGTCTCCGGTCTCCGTCGGCAGAGATACACATTTTGTTTTGAGATTTCTATCGAAATCATGTTTGTTTGGGGTGTTTCCAATAATTTGAATAAATTCATGTTTTCGCTAAATGTCGTTTCTATTTAATATTTTTATTTTGCCTTTCTATCTAAGTTTGTGTGACAAAAAGCGGATGTGCTCGCAGCTTTGCGATTCGCACCGTGTGTAGCTGGTTTAGGCTTGTAATCTGGAACACTTTTGGATTATGGATTCCAAAAGAGTACGGGTCACCCGATGTCGAATGTGGAAGTTGGAGTGTGTTGTAGTAAAACATAATCATAATATAGAATTTCACCTCAATCAGTGCTGGGTCGTGGGGGAGGCCCGGAAAATAGTCAAGCAGAGATTTGTACACGGCGCTAAGTCACCACCTCGGATATCAGGTGTACGCAACCGCAACCGACGGCTAACTGCTGTAGAATGTATTTCGAGATCTAAGCCCGGTAATTCGATGGGGGAACCTTTAATCTTAATCTAGACTTACATTTAACATGATCGTTCAGCCATCACAGGTGTGTGCAACGTAACACATGCGAAAACATGGTGTACGCCGCTGGTTTGTTTTCTTCGAAGACTCGGCGCAGCACTTGTAATTTTCTCACAGCACATAAACTAAGCCAACTAAATAGGAACCAAGCAACAGTTCGATACCAATTAATTGAATAATTTAGCTAGATATACAATTACGTGCAGCATTTGAATTATGATTGCGCACAATGTAGCGACGGCAAACGACACGCGCTCTTTTCACAAAACTTTTCACGTGCAACACCACAGATTTAACCGAAAACGAGAGACACAATTACGACTGGACCATAGAATCAAGTCGGGTATCTATACGGAATTAACTTTTTCTATATAGCGCCGCAATTCGATTAATCAAATTTACTAAACATTCACGATCCTTTGCAGATGCACAACGTTCGCCCAGGACATACAACTAAATGTCGCGTATACGCCCGATGTGTACGGATGATGCAGTTGCCACTGGTCAGCGCAATACAGATTTCTTCGGCAGCTAACCCAAATTCTCATTCACTTTTAACACGGAGATGCCGAAGTACCAAGATACTGAAATACATTGGGGCGATAGCAGAAGACTTAAACGGCGGCGGTACAAAGTGGCAGAACGATAGCACAAATGGGATAGTGGAAATTCCCGGAGTCCCGTCTTGAAATACGAAGTATCTATCGATGCTACAAGTGATTTCGCTTCGTATGAGTAGAACTATGAATTTGCAAAAATTTTCAAACCGATCAGCAGCACGGTTGATGGCATACTGAAGAAACATTACAGTGGCGCACAACAGTCGAGTTGAAGGCGCGCGTATCTGAGCTCAATAGCTCGCTACATCACAACAGTCACAATCGCCACAACAGCAACAACAGCCACAACAACAGGAGCGGCGATAGCAGTGCCGAAGACAACAGCGAATGAGCAGGGCCAACAGCCCTGTGAGGGAAGTATCTGTGCGATAGTTCGACGGTTGCAGATTGTTAAATGTCTGTTATTGAACAGAGAGCATCTCAGTTCGATGCTGGATATGGTTTCTCGGTGGTGGATTGATTGTGGTGTGGTTCGACTTTCCTACCAGAGATACCGTCTTGTGCATGTGTGTGCATTGGACGAATGCATTCCGCGCAGAGTGTTATTGTTGATTGACTTTGTCACATTCTGATGCTGAGTCGATAATCCAACACTATCTCCCCTAGGGGGTGGTTTTCCGCATAGTACATTATTTCACAACTCTCTTCGCTTTCACGGCGACTTCTCTTCGACGTGGTGAATAATCCGGATGTGGTGAAACTTATGAATGTTGATGGCTTAAGGGTTGTGCACCGAAGTTGGTACTACAGTCATATTTTCTGTCATGTTAACGAAGGGGTGGTTTTTGTATTTCAATGATATGAATAACGTATTTTATTTACAGACGAAAAATATTAATGAACTAATTGTATTCAATTGTGCTTTAGTAACAAAAAAAGTACATATACACATGTTCATAAAATAACGGGAATTTTGTTTTTTCCTAAAAAATATTTGTTTATTAGTGAATATTCATAATTTAATCAATTTTGTCTCCCCAAATGTAATCCCCTCAGACATAACAAATACCTGCTAGGGTTTTTTTCTTTCTTGGAAGGACTTCTGAAATTTTCGGTAGTCCTTAGAGTTTCTGTTTTTATGTCATCAATAGTGGTATAAAGTTATTAGATGTTAAATTTTTATTAGGTAGATGATACGGTACATTCATATTTTACAACTAGTATTTAAGAGATTTAGGACAGCAATTCCTTTACAACTATAATCTTAAATCTATATAATGACAATAGCACAATTTTAATGAATAATAAATAATAAATTAAGGGAAAACTACAAGAAAAAACCCCTATTTGAATCTTAAGACTAGTATTGCACAGGTTTCCGGTTATTTTATGTAATAATGACTTAGATATAATTTTCATAGACAGAGTACATATGTAGTGATTTAGGATAACGCAAGACTGGAAACGAGAACATTGTCAGAAAAAAAACAATTGACGAAGAAGTTTCGATTGATTTTGCCAATAACGAACTCTACCGGTTTAACGTTAGCGTTTTCATGTAGTTCATGTGTCGAATAATGCCATGGCAAATTCATCAACATTTTCAATATCTTATTTTGACACGTTTGCAATTTTATTTTGTGTGTGCGAGCACAATTACACCAAACTGGGGCTCCATACAGGGGTATAGCTTGAAAAATGGTTTTAAAAATTATGATTTTATTCTCCAGGCTAAGCTTTGACTTTCTACACACTAATGGATACATAACTCTTACGACTTTGTTTATTTTGCCAATTGTGGTAGTGATGGGTTTTTGGAAGATAAGTTTTTTGTCTAGAATAATACCTAGATATCTACAATCTTCGAACCAATCAATATCAACTGCACACATTTGGTAGGTAGCAAAGTATCCTACATCTCGAAAACCAGACAGCTTGTGTTTTATTACCATTTATTTTTATTTTCCATTTCCTGTAATATACTGCTAGTTTGTCAAGAGCTGCTTGCAAAGAGTTGTAGACATTAGTGAATAGGGCACCCGAAGAGAAAATGTCCGTATCATCGGCAAACATGGCTACCTGAATGTTTTCACCTAGACATGGTAAATCTGCGACAAACAATGTGAATAATATGGGACCAAGGACCGAGCCTTGGGGTACACCATAGTGGATTTGGTGAGTAGAGGATATGTCGGTTCTTATACTCGCAACATATTTTCTCGAACGAAGAAAGCTCTGAATAATTTTGATAAGTGGTATTGGCAGCTTAAATTTGAGTAGCTTATAAATCAAGGCATCGTGCTGTAGTGATTCTAAATCACTACTCCCATCCAAATCCCCAATATTACCTATAATCCCAATCCTCATTTCCATATTGAATCATATGCACGATCGATTTAAACCACAAGTTAATTTGTCGCACATTGATTCAATTTCCAAGTACCTTACATCCCAATCCAATTGAATCATATGCACGACAAAATTAAACGAATGTCCATTTGTCGTGCATTGATTCAATTCCCTATAACTATTGAAATTATGAAATGCCTAATACTAAATGCATTTCATGATTTCTCCTTCCGGGAATTTGTTCAAGTAAAATTCGTATACACTTCGAGAATCCTATTCCAATTGAAGCACACAAAATCTTGTTTGTGCTTCTCGGAATTTTTGAATACAATTTTTAACAAATCTCTGTTGCCACAGAGTATAAAAAGGGAGTGCATTTTGGATTCGAGATGAGTTGGGATCCAGAGGTCAAGGCAACGGCCACAAGCGAATTATAAGAAAATAAAATAAATAAATTATTAAAACCGTCTTTCACTATTGGACAGCGGAAATAACCGAATCTCCCCAAGGAGGTAAGAAGTAATATACCAAAAAATATAACCCTACAGTGCCATACCGTATCAAAAGCTTTTTCGATGTCTAGAAGAACCAGTCCCGTTGACTCCTCGTCGATGAATTTACCAGCTATGTGGTTTTTAATGCGCACGACTTGGTGGATTGTGCTGTGACCACTACGAACCCCGAGCTGAAAGTTTGGTAAGATGTTATTTGCTTCCACAAAGCGATCAATCTTTTCCTTAATGATTTTTTCTAAGAGCTTACTCAGACAGCTAAGTAGACTAATAGGTCTGTAGCTTCCGGGGCTGTTCTTCGGTTTGCCGGGTTTCGGGATAGGTATTACTTTTGCTGTTTTCCAACATTCCGGAAAATAACAATTCTTAAGACAAGCGTTGAAAATGAACGTTAAATAGTTACTAATAATATTTAATTTGTTGATAATATTATAGTTGGACGAGGGGGGATCGCCTCGCCTTAGCGAGGGGGTCCTAACCGGATCGTGTGGGCGGTCGAGCTTTCGGTCGGACCATCGGTTTAAGTGTCGGGCCCGCCGCGGCCGTCTGTGTTGTCCTTGTTTTTGTGGAGTGTTTGTCTGCTATTCCCCCTTTTAGGCTAATACATAAGTGTTATTTATTTATTTATTTTTTTTACATTCCTCTCCTAAGAATGCCACGCGGTCGGGGGGGGGGGGGGGGGGCGTTGGTATGTTACGTGCGGCTTCCGCCACCCCATCAATTAATTGTTTTTAATATAATTTGTTTTAATGTAGTTTGATGGTAAGGTGGTGGAAGAATTGCATGATCCACATGTGAGTGTTCGAACACGCCCCGATTCGAGTGTGGATCGTGGGCGGGTTCGAATTCGGTTTTCGGAGTGGGCGTTGAGGGAGAGCGAGAGAGAAACGGTGGGATATTTTGATTCCGTTTGTTTTGTTTTTGCTTGTTCGATACTGTTGCTAGAATGCAGTTAGCGGATAGAAACAGTTGATTTTCGGAACAGTTGAAGAGAAGAGAAGAAAGAATAATTCTTTGTGGTTCAGTAAGAAATACGAGAAAAAGGGAAAATTTTGCAAATACATCATTAAAAAGTTCACAAAATAAAATAGCGTTAAATAAAAGCTACCTAGCAGCCTATATGTTGACTTCAAATTCTTTCAATTAAACCACAAAGTTGCAGAGAAAACTACGGCACCGCCAAAAAGTGTGGACTTTTCAGTAGTCAAGCAAATATATTGAATTTCATTTATAAGAGCTAACTTCAAATTCATCAAGTGAAACAGCAAAATTGAAGAGACTCCAGCGGCATCCCCAGGAAGTGTGGTTTTTCACAAAGTTGCGGAGAATCTAACGGAAACCCCAACAAGTAAACGAACTTGGGAGGTACTGGGTTACGGATTTGTCTCACGCGCGGACCACCTCCATAAAACATTGGCGTTACACCGACAGCAATTGTGAAGGAAGACTGCAACTCAGACAGGAGCCGAGCTAGGAAAGTTGACGAAGAAGTCAACTTGACGACAGGTAAATTTTTATATTTGTTATCTAATTTCTGTGGCAAGAAATACACCACACCAGCAGCCTTTTTTGATTTAGATTTTTTTATCAATTCTTTAACTTTGCTAATATTAGTTGCGTAAGTACTTTCAGCTGGTGTTTGAGAAAGTATATGGATAGTGTTAGCAACTTCAGCCTCAGTATACGCGTCGCTTAGATGCACAGATATGGAGCGGTTGTTACTAAACGTGTTAGCAAGTAGGTTAAATTTCTCTTCTGAAGAAATAAACTTCTCGTGAACTTTACACGGAGGAATACTTGACCCTCTCTTCTTCATAATTTTTGATATTTTCCAGAACGGTTTGCTTGCTTTGTCAAGAGAGGAAAGGTGTTTATTCCAACACTTGTTCCTATATGTTGAGATTTCGTTTTTAATGATATTATTTAAGACTTTAACATTAACTAGAAAACAATCGATTCTATAACGCAGCCATTTTCTTCTTTCAGAGTTTCGTAGCCTAATCAGATGTAAGATATTTTCAGGAAGCGGTGCCTTATCAACTGGAGCAGTGGAACATTTAGGTATCGCAAGATCGGCCGCTCTATTGATAACAGAAACAAAATTGTTACATAGGATATCAATGTGTTCGCTGCAGGTTATAGAATTTAGGCTGGAATCACCTAGAACCAAGTTCGAGTTTATATACGATTTATAACAATTCCAGTTGGCGGCGGAATAGTTGTGGTATAAAGTGGTACGATTTACAGATACTGTATGATTCACTATGAGGCTGATCGGAAGGTGGTATGAACTTAACGCATTTAGAGTTAATGGTACTGAGCAGTAATTTGGAATATTAGTGATATATAGATCAAGAGTTGAGGGGTTCTTGTTAGCACTCGCTGGGATATAGGTGGGGAGAAGTGGATAAAGTATGGAAAAACTTGGGCTGGATTCAGTAACATCTAGTAAAATGTTACCCCAGCAGTTTTCCCTAAGACAATTCCACGACGGAGGCTGCGGCTCTGGTAGGGCTCTCCGCTGAGACTGCGGTCGCTGATAAGGCGCTCCTTGCCGCGGGACTCCGCCCTGCTGACCTCTACCCCTGTATGGAGTCTGGGGACTGCGCGTCCTCGTCGGATGATCCGGGCAGTCCACTATGTCGTGGCCATACCGCCAACACTCGCGACAGAAGGGAGTGTTTCGTCTTTGTAGACACTTGTCGTATACGTGACCCCCCAGATGGCAAAAATTGCATATAGTCTGGGATTCCAGGGGGTGCGCCGATCGACCAACTGGATCGTTGAACGGATTGTCGCGATCCGTTCGATCCTGAGGCGCATACGTCCCCTGAGCCAAGCTCTGCGACTCTCTACTCCGGCTCCAGGAAGGCACGGTATTTGACCACGCTCCCTCGCCAGAGGAGGCCGGAGCATAAGCACCAGCTTCCCCTCGATAACCGAGAGGTCCGTACGACCGCTCCCGCACGAAACTATCCTCCCCCCGTCGACGACTATCAGACTCTTCGGCCGGAAACACGAATGACACCGCCCGGGGATTTAAATTCGATAAAACCGGCGCCGGCGCCGCGGTGCAATCCCTAAAAGTGAAGGATGGGTTTTCTAAAAGGGTCGAGCAATTTCCCGGTCCTACATCTAATGTCTCCGACGCTCGCTTGGCGATTCCGGCCCGCGCATCCACAAACAGGTCGTCCTGCCTCAACATTTCTCCACGAGCTCGCTCAAATCCGGTTAGGTGGCCCACCAGGCTTCGAAAAGGGACATTACCCAACGTGAGGAGGAAGTGCTTTAGTCCTTCCTCCCTCAGACCCCTTACCAACACCGGCTTGGCCATGCCCTCAAGCTGGCTTGCGAAGACGGACCTACCTTGGCGACCATAAAAGCGCTCAGCTGCCTCCTCGCACCGTACCACGGCCCGTTTCACTCGGGAAACGAAACTTGTGGCATCCTCAGAAGGAAGCTGTCGCATTTTGGAGAGTTGTGCACACAACTCCTCATACGACACTCGGGGTTCGTAGGCCTCTCTAAGACGCTGTTCCGCTTCGAGCATTCGATGTGCCTCGCCGCTCAGGCTAGAGGGCAGCCACTGGAGGAATGTATGTTCCTCTTCCACCGCCAGCCCACCCAGGGTCCTTCTACAGCCTTTGAGAATCGAGGAGAGTCTCTCGGCTGTATCCGGGCTTTCCTGTCCCGAAAACATGAGGACCGTCTTCGGCACGAGGTCGAAAACCCTATCCGCGCCCAACATGGTCCGTACAGGACATAGTTGCGGGCCGAGTTTAAAATATGAGGGCATCGGCGTGTCCTCCATGCTCCCAACAGGCTGTCTGCTGACGGTGGGAGGGGGCCTCGTTGGCGATCACTCGTCCACAAATTCATCCCGCGAATCGTGGAATGCCTCCGGATCCAACTCGTCAACCGGCGGGTCGGGAAATGCCTCGGCCCGCGCCCGGGCAGGGGTGCCCCCTCGGACATCTCTTTGCCGCTGCCTTGTTTGCATTAGCAGGCCGTCTACTAAACCTCACTACCACCGACACCAAAATCAATCTCGGAAACCCCGCGGAGAAAAAGCAACCTCGTCGCCGACAGTATCAACCAACAGAAAGGGTGTGGAAAACAAAAAGGAACACAATTCCCACAACAAACAAACAAACACTTTCAAAGGGGGACAAACAACAACGACACCGCCCAAGAAAGGGGAGAGAGAGAGAGAAAAGGAAAAGAACCCGGAAATGAAAACAAAAAAATTTCAACTCGACGATGTAGCAATAACACAAAAAATATACACAACAAAAATACACGCGCAGCCTAAAAGGAAAGAAAAGCAGAATCCCGGCTCCAAACAAAAAATTTCGTTGGACAAACCAAAGTTAACAATCAGTATTACACCATTCAAATGAACAAGAAAAGCAAAAAAAAGAAAAAAAAATGTCCATTACAATGAATGAATGAAATGAAAATCAATGAAAACAATCGATAACTAAATTAACCACACTAACTTAAAGCTAAAATCAAAACATTGCTACTGAGATACATGATTCGCACTTAACACTAACAATAAATAAATAGCAGTAGTGACTAGTTTATAAAAATAAAGAAAAAGAAGACAAAAAAAAATATTTATCTAAAAAAAAAATGTATCTAAATTTCTCCGTTGACCGCTACTCTGCAATTCAGCCAAAGCACGATGGAGCACCGGAACTTAGTATTTGGTGCAGCCGATCAATCTCGATCGCCTCGGCGAACAATAAAATTAAATAACCAAACCTGCCGTGGTCCCTCCGGAAGGTTTGTCCGCAGCGCCAGTTTGTGACAGTTTTTTTTGGTCCTTGAGATGCACAGGTTTCTCCTGGATTCGGGCTTTTCAAGCACTTACGAGTTTGACTCAGGCTTCCTCGAATCCTGTCCGCAGCGCCAATTTGTGACCGTTTTTTGGTCTCTGCCACAGAAAAGTAATTCTAATTTAATTTTACCTGTAATCTTGGAATGCAATGGAATGGAATGTACAGTGTTCCCGCTCTCGGCCAGATTAGTCCTTTCAATGGTGAATGATTTAGTTAGAATCCATAGATCATATTTTGAAGCTCCTCTATTTCCATGGGCACCGTTGAAACAATTTGGTATTTTAGAAACAGCTCTCCAGGTCAGTGATCAGCATTTGATTGCAAATAGATGTTCGTGACACTATACAAAAAATTATAGTTGATTGTTTTTGCACGTTCACACTCGGGTCATATCTGAGTTAGGATTTATATGAAGGGTAAATTTTTGCAACCGAATCAATTGAAAGAATCTGACACTGAGAACTTTAAGTAATTATGAGATATATTTAAAATTCTTCAAACAATTTTAACACTTTTGGGAATCTAGTGTGTTTTTGAAAACATTCCTTTCACTTTTTAAATTATCTATATTTTTTAATTTTAAGCCAAAAAAAAAGGCACGGGTTTCTTTTCTTTCCTTGCTCCAAAAAATGCACCGGGACGACTAACAACCGTATTCTTTTCTGCTCTTTTTCAATCCAATCGAAAACGGAATTGCAAAACCGTACATCAAAAAACATTCACCTGTTCTCTCTTTCGCTCCCCATTCACGTCCACTTCGAAAACCGAATTCGAACTCGAAGAGCTGCACGATCCACACCCGAATCGGGGCGTGTTCGAAAACTGACTTGTGGATCGTGCAACTCCTCCACCACCTTACCATCATACCACTTTAAAACAAATTATATTAAAATTACTAATTATCGAATGATGGTGGTGGCGGAAACCGCACGTAACAGCAGTAAGCAGACCTTACCAAATCAAAGATGGGCTCTGATATGCCGGGCTATTTGAAACCCCAAGACTCGTGTGATCAAAAATGAATAATCAATATAAAAAACAATCCGACGAAAAACCCGGTAGGCGTAGGTGTGATGAGCCGACACTACCATAAAGGAACAAATCATCAAGAAAACACAGACTCGTCAAAAAGAAAACGTAGAGAAAAACGGAAAAAGCGGAATATACGCGTCGGCACATAGAAAATTCGAACGAAATATAAACCAGACGCGATACAGACGGTCGTAGAAAACGCGAAACAATATAAAATGGACATCGTTGCGCTACGGAAAGTCCAATTCCCACATCAGGTAATCGAGAACAAACGGGTTTACACTGGCGTGTGGAGGTACCGATACACATAACCTCGGAACTGGCTTCATCATAAGATGAAGCAATTTATTAATAACCGAATGTCGGTGCTAAGAATACAGGGACCATGGTACAATTATGTATTTATAAACGTACACGCCCCAACCGAATCTACTGAAGAAGAAACGAAGGATACGTTCTACGAGATCGTAGAGGAATTATTTGAGGGTATCTCATTATTCCATCTTAAAATCCTCCTCGGGGACCTGAATGCGAAAATTGGAAAGGAAGATATCTTTCAATCAACTATAGGTAAAGAAAGTCTACACGACGTTTCAAATGATAATGGAATTCGGATTATTACGTTCGCAGCGTCAAAAGATCTGGTAGTGAAAACCACAATGTTCAAGCACAAGCAAATCCATAAAGCCACATGGATATAACCTGACGGCATAACGCGTAGCCAAATAGACCACTTCCTCATAGACAAAAGACACCACTCGAATATGCTTGACGTAAGATCATATATAGGAGCACATTGCGACTCCGATCACCTTCTAGTGATGGGCAAAATCAGGAGTCGACTCGCAGCAAACAAACATGGGCAGTCACGGGAGACGAGCAAAAATTCGACATTGATAAACTAAAAGACCTGCGCAAAAGGGTTGAATATCAGGCCAAACTAATGAATAGATTTAGCATCCTAGAGAATGGGAATAGTGAGGAAGAGGAAACCAACCAAAATCTGGGCACTAAATGGACATCGATCAGAGACACAATCAAACAAACAGCCCAGAAGTATTAGGATTTAAGAAAACAATTAAGTCCAAACATTGGTTTGACGATGAGTGGAGGACGAAGATCGAAGAACGTAAACATCTCAGAGCGATCCATTTGCCAACATATAATGAAGTCAACGCAGAAAGATACACGACAATTCGGAAAGAGACAATGAAACCTTCCAACGCAAAAAACGCGAATGAGAGAAAACTCGGATCGAAAAAATCCTAGGAAATGCCAAAGCAAAGAATATCAGAGGTATGTATGCCAGCATAAATTCAATTGGAAATGGCTACCGAGGAAGAGCCAAAATAATTGGAGACACAAACGACTGTCTGGTAACAGAAAGAAACAATATCGTAACAAAATGGGAGCAGTACTTTGAAAACCTGCTCAATGTGCGCACCCATCAACCACAAAAACCGCACCAGACGTACATACAGCCGAGTCTTAGATCCCAGAGCCCTCTTTCAACAAAGTTGTAGACGCAATATATCGACTGAAAAACAACAAAGCTCCCTGAGTCGACTGTACACTGGCAGACGTTGCAAAGTATGGAGGAGAGGCAACCGCTCGAAAGATCCGCCAACTGATCAAAACAATATGGGATAAGGAAGTCACTCCGGAAGAATGGAAAACCTCAATAGTCGTCCCCATTTTCAAAAAAAAGGCGTCAGATCTGACTGCGAAAACTATAGAGGAATATCATTGCTCCCAACCACATACAAAATACTAACAAATGTCATACTGGCGAGAATCACACCGTACGCAGAAGACGTACTGGGAGACTACCAATGCGGATTCCGTAGCAACCGGTCAACAAGTGACCAAATGTTCACAGTAAAGCAACTGCTGGAAAAGAAGTGGGAATATGGAGAGACGGTTTACCAACTGTTCGTTGACTTCAAAAAAGCCCACGACTCAGTCGCAAGCCAAAGACTTTACCGTATTGTAGTTGAGCTGGGAATCCCGAAAAAATATGCCGCCCTCATTCAAATTTGCATAAACGAAAACAAAAGGCGAGTTAGAATAGAAAACCACCTCTCAGAACCATTTGAAATCCGGGGCGGACTAAAAAAGGGGGATGGCCTCTCACCATGACTCTTTAACCTTGTCCTCGAGTATGTCATCAGAAACGTACAAGGACAACATGTCCGGATTATATCTGGGTCACACAAGTGCTCGCATATGCGGATGACATCGCCGTTGTGGGCGATAATCTATAAACTGTAAGTAAAAACAGTGAAATCATCATGCAAGCGACAGAAGACGTGGGTCTAGAAATAAATGGAGGCAAAACACAATATTTGATTACGGTGAGAGCAGGTGGAACTCAGAGAACACACATAAACGTCAGAGGCAATATATTTGAAAAAGTTAAAGAATTTAAATATCTGGGAACAATATTGACGGCCAGTAACGAAATGTCGAAGGAAATTAACAAAAGACTACACTTCGGCAACGCTAGTTGGCATGCAGTCAGTAAACTGCTGATATCCAAAACTGCTATCACGTAATATAAAGCTCTATGTCTATAGAACCATCATCATGCCGGGAAGATCACCAAACGGGAAGAAAACGAATTCCGTGTGTTTGAGAATAAAGTTTTCAAAAGTATCTTCGGTGGTAAATATGACGAGGAGGCAGGACAATGGAGGAAACTCTATAACCACGAATTGGAAGAGCTATACCGCAAACCTACAATATTGAGAATAATCAAGTCGCGAATATTAAGATGTGCCGGACACGTGGCGCGAATGGGCAGCGATAGGACCGTGCGTAGAATTCTTGACGGTAGACCAACGGGAAAGAGACCGAAAGGACGGCCGCGACGGCGTTGGGAGGACAATGTTAGGTTTGACCTTGAGGAGATCGGATCGGATGTTCGAACGTGGAAGGGGAGCGCACAGGACAGGGAACAGTGGCGGAGTCGAGTCGGTGAGGTCATGAACTTCCGGGTTCCCACAGGCCAATAAATAGAATATAAGTTTAAACTGTGACGATATCCACGACTACTGTAAGGATTGTCGTCTTCAACAGGAAATGCTCTCCAGTAACCAGTAGTTATCGCTAGAAGCTGAACGAAAATATTATTTATATTGACTACCACCTATAGCGTTTAGCAAATGGTAACGAAGAATGTGATTCGAGTTCATGCAAAGACTGGTAAGAAATAAGGCAGCAACGCATCACACCATGCCCTCATGTATATGAGGTTCTCTATATTCAAGCTATTGGGTTCTACCACATGAAATATCCGATTTTGGCCCAGTCGGAAATAAGGAGTTCCCGACTGAACATCTGTGCCAGAATGTTAAATTTTCTTTTTTATAAAGCAAAGTGGTACGTGTGCTTGACGTGTAAGAATTTTAGGGTTCGTTACAAGTACAGTAATTTCTTTTTTCACGAATTGTTTACCATGCTGTCGGCAGTTCAAATTCGAACCCTCTTCCTTTATGAATTAAAAATGGGACATAATGCGTCATTGGTCATGAAAAACATTAATGACGCCTCTGAAGATGTAGCGGTCAACGAACGCACTATACGACGTTTGTTTGGAAAGTTCCGTTCGGGAGATTTGAGCCTCGAAAATGAACCACGTGGGAAGCTGGAAACATTAATTGACGACGATGTTTTAAGAGCAACGTTGGATGCGGACGCAACGAAATCGGTGCGGGAGATTGCACAAAACATGGGAGTATCCCCAATGACAATATGTCGACACCTTTCTCACATAGGAAAGGTAAAGAAACTTGATAAGTGGATGAACTGAATGAGTGCCGAAAACTACGGCGCTTTGAAATCTGCGCATTGCTTAGATTAAGAAACCAGACAGAACCGCTTTTGCACCGGATAGTTACCTGTGATGAAAAGTGGATTCTGTATGATTAATCAATCAAATATTGTGAGGAAATCGACATATTGCATGCCAATATGCGTTGGTCAATAGGTCCGACCCGTGATATTGTTCCAAGCAATTCGGCTTATATGCGCTCCACAATACAATCCGACGGATCGCACCCGTTTGCGGTTCATCTCCCGACGGCACGAACATCCCTGCATCAGAACTCGTTCCTCTACAGAGCGGGAAAGGTGTGGAACTCCTTTCCTACGCGAGTGTTCCCGGAGCGTTACAACCTGCAACTGTTCAAAAAGAACTGCAACAGTTATTTGATGGCACCTCGGGGCGCCCACTCGGCACTATAGGTTCGCCTCTCCCGAGAGAAGTCTATTAAAAAAAAAAACCCCGATCCTTTTGCATGACATTTCTAGATCCCATACCTCACAAGTAACGGTGCAAAAACGGTTGCAGTTGGGATTTGAAATTCTTCCCCACCGTATTCTCCTGACATTTCCCCAACGGGCTACCATCTTTTCCTCAATCTGGATTCATTTTGCCGGAAGGAGGTCTTCCGGAACCGAGCAGAAATCAAAAATGCCTTCGAAGATTTCATTACCTTAAAAAGTCAGCACCTCCACGAAAAAGGAATATTCGACCTTGTATCACGTTGGAAGAATGTCATAGATGCCAACGGATCCTATTTTGATTGAATAAAAATTTACGGAAATATAATTTTGGCTTTTAAATGTTTACTATTAAATTGGACATTTCATGTGGTACAACCTAATATATTAATTGTTTTCATAATTTATTTTTCGATTTAAATAAGCAAAAAGAAAATGAAAAGGAAAAAAAAGCAAAACGGCAAAGAAAAAGAAAAATAAGACGAAGAAAAATAAAAAGATAAAAATAACTAAAAGGCAAAGTAAAGGAACAAAAGAAAGGAAAAAACGGAAAGTAAACGGGAGAAAAAAGTAAGAAATGAAGAAAAAGAGAAAGGAATTCTTCGGACAACAAAGTAGATTGTTCTTGACTGACAGATCCAAAATGACATTTGCGCACTCGTCACGAATCCACGGATGTAAAGATAACGAAGAACTTGCACTAGCATATAACACTCGTTGTACCGATTAAGCGTGAATTTTAAATGACGAAAGTCATTCGCAGCTGATTGTGAAGAAATCAACATACCCATAACAGAGGCAACCCACAGAAAATGGAGATTTGAATTAATCCTCAAGGTAAAAACTAATCAAGATATTTTACTCGTACATCAACGAATAAACTACGATATTTACCTGACTTCAAGATATCTATATCAACCATCATCTTCTTAAACTCAGAATCACCTGACATGGAGGTGTTTAATGAGCCTTTCTCTCGAATATTGCACAATTGTATCCATTGGGAATATTTGACTTCCGCCAAAAAATCGGTCCTCCTTTGGTGGTTTTCGTTTAAAGCCGCCACACATACTTGCATAACAACTTCTCAGCCTTAATCTAAGAATAAAAAGTGTAGGAATACAAAGAAGATTATTATATTACGATGGAGCTTATATTAAAAGTTTAATAGTAAATAAATTCGTAATTACGAAAAATTAGCCTATAAACTCGGAATAGCTAAAAAGTAATCATTAACGCCACGCGTTACAAAGTCAAAGAAATAACTAAGCAGATAGTTGTGATTGACACACAGAAAGTTTAATTAATTGCTGAAGAGACAATACTGACCGCCAGTGACATCGGTGGCTGTTTTGCCAAATACAGAATGATGAGGATATGAAGCAATCGACTCGCTGCATCAACTTCCCAGTTACGCAATGGTCCGTTGCAGATGGCTATATATACGAAGAAACGTCTCCAAATACTTTTTATTGCACATCTACCGCTCATCAATCACAACGACACATATTGCAGTGAGTAAACCATAAATTATGAAATCAAGAAAAAGAACTGGTGACAGAACCTGCCCCTAAGGCACACCTGTGGTGCTGTTGCAATTAAAAAAATAAAATAATCGAACAGACATTCAGATATCAAAAAAAATATTCAGATATTTGCGTATACTGGTCAAATGATGACATCGCTCGCGATACATTCCATAAGAAGTTATTAACTAAATGGATACATTAATATCACTATCTTTATCACTAGATAGAGGTAAACATTTATTTATTCATTAGCTAGCTGACCCGACGAACTTCGTACCGCCTAACAGTCAATGAATGTCGTGTTGGCTTTTAGCTAAACTTAATTTAGGATTTCATTAACGTAATAAAATAAATACAAACAATTTATTAAGTTCAATAGTTTGTTAGGATAATATATAAAAAGAAAATAAAAATTCTATAAAAATAAAAAAATCAAGTATTTCAATTGCGTGTCAGCAAGACATTTGCCATATTTACGCTATGTATTTTGCTGCATGGGTTGCACTCCCGTTGATTGTCTTCAGTGAAGCACCTTTTTATATACGACATTTTTCGTTTTCTTATCAGGCGCAAGACCAAATAAAGCCGATGGTTTGCCGACACGGAAACATGTCACGTACAATTGGCCATTAATTTTCTAGATTTAGAGCACAAACACTCAAGGAATGGCCTTGTTATTTGTTAATCGTCATGACGAATCGGAAATTGAATTCGTTTAAACCCAACGGGCACATCGGTTGGGATCATTGGAATCCTCAGAGTGAGACTGTGGCGTTTCTAATTGATACACACACAATATATAAGCAAATAGTTAAGAACGCTGAAAGTAAATCGAATAAAAAAAAGCATCAGCCGTATACCATAGCGATAACATAGCAATTCCACATCAGTTGAGTGTACTTGAGTTTAGAAATCGAAATCGTACATGCGGCAGTGGCCTGATGTGTTAAGCATTAATGAAGACTGGAATAAGAGAATTCAAGCCATTAAAGCTAGTGGACCAAATATGTTCCCTCAAATAAATAAAGTCTTTCGAAGGAAAGATTATAATGACACGAGTTCCACGGACTCCCGAGAATTGTCAAACTCTGCTGAACGCAGGACTTTCCTCGGAACACATAAACTCTAACGAAGAGTTCATAATAGTCGAGGATCTGCAAAAAAAGGCGAACTCAATCGGTGCTTGTTTCGAAGCAGTGTATAGATTGAACGAATCGGCTTATTCTAACCTTGACCTGGAAAATAGGGCTCTCCAAAAACATATTTCGCTACGCAATGAACTTAACAATTGGCGTCTATTAAGTCGAAGTTTCACTATCTTTAGTGAAAATAATAGAGCGGATTCCCCACTTAGAAATCTAAACACTAGCGTATTTGTACACAAGGATGAACTGACGGACATTCTTGGATCCATTAAGAACAAAAAATCTTCTGGAATAGATAATATTCCAAACATTGTTCCAAAGCATTTACCTTTTGAAGTTGCGAAGATTTACACTATTTTGTTCAATAACGCTTTAAATAATACATATTATCCAACCCAATGGAAATCTGCAGTAGTCCATCCCATCCCCAACATGGGCAAGCACCGTAGCAATCCAGCCAATCTTCGCTCGATTAGTTTGCTTCCGAACATCAGCAAGGTATTCGAGAAAATTATAAATAAAGCATTGAATAACTGGTGTGAGGAAAATGGTGTTATTCGGAACAACCAGTTTGGTTTTCGATCGCAACATGACACAGTTAATGCTGCGACAAAATTTGTTTCCGGCATACAGTGGAACAAGGCGAAGCAACAATGCACAGGGGCATGTTTGGTTGACTTTGAAAAAGCTTTCGACACTGTATGGTTAGAAGGACTTTTATATAAGTTATCAAATCTAGGTATGCCCGAATATTTATTATATCTTATCTACGATATGATAATGGGTAAACAATTTATGGTGAAATGTGGAGATATAATTTCTGACAACACCTTCCACATCAAAAACGGTCTACAACAGAGAGCAGTGAATTCTCCCATTTTATTTATCATTTACACTAGTGAACCAGTGGGTTCTCTCAACCATGCAATTGCGCCTGCCGACGACATTGTGGTGTATAGATCTGGAGAAAAGATTGATGTCATCAACAGACTCATTTTTTTATTTTCATTTTTAAAACATTTTTTATTTTTCTTTTTATATTCTTAGTTTCTAAATTAAAGGCTAGACAAAAAATGCTTAAATTCTAGCTTAATTATCTTATATAATAACTTACTGGCCCTTCGCAGACGCTCTAAGCTAAACATTACTTAACATTTGTATAATTTGCCTTTCGGCGACAGAACTTTCTGACAGTACTTATAATTATTTAAAAGCCAAAGAAAAATTTGAAAAACTTTGTGTCAATTTTTTTTTGTTTTTTTTTTCTCTTAAAATTTAACTTACTTAACTTACCTACTTTTTTTTTTTTTTTAATTTAATTTCATGTAAAAGCACCTCATCAACAGACTTCTGCAAAATGAATTCAACAAAATCAAACGTTTTTGCGACGACTGGAAATTAAAAATATATTTCCAAAAAACAGAGACTATCTTTTTCAGAACGCCGCAGTCCCGTGCATCAAGGGATACTATAGCGTTTGAAATAATAGTGAAGAAGATCGTGTGATTCGAACTGACGCTATGACAGCTCGAATCACGAAAACAATTTTACCTAAGCGTTACACACCAGGCTACTGGCCGTGCTTAGAATTTGATTTCCAAACTCGACTATACTCCACTGATGTGAATTATTTTGGTTATCGCTTGGTATACGGTTCTGATGTATTTTTCTTATTCGATTTTTCGTTCGTGTTCTTCACTATTTCGCCTGTGAATCGTGTGTATCTGTTAGAATCGCTACACCACTCCCGCCGCAGTAACTTCGTTACGATCAGATTCGTATGCGGACGACGGACGAACGAGAGAGAGAAACGAGAAAACGTCGGAGGATGTGCTCTATGCGGAAGTCGTGACTGTGTGTGAAGTTCTGCTTTACTATGGGAAGTGTATGCTATGCTGTGTGTACAGATCACGTCGTAGTCACCAATTATTTCAGCTTCCTATGCCCTTGTTACAGGTCCGATTAAGAGCTTTGGGTACACGTGTCTGTGGGCACGTGTAATGGATAAGGTAAGTAAGTTCCTTGAAGGTTTGGAAACTTACCTGGGCGGAATTGTGCGTTCGTAGGACGCTACAATACAAAACGGAATTGGAAAACATTTTCCATTGCAGGAAATAATAATCTTCCAGTACAAGTAAAAACTGTAATCAGATACCTTGGAATCTGGCTTGATCAGTATCTTTACTTTGATAGGCATACAGCAGCTGCTCTTCATTACCATCATCTTTCGGCACTGCAACCGGGATCCGGTCTTGGCCAAGTCCCGAGGCTTGTTAAATTTTCTATAATAATTTGTTTTCCGGGCAAGGTTATTAGCCTTGCTCTTACAGCAGCTAAAAACGCATATACAATGACACGGAGTCTCCTCCGCGGCAGTTTTCTGGACCCCAAGGTGAAAATAATTTCATACTCAGCATTCATCCGACCAATATTGGTTTATGGCTGCCCGGTATGGTACAACATATCCCCATTTTACATGGAGAAATTTCGGGTGTTCGAGAGGTAGTGTTTGCGTTTCTGCCTCGGAATGTATAGAACCCCAGAGTCGCAGTATACGAAATACTATCCCAATAAAGTCCTGTATGACACATCAGGGCTAAACAGAATAGACAACTTCATTATCAAGATTATTCGTGGTCACAGAACAATGGCAATGTGCAGTGAAAATGGTCTCGTTTCGGGAGCATTCTATCCCAATGATTTGTATATGGAGAGTACTGTGGTAATTCTCTTGTCTTTCGTTATGTGCCGTCAATGGAACAGGTTCACGAAAATTCCACTCATACCAGTTCGCCGTACGATTAGTAGCAAAACTCCGCCACTCGCCGTTAACAAAAAAGGAAATGAAACACAACTGCCTACCTTAAATGAATGGTCTTTATGGTTGGTAACTTCTGTCAGTTGCAAATTAACCACTATACATAGTTCTGCTACACCTCTTGCTATAATGTTGAATTCGAATACGGAATAAACACTCGAGTTAAACATAAACGGTTAAATTATAGTTCGGCAACACTTCTTGATATGCATTTAAATTCGCGTATAGACAATATACATAAGTTAACATAAAACGTTAAATTACTTTTCACAATTTCCAAATCCTTTGACGTGATCGTATGCTGTGGCGGTTAAAGCTCGACTACGTAGATTATTTAACGTGGAGACCCGACTTTCCTCCACGGAATCCGTAACGCGATTGATTATTTTAAACGAAGCGACAGAACACCAAAATATTAATCCATCGCCCCGATGACCATATAAGGTATGATTCTCTTTACCTCAGCACGTAGGGCGCGAAACATAAACGATGTTTGCCTCTGTTGCTCATGGTGTGTGTGTGTGTCCACAAGTATGCGGACCGTGGATCATCAAATCCATAAGGGTAACACCATGAGCAATGATCTGCAGCTAGGCGAGTCATCCTGAAAGGGCGTTCGCATGTTTACATTAAGTAGAAGCGCACACGATGATAGTGTCGTCGCACCGATGCTGGAGGCCTACTCAGGATTCTCGTGTGCATGTTTTAATGCTGCAGAATTCGCTTCCGACGTCTGGGCGCGAGATACGAGAGCAAGTTTCCTTGGTTGGATAACTTGGTGTGTATTGGGATGAATACGATGATCTTCACGCACGTGTGAAGTAGGGCAAGTATATTTGAGTAGCGCCGAATGGTTTTCCCTTTTGTATGCTGCGTTTATAATTCTTACCAGGAATCTGATAATGCAACATACAACCGGTGAATTGCTTTCTAGGCATAAGTTGTGCTTCGTGTAATCATGGGCTTGGGGAAAATGTCTCCTGTTGCTCGTGCTAATAATTAGCGAGAATATGACCTACGTGGCTAGTAGACATTTCAATCAGGTAACTGGGAGGTGCGTAAATGCTTCCCAGGATCTATGCGCTTTAGGTGGAAGGGTGTATGCTTACTTGCCAGGCAAGTAATAGCGCTCAGCTATACCAGTATTATAAGTTTTAGTAATACCAGTATTATAGGTTTTAGTAAGCATGGGGGGTGTTTTCGCATCATAGGCGAGAGGATAAGCAGTGGCGTTCGAAGGAACCGCCACAGTACCCTCCAGAATAGGTTCATTCCCCCAGAAGCGTTCCCTTTCTTGATTAAAAAAGGACTTATCCAAGACAAAAGTGGAGTCCCTATTATTTACTAGGCTTTCCGTGGTGTCAGGGATAAACGAATTCTCCACGATAACGATATCTCTAATATTCCAGATCGCCTACGTTTTAGTATGGTGATCGGTGAAAGAAATAAATCAATAAAAGATCGATCCCACCCCAACTGTGGTGGTGGATCAGTGATCAAGAAAGGACTACACGACCCCAAACATAGTATGCCTCTCAGGCGCACCGCCCCCCCCCCCCCTATCCCCAATTCCCAGTTATTTTAATTAATTTTTTTATGTTGGTTTCTAATTTAATTTTAATTTTTTATATTTTTATTTTTATTTGTATTCCTTGTTTATGTTTGTCCGTTCTGTTTCGTTTTTTTATTTTTTATTTTGCTTTTCAACCCCCTATATATGTAATTAAAAAAAAATTATAAATAATACATGATATAGAAAAAATTTAATAAATTATAAAAAGAAAACATATCAATTATTGTGACATGTTATAAAAACATTAGTTATTGTACGCCGTACGTGATAATGTATAATTTAGAGTGCTCGCGAAAAGCCAGTAAGTTAATGTAAGAATGATATTTGTAAAATAGAAGTTAATATTTAGTCTTAAGTAAAATATGTAATTGAATTGTTAAATAAATGTGGATATAAAACAAAAAACAAAAAGAAAACTATTGAATGTTAAGCCTTGAATGTAACGTGTTGCCTATACAGTGTTGACTACAAACAGTCGATTATAAACTGTTGAATACAAACTGTTAAATGTTAATCCTTGAATGCAACTTGTTAAGGGGAAGTATTTATAAGAGTAAGCAAAATGACGACATTTTCTCAATCTTTTTTTAACAGCATAAAAATATTTATTTCATAACTGATTATAACATCGATTAGTACATATTTTCATGTATTTGTCGAATTTTTTTTATTAAAAAATATTTAAAAATAACCGAACTACAGCTGCATTTCAGCACCGCCTTTTTTTTGTCATCACTTGTAGTGGACAGGATAATTTTAGAACGGCTTATCTGAAACAGAGTTCCAAAAAGATTACGTTAATATATTGCATTATCTAGGATTAGAACGGAGGATTTATAAAAATTTTAATAAAAACAGAAAAGACAGTTTTAACGAAAAATTTATATTTAAAGGTGCCAAATATTCGGTTATCTTGCTCTAAAAAAAAAATTAACAAAATTGAAAATCCTTCATTCCGACTCCACCTATCATCATAATAAATAAGTGCTATAAATTTGGGATTTACTGGATAAATAGTTTTTTAGTAATCGTGTCCACCGCAATGGTTTAAAAAAAAAAAACACGATTCTGAGATAACCGCGTTATTAAGTTTTTTTCTTTCACATTTAAAATGATTTTTTTTTAACTTACACTGTGCCGTCGATTCCAGGACCATATAGGAACCCGTCTGCCTCTGCTGCAATCTCTAAAACATTGATTTGATGCTGCCTTCTAACCATTCTACCTTCTCTTGTAGCTGTCCGTGTGCGCTGCTCGGCATTCGTAATATGGGATTTATCCTGACTAGCGACATAGTTATGGACATAGCGCGTTTTAAATAGCTACAACTTTGGTTCTAATGCTTAGATTCTTATAAAATTTTGTGAGAGTATTCTTGAGATAATGCATTCATAAAAAAAATTGTCTGAGCAACACAACTAGTACCTACTCCCCCTTACCTACAAATTGTTGAATACAATCTGCTGACTAACTACAACGTATGAACTACAATCTGTTAACTATAAACTGTTGAGAACAAACTGTTGACTACAAACAGTTGATTATACACTGTTAACTACTATTCAACTACTAGTTGATTATAACTGTTGATTATAAACTGTTAACAACTATTGCCTATATATTACTGAATATCAAATAAATACCGAATGTCAATGTTTCCTATCGCCCATAGGGCTTGTACTACTAAGACAAAATCGATAATGTTTAAACAGAGGGCGTCAGATTCAAGGTCGTATGAGAGACTTTGGGGTGACATATGAAGCGGAGGGTGACTGCCTCAGGAGTTGTAGAGTGCATCTTCCAGGTGTATACATACGTTGTTTCCGGTTTCTTTGGTAAAAAAAAACAACGTAATTTTCTAGGGAAATAAATTTTTTTTATTTAAAATGTTGACCATCGAATTCTATACATTTCGCCCATCTTTCAGGTAATTTATGAATAGCATGACAGAAAAATGTTTGTCTTTCGCGGCAAACCATTCGTCGAGCGATTTTCCAACTTCCTCGACATCGCTGAAGTGCTGCTATGCTACCGCGCGGACCCTTTGATGAGAAGAAGTGGTCAGATGGCGCCAAGTCCGGGGAGTACGGCGGGATGCGGAAGGAAGTCCCACCCAAGCGACTTCAAGGTGTTTTTCACTAGTTTTGCTCTATGATGCGGTGTAGTGCTCCGGAAAGCCCCACAATTTTCTTACCCCATAGAAACAATCTCCTTCCCCCACATACAAATCCCTACACCCAAATCAACATTGAATTCAATGTGAACCAAATCAAACTAAACGTTCAAACTCTCAAACATTGAATTCAATTCAATTCAAATTCCTACAAGATCCAAAAGCCCGAAATGAGCCTGTGTCTAAACAAACGCATGTCTATTTTCTCCCGACACACAATTCAAGCAATCATAAACATCCTAATACATATCTTCCTATGCCAGATGTTTTATGACTTGTAAATGCACCAATTCTAAAACCAACACCTAATTCCCATGGATCTTGTGTTACCCATCCGAAGGACACGCAAACTCTTGTCTGCATAAGCCAGACGGATAACAAAAACAAAAACCCAAATTCCAATGCATATCCTAATATGCACAATAGTTTCATGAGAACTCATAAAACCGAACCATTATCCTAATGAGCACATTGAACACCACACCCGAAATCGAGATTTTCCATCTGAAACGTTCGTTTCAAGATACAAAATCTCGATTTGTTTTCATTTAAAAGGAAGATGCATCGCGATCTCCGGAGAGCAGTTGATTAACGTACATGGTACCCGGCGGAGGTGCTGCAGGAGACGAACAGGGCAAAGTAACATCATAGAGCAAGGTTCTTGGAGGTGGTGTCCCTTCCAGAATCGTCTTTTCTTTTTTTTTCAAATAAATAAAATAAAAGTGAATTTACTAAATAAAAAGTATTTTATTATTTGGAATTGTGCGTTCTTTACAAAACGTTGGCTGCTCCAGCACAGGCGACGAGTTCTAACCTGGAACCGGTGAGTAGAGTGGTGGCACGCCCACAAAACAAATCGTTGCAGCTTCTCGATTCCGAGCATCACCGGTAGGCGCCGGGTTCTACGGCGCAGCTAAGCTATTCCTGGAACGACACCCCAGGAACGATCGGTCGCCACTCTTCCCTCAGGTTTGAGGAAGCACGGCGGCGACCACAACGGGTTCCCTCAGGAGCGGTGAATAAAGTTCCCCCATCCTATTCAGGACCAGGAGACACGCTACTTGGGAGCGAGGCCAATAACTAATACAACAACGGCGAGTTGTCGTATAACAAAATCACTTTACAATGGCTTCTGGTCCATTCCGGTCGTCTTTCGATTAATGCGTGGCTGAAATTAAACATTTGTTGACGATAGCCTTGTGTATTAACGGTTTCTCGGGGCTTCAATAGTTCATAACATAACACAATACCGCTCTGGTCCCACCAGACAAAGAGCATGGTTTTCGTGCCGAAGCGATTTGGCCATGGTGTTGAAGGACCGGCTTCACCAGATCAAAGCCACAATTTTTTCCGCTTCGGATTTTCAAAATAAATCCATTTTTCGTTACCCGTTACAATTCGATGCAAAAATGGTTTCCTTTCGTGGCGTTGAAGCAGCATTTCACAAGTGAGTTTGGGATTTTCCATTTGACGTTCATTCAAATCGTTTTGGACCTATCTACCGAGTTTATTGATCTTTTCCATTGCTCATAAATGTTTGCTGATTGTTTCTTGTGACACATGTAATGCTTCTGCTAATTGCCGTTGAGTTTGAATTGTGTCATCATCCAATAACTCCTGCAATTGGTCGTCTTCACATGTGTGTTGTTTACCAGAGCGCTCACCGTCTTTCACATTGACATCACCACTTTTAAATTGTCGATACCATGTCTCACATGTTCTAATTGATTGAGCGTGTTCACCATATGTTTCTACCAACAAACGATGACTTTCAACAGCCTTTTTCTTTTGATTAAATAAGAAAAGCAATGCGTGACGCAAATCTTGTTTTTCGGGCGCAAAACTCGACATGATCACTGAACGATAAAACAAAGACGCTAGTTTGTGGCGAACTCAACTTGTGTGAGTTTGTAGTTAAATCTCAGGCCAACAAAATGACGTATGTGTCAAAATATTACGCTGCGTACTTTCGCTGGCCCCGTCTATTAGTTAAACCGAAAAAAAAACGTATGCATACACCTGGTATACTATGGTCTCCGTATAAAATAACAAATGCGACGGGACGAACCGGGTAAAAGATGAAGGGAATCGTACTCTGCGATGGAATATCTAAACAGAAGCTTCTGCTTGAAATAATGGGAATGTGTGCTGGGGAGAAATAGTTTAAGTGGGTAAAACTCCAGCTTACGTCTGAATCAGTCCAGAAGTTTAATATGAAGACTTCTACCATCATACAAAAAAGAAAGGATATCAACAACCAACCTGCAGTTTGCAAAATGTAGACTAAATTCCACTGACTACAACTTGTGGACAAGAATCGGTTGACTATAAACTGGATACTACAAGTTGAAAACCACAAATTGTATCCGATAAATTGTATACCAAAATATATATACGAAAAACTGCACACCGAAGGTTGTAGAGTTTCAATTTTAGATGAAAAACAGTAGATTTCGTACTGTAGGCCACCAATTGTAGCGCACTGACTGTAGACTGCCAACCGTAGATCACCAACTGCAGACGGTAAACTGTAGAGTTCAAACCCAACATTACAAACTGTAGATCATAGGCAGTATACGAAGAACTATTGATCATACGTTGTAGGGTAAAATATAGCAAGCCACAAATTATAAACTGCGAACGGCAGACGACAAACGATAGGCTGAAAGTGGAAAACTGCAAACTACAGCCTACAAATAGTAAACTATAAGCTGTAGAAAACAAATTGTTACGGGTTAGTTGAAACGGACGACTGGCTCTCAGTGGGTCCGCAAAAAACTCCCGACGGTGTAGTGGACTGTACTAAAGAAGGTGCCTGACTGGTCAAGAACACCCTAAAATAGATAAGTCCAGGAACCTTTCCCTCTAGACACTATCGCCTATAAATCTAAAGTCCTTAACAGTATTTGAATCTCTAACTATTTCCTACCAGCGAATGCAACATACGCACCCCTAGGAGCGCCGTAATTGAACTCAACTAGATGAAAAAAGGAGTACCGGGAGACCGATTTAAACGAGACAAGGACAAATGTGTCCTTTATCTTGTCTCTGGCTTTGGGTCATCTTGCGATAACCAGAATCACCTTCATCCATGAGGATGTTGCGCTCGGTCTCAAGATATCTTAAAAAAAAGGGAGGAGGTATTGTGTGGAGTAGGAGTATATCGTGCTAGACACGGGCACTCGGTTTACTCCTATCCCCATCCGGCTGTCACTAAGGTTCCAAAAATGTTCCGCCAAACACTGAAAGAAAGTTCCACTATTCTGCCGAATATAGTCTAACGCAAAGATCAAAACAAAACTCCGCGACACACCGTCCACAGCAAGTGGAATGAAACAAAGCACACTGTTTATTGTTTATTAAATGATTACTTTATTCGGTTTGTATGTATCCAAGTATTTTGATGCATTTATTTTGTTATATTCGTCATTATCTTTAAAATTGTGAAGGATAGTTCGTAATTTTACAGATTGAAGTCGTAAATTAACCTAATTAGACAATGAAATCACGCGTGCACGTCCGCTGTAATGAACCGACGACTTTGTATATCGAAACTGTTACTCACGCGACTCGCGGTTGACTTGTGGCGTCTCTAACAGGTACACACACAATTCACAAGCAAAATAGTGAAGAACACAGAAAATACATCAGAGCCGTATACCATACCGATAACATAACAATTCACATCAGTGGAGTATAGTCGAGTTTAAAAATCGAATTCAAAACACGGCCAGTAGCCTGATGGGTAACGCTTAGCTTCAATTTTTGGTGATTCTAACTGTCATAGCTCCAGTTCGAATCACACGTCCTTCACTATCCATTTCAAACGCTATAGACTTTCGCGTCCCCGTGTGCACCGGGGAGCGGGAGCGGCACGACCGTGGTGGGCGGCGGATGTAATTTGACTCAGCGGTAAACGGCTCGTGCAGAGCCGACTCGCTAATAGGGTGAGTTTGTGGTGTGGTGGTAGATATCCTCTCCACTAAGGATTTGTATTTACTTGCCACCAGAGAAACGTAAAGTTTCTCTCTGTGGAACAGAAAACCAGATCTTGTAATAAAGATCATGGTGTACATTGGTTCATTCATGGGACAAAGCAATGTGCATCCATGAGATGTGAGTTCGGTAAAGCAAACAAGCCGAATCTCATTGGATGCTAATTGGGTTTGTGTTTGCTTATACCGATGCTGATGAGAAGCAGATCCCGAAATATGAGAAGACAAAGGGAACGTTTGGGTCTTTGTCTGAGATGTGCATTGCGGCTAAATAAATAGGCGGCAATGGAGTGTGGAAATATGCTAATGAGTTTTAGCTAGATTACCGGGAAATGGTGTTTGTGGCATCGCTGGTAAGGGTAGGTATTGAATTCCTATTTGCATTTGCTTATGTTGTAGGATTTAATTGGTGCCAAGAGACGCGAGATGCGTATATTTGTTTTGGTCCCTTGGGTATAGGTCGCCAGACAATGTGTATGTATGGTGATTTGTGATACACTTGGTGAGGACGGGAAATAGGCGACGCAATGTTAATGGTCCATGTTGTGATGGTTATGTGGGGGTTGTAAGTATTATGCCTCAACACGGGCACTTGGCTCACTTAACACCCACCACGTCACTGGATAAGCAATACCAAAAATCCAAGCACCAAGGAAAGAGCAAAAATAACAAACACAGTGTGGGAGTTGTTTAGTTGAATAATTTGTTTTTATTGTTTTGTTTTTCTTCACCTAGAACTTATTATTAATTGAATTTTATAAATTTTACACAAGATGAAACATTTCTTTCTTGACACAGTTGTAGTGCTCCAAGAAGCCCTACCATTTTCCTCCACATTACATTTTTCTCCCACATTACATTTTCCTCCCACATATACACAAATCCTACTTATAACAAAATCCGTTTCATATCCCCAACATAACATTGGATTCAATGTCAAACCAAATCGAACTAAACGTTCAATTCAATTCGATACATTTGTTCGATTCTATTTCCTAAAATCAAACAGCATAACGCATTATTTTCCCATGTATGCTAAAAGCAATTAACACCTAAAAAACCTACAAGATCCAAAACCTAAACGTGTACGTGTCCAAACAAAGGCATATCTATTCGATACGCCGGTACACAATTCTTGCAATCATAAACATCCAAATGCATACCAGATGTTTTATGACTTGCTAATAAACAAGGATTCCCATATCCTAAACTAACAACCAATTTCCACCGATCTTGCGGCCAGATGGCTAACACAAACAAAAACCCCAAGAAAGGATCAAACGATAAGTGGCGATGCGTTTTGCCCTTCGAAAGAAGATAAAAAAATGAGGATTTGAATTCTCGAAGTGAGAAGATGATTTGAATTCACAGAGTTGGAAAAGTGACTTGACTGGAGTCGCTTGGAAGAGTCAGTCAGTAGCGCGCATAAGGAGAAGACCTCCTCAAAAGTGAGAAATCAACTTAAAATAAATCAGTTAGAATTAGTTAAAAAAGAATCGGAAGTGTTGTTTTAGTGACTGCTCAGCAGCCAATTCTTTGGTGATTTTTCTTCTAGTGACTCAATATAATCGTGCGGTATTAAGGTCAACAACGGTAGCCCACTCTTCCCGGGGAACCGGAAGCACGGTGGTGCACCAAAAAATATTATACTGTGACCGCAGTAATTAAAATCTAACTCGACTTATTAATTGACTATAGATTGGATAGCGACTCGGGGAACGTGTGTTCCGTTAGGGTGACGATTATAGACTCGACTTTAAAATCGGCGAAATTAATTCGACTACGAGCGGCGGCGTGACCAACCGCGATGATAAATGGCAAGCAACTAATCCCAATTAGGGATGAAATTGGATTTTTACATTCGCACTGCTATTAGCCAGTCATCATCGCACTCTCTCCTGAATCTTTTCAGTTACACGTCTCAGTGAGGTGAATAATACTTGCACATCATTCGACAGTCGCTGGACATGCGAGGGATGAAAAGAACAAAAGAGAGAGCGCAATAACTTCGGGGTTGGCTTAGCTTGTGCGCTTGTATCAAATGCAGTCTCCGAGGATGACCTACTGCTCTAGTGCGAGGGCTGTGGTGATCTCAGAGTGCATTGAACGGTAGGGATGCAGAATTGTGGAGGAGAGGAAAATGTAGCTGGTGCTATTCACCTGCGAAAAGAGATCATTGATCCCCAGCGAATGTAGTGTCTGGGGAAAGTGAGTAGGACGCCGACTTGGCTAGGGAAATCTGATCATGGGAACTAAATTAAATACTTTAATAATTTCCCCAGCGATTGCATGATTATGCAACCGCGTCGTTTGATTAGACTATGCCGTTGCTAACCGACATGATGCGATTTTGGGTGGAAATCTCATGGGTTAGCGAAATGGAGTTGCCGTATGGCGAAAAGATAGCTAAACTCAATTATGCATTATCTGCATAGGATAATGAGTTTAACTATGCGTCCTTTAGGGAAACATGTTTTGCAAGTGAATTGCCGAGCGGTGGGATAAGGATTGATATGACGCGCTGAAAGCGGTCGAAATAAGGCGGATATTGTGGTTGAAATTGTGGGTTGCTTCTCCATGTAGTATAGAGAACCCCCACAGTTACATTGTATGTAAATCAAATCGTTTTGTTTTGAGGAATTCGTCTAGGGGGATTTGCCTGGCACCGAAGGTGCCGAATTGGTTTTGGGATTCCTGATAAGTTAGGAAAGAATTCTTACAGCTCCCACAAAACCACACGGCTATCAAGGGCGACAAACAACTCCCCATACCAACGTATGAACGAAAAATGCCGACCCTAGACTCAGTTCTTCTTCATCCCGCACACGGCACCCCGTCGCTACGGAGAAAAATTAACACTGGACGTGAAGCTCCTCCACCCCGCACACGCAACTTCGTCACTGCGGATGCGAGCGAGCTACCGATAGGTCACGACCTACTCGGATGTCATACCTGTTGGTCTATGCAAACCACAACAGCCCAGTGGACCGCACCACAATCCCCTTGACAACACACGCGGTACCAACCAGGTCCACTTCCTTCACCGACCCAAGCTCAGCTACCACACAGATCTTAAGCTTCTAACTCTCCTTCCGACATCCATCAAACTACTCCTTCCACCCTACCATTATTTCGTGACGACGTCACTGGGGGGGAGGGTGGCGTTTCTACTAACACCACTGCTACCTTTTCAACCTACCTCCAAATATTCCTGTCCTAAAGCTCCACTAATTTCATCATTTTTGCTTATGCAAGCGCCTTAACTTCCCCAAGCATTCTCCCACCGATTGCATTACCTTTCGATTATGCAAATCGCATCCAACATCAAGCATCTGCCCATCAAGGACATTCACGGAGTTAACGCGTTATATCAATTTTCCCTAGAAGAAATTTGGTACGCCAGTACCGCATACATCAATGCATCTCAGCATTGTTCTAAAAAGAAAACATTTCGGTTGCCATACTAGATAACGGAAGTGGATTATGAAAACAATCAGCAGAACCCCTGTCTGCCTGCATTTACTGTCCCTCACGTGCGCAATAGATTTTCATGTTGCGCCAGTACTCACGGCGGCTTTTATGCAATCTTCAAAGCACCGGCGCAATTCGCGTGTAGCTGCCAAGAGCCGAATTAAATGGCAGTGTAAATACTCACACTGGAATTCGACCAATGACTCCCTAGGAATGCAATACGCAATTAACATGGTTGTAAACACAACCATCATTGTGTAATTATCCCAAATGCATCCCAATCCCTAATGTAGTATTTGAACAACTGCAAATACTTATCCCAAAGATGCTTTTTCATTCCCACGGTTCGACCACCCATGAGCTCGCATCACGAGCCAACAAGGTGATCCGCGCGCAAAAGTAGTTGAGTCGATGAAACGGTTGTAAATGAGTCGAGTCCGATACACGGTGGAGTTCGCTTACGCAAGTGCAAGAGATTGAAGAGTGAAGTTCCTATAAGAAAAATCAGTGTAAATTAAATAGAATTAGGACCTTGGTGAATTTATAAACACCCGCGAATATCTGTGTCAGTAAAATTTACGAACTTAGTGTCAGACCTGATATTGTGAAGATCCGCCACAGTTTTCCAACAATAAAAACAAAACAGGATCACCAGCCCTAATGTTTTATTTTCTGGCTGGGATCTGCGCTGTGTCTGAGCGCTCGTTGTGAAGTTTATCCCGAAGTGACAGTGCAACGTCCAAACCTGAGGAAGCTTTATCTGGCTGCTGTTTACCTGAGGACGTGGATTAGGTTAGGAAGCCTAATGAACCTTGCCAATGCCGGCACATAATTAAGTGATTTTCGTACAGGAGTTCTGTGAGGTTTCTCTATTCTACATGAGAAACAACCCACAATTCTTTACCTAATTTCGACCGCTAACAGCGCGTCACATTATCCCTTATCCCACTGTTCGGCCATATTACCTGTAAAAGAGCATAGCTGAATTCATTATTCTATGCAGATAATGCAAAATTGAATTCAGCTAGCTTTTTGCCATGTGGCAACCCCATTTTTGCTACCCCATGAGATCTCCATCGGAAATCACATCATGTCGGGTAGCAACAACAAGTCGAAGCTAACGACGCCGTCGCATCATAGCGAAACCGCTGGGGAATTTATGAAAATATCTAATTAGTTTTCATGATAAATTACCCTAGCCAATTTGGCGTCACTTCGGCTTTTCATCAGATCATCCATTCGCTTGGGATCAATGATCTCTTTTTGCAGGTGAATTCCACCAGCTAAATTTTCCTCTCCTTCGTAATTCTGTCTTTCTATAGTGCGATGACCTATGAGATCATCACTAGGTCAGTAGACCAGTCGCATACGCGGCACTGATACACACACACTAAGCCAGATCAACCCTGGGTTATTGTGCTTTCCTTTTGATTTCTCCATCCTTGCTACGCCCATCGACGTCGAACGAATACACAAGTACGTTTCTACCTCGATGAGTGTGTTGAGTTGAGGAATGTACAAAAGAGCATGATTACCATTGGCGGATCGATGTGTAAAAGCAGGAATCACAATTTCCACCCTAATTCAAATCAGTCACTTCCAATCTACATCGAGGTCAGACTCGCTGCCGCACGAGTCCAAATTTAAATACGCGTTTAATTCAGTTAGTCGCATCTCAACCATTGACATTGTAGTCACGCCGCCGCTCGAGGCTAACAGGATTTCGGGTTTGTTTTTATTCAATTGCCATCGCGAACAGACACGTACCAATAATTGTCTTAAACGCCATCCAACATACTCGCTGCAGTCCTCATAATGCTTTTAGTTTTTTGTGTATTATTTGCCAAAGTGCACCCTTTCGATAGTTACATTGAGTTGTGATCCTCTTCTGTGCAAAAACAGTGTTCTTCAATTTAAATCTAGTGATAAGTTATGTTAATTATAAGTTAAACCAAATCAAATAAAAATAATCACCCAAAATAAAAAGAACTCCTAAATCAAAATAAAGAACATAAAAAAACAGTGTTTTCTTTTCCTGGATTTTCTTCGGGTGAACATTTGTTTTTCGTAGTGACGGTGCAGTGGGGAAGAAGTGAACCGTGTGCCCGTGCTTGGTGCAATACTTCTTCACCCCCACATGCTGGTAGCAGCTGCTGTGTGTCCTACTATTGTATCTGCAGTGTCTTCGCAGGAAATGAGTCATTTGGTGTTGAGCCTTGCGTCTTCTCAGGAATCGGCACGCTGTTGTTTGATGCGGCGTCTTACTGAGAATTCCCACAAATCGAGTGGCGTCTCTCTGGATATGGGGTGATGCATCCCCAACACAAGCCGTAGACTAAAATCGACTGTAATCTGACTTCTGATTTTATACTAAGTATTGTGTAGTGCAAGCTTTGGAATAACAACTCTGTATTAAAAATTGAAGACTAAAAACCTGCAACACTGCCACCTGCAAAGTGAAGAGCGTTTCCTACAATTTGTGTATAACTATTGGTTAGGTGAGACTACAAACTGCACGTTACTAGTTGCAATTTTCTAATTGTAGACCGTAAACTGTAAGATAAACTACCACCAATGGTAAACTACACTAGAGACTATAGCCTATAGGAAACAAACTGTAGACAAAGCTCTTTCGACCGCAAGTTGTAGACTACACACTGTACACACTGTAGATACTGTAAACAACAAACCACAGACTACAAATTATACACTCCAAATTGCAGATTACAATCTGTAGACTACATGTGTGGACGATGAGATGTGAAAACGAAATAAATTTGAAACAATGCCATTTCTGAGTCAAAATGTTAACTAGAGTTGAATTTTTCTTTTTCGGCATAACAAAATCGGAGTATCTGCCTGTCGAACAACGCCTTAGTAGCGTAAATACAAGTTAAATTGTGACCGTGATTAATGGTCAAGTTCGGCGCCGCGAATAGCTAAAATTACTATAACGAACCACATTGCGGTTAAGAGAGATATGAGATTTCAATAAACACAAGAAATATTTTGGATTTCACAGTTCGAGATATAATCGGCCAAACTGGCCAAAAACTAGTTCCCTAATGCCACTTGCTGTGAAGACACTAACCGATAGAAATTATTCGGATTATCTGCTGGATTGAAATTAAGCCAGCGTCCATGTTTAGAGGGCAATGTGTGAGTACCGGGACTCTCTTCATTAGTTGCGGTTATTCACTACTACAAATTGTTTATTACATAACAAACGCGTCCGATACTTAAGTTGGTTGGTTTTAAAGGCTTGTAATAAAGCCACGTGCCTGGTTTTAGAGATTAAAATGAAATCCATGAGCTTTAATATGTTCCAAATCAAGTGTCAAACGGGTTATAAATATGTTCAAGGTGTTGGTTATGTGTTTCTGAAACTAAACACTAAAAAATAAATGTATACTACAGGGGGTCTTGCCATTAGTAAAAACCATAAACAATCCCTTCGTTGTTATTATGTTTATGCATTTAAATTAATCTATTCAGATTGGCATCAGTCTACAGTTCAGGTAGAAGTTCAAACGTCTACAATGGTGTCCTGGTATCTCAATTCTAGACGAGGAAATGGTAGATTATAATTTAACTAGTTGCATTCCTGTGTATACCATCGCAAAACAATGCCTCCTCCGGAAACTATTTTCCAAATTTTGGCAATTGCGGCTCCGAGATCCAGCTGGTAAAAACGTTGCGATATGCGTAGATTAATAGTTTGTTTGTTTGTTTGCAGACGCATTTATTCACAAAGTCTTTTTTATGTTTTACAATTTTAGTCTAAATGCTAAACCTATCTTAATAATTTTTACTACATAATGTAATTTACTGGCTCTTCACAAGCACTCTAAATTATACAATATTATATGCTTAATTTATGCCTTTCAGCTTACATTTTCTTTTATTTATTCTTAATATAATACACATACATTATAAAAAAAATAAACTATTATCTTAGAGGTCTACCTCTTCTTCTCTTAGAGGCATTATGACAAAAAAATAAAGATTTTTTTTTTTTTTTTTTGAGGATGCAAACATTTTAAAAACAAAATAATAAGTGCTTAATGAAAATAAAAAAGATAAAATAACAGAAGTTAACGGGAAGGAGGGCAAAGGAAAGGAAGGGAGGAAGCTGCGCCAAAGCTGAATATTATATCTGAGGACGTGAAGTCCTTTCTTCGTTTTGGAGCCACCACCAGTTGGGGTTGGCTCAGTCTTTTATTGATTTATCTCTTTTACTGATCACCGTACTGAATCGAAGTCGGTCTGGCCTATTAGAGATATCGCTATTGTGGACAATTCGTTTATCCCTAGCACCACGGAACGCGTGGTATATAATAGGTATTCCACCCTCATCTTGGATAAGACCTTTTCCGTCCAAGAAGAGGAACGCCTCTGGGGGAATGAACCCGTTCTGGAGGGTACTCTCCAGATACATATCGTTCGGGTAATATGCTCCCGCGATAAGATTATTTACACTGCACATTGCCCTTGCAATGTGGCCACGAATAATTTTTATAATGAAGTTGTCTATCCTAGTTAGTCCTGATTTATCACACATGGTTTTATTAGGGTAAAATTTCTGGTATCGTGACTCTGGTGTTCTATTAAGTCCGAGGCAGGAACGCAAACACTGTCTCTCGAACACGCGAATCTTTTCCATGTGGAATGGGGATATATTGTACCATATTGGACAGCCATAGACAAACACTGGTCGGATGAATGCCGAATATGAAATTATTTTAACTTTTGGATTGAGAATGCTGCTTCGGAATAGACTTTTTGTGGCAGGAAATGAGTTTCTTGCTGCAGAGAGAGTAACTGCTATATGCTTGTCAAAGTATAAATACTGATCAAGCCAAATACCGAGATATCTGACTACAGTTTTCACTTGTAGTGGGAGATTATTATTCCCTACGATAGAGAAGATTTTCCAATTGTGCTTTGTGTCCTGAGAGGGCCTGGAGAGCGGTGTTCTGAAAAGGATAGTCTCGGTTTTGTGGAAATTAATGTTTAGTTTCCAGTCATTACAAAAACGTTTTATTTTATTGAAGTCGTCCTGGAGAAGTCTATTGACGACATCTATTTTCTCTCCTGTTCTGTATACCACAATGTCGTCTGCGTATGCAATGGCATTGTTAAGCGTACCCACTAGATCACTGGTGTAAATATTAAACAGAATGGGAGAATTCACCGCCCCTTATTGTAAACCGTTTGTAATTTTGAAGGTCATTATCATTTCATAAATGTTGTACAATAGATAATGAGGCATTCTCAGGTTTTCTAACTTATGAATAAGTCCTTCTAACCACACGGTCTCGAAAGCCTTTTCAAAGTCAACTAAGCAGGCACCTGTGCATTGGCGCTTTGTCTTGTTCCATTGTATGTCGGAAACAAGCTTTGACGCGGCATGCACCGTACTATGTCCCGCTTTAAAGCCAAACTGCTTGTTGGGGATGATTTCATTTTCATCACACCAGTTCATCAGTGCTTTGTTTA
The DNA here is from genome assembly GCA_963931805.1 of Microdon myrmicae. Lineage (NCBI taxonomy): Eukaryota > Metazoa > Arthropoda > Insecta > Diptera > Syrphidae > Microdon > Microdon myrmicae. Next base: position 196,673,598 of record OZ007496.1, read on the forward strand.
TGATCTTCTCGAAAACCTTGCTGATATTTGGCAGCAAGCTAATCTCGCGAAGGTTGGTTGGATTGGTCCTGTCTTTGCCCTTTTTAGGGATGGGGTGGACTATTGCAGTTTTCCACTGGGTTGGATAGTATGTTGGATAGTATGCCTTATTAAGTATTTTTACTGCTTCAGGAGGCAAATGTTTTAAAACTACATTTGGGATGCTATCTATCCCAGAAGACTTTTTGCTTTTGATTGACTTAAGGATGTTCGTAAGTTCATCCTTACTCACAAACATATTCATATTCTGATTACTCCTGGGGGAGTCCGCTCTGTTATTTTCACTGAATGTGGTAAAACTACGGTTTTGGTTCCTCCAGGTACTAAGTTGATTTCTCAGTGAGCTGTAGGTCTGGAATGCGTTGTTTTCGAGGATCGTATTGGAGTGAGTGGATTCGTTCACTCTGTATACTGCTTCGAAACATGCACCAATTAAGTTCACTTTGTCTTGCGGGTCTTCGACTAATATTACTTCTTCGTTGGAGTTGATATGCTCCAGATTGAGTCCTGAGTTCAGCATTGCTTGACAATTCTCAGGAGTCCGTGGGACTCGCAAATATGGAATGTCATTGTGATCTTTCTTTCGAAAGGTTTTATTGATTTGTGGGAACATATTCGATTCGCTAGCTTGAATGGCTTGTATTTTGTTCTTCCACTCTTCATTTATTCTTGAACGGTAATTGTCACGGATCAATTTTTGGAGATTTTTGATTAGGGACTTAAGTGTTCTTATTTCCTGACTATTTGGGTCGCTGAACTGTCTATAAAGTCTTTTCAGCTTTGAGAGCATAATGCTCTTTTGCTTATACAAAGCGTCAATTGCTGATGTCCTGTACTTATTAGTATAACCTTCGGTATGGGGAACTTTAGGTATAGAACGATTCATTGCATTGGTAATAATATCGTCCAATGTTGTTAAGTAATGATCGATTTCGTCGTTATAGAGGTTTCTAATAGTCGGTGGGTCTATGGCACTGTTACGAAGTTCTTTTTTTTTTAATCGATCAAAGCGTGCCAAGTGACCTTTTCGAAAATTGAAAGAGTGGATCTGGTCGAACTGCTCTAGTGAATATTGTTCATTTGGGACTTCAATTATGGCTCCAAATCTGTAGTGATCGCTATCGTAATCGATTGTGCGAAGACAGTTTCGCGTAGTTAGATCTGTGCCTGGCAAGTTTATTCGATCGTCGATCATAAGTAAATCCAGAAATGAATTTCCTTTAGGATACGACGATGTACGTGGCGTACAATTCTAATCTGCGCTCGATAGCATACATTTGCCACCAATCATATAAAGCATTGCCCCTTGTGTTCGTGGTTAAGTTACCCCAAGCACTATGCTTGGCGTTGAAATCACCCGCTATTAGGAAATAGTTGTTTTCCGAATCTAATTTCAGGTGTCGAAATAGCATATCAATTTCATTGATAAATTGCTTACAGTGGGTAGCGTGAGGGGCATAAATGGAGACCACATACAGGTGCTTTTGACTTCTCAACGGAATAGTTATTATGCAGGCTTCCAGCACCTGAAATTTGTGTACTTCTGTACTATAAATTACCTTATGATAAAGACCTTTTTCAATTAAAACTGCAACCCCACCCCCTTGAGTAGAATGTGACCTGTCACGTCTGATTATCTTATAGTTTTTATAGACAATTTTGTGTCTTTGGTTTAGCTTAGTTTCACTAACCAAAAGTACATCAGGGGATTCGACTTCAAGCATGTTGCCTAGATTATCTCTTCTGTCTATGTGTATTAGTGAATTTACGTTCACCGAAATAATTTTTAGTTTTAGTTCAGTTAGAGGGTCGAAGATTTTGATGGAAGGAGTTATTTGAAAACACAGCCGAACAGAGCATATCTATTCGGGCCATTTGTTCCGTCAATATTTTTTGAAAATTAGCAAATTGTGTTTGCATGTCCGATATCATATTTAATATCTCAGGTTGCGCATCTACTGCCGGTATTCGCCCATTGGTATGTGAAGATTCCACGGGAGTAGTAGGGTTATACGGGTTCCGGGACAGTTTCTGCCCCAAAATTCTATTTATAGACATGATGACTCATCACATCCGAAAGCTGTATGTCAAGGTTGAGATATGTTTGGTGGGTGGCGAAGGCAGTTTGTGGGAGTGATTCATGGTTGGCGGGGGGTTGTGGGTTCTTATCGGATGTAGTAATTGCTGTTGTTTGTAGTATGTTTCTTATCAGGGGTAGTAATTGATGCTCTTATCAGGTGTAGTAATTGCTGTTCTTATCAGGTGTAGTAATTGCTGTTGTTTGTAGTATGTTTCTTATCAGGGGTAGTAATTGATGCTCTTATCAGGTGTAGTAATTGCTGTTCTTATCAGGTGTAGTAATTGCTGTTGTTTGTAGTATGTTTCTTATCAGGGGTAGTAATTGATGCTCTTATCAGGTGTAGTAATTGCTGTTCTTATCAGGTGTAGTAATTGCTGTTGTTTGTAGTATGTTTCTTATCAGGGGTAGTAATTGATGCTCTTATCAGGTGTAGTAATTGCTGTTGTTTGTAGTATTCTTATCGGGTGTAGTAATTGATGCTCTTATCAGGTGTAGTAATTGCTGTTCTTATCAGGTGTAGTAATTGTTGTAGTTTGTAGTATTCTTATCGGGTGTAGTAATTGTTGTTCTTATCAGATGTAGTAATTTGAGTATCGGGGCTTTTTGCTAATGGTTTGTGCTTTTTTTTGTTGAGTCATTGGATAGAGTAATATATATGGGAATTTTGTGTTCGTGGATTTTGTATGGAAATGGTTCATCATCGTCATGGGAATTTTTTGGTGATTCTTTATAGCGATTCTGTCCCAGTTTTTGTATGGGAAAAAAAAGCCATGCGCATATATGGTAATTCCGGAAGTGGCCCCTTAGGAAATGAGGTAATCGGAGGGGGGCGGTTGATTCATGATCGTTGTCTTTGTGTGATCGATATTTTTTCAATTTGAGGTGTGTGATTCATGGTTGTTTTGGTCTGTTGTATATTTGTTATCAGGTGTCAACATCTTCAGTGAGTCGTGGATTTGTACTTGTTATCTCGGTAAGTGAATTATGTATTAGGTTTGGGTGATTAGCGTTCAAGGTTAATTGTGTGACATGAGCAGATGGTATTTTTAATTTGGGTGTGTGAATAGGTGATAGGTGATTCATGATTGTTTGGTAGTGAATATATTATTATTTAGTCATTGAGTTTGAGTAATATATATGGGAATTTTTTAGGATGATTCTATGGTGAAATTGGTGTATGTTTTAGCTGTTTCTTAATATATGGAAATTTTTTGGTTATTCTATATGCTTTTAGACTATCGGGCTTTTTGCTATATATATTGAATATGGGCTATTTTTAGCGCTACAATTTTGAGTTTTTATATGGATATATTGTTAATTGCATACTTTAGGGGATACGCATTATTCATATGATATATTAAATTCTTTGTGCTTTGGCTTTTGTTTCGGTTAAAGTTTGGAGTAGGTTAATTGAGGGACAAAAATATAGTAATAGTGTTGTTATCAATTGTTTTAATTTTGTTCAGATGTGGTTCATGGATGTTTGGCTTGTTGTGTATTTGTTATCAGGTGCGTATATCTTCAGTGGGTTGGAGATTTGTACTTGTTATCAGTATTTTTTTTTTTTTTTTTTTTTTTTCAATTTGAGGTGTGTGATTCATGGTTGTTTTGGTCTGTTGTGTATTTGTTATCAGGTGTGTACATCTTCAGTGGTTCCTGGATTTGTACTTGCTATCTCGGTAAGTGAATTATGTATTAGGTTTGGATGATTAGCGTTCAAGGTTAATTGTGTGACATGAGCAGTTGGTATTTTTGAATTGTGTGTGAATATGTGATAGGTGATTCATGGTTGTTTGGCAGTGAATATATTATTATTATTTAGACATTGGGTTTGAGTAATATATATGGGAATTTTTAGGTGATTCTATCTTGAAATGGATGTATGTTTTAGCTGATTCTATTTTGAAATGGGTGGATGTTTTTTTCTTAGAACAGCTCATTTGCCCATGAAAAAAATTCTCTAAGACGCAACCTAAGCCAGTACCCAGCAACTCCGTTAACACGGTGAGGCTCGGGCTTTTTGCTCTATACTGAAATGCTACTATTTGATAGTAAATCTATGTTGAAATGGAGTTTTTTGTTATATTGAATATGTGCTTTTTTGGGGATTGTCTGGGGTGCTAAAGGCTTTTTATGAATATATTCACTTGGCAGTAAATCTATGCTGAAATATATATAGAAATACAGGATTTAAATTTGAAAAAAAGAAGAAAAAATCAAAATCAACATCATCAACTGGTGAGTTACCTTATTTATATATTAATTGTTATTCCTTTTTTGACGCGGTGCTAGTATTTATTTTTGTGTATTGTATCGTGAGTCTAGCAATAATAATAATAATAATCCCGATGTTTTTGCTATTGCTGCATAATGTATGGAAATGGTTCATCATCATCCTCGTCGTTATCAGTTGTGTATATGAATAGGTGACAGGTGATTCATGATCGTTTGACTTGTTGTGCTGTTATCGTTTGTAGTAAAATAGAGGCGTGTTATCAGTAGTTGTTCGTGGATTTTTGTATGGAAGTCATTCATAGTCGTTTGACGTCGTGGTTTTGGGATTCTTTCTTATCTCAGTATGTGAATTAATTCTTATGTTATTTCTAAGGTGTAATTATTAGTATATTACTCGAATGTTTTTTTATTTTCTAGTGTGATTATATTAGATTATTGTTTTATTGGTCAAAGTTTTTTTGAGATCTTTTGAAAGTTCATTGTTTGCTTATAAGGTTTGATTGACCAGCGTTCAAGGTTCAGCAATTGCTGTGAACATTTACTTATCAGTATACAAGGCGATAGTGTTTTTAGAGAGTCTATCAATAATAATAATATTGAGTTTAAATAATCCCTCTGTTTTTGCGATTGCTGCATAATGTATGGAAATGATTCATCATCGTAATCGTTTGGGTTGTTGTTGTTGTTCTGTTACTAGTTGCGACCATCTTCAGTGGGTTGGGGATTTGTACTTATTATCAGTATTTTTTTCAATTTGAGGTGTGTGATGCATAGTTGTTTTGGCTTGTTGTACTGTTGTTGTTGTTATCAGTAGTTGTTCGTGGATTTATATGGAAGTGATTCATTGTCGTTTGGGATTCTTTCTTATCTCAGTATGTGAATTAAGTCTTAGGTTTGGATGATCAGCGTACAAGGTTAAAGTTTGGAGTAGGTTAATTGTATGACATGGTTGGTCGGCGATTTGTCTGGAAGTTGAGGACTCTTTTATATATTATTATTAGTCATTGAGCTGAGTAATATATACATATATAGGAATTTTTGTTGTTCGAGGGATATGGTATGGAAGTGATGATATAAGACTTAGATTTGGATGATCACAGCGTTCAAGGTTAAAGTTTGGGGATAGGTTAATTGTATGGAAGTCATTCGTAGTCATTTGACGTCGTGGTTTTTGGGATTCTTTCTTATCTCAGCATGTGAATTAAGTCTTAGGTTTGGATGATCAGCGTTATTTTCTAATCTGTATTTATTGGTATATTGTTCGAATGTTTTTATTATTATCTAGTGTGGGTATATTAGGCTGTTGTTGTTGTTGTATTTAGTTTATTGTTATAATGATGTTATGTTTTATTGTTCAAAGTTTTGAGATATTTTGAAAGTTCTTTGTTTGCTTATAATCATATGGGTTATTTTTGAAAAGCACAAGCAGTTTTTTATATGGATATATTAGCATGTGTGTAGACTTTTTTAGCGCTACAATGTTGTTAATAACGAATATATTATTATTAGTCATTGAGCTGAGTATTATATGGGAATTTTTTTGTAGCTTGTTGTTATATTAATTATGTGTGTATGTGTGTGTATTGATGGGCAAATATCTGAATTTCACCTGTTGTGCTGTTATCAGTTGTACACATCTTCGGTTGTAGTGGCGGTGTTGTTATCAGTAGTTGTTCGCGGATTTGTATGGAAGTGATGAATTAAGTCTTAGGTTTGAGTGATCAGCATCCAAAGTTAAAGTTTGGGGTAGGTTAATTGTGTGACATAGCTGTTCGTGGATTTGTATGGAAGTGATTCATCGTCGTTTGGCGTAGTGGTTTGGAATTCTTTCTTATCTCAGTATGTGAATTAAGTCTTAGGTTTCGATGATCAGCGTTCAAGGTTATAGTTTATAATTATGTATATGTTTCGGCGTCAAGAGAGAAAGAGAGAAAGAGAGAAAGAGAGAAAGAGAGAGCAAGAGAGAGAAAGAGAGTCTATTTGTGGACGAATGAGATGTTTGTATGTATAATAATAATGAATGAATTTCGGTATATATATATATATAATATCATCTTGACTAGTTAGAAATCATTGATTCACTAAACCATTAAAGAAAAACACAAAAAGGTTCCATTGTGGTATATATTTGGCTGAACAGGAAAATTGTTGCGAGAGGATTAAAACAAAAAAACAACAACAAAAAACGGTAAGTTATCTTATATTATTATTAATCATTTTTATGTTGTTTAATTTATTTGTTCAAATGTTATGTGTTATATTCGGGGGATTTTTATCATCGAGACAACTGTTGTTTTTTTTCTGAAAACGTAACAAAGCAAAAGAATTAACAGTAAATTTTTCATTACTTTTTTAGAGAAAATATGTCTGCTAACGAGAGCAACACCAGCAACAACTACAATATTAACAATAATGTCAGAAAAAGACTGAGACAAGTTTTGGAGGAACGCCAACAACAACGCCAACAACAACAACAACAACAACAACAACAACAACAACAACAAGCTGCAAAGAAATTAAAACAGCAGAGCTTTAAAAGATGCTTGTTTTGTGATGAGGATGTTGAGGAACAGCTTTGGGTCCAACATCAAAGAAAAAATGCCCACAAAGCAAACGCCCAACAAGCTCTTAATGAAAACGTCTCCTTAATAGCAAGCGCATTCCAAAACCGTATCAAAATATTTGCCATTACCAACAAAGATGAGAGTATGGTAAATGTGAATACGTTATTTGAAAAAAATATTCCATTGATTAACGAGTTACTACAAGATGAATTGAAAGTTTTGAAAGCTTTTAAATTTAGTATGGAGCTTTTTGCTAACTTTGCGAAACTATCCAAAGAATGTGAAGAGATAATGCAAATAGATATAAAAAGCATGCAAACTAAAATGTACACGATTGAGAAAGAGAAAGACATAAGAAAAAATTTGAGCACGGCAATTGAAAATATCAAGGCAAAATTGGAAGAGTTCCAAGAAAAAGATAGCGGATGGGCGTTGTTAACATTTCAGAGGATAGAAATTAACATCAACAAATATGAGTCATTTTGAGCTTGATAGATAAGGGCCGATATAATAAATCTTTTAAAGAACTTGTAGCTGCATCAAACAAGAATAAATAAAATATATTTATGTATTAAAATTAATTGATGTTTTTTCCTTTGGCTAATTTTGTGAGAAAATTATTCGAATATTGGTCATTCATTTTTCCCCCATGAGTCTTAGAATATCAAATGTAACCCCACCATACAATCATATGATAAGACCTGCTTTGAGTCGTCGCGGTACCAGAGAGGGGTGATACATAATACAGCCTGGTTGAAGAAACTGCCTGTTTAAAGAAACCGCCTGTTTGGAATCGCCCTGTTTAAAGAACCCGCCTGTTTGGAATCGCCCTGTTTAAAGAAACCGCCTGTTTGGAACCGCCCTGTTTGAAGAACCCACCTGTTTGGAGCCACCTGTTTATTATACAGCTGGTACATAGAGATCTGTTTACTGCTTTGATTCGATGCGGCATCAGAGAGGGGAGGTTATAATACAGTCAGTATGTCTTTGAATGCAAACCATTTAATGGGTACGATGACGCATATTTCCTTGGATTAGGTGTGATAGAACTTTATGTGTTACTAATCGTTCACCGGCTCAAACAAGTTCGGGATTCCTTTTGATATTACAGGGGAAATTTAGTTATTCGACTATCTAGATAATTTTAGCAAAGGTCGTTCTATGAGTTCCGCCAGGTCTGGGTCTTATGCGAAATCAGTTTTTGGCGAGGAGATCTCAAGAATTCTTCTTAGTTATTCGGCTATCTGGATAATTTTAGCAAAGGTCGTTCTATGAGTCCAGCCAGGTCTGATTCTTAAGATCATTGGATTTGATAAGCAGCCACATGTTTTTTTTTTATAACAGAACATTTTTTATGCTCAATATGGACTTGAATAATCATTTGTACTTAGAAAATTGTTCTATAGAAGTCAAAACAAGAACCACTAGGGATCAAAAACACAAACCATTAGCAGAAAGCGCTGAAAGTTTAGAGATCAAAGACACAAACCAGTAGCAAAAACACAAACCATGTCAAGTATTGAGACATAAGGCAAAAGCAGATAGAATCAACAAAAAATTTCCCATATATTAAGAAGCAACTTACATCCGAAAATTCACATATATTAAGAAACAGCTTAGATTTATTGCCAAAAGCCCCCGACAACTGAGCCAAAAGCCGAAAGCTTATAGAATCATCAAAAATTTCCTCTGTAATATCAAAAGGAATCCCGAACTTGTTTGAGCCGGTGAACGATTAGTAACACATAAAGTTCTATCACACCTAATCCAAGGAAATATGCGTCATCGTACCCATTAAATGGTTTGCATTCAAAGACATACTGACTGTATTATAACCTCCCCTCTCTGATGCCGCATCGAATCAAAGCAGTAAACAGATCTCTGTGTACCAGCTGTATAATAAACAGGTGGCTCCAAACAGGTGGGTTCTTCAAACAGGGCGGTTCCAAACAGGCGGTTTCTTTAAACAGGGCGATTCCAAACAGGCGGGTTCTTTAAACAGGGCGATTCCAAACAGGCGGTTTCTTTAAACAGGCAGTTTCTTCAACCAGGCTGTATTATGTATCACCCCTCTCTGGTACCGCGACGACTCAAAGCAGGTCTTATCATATGATTGTATGGTGGGGTTACATTTGATATTCTAAGACTCATGGGGGAAAAATGAATGACCAATATTCGAATAATTTTCTCACAAAATTAGCCAAAGGAAAAAACATCAATTAATTTTAATACATAAATATATTTTATTTATTCTTGTTTGATGCAGCTACAAGTTCTTTAAAAGATTTATTATATCGGCCCTTATCTATCAAGCTCAAAATGACTCATATTTGTTGATGTTAATTTCTATCCTCTGAAATGTTAACAACGCCCATCCGCTATCTTTTTCTTGGAACTCTTCCAATTTTGCCTTGATATTTTCAATTGCCGTGCTCAAATTTTTTCTTATGTCTTTCTCTTTCTCAATCGTGTACATTTTAGTTTGCATGCTTTTTATATCTATTTGCATTATCTCTTCACATTCTTTGGATAGTTTCGCAAAGTTAGCAAAAAGCTCCATACTAAATTTAAAAGCTTTCAAAACTTTCAATTCATCTTGTAGTAACTCGTTAATCAATGGAATATTTTTTTCAAATAACGTATTCACATTTACCATACTCTCATCTTTGTTGGTAATGGCAAATATTTTGATACGGTTTTGGAATGCGCTTGCTATTAAGGAGACGTTTTCATTAAGAGCTTGTTGGGCGTTTGCTTTGTGGGCATTTTTTCTTTGATGTTGGACCCAAAGCTGTTCCTCAACATCCTCATCACAAAACAAGCATCTTTTAAAGCTCTGCTGTTTTAATTTCTTTGCAGCTTGTTGTTGTTGTTGTTGTTGTTGTTGTTGTTGTTGTTGTTGGCGTTGTTGTTGGCGTTCCTCCAAAACTTGTCTCAGTCTTTTTCTGACATTATTGTTAATATTGTAGTTGTTGCTGGTGTTGCTCTCGTTAGCAGACATATTTTCTCTAAAAAAGTAATGAAAAATTTACTGTTAATTCTTTTGCTTTGTTACGTTTTCAGAAAAAAAACAACAGTTGTCTCGATGATAAAAATCCCCCGAATATAACACATAACATTTGAACAAATAAATTAAACAACATAAAAATGATTAATAATAATATAAGATAACTTACCGTTTTTTGTTGTTGTTTTTTTGTTTTAATCCTCTCGCAACAATTTTCCTGTTCAGCCAAATATATACCACAATGGAACCTTTTTGTGTTTTTCTTTAATGGTTTAGTGAATCAATGATTTCTAACTAGTCAAGATGATATTATATATATATATATACCGAAATTCATTCATTATTATTATACATACAAACATCTCATTCGTCCACAAATAGACTCTCTTTCTCTCTCTTGCTCTCTCTTTCTCTCTTTCTCTCTTTCTCTCTTTCTCTCTTGACGCCGAAACATATACATAATTATAAACTATAACCTTGAACGCTGATCATCGAAACCTAAGACTTAATTCACATACTGAGATAAGAAAGAATTCCAAACCACTACGCCAAACGACGATGAATCACTTCCATACAAATCCACGAACAGCTATGTCACACAATTAACCTACCCCAAACTTTAACTTTGGATGCTGATCACTCAAACCTAAGACTTAATTCATCACTTCCATACAAATCCGCGAACAACTACTGATAACAACACCGCCACTACAACCGAAGATGTGTACAACTGATAACAGCACAACAGGTGAAATTCAGATATTTGCCCATCAATACACACACATACACACATAATTAATATAACAACAAGCTACAAAAAAATTCCCATATAATACTCAGCTCAATGACTAATAATAATATATTCGTTATTAACAACATTGTAGCGCTAAAAAAGTCTACACACATGCTAATATATCCATATAAAAAACTGCTTGTGCTTTTCAAAAATAACCCATATGATTATAAGCAAACAAAGAACTTTCAAAATATCTCAAAACTTTGAACAATAAAACATAACATCATTATAACAATAAACTAAATACAACAACAACAACAGCCTAATATACCCACACTAGATAATAATAAAAACATTCGAACAATATACCAATAAATACAGATTAGAAAATAACGCTGATCATCCAAACCTAAGACTTAATTCACATGCTGAGATAAGAAAGAATCCCAAAAACCACGACGTCAAATGACTACGAATGACTTCCATACAATTAACCTATCCCCAAACTTTAACCTTGAACGCTGTGATCATCCAAATCTAAGTCTTATATCATCACTTCCATACCATATCCCTCGAACAACAAAAATTCCTATATATGTATATATTACTCAGCTCAATGACTAATAATAATATATAAAAGAGTCCTCAACTTCCAGACAAATCGCCGACCAACCATGTCATACAATTAACCTACTCCAAACTTTAACCTTGTACGCTGATCATCCAAACCTAAGACTTAATTCACATACTGAGATAAGAAAGAATCCCAAACGACAATGAATCACTTCCATATAAATCCACGAACAACTACTGATAACAACAACAACAGTACAACAAGCCAAAACAACTATGCATCACACACCTCAAATTGAAAAAAATACTGATAATAAGTACAAATCCCCAACCCACTGAAGATGGTCGCAACTAGTAACAGAACAACAACAACAACCCAAACGATTACGATGATGAATCATTTCCATACATTATGCAGCAATCGCAAAAACAGAGGGATTATTTAAACTCAATATTATTATTATTGATAGACTCTCTAAAAACACTATCGCCTTGTATACTGATAAGTAAATGTTCACAGCAATTGCTGAACCTTGAACGCTGGTCAATCAAACCTTATAAGCAAACAATGAACTTTCAAAAGATCTCAAAAAAACTTTGACCAATAAAACAATAATCTAATATAATCACACTAGAAAATAAAAAAACATTCGAGTAATATACTAATAATTACACCTTAGAAATAACATAAGAATTAATTCACATACTGAGATAAGAAAGAATCCCAAAACCACGACGTCAAACGACTATGAATGACTTCCATACAAAAATCCACGAACAACTACTGATAACACGCCTCTATTTTACTACAAACGATAACAGCACAACAAGTCAAACGATCATGAATCACCTGTCACCTATTCATATACACAACTGATAACGACGAGGATGATGATGAACCATTTCCATACATTATGCAGCAATAGCAAAAACATCGGGATTATTATTATTATTATTGCTAGACTCACGATACAATACACAAAAATAAATACTAGCACCGCGTCAAAAAAGGAATAACAATTAATATATAAATAAGGTAACTCACCAGTTGATGATGTTGATTTTGATTTTTTCTTCTTTTTTTCAAATTTAAATCCTGTATTTCTATATATATTTCAGCATAGATTTACTGCCAAGTGAATATATTCATAAAAAGCCTTTAGCACCCCAGACAATCCCCAAAAAAGCACATATTCAATATAACAAAAAACTCCATTTCAACATAGATTTACTATCAAATAGTAGCATTTCAGTATAGAGCAAAAAGCCCGAGCCTCACCGTGTTAACGGAGTTGCTGGGTACTGGCTTAGGTTGCGTCTTAGAGAATTTTTTTCATGGGCAAATGAGCTGTTCTAAGAAAAAAACATCCACCCATTTCAAAATAGAATCAGCTAAAACATACATCCATTTCAAGATAGAATCACCTAAAAATTCCCATATATATTACTCAAACCCAATGTCTAAATAATAATAATATATTCACTGCCAAACAACCATGAATCACCTATCACATATTCACACACAATTCAAAAATACCAACTGCTCATGTCACACAATTAACCTTGAACGCTAATCATCCAAACCTAATACATAATTCACTTACCGAGATAGCAAGTACAAATCCAGGAACCACTGAAGATGTACACACCTGATAACAAATACACAACAGACCAAAACAACCATGAATCACACACCTCAAATTGAAAAAAAAAAAAAAAAAAAAAAAATACTGATAACAAGTACAAATCTCCAACCCACTGAAGATATACGCACCTGATAACAAATACACAACAAGCCAAACATCCATGAACCACATCTGAACAAAATTAAAACAATTGATAACAACACTATTACTATATTTTTGTCCCTCAATTAACCTACTCCAAACTTTAACCGAAACAAAAGCCAAAGCACAAAGAATTTAATATATCATATGAATAATGCGTATCCCCTAAAGTATGCAATTAACAATATATCCATATAAAAACTCAAAATTGTAGCGCTAAAAATAGCCCATATTCAATATATATAGCAAAAAGCCCGATAGTCTAAAAGCATATAGAATAACCAAAAAATTTCCATATATTAAGAAACAGCTAAAACATACACCAATTTCACCATAGAATCATCCTAAAAAATTCCCATATATATTACTCAAACTCAATGACTAAATAATAATATATTCACTACCAAACAATCATGAATCACCTATCACCTATTCACACACCCAAATTAAAAATACCATCTGCTCATGTCACACAATTAACCTTGAACGCTAATCACCCAAACCTAATACATAATTCACTTACCGAGATAACAAGTACAAATCCACGACTCACTGAAGATGTTGACACCTGATAACAAATATACAACAGACCAAAACAACCATGAATCACACACCTCAAATTGAAAAAATATCGATCACACAAAGACAACGATCATGAATCAACCGCCCCCCTCCGATTACCTCATTTCCTAAGGGGCCACTTCCGGAATTACCATATATGCGCATGGCTTTTTTTTCCCATACAAAAACTGGGACAGAATCGCTATAAAGAATCACCAAAAAATTCCCATGACGATGATGAACCATTTCCATACAAAATCCACGAACACAAAATTCCCATATATATTACTCTATCCAATGACTCAACAAAAAAAAGCACAAACCATTAGCAAAAAGCCCCGATACTCAAATTACTACATCTGATAAGAACAACAATTACTACACCCGATAAGAATACTACAAACTACAACAATTACTACACCTGATAAGAACAGCAATTACTACACCTGATAAGAGCATCAATTACTACACCCGATAAGAATACTACAAACAACAGCAATTACTACACCTGATAAGAGCATCAATTACTACCCCTGATAAGAAACATACTACAAACAACAGCAATTACTACACCTGATAAGAACAGCAATTACTACACCTGATAAGAGCATCAATTACTACCCCTGATAAGAAACATACTACAAACAACAGCAATTACTACACCTGATAAGAACAGCAATTACTACACCTGATAAGAGCATCAATTACTACCCCTGATAAGAAACATACTACAAACAACAGCAATTACTACACCTGATAAGAACAGCAATTACTACACCTGATAAGAGCATCAATTACTACCCCTGATAAGAAACATACTACAAACAACAGCAATTACTACATCCGATAAGAACCCACAACCCCCCGCCAACCATGAATCACTCCCACAAACTGCCTTCGCCACCCACCAAACATATCTCAACCTTGACATACAGCTTTCGGATGTGATGAGTCATCATGTCTATAAATAGAATTTTGGGGCAGAAACTGTCCCGGAACCCGTATAACCCTACTACTCACGGGGGCTCGTTGCATAGAATTGCCCGTGATTTGTGCATATGTTACACGCGGGGCAACGAAATTATTATAAGAACGAGTTTTAATTTTTTCTCTTCTGCCACTTGCTTTTGTTTTGATTCCCACTTTAACTTCATATGTTGAAATTTGGGACAACCTCTAAAATTTGCCGTGTGTCCTGTATTTTTACATAGTACACATGACAGTGTTTCCCTATCCGGAAGCTGTTCCTTTCCCAGCGGACATTCGCCCATGTTATGGTCGGCGAGGCATTTTACGCATCTGAATTTCATATTGCAGTTTGATGCAACGTGTCCAAGTCGTTGACAGCGCATACATTGCAGTACGCGCTCAGATTTTCTAGTTTTTTCCCAACTTATAATTTGGCTTGGACATTTTATATGTCTAATCGCATCAACTTTACTATTAGGACTTAGAGATACAATGTAGAAAGGCAATTTGCGGTTGCACTTTCTAGAATTCGCAGTTGAAAACGGTTTTACACCTGTAAATTTTTAACTAGCTGTTTCCACCGTTTTTAATTCCTCGAGTATCTCCTCTGGGGAGAACGAAGGATCAACTCCTTTTAAGAGCATGGAAATTGATTTTTCTGATTTTGGGGTGTACGTGTAGTACTCGGTTTTTGCCGTTCCCAAAGCAGACTTTACTTTATTGTAACCTTCTAGGTCTTCGCACAAAATTCTAGTTTTTTCAGCACTAATTCTTTTTGTTTTAAAATCTTTACAAGTCAACTCACCCAACTTCATTAAATCTTTCGCTTCTATGTAACTGATGACAATTGGAGGTATTTTTTCCTTTTTTGGTTGCTGTTGTTGCTCGTTCTTGGCTGTCTTTGTCTGTTGCAGTTGTTTCTGATGCTGGTGTTGATCGTCCATTGTTTCGCTTATTTGTAGCGAATGTTGATGCTGACGCTGGTGATTTGTTGTTTGCTCTCTTTTTGCTTCGGTTTCATTCCGTCTTTTGTTTCGCTCTTCCAGGGCTGCTCGTACTTGTTTGGAAAGTTCTTCGCGTTTTTTGATGAGATCAGCAATTAAGCTGTTTAGGTCATCGTCTCCTTCGGGAATGTTTGACTCCAGTATCTCCAATTCCTTAAATTTGTTCCCTGCTCCTGAGTAACAAGTATCCTTGGCAGGTATATTTTCTTCTGTGACGGTTTTTTTCGTCACATTTGATTTTTGTCGTTCCATTGACAGGTTTGAGCGGACTTTATTTGCCACTGGGCTGTCATCTATAATTGACACTTCGTTCTTCCTTTTGGTAATTTTTTTGATTGTTTTTGAATTAGCGACTACACATGAGTGTGCCATTTTTAATTCGACGCTCTTCGTCTTGCCCATTTTGGGTTCGAAACACACACACACTCGTTTTTTTTTTTCTTTTTCGCCGTGCGACGCCGGCCGAACTGCGAAAAACACAGTTTATTCACGAATTCACGCACACACGCACTCGATATTATTTGTTTTAGAACTGCTCGCCGTCTTACGATGTTTGTCGCTTGACGAACGACGAGCGAATTGTAGATTAATAGTATTAATATATTTATTCTTCCACTCATATTGCGGTAAGTCACAAGATACAGAGTGTTGTGGTTTTACTCCGAGTGGTGAGTAAAAGATGGATATAGGTATATATTTATATTCGTTGGGATACTACTTTAAGGTTTGAGCCGTTTTAGGCTGTTATCCACACTTGTCTTTACCCAGTGGCTGCATGCAGCTCTCCCGCTTTAGAATGCCAGTGGTTGCCCGTTGCTGTTGCGCACAACCTTCCTCTGTTTGCCGGAACCTATTTAATTGTTCGTAAGGGGACTTACCGGAACTCTCCAATATTTCGAGTCCAACGACGTTCAGGGCAGCCAGCTTTCGTGTGTCGGCAGCCTCAGTGGTTGCCACCGTCTCCTGCTAACTCAAGTTCCAACACCAAACAATAACTTTCAATCAGTCCTTCATGGACGAGTTCTTAACTTTATTACTATTAACAATTAACAAATTATTTTCAACATTAAACTTCTTTTATTTTAAAACCAAAATTCAGTCCCCCATGGACGGGTTCTTACTTCTTTTCTTTCTTTGTTTTAACTTACTCCTAAAAACAACAGCAACACTCAAAAAGACCACCCTCTCTCTCTATCGCTCGCCATCTCGCCACTACTCCGAAAGGACACTCCACCTAACCGACCCAACACTATTCCGGTTCGTGCCCCAGCTTGTATTTCATTGTAGAATTATTAATATAGAATTTTAATTTAAACGTGGAGCATCAAATAATAGTTTAAAGTTTTACATTGATGTGGAGCATCAAAAAACAGCAGATCTAAATCTCAAAATAGATCAAAAGAAAATAGACACAAATCTTTACTGCCTCTCGGTGGGGCAATGGTAATGTGGGGCTACGTAACATACCCCCCCCCCCCCCCTCACAAGAGTACGCGCCATTCAGAGGAATGACACGCCCTCAATCAAACGAGAGGCACTCCACCCAGCACCACAGCCGCCGTCGCCGCTCCCACGATGGGGCACAAATCCCACAGGGGGCCATGGGACACAAACAGAGTGGGAAAACATGAATAAAAAGAAAATAACAAACAAGTCATTAACTACAATGGTAGTAACGCAAACACAACAAAAAAATTATAATGTCTACTCCACCGGTGGCAGTATCGACCGTAAACACTGACACCAATTGAAAATAGTAATGACACCGACTATAGTAATAGTGATAGCAACAACTGCTCCTCTATCATGTCCCGAGGCTATTCCATCTTCCAACGAAGACCATTCCGCGGACGAAAGGCATCGCGCGTCGACCATCCTCCAAAAGAACTGCAGCCGAGAGTTTGGCCGCCCGCACGATCCGGTTAGGACCACCTTGCAAGGGCGAGATGATCCTCCCTCGACAAACATTCACAATGTCGCTCGCCAGGCGAATTTGCCTCGCTCTCATGTGATTCCAGGTATTGGACCCGCTTTCATGGTCGGGTGTAGGGGTTGGCGTAACGGGGCTGTCCCGTTTTGACGGCAGCACCAATCTGTCCCCGAGCCTCCGGTGCGTGTTCGCAGCTCCACGGCTTGATCCTACCTCCACCACTAAGGTTTGCCCCTGCAGTTTGCGCTGGGAATGCACCTACAGTATTGGACCTGGCCTTAAAAACTTTTCAGTTAGACTTATAAGTTGGGTTCCCTCGACGAGAGTCCTTTGCAAGGGCGAACATTTCGGAGGAAACTTGAGTCTGACCAGTTAAATCAGGGATTCTAAGTTTTAGGATTTACTAACTAGCTTTTCTGTGAAACTTTTCCTTCCGGTACATTATTTGGTTTTTATGGGCGCGGTCTTGTGGGTAGCACGTGGCTGAACATTCTTTCGCAGCCTTCCCCTGTGTGGGTAGGGTCTCCGGGTGAGTACCGGCCGTAGTATCGACCTTGCCAGGTCCTCTTGGCACAGCTCCCCGTTCGGCCACCATATGTTCAACCCTTCCCGTCTTATTGTTCGCAGAGTCAACGGAGAAATGTTCAGGATTTACGATCGTTCGGGGAAAAACCAAACAACCACCCGGTCCATCGACCTTGCAATTTTTCGACAGGAAGTCGTACCACAACAACCCGTCCTCTGTTAAACCCGGCAAGGAGTCCACTATTTGGAACTTGCTCACTCTGGCCTCTACTGGGCCCACGGTTTCGTCGCCGTTGTCTTCGGCGCTTACCGCGCCTGCTTTTATTGCTCCTCCGGTCCCCCGCCTGGGGTTCCTGCCACTTCGTATAGACCGCGTGGGTCTCTGGTTTTCGGCATCGACACGTACTCTCAGCTCCTCCGGTGTGTTTTTCGCTGGGTGTTGTTTGGGAACCCTGTCGCTGTTCCCACCTGAATTTATACTTACACCAGCGCCGGTTGTGATATTGGCGGCCACAAAACTCGCAACAATACCGGACACTAAAAACCCTCGAGTTGGGTGTAGCTGGTCTCCTATTATTAGCGGGTTGCTGTGGCTCCGGAAGAGCTCTTCTCTGGAACCCGGTGATGGGGCGATCTTTCTCGTGCACATCCGCCCTATGGTCGCCTATTCTGGAATGGAGGTTCGGGACCGCGCGCTTGTGCCTGACCGGCATGGCAGTCCACGATGTCTTGGCCGTATTGCCAGCACTCCCGCAGTAGGGGGTATTTCGCCTCTTCAGGCACTCTTCATACGGGTGACCCTTCTTTTTGCAGAAGCTACGAATTATCTGAGCTTCCAAAGGGTGCACCTGGGCGGCCTGGCGTCGCTGGAACTGGTTATCGCCGGCTTGGCCCGCTTCACCCGGGAAGCAAAACTCGTGGCGTCCTCGTTGGGAAGCTGCCGCATTGTGGATAGCTGTGCGCACAACTCCTCGTACAACACTCTGGGCTCAAAGGCCTCACTTAGACGCTCCTCCGCTTCATAAAAGGTCGCGGGAGGTCGTTCCTCAAACATGCGGTAGGCCTCGCCGCACAATCTAGCGGGCAGCCACCGTAGGAAGCTTGCCACATTAGATTCGGGCTGCAGTATCTGCATTGAACAGTGAATAATTGAACCTACGTTCCTCCTTACATCACCACAGGAACCACAAACTATTATAAATGTGCATTGATACATAACGAAGTAGTTATTCAGTTCCCTGCATAGTCCTGATATCAACTAAATCTGTATACAACTTTGCATCCTTCGGCTGTTGTTCCTAAGATTTCCTTTTTTCCTTGAAACGTTAGACAATACCTTTGTAATATCATAGAACCGGGACTTGAGCCTACGTCAAGGCAATCTGAATGCAATGTTTTCCAAATTCCCTAACTGAGGCGGATATGGTTCAGTTCAATAATTTCTAGTCGTATATAGAATTGAAGATTTGGAAAATATCTAAGGAATCACTTAAAACTCGCCTCAGAAGTGCGAGCAGATTTGCTGCTATCTCCAATGGAACTTCCGTCAGACCAGTTACGAGCCCACAATGTTGAAATCACAATGTTATTAGTGACCTGAAAAGAGAAGCTGTCATCAATAAAGACGAAGAGCCTAAATCATCACCTCCCCTTGGAAATATCAATAACGAAACTGGTGATAGGATAATGCCGCCAACATGTCTTCATATCTTGCTCCGACATTCCAGCCATGTTATACCAGAATCAGTCAGCTGGTACGATCATCTCAATCCCTCTTCTCTTAAATCATCAGGGCCGGCTGTTTGACTACACTCTCAGTATAGCAACGCCACCGAATCAAACCAATCACAGCAGGTAAGAAAGACATGCCGCTGTCACTTAGGACTAAAATCAACTTTACTACGTAGTCCCAAACACTCACTTCTCAGTCACTTTAAGATGATGTCGACTTTTGGAAACTGGTCCGAACAACTCAAAAATCTTCCTTTTTTGCGGTTGCGTCACTTGTGAAATAAATAAATTCATTAATTTGTTAATTAATTTAATTTGAGTTTATGGGATTAAGAACAAAATGCTTCCACGACGACATATCCGCTCTCCCTGTGGTAACACAGCCACAGCCTTTCCATCAGGGAGCGTGGCTCGTAAAAAGGACGTGGTATCTCTCAAGACTGCTACCGAGGAGGCTCGCTGCGGTCGCCACCGTGCTTCCGTAGGGTGGTAGGAAGAGTTGTGGCGGTTCTACGAACTACACAACCCACTATAGTTTGAGATATCGTCGTTCCACCAAAGGAACATACTCACCTATATCCATTACACGTGCCCACAGACACGTTTCCCAAAAGTCCTTACTTCCGCCTGAAACAAAGGATAACATTCCAAACACTCCAACATTGAATTCAATAGTAAAAATCAATCCAACTTAACGTTCAAAATTCCCTAATATTGAATTCAATGCATCCATCCAATGTATCCATTTGATCCATCCATTAAACTCATTTTTCTGAAAACAAACAGAATAATCTCCTCATGTAGCTAATAGCAATTAGCACCATAAATTCCTCGCAAGATCCCAAAGCTAAAAGGCACACTTGTGTAAAGGATAGCGATTCGCCGCCGACCAATAGTCATGCAATCATAAACATCTTAACGTAGAACGCTCGCTAGATGTTTATGATTTTGAAATGCACACAAAACTATACCGATCCCACGGTTCTTTTGTACCCATCTGAAGCGCACAAGAACCCTCGTTGTCTTGGGCCAGATGGGGAACACAAACAAATCCCAAGAAAAGATCGCAAATTAAACGGCGGTACGTTCGATCGTTCAAACAAAGGAACAAGATTCCGATAAGGAAGACGGAAAGGAGAATGATATATGATGGGAACATTTTCTTTGCAGACTGGATGGGGAATTTTCTGTTTCAGATGGGGGATGAAAAAAATTCGAAGTGGGGAGGAGAATTTTTAGTATACTTCGACATCAGTACCGTTAGAGAATTCCACCGAGGAGATCGATCCACGCTACGGCATTAATTTAATTTCGAACGGTCCGCAAGTGTAGTTTCGCGAGTAATCGAAATATCGAACGATACCGATAAAGTCGACGTTGACAATCTGATTGGAGAAGTTGAATTGCAAGAACGGAGGTGTTAAGACCGAATTCCCGGGAGATTTAAGTTATTGATAGTGCCGCCGCGAATTTGTTTGAGGTCTTACGAAGTGATCCTCACCAGGACATACGAAGTTTGTGTTATCGGAATTGCGCTGTGCGGTTCGAACATTCAAATTAAGTACCGTTCGAAAAATTAAGACGATTCGAGGTGTCGTGGAAGTTGTGGTTTTCGTTTAGTAGACTACCCGATTAACTACAAGACTGATGACCTTGCCCGAAAAAAAAAAACAAATCATTATGGAAAATTTAACAAGCCTCGGGACTTGCTAAATAAGGCACAGACCGGTCCCCTGTTGTAGTGCCGATGATGATGATGATGATGCTGATACTACCCGAACTACTCTTATAAACAAAATATAAATTGTGTACTAGACGCTTAAGTGTAAAAAAACAAAACGAGAACAATAAAAATTAAAAATAGAAAAACAATTTTTCCGTGTTTCATTGTGCTGTTTCGCTCCGTAGTGTTCTTTGTGTTAGCAGTGTTCAGCGGAACACCGCAGCCAACAACCGTCAACCTAAAGGACAAAAACATCTGCCAAAGAGTAGCGACCGATTGCTGAATAAGGGCCTGGGAATCGGACGGGCCCAATAAATAATACAATATAAACTTTATTTATGAATTGATATTAATTTATTTGGTTTATTGGCGTCCTTAGTCCTTGGACGCCAATTGAGACTGATCCTCGAAGCTAAAATCAATCGCCCTTTTATACCGATCTTCATTGAGATTTGCCTATGAGGAACTGGTGAAATGGATGGGACTTTGAATCTATTTTTAGAACATAAGTATCTGGCTACGAAGCATATGGAGCTATAGATTTGTAGGAATTTTGATCTATTTAAAAGAAATTGTGTGATCGTTTGGATCGTTTGACACGGGTTTTATTTGGTTGGGTTATGGATGCTTTGTATGCATGCTTGATAAATGGACATACAATGAATATGAAGATATGGGTTGTGATGCTTGGATTATAAGGAATTTCTGAGAATTGAATAATTGAACATTTGGTTCAAGTTGTCTAGCATTGGATTGAATGTTACTTTGGGGATATGAAGGCATGATATTGGGTGGTTGCGTATAGGATATTGTTTAGTGGATAATATATATGGGGAAGGGAAAGGTACATACTGCCACATATAAGGGGCTGATAAGATCGCGTTGGAGTAAAAGAAAGACTAGGATTTTTAAGCGGGATTGGAGCGAGCAACCAGGGCAAAGTTACTGATTGCTTTCAACCCGGTGAAGGCCAGGGCGATCCTTGTCCCTGTTAAATCCAAGTTGACATGCAGTCTCCACGTGGCACCCCTGGATGGCTACTTTGGCACCCGCCAAGTAGTGAACCAATGCATGCAGCGACATCCTGAGAAAGGTTGGCGCCAGACTAATAACCATGCCCGTAAAAATGAGTTATTATGGCAAATTTAACAAGCATCGGATATGGACCGGATACACGACAACGACCACGGAAACGAAAATGGCTAAACGATTTAAGAATTTTCTCATGGAACATCCGCTCACTATACAGAGCTCGAGTTGCACATCAGCTAGCCGATACCCCGACCGAATATAAGGCTGACATAACAGCATTACAAGAAATAAGATGAATGGGGAGTGGTATTATTCAAAGAAACGAGTATGACATTTATTACAGCTGGCATACAAAACACCATGTGCTCGGGGTAGGCTTTCTAGTCAGCCAAAAACTGACGCCTGCCATTATCGGCTTTAATGCAATAAACGAAAGGCTATGCACTCTTCGCGTGTGAGGCAAGTTTAAGAACATAAGCCTCATAAACGTTCACGGTCATACAGACGAGTCCCCTGACGACGAAAGAGAAGAATACTACGATAACCTTGAACGGGCCCTCAATGCCTGCCCAAGATACGACGTAAAATCGTTCTTGGTGATTTGAATGCCAAAATAGGCCTGGAGCCGGTTTTTATGCGCTATGGAGGTTCCCATAGTTTGCATGAGAATACTGATGACAATGGACTACGAGTCAGCGAACTGGCAGCATCAAAAAACTTGGTCGTTGCGAGTACCAGGTTTCACGTAAAGATATCAACGAAGCCGCCTGGGTATCACCTGATGGAGCCACTCGCAAACAAATTGACCACGTGCTGATAGATCGCCGCCACTCCTCGAGCCTGAGGACGGTACGAACGTACCGAGTTGCCAACGTCAACTCGGATCACTATATTATTTGTACAATTTTCCCACCGCGGATTGCCTTACGGAGACGTATTGCATCCGCGGATCGGGTTCGAAGCAATGAGAATACCAGTAACACCTTTGGTCATGCGTTAAGACTCGCCGTCGAAGAGCTCGACGGAGGGAGAGTAAGTCCTGGGGCCAGAATGCCGGACGTAGAAGAGAAATGGACACGCCTTAAGAATACTGTTATCAGTACTGCCAACTCCATCTTAGGCAGTAGTCGTAAAGATCGGAACGAATGGTTTGATGATGAGTGCAAACTAGCGACTGAACGTAAGAATGATACATACCGGGCAATGCAGCAGTTTCGTAGGACGCGGGTGCGCACGGAGAAATACAAAGAGCTCAGAAGATCGGAAAAAAGACATCTCAGACAAAAGACAAGTGCCTGGGAAATAAACCCTGTCTGTGAAATATAGAAAAGTAGAGTGCGAGGTCCGCACCATGCGCGGAAGTGCCACCAAATAATCCGCTGTATGACGCGGTACACACCACGCTGCATTTACTGCCAGGATAAAGATGGTAATCTGATCTCCGATCCTGAAGGCATTCTGGAGTGATGAGAAGTGCACTTCAATGAATTGCTAAATGGTCAGCTGACAGAAGAATTGGAGGCTCCACCAATGCAAGGTCAATACCCAGTGTTGCCGCCACCAAGCATTGAGGAAATATTAAAAGCCATAAGACAGCTCAAATCAAATAAAGCCCCCGGAGCTGATGGCATACCAGCTGAACTGATCAAACAAGGAGGGACAGCGTTACATCACGCAATTCATGATATCGTGGTGCACGTATGGTAGCAAGAGGAGATGCCGGAAGATTGGCGTCGTGGTATAATTTGCCCCATACATAAGGAGAGGGAAATCACACTTTGCAGCAACTATAGGGGTATAAAATTGCTAAGTACCGCCTATAAGATACTCTCCTCTATCCTACAAGATCGGATAGGGCCATACGCTAAAGTCATCATTGGTTAATATTAGTGTGGCTTCATCCCAGGCAAATCAGCGATTGATCAGATATTCACCCTTAGGCAGGCGATGGAAAAATGTCAGGAATTTAAAATCCCATTATATTATCTATTTATAGACTTTAAGGCCGCCTACGACAGCATAGCCAGAGTAGAACTATATAATGCCATGAGAGAGTTCGGCATCCCAAACAAATTGATACGAGTTTGTAGGTTGACCATGACCAACGTAACTAGTCAAGCAAAAATAGCAGGATTGTTGGCCAAACTATTGGGGTAGTGGAGCACGAATTTGAAGTTGCAATCGTTTAACTATCTTGGGTCAATAGTAGCAGCCGATAACAATATAGAAGAAAAAAATACGTGAACGGCTGATCAAATCCAACAAAGCCTATTATGGTCTATCAAAGCTCTTTAAATCCCGAAATTTATCCAGAACATCCAAACTACTACTGTACAAGACCATGGTCTTACCGGTACTCATGTATGGACCCGAGAGCTGGGTACTCAATAAAAGACACCCTGAACTCTTAGCCGCGTTCGAGCGGAAGGTCTTAAGAAGAATTGTTGGCACCGCATGTGAGGGAGCACGACTCTGGAGACGCTACAACCATGAGTTGTACGTGATCTACTTTGAAGATAATGTTGTAAGAAAAATCAAGCTCG
The DNA here is from genome assembly GCA_963931805.1 of Microdon myrmicae. Taxonomy (NCBI): domain Eukaryota; kingdom Metazoa; phylum Arthropoda; class Insecta; order Diptera; family Syrphidae; genus Microdon; species Microdon myrmicae. The sequence goes on from OZ007496.1 coordinate 196,698,637, forward strand.
GTAGACTCCGGTGGGCGGGGCACCTAGCTCGAATAAGCGAAGAGGAGCCTGCCCGGTTCTTTGTGGCAGGCTGTATGATAGGAGACAGTGCAGCAGACCTCGTCTGCGATGGAGGGATGGCGTAGGCCAGGACGCCCAGAGCCTTGGAATGCCAAACTGGGTGCCAGACTGGATGACATCGGCTCGAAATCGGGACCGGTGGAGAGATTTGTTAAATAAGGCCAAGACCGGATCCCGGTTGTAGTGACGATGATGATGATTCTGTTCTTCCAATACAAATTTGTTGCTAATCTATAATTAGCTTTTAGTAGTTGTTTGATTTTTTTAAATCGGTATTTCAGTGATCAGTCATCTCCTCGTCTTGTCTGTCAGTAAACTGCCCATATAATTGTTTTAGTTTTGTTAGCAGTCCGCTTTTTTTTCTGGATGGTTGGTTTATTGTTGTGTTCCTATACAAGTTCATATTGACCTGTTCTGTTGTTTTAGGAATTGTTTTATCCATTGTTCGTTTTATAGTTTCGTCCATTTGTTGAATGTATTTGTCAAGTTCGTCATTCGTTGGGTTTCTGTTTGTTGGTAGATTGATATCGTTCGAACGTAATTCTTTTGTTAACGATCTGGTGAATCGTGGCCATCGCATTGCTGCGTAGTTGTAAGGTTATGGGATCACAAATTCCTCCAATTCTGCCAGTTCGTTCGGAAGCTTTATTACGGCCGTGAATGCACAGTGGTCACTGTTGGTCTCAGTTGTTCGTCAACAGTTTCTGTTATGTCTGTTGGTGCACCGATCGTGTGTCAAAAAGCATGATATCCACATGGGATCTACCTCTCGGGAACGATGGATATTCCGTAGCTATAAGGTCAGTTTTATATTTTTCGTGATATTGTTTTAACCAGCTAACCAGTTGATTTCCTCTACAGTTTCCCCAATCTTTATGTTTCGCGTCCATATCTTCACATAAGGTAGTTTTTATGCAGTTTTTATGTCTCCATGATAAGGTAGCTTTTATGCAGCTGGAGTTGCAAGCATCGAAAGAGAGTCTCAAGTTCTGCTGTAAAGAGATTACACGAATGTTCCTCGGGTGCATAAACCGAGATCGCATACAGCCCCGTTCCTTGTTGAAGTGGTATGAGTACGATGCATGCTTCAAGCACCCGGAACCTGAGCGCTTCTCCACTATATATAACCCTATGTTGGATTCCTTTTCTAATAAAGATTGCGACACATCCCCCTTGTGGGAAGTGTGGCCGATCTCTTCGTATGATATCGAAGTTTTTGTGCCCTTACTTTCCCCAGCCTGAAGTACATCAGGGTTTTCATCTTGCAACAGATTGAAAAGAGTGGCTCTTCGCTCGGTCCTTATAAGTGAATTTACATTCACGACAATTGCTTTAAAGATCTTTTAGTTGGAGGGTTTATATCGAGTTTTTATTTAGACTGTGTAAGTGCAAGTAGATTTCGTTCATTTTACTTTGCATCTGCATCATCTGTCTCTGTAGATTGAGCAAGTTTGTGAACATGTGGCGGTTCTACTGACGCCACTGCTACCTTTTCCACTTACCTCCAAATCTTCCTGCCCTAAAGCTGTAGAGACCTCATTGTTTTTCGCTTATGCAAGCGCATTAACACCCTCAAGCATTCTCCCAGCGACCCCATAGTTCTTCGATTATGCAATCGCATCCAACACCTTCAATCAATTTTCCATCAAAGACATTCACACAATTACTGCATTATATCATTTTTCCTGGAAGAAATCCGGTACACCAGTACCGCATACATCAATGCATCTCAGCATTGTTCTAAAAAGAAAACATTTCGGTTGCCATGCTAGATAACCGAAATGGATTATAGAAACAGTCAGCAGAACCCCTGCCTGCCTGCGTTTGCTGTCCCACACATGCGCGGCCGATTTTTATAGTGTATCCGTACCCAGGGGGGCTTTTATTCAACCTACAAAAGCATAGCGCAACTCGCGCCTAGCGGCCAAGAGCCGAATTCTTTGCCAGTGTAAATATTCACACTGGAATTCGACCCTTGACTTGCTATGGATGCCATGCACAATCGACGTGGATGTAAACACAACCGTCTTTATGTCATCAGCCCAAACGCATCCTAATCACAAGCACCATATTTGAACAACTGCAAACACAAACAACTGTGAATTTTTATTCCCACGGTTCGTACACCCAAGAGCTCGCGTCACGAGCAAACAAAGTGATCCGCGTGTAAGTGGACAGACCCTCGTTAGGATCTATGTACCGGAGATCCACTCTGATTGGTCGGTCTCGAAAGGAAAATTTCATTTCCTTTTCACCACACCACCAAACTCACCCCAAACGAGGGTTTTATCAAGTGGTCTTAATTTAACCACTTAAGAGTTCGGTCGCGTTTCGCCTCAGCACCACCATCACCCAAAAAAATTAAAAGGAAGTCACCAAGACGGGTCGAAGTACACAGGTGTAACCAAAGGGGCGCACACCTAACCGGTAAAAAGGCCACATAAACCGGTACTACGAAGCATGTGTGGGGTCGCCCGGCGCAGTTTTCCCAGCAAGCAATTGCAAACCTGTCGAGGTGGAAAACTCTCCCACATATAATAATGCAGGCGACATCATTGAAATGAAACAGGCGGAACACACCAATTTCAAAGAGCAACGTAGTTGCAAACGTGTGAAACGTGATCCCATAGGCAAACGCGTAGCACGTGCACCACGCTCTTGGAAAAACAACATGTAGCGATCTGACAACACAGAATCGCCAACGAACACATAATTCGGTCGCACAAGCCTGCGACAAAGTCAGAATTATCAAGCGGGCGAACAACCATGCAACATGCATGCCCATAAAAGGACACATCTCTGAAATAATACAAACACGAGAGATACAACGCATGCACGTAAAAAGATACATCAAGTCGTTTGGATGGGCTATGCGGGCGACCGCATATAAGCAATATGCACCAATACCAGAACCACACACACAGTGCTCATCACTGTATTTAGCGCCCCAAGTACACACCGGTAAGGGTACGGTGTGGCGACGAACATTGATCCCGGTCCCTGCGATGACGTACACAGCCCAAGGCAATGGTGTGACCGCATCCTTGGCTGTGTGAGAGATTTCATCAAAGAATTGATCTCCGCATGAATTGGTTCGCGGAGAGATGGTTGTCGCTGTGTTGGTATGCAAAATCAACCCCTAGAGTATCAGAGCACAACCAGCGAGATCAGTCTGCTGGCGATTACCAAAAAGCGAGTGTCCTTTACGCGTAAACATTAATTGTTTAAAAATCACGTCCCCGCACGCGAAAAAGCTAGTGTTGACCACGGGCAATAACCCTTGTTGTGCGCTGTGAGCGTTTGGTTTAAAGGGGTAATAAATAGAACTAATATCGTTACATCGATGTGCGGCGAGCTACGGCGACAATATAAAGGAAGCTGGTGAGGATCATCAACGAACTACTGCGTGTGTAGAAAAAGAATATAGAACAAGTTGGTAAGATTGCAAACTACTACTTTCGTTCACGAATTAATAATAATACGAGGGTTGCCTCTTATGTTTCGGGATTTGGCAACCCTAGCGTTGCAATCCGGCAATTGACAGCTCTGTCGTAAAGTTGGACATTTTTGAGGTTATACGCACTCAGAACGTTTTGACATACGAGCGCTATTTGTGTTGTTTACAGTAACTTAAAAGATTCATCTCGGCCCAAAAATGGAATTAAATCGTCAACATTTTCGTGCGATTATTTTTTACAACTTTCGGCGTGGATTAACTCAGCAACAGTGCATGGATGAACTTAATTCAATTTTTGGCGATGAAGCTCCATCAAGGACCAGTGTTTATCGATGGTATGGTGAATTCAATCGTGGTCGTAGTTCACTCCAAGATGAATTTCGTGAAGGTCGTCCAAAATCAGTTGTTGTTCCGAAAACCATTGATGCTGTGCGCGAACTGATATTGGAAGATCGTCATGTGACCTATCGTGAGATTGAGACAACCTCAGGCGTTAGTGGGACCAGCATACATTCAATATTACATAAACATTTGAACGTGAAAAAAATTTGTTCGCGTCGGATCCCACACAATTTGTCAATCGCCCAAAAAAGGGCTCGTGTCAATTGGTCGAAAGGAATGCTCAAAAAATACGGTCGCGGTGCTTCGAAACACGTCTATGACATCGTGACAGGTGATGAATCGTGGATTTACGCGTATGAGCCCGAAAGTAAACAGCAGTCGACTGTCTGGGTGTTTCAAGATGAGCCAAATCCAACAAAAGTTGTTCGCGCACGAAGCACTTCCAAGCAAATGGTCGCCTGTTTTTTCGGAAAAACTGGACATGTCGCAATAGTACCACTAGAACAACGCAGAACAGTCAATTCTGAGTGGTACACAACCATTTATTTGCCAGTTGTCTTCCAAGAAATCAGGAAAACCAACCGCCGAAGACGGATCACTCTTCACCACGACAATGCGAGCTCTCACACATCGGCTGCGACAACTGCATTTTTGAGCACCCAAAACATCGATTTGATGGGTCATCCGCCGTATAGTACCGACTTGGCACCGAATGACTTCTTTTTATTCCCGTACGTAAAAAACAAACTGAGAGGTCAACGTTTTTTGACATCTGAAGAAGCGGTTGCTGCATTCAGAATGCATGTGTTGGAGATACCTCAATCAGAGTGGCAAAAGTGCTTCGACAATTGTTTCAAACGCATGCAAAAATGTGAAAAACAATAAAGTGATTTTCGATGATCAATATTTGTTTTTGTTCTCTAATCCCGAAATATAAAAGGCAACCCTCGTATAGGCAACGAAATACAGTATACACTAGCTTTACATATAATATAAGTGAATAAGAAAGTTCTATGAAATACTATACACTAATTTTACATATTAAATAAGTTAATAAGAAAGTTCTATGAAATACTGTATACACCAGTTTTGCATATTAAATAAGTGAATAAAAAGATTCAATGAAATACTGTATCACTAATTTTACATATTAAAATAAGTTAATAAAAAATTCTCTGAAATACTGTATACACTTATTTTACATATTAATTAAGTTAATAAGCATATTCAATAAGATACCGTATACTTTTGTATTACAATAAAGTAAGGTTCGAGTAAAGATAAAGAAAAAGATACCGACTGTTTTTAATTGCTTGGACGAAGGTTAAGGAGATTGGGGACGTCTTGGTAAACCAGTGTCGGGCCGGCACCCTACCGAGGCATTACGATGGTACCCATAACACCAGCGTACGCCCGGGGATGAGCCTACCTCCGAGGGTGTAGATCCAGAGGCATGCCCAATTTTTACCGACTAAAACCACTTCCCACCACTCACATATTCCCGCGGAACATTTTTTTTTAGATATTTATCGCGGGGCGGGACGGAGTTTACCTATTACTTCTCTCGTTTCCCCACCTGTCGCTATTTGTGAGAAATACCGTTGAGGAGTTACAGTCGTTGATATTGTGCGATTTGTCTCAGTTTTTCAGTCTCAGGTTGAGTCACACTCTTCGACTTTAATTCTCGGAATTTAGGACAACCTCGATAGTTAGCGGGCTGTTCCCCGTTCCAACATATTGCGCACTTTAAATGGGTTTTGTCTTCCGCACTTTCTCTACCCAAAGGACACTCCCCTGCATTATGATCTTGACCGCATTTCACGCAACAATGCTGCATTTCACAGTTCGCCACTGAATGCCCAAACCTATGGCAGCGGACGCACTGAAGTTGTTTCCGTTTTTTTTTTTTTTTTTAGTTTGTCCCATGTTACGGTTTGGTGGTCCAGGACTGTTATGTTCCCTTTTATGTCAAAAGAGTTGGATTTACAATGAAGAATGCTATATGAATGCAAATGTTGCTTGAACTACGGTGATCCCGCAGTCAGAAAAAAAATTTCTATCCCACCCACCCAATTACTTGATGAATTTTACACACTTACATTCAAAGACATGGATAAATATAAATAATTTTTTTACTAAAGATAATGATAAAAGGAAGTTAATATTGTTTGTATCCGACAATTGGATTGTTTATACAAATTTCTAAGTACAAACGCAGCTATTGCCTACGGAGTGAATGTTGATGGTTGTTGTAGCTGTGTCCATCGGCTGAAACTGTGACGGTTCCATTGAATGCCACTTCTTACCTTCCCATCAATCATTAAGAAACTGCTCCCTCGGAAAAAACCCTGGAAAGCATTTACTTACCTTTCCATCGTTTGAGCGCAAATTATCACCTGAAACGCCTTGAATCTATAATCTATAATTTTCGTTGATGCAATTCCATCAGCGCCGAACAGATATTTTTCCTAAGGGCACGGTCGCATGAAACGCACCATGTTCCTTAAAAGCAATTTGGTTGCACCACCAGCAATCAACATGACTCGAACCATTTCGGTGCACACATCCCCGAACGAATTCCGCCGCACACATGCAGGAGATATTATTTTTTTTCCTTTTTCCTACAAGCACATCGGTCGCTAAGCCGATCGACAAGCAGTAGCTTAACTCGCACATGGCTGCAAAAGGGAATCGAATTTGTGGCGGTTCTTTAAAACCTTCCTAAACAACCATCCATTTCTTTAAAACAACCTACGTTTCCCTCACTCCATAAACCACTATACTTACCTGCATTCGAGCAGTGTAAGCTTTCTTTCAAATAACTTTCACCTGAAATGACACTGCAAACTGCACATCAAACAAGTTATTTCATTCATATTACATGAACCGTGCCAGACAATCGGCTCGGCTTGTCAGCAATTATAAAAGATAAATACTCGCTGGCCAGCGTAATTGTTGACACAGCTGTAGCCGGTATTCTTGCTACGGTTCATGAGTGAATCCCCAATCCCAAGGTTCGCTACAGTTGCGACCAATTTCCTTTATCGGTTATCTATCGATCGTGGGATTTGGGCACGTATATGATTGACGTTAGACAATCATACCCATGATCATGTCTAATGATTCGTTATCTAAACAGCCACCAGCCGCTATTCTCACGCTGGCTATTCTAAACGAAATATTTCTGTGTACTCTACGTAAACAGAAGAAATTATTTTTGCTTGCATGCCAGCATTCCTGTGCATTATCCAATGCCTAAAATAAGCATGCACCCAAATCTAGTAGCCTTTACCGTCGCGGCGAAGCTATGTTGACTTAACGTCAATCAAAAATCGATCCCCTATCGTACGATGGCGATATAGCCAGCTCGTACACCGATCATCATATTTGACCATCTTTCTTGCAGAGGAAAAGACATTCACCCTATCTGGAAAGATTGTTTTCCCCTGCGATGACATGCGTGGAAACTCATCGCAATCACCAGAGGCTGGGTAAACGTCGCCCAGCTCAGGTAGTCAGATCTTTATCGCCCAACCGCACACACGTGCCCAGGTTATTGCGTCGTCGGAGTCGTGGGATTATGTCGAGTGATCTATCCTCGAATAGATACAGCTTTTTCGAGATGTCAGTGTTGCAATAACCGTGTCCGGAGAAAATCTCGTTTGTTACCTGTTCTCGTGATATTGGTGTTAATGCGGTGCCTGGTATATCATTGTGTGACTATTTGTGTTTGTTTTCTTTTTCGCTGTACAGCGATTTGATATTAAAAAAATTAATAATCTTCAAAGCGGTGGACCATGTCAAGTTAAGAAAAGAGTTCTTATGATTTGTAATACAATTATACCTCAACGTGTTACACTATAAACTAAACAATAAATAAACATTCTACAGAACAACAACATCCGCATTTTAATTTGTCATCATTCCGCAGTGTACAGTATCCTGGAACTCGAGTGTGGAGTTCAGTGTTCTTCGCCACGATTTACATCAATCACCAACAACTCCAGCGTTTCATTTCTTCTTGTGGTACTCTTTTCGCGGAACTTTAAGATTGTTTGAGGAGTGAAGTGAACCCGTGTCGTGTCAGGCACCTACTTCAACCCCACAAGTTTTCGTTAGTGTAAATACACACACGAGAGTTCGACCCTCTGAAGACGCCAGCGACGTGTGCCCGATCGGCATAGATGCCGTACGCAGTGCCGATGGGTAAACATCCCATGTTCCTTATCGCGATAGCTTGCCCAGTGCAAACTCGTCGTTTAACATCTCCTTTTATGGAATTCTAATATCCACGGTTCGCATGCTCATGGACACATAGCATGAGCGTGCGAGGTAACCGCATCTGTGTGCGTGCACATCCTCACCGTGACCAATGTATGGAAGATCATCCCCTATTGGTCACCGAAACGATGGATGAGATTTGGTATTCTGTCGTTTCGGAGGGAATCTTCAGTCTTTATACAGATTCCGTGGAGGCAAGCCGGGTCCTCCACGTAAATTAACTACACGGTTCATCTACCAACCATCGCGGCGTGTGCACGCATGTGCATACTCTACACAGAGTCAAGTTTCATGCTCCGGTAAATACGCACGAGCCGAGTATAAACGGAGCCGATGTTCGAAGCTGTATTATACAAGCTGTATTATACTTTATTTAAACATAAACGAACCCGAAGTGTTGTTCAAGTTGTATTATATTTTATTTAAACATGAACGAACCCGAAGTGTTGTTCAAGTTGTATTATATTTAATTTAAACATAAACGAACCCCAAGTGTTGTTCAAGTTGTATTATATTTTATTTAAACATAAACGAACCCGATGTGTAGTGTAAGCTGTAACCAATATTAACGAAATATATATCAATTCAGACATTGTACGTGAGTCGTGAACTATTTTTATGTGTAACCACGGTGTCCGAAATAGAAGCTGGAAAATAGAATTGGTGTCGGGTGTGTAAATCTAATTGGGACGTACAGGGACCAACCACAGCGTCTTGGTTTCTGCGCCAGTGTTCCATGACTAGAAAGCTAGGGAGTCTTAGTGAACCAGTGCACCTGCCTGCACATAACAAAGACATAACCACAAAATCACCTCACTTCTGGCCTCGTAGAAATGAACAGTAAACCTTTCTGCACATTGGGAAACCTAAACGAATTTTAGCTTGTGGGGTTAGAAATACTCCAAATGAGTTGCCTTCTCAATTTCCTAACTTGATGTTCACTGTAAAAGAAACGTTTAATAAAAATCAGAAGATAAACATATAAAAAAAGCGAAAAAATGTTTGTAATGAAATAAAACCAACAGGAAAGACAATCTTATAATGTAAGCGGGAGAAGTGTATGACAAATATCAGTTCGAAATAGAAGAAAAAAGCCGGCCGTCGTTTTGGTTAGTTACAAAGTCATACTACTGCAATGGCATACGGCAACCCCATTCCAAATGAGTTCAGAATGTCACTGTTACCTTTGTCGCCTATGCTCCGTACTCTGAATTATTTCACTGTCAATGATATGTTTACGCCACTAAATGGGCATTCGTAAGTCCTTAAACTTAAACATACTATGAAACACAAATACCTTGTTTAAAATCGCAGTAATTTGTGTGTTTACTCCACAAGCGATGACCTTCTACTAATCACAGAAATCGAAACTATCTTGTTTTCGCCCACAGTGCCGTTCGCCAACATCCCCCATCCGCCTTAGATGGATGACTGTGTCACAAGTGACTTATGCCCAAGTTGTTTGACGGGTTATCTATGGCATCTATAGCGAGCGTGCTGAACCTTAACAAGCTAAACCAAACCGATTTGCATTGTAATTGAACGCTAATTGCTACCCGATTCATTGTTGCTTGATTTATTCGCGCCCTCCCCCATACATTAGTGGGATTACCAAGATTTATGCTCACCCAGGCCCGCAGCAATATGTTTGCTAAACAACAGCAGATAACAGAAAGCACACTGCGCCTAACATAAAGTGCGCCGCACACACAACACACTTTCTGATATTATTTTCAGTCTGCATTCTGCGTTTAATTATCTCGATCGACGCAATTAAATACGATTGGATTGTGTGCAAATTATTCTGAAGGCCCCATCATGTGTAAGGTGCAAACGCGGCCCAAAGAGCATCCAGCTCTCTTCTTTTGGCCCACCTCCAAATGAATCACGTGTCTGTTAACTAACAGAGAACCGTATCCCATGAATCTTGTATAGATAAGGCCCGACGGCACACTGTCTACCTTAGCTGGTTCGGCCGTAGAGTTGAGACATCATTGGGGATATTCTCTTAATGGGGGGACGTTCTCTTTAGTGGGCCATGGGAGAAATGTGTCATGCGACACTCAGATAAGTTGGCGGCTTACGGAGTGTAATCGATTTTCGACGAAATCCCTTGAGTCACGCGATGCATCATCGACTACTGGCATTCATCCATTTGAACTGCTTAGATATGGGTCGGCTCGGGTGATAATTAGAGGCACAGACAGTGACGCATTCGGCTGGAGATAGTATTTAGGATTTTTGGAGGCAACTGTAGCCAAACAGATAGTTAATGCAAGGTAACGCCGTTGAGAGTGTTTATTAAAAACAAAACATATTTCTGACCTCTGTAAAAGGGACATGTAAATAATGTAAAAATAATGAATTTATATTGTTTTATTTTTAAAATTAAATTTGTGATCACGATTGTCACTAACGTTCACCATAAAATGTACTCACTACTTAGCCAATTTGTTGAAAAGGTCTGGTGCTGAATTGCACATTCATCAAGGCAATCCAATCGCCGCCAAACTCCTGATAAGACTGATTTGCCTTCGTAGTTGCGAGTATCGTTTGACAACATGCTCGCTACTTTTCAATTCAATTAAATTTTATTTGGTAGATAATTACATTTATGGTATATTTTACAACTAGTACTTAAGAGATTTAGGATAGCAATTCCTTTACAACTATAATCTTAAATCTATATAATGACAATACGAGTAGCACAATTTTAATGAATAACAAATAATAAATTAAGGGAAAACTACAAGAAAAAACCCTTATTTGAATCTTAAGACTAATATTGCACTGGCTTCCGGTTATTTTATATAGTAATGACCTCGATATAATTTTCATAGACAGAGTACATATGTAGTGATTTAGGATAACGCAAGACGGGAAACGAGAACATTGTCAGAAAAAGAACAATTGACGAAGAAGTTTCGATTGATTTTGTCAATAAGGAACTCTACTGGTTTAACGTTAGCGTTTTCATGTAGTTCATGTGTCGAATAATGCCATGGAAAATTCAGCAACATTTTCAATATTTTATTTTGACACCTTGGCAGTTTTATTTTGTGTGTGCGAGCACAATTACGCCATACAGGGGCCCCGTACAGGAGTATAGCTTGAAAAATGGTTTAAAAATTATTATTTTATTTTCGATGCTAAGCTTTGACTTTCTACACACTAATGGATACATAACTCTTACGACTTTGTTCATTTTGTCAATTGTGGTAGTGATGTATTTTTGGAAGATAATTTTTTTATCTAGAAATATACCTAGATATCTACAGTCTTCGAACCAATCAATATCAACTGCACACATTTGGTAGGTAGCAGAGTTTCCTACATCTCGAAAACCAGACAGCTTGTGTTTTATTACCATTTATTTTTATTTTCCATTTCCTGTAATATACTGCTAGTTTGTCAAGAGCTGCTTGCAAAGAGTTGTAGACATTAGTGAATAGGGCACCCGAAGAGAAAATGGCCGTATGAATGTTTTCACCTAGACATGGTAAATCTGCGACAAACAATGTGAATAATATGAGACCAAGGACCGAGCCTTGGGGTACACCATAGTGCATTTGGTGAGTAGAGGATATGTCGGTTCCTATACTCACAACATATTTTCTCGAACGAAGAAAGCTCTGAATAATTTTGATAAGCGGTATTGGCAGCTTAAGCTTCAGTAGCTTATAAATCAAGGCATCGTGCCATACTGTATCAAAGGCTTTTTCGATGTCTAGAAGAACCAGTCCCGTTGACTCCTTGTCGATGAGTTTACCAGCTATGTGGTTTTTAATGCGCAAGACTTAGTGGATTGTGCTGTGACCACTACGGAAACCGAACTGAAAGTTTGGTAAGATGTTATTGTCTTCCACAAAACGATCAATCCTTTCCTTAATGATTTTTTCTAAGGGCTTACTTAGACAGCTAAGTAGACTAATAGGTCTGTAGCTTTCGGGGCTGTTTTTCGGTTTACCGGGTTTCGGGATAGGTATTACTTTTGCTGTTTTCCAACAGTCCGGAAAATAACAATTCTTAAGACAAGCGTTGAAAATGAACGTTAAATAGTTACTTGCACCAGGTGGAAGTGCTTTGATTAATTTGTTGTTAATATTATCGAGACCCGCAGCCTTTTTTGATTTCGATTTTTTTATCAATTCTTTAACTTTGCTGATATTAGTTGCGTAAGTATTTTCAGCTGGTGTTTGAGAAAGTACATGGATGGTTTTCGCAACTTCAGCTTCAGTATACGCGTCGCTTAGATGCATAGATATGGAGTGGTTCTTACTAAACGTGTTAGAAAGTAGGTTCGATTTCTCCACTGAAGAAATAAACAACTTGTCGTGAACTTTAAACGGAGGAATACTTGACCCTCTCTTTTTCTTAATTTTTGATATTTTCCAGAACGGTTTGCTAGCTTTGTCAAGAGAGGAAAGGTGTTTATTCCAACACTTGATTCTATATGTTGAGATTTCGTTTTTAGTGATATTATTTAAGACTTTAACATTAACTAGAAAACAATCGATTCTATAATGCAGCCATTTTCTTCTTTCTGAGTTTCGTAGGCTAATCAGATGTAAGATATTTTCAGGAAGCGGTGCTTTATCAACTGGAGCAGTGGAACATTTAGGTATCGCAAGATCGGCTGCTCTCCCCCGCTTGGTAGAAACCTTGACGTGGTGCGGGGGCTTAAATTACAATGAATCACTCAGGCTATGCTGACGGAAGCATATGCTTCCAGTAGGGCCGCCCATGCCAGACAGGCTAGCGAGGAGTAACACACAAAGATCTACCACCCCTAATCCAGGGTGTTACGCGTCACCGTGCCCATTGGATGGTTTGCAGCCAGGGGTATACCGGCTGTATTATAACGGCGCCTCTCTGACACCAGGTCGAATCAGAGCAGTAAGCAGACCTTACCACATCAAAACGGGGCTCTGATGTGGCGGCGAATTTGAAACCCCAACTCTCGTGGGATCAAAAATGAATAACCAATACACAAAAAACAATCTCACAACAAACCCGGTAGGCGTAGGTGTGATGAGCCAACACTACCATAAGGGTACAAATCATCAGGAAAACACCGCCTCGGCAAAAAGAAGACGTAGGGAAAAACGGAAAAAGCGGGATATACGCGTCGGTACGTGGACTGTTCGAACGTTATATAAACCAGGCGCGATACAGACGGTCGTAGAAAACGGGAAACAATATAAAATAGACATCGTCGCGCTTCAGGAAGTTCGACTCCCACATCAAGTAATCGAAACCAACCCATTCGCTTGGGATCAATGATCTCTCTTTGCAGGGGAGTAACATCCGCTAGGCTTCTCTCTCATTCGTATTTCTTTCCACGGTTCAATGCGCTTTAACTACACCATAGCCGTACCACTGGGTCAGTAGGTCGTGTCAGTAGCTGCATCTGATACCAACACACACAACCAAAGCTACCCCGAGATCACAGCATATCATGTTTTCTGTTCTCTCATTCTTCGTGTCCGTCAATTACCCTATTAACAAAAGTTACTCATACTTTGACGGGCGTGAGGTTGAGAAAGCAGAGGCGTGGTCTCTTTTGGTTGTCCTGTGTGTAGAAAGAAATATGAATTTCAACCCCAATTCACACCAGTCGCTTGCCGTTTATCATCACGGGTAGTCACGCTGCTTCGCGAAATAAAGATTAAATCTTCTCCGCATAAGTCGCTTGTCGTTTATCATCACGGGTAGTCACGCTGCTTCGCGAAATAAAGATTAAATCTTCTCCGCATAAGTCGCTATTTGTATCTGAACCTGGTTGTGTTGTGCGGATGAGATAGTTCATTTAGTTCACGGAACAAAAAGTCCATTGGAGTCAGATCGCTGAAAGGAGTCCTCTTGTGCGTAAAGTCGAAGTCTATCGGTTATCGCAAAATTTTCAATGCAATATTTTAGAGCAATCAAATTTCTGTTACGGTGTAAATTTTTATACAAACTTTTAAATCAAATAAGTTTCTGTTACCGTGTAAATTTAATTTAAACATTGACAAACCAATAAGTTGACTTTCATAATTATCTTCCGTTCCTGTAAATTCAATTTAAACATTGTCAAACCAACCAGTTAACTTTCATAATTATTTCCCGTTTACTGTGTAAATATAAACCCAAAATATTGAATTAACTAAAGAATAATAAATGAGAAAGAAAGGAATCATACGGAGTTTCTTTTCATCGACTGGAAACGCAGAAACTGGGTATAGCGGTGGACCTGTGCCCCTGAGGCATTTAACCTACGGAAAACAATACCCACAGATCTGGTAGTGAAAAGCACGATGTTCAAGCACAAGTAAATCCATAAAGCCACATGGATATTAGAAGTCGGCTTGCAGCAAACCCACATGGACAGTCACGGGAGACGAGCAAAAAGTTCGACATTGATAAACTAAAAGACCTGCGCAAAAGGGCGGAATATCAAGACGAACTAACAAATAGATTTAGCATTCTAGAGAATGGGAGCAGTGGGGAAGAGGAAGCCAATAGTGTGGACACTAAATGGACATCGATCAGAAACACAATCAAACAAACAGCCAAAGAATTTAAATATCTGGGAACGATACTGACGACCAGAAACGAAACGTCAACGGAAATTAACAAAAGACTAGATACCGGCAACGCTAGTTGGTGTAGTGCTCCAAAAAGGCCTACTACCTTTCTCCCCCATTCCTACATCCAAATCCTAGCTATCTTCAGCTAAAAACAAAAAAACTATCAAAACCCACAAAAACCCAAACATGATCCAAAATTCGCAATAAACGAATCAAACATCCCTTTATAGCCTAACATTTGCCCCCAGGCATTATTAACCCAAAATCCGAATTAAAATTAAAAGTTACAATAAACGAATCTAATATTCGTTTACGTTTCACATTTGCCCCACAGCATCGCCGAAATCCAAAAATTCAGAGATCATTATCTCTATCTTTTCCATTCAGGAAGACAAACCAAAGCAGATACATTCCCACATCTGCGCAATATTTTCGTAAGAATTCAAGAAATTGAATTCTTATCTTATGCAAATACAACATCTCGCTCGAAATATCCAAAAATCGAGATTGTTGCACGAAAATGTGTATCTTTGGGATACAATTTTCGATGTGCTTTCCTTTATAAAGGAATAGTAAAACGATCTCCAGGCCGCAGTATCTAAATCCTCATGCCACAGAGCAGTAATTTTTCTAATTCTAATTTTACATCTGCTGTAATACTCTAATATAAAATCCACAATAAAACTTTAACAAAAATTAAAACTAACTTCTTTTAAATGCTTTGGAAATTGTGTGTTGTCACCAACGCTGGATGATTCTTTCTTTTGTGTACGAGGACGACTCCGAAAATTAGTACAGGAACCGGTACTATGGTTGCAGAGCATAAGGACGTTATCCCCTAAGTTATGTCCTACAAACAATCAGGACGTTACTCTTCCCTCTCGATCAGAGGAAGCACGGCAACGACCCCTTGCTGGAGGGTGTTGTGTCAGGAACTATCAACAAAGAGATCTAACGTCCTTTTCAGGACAAGAAAACGCACTTCCTGAGGAACAAGCCCCACAACAGCAGAACATTGGCATGCAGCCAGTAAACTATTAAAATCCAAACTAAAGCTCCGTGTCTATAGAACCATAATCATGCCGATTGCTCTATACGGATGCGAAACATGGGCTCTCACAAAACGGGAAGAGAACAAATTCCGCGTATTCGAGGATAAAGTTTTAAGGGGTGTATTTGGCGGTAAATATGACGAGGAGTCAGGACAATGGAGGAAACTCCACAACCACGAATTGGAAGAGCTATACCCCAAACCTACAATAGTGAGACTAATCAAGTCGCGAAGGTTAAGATGGGCCGGACATGTAGCGCGAATTGGCGATGATAGGACCGTGCATAGAATTCTTGACGGTAAACTAACGGGGAAGAGACCGACAGGACGGCGGCGACGGAAATGGGAGGACAATGTTAGATTGGACCTCGAGGAAATCGGATCGGATAGTCGAACGTGGAAGGAGAGGGCACAGGACAGGGAACAATGGAGGAGTCGAGTCGGTGAGGTCATGAACTTCCGGGTTCCTACAGGCCAGTAAATAATAATAAAAATCCTTCCCATGTCAGGACTCGGCCTCATACATAATCATCATCATCGGCACTACAACCTGGAACCGGTCTTGGCCTTATTTAGCAAGTCCTGAGGCTTGTTAAATTTTCCATAATGATTTGTTTTTTCCGGGCAAGGTCATTAGTCTTGCGCCAGAGGCTCCCCGACGGGGAATTGAACCCCGGTCTCCCGCCTGACAGGCGGGTATACTAACCAGTATACTATTGAGGAGCTCTCATACATAATATTTAATGTAATATTGCTTATTAACTCCTGCTACAATAGAGAATTCTTCTGTTCCCATAGGAATTTAAGCCGCTCGTGACTAAAGCTGCACTTGTAAGCGTTAGATTAATTATTGTTTCCTGGTAGAAGTCCGTACTTGGATAAAAATACACCGTGCTATCAAAACCATGCCCTGTTAGACTCAATATTAATACAGTTTGTAATGTTTGGTTTCTATTAAGAAATTTGATGCTTAACTATCTCAGAAGGAACATCCTGCACATATTTTGATAAATAAACGAACTTTAAGAAATTCGTCATCGCGTAATCCGATTTGTTCTCGAGGCTCTGTCGGCGTTCGACTGATAATGGCATTCTGTAACATCAGGGACATCTGTTTCACCAATACGAATGTAAACGCCTTCCATCAATATTTGCAAACAGCGAAACCTGATATCTGTGCCCTAACTGATACCCAGGTCGATTCGTCAACTGATTCGACATATCTTCGTTGCTCAGGATATGATTTACGTCCGAGATTCCGTTTTAAGAGCGGAATCTGCGTTTTCGCGCGGTCCGATCTGGCTTGCCAGAGGATGGAGGCGTTGGAACTCAATAACATGGTCATCATATGGTTGAGGGTCATGCTGAGAAAAAATTTAAATTTCTTTGTTGCCTTTACCGCTCCCCGAATGACGATCGACCAGAGACATTTTTCGAACATCTTTCACGTGCCGTGGACTGGATACAAATGAATCACCCGGCTCCTGAAATTGGCCTTGGCGATTTTAATGTATACAATTTTCTCAACTTGTGGAGGAACCTACGCGAGTACTGGATGCCTGAGGTGATTATGCGAACACCCTGAATCTGTTTTTTACATCCGTGCCGAGCATTTATACCGTGCAAGTGGCTGCATCTCTGAGAAACTATGGCCACTGCTTGGTGTTGATTGCGCAGCCACTTGCATATCAGGCGAATAACCGACCTAGGCAGATTCGCCATATATGGAGGTATGTGGCTGCCAACTGGCACGATTTGCAAGATTTCTTATAGTGTGGAGGTTGCTGGGCCACTGGGAAACTCAGACCGCTTATTAATATTGGTCCCGCAACCACTTTCCATGGTCGGAGGTGTGCTTCGGAGATTCCGATGTCGATGCATCCGGAAGTCGGTCACAGAGATTACTCTTCTCGAGATGGAGATCTACATTCCGCATTCCATCAAACAAAGTTCATCTGATAAGCACATGTGGTTCTTAATGGTTCCGTTTATTTAAGTTAACACAAATACTTTGGTTTTAATGATTACTTTAATTAGCTTGACGCGCGTAGTTTCTTTGATTTTCGTACGGCAACAGATGCATTCAGACGACAACCACTGACCCCGTTCACAGATTAAATTCGACTTCTTATGTCCGGCCCCGGTGGCGGCTGAATCTCGACTGACTGGTTAAAGGCAAGAAAAAGTAAATCGCGTCATGGCAGTGGAGTCATAGCTAAAATAAACCCACTGCCGCTTACGAGGAATTTCGAAAAGAGTCGCTATGCTTGCATGGGAGCTCAGTTCCAGCGAATCCTCACCGTATAAGCTGAGTCGGATTCGTTGGTTGTGTATACCGGGAAATTGGCATAGCCAAGTATGATCAAGGGTCTTGATCGTTGTGATTGATTCGTGGAAAATTAGCTGTCGCTTGGTTGCGGACGAGAAGTATGATTTAAGGAAGAAATGAACCGAAATGGTTTTCGGGGGAAATTGGAGTTGCTTGGGTGCAAGCAAGGAATACAATTTAGATAAGATATTAACCGAAGTAATTTTTGGGGAAATGTATGGGGCTTGGTATAGTTGGTGGTGGTGGTTAATGTTCGTTGTAGGTTTGAATATGCGCTTTATTACAGCATATGAATTTCGGGGAAATTAAGATTGCTTGGTCGCAAGGAGGGAATATGAATTAAGTAAAGAATTGACCGAAGCAATTTTGGGAAAAATTATATGTGGGGTGATGTTATTGAGGGAGATGATTTAGAATGTATTCTATTGAATTGTATTCTGTTGGTAGTTTTGGGAAATGCCTTTCATTGCAGATTGGGGGATGGATTCTTGCAAGTTCGTGATGGTCCGTGTTGCCCGTATTGCAGCAAAGGAGATTGACCTCTCATGAATCTTTCCATTATAGAGTTGCCGGAATTAAAGATGATATTCTTTACCTAGACCAGATACCTGAAGCTCACTTTAGGGCGCTTCCTGCCATCTGGAGAAATATAGTTCTATTGGTAAATTGCATCGTATCCTCTTTTATGAAGCGCTCGTCTTATATATCGTCCGCTCAAAAGAGTATTGGAAAACGGTGTCCTTGACACTGGATAAATAACTGCAAGTTCGCATTTTAATTATAGGGGTTACCAAAGTTTCAACGTTCCTAAATGAAATTGGTTTTCTTAAGGCGCACAAGCCTCTTCCCGAATCAAGCAAGTTGATTCCCTTAAGGGGAGGTTCTCATCAAGAAGTTTTAAAAAACCAATTTTTTTTTCATTTTTTGATAGCTTATAGTATAAGAATAAGTCCCCAAAACCGTTTTTCGCAAAAACAATTTCATAAAAAAGTTATGGTATAACGAGGACAAGTGAGATCGTTTACTTTTCACTTTAAGGCGTTGTTACACCTCGCTTTACACCCCCTCTCAACATACATAATACAATTAAGATTCCATCCTCAAATAATAAATCTTCGCAGAAATCCAATCATAAATTCATATAATTCCATCTAAGTAAGCATTAATCAAAGTATTCTGCATACAATGCAATACTCTCGTTCATTCAAGGCCTTCTCCATGAACAATTAATTCATATCGCATATCTTGCGATAATTATCCATCCATGCCAAAGCATATATCCGTCGTGCACTTGACCTTGCTTTCTGCTTCGCATTACAAGCACCTGTCCACAGACCTACACGGTCTCATGTTACAAGTACATATGTTTACAGGTGTGATACATGATATGCGAGCACAAGGCAATATCAAGGGCCACCGGCGACGAAATGATCCAGCGTCAGAAAACTGCTGAGTTCGGCGAAGTAGCGCACTCAGCAGTGAGGCGCAAATAAATCGTATGATACGATTGGCACATGCGGGCAATGGCCTATAATTGATTCGCCGCATTGAAAGCAATTAAATAATTGCGTAAGTCATTACCGTTGCATTTTAGCAAGGAAAACGATTATGGAATTGTTTAATTCTCTGTCGCTGCAGTTTTTGCAGAACAATTAAACGATTGGATTATGACAGGCGAATAACCTCACAATAGGTTATACATTCGGTGTGGAAAAATGTATCATCTGCATACTTAGCAAATTAAAATGGTATATAAAGTGGTTGCAAATAAGTTGCAAGTCGCTGTGTAGTGCAGTGTCCAGTGTGTTAGCAGTGCAGTGTAAAACTAATCGATCAAACAAAAGGCCGCGGTCTTAGCGTTTGTACAGCGGGCCTTTTGTCTTGATCAGGTTAGAGTAGTAGGTGAATAAAAGTAAATCTAGTTAAAAAAATCAAAGTAAACAAATAAAAGTAAACAAATAAAAGTGTTCAAATGAAAGCAAACCTAGAGACAAGTGTCTTAGTTTTCTCATTGAAACCTGCCGAAGCCAACAACCTACTCACAAAGAAGCCGCATTAGGCGAAGAAGAAGCCTGCCCTCCACAAAAAGCCCTGTTTAATTAATAAACAAAACGGACAAAGGACCAACTCAACCAGGTAAAGATACTTTTCAGCTAACGATGTTACATTGGCTCCCGAGCAGGGAATATAACACCCCCAAGGACCCTGTCCACCTAACTCTACTTTAATTCCGATAACAAAATATTAAATGATAGCATCTGGGGTTACGCTCAGGTGTTACATTTTAATAATTAAATAATAAATGTTAATATCTGGGGTTACGCTCAGGTATTACATTGTAATGATAATAAAATATTAATAACTAGTATAACATCTTGGCCAATAAGCCGTCTGATAACCAATTATTAAATGTTAATATCAGAGTTCATACTCTTATGTTACAGCGTCTTGTCCAGTAGGCTCTCAAGTATATAGTAACAGAGCAAACCACCTGAAAATGTATATACAGGCTAATACGACATACTACTATAAAACCTGGCATAATAATTAGACCTACTGGTGACATCTAAAACCTGGTATAGTAATTACACCGACTAGTGACATCTGTAGGTGACACCGGAAATTTTTCACCTCACCATCGTATAGCATTTTGAAACTTTAAACGCGTTTTTCTCGAAACATGTTTTTCACATTGGTCTCCACGTTATTTCAAAAACTACTCGATGGATCGGTTTTCGTATATTAAAGTAAATTACATTTATTGGAGTCTGCACCTAAATATAGATGTTTTTTCATAAATTTTGTTTGCTATTCAACTTTTAAGAGCAAAAAAAAAAATGCTAAACTCATTTTGTTTATTTTGGATTTTTTTTTTCTTGAATATAGGTTCAGACTCCGGCAAATATTATCATCATCATCGGCACTACAACCGGGAACTGGTCTTGGCCTTATTTAGCAAGTCCTGAGGGTTGTTAAATTTTCCATAATGATTTGTTTTTTCCGGGCAAGGTCATTAGTCTTGCGCCATAGGCTCCCCGACGGGGAATCGAACCACGGTCTCCCGCTTGACAGGCGGGTATACTAACCACTATACTATCGAGAAGCCCAAGGCAAATATTATATGATTTCAAAAAATGTTGTTATATGAATACAGACGATTTCAAACAGCGTTACGATGGATTAAATTGACAATTTTTAATACTTTTCACTAAAAAACCTAATACTAAATATTTAATCTATACCTAAATATTTAATAAATATGTGTTAAAAATTTGACATTGATAATTATTTCCGTCTCTGAGAAAATAATTCAAGAAAAACACGTCAGGTTTGGATCTCTAGATAAGAAGAAAAGAGAAGGAAGAATTCTGAATTCTGGCAGCAGACTTTCTCGTGCCTCCATACCCGAAGCGCAGTAATCTTTTACCGGCAATTCACCACATTATGAGGTCCCTTATACGCAAAGAGGATCTTCGATTGATGCACGCCGGTGCTCAAGCCACATTATATTCGATTCGACAAACGTATTGCCTCCTATACAATCGGAACACGCTGCGAAGAGCCCTACGTCAGCGTTTGTTCTGTGAGCCAAGCCACGCGTGGCTGACTAAAGTTCGGAACTACGGCCAGTCGCTCGCGACACGTATTTCCGACCCTTTCTCGCGATCGGAGTAGACTATTGTGGTCCTTTGTTTATAAATGAAAAGCGGTGTAAGAATCGGAACAGGATCAAGGTACATGTAACAATTCATGTATTATGGAATCTTATTAGTAAGGCATTATAGCTAAGCCTCAGGCGTTTGTTTTCTCAGAGAGAAAAATCTTTGGAGCTTATTCAGATAAGGGTTATAATTTAATTGGGCCTGATCGGGACCTCAGACCATGACCAACGTAAACAGTTAAGTAAAAATAGCGGGATTGCTGTCCAAACCAATAAACATCTTTAATGGACTTCGACAAGGGGGCGGTCTGGCTTTCCTCCTCTTCAACCTGAAGTTGGAGAAAGCAATCCATGACTCTGGCTTTACAACTAAATGGCCTATTGTCACCAAGTCTGCCAGATACTTGCCTACGCAGATGACATCGACATCATCGGTAGATCCGATCCGACAGTACAGGACTCCTTCACCCAGATCGGGCAGGCAGCACAATAACTGGGACTGCACATTAATAAGGAAAAAACTAAGTACATGGTGGGAGCTTCTGCGACGAGAAGACCTAACGCTGGTTAAACTATCAGGGTAGAAGAGCACGAATTTGAAGTAGTGCAATCCTTTAACTATCTTGGGTCAATAGTATCAGCCGATAACAATATGGAAGAAGAAATACGTAAACGGGTGATCAAATCCACCTACTATGGTCTATCAAGGCCTTTTAAATTCCGAAATTTATCCAAACCATCCAAGCTACGACTGTACAAGACCATGGTCTTACCGGTACTCATGTATGGATCGGAGACCTGGGTGCTCAATTAAAGGCACTCTGAACCCTTAGCCACGTTCGAGAGGAAGGTCTTAAGGAGAATTGTTGGCCCCGTATGTGAGGGAGGACGATTCCAGAGACGCTACAACCATGAGTTGTACGCGACCTACCTTATAGCTAATGTTGTAAGAAAAATCAAGCTCGGCAGACTGTGGTGGATGGGACACCTAGCTCGAATAAGCGAAGGGGAGCCTGTAGGGGTTTCTCTATCCTATAGGAGAAACAGTCCAAAATTCCAACCACAATACCTACCCATTTCCTTGATAATTTATTTACCTGTAAAACATGTCAAAGGGACGCATAGCTAAACTCATTATTCTATGCAGATAATGCCTAATTGAGTTTAGCTACAATCAACGACATACGGCAACACTATTGCGCTAACCATGGGATTTCCACCGGAAATTCCATTCGTATTGGTTAGCAACAACCAAGTCAAACCAAGCGACGCGGTTGCGTCATAGTCCATAGGCTTGGATATTTATCGAACATTCCACAGAATGGTATTATATCCCCAGCCGATGCGGCGTCTTATTGACTTTTCCCAGATCACCCATTCGCTTGGGATCAATGATCTATTTTTGCTGGTGAATAACCTTAGCTAGGTTTTCCTCTCTCTCGTATTTCTGTCTTGCTATAGTGCGTTGACCTAAGAGATTATCACTAGGTCAGTAGACCAGCCGTATACACGGCACTGACGCACACACACCTAGCCAGATCAACCCTGGGTTATTGTGCTTTCCCTTTTGATTTCTCCATTCTGGCTACGCCCATCGACGTCGAACGAATACACAAGTACGTTTCGACCTGGATGAGTGTGGTGAGTTGGGGAACACACAAGAGAGCATGATTACCATTGGCAGATCAATGTGTGAAAAGCAGAAATTACGATTTCCACCCTAATTTAGTCAGTCACTATCCCATCTCCATTACGATCGGACACGCTGTCTCTCGGGCACAACCACAAATTAATTATATTCAAAGGAGTCAAATCTCTATAGCATAAGTGAAAGGTCGCGTCGCAGAGTTCTTCTATAAAAGAACTAACGAAATAAGGCGAAAAGTTATTAATGTTAAACTTTCTTTAGAGTGTCAAATAGTATATTGAGTGCGTTTCGAATACATCTAGTTAAATAAATATATCGGTGAACAGACTGGAGCTGTAAATAAACGAAATAAAAAAAACTTTAAATAAATAAAAAGGTGTTTTCCATTTCCTTCGGAGTAACAAGTGTCGGGGGATTTTAAGTGAATCTTGTGCCATACGTTGGCTTCATACTTCAACCCCCACAAGCCTGCCCGGAAAGTCCTTTGTGGCAGGATGTATGGAAGGAGACAGCGCGACGGACCTTGTCTGCGATGGAGGGTTGGCGTAGACCAGGACGCCCAGAGCCTGGGAATGCCAGACTGGATGCCAACTGGATGACATCGGCTCGAAATCGGGACCGGTGGAGAGATTTGTTAAATAAGACCAGGACTGGATCCCGGTTGTAGTGCCGATGATGATGATGATCGAGAGCACTATTCGAATCCAGAGAATACTGGGCTGCGATAGAAAACTACGAGGGTAGGTCAATAAGTTCCTGGAAACGCCTACGGTAGCGCTTGTAGCATCGCTAATGGTTTGTTTTAGTAGGCATCATTCCTCACTAGGTATCTGTCAATTTTCAATTTGCTTTATGTCTCAACTTTGCATGATAAATTGGATACCAAAAAAAAAATCTGCGAGATCGGTGCCGCATTCGTTGAGAACTTTTGGAGCACATACGACCCTACCCAGATCAGTTTCTGCGCAGATTAGTAACTGTGGATGGTGGTATTATCGTTATTGACTATTTAGAAAAGGGACAGACGATGACCAGCACAGCATTATGCGCCATTATTAAGTCAGCTAAATGAGAAAATAAAAGAAAACTGTCCTCATTTTCTAAAGACTTATTGACCTGAAAAGATGAACTGGTACTTTAGGCCTCCCACTGCATTTCATTTATGAGCGTTTTGGGAGATTCCGTTACGTCATTTTAAAACGAAATATGGTTCTCACTGGTGACAATGCCTTACTCACATACGAGCAGTTACAAACTGATGTGAAGGGAAGATGCCTTTTTTCGAGTTGCTACAGTGCGGACAAGTAATGGATAATACAATTGCTGTGTCCGGATGCTTTACCCGCTTCACATCAATTGGACAATTTAATTTTTTTTACGCTCCATTGTGCAATTTGTTCATTCGATTATTTGTTGAGTTGTATTGTCAATTTAATTACTATGTATTGAACTTAAGTAGTTCAAAAGGCCGGCATGTTGATTCCCTTAGCTATTATATAGTTTTAAATTCAGTCGGTTATTTGTTGCGCTATGTAATGGTGCCTCAACTTTCGTTTTATTAAGCTAAGGGCCATCTCGGGCTTAATGTAGTTTGACACTTCTATTTGTAGTAGCTGACAAATTTAAAATTTTAATTTTTCGTTCATTCATATCACATCGTTCGTGAGACCCACAAGAAGGCCATGTGTCGTTAATAATAAGAAAGAAATGTAAATATACATATTAATTTAAAAGAAAATTGTTTAATATACATAAAATTTGTGGTTGTGTTTTTTGGTGGTGTCATCGTTCGTGTCATTATTTTCAGTCGCTCATTGCGTTTACACATGATCAGGTAGAGTATTACGCATTCGTGTGGTTTGGCTAATGAATGACTCTATATTTATTTGTGTGCCTGGAGTAGGTTTTCAACGTGAATTGGTGCGCATTCACAAAGTGACGCATATCGTGGGAAAATATTCTGAGGAGGCGGAACACATTGAGCAAGTTCAGTTGACCAGCGACCGTGATAATATCTATAGAAAAGAGATAGGCATGATGCGTTGCGCCTATGTTCTAACGACGGAATTGATTGACGTACAGCTGGGTCCTTAATAAGTTTCACTGCTCATTTTTACATCCTATCGAGCACGTGTAGTGCAGTTTTGGATTAGCCTGACCATATTTGGGAGTTGAACTCCACTTTGAGACGAATATATGCCTTGTAAATAGTGGCCAGGTTGGATGGAGTGAAGTATTTTTTGCATCTCTTAAGGAATCCCATACATTTAGCTGCATTATTGGCAGCTTCAAAAATGTGGTCGCGCTAATTAAGACCAAATTAATGATTGATAGTTCCTTGGCTTCGTCGATGCAGGTGCCGTTCATCGACAGTATATTTACTTTGGGGTTCGCCTTTGACGACAATAGACAGAACTGAGTTTTTAAGGCATTGAATTCTACTCGGTTAGATAATAGCCATTAATATATTTTGTTGAGGTCGGAATTCAGTGTATTAAGCATAACCTGCTGATTGGTATTGACGCTCGAAGAGGTTTGTTGGGAATGTTCGTATGAGTATGAGAAACTGAATGTGCTATGATCAGCAAACGAGTGGATTGGGTGGTGGGTAATGGACAAGATATAATTTATAAAGATGAGGAAGAGAGTCGGTAAGAGTACCGACCCCTGTGGAACACCTGCATTAATTTGATGGGAGACAGATTTGACCCCACCAAGAACCGCTTGGATTGAACGACCAGAAAGATGGATTGAATCTTATCCATTGGATCAGGGAATTTTCTACGCCATATGAATGTAATTTTGACAAAAGGGCTGGATGCCAAACTCTGTCGAAGGCTTTCGAGATATCCAGTGCAACAACCTTGCTTTCTCCGAAGTAGTGTATGGAATGGCTCCATTTTTCGGTAAGGCACGCCATCAAATCTCCTGTGGACCTGTTGCCACGAAAGCCGTATTGGCGGTCATTGAGGAGGTCATTTGATTCCAGATATTTCGAAAGTTCACGGTTAATCAGTAATTCCGTTACCTTCGAGAAAATAGAAGTTAGTGCTATGGGCCGATAAGAAGAGAGGGGAAATTTGTCGCCCTATCTGGGAATTGGCTGAATGTTCGCTGACTTTCATCTATTTGGGAAACGGCCAGTCGAATAACGCAAATGGAACAGTTTCCGCAGTGGTTTAGCGAGTGAAGAGGTCTTCAGGAGGATTGGGAGAAAGCCATCCGGATCAACGGATTTGTTTGGGTTTAGCTCCCTGAGTGCCCGCGCAACAGTACGCGTTTGAAAGCGAATCTGGTCATGGTGTGCTACTTATGCTCAAGTTGAGTGGGAACTAATGTGATGTCAGGCAGCCTCGAGTTGGCGCAGCAAGTAGATTCGCTTTCTCTATTGCACTGGTAACTAGTCTGTCATCGACTATTATCGAAGGAGCGGATGAGGATACCAAGTTTTGAATATTCTTCATAAATACCCAGTAGTTTCTACTACCTGTGGAAGAGTGTAGTATTTTTTGTCTCACTCTCTAGTCATGCAAAAATTGGGGGCGTTGAATATACGCATTGCAGTCATTTCTAGCTCTCTTAAATTTTTTCCGGTTTCCTTCAATCTGGTTTGATTCATACAACCGGAAACTCAACTCTTTAGCCTTAATGGCTCCTCTGGACCCGGAATCGAACGACATATTTCTCTTGGGTTTGATCCTCTTTACTCTATGCGGAATAACGGTTCGCATGCTAAGTAGAATCGTGTCTGTCATTGTGTCCGCTATAGAGTCAACATCGTTATCGAGGAAAAAAAACGACCAATTTAACTTCTCAAAAATTCGTTCCTTCCCAATTGCCTTTCTCAAAGAACAGTACTGTTCGTTTGGGAGTCTTCTCGTTAGCGTTGCTGTTGGTTAGAGTAAATTTAGCTAAAACGACACAGTGGTCTGAAGTGCCCAAAGGCGAAGAAACTTCAGTTGTGTATTTGTTTGGGTGGGAGGTGAGAAACAGCTCCAGTGTGTTGGTTGATAACCATCTGGTTCTCAGTGCTTAATGTCTTAAAATTAGTTGCTAGGTGAGCAATCTGGGCTTGTAAGTCAGGTAAACTAGCCATAGTTGGGTTTTCTCTAGATGAACTAAGGTAAGATTTTCCACTTCTCAAACTCAAAGACAACTCCTAGTTCTGATTATTATTTTGCTGTCTATCCATTTTTCTATATAAGGGTTTCTTTGGATACAATTTTCAGAACTATAGTATGTATCTAAACGCTAGTAATCTGTAGTTAAGTTGTACTTACGGTTTCCTAATAGAAAAAATGAAATATGGAGCCTTAATGTTCGCCTATGTGGTTGCTTCCTTTCCAAGTGGTGATCTCTGGATGATTCTCCCTGTTGTACGGATGCGATTTTAAAGTTGGGTCGTCTTCAGGGATTGAGTTGTCCACAGGAGTGTTTGCTGATTCGTTTTTTTTTCAATTCTTGGTGCTTTAGTTTGAATAATTTTTAGGTGATGTATCTATTGCACTAGTTTGAGTTTTATTATGGCTTTTCACATTCAACCGGTTGTTAACTTTTTGGTTTTTTTTTTTGCACTGAAGTAAAATTTTTGATTGTTTGTCTTAAGATAGATTGGATTGAGTTGCTGTACTGGGCCATCTGTTGATTACTTGTCTTACGATTAGGGGTGTCTTGGCAGCATCGATTGGTTTTATTATCGTCGGTATCCTTTGACTATGTTTTGATAATGCGAGTTCGGGTGAGTATGGTATTTGTACAATATTTATGCAGTATTTAGTTTACAATGTGGAAAAGATTAAATTAGATTGTATGTATAATGGTATTGTAGGTAGTTGTTATGTTGGCATCAGCAAGGATGTGGGTTGCATAAAAACACCACCGATGTCTGCTGCCAAAAATGTCGCTGATCCTACGGTCACCGTTCTCCACACTGAGATACACCAAAACTGAGCACCACAGGAAAAAAAAATGAAACACAGGAGTTTAGATATTCATTAAAGTTTTCTTTATTGAGTAATTCCCGACAATGTTTTTCTTTCGTACTGAATGTTACGTAATACGAGCTCTTATCGCAGATATACGGCAAGTTTTCCGTTCACCCAATTTATAGAGTCAAAACACGAAAGAAACGAATCGATATTTCGGTATAAAGGACTGCGAGATGAAATCGAAAATACTTGTTTATTTTAGAACGGCACTGTGGAGAAGACTCGCGACACGTGCGTGCGGCTGGACGGTAAAAATCGGACTCTCGGATGTCTGTTCATTGACATCCATCAAACGCGATCCTCATGGATTCCCCGCCCAAGGGTAGACAATCAGCGCTTGGATTCCATTGAACCGTTTCCATGGACATCGCCCCTGGAAGGCAAGCGCATGACGTACCATGGCGAAGGTAAGACGCATTTCGCAGGTCAAATCTGTTGCTCCATGTATGGGCCGGATATACTGCCGCCATCCGCTAGGGATAGATTCCTTGATTGACGTGAGTCAATAAAACTCTTGCCGAAGGCAAGAATTGGTTTCGGATAATGTATAAACAATCCCACAGGCAAATGCCAATATGCCCATCCGTTTGGGTTAGCGAACTAAACATGGGATGTGACCGTTGCTAGTTTGCTTAAAGTAAACACATTTCGGTCATGTTCAATTCTGTTATGCTCTCGGTTTCAGGAAGCGTGTTTTCTTAATCCTTAAAAGGACTAAGAGATCTCTTATAAAAGTTCCCGAAAACCTGTCGCACAACAGGGTTCGTTGCCGTGCTTCCTTTGAGTCCAAAGGGAAGAGCAACGTCCTTAGATATGGGTCGAATGTCCTTTGCTTCTTTTGGTCTTCCAGGCCAGGTGAAATGAAAACAAGGTTTGCTTTGTTTTCCTCAAGTATATGCGTTTTATTATTTCAAATTAAAGATCGGCCTTTCTCCTGGGCACTTCCTCCAGGGACAATGGACGAATTTAAACTGCGGCCCGGAGATCACGAAACCATTCCTTTATAAAGGAAAAGGAATCGAAAATTGTATCTCAAAGATACACATTTTCGTGCAACAATCTCGATCTTTTGGATATTTCGAGCGAGATGTTGTGTTTACACAAGATAAGAAATCAATTTCTTGAATTCTTACGAAACCATTACGCAGATGTGTGAATGTATCTGCTTTTGAGTTTTTGTTTGTTTAACTCAATGGAATTTTTAGGATAGAGATAACAATCTCTGAATTTTGGATTTGGGTGATGCTGTGGAGCAAATATAGAACAATAAACGAATATTGGATTCGTTTATTGTGAATTTTAATTTTAATTTTGATTTTAGATTTAATTATGCCGTGGGGGCAAATGTTATGCGATAAACGAATGTTCGATTCGTTTATTGCGAATTTTGGATAATGTTTGGGTTTTTTCAGGTTTTGATAGGATTTTGGGTTTTAGGGTAATATTGCTGGGATTTTGGATTAGGAATGGGAGAAAAAGATGGTAGGGCTTTTTGGAGCACTACATCCTCCCCTCCTTGAAAAAAAGAAAATTGATCTTTATGAGATTAATTTTCTGGAAAATGGTGTGATTGGGAATAAGGATGATAGTATCGTGATTCCGTTACATATGCCTGATATTTTCTAACATAGTAGCTTTATGTATACAATATTTATTATAAGTGTGTAATTTTTGTTCTTTGTTTTTTTTCTTAATATTTATGTATTCGTATTTATGGTCGTGTATCCAAGTTTCCACAATGGTTATTTATATAATAAAAATATTTTCTTTTGAAATTTTGTACAAATATAATTTTGTTTTTAAGGTTTGAATTTTCTTAGTATAGGTGTGTTTAACCGTAATTGTTGGTTATCCCAAATAAAGTTTTCTTATATAAAGTATTTTATTTTGAGTTAAGGGTATATTCATTTAGTTTGGTTTTGGTTATATGTACAATAGACATTTGGTTTTAAAATTTCATATAATTTGTTTTTTTTTTCATGTTGATTAAACATTGTATTAGAAGGAAACATTTGATTCTAAAAATTTTCGTTTTGATTTAAAGTAAATATTTTCTTATTTTCTGCGCGTAAGGTTAATTGTAGAATGTTTTATAATTACATAAGTATTTGAATTCATTATATTAAATTTAACTTTGGGTTTTTTTTTTTTGTTTTATATTTTTATAAAGTACTATTTGTAAAAAGATACATAGATAAGTAAGGTTTTTATGGTTTATTCTTACAATTTGTATATTACATAGAATTTTCATTGTTTATATACTCGTATAAATTTTCATTATTTACATATATTATTTTTGCTCTTTTTTTTTCATTGTCCTTATTAGTCGGGCGTTTATTTATTTATATAATTTTTTCCATGTATTTGGACGTACAATTTAATTCTATAACTTTTCCTTTTTTTTGTTATATAAAAATTTTCTTACTTTCTTAGTATTTCTTAGTTGAAAACTGTTTTGTATTTATATAAATATTAGAAGTTCTTATTTTAACACTGTTTTGTAAGTTTTGTTTTTGTATTTTCGTTTTTTTTTCATATACATATATAATGTGTTTTTTCTTATAATTTAAGATTATTTATTATTATTACAAAATTTTTCCATTTAAGTCAGTGGTAGTTGATTAACATATTAACTTATTTTATTAAGTGAGTTAGTATTTGTCTTCATATATGAATTTTTGTTTTGTTTGTTTTCTTTTACATTTATTCGTGTACAAGTATTTGATATGAAAAAAATTTTTTTTTTTTTGCAAATTTTAAATATATTGTCGTAGTGTTATTATTATTTTTTTTTTTTTGACTTTTTTTTTTTTGGAAGTTTATCTATACATATATTCATTTATTAATTTTTTTTTTTTTTTAAGATTATCTATACATATATACATTTTTTCTTCAACTTTTATTTTTCTTTGGAGTTTCTTATTCGTGATTGCCTAATCCACAAATAGTTTTATATTATTGTTGTGGACTATTCGAGTTCCTTTTCCTATTTTGAGGATTGAATTTTCTTCGGATAGGATCTTTACAATTTCATAGGGGCCTTTCCACAGGGAGGTTAGTTTGTTAGGTCTTGAGTGATTCTTTAATAGAACCTTGTCGCCAACATTAAATTTCTTACGGCCTACTTTTTGGTCGTAGTATGCCTTAGATTTTTGTTTTTTCTCTATCAGTATTCCCTTAGCTGTACGATAACCATGTTGTAATCGCATTTTTAATTCATTTGCGTAATGGTCGTAGTTATAAGTGCTTTCGGGGTTTTGTCTGAGAGAACTGGGTATTTCGGCTGGGAAACCATATAGTAATTCATGCGGCGTGTAGCCTGTATTACTGTGGGGTGTAGTATTGTACACAAACATTGCGTAAGGTATCCAGGTGTCCCAAGTGAGAAGATCCTGGTTTACATAGTGGCGGAGGTATTCCACCAGAGTTCTATGGCTCCGTTATAGTGCTCCATTCGTTTGTGGATGATAGGGTGCTGTATTGAGTTTTTTGACCTTGAGTAAGGAACAGATGTCCTTAAAAAGTGCGCTGAGAAAATTTGCACCTCGGTCAGTTAATAGAGAAGATGGTATGCCGTGCTGGCAGACGATATTTTTAACGAAAATTCTGGCCACGTCCTTGGTTTCGGCGCTGGCCAGTGCGTAAGCTCCTGAAAATTTAGTCAAATCGTCTTGAAACGTTAGTAGGTATTTATTTCCGTTATAACTGACTGGTAATGGTCCTACTATATCTAAAGCAATTCTTTCGAAAGGTTTTGAGCTTGTTGTGGTTATCTTCATAGGAATTCTAGGATTTCTTCCACTTTTGTTTATCTGGCAGGAAGCACATTTTCGAATATACGCCGCGACGTCAGCGGTCATTGTGCGCCAGTAATATTTTTGCTTCAATCTATTGATTGTTCGGGTGGCTCCTTGGTGTCCTCCGAAAGGTGAGTTATGGTATTCCGCGAGTAACTTTTGTATTTCGTTAGGATCTGTTAAAAGCTTCTTTTTATTGGAGAAAACGTACATTGTCACGTTGAGGTGAGCAAAAGTTTCTTTTAGCAAGTTATTGAGTGCTACTTTTGATTCGTTTTCTATGAAGGGCACTAAAATTCCAATGGAATTGAAATTCCGGTCTTCGCAAATCTTCTTCAGATCAATAAGGGAACTCTTAGCGGTTTCCTGGTCGCTTAGGTTTCTGAAAGGTAATGGCAATGTGGTGGCGCATAACCCATCTTGCTCATGAAACGTAATTTTACCTACGTCTGGCTTGGTGAAGTTTGGAATTCTTCCTGCCAGGTTTTCTTCCTCAGCAGAGTCTATTAATGGGAGGATTATAATACGTAGTCCAAGTTTCTTCTTGGTATAGATGGACCCTGTTTGTTCCTGCCATACAAGATTGGTAGGATCTTTGTATGATTGTGCAGCCACATCTTCTTCGAGTTTGGCTTTACTTCGTGTGGTGACGAGGATATTATTTTTGATGGGATCGACTGGGGTAGTCATTGTTATACGGCTGAGAGCATCAGCATTTGCATTTTGCTTTCCTTTTCTATGGACGATTGTGTACTCATACTCTTCGAGTAGAATTCTCCATCGCATAAGTCTGGATGTAGGATCCTTTCGTCCTATAAGCCACTGTAGAGAGCTATGGTCAGTTACTATTGTGAACTTTCGTCCGTAGACATATGGTCGGAACTGTACTAATGCAAAAACGATTGCTAGTAATTCCTTTTCAGACGTTGTATACCGTGTTTCGGCGTCGTTTAGTGTTCGGCTAGTGAAAGCAATAGGTTTATCTTGTCCTATTGTACCTTGAGATAGGACTGCTCCTAACGCAACATTGCTAGCATCCGTAGTTATTATAAACTCCCGGTTAAAGTCTGGATAAGCCAGTATTGGTGGGGTAATAACCTTTCGTTTTAAAGCTGTGAATGCCTCATCACAAAAGGCATCCCAATGAAATGGAACATTCTTCCTGAGTAATTTGCTTAAAGGTTTTGCCAGTTCGGCGAAATTAGGGATACATTTTCTATAGTAGCCTACAAAACCGAGAAAAGATTTTACATCTTTTTGTTTCTTGGGCGTTGGAAACGTTTTCACCGCTTTAGTTTTTTCTGGATCTGGTTTTATACCTTCCTTTGAAATAACATGCCCCAAGTAGGTGAGCTCCTTCCTTATGAAGTGACACTTTTCTGGTTGTATTTTCAGATTGTGCCTTTGTAATCGCTCGAAAACTCTGGTAAGTCGGGAATTGTGATCGTTCAGATCGTATCCGTAAATTACAATATCATCTACATAGACGAAACATTCTATTCCTTGGAGACCCATGAGTACATTATTCATAAGCCTCTGGAATGTGGCGGGTGCGTTTTTAAGTCCGAAGGGCATTCGATTATATTCGTAATGTCCGAAGGGTGTGCTAAACGCTGTTTTTGCCTTGTCTCTATTGTCCATGCGTATTTGGTGGAAACCATTTGCTAGATCTAAAGTGCTAAAATATTTAGCTTTTCCTAGCTGGTCCAAAATATCTGTAATATTGGGCAATGGATATGCATCTCCGACTGTTATTTTATTTAAGGCTCTAAAGTCGACAACCACTCTCCACCGTTTTGTCCCATCAGGTCCTGCCTTCTTGGGTACTAGTAAGAGAGGGGAATTCCAAGGACTGAAACTTGGTTGTACCACGCCATCCTGAAGCATTTCATTCACTTGTTTGTGGATTTCTTGCTTCGAGCTATCTGGGAGGCGATATGGTCTTATGTAAAGTGGGGGCTTTCCTTCTTCAGTGATGATCTGATGCTCTATGGCGTCAGTGTGTGTGAGATGGTCGCCCTCTAAGTAAAAGAGATCGTTAAATCTGCGGCAGATGTCTAGGATAGATATCCTTTCCTCCTGGTTACAATGACGCAACTCTAGGAGTGATTCTAGCCGTTCAAGCCTATTTTTTAGAAAGTTCTTAGTTTCATCCGCCTGTAACACATTGTAGTCATCCAGATCTTCCCATTCGACTTCTATGTCGTTGGTGCTTACTTCTTGATCGGTGTCTAATGTGTTCATTAATAATACCTTTATTTTGTTGTCCTGTGGTGTTGTCAAACTATTACCCAGATATATCCCTGGCATGATCTCGGATTTTGTTATTATCAGTTCTTGACTAAGTTTTCCTTTAAATGGAATCTCCATTATTTGTTGAGATCGTGGATGCAACTTTATGAAATCGATTTTGGCATTTCGTTTTAAATTTTCTGGGGATATTAGAGTTTCAGGTTCATGTTTTCCTGAACTTAGTTTTTCAGCAGTTTCCTTAACTTTTTCGTTACCACAAACTTTATTTAAATGGGGAGAGGAAGATTCAAGGGTGGTTGGTTTCGTTGTGTTTGTCACAGCATCAGATCCGGCCCGTAGACAAACGGATTCGGATGTTGACTCACGAACGGTGTTATCCAATTTTTCAAGAATGCCTGTATTATCCGTGGAAGACACCTCGTAAGGCGTGGCATTCTGAATATTTTCCTTGACCTCATTATTGTTTCCTAAAAACTGCTCGAGTTCTACCGTGGTTCTCTTCTTTACAGCGAATTTAAGGAATCCCTTTTCAAAGTTAATGTGGCACTGGTGCTTCGTGAGGAAATCGCTTCCCAGTATGCCATCGTGTTGGAAGTCTACATTGCTTCCCACTACAAATAGATTATGCTTAAAGGGTATGGAGTGCCTATTAGTTCTGAATTCGAACTCCCCCAATACCTTTCCGCATGTGCTGACCGTTTTTCCAGCAATGGTGGATATAGTCACTGGGTCTGAATTGTCTACAGATTGTTCAATATAAGGATTATCTAATTTGATCAGGCTGATGTCGGCGCCTGTATCGATAAGGAAAGTCGAGTATTGTTTATCCGATGGATTAAATTTTACACGTATTACTGGCTCCTTAAATTCAGGGCAGAAAAATACACGCATTTGAAAATTTACATCGGGATGGGGTGTATATCGGCGATTGTCTGAACTCGAGAAGGATTGCCGTTGCTCGCTGCCCGAGTGAGTTCGTTTCCCTGTTGTTGATTGGATACCCTGTTAATATTTTGATTTTGTCGGGTATTTCGATTTTCAATGCGGGACGAGTTTGTTATTGTCCTATTTTGAGATTGATTGGGCTGAGTTCTGAAAGGATTTCTACTCGTTGAAGGTTGGTCCTGGTTTCGCATATGAGCTAACCTGGTTCTGCACTCTGCCTGAGTGTGATTATACTTTCGACAGTATGTGCATTGGAGATGTTCAACCTCAGTCTTAATGCGTTGGGGGACGAAATTTGGAAAATTTGTGTTGCGATAACAAGTCGCAGAAGTATGTCCCCTCTTGTTGCATGTTTGACAAACAATTGGCTGGTTATTTCTCCTAAAATTGTTAGTGGAAGTTTGCATTGAGTTATCGCTGTTCAATCTTTGAGATTGTTCCAAAGCGTAGCTAATGGCCGCTTTGAGAGTTGAAGCCCTATGCGCTTTTACTAAGATTTTGAGGCTGGAATTTCGTATCCCATCCTCAAACGTATTTAAAGCGAGTCTTTGATTTTCAGCCAGAAGATAAGTTCTGACTGCAGGATCAGATGAACTAGCGTATGTGGCACTGTCCAATTCATGCAGATGGTGTGTGAGTCTAGTTGAAAATTCTTTCACACCCTCCTTGCTATCCTGTTTTGTTGCCACTAAGTTATTTTGGACAGCAGACCTAGAGATGAGAGGTTTAAATTCTCCCTCTAATTCTGAAACAAGATCTTCCCAAGTAGAAATAATTTTATGTCTGATAGAATCACGCGCCGGTCCCTGCAATCTGGTTTTGACCAACCTTAGAATAAAGGATTTCTGATTGTCATCTTGTGCTTGTGAGAACAAAATGTCTCCACAAGAGACGAAACCCTCTAATTCGTCAGGATTACTGTTAAATATCGGCACGAATCCCAATACGTCGTTTAATCCTATAGGAAAGTTCATTCTAGAACTCTGTTCGTGTATTTCCGTACGTAACGTTTCCGACGTTTCGTCCTCGCGATTTTGTATGAGCTCGGGCTCAGGTCTCTGCGAACGCGTACCCGGTTTATTTTTGTCGCTCACGACGTATTTGTGAAACAGACCTTCCCAAATGATGGTGAAAAGGGGTAGAGAACCAAGAGATGAGATCTTCATTATTGTTGGGTAAGATGGCCAAGAGAAAAGACAAGACCAACGACAAGAGAAGTGTCTTCAAACTCAGTTAGTTTTGATCCTATTAGAAAGCCTTTGTTCTACTTAAGGTGAGAGAATCCACCCTTTCGCCCTATGGAAAAAGTGTCTAAACCTAAAATGGATTTTCGAAGAGCCACAGATGAGTCAAAGGAAAAGATTCAACCCAAAGAAAATTTTCCAAACTAGACGCTAAGGACAAGGACCAAGAATTTAAATTTTGTTCGTTATTGTTTTAGCTTGTCACGTAAGAAAAATCTTCCCAAAAGAAAATGTATGTATACATGTTTATGTGTATAATTAATTAAAATATATATCAAAAAATAAATAATAAAACCAAATTTGTAGTTAATTTTTGTGTGGGGGGTTTTTTATTTTGTCCGCTTTTGAAGAATAAAATTGTTGATATTTTTGAAAAATAAATGTGTATATGTATATGTTTATAAAAATTAAAAATGGTTTTATAAGTTTATTAAAAATGTTTTCTGTAAGTTGAAATAGTTTTGGAAAATATATGCATATTGTCTATGTGTAAAAATTTGATAAAATGATCGAATAAATTTATTTGTAACAAGATATATTGAAATTTTGCCTAGAAAAAAATGTCTATAGTTCACTTGATTGATTTTGTATATACTATACTTTTATCCCATTATGGCACTTGTGTGGATATTTGTATTTTTGTGATGTATATTCTCATTAGAAGAGAAGGAGAAAAAAAAATATATAAAATCAAATTTCATTTAAATCCACAAATCAAAATTTAGGGGGTTTTCTTGATCCCCATGTGAAAAGAAAATTTTTATTTCAAATTACGGAAAAGTATTTAAAAAGAAAGAAAAATAACAAAATTTAACTTGTTCTTGGCATCCCCTTTCAATTTACAAATTTTCAAAATTAAAAGGAATTTATTTTGGGGAGACAATCACTATTACCGGAATCGTATGATTTAATTTTTTTTCACTTTTCACTTTACTATAATAAAATTTCGTACCTGTGATTTCTAGCTGCAGGTTTGTTGGGTGTCCTGTTGTTTGTCGTCAGTAGCTGCTTGGTCCTGGTGTTGCCGCTGCATCAGGAATCCCGGTCTATCCTTGGCTGCTCGTTGTTATTTTTCACACTGTTACCTCTCCTCGGTGTATGCCCCAGAGGAACGCTTTTACCACTTTAGAAAATTTAAAATTTACTATTTTTTAACTATTGCCGGTGTTTAGCCCCGGGCACGCTGTTTTTATCGGAATTAATTATTATTTTCCACTGAACGCTTTTTTGTATTGGAAGGGGATGTTGGGAATCAGTCCGATTCACTGCTCTCACCAAAATTTTGCTTGTTGTGATACTCCTTCTCTTGTTGGTAGGGGATTATGGCAATCCACGAGTCTTCTTCTTCTGTGGTAGATTGTTCAATCCCACCGCTGCCACCAAAATTTTTTGTTATGCTCTCGGTTTCAGGAAGCGTGTTTTCTTAATCCTTAAAAGGACTAAGAGATCTCTTATTAAAGTTCCCGAAAACCTGTCGCACAACAGGGTTCGTTGCCGTGCTTCCTTTGAGTCCAAAGGGAAGAGCAACGTCCTTAGATATGGGTCGAATGTCCTTCAGGTTTTGATATGATTTTGGGTTTTAGGGTAATATTGCTGGGATTTTGGATTAGGAATGGGAGAAAAAGATGGTAGGGCTTTTTGGAGCACTACAATTCGATGCTTGGGTGCATATTATTTTAGGGTATGATAATCCCAGAGATGTTGCCGTCAGGCGAAAGTATTTACTTGGTGTTTACTTTGTGTAAACGAAAGCCGTTTCGATAGCCAGCGTGAGAATCGTGGCTACTCGTTGCTTGGGTACATATTCTTGGTCATGATCGATGCTGGTGATCGTTCCTAGATACGGCAACGGATCGTAA
The DNA here is from genome assembly GCA_963931805.1 of Microdon myrmicae. NCBI lineage: Eukaryota > Metazoa > Arthropoda > Insecta > Diptera > Syrphidae > Microdon > Microdon myrmicae. Next base: position 196,737,121 of record OZ007496.1, read on the forward strand.
AATCGGTCATGCTGATAAGCAAACAAATATGCGCACTTGAAGGCCAATGTTTAACTTGATCTTATCTTCTTTTGGAAAAATAGATCATAGGATGTGCCGTTGGAAATCTGGCTTGCAGATGTGCAAGCCAGCAAGCAGCCTGGCATGTCTTCTTGTACAATGGAGGGGTGGAAAGATAACACACGGAAAGGTTGGCGTGTGTTGGTGAACATGTACCCTCCATTGTTCGGTCGAGGAAGCTCGGTTGATGCTGGTTTGATGTCATGGCAAGATGATAATCTTGTCATGAATTTATGTTTCCAGGTATGACCGCTCGAAAGGGGCTTGGAACAGCTTTTAAAAAGGTAAACTGCCTATGGGGTATTTATGTCGGTTATCCGTGGGCATAACCGAATTGTTTCCAGCAAACGGGTTGCCGATTAATGCCATGGCAAGATTGTGTAACATTGACGGAAATTCAACTCTCAGGTAAGCTGTATTTGCTGATTATGGTGGGATTCGAGCGTTGCGTGGGTCTTCGGGCCCTGAAAAGCCCCACAGTATCATAATGTAACTGTACAAAGGTTGGTAGAGATTAATAATAAAGATATTTGGGGTTTAAAATACAGGGGTTATTGTGTACAGAGATTTGTTTGGGGTTTGAATTACAGTAATACATACATATGTATAATACATTATGTGGGAGGTGTTAACTCACGCGAAGAGTACATAGCCTGTCGTTTATTGCATTAAAGCCGATATGGGCAGGCTTCAGTTTTTGGCTGACTAGAAAGCAATCCGTGACTCTGGCGTTACAACAAGAGGGACTATTGTCACCAAGTTCAGCCAGATACCTACCTACGCAGATCACATCGCCATCATCGGTAGATCCGATCCGACAGTACAAGACTTCTTCACCCAGATTGAGCAGGCGGCACAAAAACTGAGACTGCACATTAATGAGGGGAAAACTAAGTACATGGTGGCAACTTCTGCGAAGGGAAGACCTATCGTTGGTTGAACTATCAGGGTAGCCGAGCACTAATTTGAAGTAGTGCAATCCTTTAACTACATTGGGTCAATAGTATCAGCCGATAAAGTTTACTATGCTATATCAAGGCTCTCTTTAAATCCCGAAATTTATCCAGAACATCCAAGCTACTACTGTACAAGACCATGGTCTCACCAGTACTGATGTTTGGGTCCGAGACCTGGATGCAAATACCGGCAAATACCATAGACAACTTTCCTGATGCATAAATCCTCGGCAAGATTACATAATCTTGCCATTGCATCGCCTTCAATCAATGACCTGAAATGCAATTCGGTTGTTCCCTTGGATAACCGATATAAACACCCGAACATGGCTGAGAAGCATTTTCCCTAAAACATATTCGTGTCCCCTTATCGGCACCCATGTCCATTGCCAACCATTAGGAAAACTTCCAGGGTGCCCTTATCGACATTCATGTCAATCATGCTCACAGCAATCTTTCTTTCCAATTATCTCGGATGGGCTGCATAGGCAATCCTAATGTATTTGCATTTGTCTGTTCAAACAAAGCCGCATCTTAGCGCTTACCCATTTATATCCCATTTCGGTATACACAATATACCCTCTATCGTTTATGATAGAAACGTTTTCAATCTATGTTTGAACAGCTGCAGGTTTTTCGTTCTATCCTTTCTTCAATGTGCGTTCATTTGTCCTTCCTTCAAAGAGGAAGACATTCATTTCCAGTTGCAACGATATCTCTAAAGAACCTTCCAGTGGGACGTGGATCGGTTTTCATTGGTCACAAATTTCCGAAGGATTGTTTCTCCGGCGATGGTGTGCGTTGAAACCCATCGCAGGCATAGAGGCTGGGTCAATTGCATTGAGCTACTGAGAGTCAGATTTCATCATCCAGAGGGTCCGCACGAGTCGTAGAGTTGGTCGAGACTTAAATCGTTGTCCCAGTAATTAACATTAGTATTTTTAAATGTGAAAAGCATAAGACTTAAATCGTTGTTCCAGTAAGAAATATTAGTTTTTTTAAACGTGACAAGCTCAAAACTTAAATCGTTGCTTCTGTAATAAACATTAGTTCTTTTAAAACTGAAAAGCACAAATTTAAATCGTTTTTCAGTAATACATATTAGTATTATTAAACGTGAAGTTGTACAGTTCAGAATAACCTTTGTGTTAATAAAGTTACAAGCAACAACTATAGCTTTTTATTTATTCCATCCTTCGTGGTAGAACTATTCAACATCGTCGATCGTTGGGTGTTTTTAGTAAACCTGTGCCGTACGCCGGCACCCCAATTTATTTAACAACCCACAAGCCTGCCCGGTAAGTCCTTTATGGCAGGATGTATGGAAAAAGACAACGCGGCAGACCTTGTTTGCGATGGAGGGTTGGCGTAGACCAGGACGGCCAGAGTCTGGGCGTGACAAACTGGATGACATCGGCTCGAAATCGGTACCGGTGAAGAGATTTGTTACATAAGGCCAAGACCGGATCCCGGTTGTAGTGCCGATGATGATGATGGATGATATTGTAGATGGATGTATGGGGGGACAAGATAATATGGGCGGAAAATGGTAGGGCTTCGTGGAGCACGACAACGCGATGGACAGCTCGTTTTTGTTTCTGCGACAAATGACTATCGACGTGATATACACGTCACTGTCGGCTTTGAAACAGAAGCATCTCGACGTGTGTGGCACGTCTTTACAGTGCAAGTGGTTCATAAATAATGCCGGAAAATTGTGGAGTTTCTCTCGCCTGCCATCGCTTCCCTAGAGCCACTGGCAAGCACATACTCTTCGACGGTGGTATTTCCAATGATTGCATTAGATTCAATATGAATTCGTGGCCATAAAACAAATCTATTGGAAATAGTATTGTAGCTTGGTGGTGTTTTCTTTACCTTTCCATTTCTGAGTTTTATACACTTTCTTTATTCATCCTCATTATTTTTTTTTCTTGCGTTTTTGCCTTCTCGTAATTCCCTCTCTTAGAGGAAAGTTCTCATCTGAGAACCTCAAAAAAAGGTAATTTTGTCGAACTTTTTTCTCGTAGAAGGAAATAAATAAATAACTCAAATCTTTTGTCACTTGTTTAATATGTTCTAAAGTACTAAAAAAAAATGTTTATTAAAAAATATAGTGACAATAATTGTTGACACACCTTGTAATGTGACCGTATCAAAAAAACGAACTCTAGCATCTGCAAAAATTATCAAAAATCAATAATCGAAGAATTTTCATAAACTATATGAGTGTAGTGGGAGCTCCTACCAGAATCCTCCATGAAAATCGAAAATTAACAAAATTGCGGACATGCAAGCTCAAGGTACCGATTTTCGCATTTTTTTTTTTGCAGTTTAACGTTGAATAGAAATAAAATTTATGAAAAAAAATCATATCGATTTATATTCAGAGTCCAATAAATTTAATTTACTTTTTAAAAAAAGGCGACCCATCGAGTAGTTTTTTAGATAGCGTGGAGATCAATCTGAAAAACATGGTTTAGAAAAAAAACGCGTTTAAAGTTTGAAAATGCGATACGAGGGTGGGGTGAAAAGTTTCCGGCCTGACCTACAGATGGCACCAGCAGGTCTAATTACTTATATCAGGATCTATAGTGCTATGTCTCATTAGCTTGTATATACATTTTCAGGTCGATTGCTTTGTTAATATACAGTTGAGAGCCTACTGAACAAGACGCCTCCAAGTGAAAAATAAACGAGCTCGTTATGCTGTAACTTTTTTATCAAATTGTTTTCGGTTTTCGATTTTGGGGACCTATTTTATTCACTATAAACTATCAAAGAATGAAAAGATAAACAAAGCGTTTTTTTTATACTTCTTGATGAGAAACTCCCCTTAATCTTATTATTCTACCTAAGGTTGAACAAAACCCCAAAAAATGTATATAATGAATGCGTTCTAAAACAAAACGCCTTCTAAATAAAAATAAGATCAAACCCAATTTCGAGAACTATATTGAACATATATGAAAGTCCTTCTCCAGAATGTGACGACGTCAAATCACCTCGAACCAAATGTTGAAATCGGCGCAACTCATTAATATTGTATTACGCTATGCATTTAGTAGCTTTTTACATGAGGAAAGAATTAATTCTCTAATTCGCATAAGGCACAAAGTTTGTTGCACTTTAATCGCCAAAGTCTACCCTAGCATCTTCATCTGAAACCCTCGTCTTGTGTGGCATCCACAGTCCCTCCAGCGAAGACTGTGCATCTAGTTTGTTTATATTTCGAGAAAACCCGCACAAGCGGCATTAGGCGGCTCCTAAACACTTGTGCCATCACCTACTTCATTCGATTCTAGTGAAACGACATAATGTCAATGATGTTGACACCCGTATGTGTCATTAAAATCTGTCGCCTTACAGTATTGTTCTCAATTACACAGCTCAAACAAAAGATTACCCGGCTCGTGCAGGACCTACCGCTGCTCAGGGTCATCTACCGCCTAAATAGATGGCGGTCAGCTTTCCTTGTCCCAAACTCTTCAATGTCCCACAGACCCCAAGCAACGCAGAAAAGCGCAATCCCAACTGGTTGCTTTTATTGTTCCCATCTCCAAATCAGAAGGAGTCGTGTGTAAACAAAACATTTTTGTCATCGTTGAAATCGGAGGCCGTCGTCGTCATCATCCCCACAGTGGTCAAAATGGATATAAGATCGGTATAGTCATTGGGAAGTAGCCGGTGAAGTGCGACTTTTGCAAAGTCAACTTGCGACAAGCAACATTTGTTGCCTTTGCAGTTAATCGTTGGCCAGCTGTCAGCTTACTGGTGTTAAGTTCTTAATGGGCGTTAACGGAATCATTGGAGATATCGTTGGCGACGAGCAGGGGCTTAATTGGGACACAGATTTAATTGTCTTTGCTGCGATCAAATATGTAATTGGATGATGACCCATGGGGCAGTCTTCGTTAACCCACATACTGTATGTCTTTCGACTTCACAGAACGCCGTTTCTTATTAGGATTGTTTCGTCTTTCAGTTGACTGAATCCAATCAAATAATTAGGTTCAATGGAAAGGCGAGCTACAGACCGAAGCCAACAATTTTATTGTATCTAATGAAATTGTAAACTGACCGGACGGTAATAGAAGTACGGAACAACAAAACATAAAAGACCTTAAAAGGGTCGTAATGTTTGTAAGTACTTTGTTGTGTACCTAGTTCGAGACAAATATGATTCATAGAGGCAATGTAGTTTTGGATATTAAGTAAGGAGGCATTCGATATTGATGGTTTCGAAATATGTTTCACAAGGTTTTCTTATGAGGTGCATTTTAGTCCGGTCATATTTACCAAACTTTTAATGTTCTAGATTGCATGGGAGTAGACGTTCTCCAAGTCACTCATATGCACACCCAATATTTCCTCATTTTCTGGGGCAATAACTCCGAGCTTAGTGAGGAGTTCCATATCAGCGATCGGGGTAATATGGCGGACATTTGTGAGTGTTTCTCGATACCCTTCATCAGTATCATACAGTATTACCGGCGAAGAAATGGCCTCCTATTATTCTCATAAGAAGACGTGGTCACCCGATCTGTACAACTTAATTAAAACTTAGCTCGAAAATATTAGAAGCGTTCTCAACATCCAGTGTACTCACTTTACAGTACTCTTGGGCTCCCCAAAAACTTTTTTTCTACATTTTATGTACATTTTATGTACATTTTACTACTTCATTATTTCTCTTAGTTTTTGAACATATCTTCTCGGCACAAAATGTTTAAATTCTAGTTCATTTAAATTAAATCTTATCTTAATGGCGAACACTCTAAATAAAACATAAGGTGACTAATGTCATAAGTGATTGCTTTGCAGCCTTATTCCTTTTCTGCCTAATAACATATTTATTAATTATTTATTAGTTATTTATGTAGCCACACGTAAATAATCGCCAGAATAGATAAGGTGAAAAGGCCTATAGCGTTAAGCAAGGATAGTGAAGAAGGTGAATTGAACACACGATGAAACGGTTGAAAAGCGAAGCAGTGAAGCATCAGACTACTGACCGTGTTTAGAATTTGATTTCCAAACTCGACTATATTCCACTGGTATGAATTATTTTTATTTTATCGCTTGGTATACGGTTCTGATGTATTTTTCTTATTCGATTTTTTTTTCGTTCGGTGTTCTTCACTATTTTTGCTTGTGAATTGTGTGTATCTGTTAGAATCGCTACAGGCCCTTCGACTCCTCACATAATGGCGCATACAAAGTTCTCAGGCAAAGTGGCGCTCAAGTGTTTTAGGTAGATATCGGCAGGAAACCGTCCACTTCGAATGTCAAAATATTGAAGCCTTGTTACCTCAAGGTAGAGCCGGAGAGGCGCCACTCACAGAAAACAGCCGTTAAAGCTTACCGCCATCCCCATCAACACAAATGACAGCAGGCACCGACCAATCACCAAGTTACTGCGCAGCGACTTCAGCCAAGGCATCGGCGTCCTTCACGGACCAACCACAACTTAAAAAGCACACTACGTTCACTCTCAGAGCCCTGGAATCGCTGTCACTGAGGGAAGCTCCTACAATTTAGATGAGCAACACCAAGTGGAATACAAGGGTGTGCGTTTCGCACACTCCCACCAAAAACCGATCTCTATGAACTGGCAATAAAAGATTAACACACTAATCTATGCGTAAGTGTATCAATGGAAACATCTTCTGAACCACCATGGTGGGATACTCGGTTCAGTAAAGGGGGCATTGTGGGGAGGAAGTATGTATGGGTACTCCGTTCACTTCCTCCTCCAACATCCTATATCCTCTCCAATAAGGAAATCGTTTTTACCTACCACCAGAGACGCGTAAAGTCTCTCTTGGTGGTATAGGAAACCAGATCTTGTAATCAAGGTCATGGTGGTATGTGTGCGATCGTTCAGATCTGTGTGGTTTACACCTGCTCGAGGGCAATGGGTAAACGAAGCAGACAGGCGGTAAAGAGAAAAGGATCGAAAAGATCGTCGTCTATGGAGTGCATCGCGTCTAAATAAATAGACGACGATACAGCGAAGAAATGTGGTAAAAGAAAAGATGAGACGAGGGCATTATAAAAGTCTTACATGAATGATGCCCTTGTGTAAATATACGAATAGACATTGGGAAAGGTGCTAATGGGTTGGTAGACGAAACAAATCCCTTGCTAGCATTTGTATATGCAGGTAAATCCGTTCGCGGGAAACGGATTCTATATTTGCATTGTTTATGCTTTGAATTCAATTGATGCCAAGATACGCGGAATGCGTATTTGCTTTGGTTTGCACATAGTGCGAGTCAGAGAATTTTATTGCTGGGAAAAAAAGGTTACCGGCCAATGTGTACGCAAAGAAATTTATCGTGCACATGGGGAAGTTGGAAAATAGACGTCGCAATATTTATGATCCCTGGTGAAGGTTACATGATATGTGTTGGCGATGCGATCAGCGTCGCCGCACAAACACTCAACATCGGCGCACAAGCACTCAGCATAGACACACAAGCACTGGGCACCAGCGCACGAGCACTCGACATCGGCGCACAAGCACTCAAGAGGAAGGAGCATAGCAGGCAGCTGTATACCAGTCGCGATAAATCACTCAACAGGCAACGAGTGATTTATCGAAACCAAGCGAACGAGGAGACAGCCACAGGAAATAAAAGGCGAGCGCAGCGGCGAAACAGTGGGACATCTTGCTAGTAATTGGTAGAGTGAATATATACTCCGTATACCACTCGCATAAAACCAATAATGGCCCCATTAAACCCGAAGATATCGGCAAACTAATAGGGACCTCGGGGCAAACACCCTTCATCATAGGCGGCGATTTTAACTCCAGACATCCCCACTGGAACAACTCTGTCTCTTGCCCAAATGGCACAAAACTGTACCAATGGTACACCGCAAACATGTATGCCCTCAACTTCGAAATAGTCGCACCTACGGTTGGTACTCGAGGTAACTCAATTCTGGACATATTTATTGTGTCCAAATACTTACTTCCACAAATCACTCCTCCTCAAGTTTCAGCGGGTGTATCTGACCACAATGCTGTGGCCACATTCATTCGCGGCTATCGAGCATCCCGGGCTCATATCAGATACATACCCGATTATGGGCGGACAAATTGGGACAACTTCAATATTACATTGAACGATAAACTCCACCATTTCTCTCTTCCCACTGACAGAAACCTAACGATGGTTGAGATAAACAACGTTGCAAAACGACTTCACGAGATTCTAGTTGAAACTTCGGAGACTCTTGTCCCGAAGTATAAACTTGAAAAGACCTATCAGATTCCCCATGACGACATCACTCTTCGTCTCATCCGGGAGCGTAAAAAGCTCTGCAGAATAGATATCGTCACCGCTTTACGCAAAGGGAGAAATTATTGCGATCCATCATTCACAATATTGGTACACTGATAAAACAGAGAATCCAAAACAATCGTACCCGACAATTGGAAGACAAACTGAAGGGTATTCAGATGGACCAGAACGTTTATAAAAATGTTAAAAAGATATGTGGCCCTTCCCGCATCACTGGGCTAATTATGCACAATGGTGTTGTTGTCAATAACGACACCAATAAAGCAAATATCATCGGAGAGACCTTCGAAAACAATCACAAACTCACTCTCCAAGATGGCGACCCGGAAACGAATGCAATCGTTAGTTCAGATGTCCACAGTAAGTTGGACGACTTCAACGAGCCAATTGTTGTCTTTAACCCAACTAACAGTGCATACTTCGATGACACACGTGGTAATGGTCACGGTTTCATCACGCCAAATACCCTACAGAGTCTGGTTAAATCTCGACACCCTAAGAAGTCACCTGGTATCGACAACATGTCATACCACTCGTTGCGAAGGCTTTCTGCCTTATTCTTTATAAAGCTCTCCATTCTGTTCAACCATGCTTACAACATGGGTTACTTTCCCCAAGCTTGGAGGCACGCTATTATTTGTCCAATAGCAAAAGTTGGGAAACCAACGTATCACCCCTCAAGCTTTCGCCCTATCTCGCTTCTCACTTGCATCAGCAAAATATATGAAAAATTTTGTCAGTACCAGGCGCCTAATACCTGATTTCCAATTCGGATTTCGAAGAGCGCACAGCACCACTATGGCTCTCAATTTATTTCAAAACCACGTCTGTGTGCGGCTCTTTAATAAGGAACCCACCGTTGCGGTAAGCCTAGACATTGAAAAAGCTTTTGATACGACTTGGATCGAAGGTCTCGCTTTTAAACTACTGAATACTGGCCTCAGTAGAACGCTATGTAGCATCATCTACCAGTTCGTTCGAAACAGAACCTTCCAAGTTAGAATGAATGGAAAGCTTTCCCGAACTTTTCACGCCGCTACAGGCGTACCACAGGGCTCCATTCTAGGCCCCATCTTATTCAATATTTACACCTCCGATATTCCCCGCCCTGTGGACGGGAGAGTAAACCAAATATGCTATGCGGATGACGTCCTGGTGTACACGTCAACCAAAGGCCCTAACCTCGCAACAAATCGACTCAACCGTCACTTGGACGAACTGTATCAGTATTACAGTCGATGGAAAATCCGACTTAATCCATCCAAAGCAGTAGCCATAATTCTGAGTAGTAAACACTCCCAACCTGCTTCTCGATATTCACAGAATATTCGAATAAAAATGGGAGATACTACGATTAGACCACAGGACAAGATGAAATATCTCGGGGTTACTTATACCCCAAAAATGAATTTCATCAAACATGTGACCCACATTCTCCAAAGGGGCCTCGGTCGGTCTAAGCAACTGCACAACATCCTGAAGTGGAGGAACAAAGTTGACACCAAAGTTAAGCTCTGCTATAAGCAGCTAATCCGATCTGGAATATCGTACGCCTTTCCCATATGGTCCTGCATATCTTCGGCTCAAATGGAAAGACTTCGGATTTTCGAAAGGAAACTCCTCAGAAGATGCACCAATCATTCTAGAAGGCCTGACGGTCGTCATTAGCCCAACTCTCACCTATACCAAGGCGTCTCCATTACCCCTATCGACGAGTACTTGCTTCAATTAGCATATAAGTACCTCGAAAACATTCAGAACAGCGAGAACCTACTTGTACGGGACTCTTGCGTTCTTGACCCTTCTCTCTCTCTCGATCTCTTCGGATCAAACCCCCACAATTTCTTCTTCAGTACAAAACTGAAGAAAGCACCCTTCCCAACAACATTCCAGTCTATAATAGAGGATTCCTGGACCCATCCCATAGGGTCTACTATTAACAAACCAAACACACGAACGCACAGTACAAGACGGCACAAACACAAACATACACACCGACCAAAGAGCAGATTATCAGACGCCAAAGACGTGATCTGCGTTTACTACCGCACCCAAGACCCACCGGTCTTGTATGATTTCTTTCCCACCATCCCTCTATAAAAGTAGTTAGAGAATACTTGGACTAACACTGTCCACACTATCCTTGGATACCCCCCCTTTTTTCTTCTCTTTTCAGATGCCGCGAGACCGAGCCCAACATCCTCACGGATGTGGGTGATTCTGGTTATCGCAAGATGACCAGAAGTCAGAGACAAGATGAAGGACACATATGTCCTGTATCGCTAAATTCGGCCTTCTCGCCACAATTTTTTTTTTTTTTTGAAACAGTGGGAGTCGTCGAAAGAGCTCCCAAGGAAACAGTATTGATAAAGACTAGCGAATAAAGAGATGAGACAATAACAAGATAATTATTCGTAGAATTCAGCAAATAAAGAATTAGGTAAAGTCTCGTTCTAATCGTATTGGCGCGTTTTATATTGTCATCGTGTTGTTTTCTGGCTTTGTCTTCTTTCGTTGGTCGTTTCCACTTTTGGTAGATTTGTACTGGGCAAGACTCAAACGCCCGCCAATCCAGAGAAGAGTCCGGCTCTAGAGGTACAATCCTTGGAATTGACAAAAGCATCGTTGGCCAGCCAGTGCCGGGGAAAAATACAGTCCACTCGAAGAGAGACTGAGGCTGCGCTAGAGAAGCGCCGTTTGTTGGTTTCGGTTTCTTTTCATTTCAGCAACAATATGTGAACCCAGGTTTTTGTGTTCAGGGATATGCTGTTTGGAACAGAATTCTTAAGAGGAATTTTGAATTCAAATAAATGACTGCAGGTAAGAATTCTATTACATGTACTTTTAGGTTAAATGAATTGGATATATTTGATTCGTGAAACATTTAAGATACTAATACGATTGCATTAGAGAAAATAGGAGGTTGCTATGGCGGTTTTTCAGGAAAGAGCGCCGTGGGGTTTGGCGGCACCGCCACAGCATACTTCCCACGTTTTTTTTAATTTGCACTTATTTTACAAAACAAACAAAAAATGATTACACTTTTCACTTAAGACTGAAAGCTATCCTATTCACATTTGTTTTTTCTTAATTAACTTGCTGGCTCTTCACAAGCACTCTAAATTGTACAATGTTGTTGTGTACGCCTACCCAGCTACCTCATGATGTTAGGTCGTAAAATCAAAACTGTCTGGTGATGCAAGTGCTGAGTAAACACTATTTTCCAGAAGCGAAAGCCAAAGCATCATTGCCAGATATTGGCTATCTGCGAAAATCTCAGGTGACAAAAACGTAATTAAAAACCCGCAAATGATCCCAAATAATAATAAGAAGCCTCGAGTGGAGTGTGTCAAAAATCTATACACATAGCGATCGCTTCGCAATCGCATTTCAAACAATGAGGAGTTGTGGGGGTTCTTTATACTACATGGAGAACCAACCCACTATTTCAGCCCTATTTCCACCGCTAACAGCGTGTCACCTTAACTCCAATTCCCCCTACAAGCTATTCCACCTGAAAGCCATGTTTTCCAAAAGGACGCATAGGTCAATTCATTATCCTATCCAATTAATGCACAATTGAATTCAGCTCTCTTTTGCCATACGGCAACTCCATTTCGCTAACCCCATGACATTTCCACCGGAAATCGCATTTCATGTCGGTTAGCAACGGCATAGTCTCACCAAACGACGCGGTTGCATAATCGTGCAACTGCTGTTATTGAAGTATTTAATTTAGTTCCCACGGTCAGCATTCCCTAGCAGATGTAGCGCCTCTTTGACTTCCCCCAGACACTCTATTCCCTGGGAATCAATGATCTCGTTTGTCAGGTGAATAGCACAAACCATTTTCCTCTCCATCACATTTTCATCTTCGCATAGTTTAATGCACTCTGAGATCACCACAGTCACCGAACTAGGTCACTCGGTCAGCATCAGAGTCTGCATTGGTACACACACAAAAAAAGCTAGATCAACCCTGGGTTATTGTGCTCTCCTTTTGATTTTTTCATTCTTCCTATGCCTAGCGACGGTCCAACGAATATATAAGTGCTTATTCGCCTCAATAGGCTGGGAAGTTTAATGAAGCACCAGAGAGCACGACGATGATTGGCTAATCACTGTGCAAATCTGAAAAGACAACTTTCATTCCTAATTGGTAATCAATCCTCAAACGGAGCACACGTCTCCAGAGTCGATAACCATCCTCCGAAGTGTGCGCACACAGAACGTAGAGAGCAGAGTTCGTTGAGAGTCACTGGTGCTATATCACCACGTTAGTATAAAATTTGATGTGCAATAATACGCGGTAATAGATAGAACATTTACTGGGCAATACTTCGCGGTAAAAGAATGAACATTTGCTGTGCAATAATTCGTTAACAAAAAACTTGGATCCTCATTGTAAACGGGCACCAGCTCGATCACCAACATAAAAAGGATAATAAAAAAAAGGAAATATTTTCAAGAACAGTAACTCCCCGTGTTTTAATTTCTCTTGTTTTCTCTGGTGCGATCGGTGTATTGTTCTATCCACGGTGGGTGTTAAGTGAACCAGTGTCGTACGTCGGGATCCATACTTCTACTCCCACAGAGTCACAGTCAGAATCACAGAAATACAAATGCGCTGCATGGGCCAGGAAGGACCACTATGCAAATGGTACAATAGACCTGTAAAGTTTAGCTTAGAGCGTCTGCGTAGGACCAGTAGGTTATTACATAAAATAATTACGATCGAATTTAAGCATTTTTTGTCTAGCCTATAATTTAGAATCTAAGAAAAAACGTAAAAAAAAATGTTGAAAAATGACCACTATGCTTGATGAGGCCGTGCTTGGCTCCATGACAGACAATCTGAAACTGGCTCAAAGTTCAGGAAATAGCACAACTGATGGAAATCCTGACGGATGTCTGCGATACCCCTAGGCCAAGAAAGCCACAAGAACGAACACATACATGACAATACTGGTGGAACGAAGAAATTTCCAAGCTCCGGGCCGAATGCTTAAATTTCGACAGAAAACACAACTTTACGGAAGACGATCCAAGTACGAAACACTCTACAACCAATATACGGAAACGAGAAGACAGTTGAAGAAAGTCTTAAAAAGAAATAAAGACCGTTGAAGGAGGTCTTAAAAAGGGTTAAAAAAAAGCATTCAAGAAACTAACGGAGGAAAATCATAACATAGTTTGGGGCAGTGCCTGCAAATTGGTCATGGGTCGCCCTAAGGCATATCAATACACTCCACACAAAAGCCCTGAATTGATGAACGCTGAAATAAGTATCAACCCCAAAAGACCAACCACGTAAGTAGCGGGAGGAACTTATTTTGTTGTGGAAGTTTCGGGATACATTGTCTTGAAATACAAAATTAAGTTTTAATACAACGGCAGCATTGGCACATCAGCGACAATCTAATTATTTTTGCTGTGAACATTTTTAAACATAATCCCATAGTACATATACAACAGCGTTTTGAATTTAATTTTGTTGTAACATTTTGAATACAATCTTTATCAAATACAAAGATTAATCCAATAACAAAATACAATAATTGTTTGTTGTGAACAAAAATAAAAATTAATCCAATTTAAAAATACAACACTGTGAACAGTCTTTTCCCGAGCGACGGAAGTCTTCGTATTCGAAATATGATGGCGAATCAGCAAGTGGTGTTGAAGCCAGTAACCACAGAGAGAAAAAAAATACGCCCGAACGATTAAAGTGCCAAAGTGCCAAAGGCTCCGGGACTGAATGGTATGCCAAACGGGCTAGTGAAAAGGATCATGATGACCCAGTCAGAAATATTCAGTCCAATATACACCAAGTGCTCAAGAGAGGCAATTTTTTCCAAAATCCTAGAAGGAACAGACGCTAATCCTGATACTAAAATTTAACAAATCACACCAAGGACCATCTGCCTGCTAAACACAGCTGGGTTGGTATTGGAAACCGTCATTCTCTCGAGACTGGCGCAGTATATAGTCAAAATCACACTTTCTCGCAAGTCAATCTTTATCGTGTGTTTCTATATCTTCCCTTTCCAGCCAATGGAACTTTACGAGCTCGCTCTTGATACTATCGACCACGTAATCGAGCTGAGTAACTATGAGGTCGACATCATCGTCATCGGAGATTTTTATCTTACACAACTCAATTGAGTTTTATCTGACGATCAATCATACTTCATCCCCAACCCCACCTTCGTCAAGGATTGATCGACCAGCTGATTCTTGCTTCTGTCACGTCAGCAACATTCGAAATCCCTTGGGTTGGCAGCTAGACCTTATTTTATCTTTACTACATCATCGATACATCAGTCTCACCTAACCTCTTCGTCCTTACACATACAGACAATTGCTTGTCCTCGGATAAAAAACTTCGTTCCACTATGTACCCCACAAGTGGGCTTGGTAAAAACCCCTACTTTAATAAATTCACTCCCCTACAATGCCATCCAGATACAGATAATTCTGAAATGGACGAAACTGATTCGCCAATAATCAGAAAAGTGTATGTGCCACCAATCAAAGTGCTGCAAAAATCACCAGAATATGTGCATAGCCTCATGAAAAAGCTTAATATATCCAGTTATTCAATAAAAATATTAACAATTGGTATAAAAATAATGTTCGGAACTATTGAATCATTTAATATTGTATTAGAAAAACTAAAAGAGGATAATTGTCAATATTTTTCTCATGATATTAAAATTGCTAAAACTGGACTGGATGATATAAAAACGAATGAACTCAAAGCTGAACTCATTTCGCTTGGCTTAAAATGTTCTGATGTTAAAAAAATTGAAAAAAAATATGATCAATTTACTGATTTTTTTTATCTCATTCACTTTGAAAATGGAACAATTAAATTAAGTGAACTTAAAAAAAATTATCGCTCAATTTTTCATACCCAAGTGAATTGGAACTCCCAAAGGAAAATCAAAGATAAGGTGACACAATGCTTTAATTGTCAAATGTTTGGACATGGTGAGAGAAATTGTCACATAAAAACATATTGTGCTACTTGCGCTGGTTCACACAAAACAAGCGAATGTAAAACGCTTCGGTAAATAAATGTGCCAACTGCAACGGCAATCATAAAGCTACTGACGTCACATGCACCAGTAGATCGAAATACTTAGATATAAAAGAAAGATCATCTGGAAGATCCAAGATCCATCCAAGAACTCATTTCGCTGCATCAACTCAAATTTCTAATCATCAAGCTTGCCAAAAACCGATTTCATTTGCCTCTATGAGTGATTTTCCTACGCTTCCACAGCCACAGCGAGGACTGGGACTGACCAATGCTCCGAGCAAAAATTCCAAATTCAAGCCCGCAAATTCAAAGTTTACCACCAACAATTAATGCATGGGAAAATGACTCACGCGGCGCTTCTTCATCAAACAATAACAATAATTTACCCAACAACAATTCACCACTCTTCACAATCGAGGAACTAAATTCCTTGTGCATGGAATGATCTCAAATTTATCAGTTTGTATAACGAAAATAGAACAATTTAATGTGATCGCGCATTTAGCCACTAAGTTTTTATACACTAATAATGTTAAGTAAAATGGCAGATACACAAATAAAAATATTTACTTGGAATGCTAAAGGCATACGCGATAAATTTCATGACTTTTTAAACTTCTTAAATAGCTATAAAGTTGATGTTGCTCCAGTAACTTGGCTTAATTTTGATATAAGACTCCCATCATCTGACTTTAACTGCTATCGCATTGATAGAGTAGACCAAAGGGGTGGGGGAGTGGCGATTCTTATCAGGAAGTCAGTTCAACATTCGCTTTTACCTGTAATTCCAACTAGGCTTGTGGAGAATGTAGGTGTAATGATTAAGTTAAGAAACCATAAGACAGTAAAAATCTATTCTGTTTATTTCCCTGGTGGATCATCGACGGATATTAAAAGAAAATGGCTCAAGCAAGATTTAAAAAAGTTATTCACAATGAATGGTGAATTTCTATTAGGTGGTGATTTTAACTGCCGGCATAGAGATTGGGAGTGTGTAAGAGCAAATGCTTGGGGCAATATATTGGCTGTCCTTCCATTGGCACTACCAATTAGTATTTTGTATCCACCTTGTCCAACTTATTTTCCCGCAGGTTCTCGTGGCACCCCCTCTGTCCTTGACTTGTTTGTGTCAAATGTCCCTGGTCTTATAACAGAACCCGTTTCGTTAAGTGCTCTCAGTTCAGATCATAATCCTGTTCTTTGTAACCTTTCTTGGTTGGGTGAAAGAAAGATTCAATATTTCCTGGACATGAAGAGTGCTAATTGGAATTCATTCAAATCAAAGATTAAAATGAGCCTTCAAAATAGTACTACAAATCTTGAAAGAGTGTCTTGTAAAGATGATGTTGACCTTATTGTACAAAACTTTACACAAGCTATAATTTCTTCGGTTGATGAAAGTATTCCCAAAAGAGTAAAAAAAGATATTTTTAAAAAACTTCCAATCCATATCTTAGAGCTTATTAAAGTGAGAAACATTCATCGAAGAAACTGGCAGAATTACCGTCAGCCCTTTTCTCGATCAATGGTTTCCCATTTTAATGAGCGCATTACTGTCCAGATACAAATCCATCCTAATAGAGAATGGAACAAAAAACTGAGCGTTATGGATAAAAATGCTAAACCGTTCTGGAAGATAGTGAAGTTAATCAAGAATAAAAACCGTAAAATACCATTTCTGAAGGATTCTCCCACTACTTTTTTTACAGGTTTTGAAAAAGCAAACCTATTTGGAACAAGTTTTTCAAAAAATCACTTGGTCTCTCAGCATTTGGGTGAATTTGAAATTAATGAACTTGTCGGTAACAGAATCGAAAGATTCGATACCACAAACGAATTAAATCCTCTAAATGCATTTGTAGAAGAAGAAAACGTAAGAAATGTAATCAAGTGCTTGCAAACACAAAAATAGGAGGACTAGACAAAGTTAAGAATGCCTATCTAAAACAATTGCCTCATATTGGAATTAAATACTTAACATTTATAATCAATGCATACCTTAAATGTCAATACTTTCCTCAATGTTGGAAAAAAGCAATGGTTGTACCTATCCTTAAGGCTGGAAAAGCCCCAGATAAACCTGAAAGTTACATGCCAATTAGTTTACTTAGCAACATAAGTAAAGTTTTTGAAAAAATCCTGAAACAACATATTTTAAAAGTTGTTTCAGATAAAGATATTTTCCCCGATATCCAATTTGGATTTCGACGCTTTCACAGCACCTCGCACCAGGTTAAACGAATTTGCAGCCATGTTCTAGACCATCGTTCACGTGGTCAATCAACGGGCATGATATTGTTAGACATTGAAAAAACTTTTGATTCCGTATGGCACAATGGGATTATATATAAAATGATACAGTTCGACTTTCCTTTGTATTTGTGTAAGGTCGTCCAGAGTTTCTTATCCAATAGATGTTTTTATTTATTTATTTTATTCTTTTTTATTTTTTTTTTAAAAACATTTTTTATTTTTCTTTTTAAATTCTTCATTTCTAAATTAAAGGCTAGACAAAAAATGCTTAAATTCTAGCTTAATTATCTTATATAATAACTTACTGGTCCTTCGCAGACGCTCTAAGCTAAACATTACTAAACATTTGTATAATTTGCCTTTCGGCGACAGAACTTTGTGGCAGTACTTATAATTATTTGAAAGACAAAGACAATTTGAAAAACTTTGTCAATTTTTTTTGTTTTTTGTTTTTTTTTCTTAAAATTCAACTTACTTAACTTACCTATTTTTTTTTTAATTTTTAATTTTATGTAAAAGCACTTAACTTATCTTAACTTAAATCTTATACTACCCTAATTCTACAAAAGCTAAGTCTATGTAAGCTAGCTGATGATAGTGTGATTCTATACCGACTTTGGTATCAAGGTCTTTATATGCCATTCAACCACCAGAACTGTTGACGCTGTCTAATACTATTTTCCCTGTCTCTGTGGGAGATAGCCCTACTGAAGCGCAGGAGCTCTTCTTCGGTGCGCGGTACTTCCTGGTCGTAGCAGAATCGCCCGTCTACGGATGATCTACTTACATGATAGATCAGCGGAATTCCGGATCTATCCTGTATAAGCCCTTTCATGTCCAAGTCAAGGAACGCCTCTGGTGGAACAAAGCCGTTGCGACGCACGCTCTTATAGTACAGAGTGTTCGGATAATAGGCCCCGAAAATTAGGTCATTGGACGAGCTTATTGCTCTCGCAATATGTCCTCTGATTAATTTAATCATAAAATTATCCACCCTATTTATGTACGCTTCACTATATAAAGTCTCATTTGAATAATACTTTTTATAGTCCGATTCCGGTGTCCGATATAATCTGAGACAACTTCTGAGACACTTCCTTTCGAACACCCGAATCTTTTCCATCAAATTTGGACCTATGTTAAACCATACTGGACAACCATATATGAGCATTGGACTGATTAGCGTCATGTAGCATATGACTTTTACCCTGCTGTCAAGTTGGCTACTGTGAAATAGCCTCCTTGTTATAGCAAACGTTTTTCTAGCCTTGACCAGAGCAGCTTCTACATGTCTGTTGAAATACAGATATTGGTCTAGCCAGATGCCAAGGTATTTAACTAAACTCTTGGTTTCCAGTTTATCTCCATGCGGTCCCACGGTAACTAGCTTTCGCCAGTTTTTTTTTTGTGTCGTTCGTGGCTTTATATAATGGAGTTCTAAATAGGATGGCTTCACATTTCTAGAAGTTGATCTTAAGTTTCCAGTCATCCCAGTAGCGCTGCACGTTGTTGAAGTCTCGCTGTATTAAACTATTTATGATCTCAACTTTCGGAGCTGTTCTGTACATTATGAGATCGTCTGCGTACGCAATGGCCTGCGGGAGTGCTTCTAATAAGTCGCTAATGTAAATATTAAAAAGAATCGGAGAGAGTACCGCGCCCTGTTGCAAGCCATTCTTGATATTATACGTTTTATTAGAGGTCACATTACCACTTTTGACCACGAACCTCCTGTCCTTTAACATATCGTACAGTACATATAGTAAAGGCTTGTGTATGCCATGTCTGACCAACTTGTAATACAACCCTTCGATCCAGACGGTATCAAAGGCTTTCTCCAAGTCGATCAGACAGGCAGCTGTGCATTGGTTCCTACATTTATTCCATTGTATGTCGGAGACCAGTTTAGCTGCGGCATGTGTGGTTTCATGACCCGCCCTAAAGCCAAACTGGTTATTTGGAATAATGCTGTTGTCGTCTATCCATTTTACCAGAGCTTTGTTAATGGTTTTTGCAAATACTTTACTGATGCTTGGGAGTAAACTTATCGAACGCATGTTCATTGGGTTTGTACAGTCTTTGCCCTTGTTGGGATAGGCTGAATGATAGCCGTTTTCCAACGCGCAGGATAGTATGCATTATTGAACGCGTTGTTAAACAGGACCGTGTATATATCTATTGCCTTTGGGGGCAGTTTCTTGAGTACGATGTTAGGTACTCCATCTATTCCCACTGACTTTTTGCTTCTTAATGAGTCGAAGATACTCTGGATTCCTTCCCTTGTGATTAAAAGGCTATTAGCCTCACCATCGGCATTAATGTCAATTGACAGATTATCGTCATTAAATTCGGTAAAACCCGGATTCTCCGATTGCCAAAGTGAAATTTCATTCAGTAGAACTCTGTCCTCCAGGTCGTGATTATCCAATAGATGTTTTCATGTTCATGTCAATTGTGATGTTTCTAGATTGATATTTTTTTATTGTGGCGTCCCCCAAGGCTCAGTACTTGGTCCAGCTTTGTACAATATCTACACTTCGGATTTTCCAAATCTACCGCAGTGTGAATCAGCTATCTTCGATGACGACACTGCAGTATTTGCGTCGCATGAATTTTCTCTCAACGTTGAGACAAAAAATGCGATCGAGATACTTGAAAAATATTATATGAAATGGAAAATCAAGCTAAATGTTGGGAAGACACAAGCCATCTTTTGTACACGAAAGAGAAAAGCTTGCCATCTTCCCAGCAGTCAGCTGCAAATAAATGGTACCACGATTGCATGGGAGCAATCCATAAGTATCTCGGAGTTCATCTCGATACAAAACTCACATTTAAACAACATATTCAAAGTACTCTTAATAAAATGAGTATTGCTATTAAGATGCTTTACCCTTTTATTAATCGCAAGTCTTTACTCACAAATGACAATAAGATAATTATTCATAAAGTTATTTTCCAAGCTATACTGTTATATGGGTGTCCAGTATGGGGTAACGCTGCAAGGTGCCATTTAAAGAAGTTACAGGTATCACAAAACAAATTTTTGAAAATGATGCTAGACCTCCCTTGGCACTATTCAACCTTAAGTCTCCACGGAAGGGCGGATGTTGAATTGATTTCTGAAAGAATTCGTAAACTAGCATATAACTTTAACATCAGCTGTGAAAGTTCTGAAAATTCTCTCATAACCCAGCTTCTTGCTTAATTTGTCATAATTTCATTTAAATATTTACATTTTATATTATTTATTATTGTTTAGGTTTTTTTTTTTGTTTTTTTTTTTTTAATGAAGGTTTTCCTTTTCGTATTTTCCTTCGATTTATTCTTTTAATTATAAATTATACATATTTTTCTTTTCTTTATCCAAGATAATGTTTCAGTTGTAAGATATAACTTATCAAATGTCTGAATTGTAAAATGTGCGGTCACAGCCTTTTTTTTTTGAAAATATTATTACGAAATAAAAGATCTCTCTCTCTATCTCGCTCCCTGTGTAACAAAAGGAAAAGACTATGGGCTACCTTCTCATGAAACCGAACTATTCCCGACTGTTCTAACTTTCTTGGCTGTTATCTTCAGTTCATTGAACTTTATATTACCCTTTACCATAACTATCTTATCAAAACTGAGACCATACTGGAAAATGATCCCGCAGCCTTATTTCAATTCGTCAATCATAAACTTAAGTCTGACGGTTACCGCGCATCGCCTACCTTAAACTCTCATACCTCTTCTGATCCTGGAACTATTTCTAACCTCTTCGCCACTCATTTCAAACAGGCATTCACTAATAATTACTTGCCCTGGACATGTCAGACTTTGACTACTTACTTAACTATTCCCTCGGGCCCCTTCTCCACAGCTCCATTGACCCGCCTCAAAATGAACCGAGCCCTGATGGTAGCCCTCCAATTCTTCTCAAGAAATGCTCATGTATTCTCTCTGCTTCGCTCTCGAAGATCTTCAATCTTTCACTCTCTCAAGGTGTATTCCTCCACATTTGGAAACCCTCCTTCATCACCCCCATCTACAAGAAGGGACCCAAAAACGATGTCACGGACTACCGCCCCATTACCAGACTCTCCAACTTACGCAAGATTCTCGAAGCATTCTATACGAGTCTCTCAGTTTTCGCTATAAATCATTTATTTCACCAAGTCAATATGGTTTTCTCGATGGCCGAACAACTCCAATCAATTCACCTCTTTTACACTTTCAGCACTACAGCACAGTAATGGGGTTGACATGGACTCAACCGACCTCAGTAACGCAGTTGACAAAATCTCCCCTGGGCTTTGAACCCCAACCTCTGAAATTGAGTTCTTCCTATCGTACGGACAGATTTTATTCCGTTCGATTCAGATCCATGATATCCAACCCCTTTTTTGCTCCCTCCGGGTCCACTCCTATTCATACTTGCCATAAATGAAATTGGCTCCGTGTCTATAGAACCATAATCATGCTGATTGCTCTATACGGATGCGAAACGTGGGAAACGAATTCCGCGCATTCGAGAACACAGTTTTAAGGAGTATCTTTGGCGGCAAATATGACGAGGAGGTAGGACAATGGAGGGAACTCCACAACCACGAATTGGAAGAGCTATAGCGCAAACCTACAATATTGAGAGTAATCAAGTCGCGGAGATTAAGATGGGCCGGATATGTGGCGCGAATGGGCAACTATAGGAGCGTCCGTAGAATTCTTGACGGTACACCAACGGGAAAGAGACCGGTAGGACGGTCGCGGCGGAGGCGGGAGGACAATGTAAGGTTTGACCTTGAGGAGATCGGATCGGATGGTCAAGTGTGGAAGGAGATTGCATGGGACAGGGAACGATGGTGGAGTCGAGTCGGTGAGGCCATGAACTTCCGGGTTCTTACAAGCCAATAAATAGTGTATAATATAAATGACATTAAGCATTACTGCTTGTATTCATATGCTTATGGGGTGGGTGCGAACATACAGGGCAAAGTCTATTGCCTTCAACCCGGCGAAGGCCAGGACGACCCTTGTCCCTGTTCAATCCAAGTTGACATGCAGTCTCCACGTGACACCCCTGGATAGCTACTTTGACATCCGCCAAGTAGTGAACCAATGCATGCAGCGACATCCTGAGAAAGGTTGGCGCAATGCTAATAACCAGGCCCATAAAAATGAATTATTATGGAAAATTTAACAAGCCTCGGATATGGACCGGATACACGGCGACGACCCCGGAAACAAAAATGGCTAAGTGATTTAAGAATTTTTTCACGGAACGTCCGCTCACTATACAGAGCTCGAGCTGCACAGCAGCTAGCCGATGCCCTGTCGAATATAAGGCTGACACAACAGCATTACAAGAAATAAGATGGGCGGGGAGTGGTGTTTTTCAAAGAAAAGAGTATGACATTTATTACAGCTGTCACGCAAAACACCATGTGCTCGGGGTAGGCTTTCTAGTCAGCCAAAAACTGAAGCCTGCCATCATCGGCTTTAATGCAATAAATGTAAGGCTATGCACTCTTCGCGTGCGAGGCAAATTTGAGAACATAAGCCCCATAAACGCTCACGGACCTACAGAGGAGTCCCCTGACGACGAAAAAGAAGAATACTATGAGAACGTCGAACGGGCCCTCAATGCGTACCCAAGATACGATGTGAAAATCGTTCTTGGGTATTTGAATGCAAAAATAGGTCGGGAGCCGGTTTTCAGGCACTACACAGGTTCCCATAGTTTGCATGAGAACACTAATGACAATGGACTACGAGTCATCGAACTGGCAGCATCGAAAAACTTGGTCGATGCGAGTACCAGGTTTCCGCGTAAAGATATCCGCAAAGCCACCTGGGTATCACCTGATGGAGCCACTCGCAACCAAACCGACCACGTGTTGATAGATCGCCGCCACTCTTCGAGCCTGATGACGGTACGAACGTACCGAGGTGCCAACGTCGACTCGGATCACTATCTTGTTGGTACAGTTTTCCGAGAGCGGATTGCTTTACGAGGACGTATTGCATCCACGGATCAGGTTCGAATCAACACGGCTGCCTTACGCAATGAGAATACCAGTAACACCTTTGGCCATGCGTTAAGACTCGCCCTCGAAGAGTTCGACGGAGGGAGAGTAAGTCCTGGGGCCAGAATGCCGGGCGTAGAAGAGAAATGGACACGCCTTAAGAATACTGTCATTAGTACTGCCAACTCCATCTTAGGCAGTAGTCGTAAAGATCGTAACGAATGGTTTGATGATGAGTGCAAACTAGGGATTGAACGTAAGAATGCTACATACCGGGCAATGCAGCAGTCTCATAGGACGCGGGTACGCGAGGAGAAATACAAAGAGCTCAGAAGATCTGAAAAAAGACTTCACAGACAAAAGAAAAGTGTCTGGGAAAAAAACCTTGTCTGTGAATTAGAGAAAAGTAGAGAGCGAGGTCCGCACCAGGCGCGGAAGTTCTACCAAATAATCTGCAGTAGGACGCGGTACACACCACGCTTACTGCAAGTATAAAGAGGGTAATCTGATCACCGATCCTGAAGGCATTCTGGAGCAATGGGAAGTGCACTTTAATGAATTGCTAAATGGTCAGCTCACAGAAGAATTGGAGGCTCCACCAATGCAAGACCAGGACCAAATGCTGCGGTCACCAAGCATTGAGGAAACATTAAAAGCCATTAGACCGCTCAAATCAAATAAAGCCCCTGGAGCTGATGGCATACCAGCTGAACTGATCAAACGAGGAGGGACAGCGTTACATCACGCAATTCATGAGATCGTTGTGCACGTATGGAAGCAAGAGGAGATGCCGGAAGATTGGCGTCGCGGTATAATTTGCCCCATACATAAGAAGAGAGATATCACACTGTGCAACAACTATAAGGGTATAACATTGCTGAGTACCGCCTGTAAGATACTCTCCACTATCCTACAAGACCGGATAGCGCCATACGCTAAAGCCATCATTGGTCAATATCAGTGTGGCTTCATCACAGGCAAATCAGGGATTGATCAGATCTTCACCCTTAGGCAGGCGATGGAAAACTGCCAGGAATTTAAGATTCCATTATATCATCTGTTTATAGACTTTAAGGCCGCCTATGACAGTATAGCCAGGGTAGAACTATATAATGCCATGAGAGAATTCGGCATTCCAAACAAATTGATACGACTTTGTAGGTTGACCATGACCAACGTAACTAGTCAAGTAAAAATAGCGGGATTGCTGTCCAAACCAATAAACACCTATAATGGACTCCGACAAAGGGACGTTCTGGCCTGCCTCCTCTTCAACTTGGCGTTGGAGAAAGCAATCCCTGACTCTGCCATTACAACTAGAGGAACTATTATTACCAAGTCCAGCCAGATACTTGCCTATGCAGATGACATCGACATCATCGGTAGAACCGAATCAGCTGTACAGGAATCCTTCACCCAGATCGAGCAGGCGGCACAAAAACTGGGACTGCACATTAATGAGGGAAAAACTGAGTACATGGTGCCAACTTCTGCGAAGAGAAGACCTAACGTTGGTCAAACTATCAGGGTAGTGGAGCACGAATTTGAAGTAGTGCAATCCTTTAACTACCTTGGGTCAATAGTATCAGCCGATAACAATGTGGAAGAAGAAATACGCGAACGGCTGATCAAATCCAACAAAGCCTAATATGGTCTATCAAGGCTCTTTAAATCCCGAAATTTATCCAGAACATCCAAGGTGCTACTGTACAAGACCATGGTCTTACCAATACTGATATATGGATCCGAGACCTGGGTGCTTAATAAAAGGCACTCTGAACTCTTAGCCGCGTTCGAGAGAAAGGTCTTAAGGTGAATTGTTGGCCTCGTATCTGAGGGAGGACAATTCTGGAGACGCTATAACCATGAGTTGTACGCAATCCACCTTGAAGCTAATATTGTAAGAAAAATCAAGCTCGGTAGACTCCGGAGGGCGGGACACCTAGCTCGAATGAGCGAAGAGGAGCCTGCCCCGTAAGTCCTTTGTAGCAGGATGTATGGAAGGAGACAGCGCGGCAGACCTTGTCTGCGATGGAGGGATGGCGTACACCAGGACGCCCAGAGCCTGGGAGCGCCAAACTGGATGACATCGGCTCGAAATCGGGACCGGTGAAGAGATTTGTTAAATAAGGCCAAGACCGGAGCCCGGTTGTAGTGCCGATGATGATGATGATGAATATAAATGACATTGATAATATATCATTAAGCATTACTGCTTGCATTCATATACTTATGACACTAGGGAAGGCAATACCGTTAAAAATGTTCGATACCGGTATTCGGTATTTTCGCTTTTAGAACCGGTAATAGGTAAAATACCGGTATTAGTATTATTTTAAAAAATGTAAACAAAATTAAAATTAACTTACTATAGGTTATGTTATTATTCAGGGGTAGTACAAATATATGTCAAACACAACTAAACAACAAAAAATTTATTTTTAAGAATAATTTAACAAAATTAAATCCAACTTTTTTAATATATATTACATTAATTCGTACAAGTGATTATTATTTTTGATGCAAATTGAAATATGATTTTAAAAACCATATATGGTTATATGTTGAGCAGCCGAAAAGGCTCGTTCTGACTCCACACTTGTTGGTGGTGTTGTTAACAAGTATTCATAAGCAAGCTTTAGATGTCCCCGCCCCCCCCCCCCCCCCCCCCAAATTCCATGCTCCCCAAAAACTTGTAATTCTTTTTTAAATTTATGTTCTATTTCTAATCTTTTGTTTTGTTTCTTTGGGTTTGGATCATTCGTCATTGCTTTGTTAATCACATTCTCTAATTTGTTTTTTAATGAAACAGTTGCAGTATTAATAGCGGAGAGAGATGTAACTGGTGTATCTTCATCTTCAAGATCAAAATCTCCAGTGTCTGGTTCATTACTTTTAGCTCCTAGGCGTTTTATAAGAGGAATCAATATTTTTGTAATAGAACCTTTTTTATGTTTAGGACATAAGTCTGTATCCGTTCCGATTTCGTTTTGTGAAGCGTTGTGTATATATTGCAAAAATTGAGATATGATTGTTCGTCTTTGCATTATTCTATACTTCAGAGCATTTATCAATTCAATACTTATTTTACTTATTTGTGCATCAAGCGTGTCAATCATAAATTTAAACGTCGCGTCTGAAACAAAAAGATTAGAATCTCTTCTGCATAGTGCTTCGACTGCTAATTTAATTGGTGACAATGCATCAATGATTTCAGAAATTAATAGAAACTCCTCTTCGGAAAAGACTATGTTTGATTTTAAATTAATTAATGCTTTTTGGACACAATACCGTAATTGGTAAAACCTTTCCAACATAATAAGTAAACTATTCCATGGTGTTATGACATCCAATTGCAAATTCAATTCTTTTCCAAATTGTAGTTTTACATATTTTTGTAAATATTGATCATTTTTTGTTGGAGATCTTCTGAAAATTTTAATGACACTTCTAATTTTTGTTACCAACGGGGATAAATTAGCATAATTCAAATTTATTTCAGTGTCAACAGATCCAAACTCTAAGACAACACCATCATCTGTAATCATTTTATCTTCTTCATTGTCAGTTTCTACGTCATTGTCATCATCTACATCACTATCACAATCGCTAGATTGGGATTCAATTGGTTCAATTTCAGCATCAATAGTCACCAAACTGGGGTTGTTTTTGTAAAGGACATTTCTAACAGCTAGGTGGATGCCATGTGCAAAACATAGCTGATGTTCGACTTCAATCAAATGTCCAAGTTTTACCATAACTGACGCACCATCTGTCGATGTACAAACAATGTCATTTGTTAAGTTGAGATCAAATTCTTGTAATTTTATTTTCAAAATCTCCAAACATTTTTCCGTTGGCAGTTTTCCATGTAAACGGGCTAGTCCAATGTTCCGTGCATATCCTCCAGTAGAATGTACGTTTATGTTTAAATACCTCCGATTGCGAACGGAGGTCCATTCGTCGAATGATAAGCTAAATCGGTTGCCTTTCGATTTTAAATCAGACATTTCTTTAATAACTTCTATTCTTATCTTCTTGCTATATTCAGTGATCATAAATTTTATTGTTGCCGTTGATTTTGGTAGATCATTATATCCTCTTGCAATCAAGCTTCTGTGTAACGTGTATCAACTGGCGCTAATGTTCCAATACCGAAAATACCGGTATTTTTAAGCTGACTACCGGCATTAATACCGCCGAAAATTTGGACGGTATCCCGGTTTTCGGTATCCCGGTTTACGGTATCCCGGTTTTCGCTATACCGGTATACCGGTATTGCATTCCCTATATGACACTAAGTACAAAATCGAGTCACCACTTGGCTCTGCACTGCTGCAATCAGAACTTTACACTTGGTGTGGTAATAACGGCTTTGTACTTGACATCATCAAGTGCCAATCTACAAACGATTCTCGTAAGCGTATCAACTCATCCCCGGACCCTATTTCCTTCATAATCAACCACTGATCATTGTCAAATCTATTCGAGTCTTTGGGATCCTTTGAGAAAGGGAACTTAACTTCTTCTCACACATTGACGAGACGATCCGGAAATACAATTCTACTATCGGATTCGTAAAACGTTGGTTTAAGCAATTCCCCGACCCTTACGTAACTCAATCCCGTTATCTTACCTTCATCCGACCATTGCTAGAATATGCTAGCTAGTTATCTTATCATAAGACCAACATCCGTAGAATTGAGGGTATTCAATGTCGCTTCCTACGGTTCGCTCTTTGTTGGCTAGGATGGGAAGACCCTTTAACCCTGTCCCCGTATATTAAACGCCCCACACTAATCAACCTCAAAACTCTGAAGAAACGTGGGTTCCACTAAATCCTTCGGGGTTGGTCGACTGCGTCTACCTTCTTAACTTAATTCGTCTGAACACAAATCCTCGGAACACGCGCCTTCTCTATATCACCCCCCCCCCCCCCCCCCCCCACCTCACCGTTTATGGTTATAATGAACCGCTCTCGTGGGTGCTGAGAAATGTCAACTCCAACTCCACATTGTTCGGCTTCGACCTCACCACCCACACTCTCAAGCACCGTCTCCTAAACCATTCTCACACTCTATCTTAGGTGGCGCTTTCCACGCTTCCTCTCTAACCTGCCCCAATCTTAAGTGGCGGTTTCTAAACTTTCTTCTCTAACTATTTCAAAATAACCTACTTGTAACAGAATGCGCGGTATAGCGCTGAAAATAGCAATTCCTATGTGTTTATAAAATGGCGGAAAGAGATCATGCAATGTATGTAATTTAAGTATTACATAGTAATGACGTATTAAACGTATTTCGTATTACGTATTACAGATTAATTACATATTAAATTACGTAGCACCCAAATTCTTCAAAAATACTCAAGTCTGTTGGAGATTGTTTGCTGTGAAGGGCGGATATCCCAACTATAATTTACTCTTAAATGGTGAGACTTGACCGAGATAGATTCACTAACTTTGTAAAAAAAACATTATCCATAATATAAAATAGCAAATCCTAGACTGGACAAATCATAAGCTGCATGATGTTCAAGACAGCTGTCAAAATTATGGGGCTATTTTTTCGGGACCATAAAATGTGATATAGCAAATGCATTTTACTTTTGATTGATTGAATCGGAATCTGATTCTAGTTTTATTTTGTCCTGCTATCTCCTTACACTTATTATGTTATTTTTCTGAGCTGTCCTTTGCAAAATATATGTTATACTTAAATGCATGTTCATGATTCGGACACAAAAACCCCCCATTGCCCAAAAATATTAATATTGTCGGGAGAGGAATAATACTCTCAGTGAAAGGTTCGTGTTATTCTCATTTTGTTAGTAAACTTTTTATTGTGTTTCATATTTCACTCAATTTATTTATTTTTATTTCTTTATTTTTATTTATTTATTTTTTTTTTCTTACTGGTATATTATTAGGTGTACAAAAAAGTTTCCGCCGTTTGGCAAAAGATGGCATCTGACAATTATGTAGAAATTGTCAGATGTCAAACGTAATATTGTGAGTTTGAACACGTGATAACAACACAACCTCAAAACATTAGTGACTTTGTATAGCTTTACATAATTTTTTCGTACAAAAATGTCTAGTTTTGTGCCAAATAAACGTCATTTGGGGGAACTTTTGATTTATTTTTTTAATTATTTTTTTTATTTAGTGATCTATTTTTATTTTAGTTGACATTTTTTATTTTACTTCGACATATTATAATTTATCCACCTCTACATTTGTTTACATTCTAACACAAAACATATACAGAAGGCTATTTATTTACCAGGTCAACATTATTTTTAAAATAATTTTTAAATGGAATACAATTATACAATTTATATTTTACTTATAAAATTCATGGTATTTAATACAGTGGATGGTGAGCTCCTTAAGCACATTTTCCGTAACAAATTCGCATATTTCTGTTGTTATTTCTCGATTTGAACATTATCCTGAGGAATAACGGTTCTGCTTGATTTTTTTCCTTCAAGTACTTCCGTCGAAAAAATCGAAAGGGGTCATAGGATCCTAGAGCCCAGTTGATACTCACAGTTGTATGTTAGGCTTATCCTTTTGTAGACGTTTCTCCCAAATGAAAATAGATTTTTCTAAATGGCTTAGAATCACTGGCCAAATCGTTATATCAACTGGTGAATGGTAATTACTTAAAACGATGTCTCTTCACTTCAACTACCATAACCGCAGAACCATATGTTTCATATCCACCACTATTAAAGACTCTCAAATATTATGTAAATGCAATGATTCGATCGGGATATTGGACTTCCATCACTCAAAAATTCCGTTAAAAGCAATTCTCCGCTCCCGCATAACTACTCCTAATCTTCAGTCCGTAGGCTAATGCAACCTAGAGCCTAAGGGTAAAATTATGGGTACATCATAAATAATACATCTCATCGTTTTGATTTTCAGATAAAAGTTGCTGATTACAAAATCCAAATGGAACGTTAAACCTTATCTTGCCTCTATAGCAGTTTAAGTGTCATTTAAACCCATTTCTGTTTTATATATACCCTTCTCCTCCACTTTATCATCACTCTGACACACAATCATTTATTGGTAATCATAATAAGAGAAAAATGTTGATCCCCGAATGTTATTAGAGAAATTGTCAGGAAAATCATCTACCAAGCCAACTTTGTAAGATTCCATAAAGCTGGAAAGAGAAACCTTCCGTGCAGTCTTATCCACTAAACACAGGTCGTACATTAAATAGAAGAAGGAAAAACCTTCAAATTTTAGGAAATCTACGAAATAAATCATCCATCGAGAAGATGAAGTCACATAACTAAAACCAGCCATAAATACTTTTCCTTTGCGTCAGTTCCAATCACGAAGATGATTTATTCGGCATTGTATGCAAAAAGTTCACATCACGAGATGTTTTCCCGAAACCGAAATTGCAATGGAAATGCAACTTCGATCAAGGCAGCAGCAACTGACTGCATCAAGACGTGCAATAAATAAGCCGGTACCCACTCACAGCGAACAAGCTATACAAGGAAACTTAGGTCGACCTTAAGGTCAGGCGAAGTTAAATTCAAGACGATGCGCACGCTGACGAAAAAATTACATCTCCCAAATGTAGTCGTGAGTTGCGGCACTAAACACCTAAGTCTACATGCCAGACATCTTCGCACGACAATAAGCCAATCGAATTTCGCAAGATGTCCCATCTACACAGACCCACTTAAAGAATGAGTCCATGGACCTACACTTGCATATGGAAAACATCGATAGCGGAGTAATAGATAAGCTAAACACGGTAGACTTCGGTCTATAACGCGACGATTGAGCTAAGCCGCCCATTAGCGATCGGTCAGATTGGACACTGATCTAGTGTCGCAAAGAAGACTCACGCTCACGGGGAACAAATGGCCCGAGCAATTATGCAAATGACTACAAATTGTCCCAGGAACTCCCCTCAGTTGCTGTGCGGCTAGATGTGTTGCTAGTGCAGTCGGTAGGCCAACAGACATCTACCACAATAATTGCCCAGGAGGCTCTAATGCCCCAAGATACATTTTGTCAGCGTTTCACTAAAACTACGCCGATTAACACCTGTGCGCAGACTGGCACCGCTACTGTTGATTTATATTTGTCCACCACCCGATAGTGCCGGCTGCGTGAGGAGGAGTACAGAACGCACCAATCAGAATCCTATTAGGTGTCTAGTCGAATATGGAAATTTACGATAAATATCGCTTTGTAAATTTGGTTGATAATTGCGTGTCTGTCACACTGAAGTGTCGCTAGCATGCCGTTACGAGCAAATTTATTGCAGAGTCACAACAGTTGGAAATGTTCGCCCAATGTGTTGAGCTGTGAGTTTTGAATAATACACGCACGTGCGGGTGTACCTAAATCAGCTAATTGTTTCTCTCTGTCAAATTTGTTAGGAAACAAATTAGGCCATGGCCCTTATGGTGATCTCAAAATGTAGGCGGGAAGTAGCGCCTCCACAAAAGGTGTGTGATCCATCTAGCACACTTTTGCAGCAGATTACTTCCCGGGAAGTCGAGATAAATTATTACTAATCTAATTTTATGTTCAGCAGTAGTCTCCCGGAGTTGGGTCGGAAACAGTGGGACATATATATTATGTTGCCCGTGTTATGAGGTGGTATTCTTTTGTGTTATTTTGTTATTGGTGTTGGGTCCTTACCTTACGTTTCTTTGTTACACTCAAGGGCCTCCCGTTCACCAGAACGCACTTGGAAATGAAATACACTTTTCTCCTTAATTTTATTTATTCGCTTAATGTATATAGTTCAAAGTATTATATCTCACTTTATTCGTTTCTTGTATATAGTTTAAAATATTATATTACATTGTTGTATTATTTGTTGTGCTACAACGGTTCGTTTCCGTGCTTCTCGTATTACTGAGGAAGAAAAACGAACGATGGCATCCTGTGTGGATTCCTGATGATTGTTGGTCCTGGGGGGGTAGTTGTAGTTGTAGTGCTCTAAAAAGCCCTACCACCTTTTTCCCCCATACCTACATCCTAATCCCTGCGATATTACTCTAAAACCCAAAATCCATTCAAAACCCGAAAAAACCCAAACTGGATCCAAAATTCGCAATAAACGAATCAAACATCCGTTTATCGCTTAACATTTGCCCCCACGGCATAATTTAATCCAAAATCTAAATTAAAATCAAAATTCACAATAAACGAATCTAATATTCGTTTATTGTTCTACATTTGCCCCACGGCATCATCAAAATTCAAAACCCAGAGATACGTTATCTGAATCTGGGAAAATTCCATCAAATTGAACAAACAAACCCGAATCCCTTTTATACATCCACATCTGCACAACAATTTCATAAGAATTCAAGAAACTGAATCCTTATCTTAAGTGAACACTGAGGATCTCACTCAGGATACCAAAATCGAGATTTTTGTACGAAATTGTGCATTTTTGAGATACAAATCTCGATTTATTTCCCTTTATAAAGGAACAGTACAGTGACCCCGGGGCCGCAGGAGAATATCGAGCAGTGTCCCTGAAGGAAGTGCCCCAGGAGAACTATTTTATAAATTGATGAAAGAAATAAACACTTGTATATACTGAAAAAAGCGAGCCTTTCAATATCTAACAACTGGTGAGTAAAGCGGTGGTACCTCCCCAAAAAACACTCTTTTAGATTCGGAGTATGAGTTGCCCCCACGGAAACCTGCGGAGACGAGAACTGAGGTTGAACGAAAAAGCGGCAGGACCAAACCAAGGTTGTTGCTCTTCCCTCAGGATGTGAGGCAGTACGGCGACGACCCCTTTGTAGTACGTTTTTCAGAAGGGGTCTATAGAGATCCCTCATCCTTTTCAGGACAAGGAGACAAACCTACTACAGAACACCGTCACAGATTTACCATCATCACTAACTCGTTCACTAAACACACCCGGAGAAGACGGTACGACAGATGACCAACGCGACCAGTGTTTCTACTCGAGGGAAGTTAAACGTTAAAAGGAAAAAACAGTTAATATTCCATAGACCTTGGACTATTACATTTTTCTCCCACATATACATAAATCCTACCTATAACAAAATCCATTTGATATCCCCAACATAACATTGAATTCAATGTCAAACCAAATCGAACTAAACGTTCAAATTCTCATTTATTGAATTCAAATTCATTTATTCAATTCAATGCATTTGTTCGATTCTATTTCCTAAAATCAAACAGCATAATGCATTA
This sequence comes from Microdon myrmicae, assembly GCA_963931805.1. NCBI lineage: Eukaryota > Metazoa > Arthropoda > Insecta > Diptera > Syrphidae > Microdon > Microdon myrmicae. The sequence goes on from OZ007496.1 coordinate 196,770,987, forward strand.
TTTTCCCATGTATGCTAAAAGCAATTAGCACCTAAAAAACCTACAAGATCCAAAACCTAAAAGTGCACAGAGGCATATCTATTCGATACGCCGGCACACAATTCTTGCCATCATAAAACATCCAAACGCATACCAGATGTTTTATGATTTGCTAATAGACACGGATTCCCAGATCCTAAACTAACAACCAATTCCCACGGATCTTGTGACCAGATGGCTAACATAAACAAAAACCCCAAGAAAGGATGAAACGATAAGTAGCGATGCGTCTTGACCTTTGAAAGAACATAAAGATATTTGAGGATTCGAATTTTGAAGTAAGAAGGTGAACACCTTGATAGAGTGACTTGACTGGAGTCGCTTGGGAGAGTCTGTGTGTAGCGCGCGTGCGGAGAAGACCTCCTCAAAAATAATATAGGTTTAAGGTAAACTAAAATCAGTACTAAAACGTGGAATAAAATCGGAAGTGTTTGTTTTTATGACTGCTCAGCAGCAAACTCTTTGGTGACATTTCATTTAGAAACATCAGTGTAATCGTGCGGCAACATGGTCGATAGTGCGCGGAAAATGTAGTTACGAGTTCGACACATACCCAAAGAGGACAACAACGGTAGCCCACTCTTGCCGGGAAACCGGAAGCACGGTGGTGCAGCCAAAAATATTATAACTCCTTTACTGTTTTTAGTTTAAAGTATTATGTTTCACTTTAGTCGTTTACTGTATATAACTTAACATACATTATACCACTTGATTCGTTTAATGTATTTGGGTCAAAGGATTATAGTTGCCGATTCGCAACTGGACACAACCAGCGAATTCGCAACTGAATGTTACCCATGCCAGCGGAATACCAAATGTCAGCAACTAGCTGACATAATCGATTATTATTCTGGTTGTCAAGCAAGCAAAATCAACAATCTCTTCTTCTTCGTAAACTTTTAGGCGACACAGTTCGCAGTAATTTAATCAAGATAAATTAAAACCATCAAACAAATAAAGACCATTTAATTAGTTCCAACTACCCAGATTGTTAGTATTCTTTTCGGATGAGGATTCTTTGATGCGACTTGCTGCTCCAATTGAGGATGGGCATGGAATTGCTGCAGGTATTCTTTTCCTTTCATTCCTTCACTTTTCTCAGTGTTTCAGAACACAACACTTCTCCGGCGACATTCCTCGGTCGGCAGAGATCAAACATTTTGGTCCTTCGAGCCGGATCCAGTCTGTGGATCCAATCCACTGCTGCCAGTTCGCAGCTAACATACCACCGCCCAGTTCGCGTCGCAACCGAAAAGAATCACTAATTTCCATCCAATCGCAATTAATAGCAGACATAAATCGAAGTTCACCATGGCGTTGCAACATACTTTTCCAAAAGGGACGAACGAGTTGCAAATGATTTAAGTGACGTAAGTTGAAGCCAACGGAAAACACACCATTTGTCACGAAGTGCTGCTATCATCTCAGCCGTCGCTGCGGCCTCAAGAACTTTCGAACATTATAGTCGATCAAACAACGGCCGTGCAGACCGACGCAAAATTCGTGGCACTGCAAGGGATCCATCTGTGGATCAGATGCAACCGCTGTGCATTAACCTCACCAAATCAGTGATGCAACAATGAGCTGCCCACATGGTAGCTACCATACTGCCGCCAGGTTCGTGGCGCAGTAACCAAAGCTGTCCCAACTACAGCTACAGATCGCTGCCCAGTCGCAGCCCCAAGGATCCAGACGTACGGATCAACCGCGACCAAGTTCACGGCGTCACTGCAAGGGATCCAGATTGTGGATCTGTAGCGATTCTAACAGATACACACAATTCACAAGCAAAAATAGTGAAGAACACCGAACGAAAAATCGAATAAGAAAAATACATCAGAACCGTATACCAAGCGATAAAATAAAAATAATTCATATCAGTGGAATGAATATAGTCGAGTTTGGAAATCAAATTCTAACTAAACACGGTCAGTAGTCTGATGCTTCACTGCTTCGCTTTTCAATCGTTTCATCGTGTGTTCAATTCACCTTCTTCACTATCCTTGCTTAACGCTAAAGATCCATCCTGCCGCCCAGCTTGCGGCGCAACCGAAAGACCGCCGTCATTCGCGGCATATTAGAAGTTCCAGCCTAAGGACCGTTCGCCGCCAAGCTTGTAGGGCAACACGAAGCTGCCCCCAGCGCAGATACAACTAGCCACACTGCCAGCTCGTAGCATATAGAAGGTCGCGGGACACACCAGAGTCCAGACGCAAAGACCAAAGCCCAGTGCGCGGTCATGACAGCGAAGTCGAAGATGACAACGGCTGCATTGGCCGAAAACCTCATGGCGGCCCAGTTCGCTGCACATGAAAAGATGAAGGGCACGTTCCAGAATCTCACCAAGAGAGGGCCACCGGCGCTGGCCACAGCGGGGGCGCAAGAGAGCGACCTCAGCTGAACTGGGATGCAATTCTGAATAGGCTGAACAACTTATCGGCCTGATAACTCCAAGGACGATCCGCTATTTTAAAGAAAGATTCAACGACAAAGCTGAGGAAACATACTTTGACGAGGCCACAGAGCTCGCTGAGGCAAAGCACGCCCTCATCGTTGACCGCGCCACCGTTTACAAGACGGCGGCAGACATCTTAACTCTAACTCCTTCCTCGCCTTGCATGCGTATGTCACCTGGCCATCCATCCAGATTAACATCACGAATGATGCTCCCGGAACACACAACCCATACGGACGACAAAGGTGTGACGACAGACACCGAAAAGCCAGCTAAGGCAGATGCTGTCGAAAGCAAGACAACCAAAGGAGGAACGGTCGAGAAGAAAACCGACCGCCGGAGAGGCGGTACTTCTCTCAGCCCAGTACGTACTGGGTCCGCACCTGTCATTGGACCCGCGGACGGTGCCACGGAAAAAGCCGCATCAGGAACACCGTTCCGGCTTCACAGGCCAAAGGCCGCATCCCATCGGTAGATACCTTCCAGCGACGAAACTCACGTCGTGACCAATTCAGGGCGGACTGCTCTCTCCAGACCTCTGCATCACTAGAAGACCACGGCCCTGGGCCTCCGTCCACTGGGACAAAAGGGTTCCTTCACTTTTCTCAGTGTTTGAGAACACAACGCTTCCCCGACGACATTCCTCGGTCGGTGGAACTTCAGAGATCTTCTCCGGAGACAAAGACCAAACAATGATATTACATTACTTGACTCCTTTACTGTTTTTAGTTTAAAGTATTAGGTTTCAGTTTAATCGTTTACTGTATATAACTTAACATATATTATACCACTTGACTCGTTTAATGTATTTAGTTTAAAATATTATATTACATTGTGGAGGTACGAAGTCGTGGCGCCAGCATGGGCACAGGGTTCTACCTCGTCCTCACAAATTGTTCGCCTATAAAACACTGCACGCCACCGAGGGGAAGGAAAACAGGAGAAATAAAACACACAGGTTTTCATTGTTACATGTTGTTTATTGTTCCATTTATTAAATGTTCACTTACGGTGGCGCCAGTCGCATGATTTATTGACATCGAAAGTTACTTTTTGATTAACTAAATGAAAAAAAACCTGAATTAAAAGTCACTTGAAACCTTTCGAATATATTAATGTAAGCATTCCCATTGCCATCGTTCAAACGTACACAATACACAAACTATCCAAACAGTTCGCACTATAATTCCAACTATTACAATTAACTAGGGAGGAAAAGCGACTCCTTGATGGTACCCGTCCACGAGGTGCCACGGGGAGCGGGAGAAAAACCTACCGTCGCGATCGGTGGTTGTAATGAGACTCCCTGTGGGTTTGAATCTGACACCTGATTCACCCACAATTCGGTGGTGAGTTTTCACAACCAATGGTGAGGAGAGAGAAAATTTCTCGCTATGGGGTAACCAGTAAGTGAATCTTGCTGGCTAAATTCCGATGTATGTGTGCGATCGTGTAGATCTGTGTTGTTTACTCATACGAGAAGGGAAAAAAAAGCTGAAAAATTGAAGAGACCAAGGGCATCGAGTGCGATGAGGATCGGCTAAGTAAATAGCTGTATTGCTATTGAGAAAACAAAGGTGCTAAAAGGTATGGAATACATCATACAATTTGTATATCGTATCTTTGGTCGTTGTAAGAAATATTCTTTATTTGCATTTATGCTATTGAATTCGAATCCGGCGGCTAAGCGCGAAGTTGGTGATTGTTTGGAGATTCAAACAAACGAGCATTTCTGGGAGAAGTGCTCGCAACTGAATCAATAGTTACAAGTCATTATGAAGCAATTTAGATGGTTACACAATGACGGTTGTGTATAACATCTATATCGATTGTAAATGGCATCTATGGCAACTCAAGGGTCGAATTCCAGTGTGAATATTTACACCAATATAGAATTCGGTTCTTGGTTGCTAATGCTGATATGCATTGATGCATGCGGGAATGCCCTTGTGGGAGAAATTCCTTTCAGACATTTTGCATGTGGATTAAAGAATTCTTTCGGGGAATTTAGGAAATGTATTTGGATGCATGAATGAAAGAATACTTTTTACAGACTTTTAGGTTATGCATGAGATAACCTTAATGCTTGTAGCTTTGTACGTGCTAATGCAATTGCATTAGCGAAAAATAATGGAAGTTGGGTTGCAATTATAGGAGGTTCTTCGGGTAAGCTTAAGAGAACCCCACAACATCTCTTGGCTCCTTTACTGTTTCTGCAACACACTCCACTCGCGGACGGCCGTCTCTGTTAACAACTCAATGCTAGCAACCTAGCTTTTTCTTTGTTATTTTCTCTCTTCTCAATTTCATTTTCCCATCGGATGGAAATCTTTTCTTTCGTCATGCAGATAAAAGGATATCTCCTTTTTTCTGCCTGACCCTTTTTCTTTTCTTTATGTTTCCCAAATTTGGATCGATAGAGGAAACACAGAGGAAAAATCAATAGAGAATCGTGCTAATGCACATTTATGATCCTCTATGTTGTTAAGCGCTTAGGCGAATGTGTAGTTCGTTTTATGGCGCCTGTTGTTTGTTTTAGCCGAATGGGCAAGGATCTTTTCTATGGGAAATCGAGAGGGCACACAAAGGGAAAGTCAATAGAGAATCGTACTAATGCACATTTATGATCCTCTATGTTGTTAAGCGCTTAGGCGCAGTTCGTTTTATGGTGCCTGTTGTTGACTTTAACTTGGTTTGGTTAAAACGGAAACCGACGCTGATTGTGTTAATGGTTTCGGGTAACCATATTTCTAGAGGATCATAAAATTGCTGTCGCGCGTTTTATGATTCTCAACGATTTTGTTTGAAGAAAGATATCTGATCGGCACATTTGGATCTTAGGGGATACGCAGCCGTGTTGATTCGAACCTGATCCCCGGATGCAATACGTCTCCGTAAGACAATCCGCGGTCGGAAAACTGTACCAACAAGATAGTGATCCGAGTCGACGTTGGTACCTCTGTACGTTCGTACCGTCATCAGGCTCGGGGAGTGGCGGCGATCTATCAACACGTGGTCAATTTGATTGCGAGTGGCTCCATCAGGTGATACCTAGGTGGCTTTGTGGATATCTTCACGCGGAAACCTTTTTGATGCCGCCAGTTCGATGACTCGTAGTCCATTGTCATTAGTGTTCTCATGCAAGCTATGGGAACCTGCGTGGTGCCTCGAAACCGGCTCCCGACCTATTTTCGCATTCAAATCACCACGAACGATTTTCACATCGTATCTTGGGCAGGCATTGAGGGCCCGTTCGACGTTCTCATAGTATTTTTCCTTTTCGTCGCCAGGGGACTCCACTGTAGGTCCGTGAACGTTTATGAGGCTTGTGTTCTTAAACTTGCCTCACACGGGAAGAATGCATAGCCTTTCGTTTATTGCATTAAAGCCGATGATGGCAGGCTGAAGTTTTTCGCTGACTAGAAAGCCTGCCCCGAGCACATGGTGCTTTGTATGACAGCTGTAATCACCCCGCCTCTACAAACGTAAACCTATTCAAATATCACCCCTTCTATCCATCGAATTTAAGTAAATCTAAAATCACAAAGTTCGTCAGTCTGCGATTAGGTAAGACGTCCGCTACGCATCTTTACCCAGTCAACAAAGCACATCCCCAATCTGCCAAAAAGGCAACAGAATATTACAGTCATTCATATACTAAAAGATACTCCCTGCCTGAAACTTGTAAGGGTCGGCCAATGTCGTAACATAGATATTTATAAAATTCTCGAAGAACCAACCCCGGACAACATAGAAAATATAGATAAGTTTGTAAAAATAAAATTATAATTTAAAAGTACAGAACCTCAATCTCAGCTGCTAGACCCATTCTGTTAAGTTACTGATATGTAATTTTGAATGACTTGTTAATAAGAAATAAATAATTCCCTGTACAAAAACACTACAAGTAAAAAATCGGTCCTTCTATTATAAGCCACAGATTATTCGCTTTACCAGTTACAATCTCATTTGAATCACTAGCATCTTTCTTAACTGTCTGGAAAATGAAGAGCACGACAAAAGATGAGCCTATTCAAGTGTTGCAAGAACCAATCCTTCCAACCTGTCACACGGTTATAACAATTTGTATATGCTCTTCATGGCTCTAAGTAGGTCTCGTGTAGTAAACACTGCTTATCTCCTGTTAATTGCATTTATTGTGCCATAAAACATTCTAAAGTTAGATTGCGAACTACGCCAGCTACTGTCGGTGTTTGTTTAACTTCATCTTTGACTCACTGTATGGTCGCGCTGACGGCTTGAGCCCGCAGTGAGATGCCAGAAACCATTCCACCTGACATATTGCCAAATTAATGTTACCATCGCCTTCCACATCAAAAGGATTCCCTGAGTGCCCTGATACCAAGGCGGACCCGTAGAAGGAGATGATGTACACCCGAGACGGTGTGCAACGTAAACATCGACTGTTGGTATGCCGTGCACGGCTCCTAATGACGTAATTAATCGACGTGTTAGGTGATCAAAACTATTAACCTGTTCTGTATAACGTTTCACTTTCTAATAAATTTTCATTACTTCATTAGGAGCAGAGAAGAGACAAGTGCAGTGCATCGGTGGACTTTGTTTTGGTTTTACTCTGGCGATAGGTTCCTGGAAGTGTTTCGTACCGATGCAGTACTCTTCGTGTTGTCACACTGAAGTTACCGAATTTTTAGATGGAAAAGATACAGCATAGGCCTTACAAGACTTGGGTTTCTGTTAGCAAGACGTGTTCCTAAGTGTGGGTCGTTGTGCAATTTCCTGCGAAAACCGCTTCAGCTTTAATGCAAATATTATAGGTAATATAGTATTCACTCTAAAGCAAATATTATATCACTCTACACAGTCTTACTAGAATAACATTTAAGCATATATTACATAATATAAATCTTAATTCAGAACTAGAGAATTTTGAAAATATCAAGTTTAAATAAAGCGACAGTCTTTAATACTTATGTATTTGTTAATTTATTAGGGTGATTCCTTACCTCATAACCTATAAAAAAATCAGACACGGCTTTAGTAAAAGTTTTCATTTTATTTGAGTTTTTTTCAAAATTTAAGAAGATCCACAATTGTGGTAGAGAATTGGATAGCTTGTCCATGGCATCTATGATCATATCCTCATTTTTATTTAGACAATACTTAAAATGTTTTTAGAGAAAAAAAATATTTCTCAACTTTTACTTTACCAAATTGTCATCAGTCATCTTTGAGCTATTGTGGTGAACAAAAAATAACCGGATTGCGATGGCAAATTAATTTAAGGGGACATTCCGGTTTGTTCGATTCAAAAAATCAATTTTTTTTTGCTTAATCGATAGTTTTATCCTTCAAAAATAAAACGTTAAAATTTGGAAACGAAATCTTAGGCGGTTCCAAAGTTACAGGCCATTAAAGGGTCGGGTCTCCCGCGGATACAAATTCGTATCATAGGTGGCAACTACCGTGTATTTAGAAAGATGCAGACTATCCATTTATGGGCATTAATTTGCTTCGATGTTGGCTTGGGCCAACTGCCACTTCTTTGAATATGTCACAATCTTGTGCGACTCAACAACATGTTCATAAGCGGTAATGGATAGTCGCTCCTGTGTATGTTGTTTTTACATTCGGTCGTACTGCGGGTGACCTGCGATTGCCTGAGATTTAGTTAGTTTCATATATATGAAACTAACTTGCGGGGTAGGTATTTTTGATGTTTCTTTGTTTCTTTTTCATGAGGAGGAAAAAGTATTTAGTGTAAACGTGGTCTCAGAGCGTGCAGTGCTCGCGTTTAGGCGTCCGTTTCATACGTTTTTCAACGGTAAATTTTTCTAACATAATGTTTAAAAACGCTAAAGGTTCGCGTAAGTCAGGGGTGCGTCCAGGGAGTCGATATAAAAAACGAAAAAGATTTATGGGAACTGTAAATGAACTGGAAACGGAGTATGCGACTACATCGGCACACAAATTGGCTACATCGCCCGACTTCAACGCCCACAGTGACGGCAGTAAAAAACGGTGACGGTTCGATAAACTTTTCAAAAAAATCTGAGAAAGGCCTAGGATTCAAACTGATCGTGAGAGGGTCATCGAGTCCTGTCCACGACTCGCCAACAAAGCTTACGAAATTAATCGTAGAATAGTATTCGTAATGCGCATCTTAGATGTCGGGTTAAATGGTTTACATTGTTTCACTTTACTGATGGATATTGGAGAACTTACGAAACACATCTACTACGCTGCTCTCGATAATGCACACGCCGCTTGTATCGGCGTTTTTTCTTCCGTGATAAAAAAGGCTAGCAAAGAAGAAAAAGAAAAAAACTGATGAAAGTGAAGATAAAAAATTTACTGCTCCTGGAGATGGTAGTTGGAGCAAAAGGGGTCATACTGCTAATTTTGGCGTTATGACATTGATCGGTAACAAATAAACAAAGTTCTCGATCTTACTGTCAAATCGCGTTATTGCTAAGGCTGCAACCAACCTTATGAAAACAAAGAAAGGCCCCCCTGAATATGATACTTGGTGGGATGAGCACGAATCAGTTTGCATTTCGAGTAAAATGGAGCCTGACGGAATGTTAGAGGTGTTCGAGCGCACTTTTGATCTGCACGGCCGCATTTACGAAAAGTACGTTGGACACGGGGATGAAAAAATAATGAATGCGTTGCAGAAATCATTTCCAAATGTTGTAAAGGCCGAGTGTATCAATCACGTGGGAAAGCGAATCGGTTCGCAATTACGCGGTGTCATAAAAAAAGCAACAAAAAAAAAAACAGACCAACTAGGAGGAGCTGGCCCTGGCAAACTTACGGACAACATGATAACAGAACTGACGACTTATTACGAACTTGCGATTAGACGCAATGCTCACTCTGCTGAAGAAATGGCGAAAGAAATTTGGGCAACATACTACCACAAAATACCAACCGATGAAAATCCGCATCATCAAAACTGTCCAGATGGCCCGGAGTCATGGTGCAAATGGAAACGCGCGGAAGCTGCGAATGAGCTGTCAAAGTTCCACCACGACAAACCTCCCTTGAATCCTAAAGTACGAACAGCTATTTACCCCGTTTACGTAAAACTGACAGCTCTCGATTTGTTAAAAAAATGCGAGGGAGGTTTCACGCAAAATAACAACGAAAGTTTCAATGCTACTATCTGGCAAATGGCGCCAAAACACACATACAGTGATAAGAAAATCATTGAAGTTGCGGCTCTTACCGCAGCTTGTATATTTAATGAGGGGTTTTTACCCGTATTGCTAATAATGCAAGTCATGGGCATCAAAATTGGGTACGCTACGAGAGCGTTTGCGAACGAGGGGGACAGAGATCGGCTGCAAGACGCAGTCCGCAGCCTAGTATACAACTCGCACGAGGCACGAACAGCGAGGAAAATGCTAAAATGCAACTGGAGGACCAATTCGAAGTCGTGGAAGGAATTGTTTATGGTCCAGGAATATATGTCTAGCTGTTAGTATAAAAAATCCCGATGATTTCGTGAAAAAAATCACTTTTACCTTTTGTCTAATTTATCTCCAAACTTTGAATGCGTTTTTTTCGAAACGACATTTTGAGTGCGGTGTAAGCGATCATATGAAAACCGTGCATGCGATTCTTATGAAAGTTCGCACACATATTTTTAACAAGCACACGCAAATTGTGAGTGAATTACTTTTTTATTTATTTATTTATTTTTTTAGTTATAACTAAAAAATAGAGTAAAAAAGGGCAGAAAAATCATTTTTTTCAATAGTCCGCTATTTTGTTGTTTTTTATCAATTTTAAATTTAAGGCTAAATGTATTTAAGTTCAATAAAGTTTTTCCATTTTCCATATTTTTTCGCCGGGGACGAAAATAACCCTTACACGAGCAGAACGGATGGCTAACTTTGAACATCTGGAGGAGGGTTTCCGGTTCCGGAGTGACTCGACAAAATTTACAAACGTAGTCGAAAGATGAATAAAATGTTTAAAAAAAATTGTTGTTATATCTTTAATACCTTCTCTTTAAAAAAATCATGAAAATAACCTATTTTTTTACCCGGCAAACCGGAATGTCCCCTTAATAACATACGAGATTTATGAAAATTTCAGTAAGGTGCCACACTATTAAATCATATGAACAAACAAATACGTAGCTATTTTTATTTATAAGGGACAAATTTATTTCATAACATCATTGCACAAGTTGATAGAAAATTAACGTACTTACGCAATTAATAACTTTTATTTTAAACTATTTCTTATTAAAAGTTATATTTGAAGAGAATTTTATAATAACTGATCAACATGTTTCCGACCTGGTCTAATACACGCTCGACATCTGTTCAGGCTTCCCAGGCTAATTGGATAAATTTCCCGAGCTGCTTGATTGATTCGTTGCCGTAGCTTCTCCTTATTGTGGATCGATCCAGCGTAGACTCTGTCCTTAAAATAATGCCAATAAGAAAAATCAAATGGGTTGAGAACAGGTGACCAAGTAGGCCTAAATCCGAAATTTCGATAAGCCTCATTTTGACAAGGTCGGACCTAGGCACCATAGTTTGTATTCACATTGCTCAACTAACTTCCAAAGGAACATCTTCTGGCAATAGCGATAACTGGCTTTGCAGACATTCCAAATAATGTTGCGAGTTGAAAGTAGGCATTAGCTCCACCAGACCTACAAATTATTCATTCTAAATTCCGGACCGCAAATTAATTTTAAATTGATCTGTGATCGATCTTCCTTGATTTTGTGTGTACGTTCTCCGAACACCAGTTGTGAAGGTTGAGGGGTTTACGAATCCGTCTTTCATACATGAGGACTGAACATACCACAACATTTTTTTAAAGTCAGGATCATCTTATCTATATATACATATATATATATATATACATATATATATATATATATATATATATATATATACATATATATATATATATATATATATATATATATATATATATATATATATATATATATATATATGTGTAAAGAAAGTATAATTTCTTTAGTGTGGAAAGCGCCGCGCCTCTCATGTTCCGCGCGGTTTTTATTCTAATGGTCGCCCGAGAGGGCGGTGGTCGATAATAGAATAATGGATAGACACCGACGGTAAGGCTGACAGATACACTCATTACAAATTTGGACATACGTGCTGCCATATCAGTTGGGGAAAAATAAACAACAAGAAACAGCAAACTTAAATCGTCGTTTCTTTATTATCGTTAATCGTTAAGGTTAATGTTAGGCTATTTTATGTGATGTTATGTTAATTAATTTATAGATAAATCACTTTATTATAGAGAAACATATTTTTCTTTGTTTTCGGACTACTGGCATAACAATATATATATATATATATATATATATATATATTGTTATGCCTGGACCGGCTATACACCTTATGTAGACACTGATGGGTCCTCAGGCCAGATGTAGGTTGTGGGAAAACCCTCCGGCGTTACCTTTGGACCAACTATTCGGAGGCCATATGGAGAGTGCGAGTTTTTTTTTTTTAAACAAACCACTGTTTTAAGGGTCCGATACCTCGGCTCAGTAACTTGATTCTCATATAATGTATTAATGTATATGTCTTTAATAAGTTTTGATATACTATTGTCTTTAATAACTTTTGATATACTATTTACTTTTATCTTTACACAATATATTATTTACACTTAATGTATATGTCTTTAATAACTTTCGATATACTATTGTCTTTAATACACGGAGCGGTACTGCACAGAAGTCTGTATCAGTCGGCGGTCAAACTCAGTCTCTCTTTCAAATTCTTTTCCTGCTTCTAGCCTCATTTTCTTTTCTTTTTGCTGACTATCTCTGCGCTACCTCTATTCTGGCTATCATGCAGAAACATGCTGTCGCCAACTCTCTGGGGGCTCGGGTTTCGGCATACGTTACCCCTATACAATGTACAAAACGGAAACCGTTGTCTGGCTCCATTGGATTCGGGTTTCGTAACCTGCTTCTTGTGGGCTATACGACTGTGGGTCTCGGGATATTTTGCGAATTAAACAGAATGTTTCCCATGGATGATATTATACTATTGGACTGGAATACTCTGTGAGCTCGGAAAAATTGTTTCTTTCTGATTATATCATATTATGGGGTTTGGACTTTTCTGTGAATTATGCTAATATTTCCTATGGACGAATATAGGGTTAGGATTTGGAATATTTTGTTTGGATCATATGTTACTATTGGACTTGGAATATTCTGCGAATTAAACGAATATTTCTTATGGATGGATATAGGGTTAGGATTTGGAACATTTTGTTCTGCGATGGATTCGCAGCATCCATAACAATATATACATATATATATATATATATATATATATATATATATATATATATACACATATATATATATATGTATGTATATATAAATATATATACATACATATATATATAGATGTACCCGTGTGAAGTGAGCCTCAAGAGACAAATGTATCGATAGGGAACGTTTGTTGTGAACGAGTCCATATATTTTTTTTATTTGGTTGCTATGACATCTGTCAAATGTATTTAGTATGCATCAAGTGATTGTACAAACAACATCATTATTTTTAATGCTGTTAAAAATGCCGAATGTTGTACCAGAAAATTATGATTTGCGGAAAGCATTAATTTTTTGTTTTCATTTGAAGAAAAGTGCCAAGAACGATTTTCACATCGTATCTTGGGCAGACATTGAGGGCCCGTTCGAGGTTCTCGTAGTATTCTTATTTTTCCTCGTCACAGGACTCCTCTGTAGGTCCGTGAACGTTTATGAGGCTTATGTTCTTAAACTTGCCTCGCACGCGAAGAGTGCATAGCCTTTCATTTATTGCATTAAAGCCGATGATGGCAGGCTTCAGTTTTTGGCTGACTAGAAAGCCTACCCCGAGCACATGGTGTTTTGCATAACGGCTGTAATAAATGTCATACTCGTCTCTTTGAATAACACCACTCCCCGTCCTTCTTATTTCTTGTAATACCGTTATGTCAGCCTTATATTCGGACAGGGCATCGGCTAGCTGCTAGGCAGCTCGAGCTCTGAATAGTGAGCGGACGTTCCATTAGAAAATTCTTAAATCGCTTAGCCATTTTCGTTTCCGTGGTCGTCGTCGTGTATCCGGTCCATATCCGAGGCTTGTTAAATTTGCCATAAGAATTCATTTTTACGGGCCTGGTTATTAGCCTTGCGCCAACCTTTCTCAGGATATCGCTGCATGCATTGGTTCACTACTTGACGGGTGCCAAAGTGGCTATCCAGGGTTGTCACGTGGAGAATGCATGTCAACTTGGATTGAACAGAGACAAGGATCGTCCTGGCTTTTGCCGGGTTGAGAGCAATCAGTAACCTTGCCCTATATGTTCGCCCCCACCCCCCTTTTAGTCGCACCCACTTCTGATAAAAATATTAATTTATTATTATAATTTATTGGCTTGTAGGAAGCCGGAAGTTCATAACCTCACCGACTCGGCCCTGCCATTGTTCCCTGTCCTGTGCGCTCCCCTTCCGCGTTCGGCCATCCGATCCGATATCCTCGAGGTCCAATCTAACGTTGTCTTCCCATCTCCGTTAGTTTACCGTCAAGGATTCTATGCACGGTCCTATCATCGCCCATTCGCGCTACGTGTCCGGCCCATCTTAATCTTCGCGACTTGATTGCTCTCACTATTGTAGGTTTGGGGTATAGCTCTTACAATTCGCGGTTGTGGAGTTTCCTCCATCGTCCTGACTCCTCGTCATATTTACGGCCAAATACACCCCTTAAAACTTTATTCTCCAATACGCGGAATTTGTTCTCTTCCCGTTTTGTGAGAACCCATGTTTCGCATCCGTATAGAGCAATCGGTGTTGTGTTTAGTAGGGGTTTGTTTCAGGAAGCGTGTCTCTTAAAACAGACCGCTCCTGAAAACTAGTCCTACAGACGGGTCGTTACCGTGCTTCCTTTGATCCAGAGGGAATAGCAACGTCCTTGATTTGGCCTCAGTCTTCGTCTCCGCTGGTTTCCGTGGGGGCCAGGTGATACTCCAGATCTTCAAAAATATTCTGTTCGTGGGAGTACCACTGCTCTACTTACCAGAAAATGAAAACAAGGCTCGTTTTTCATTTTAGTATTTATATTTTATTTATTTCTGTTCGAATTTAAGATCCGCCGTTCTCCACGATATTTTCCTTCAGGGACAACGGCCGATATTCAACTGCGGCCCCGAGATCACGTAACTATTCCTTTATATAGGATAACAAATCGAAGATTGTATCCCAAAGATACACATTTTCGTGCAACAATCCCGATATTTCGAGTGAGATGTTGTGTTTACTTTAGATAAGAATTCAATTTCTTGAATTCTTATGAAACTATTGCGCAGATGTGGGAATGTATCTGCTTTTGAGTTTTTGTTTGTTTTCCTCAATGGAAAATTTTCGGATAGAGATAACGATCTCTGAATTTTGGATTTGGGTGATGCTGTGGAGCAAATGTAGAACAATAAATGAATATTAGATTCGTTTATTGTAACTTTTAATTTTAATTTGGATTTTGGGGTTAATAATGCCGTGAGGGCAAATGTTAGACAATAAACGAATGTTTGATTCGTTTATTGCGAATTTTGAATCATGTTTGGGTTATTGTGGGTTTTGATAGGATTATACGTCTTAGCGTATTATAGCTAGGATTTGGATTTAGGAATGGGGGAAAAAGGTAGTAGGGCTTTTTGGAGCACTACATCGGCATGATTATGGTTCTATAGATACGGAGCTTTATATTACGTGATAGCAGTTTGGATTTCAACAGTTTACTGGCTGCATGCCAACTAGCGTTGCCGGAGTGTAGTCTTTTGTTAATTTCCTTCGACGTTTCGTTTCTGGTTGTCAGTATCGTCCCCAGATATTTAAATTCTTTGACATTTTCAAATATCTTGCCCCCGACGTTTATATGTGTTCCCTGAGGTCCATCATGTATTTTGTTTTGTCTTCATTTATTTATAGGCCCACCTCCTCTGCCGTTTGCATGATGATTTCACAGATTTTACTTACAGTTTATAGATTATCGCCCAGAACGGCGATATCATCGGCATACGCGAGCACTTGTGTGACCCCGTTCAGGGATGATCCGGCCGTGTTGTCGTCTTGTATCTTTCTGATAACATACTCGAGGACAAGGTTCAAAAGGCATAGTGAGAGGCCATCCCCCTGTTTTAGTCCGTACTGGATTTCAAATGGTTCTGAGAGGTGGTTTTCTATTCTAACTCGCCCTTTTGTTTTCGTTCATGCAAATTTGAATGAGGGCTGCATATTTTTTCGCGATCTCCAGCTCAACCACAATACGGTAGAGTCTTTGCCTTGCAACTGAGTCGTAGGCTTTTTTGAAGTCAACGAACAGTTGGTGAACCGTCTCTCCGTATTCCCACTTCCTTTCCAGCAGTTGCCTCATTGTGAACATCTGGTCACTTGTTGACCGGTTCCTACGGAATCCGCATTGGTAGTCTCCCAATATTTCTTCTGCGTACGGTGTGATTCTCGCCAGTATGATATTTGTTAATGTTTTGTATGTGGTTCGGAGCAATGATATTCCTCTGTAATTTTCGCAGTCAGATCTGTCACCTTTTTTTGAGAATGGGGATGACTTTTGAGGTTTTCCGTTCTTCCGGAATGACTTCCTTGTCCCATATTGTTTTAACTAGTTGGTGGATCTTTCGAGCGGTTGCCCCTCCTCCATGCTTCACAAGCTTTGGCGATATGCTATCGACTCCGGGAGCCTTGTTGTTTTTCAATCGATTTATCGCGTCTACAACTTCGTCGAAAGAGGGCTCTGGGATCTGGGGCTCGGCTGTATGTATGTCTGGTGCGTTTATTTGTGGTTGATGGGTGCGCACATTGAGCGGGTTTTCAAAGTACTGCTTCCATCTTGTCACGATATTTTTTGTTTCTGTCACCAAACAGCCGTTTGTGTCTCGGATTATTTTGGCTCTCCCTCAGTAGCCATTTCTAATTGAATTTATGCCGGCATACATACCTCTGCTGTTCTTTGCTCTATATCATACTATCATCAGCTAACTTACATAGACTTAGCTTTTCTAGAAGTAGGGTAGTATAAGATTTAAGTTAAGTTAGGTTAAGTGCATTTACATACAAAAAAAAAATACTGATCAAGCCAGATTCCAAGGTATCTGATTACAGTTTTTACTTGTAGTGGAAGATTATTATTTCCTGCCATGGAAAATGTTTTCCAATTCCGTTTTGTATCCCTTGATGCACTGGACTGTGGCGTTCTGAAAAAGATAGTCTCTGTTTTTTGGAAAAATATTTTTAATTTTCAGTCGTCGCAAAAACGTTTGATTTTGTTGAATTCATTTTGCAGAAGTCTGTTGATGAGGTGCTTTTACATGAAATTAAATTTAAAAAAAAAAAGTAGGTAAGTTAAGTAAGTTAAATTTTAAGAAAAAAAAAACAAACAAAAATTGTCAAAGTTTTTCAAATTTTTCTTTGTATTTAAACTAATTATCAGTACTGCCACAAAGTTCTGTCGCCGAAAGGCAAATTATACAAATGTTAAGTAATGTTTAGCTTAGAGCGTCTGCGAAGGACCAGTAAGTTATTATATAAGATAATTAAGCTAGAATTTAAGCATTTTTTGTCTAGCCTTTAATTTAAAAATAAAGAATATAAAAAGAAAAATAAAAAAAGTTTTAAAAATGATAAAATGTTCTTTGCTCTATGATTTTTTCGATCCGAGTCTTCTCCCATTCGCGTTTTTTCTTTTGCGTTTGAAAAGTCTGTTTGTCTCTAGTTCCGAATTGTCGCGTATCTTACTGCGTTGACTTCATCATATGCTTCTAAGTGGATCTTTCTGTTGCGTTTACGTTGTTCAATCTTTGCCCTGCACTCATCGTCAAACCAAGGTTTGGACTTAGCTGTTTTGTTAAATACTAATACCTTTTGGGCTGTTTGTTTGATTGTGTGTCTGATCGATCCCCATTTAGTGTCCACACTATTGGCTTCCTCTTCCTCACTACTGTCATTCTCTAGGATGTTAAATCTATTCGCTAGTTCGTCTTGATATTCAGCCCTTTTGCGCAGGTCTTTTAGTAAAAATATGAAAATTTAAATAATTAAGAGGCATTTGACAAAAAAAATCGTTTTTTTTTGTCATTTTTGCGCGTTCTGTTTCCTTAAAATAAAACACTCCAAATGTTTTATTTTCTCCAAAAGTAGGTTCAACTAATAGATAATTCAATAACAAACAATAAACACTCTCGTTTGTAATGATTAAACAATTATTTTTCGAGTACCACTGCACACGTTTTTAAAACAACAACAACAAAAGCAAATACCGAGAAAAATGCATTTAAAAAAAAGCACGTCCTGGAGGTAAATGTAGTGCGCTCCGTTTCACATTCGTAATGTATGAAGGATTTCAAATTCCACCTTTAAAATGTTGGAGCATGTTTCTGAATATATATAATAATAATTTAAGCAACGAAAAAATTGTTTGGTCCGTCTAATGTGGTTTCCCCCCTTAACGTAATGCAAAACATATGAACACAAAACGCAAGCCAAGCCATCAATTAAAGCTCGGTCACTCTGCAGAGGCATTAATAGTATCATCATAGGTGGATTAAGACTCAATCAAGTTATTGCTGTATATAATTATCTCAAGAACCATTCGCATTTGACATTAACGTCGTTTGCAGAACGATGTGTGCTGCCTAAATAGCGTTCATCTTTTTGTGCCCACATTTTTTATCGCGGATACTACTTCAAGCGTCGAGACCAGATCCGCAGCTGCGACATTCCAATGCTTACACATTTGCTTGCCCGTCCCAAGTAATTGAAGTGAGTCATTGCCTCTATAAGGCTTAATTACCCCACAAAGTCAAGGTCACTTCCGTGAACTCGGCGTTCGAGTAAAAAGTCCAAAAATACTTTTAGTGCCATGAATGACGGTTCACGCGAATGCAAATTTGTGGCGACTACTTCAAGCACTTTCTGATGAGTCAATGTAAAGTGCAATTGACACTGGCTCGCCTGTTTTGCGCGCGAACACATCCGTCATGGAGGCATTTCAGCACTTCGGCATTTCCGATTTGACATATTGTACTATGCTCCATTGATCACAGATGGCCGTATAAATAGATTCATAGAAAATAGGGGTAGCCACGGGGTGTCAGGTGGGGTTGAGGGTACCCCCGCCTCATTTCCTGACCACATGTGGCAAGAAGTGTGACAATAAGATATTTTGGCGCCTCGTTAAATAATTGATTAGAGACTCCGGGCATCAATGGAAACGGGTCTACCATCAATGGCAGGGTATATATTGCATTCCGTGAAATGGCAAAGTGTGAAATAGTCAACAATAACGGAAATAGACGTTTGACGTCGTGCCTTATCGCGTTCAGCATGGGATTTCGAAGTGGAAAGGGACATGAGGTAAATATGGATGTCTTAAGGGTAATTGGAATTCTTCGTGTCCCGAGATAAGACTCTTGTTGACGCGCTTGTGTCGACATAGAAGCAAATTGCTAATGAGGGCAAAGCAAGTCTTCTAGAGATATGAGCATTGGGTGACGTAAAACCAAGGTTCTGGTGCGTCAAATCCGATACTGAATCAGTTGTTGACTCAACGGAGTACGATGCCGTTGCAAAAGAATTCAGATTTTACAGATAGGGTTTGATCGGTAGTTTCGAGGCAACACTACAGCACGATAGGTGCAGTACGCCAGGGAGGGAAAGTCAAGTAATCACTTTACTCATGTTACACCTATGACACGTGCTTTCGCAAACATGTAAAGAATGAACAGATGCTTCTGGGAATCGCGAAGACTCATTGCGTCTTGAAGCACGTATATGTGCATAGCTGGAGTGGTTCGATAGGAAACTACTCGTATATTACATGTATTTTTATTTTTAACGGGAATTACAAAATAAGAACCTAAATACCTTGTAAAATCCCTAGTCCACAGAAATTACTTGTTAAATTTATGGAGCGCTTCAATTGCAGTCATTTTTAAAACCGACACTTTATCTCACCATTTAAAGACACGCGGTACCTAGTTTCAGTTTTATATTAAGATTTATTTCTTCGATATCGTAATATCATCTTCAGTCTGACTGATGAATATCTGAGCTATATCTTGGGATTCTGCGGAAAACTCATGTCTGGGGTTATACTAGGCTATTATTTTGTGGTGCCGTTTTATAGATAATATGTGTGCGTTAATGTATGTTTTGACACCCTTAAATATGATTAGAAAAAATAGGGTACGAGAGGGAAAGTACGGAATAGGAATTGAAATGGCTTTGGGTCCAATTTGTGTTTCGTTGTATGCTCATAGTAATATATACCTTTGAAGTGTAGATGGACACGACGTAGGCAATAAATGCAAAAAAGAAAAGTCGGGGAATAAATAAGAGTTGAAACGATTGTGGCGATTTATTAACACCATCTAGTAGTTTGGAGATAAATAAATCCATTATTAGTTCGGTAGGTGGCTGTAATGATGTATATCTCATAAAGTATTGATCAAATTCAGACTTCGTTGAGAATTTTTTGATTGCTTTATTCAGTTTTCAGTTGCACGATAGAAGATATAATCGTCAAGCGGGAAAAAATGCAATACGTCTTGCAATTTTGCTTTGATAATGGCGAATATGCGAACCAAGCGGCCAAAATTGGGGATTATATATGTGGTCTCGATATTATTATAACCAATTACTTGTAATTCTGATTTCATGGACTCCGTTTCAGCATGATATTAAGCATGCCTTGTGAGTAGGGCGTTAGAAAATACTCACAGCTAGGCCGACTTGTCGTAAGAGACGAGTAAAGGCCGAGTGATAACTGGGGTCCCAAGGCCCTGTCGCTCGGTGAAATACCACCCAATTAAGCTATAATCTCCGTGAAATGGTGGGGGGAAATCCCTGGCCATGTTTCGGAGCTTGGCTGATGGACCGGTGAGATACCACCCCGTTACGCTATAAATTCCACGATGTCGTCGGGAGAAATTATCGACAACGTTTCCGATGTATGACTGATGGCCCGGACTGGGACGGAGATAAGTCATGATGGTACTGTGGGTATTTTTTAGTTATATTGTCTTTAGTGGTAAGGTGCCTCAGGGGCACAGGTTCACCACTATACCCGGGCTTCTGTCGCTGCTTTTAGTTCACTTAAATAAAACACCGTAATAGACTCGTTTTTTTTTTAATTTAAATACTTTTGTGGTAAAACTTGTATTTAATGGTCAAAAGAAAAATCACAATGGTTAAAAAACTGAATTCATTTGATGTGGTACAACTTGTATTTAATAGTGAAAAGAAAAAATCACAACGGTTAAAAAACGGAATTCATTTAATGCGGTACTAAATTCCGAGGCTGGTCTCTCGCGATTCATTCAATAGAAGGAGGACCCTTTAATTCAACCCGATCACTAACTGATACTTGGCTTGACTGCTATAATATTTGTTTAACGTGGAGGCACTACTTACCTCCACGAAATCCGTATCGCAATTGATTAAATTTCCGAAAATAAAATTTCATATTTTGCTGTCGACCTAAAAGGGGATGATTTACCTTATATCAGTACAAAGGGCGCGAAACATATTCGATGATTGCCTCGGTTGCTCATGGTGTGTGTGTCCACAAGTATGCGGACCGTGGGCCGACCAAATCCACAAGGGGAACACCATGAGCAATGATCTGCAGCTGGGCAAGTCATCCTGCAAGAGCATCAGCATGTTTACATTAATGTTACACAGCGCGTTTATGCCGTTTCGCTGTGCATGTTCGCAGACAGTCAAAACATCAGGAACCAGCAATCACCACCGAAGGGGTTGCGGCAGAGCGATATGGTGCACAGGGGAATGTTGGATGGTTATACCATTGTACATCCATCGTCAGCATCTCGTTAGTGCTGCATTTGTTTGGTTTCGTTTTTGCTTCCCGTGGAGAGTATGCTAATGCGGATCGTACGATCGACCGATGGCTCTGTGAACTTGACTTGTCATGCACGTGTGTGGAAAAATTGCTTTCTTCTTGTGTGCATGGACAAGTTCAAGGATTTATGTCGCTTACGCGATGTCGTAACCGAGTTGGATCTTAGGTACATGCTACGTTGGTGCCCGTGTTTCGCTTGGTCGGGTGATTTGGCGACCGATATGATTTGGCAATGGAGGTTTGCGGATGGTGCAACCAAATTGCTTTCAGTGAACATGGTGCGTTTAAAGTAACCATGCCCTTAGGGGAATTACTATTTGTTGCATGCGTTTATTGCCTTAGTGCAAATCGTTAGCTTAGATTCTTAGGAACCCCTTTATGTTGGGAATTGGAAAAAGTTAGTAGCGGCGTTCCCCGGAACTGCAACAATTCCTTGTTTCTATGCTTTTTGTATGTCCTAGGGGGAAGTTAGCTGTTGTACCTGGAAAAGGCACGCGGTGGCGTTATTGAAACCGCCACAGTACCTTCTGAGATAAAGAATTCCGGACGTAAAACTAATTTACTACTAAATTCCGATCACCAATGGAGCAGTGACGGGGGGGGGGGGGGGGGGGGGGGGGGTTATCAGGACTGTGCCACGCAAATACTTTAATAAATAACCGAACTTTAAGAAATTCGTCATCGCGTAATCGGGTTCGATCCTGAAACTCTGTCGAGGTTCGACTGATAATGGCATTTTGGAACATTAGGGGCATCAGTTTCACCAGTATGAATGTAAACCCCATCCACCAATATTTACAAACAGCGAAACCGGATATCCTGGCCCTTACTGAGACCCATGTTGATTTGTCAACTGATTCAACATATCTTTGTTGCTCAGGATACGACTTACATTCGAGATTCCCTTTTAAGGGGAGAGTCTGCGTCTTCGCGCGCTCCGATCTGGCTTCCCAAAGGATAGACGCGTTGGAACCCAATAACATGAACATCATATGGTTGAGGATCGTTCTGAGGAATTCTGTTAAATTTCTTTGTTGTCTCTACCGCTCCCCGAATGACGAGCCACCAGCGACATTTTTCGAACACCTTTCACGTACCACCGACTGGATACAGATCAATCACCCAGCTTCTGACATTGTTGTCCCTGGCGAGTTTAATGCGCACAATTCCGGCTGGTTGATACATTCTAATGGAACCGACGACGCTAGGAGGCTAGCCGAGATGTTTGCTGTTAGCCGCAATTTAACTCAACTCGTGGAGGAACCTATGCGAGTGCCGGATGCCCGAGGTGATTATGCGAACACCCTGGATCTGTCGTTGAAATCCGAGACGAGCACTTATAGTGTGGAGGTTGCTGCGCCACTGGGAAAGTCAGACCACTGCTTGATATTGGTAGCGCAACCACCTGCATTTCGAGCAAGTAACCGACCTGGGCGGCTTCGCCATGTATGGAGGTATTGGACTACCAACTGGAACGATTTGCGAGACTTCTTCGCATCTTTTCCATGGTCGGAGGTGTGCTTTGCAGACTCCGATGACGATGCATGCGCGGAGTCGGTCACAGATATTATCCTTCTCGGGATGGAGATATACATTCCGTATTCCATCAAACAAAGTTCATCTGATAAACCGTGGTTTGATAAAAAATGCGATCCGATTACAGCGGAAAAAATAGAGATTTTAAACAATGGCGGTCCAATCCCACCGAGGTTAACAGAACGAATTTTGTTAGAATCAGAAACACGTGAAAACAGAGATTGATAACGCAAGGAAGGTTCACAATGACAAAGTGACCAATAAACTTCTTAAGTGCCGAACTGGGTCGCGTTCCTTCTGGTCAATGGCAAGGGCTGTCAGCAGTAACTTCGTTTCCTCCTCTTTTCCTCCGTTGGTGACGGAGAGCGGGACACTAGTCACAAATTCAAAAGAAAGAGGTAATGTGTTCGCGAATTTATTTTCCGCGAATTCAAACCTCGATACCGTCCTTATGGAGCCACCTGTGATCGCAACAGTATGGTGTTCGATGGGGGATGTGAGGTTTTTCCGCGTACTATTCAACGTATTTTACGAGGTGTGGACTCTAAGAATTTTCCATAATAATTTGTTTTTTCGGGCAAGGTTATTAACCTTATTATTTATTTTTATTATGGAAATTATTATTAGTTATTATTACTATGGAAAATTTAACAAGCCTCAGACTTGTTAAACAAGGCCAAGACCGGATCCCGGTTGTAGTGCCGATGATGATGATGATGATGATGACGGACTCTAAGAAGGCAACGGGACCGGACGGAATAGCAGCAATAGTCCTCAAGAACTGTGCGTCAGAACTATTCCCGCTTAAATTACTGGCTTATAGCATTAATCTCTACGTTATCTAAGGTGAGATAAAAGTTCATCAATCCCGAGATAATTAAGTATTTCGAATGCTACGTACTTCTGAATGATTTTCAACACGGATTCCGGGACAGGCGGTCCACGGGGGAACTTTTGACCCTTATGATCGATATATGAACATCAGTGATTAAGGGTATGGTGAGTTGAGGGCGGTCGGGTTGGTTATCTTGAAGGCTTTTGACCGCGTCTGGCACACGGCATTGCTGCAGAAACTTTGTTCATATAGACTTTCCCAGCAGCTTTGCGACTGGACGAAGAGCTTCCTCGAAAATTGATCGATCCGGGTTGTTGTGGACGGCGAGTATTCTCTTCGGATCTTGGTCCTGTTGATTCGGGGTACCTCAAGATTCTATTTTGACTCCAACCTCGTTTTTGCTTCAAATGAATGATTTGTTGAAGACAACGGATAACAAAGTGTTCAGTTGCGCGGATGATAGTACGCTTGTTTTCTCCTTTTCGAGTATTCGGCCGATTGGTGCTTCTGCGGCGCATCAGCTGAGATGTAGACAGATTGACTCTCTGAATCAGGATCTAGATGGGGTCCTGCAGTGGAGCAGGGCCAATCTCGTCGACTTCAATGCAGCGAAGACACAATATACAACATTCACAAAGAAAACTGGATCATCGGTTCCTGCTGATGATGAATGGCCAGGCCCTCGAATCTGGTGAAAGCTTGAAATTGCACGGCGTCACGGTCTGTGGGAATGTATCATGGGATAAACACGTGTCGAGCATCGCCAGGTCAGCCTCAGGAAAACTGAGCTATCTTTTTGGAGGCAAGAAATATTTTACTCCGGCCCAACTTCTTCTCCTATTTAATCCCAAATTAGACCCGCGCTCGAATATTGCTCTCATGTTTGGAGCTCGGCTCCTAAACATACCCTCGACCTACTTGAGAGCATACAGAGACGAGCGATCCGCCTGATCGGGGACCCGGCGCTGACGTCGGGACTACAGGCGCTATCACATCGAAGGCGCGTAGCCGACCTATGTCCGTTTAACAGATATTATCACGGGTGCTGTTCTTCGGAGATTCGTGGTATTGTTTCGCGCAATTTAGTTTATATGCGCTCCACAAGACAATCCGACGAATCGCACCAGTTTGCGGATTATCGCCCGACGGCGTGAAAATCCCTGCATCAGAACTCGTTCCGTTCCAGAGTGGGAAAACTGTGGAACTTGTGGGGGTAAAGGTATGGATGCCGACGTACGACATGGATCCACTGATACACCCCAACGATTGTTCCACCGAATACACGTGCACAAAAATCCAAGCACCAAGGGAAGAGAAAGATAAAAACGCACTAGGTTGTTTTGTTGTATAGTGTTCTTTTTTATTTTTCTTAATTTTGATCTATTACTTTACAATTCTCAGATTGCCGTAGGCTTTTATAAGTAAGATGCGAATGTCATTATGTTTGGTGATCACAATATTAAAGACAATCTCTGTATATTAAAATAACACTTGGCGCGGACAACCAATGAATCCTGGATATTTGGTATCAGCACATACACATATTACACTGGAGATTCTTAATATAACATTCATTGCACCAGGTCTCTTTTTCTTTTCTTGATAATGTCTATAGTATAAGCTCACTAACCATTTATAAATTATCTATGTTAAACACATGATTGAAATTGAATTACTGAATTAACCCGGTAAGGCGAGAAATTTGCACTCGCGTGTGTGGCTCGACAGTTAAAACTCGATTTTAGTGTTGTGTGTGCGCACACCTCGGAGGATGAAATTTGACTCTCTGAGGACTGCTCGCTTCGGAATTAACTCATCAGTGTGGTGAGTTTGCACTAGCGAAGTAAAACGGAAAAAGACATTTCTCATTTGACCGCCAACCAATGAGAAATCAGTTGTGATTTCATTGGAACGATTTCTATTGTGATCGTATAGATCTGTTGTAAATCCATCCCCCTGGAAGGAAGGACAACGAAAATGCATTGGAGGCTAAGAAGGGAATCCAATCAAGAAGCTGTTCAAACAATATGTTCATGCATCAGAGGCTAAGGGCATTACTATCGTAAACAATAGAGGCATATTGCCTGGATAGAATTTTTCTGTTGATGTTGTATCAACAGAAAATTCATCCACGATAGCAAGTGCCAGGATGGATGAATGTATGTTTGGTTTAGAAAACGAATCAAAAGACGTGACCATTGCTATGATTGTTTGGATAAACTATTATGGGTCGTGTCCAATTCGATGATCGTTTATTGGTTAGACAAGCGTTCATGGATAATTAGGCTGAGCTGTATAAGCAAGCAATTTGCCATGGCTTGGTCGTGGGACCAACAGTTGTTTGAGAAAAGTAAACGCAGGGAGGTTACTGTGTAAATGGTGGACATGGACGCCGGCAAGAGGACCCGGGTAATCCCAAATGGTTTCTGGAAGGTCATGGGTGCCGGCGAGAGGAACCGAAATGCTTTAGGATAGATGTGATGTGCTTGATGTCGTGGCGAGATAATGATCTTGCTGCGGATTTATATTTCAGGTTAGAAATGGTTACAAGAGAGCTTTGTACTGCTCGTATACAGGTAAGAGATAATGATTGGTAATGTACTGCAGGTTGGGAATGGGGAGTTGGGTTAGGAAAATGGGTGGTTCTTCGGGGGAGCCTTAAAAAACCCCCACAAACTCCATTCCCGTGCGAGTGTTGCTGTAGCGTCACAACCTACAACTGTTAAAAAAAAAATCAAAGGGCACACATTGGGTTACCAAAGTTATAACATAATTAGACGAAATCGTCCAAACTCCACTTAAGTGGGTGGAGTCGCCGTCCTTATCATAAATGGTCTGCAACACAAAGTCGTCTATAGCACAAATGTCCAAAAGTGTCAGGTCTTACAGGGCTGCCTTGTAGATATTCCTTGGAAAAGTTAAAGACATCTAACGTAACAGGTCAATTGAAAAGTCCCCGGCCGGACACATAGATGGCGGCACTAGAATTAAATCCATATGATTTGTAGCCCTAACCTTCAAAAGACGCGTGTATAAATTTGACAGATGTCGGATCATTAGTTTGTGAATGATAGTATTTTGAGTGAAGCAACTCAAAATAGGCCTCAGTTTCGGCGATCACCTCTTCATTCGACGAAAATTTCCTCCCAGCGAGCATTCTTTTGAGATCTGAGAACAGGAAATAGTCGCTGGGGCCAGATCTGGAGAATACGGTGGATGCGGAAGCAATTCGAAGCCCAATTCATGGATTTTTGCCATCGTTTTCACTGGCTTGTGACACGGTGCATTGTCTTGGTGAAGCAGCACTTTCTTTTTCTTCAAATACGGTCGTTTTTCGGCGATTTCGTCCTTCAAACGGTCCAATAACGCTGTGTAATAGTCGATGTTGATGGTCCTTCCCTTTTCAAGATAGTCAATGAAAATTATTCCGCGCGCATCCCAAAATACAGACGCCATAACCTTGCCAGCCGACTGTTGCGTTTTTCTACGCTTTGGGGCGGGTTCACCGTGTGCAGCCCACTCGGATGACTGTCGATTGGACTTCGGAGTGAAATGATGGAGCCATGTTTCATCCATTGTCACATATCGACGCAAAAACTCGGGTTTTGTTACGCTTGATCATCTCCAAACACTGCTCCGAATCATCAACTCGTCGTTGTTTTTGGTCAAAAGTGAGCTCGCGCGGCACCCACTTTGCACAGAGCTTTCTCATACCCAAATATTCGTGAATGATATGATGTACACGTTCAGTTGATATCTTTAGAGTGCCTGCTATTTCATTCAATTTCAATTTACGGTCATTCAAAATCATTTTGTGAATTTTTCTAATGTTTTCGTCGGTAACAACCTGTTTTGGGCGTCCACCGTCTTCGGTGCTCATTTCACCACGTCTAAACTTAGCATACCAATCCTTGATGGTTGATTTTCCTGGGGCGGCGTCTGGAAACTCGTCATCAAGCCAAGTTTTTGCTTCAACTATATTTTTGCCCTTCAAAAAGCAATATTTTATCAACACGCGAAATTCCTTTTTACCCATTTTTTTCACAATAACAGAAGTTGCTTCACTCAAAATACTATAATTCACAAACTAATGACCCGACATCTGTCAAATTTATGCACGCGTCTTTTGAAGGTTAGGGCTAACTACAAATCATCATCATCATCATCATCATCGGCACTACAACCGGGAACCGGTCTTGGCCTTATTTAGCAAGTCCTGAGGTTTGTTAAATTTTCCATAATGATTTATTTTTTCTGGGCAAGGTCATTAGTCTTGCGCCAGAGGCTCCCCGACGGGGAATCGAACCCTGGTCTCCCGGGTGACAGGCGGGTATACTAACCACTATACTATCGAGGAGCCCAAACTACAAATCATATGGA
Source organism: Microdon myrmicae (assembly GCA_963931805.1). Lineage (NCBI taxonomy): Eukaryota > Metazoa > Arthropoda > Insecta > Diptera > Syrphidae > Microdon > Microdon myrmicae. The sequence goes on from OZ007496.1 coordinate 196,799,158, forward strand.
TTTAATTCTAGTGCCGCCATCTATGAGCCAGGCCGGGGACTTTTTAATTGACCTGTTATATGTGGTTTCAGTTTATGCTCTTGAAGCTCCTCAGTGCACACAGTTATCAATGAACTTGGTACCTATTACCGAAGACTCAAGTTAGAATGGAAAAATAATCACTTCTTTATGGCGGGAAATTTCAATGCCAAGCACAGTGCTTGGGGTAATTGTATTTCCAACACAAGAGACAGGGGGTTGTTCGACCTGTTGCAATCAAATGCCATCGAACAAAAAGCAGGATTGTACCCTACAAGTACACCGCATTATGCAATTGGATTTACTTTTGATGAACGAACGAACACAATTATTAAATAAGGATCTAACCACTCGAAATTGTCTTCATATAATCGAGTATGCGAGCGATCATTACAGTCTAGGCGCAGTGATTCATGTTCCAAACGAACACTCACTACTTACGCAGTATGGCCAGATACATTCTTTTATTTTTCGAAAAGGACACTAGTCGTGTTTTAATCGGCTAATAAAAATAGAATTATACTCCAATCCCCCGAGTAACAGGAACGTACATAATAACAAAATTCATCATTGATGTACGACACTGTTACTAATACAATGAATCGTTCTACCCCAAAATTAACTCACGTGGTGGGCCTTACAAACCAATAAATAAACTCAACGATTGATGCTCTGTACAGTCAAAAGAGCATCATGTTATCCCAGCTGAAACTGCTTTATCTTGTTATCATCCAGAATCCACTTTTCATCACAGGTGACCATCCGGGGCAAAAACGGTTCAGTTTGGTTTCTTAATCAAAGCGAGGCGCAGATATTCAGGCGTCGCAGTTTTCGGAACTCGTTCAGTTCCCACTTATCGAGTTTTTTTACCTTTCCTCTGAGAGAAAGGTGTCGGCTTATTTTCATTGGGGATATTACAATGCTTCGTGCAATCTCCCGCACCCATTTCGTTGGATCCGTAACCACCGTTGCTCTTAAAACATCGTCGTCAACTAACGTTTCCGGCTTTCGGTGTCGTTTGGTTCGTTTTCGATGGTGAAATCTCCCGAACGGAACAAACCAAGGTCGTATCATCATCATCATCGGCACTACAACCTGGAACGGTCTTGGCCTTATTTAGCAAGTCCTGAGGCTTGTTAAATTTTCCATAATGATTTGTTTTTTCTGGGCAAGGTCATTAGTCTTGCGCCAGAGGCTCCCCGACGGGGAATCGAACCCCGGTCTCCCGCGTGACAGGCGGGTATACTAACCAGTATACTATTGAGGAGCTAAACCAAGGTCGTATAGTGCATCATTCATGTTTTCCATTGCCAATGACGCAATATGTCCCATTTTAAATTCATGGAGGCAGAGTGTTCGAATTTTAACTGCCGACAGCATGATAAACAATTCCTAGAAAAAACAAAAACTGTACTTGTAACGCACCCTAAAATTCTCACAAGTCAAGCGCACGTACCACTTTACTTTATAAAAAAAAAATTTAAGGTGCTGACACAGATGTTCGAGAACTTCTTATTCCCGACTGAGCGAAAATCGAATATCTCATGTGGAACAAGCCAATAATTTCCTTCGACATTTCGTTACTGGCCGTCAGTATTGTTCCAAGATATTTAAATTGTTTACCGTTTTCAAATATCTTGCCTCTTACGTTTGTACGTACGAGTATTCCCCGAAGTCCACCTGCTCTCGCCGTAATCAAGTATTTTGATTTGGAATTCATTTATTTCTAGGCCCACCTTTTCTGTTTGCATGATGATTTCACAGCTTTTACTTACAGTTTCTAGATTATCGCCCAAAACGGCAATGTCATCCACAAATGCGAACATGTGTGTGACCCCGTGCAGGGACGATCCGGCCATGTTGTCGTCTTGTACCTTTCTGATAACATACTCGAGCACAAGGTTAAAAAGGCATGGTGAGAGGCCATTTCTCTGTTTTACCCCGTCCCGGATTTCAAATGGTTCTGAAAGGTGGTTTTCTCTTCTAACTCGCCCTTTATTTTCGTTCATGCAAATCTGACTGAAGCCGGCGTATTTTTTCAGGACTCCCAGATCAACTAAAGTACGGTAAAGTCTTTGCCTTGCGACTGAGTCGTACGCTTTTTTAAAGTCAATGAACGGTTGGTGAACCGTCTCTCCGTATTCCCACTTCTTTTCCAGCAATTGCCTTATTGTGAACGTTTGGTCGCTTCTTGACCGGTTCCTACGGCATCTGCATTGGTAGTCTCCCCGTATTTCTTCTGCGTACGGTGTCATTCTTGCCAGTATGACATTTGTTAGTATTTTGTATGTAGTTGGGAGCAATGATATTCATCTGTAGTTTTCGTAGTTAGATCTGTCGCATTTTTTGAAGATGGGATCTACTATTGAGGTTTTCTATTCTTCCGAAGTGACTTCCTCATCCCATGTTGTTTTAATCAGTTGGTGGTTTTGCGAGCGGTTGCCTCTCCTCCATGCTTCATAAACTCTGCCGGTATGCAATCGATTCCGGGAGCCTTGTTGTTTTTCAATTGATTTATTGCGTCCACAACTTCGTTGAAAGAGGGCTCCGGGAGCTGAGGACCGCCTGTATGTACGTCTGGTGCGTTTATTTGCGGTTAATGGGTGCGCACTTTGAGCACGATATTGTTTGTTTCTGTGACTCGACAGCCGTTGTGTCTCCAGCTCTCTCTTGGTAGCCATTTCTGTATGAATTTATACCGGCATACATACATCTGATGTTCTTTGCTCTGGCATTTTCTAGGATTTTTTCGATCCGAGTCTTCTCCCATTGGCGTTTTTTGCCTTTGAGAAGTCTCGTTGTCCCTTTCCGGATCGTCGCGTATCTTTCTGCATTGACTTCATCATATCTTTCTAAGTGGATCACTCTGAGGCGTTTACGTTCTTCAATCTTCGCCCTGCGCTCATCGCCAAACCAAGGTTTGAACTTAATTGTTTTCTTAAATCCTGATACCTGTTGGTCTGTTTGTTTGATCACGTTACTGATCGAGGCCCATTTAGCTATTGGCTTCCTCTTCCTCACTGTTCCCATTCTCTAGGATACTAAATCTATTCCTTAGTTCGTCTTGATATTCAGCCCTTTTGCGCAAGTCTTTTAGTTTATCAATGTCGAACTTTTGCTTGTCTCCCGTGACTGCCAATGTGGGTTTGCTGAGCACCGACTCCTGATTTTGCCCATCACTAGAAGATGATCGTAGTCGCAATCTGCTCCTCTATATGATCTTACGTCAAGGATATTCGAGCGGTGTCTTTTGTCTATGAGGAAGTGGTCTATTTGGTTACGCGTTACGCCATAGGGTGAGATCCATGTGGTTTTTGCATTTGCTTGTGCTTGAACATCGTACTTTCCACTGCCAGATCTTTTGACGTGTTGTGGTTTCTTAAGAGTATGTTGTGTTATTTTAAAAGATGCTAGGTTATTTTGAAATTTGTTGTGTAAAGTTGGAAATATGTTGGATTAATTTAGTAATGTTCAATATTATATCTTTGTATTTAAAGGAGCCGCAGCAGTTTTCATGATACATATTATATGCAAGGTTTGCTTTAGGAAATATTGCACCAAAACGTTATGTAAATTGTCTCATTGTTACAGTGTCCGGTTATGCCAAAAATGTTCTGTTCTATCGGGTTGGGCGATCTAAATTAATGCCAAAGCAACTTTTTGATTTTGGATGATTTTATGATGTATATAAATAGTTGTTTTAAATAGTCTAAAGTTGGTGGGGTGGGGGGGTGCGAGGGGTATTCTAATGCAACGGGATTTATAACGGTGTTAGGGCGCAATTGCTCCAATTTGGGCTATATTCGCCGACGGTGTTAATACTTAGTATACCCACCTATCACGCGGGAGACCGGGGTTCGATTCCCCGTCGGGGAGCCTCTGGCGTAAAACTAATGACCTTGCCCGGAAAAAACAAATCATTATGGAAAATTTAACAACCCTCAGGACTTGCTAAATAAGGCCAAGACCGGTTCCCGGTTGTAGTGCCGATAATGATGATGATATTATTTACAATCTATTTTTGTTTTAGATTATTAATTAATCATCCAATTTTATTTTTGAATTACTTTTTTACTAAATAAAAAAAAAGCTTTTAAGTGATGGAAATCTTTATTTGGACGTTTACAATTTTTTCTATTTCTCAAATGTCAAATATGATGTCTAGTTCACAAATTTCAAATATGATTGACGTAGGACGCCGTTTGCAAAAGTTATAATATCTTCGGATAGGCTGATTAATTGTGCGCCACTCTATATTGTCACGTTCCAACCAGCATCTTATGAACTCGGGTTGCAGCACTGAGAATCTCCACTGTCATTGAATTCCCGTCATGTATCCGATATGTGCACGATATTATCGGTAGCCGCGGATGCAAATGTGCCACAATTGAGGTCAGAAACAATGCTCTATGTCTAAGTATAATAACATAGGAGTGATTTGAGAAAGTAAGTTTTTGGACACAATAAAAATTTCCCGAATTGGGTCGTCAATGTTTGGTGCTGTGGGGGTTCTCTATATTACATGGAGAACCAACCCACAATTCCAACCACAATTTCCACCTTATTTCGACCGCTTTCAGCGTGCCATACTAACCCCTAGCCCACCGTTGCTATTTACCTGGAATATCATATTTCCCAAATGGACGCATAGCTGAATTCATTCTTCTATGCAGATAATGCATAATTGAATTCAGCAACTTTTTTGCCATACGGCTCCTCCATTTTTGCTAGCCCATGAGATTTCCATCGGAAATCACATCATGTCGGTTAGCAACAACAAGTCGAAGCAGAAGACACAGTGGCATATTCATGCCACCGCTGGGGAATTTGTCAAAATATTTAATTAGTTCTTATGATAAATTACCCTAGCCAATTTCGCGTCACTTCGGCTTTTCCGCAGATCATCCATTCGCTTGGGATAAATGATCTCTTTTCACAGGTGGACCTGATACATTTTCCTCTCCTTCACAGTTCTGTCTCCCTACAGCTCAATGCACTCTGAGGTCACCACATTCACGGAATTAGGTCAATGGATTATCATCAGAATTGCATTGATTCGTGCACACACAACCAAACCCACCCCGAGATCATGGTACTTTGTGTTTCGGGTCTCTCATTCTCCCATGTTCGTCGACTATCGAATTAACCGATGTATTCACCACACATCGACCGGCGTGGCAATGAGAGAGCAGAAGTATGATCTCTATTGGTTGTCCTGTGCGCAAAAATAAAATTACCCATCTTCATTCCTAATTCAAGACAGTCAATATTCATCCTCCGAAGTGTGTGCACACGGAACGTAGAGAGCAGAGTTCGTTGAGAGTCACTGGTGCTATATCACCACGTTAGTATAAAATTTGATGTGCAATAAATCGCGGTAATAGATAGAACATTTGCTGTGTAATAATTCGCGGTAAAAGAAAGAATATTTGCTGTACAATAATTCGTGAACAGAAAACTTGGATACTCATTGTAAACGGGCACCAGCTTGATCACCAACATAAAAAGGATAATAAAAAGAAAAGAAATATTTTCAAGAACAGTAACTCTCCGTGTTTTAATTTCTCCTGTTTTCTCTGGTGCGATCGGTGTATTGTTTTATCCACGGTGGGTGTTAAGTGAACCAGTGTCGTACGTCGGCATCCATACCTAAACCCCCACAGTGTAACTATTATACTTCAAAGTGAAAGGTGTGATTACCATCATCATGGTCATCATCATCATCATCATCGACACTACAACCGGGATCCGGTCTTGGCCTTATTTAGCAAGTCTCTCCACCGGTATTCGGTACTTATCCGAGATTTGTTAAATTGTCCATAACACCATCAGTGTAACACAAATAAGTACAATGTCGATCGTTTTGGAACCGGCTCGCCATTTAATGGCTTCCTTTTTTAACTCTTGGATTTGATTATATAGAGTGGGCCATAATTGTTTGCACATTTGAAACATGAATAGAAATAAAACTACAAATGTTATTTTGTTGATCATTTATTTAACGTAATAAACATTTATTGAAATTTATATCTCAAAAAAGACATCGTCCCCGCCACTCGCGCGCACCTGCCTCTAACAATTTTTAAGAAATCAAGTGGTGACATCTGCCTACCCCATATTTAACCCCCAGAAGTGAACATCACAATTAAAGACGAAAACGTGACACTATTTTAAAATACAAATCTGGGAAAGAAAGACTTATTTTATTACCCTTATAATTTGAGGTGTATAGACGGAACTGATTTCTGTATTTTCGGAAAAAGTTCGTAAGTTCTACAATTATGGAAATTAGTACGAGGGTTGCCTTTTATATTTCGGGATTAGAGAACAAAAACAAATATTGATCATCGAAAATCACTTTATTGTTTTTCAAAATATTCCCCATGAAGATCTATACACTTTTGCATGCGTTTGAACCAATTGTCGAAGCACTTTTGCCACTCTGATTGAGGTATCTCCAACACATGCATTCTGAATGCAGCAACCGCTTCTTCAGGTGTCGAAAAACGTTGACCTCTCAGTTTGTTTTTTACGTACGGGAATAAAAAGAAGTCATTCGGTGCCAAGTCAGGACTATACGGCGGATGACCCATCAAATCGATGTTTTGGGTGCTCAAAAATGCAGTTGTCGCAGCCGATGTGTGAGAGCTCGCATTGTCGTGGTGAAGAGTGATCCGTCTTCGGCGGGTGGTTTTCCTGATTTCTTGGAAGACAACTGGCAAACAAATGGTTGTGTACCACTCAGAATTGACTGTTCTGCGTTGTTCTAGTGGTACGGTTGCGACATGTCCAGTTTTTCCGAAAAACCAGGCGACCATTTGCTTGGAAGTGCTTCGTGCGCGAACAACTTTTGTTGGATTTGGCTCATCTTGAAACACCCAGACAGTCGACTGCTGTTTACTTTCGGGCTCATACGCGTAAATCCACGATTCATCAGATGTCATAGACGTGTTTCGAAGCACCGCGACCGTATTTTTTGAGCATTTCTTTCGACCAATTGACACGAGCCTTTTTTTGGGCGATTGACAAATTGTGTGGGATCCGACGCGAACAAATTTTTTTGACAGTCAAATGTTTATGCAATATTGAATGTATGCTGGTCCCACTAACGCCTACGGTTGTCTCAATCTCACGATAGGTCACATGACGATCTTCCAATATCAGTTCGCGCACAGCATCAATGGTTTTCGGAACAACAACTGATTTTGGACGACCTTCACGAAATTCATCTTGGAGTGAACTACGACCACGATTGAATTCACCATACCATCGATAAACACTGGTCCTTGGTGGAGCTTCATCGCCAAAAATTGAATTAAGTTCATCCATGCACTGTTGCTGAGTTAATCCACGCCGAAAGTTGTAAAAAATAATCGCACGAAAATGTTGACGATTTAATTCCATTTTTGGGCCGAGATGAATCTTTTAAGTTACTGTAAACAACACAAATAGCGCTCGTATGTCAAAACGTTCTGGGTGTGTATAACCTCAAAAATGTCCAACTTTACGACAGAGCTGTCAATTGCCGGATTGCAACGCTAGGGTTGCCAAATCCCGAAACATAAGAGGCAACCCTCGTAATAACTTAGTTTGAATGGAAGATCAGAAATTGGTTGCGAGGATTGACAGTTGATTCAAGGGTACAAGGGATCCATGTGTTAATCAGAACCTATCAGTTCCGGCAACAAGTGAATATAATCCCTTTAATAGTAAATGTCGCATGTAAAGCTTTCCAAAATCCGTCATTCTGTGTTGTAGTACTAAATGCACAAGACTGTCTTTTAAATTAGCTGATGTATACAAATCTCTTTAAAGTAGTTGTCACATAAAGAGATCCGCCCACGTAGAACAGAATTGTCTGTTTAACAAACTCCGAAGAAGGGAAGTACACCATTTCCCGTCCTTCAATGTACCACAGTTGGGAAGCAGACCTACCGCAAACTGTTTAATCGCATCCTTACCTATTAAAAAAATGATTGCTGCATCCTGGAATCTCGTTCTCGAAAACGACGACGTGTGTGTCATTCATCCGACATGCCAACCAGAATATGCGGCACGATTTCAGTGTACACGCTGGCCACTGAATTTGACCGCTACCGCTTGCATTCCTTCACCTGAGCTAAGGTCTTGACTGCACTGTTACAGTGTTGTATCCCGGTTCTTTTCGAAACAACAACTTCCAGACCTCGATTATAACTTCGCTGCCATCATCTGCCACTTGTCTTGAGAATTTCGTCTTTCCCTCCTTTTTTTACTGCTTGTCGTTGCTTTCTTTTTGCCTTCGAAAATTAACATCGCATGCCAGCAACTAATGAGGTCCATTCCAACTCTGCCCATGGACCACAGAGACGGCATGGCGAGCTTAGCTGTAGGTTGCACAATTGAGCACGTTCTTATTTAGTTGCTGTTCAAGCTTTTGTTTACTTGTCTCTGGTACACATCGCGACAGGTTACAGTGCTGAGGATAATCATCAGATCCTTGAATTACAATTAAAGGCCAAACACGTCGTTGTCTTTGGATCCGATGGGCGTGATTCATTGTCGTAAAAGTGTCGTCACCTGAGGGCGTTTTTTGTCTCTATTTTTTATCTCGAATAAGATGCTATGACTACGACGATCTTATTGAACGAAGCGGGCTGGGGGTAGGCGGTGAACTACGTAAAACCGCCGACTCACGTCTTTTGTTTCACCATTTACATTGAAACAACGACGTCGATCTTGTGAGCCGGTCTAAAAATAAGTGTGCCAAACGCAAATAGCGACCAGGCAAATATTGTAGGTACATCTGGCGTTCGAGTAGTGTAACCTCGCGATGAACTAATATTTGCGATGCGCTTAACTGGCAATTCAGACGCAATTAAGGTGTGTACGCCTCTCACCCGCGCTCAAAGGTTGCAAATCTAATCAACAGTCCGCTAGAGTCGATTTAAAATTAGACGATAAAACGTTTCACGAGATAGTCCTTTATCATGAAAATAATGAAACGATCTAGAGAAGAGGGATAGAAAGCGATGATGCAGAGACACACAAAGTGGTAGAATGGACATATATACTTAAAAAGAATTGCGAGGTTTTACTGTTTTGCGAAGGGTCGCTATTTTACGGGCATATGAGAAAGCCATGACAATATTAGTCTTCTTCATTCTGCCCCATAAGCTCTAGAGGTGAATAAATGATCGAGATAAGAACCTCTATCGCATACTTATTCGAGGTTATTCGAGCATAGAAACGCCTCACAATTTCCAAAAATAGACAGCAGGCTACACAATTTGACACAACCTACAGAAACCAACAGGAAATTTATATTCAATTAATAATCATCTTCCATGATGTTTTACTTACTAAATTAGTTACTTACAAAACCGTTACAAAAAAATTATTAGGGGCGTTGGGAACCTCGTAATTAATTACAGAGCTTGTCATAGATAGAAACAAGCTCAACACTTAAAAAATCAGTCATGTGTACCCTATTCAATACTGACAGTGACAGAGACACCATTTCCAAAAGTTGCGAGCAATTAAAAAAATTTCCAACTCAGTGTTACGTCACACCTTGATGTCCTTTAATTTAAGTTTGTTCCTAAACTTTACAGATGACAGGCATTTCCATTTCCATAGGGATGTTCTTCTACCGAGAGTTCAAAGACTCATTAGCTAAAAATTGTCAGTCAGACAATTTTCGTTTTGAATATCCCCAATAAAACTTTTATGGGCCATATATTCGGTTTTATATTGAGAATACAAATTAATTTGGTCCGTTTTTCTAAGGTCAGATATACATTTATTTCAGAACGAAATGAACGAACAGATCAAAGTATTATCCATCGCTGGCTACTACATATTCCCACCTCGCGGGCAATTTTCGAATTTCATCTCGAGGAAATTTTTAGTTTTTTGGTGCGATCCAAATTAGGTGTCTATTTTAGATTTCTGCGAAAAAAGTGAACCGGCGATTTCCCAAGTCGTGTTTCACTGGTCGGAGACACTACGAATCACCAGGTGCACTGTCCAGAGAATAAGGCTGGTCCAGTAAAATAACCCAACGTTTTCAAAAAATCATTTCACGGCTTTTTAAATAAGGGACCAAGCGTTGTAATACAAAAGAGTAACTGTTTAGAAGTAACTCGCTTACCTGAATCGATTGAGAAGGAATGTAGTGCTCCCGAAGCCTTACCATCCTACCCCATCTCCTAATATACCTATCCCATCCATCATTCCACTTTCCTAAACGACTTCCAAAAATCGTCATCCTACATACATAGCAGGTGCCATAGCGGTTGTTTAATACAACGATCCCTGAATCGTCACCAAGCAAATATAGCAAATACAGAATAACATATTGTGACGCATATGACAATCAGTACTGGAATCTTCGAGAAAGTCCGAAACAAAGTACTAGATTATTTTAGAAAGTACTGGAAAACTGGAATAGAAAAGTCGAGACTATGGGACGGACGGAAACGAAACGCCAAATCAGAATGAAGAAATGGTATAAATACGTCGCACACACATGATGGAGAGGAGTCATAAGTAGAACGTGAAGCAAGCGATAAGTGTGGTAGTAATAAGTAATAAGTAAGCATTAAAATACGCGATAATTACGGAAGCGATAAGTAAAGAAAACGTTATGTGTACGGTAATAAGTAACGATTGTATTAACGGACTAATAAAATGTCACATTAATTCAGAATCGATTTAACGGCTCTTATTTATTTACAAATAAATAATCCAGCGAACCCTAAGCTCGCTACAATATTCTTGTCGCACAACCCAAAAACCAAAATCGAGCAACTGTAGCAGCTTCTCGATTGTGATCGGCCAAAAGACAATCATGCGTCGCCCGCTTTCACGTACCTAGAGAGGAAGATGACCTTTTTCCCCAGGTTCGACCTCGTTCATCAAAGAAAAACTTAACGAAAGGAAACGAAAAAAGAGAGAATTTGTACTTTTGCAAGGAGTGGAGTTTGAACCTTCAAGAAGTAAAATCGCATTTTAGTTTTCAAGAAATAAAAAAAAGGTCAGACCTTCCCCTTATCGGAGTCCATTATAGATGTTTATTGGTTTGGACAGCAATCCCGCTACGTTTACTTGACTAGTTACGTTGGTCATGGTCAACCTACAAAGTCGTATCAATTTATTTGGAATGCCGAATTCTCTCATGGCATTATATAGTTCTACCCTGGCCATGCTGTCGTAGGCGGCCTTGAAGTCTATAAACAGATGATATAGCGGAATCTTAAATTCCAGACATTTTTCCATCGCCTGCCTAAGGATGAATATCTGATCAATTGCTGATTTGCCTGGGATGAAGCCACACTGATATTGACCAATGATGGCTTTAGCGTATGGGGATATCCGGTTTTGTAGGATAGTGGAGAGTATCTTATAGGCGGTACTCAGCAATGTTATACCCCTATAGTTGCTGCACAGTGTGATATCTCTCTTCTTATGTATGGGGCAAATTATACCACGACGCCAATCTTCCGGCATCTCCTTTGCTCCCATACGTGCACCACGATCTCGTGACTTGCTTGATGTAACGCTGTCCCTCCTTGTTTGATCAGCTCAGCTGGTATGCCATCAGCTCCAGGGGCTTTATTTGATTTGAGCTGTCTAATGGCTTTTAGTGTTTCCTCAATGCTTGGTGGCGGCAGCATTTGGTCTTGGTCTTGCATTGGTGGAGCCTCCAATTCTTCTGTGAGCTGACCATATAGCAATTCATTGAAGTGCACTTCCCATCGCTCCAGAATGCCTTCAGGATCGGTGATCAGATTACCCTCTTTATCCTTGCAGTAAGTGCAGCGTGGTGTGTACCGCGTCATACTGCAGATTATTTGGTAGAACTTTCGCGCCTGGTGCGGACATCGCTCTCTACTTTTCTCTATTTCACAGACAAGGTTTTTTTCCCAGGCACTTTTCTTTTGTCTGTGAAGTCTTTTTTCAGATCTTCTGAGCTCTTTGTAGTTATCCTCGCGTACCCGCGTCCTATGAGACTGCTGCATTGCCCGGTATGCAGCATTCTTACGTTCAGTCCCTAGTTTGCACTCATCATCAAACCAGTATTTACGATCTTTATGACTACTGCCTAAGATGGAGTTGGCAGTACTAATGACAGTATTCTTAAGGCGTGTCCATTTCTCTTCTACGCCCGGCATTCTGGTCCCAGGACTTACTCTCCCTCCGTCGAGCTCTTCGAGGGCGAGTCTTAACGCATGACCAAAGGTGTTGCTGGTGTTCTCATTGCGTAAGGCAGCCGTGTTGATTCGAACCTGATCCGCGGATGCAATACGTCTCCGTAAGGCAATCCGCTCTCGGAAAACTGTACCAACAAGATAGTGATCCGAGTCAACGTTGGCACCTCGGTACGTTCGTACCATCATCAGGTTCGGGGAGTGGAGGAGATCTATCAACACGTGGTCAATTTGGTTGCGAATGGCTCCATCAGGTGATACCCAAGTGGCTTGTGGATATCTTTACGCGGAAACCTGGTACTCGCAACGACCAAGTTTTTCGATGCTGCCAATTCGATGAATCGTAGTCCATTGTCATTAGTGTTCTCATGCAAACTATGGGAACCTGCGTAGTGCCTGAAAACCGGCTCCCGACCCATTTTTGCATTCAAATACCCAAGAACGATTTTCACATCGTATCTTGGGCAGGCATTGAGGGCCCGTTCGACGTTCTCATAGTATTCTTCTTTTTCGTCGTCAGGGGACTCCTCTGTAGATCCGTGAACGTTTATGAGGCTTATGTTCTTAAATTTGCCTCGCACGCGAAGAGTGCATAGCCTTTCATTTATTGCATTAAAGCCGATGCTGGCAGGCTTCAGTTTTTGGGTGACTAGAAAGCCTACCCCGAGCACATGGTGTTCTGCGTGACAGTTGTAATAAATGTCATACTCTTTTCTTTGAAAAACACTACTCCTCGTCCATCTTATTTCTTGTAATGCTGTTATGTCAGCCTTATATTCGGACAGGGCATCGGCTAGCTGCCGTGCAGCTCGAGGTCTGTATAGTGAGCGTATGTTCCATGAAAAAATCCTTAAATCATTTAGCCATTTTCGTTTCCGTGGTCGTCGTCGTGTATCCGGTCCATATCCGAGGCTTGTTAAATTTGCCATAATAATTCATTTTTACGGGCCTTGTTATTAGCCTTGCGTCAACCTTTCTCAGGATGTCGCTGCATGCATTGGTTCACTACTTGGCGGGTGTCAAAGTAGCTATCCAGGGGTGTCACGTGGAGACTGCATGTCAACTTGGATTAAACAGGGACAAGGATCGTCCTGGCCTTCGCCGGGTTGAACGCAATCAGAGACTTTGCCCTGTATGTTCGCACCCACTTGCAGAGATGCAATTATAATATCAGTTGAAGGTAATAAAAAAAGCTACACAACAATTGCAACAGGCACTCAACGAAATTAGCCAATGGACCACTGATTGGAAAATTAAACTCAACGAGATGAAATCTATTTACGTAACATTTACATTGCACCGATCAGATAACAATATTTCTACATATCTCAACGGAATTCAAGTTTCCAAAGCAGATTCAGCGAAATATCTCGGTATACATCTAGATAGCAGACTAAACTGGAGACATCATGTGAAACAAAAAGCTGAACAAATAAAGCTGAAACGTAGACAGATGTATTGGTTAATCGGGAACCACTCTCAACGCAATCTCTATCAATCTATCATCAAGCCGATCTGGATATATGGAGTCCAATTATGGGGCTGGACAAAACAATCCAATAGAGATATGTGGCGGTTACACTTGGGGCCTCGACTTATCCTTTTACCTAAAAGCCCGGAATCATGCCGAATGAGTTTCGGAGGACAAATATTTCAGGTTTAACGGCAACCAAGCTGAGTGTCATTACTTACCTGGAAAGTTGGCATAGCTAATCTTCCTGTCACAACAATTATATGTATAATATTCCTTCTGGCGAGTTTTCACAATAGGATGAATGCATGTATCTTAGGAAGCTCGCTGAGGGAAGAAAGTACATGCATAATTGACAATGGCATCACATGGCGCCAGCTATATTGGCCGAAGCTTGGTTCCTTAAAACGCACAATCTTATCGTAAGAGATGCGGTTGTGGTTTTAGGCAACCAATTAATTTGAAGTGTTTGCGGGCGCACATATCCCTTATGCAATTCCGCCACACACATACAATAGAAGTATTTCTTCTTTTCTTGGCCATCCTAAATATCTCGGTCGCTTGGCAGAGCGACAATTGAATAGGAAAGCAACGCGCGAGGCAATACAAATACAAATACGTAAAGCCGGCCACAGCGCCAACGCATAGCGGCTAAAAGATACACAACATCGGAATTGCGGCGTGCATAAGTAAGATAACATAAATAACCGGCGTCTGCTGTAATTCGTATTGCACAGCAACAGCCCTTAAAAGCAATAGCAGTGAGTAGACACCGCACATCTGTGTGTTTGTTGGTCAATCCGAAAACCCTAACGAAGTACCTATTGCAAAAGCGTTACGACGTCGTGCACAATTCCAAACTTTGTATCGGTACACCGATGGCTTGAGATTAGATGTGCGGCTGGCAGATCGAGTAATCTTGGTGTGCGTGTGTGTTGCATTCGAAAAAAGACCAACAGCGATCTCCCGATGAGTACGGATAGCTGGCGAATATGGTTTCTTTTTGTCCTTTTACCTTTCTTTCCTTTTTGCTGCTTTTTGTAAAACCAACCGAAGGACTGAGGACGGAAATAAGGGGATAGTCAGTCAGAAAAGAGCTACCGAGGCTGAAACACTGAACAAGTGACGAAATTACACAACTCCTTTACCGGTCCATAAATATACTAATAACTAGCGCTCGTTCAAAAGTGAACTATTCATAATTACATTTACAATACATAAGTTGAACTATCTATAATTATTGTTTACAATACATACGTGTAATGAACCTATATTTACTGTACATAGTGTAATAACTCTATGCGTAATTACTGTTTACAATACATAATGAACTATTCATAATTACATTTACAATACATGAGTTGAACTATCTATAATTACTGTTTACAATATATACAATACCTAAGCGTAACGAACCTATATAAGTGTAATGAACCTATATTTACTGTACATAGTGTAATAACTCTATGCGTAATTACTGTTTACAATACATAATGAACTATTCATAATTACATTTACAATACATGAGTTGAACTATCTATAATTATTGTTTACAGTACATAAGTGTAATGAACCTATATTTACTGTACATAGTGTAATAATTCTACCCGTAATTACTGTTTACAATACATAATGAACTATTCATAATTACATTTACAATACATAAGTTGAACCATCTATAATTACTGTTTACAATACCTAAGCGTAACGAACCTATATATACTATACGTAGTGTAATAATTAACATTAACTATACATAGTGTAATAAGTTATATTTTACTGTTCAAAGGGTTCTCCTATCGATTTTTACTATCCAGTGTATTTGAGCTATATTTGCCTTTGGACACACAAGAATATTAAGTCCTAATCATCATTTCAATCTTCGGAGTCAGATTAAGTTTATTAATTAAGCGTTAAGAAAATGAACTAATTAAACGCGTAAAAAATAGTAGGTATGTGTTTTATTTGGATTAAGTTCGGGAAGACTCTTAGAGACTCGACGAAATAAACCACCACAATAAACCACAAAATCAACCACAGATATAATTCAACGAAGCCAGAATTAATTCCTTCGCATTATCACGAATGCCTACCGCTTTGTGACAAATCGGGAAATACATGATGACCTAGAGATCAAATGGATTTACGAAGTTATCCAAGAATATGCTGTCAAACACGAAAGCCGCCTACATAATCATACCAACGTAAAAGCTATTCAGCTCCTGGATACGAGTATTACCCACGAATTGAGACGGCTAAAACGGACGAAACCTCATGAATTAACTTGTTAAAATCTAACATACTAAAATTGAGTTGGGAGGTGAACACTGGTCCAGTAAACTCTTACACGCTTTACTTAATTACATTAAATTAAGTACAATTCAAACATAGTATTAAACTAAATTGTTAAGATTCTACTATTCATATCCAATAAAGGATGTTTTTTAAAAAAAATGTACAATTAAATATTTACCTTATACACATACGTTACAAACAATTAGCACATTTTCAAATTAAACTAAAATAGAAAACACAATGTATGTACATTTTCATTTACACACATAATACATAACACAAAAAATTACGTTACATTCGTTTGCAAATTACAACAACATTCATTTACAACATAAAATAAACACATTCACTTATACAATTTACAATTTCACATAATTAAACAGTTAAGACACAAAACATTAAATTACATTTAACATTACAAATATAAAACATAGAACTTAAATTGAACACAAAACATAAACATAAATAGAATAACCCAGTTATTTCACCGGCGTTGATATCTTGAGATTAATCATCGCCGTTGTTTTTTTTTTTTTTTATATAGATATCATTTTTTATTTCTTCCTATTGTTATAAATTACTTACTTGCTAGACAAAAATGATTAAACTCTAGCTTATGTTATCTTATTTCTTAACTTACTGGTCCCTTGCGGACTCTCTAAGTTACATGCATACGCTTAAAGCATGAAAATTTGTCTTTCGACATTATGGTTATTTTGTTTACATGCATTTTTAGGGAACTTAATTGGATACAAAGAAAATGAAGAAAAGAAAAAACGTTGTTCTTGTTATTGTTTTTACCTTATATCTAACTTATATACTAAACTATCTATAGAATTTTTTTTTTCTTTTTTTTTTTTTTTTTCTTTAACCTAACTCTATTCTAAACCTAACATCAAAACTAAATTTTCGAAATGCTAAATCTATGTAAGCTTTCCGTTGTTTGTCGGGGTTTTTTTTTTTTTTTTTTTTTTTTTAATTATTATTATTATTATTTCTTTAGTTTTATAAGGAAACAGGGTTTTATTTGCCACTCAGCCACCAAAATCTCTGGTGTTGCTTATTCGCGTCTTTTCGGTCTCTCTGTGCTACTGCCGTACTGAACTGCAGTCTCTCTTCATTAGTGTGCGCAACCTCTCGATTAAAACATATTCGTTTATCTATACCCGACCGACGCACGTGATAAATCAACGGTATAGCGGATTCATTTTGTATGAGGCCGTTCATGTCAAGACTAAGGAATGCTTCTGGTGGAATAAAGCCATTGCGACGTACCACCTCACAATACATATTGTTTGGGTAATATGCACCAAAAATCAAATCGTTCTGTGAGCTCATTGATCTCGCAATATGCCCTCGGATCAGCTTGATCATAAAGTTATCCACTCTGTTTATATTGGCCCCACTGTACAACGCTTCATTGGGATAATATTTTTTGTGATCGGATTCAGGAGTCCGATGTAACTTAAGGCACGTCCTGAGGCATTGCCTCTCAAAAATCCGAATCTTTTCCATTAAGCTAGGTCCCACATTAAACCACACTGGGCATCCATATATGATCATCGGTCTGATGAGAGCCATGTAGCATATAACTTTAACTCTGCTGTCAAGTTGATTACTATGAAACAGTCTTCTTGTCATAGCGTAAGCTTTCTTTGCCCTGGCTAGGGCAGCTTCCACATGTTTGTTAAAATATAGATACTGATCCAGCCAGATGCCTAAGTATTTGACTACGGTTTTGGTTTCCAGTGTTTGTTGGTGTGGTCCCATAATAGCTAGCTTTCGCCAGTTTATCCTGGTGTCTCTGGTAGCTTGATCCAGTGGTGTTCTAAAGAGGATGGTTTCACACTTCTGGATATTGATTTTGAGTTTCCAGTTGTTGCAGTATCGCTGAACATCATTGAAATCCCCTTGTAATAATCCGTTAATGATTTCAATTTTTGGTGCTGTTCTATATATTATCAGATCGTCTGCATACGCAATAGCCTGATGAAGAGACCTTACCAGGTCGCTAGTGTAAATATTAAAAAGGATCGGAGATAACACCGCTCCCTGTTGCAGACCGTTTTCTATATTGTAAGTAATGTTAGAGGTCACATTGCCACTTTTGACGATGAATTTCCTTTCATTCAACATGTCGTATAGTATATACAGTAGTGGTCTATGAATGCCTAGTCTCATTAGCTTGTAATATAACCCTTCTAACCAAACGGCGTCGAAGGCCCTCTCCAAGTCAATCAAACAGGCACCTGTACACTGTTTCAGATTTTTATTCCACTGAATGTCTGAAACCAGTTTAGCTGCGGCATGTGTGGTTTCATGACCAGCTTTAAAACCAAACTGGTTATTTGGAATAATATTATTGTCCTCAACCCATTTAAGTAGAGCCTTGTTTAGAACCTTTTCGAATACTTTACTGATACTCGGTAACAAACTGATCGATCGCAGATTTTTTGGGTTTGTCCTATCTTTCCCTTTTTTTGGTAACGGTTGGATGATGGCCGTTTTCCAACGTACTGGATAGTGTGCGTTGTTCAGAGCGTTGTTAAACAATACTGCATATATATCCATTGCGATTGGAGGAAGATGTTTTAGTACGATATTGGGTACTCCATCGATTCCAACTGATTTTTTGTTTCTTAATGATGCAAAGACGCCATGGATGTCTTCACTAGTGATCAAAAGACTGTTGGCGTTTTCGACAGTAATCTCGGCGTTTGCCGTATTTTCATTACTGAATTCGTTAAAACCATGGTTTTCTGATCGCCACTGTGAAATATCATTTCGAAGATGACCATAATTCAGTAAAACTCTATCTTCCAAGCCATGGTTGCGACGAATTACTTCATTTGCCTTGTACAGTTCTTGAAAGACGGCCCCTACAACATTCACTTTTTCCAAGGGATCTTCAAACACAAAAACTTCGTCATTTAGGATGGCGTTGTTTGTGTCTATGCCTATATTTGCCAGCATTCGTTGGTTTTCGTCAGTTCGTGGTATTTGGAGACACTGAATCTCGTTTTCATTACTCCGTCTAAATATTTTATTAATTTGCGGAAACATACTAGGGTTGTTGGATTTTACCGCCCGAACTTTGTTGTTCCAATACAAATTTGCTGATAGCCTATAGTTGGCTTTTATCAGCTGTTGGAGATTTTTTAATCTGGACTTCAGTGAAATTATCTCCTGGTCGTGCCTATCAATAAATCGTCTGTACCGTAGTTTTAGTTGCGACAGAAGTCTACTTTTTTTTCTGTGGAGTGCGTTGATTGTGGCGTTTCGGTACATGTTCATGTTGTCCGTAGGTGTGGTTTTTGGTATTGTTTTGTCCATAGTTTGTTTTATGGTTTCGTCCATTTTTTGTTTGTATTTGTCGATGTCATCGTTGGGTATGTTTCTGTTGGTAGGAGGGTTAATGTCTTTTAAGCGAATTTCTCTTGTTAAGGTTCTCGTGAAACGCGTCCATCGCATACCCCAATAGTTATAGGGTTGCGGTATCATACATTCACCGAGTTCCACAACTTCGCTTGGTGTTTTTATCAATATTGATAATGCACAATGGTCGCTGTCATACTCAATTGTGCGTAGGCAGTTTATATTTTGTCTGTTAGTATGTGTATGTTTAAGGCGTGTGTCAATAAGCATAATATCGAGGAACGAGCCCCCTCTGGGGAAAGAAGGATATTCTGTAGCTAGCAGGTCAACTTTATATTCAATGTGATGTTGATCTAGCCAACTAGCTAGTTGATTCCCTCTCGTGTTGGATATGCTATTTCCCCAATTTGGGTGTTTAGCATTCAAATCGCCACCCACGATGTAATAGTTCCCTTCCGAGTAAAGTTGTAAGCATTGGAAAAGAGTCTCTAGCTCCACTATAAATTGATTTTGTTGATGTGCTTCTGGTGCGTAGGCAGATATCACATACATCCCCCTACCTTGTCGGAGGGGTATGCGGATAATGCACGCTTCAAGCACCTGAAATCTGCGAATCTCACCACTATATATTACCTTATGTTGAAGTTCTTTTTGAACAAAGATTGCCACCCCTCCTCCTTGTGTGGAGTTGGGTCGGTCTCTTCGTATAATGTCGTAGTTTGTGTGACATAGTTTATGCCTCTGATTCAGCTTAGTTTCGCTAGCCAGAAGCACGTCAGGACTTTCGTCTTGCAACAGTTTAAAGAGAGCTGCTCTTCTCTCGATTCTGATAAGTGAATTTACATTCACGACTAAAGCCTTAATTGTGCTTTCTGTTGGGGGGTTTATATTGACCGCTGGCTAGACAACTGCGAATAGACCCAGTCTAGTCTAGTGTCCTGTTCTTTTATTTGTTTTTGCATTTGTGTCATCTGCGTCTGAATAGCGAGCAAGGTTGTGAGCACATCTGCTAGTGTTACTGTTTCTGGAGGCACAGTATGTTGCGGCGGTACCCGTGTGGTGGGTTGTGGCGTGTTTCTCCTGCCAGCTGTTACTTGAGCATACGAGAACTGGGGTGTTACATTTAGTGCTGGTCGGCCTTGAACTATCGGGCGTTCTGATTTTCGTTGCTGTGAAAACTTTTTTTCCTGTAGTTCGCGGAACTTAGGACAGCCTCGATAATTAGCGGGGTGTCCCTCACTCTTACAAACTGCACACTTTAGAAGAGATCTGTCGTCTACCCTTTCTTTACCTAACGTGCATTGTTCTGCGCTGTGGTCCTGTCCGCATCTTACGCATCGATACTGCATTTCGCAGTTTGCTGCGGAGTGCCCGAACCTTTGGCAGCGAAGACATTGGATTATATCTCTGCTTTTTTTCAATTTGTCCCATGTGACAATTTGATGGTCCAGGATAGTGATTTTCCTAAGTCCACCAATTTTGCTCCCAGGGCCCAGCTGCACCAGGAAGAATGGTAATTTTCTATTCTCCCGTCTAGCCCTAGCTGTATTGAAAGGTTTTACTGCGATAAACTCAATATCATTACAGTTAAGCTCTCGCAGCGTTTGTAATAGAACTTCTGGTTCTGTTTCAGGGTCAACGCCTTTTAGTAGAACCGTTATATTCTTTATTTCTTTCGGGGTGTACGTGTAAAATTCCGCGGTGGCCCGTTTTAGCACATTTTTCATTTTTTCGAAATCCCTAACCAAATTTGTCTGTATGGCCAACCTGTTCCCTGTCAGTCAATAGAAAGCTTACATAGACTTACCAGTTCGTTACAGTCCATATCTGTAATGTTGATAGGTGGCATCTTCGTTTTCCTTTTTGCTGCCTGTTGCTCTTGTTGTGGTTGTTGTTGCGTCATCTGTTGTGGTGGACATTCTTTTTGTTGGCTTGGCTTCTGTTGTGCACATTGTTGCTGATTCTGCTGTTGTTTCGCTATTAGCTGCTCCTTTTCAGCAAATTCCTTTTTCCTGCGACGCTTCTCTGCTAATTGCGCTCTTGCTCGGGCTAGCCTTGTTTCAAGATCGCTGATTTCATCTTCTTCGTCCTCAGTGTCGGTAGTCGCTAAACATGCAAACATGTTATTGGTGAGATGGCCGTCATTATATGGAACCGGGGGGAATAGATTGTCCTCTTCCATTGTGTGCGCCTTTTCGAGCAAGCCTGCTATTGCCTCGTTTGGTTTGTTTATTTTTGTTGCAGCTCGTGTTAGTGGGGAGCTCGCCGGGCGTTTTATTAACGCGGACTTCGGTTTTAATTTTTTAATATTTTGTTTTTTGTCTGCCATTCTGCATGCTGAGGGTCCATACACCGAGCTTGTTGCATCCAAGATAGCAGGCCAGTCTTTGTTTGAAACCAGTTCTTAGGTTGGCTTCACTTTGCAATTTCACTGTATATTTTAGTTCCTTTTGTTTTTTTTTTATTTATATTTATTGTTTTTGTTTTGTTTTTCTCTTACTTCAATTTTTTTTTTCGCTAAACATGTGCTCACATACACTCTCACAGTTAATTAGTATTAAACGGTGTTTGTTTTGACTGTCAAACCACGTGGCTTCGTTCTCTTTTATTAGTTTATATTTATGTATAATAACTTTGTTTTGACTGTTCTTGTCACTAGAATTGATTTATTTATAATAGTTTTATTATTTCAAATTTCACTCGCGACTCATAAAAGTAACTTTTACATTTATCTCGATCGGCGAATTTAAAACACGTCCGCACTCGGTCAGTGTGTATCGTTGTGTGATCATCGCCGTTGTTTTCTCGTTGAGATGACGGTAAATAATAAAGCTAGAGCGAAGAAAAAACGGTGGAATAGTCACAACGGTGGTGACAGTTGTGTAAAACGACAGTTGTGACAGTTGTAGAAGAAAAAAGAAACGGGCTAGTCTAGTGGAGTGTAGTTTTTTGTTAAAAAGTACGAGTAGAGAAAAAGTTTTGGTTACACTTAAAGTGGGAGGAAAAAAGAAATTGAAAGCTACCCAACGTCAATACATTTACCGAATTTATTAAAAAATTTTACGAAATGAATTTCAAAACGAACAATAAACACATTTATACTCATATTAAATGGAGTTCAATTTAATAGTGACGTCAAAAAAACAAATTAATTTGAGGCAGCTAAATCAAGTAGTAAAACCTAAAGCAGTAAAACCTAAAGTAGATGGTGGCGAGAAGAAGATTATAAAAGCCGGTGAGAAAAGTGCAAAGAAGATATCTGGTGGATCAAAACCAACAGTGAAGAAAGCTGGTGACAAGAAGAAGGAGAATCCAAAAGCGAGAAGCGGCATCAAAACCAAACCGCCAAAGGATTGGATTTAGGAAAGGGAAAAGCGAACATCTGTCCAGAGGTTAAGACCAACCATGAGTACCACCAAAAATATATATTTGAAAATTTTGTCGTGCACTTGTGAAGCGAGCTCAAGAAGTTACTTCCATTTTGCGAATAGTTGGAAGAAGTTACAACTTATTAGTTAACATTTACGAAAAGTTATAAATATAACATTAATTTAAATTACGTAATAACTTAAATACAACACCGGGATGACATTATTAAACAGCACCAATAGTGTTGATGGTTGAATGGAGAATAACGACCTGTGTACCAAAGTCGGTAACCTCAGTCATCATCGGCACGCCAAAGAGATAACACGCACATTTGGCAACAGGGGAAAGGAAAAAAATTCGTCGCGCGAGTTAATGACAGATCTGAGGGTTAGAGTAATAAATATATTTATTAATTTATAAACCTAGTCTAACATTATTTTAATTCTTAATTCTAATGCCTTCTGTTCTTATGAACATTCGTCAGCGCACTTCCTGGCGTGGAGATTAAGAAGACTCGTTCATGCTGTTGTCGATGCTCTTATAGATGAAGTTGTGAGTTCTTATCAGGCGTGTTTCACAATGTAGGAGATAACGCCGTCTGGGAGTTTTCCTCGATGAGTTTTTGCAAGCTGTTATCGGAGATGATTCACGATGTAAAAGATAGGGAATTTTCCATGGCATGGTATGTTGTGTTGTGTGCAGAGGTTGACCTTATCATGATGATCTGGGAATTTTCCATAATTAGAATAGGAAGAGAAGTGATGGAATTTTATCTAAGTCCAATGTGCGTGGGGTGTTAACTCGCGATAGAGGATAGTGAGTGTAAGTGTGTAAGTGTAAATTACATAGTGTGGCCGCCAGTGAGGGCAGTTGTGTTGACAAATAGTAGAAACAAACATAAATTGTTAAAGGTTTCGTCATCTTTCATGAAAAAGGGCCAGGCAGATTATAAAACAATGACACGGCGCCGACTCGAGCGATAGCCGAGTATTATAACAAAGCGGCGCTAGCCAAATACAGATGGCGATAAAAATGTAAAAGAAAAGAAATGTGAATACACAGGAGCAGGCAACCAATTCAACGAATTATTTTAAACAGTGTGTTTATTTTTAAAAGTTCAGTTGCTCCAACGCAGGCGTGGACCCGAAGACAGGAACATCTTGCTAGCAACTGGTAAGTAGAGTTGCCCCCAAGTAACACAACACCTACTCAGGATTATCTATTCAATTGCGAATTAAAGAAGGTGGGGGTACAAATCTAACAATTGCTTTGAAGAATGTTTTAAATTGAGTCTGGATCCAATGAAGAATCACAAAGAAAATGAAGTCGCCCAGGGCCCAGTAAACAAGTCTGTTGATAAGTTAACTTCGAGATAGCATCACCCCCGTAACTACAGATATGCTGAAGTGCATTAAATAAGTGAAAAGTTCGTCGAAAGTCATCGGAAAGATTGACACCAATAATCCCAGTTCACTACTTTCTACTCAACTGAATCTACAGACTGACCACATTAAGTACCAATTCAAATTAGCACTGCTCATACAATTCAATCCGCTAAAGAAATCCACAAATGTTTAACACAGTCATAAACGAACTCACTCTCAACCCATGCCCATCCATACCTAATGGGAGTGTCCTGATGCCATCTTTTTCACATGTCAATGGAATGTCTTCCCTCGGGCGTAGACCAGGATGCCCAGTGCCTGGGAGTGCCAAACTGGATGACATCGGCTCGAAATCGGGACCGGTGGAGAGATATGTTAAATAATGCCAAGACCGGATCCCGGTTGTAGTGCCGATGATGATGATAATGGAATGTCTTCGTCTTTCGAATGAATGAAACAATTTGTTTAAAATTATATTTGGTGTGCCTTTTTTATAATTCCAAGTTCGGTCGGGGTTAAATAAAAATAGTTCCGCACACTCTAGGACAATCTGTCATCTTGGGACTATGTAGGGCTAAGAAGCAATGCTATTCCAATCCTTTCCTCGTTTGTAAATTAAGCCTAGGGTTTCACTGTTTATTTAAAAACAAAACACTTTTTCCATAGCAGGTGTTTTTAACTGACAGCAGCAAGAGTTACGGGTTTGAATTAACGTTTCTTCTAACAAATATAAACTGTATTACATTGCCGCCTCCAGTAGTCTCCAAATCAAGGGAAACCTTTTCTTTATCAATACGGCAATCACTCTCAATAGACACAAAAATTATTACCCAAGATCTCCAGTTGCACCAGGAACCACCTTTTATCATTAATCTCAATTGAAATAGTCGGGCTTACTGAAAATCATATTTCTTGGATCGAAATTCTGCGAGATCAGCGAGCTGCACATGTGCAGAGTAATGAATATGTACCCAGGTGGTGTTATTTAAGTATCCTTGCGCACTACCATTAGTTACCCGCATTCTCGGGGTGACATGTTAATCGGATTGCTGGTCCGGTGACGTATTACTCGCTGCATTTTACCCTTTTCAGAGTGGCGTCCGAGTGGAGACGATCATTTGTCGGTCTTAATGTCTTCTAATAACACAATTACCTTAGAGGATTAACTAATTTTCTCATCAAGTCGGCATACAAGCTACTCAAGAACCACATTTCCAGGGTTATGGCCTGAACAATTGCGTCTAAGGATCACTAACAAGAAAGAAAAGTAGACAGCCTTCCTATGTTGATTACGCGACAACTTATTTTGCAACGAACCAAGGAGAACTGGTAGTCATGGACGAACAGTCATTAGTTATTGGAGTGGACACATCTATTCGCCAACTCATGCGCAGGAACTCACATAACATCCAGTAACCTGACTTGTTCAGTAATACGACCAATACTTTTTGGCTTATACACACCTCAGTAAGCATGTAGCTTTTCGATTGTTATGGCGACTTCATCTACTCTAAAATTAATTGTGTCATCTGATTGCGCCAAGATAATGCTTTCATTTAAAGTGGCGCCTTCCAAGCACCTTATAAATGTCAAGGTATTTAGAAGAACCATTGTATCAAAACGTTCAGGCTATTAAGCGGTTTTTCAAAAGGGACGAGTTATTTGGTTGGTACACTAAAGCAAAAAAAAAAGTTTTTTCTGACGCCAAGCTCCCGCTTCAGTGTTAGGGTTCTTTATTTCTTAAAATTCTACAAGTTAGTGAACAACTTGATTCTCTTGCTTATGCTATTTATACTCCTCCATATATAATACAAAAACAAGATAAGAGTTGAGTCATGCATTCGTTTTGTGATGAGATTGCGTCTGATAATGTCTTCTGGTAAATTTCCGTTGATTATGATGGGTAGGGCCTATTTCTTCGTTTTACGTTAACTCTTCGTTAAACTTGATGTCCTATCAATAATTCCTTGTAGTACGGTTCGCCACCAAGCTTCTCGATCAACGAGGAAGAGAAGCCAACAATGGATCCTGAATGGATGCTTGTTGTATGTTGAGTCCTGGTCCTTAGAATTTGGGTTGGACCTGGAGTCATCCGGAAGGTATTAATTCTGTTGTATATCGACATTTAAACTGTTAAAAACTATTAATTAGAAGTGCCCGAAACCAACGCGGTCATCAAGGAACTCTCACAGCCGAGCCGTAGAAAAGAACAGACTGATCCTTTTTCGAAGTTTAATACATTTTATTTTTGGGTCTTTACACCACTCGCGCTACATACTAACTACTTTCTAATCTACTTTTTCTTCTTCCTTGAAGTCTCGGACACATCGCCCCTTATCACAGATCCTTTTTGAGGTTTTTTGTTATCCATTAGCGTGTCTGGCTAATGCAAACAAGAGATTATATTGGACTTTAAATGAAGTCAGAGTCCATGGGAAATGGGTGGGAATTTGGGTCTATTTGTGCATGTCATAAAACATCTGGTTACAATACATATGCATTGTGATGTTTAGATTGCCGGAATTGTGTGTCGGTCGATCAATTGGAAATGGGTTTGTTGGACACGTGTTTGATTGTACATACAATGCATGTGAAAAATGTGCATTGTGATGTTCGGATTTTTGGAATTGAATTCAATGTTCGACAATTGAACGTTTTGGTTGAATTTCCGTGACATTGAATTTAACGTAGATTTGGGATGGGAATTCGATTTTTATGCATTATGTATGTCTGTCAAAAGAAATGTGGGAGAAAAATGGTAGGACTTCTTGGAGCAATACACCCCTATCATGGGCATTTAATTCTGCTAATTTTATTTCGTACAATTTTTGTACTGTTTTTGAAAATTTGGAGTTATGAAATCTGTTATATCTTTTACATAGAAATATTATAATTATAATAAATACTATAATTACAATTACAATTATATGGGGTGGCGCAAAATTAATCATCCACGTTTCTTAATTACTTTTTTACTAAATAAATAAAAAATGACAATTTTGAGTGACCGAAATCTTTATCTGGACCTTTACAATTTTTTCTGTTCAGTGGAAAAGCTGCCACCAGTGTTGATACACATTTGTACCCGTTTTTTTCGCATTTTCCATGACTGTTCGCATTCCCGTCGAATATTCTCCTTAACCGCTGCGATTGTCTGAGGCTTGTTGACATAAACCCGCGACTTCAAGTAACGCCAAGGAAAGAAGTCCGAGATGGTTAAATCGGGCTCTCTTTCTGGCCATGCCAAATCGCCAAAACAGGGAGATTACGCTATCGGGAAATGCTTCCTTCACAATATCCATTGTGGCTCGTGCTGTGTGTTTTGTTGCACCGTCTTGTTGAAACCATATGTTCACCAAGCCCCGCTCATCATGGCCCTATACCGTTCGCCAGTAACAGTGACCATATTGCCGATAGTCCTAAAAAAAAAATACGGCCCAACCACTCCTCCCGCGTGAACCTCGCCAGTAACTGTGTGGACTTTGAGTGGATGTAGTGGCTCTCCGTGCATCACATGCGGATTTTCAGTGCCCCAGAAACGAATATTTTGTTTATTGACGTAACCGCTTAAATGAAAATGCGCCTCGTCACTCATGATAATTTTCGACACAAAATTGTCCTCTTCGTTGTTGAGATTAAGGATGCCTTGACAGTAATTCACACGCCCTCTGTTGCTTGTCTGTTTGCATTCTGCTGCTGTCTAGGTCACTAATGTTAAATATGATGGATGTACGATGCCATTTGCAAAAATTATAACATCTTACGATAGGGTGATTAATTTTGCGCCACCTTGTACATATAGTGATTATAACTCTGCTTGATAAAACGGGGTTTTCTTAATATGTATTAGAGGACTTTGCGGTATCTGCAAGTTAGTAAAGGCTTTGTCCACTTGTGAGTATAATATTTTCTTTCTTTTTTTTTATGCTAACGCGCGCACATAAGGGGATTTCGAAGTGTCCTTAAATGTTAGACCACAATGCGAGCGGATGGAGAGGAAGCGAATAAGGAAAGAAGGTGTCGATGTATATTGGTCTTGAATGGCTGTACATTACAACGACGAGGAAACACTTGATCAAATAGAGCATTCCACATACGTGTGGTTCGGCTAAAGAATGACTCCCTATGTTTATTTGTACGCCTGAAGTTATCTTCCAACGCCAACTGATGCGCATCTCACGTTGACTGGTATCGAGGGAAAATGTCTGAAGGGGCGGAACACATTCAGGAAATTCAGTTGAACAACGACCGTGGTAATACCTATGGAGAAGAGATAGGCATGATACGTTGCGCCAGTTAACATTTACCGTTTACTTTTAGAAAATATTATTTTCTTCACTGAAACTAGAACCTTTTCTTATGGAATCTATTATAAGACTGTCTTTTTTTTACTTAAGATCTAATATTTTTATACAAAACAAAGTGTACCTCAGGTAATTACAAAATATTAATAGGTAATTAAGAGAAAGGTACTTAAACTATAATTCCACTGTAGCCTATGCATGTCGGGTTTTATCTACTGGTCTAAAAGATGAGATGCATTGATTATGTTATGTTTAGGTGATGATGATGAGTCAGGCGTTAACCCTCCCCTCTGTTTAAACTAGGCGACCCGCCAGTTCGTCTTCTTGTATTAATTCAGCGAGTCGGGTTTCGTACATTATTTGCATCCTTGCTACATGTTGGGCAGTCTTAAGTTTGTTATATTTCTTACAGACTAGGTTGGATATTATAACAATGATTACTACTAGTGATATACATAATATAATTTCATACAGGGCTTTCTTATTTTCCAATAATCTTTTAGTACAATTATTAATCGGGATGAGTTTACAGATCGTCACGTCTAGGATCGTGTTACAATTTTCTGTCCCGTAATATTGTATGGTATGTTTACAATTTGTTATTTTTTGTGCCAGTTGTACGAGGCCATGCTTTGCATCTAAGGCTATATTTTCAAATCCTTTACATTTTTCGGTTATAATTGGATATTTGTATATGATATATTTTTTTCTTTATTTCGACATGGATGGATTTTGGAAGGAGATAGAATATTTATTATAGGTATATCGGGTGTTCTGATGGCGATACACTTTTTATTATTAATTGGTGTATTAATGACTCCGGTTTGGTTGGGTTCACGATTATTAACGTGAATGCGATCTTTTTGTATGACAACATTATTGTTCGCCGTTACTGTAGTTCCTGTAACAGTCAGTTACAAAAGACTACATTCCGCCAACGCTACTTGGCACGCAAACAGTAAACTGCTGATATCCAAACTGCTATCACGTAACATAAGGCTCCGTGTCTATAGAACCATAATCATGCCGATTGATCTATATGGATGCGAAACATGGGCTCTCACAAAACGGGAAGAAAACAAATTCCACGTATTCGAGAATATAGTTTTAAGATGGGCCGGACATGTAGCGCGAATGAGCAACTATAGGATCGCGCATAGAATTCTTGACGGTAGACCAACGGGAAAGAGACCTTTAGGACGGCGGCGACAGAGATGGGAGGACAATGTTAGGTTTGACCTTGAGGGGATGGGATCGGCTGGTCAGGCGTGGACAGGGAACGTTTGCGGTGTCGAATCGGTGAGGTCATGAACTTCCGGGTTCCTACAGGCCAATAAATAATAATAAAGCTACTGTAGTTCTGTTGTCCGTTTTTATAACTAGTTTTAAGTATCGTGTATTCTCTTTGCCACGCCTATTCTTCTTTACATAGGTGGTTTCTCCAGGGGAATATTTTTTGTCCACCATGTCTCTGTGTTGTAATCTGAGTTGTTTCTCTTGGAGGGCCTCTAGTTCTCTGGCTAGGTCGGTTTCTTTTTCGCCAAAAAATATTTCGTCAGTTTTCGTTTCATTACAGTGTGGATTGTTTTATTGTATTGCCGTACCGCGTTAAATATTTCGTCCATTACTGTCGTGCTGTGTTCGTGTGCCAAAGCTCTAATGAGTTCAGGTAGGGTCGAATGAGCACGTTCTATATTAGAATTTGTCCTAGAGTGTCCAACTGATGTGCAGATGTGAGTCACTCCCCTCTGTTTAAACATGTACTCCGTGCATTTTCCCGTGAATATTGATTCGTTATCCGTCATAATGGTTTCTGCATATGGGAAGACTTGTGAAATTATTTCGTCTATAGTTCTTGTTTTCTTTATTGCGCCCGGTGATATGTTCCCATTTATAAATAAAATATTTACAAGAAATAATCAAAACGAGATTCAGTGTCTCGAAATTCCACGTACTGATGTAAACAAGCAGCTGCTAATCAACATTGGCATAGATACAGAGAACGCGATCCTCAATAGTGAGCTCTTCGTGATCGAAGATCGTTTGGAAAAGGTGAACGCTGTGGGAGCTGTCTTTCAGGAAATGTACAAGGTGAATGAAAGCATTCGACGAAATCATGACCTGGAGGACAGAATTCGACTGAATCACCTGCACCTCCGGAATGAAATTTCACTTTGGCATTCGGAGAATCCGGGTTTTACGGAATTCAGTGAAGATAATCTGTCAATTGACATTAATGCCAATGGTGGGGCTAATAGCCTTTTAATCACAAGGGAAGGAATCCAGAGTATCTTCGACTCATTAAGAAGCGAAAAGTCAGTGGGAATAGATGGAGTACCTAACATCGTACTCAAGAACCTGCCCCCAAAGGCAATAGTCATATACACGGTGCTGTTTAACAACGCGTTGAATAATGCATATTATCCCGCGCGTTGGAAAACGGCTATCATTCAGCCCATCGCAAAAAAGGGCAAAGACTGTACAAACCCAATGAACATGCGTTCGATAAGTTTACTCCCAAGCATCAGTAAAGTATTTGAAAAAACCATTAACAAAGCTCTGCTAAAATGGGTAGACGACAATAGCATTATTCCAAATAACCAGTTTGGCTTTAGGGCGGGTGATGAAACCATACATGCCGCAGCTAAACTGGTCTCCGACATACAATGGAATAAATGTAGGAACCAATGCACAGGTGCCTGTCTGATCGACTTGGAAAAAGCCTTTGATACCGTCTGGATCGAAGGGTTGTATTACAAACTGGTCAGACATGGCATACATAAGGCTTTACTATATGTACTTTACGATATCTCAAAGGACAGGAGGTTCGTGGTCAAAAGTGGTAATGTGACCTCTAATAAAACGTATAATATCAAGAATGGCTTGCAACAGGGCGCGGTACTCTCTCCGATTCTTTTAAACATTTACATTAGCGACTTATTAGATGCACTTCCGCAAGCTATTGCGTACGCAGACGATCTCATAATTTACAGAACAGCTCCGAAAGTTGAGATCATAAATAGTTTAATACAGCGAGACTTCAACAAAGTGCAGCGGTATTGCGATGACTGGAAACTTAAGATCAACTTCCAGAAATGTGAAGCCATCCTATTTAGAACGCCATTATATAAAGCCACGAACGACACAAAAAAAACTGGCGAAAGCTAGTTATTGTGGGACCGCATAGAGATAAACTGGAAACCAAGAGTTTAGTTAAATACCTGGGCATCTGGCTAGACCAATATCTGTATTTCAACAGACATGTAGAGGCTGCTCTGGTCAAGGCTAGAAAAACGTTTGCTATGACAAGGAGGCTATTTCACAGTAGCCAACTTGACAGCAGGGTAAAAGTCATATGCTACATGACGCTAATCAGGCCAATGCTCATATATGGCTGTCCAGCATGGTTTAACATAGGTCCAAATTTGATGGAAAAGATTCGGGTGTTCGAAAAGAAGTGTCTGAGAACCTGTCTCAGATTATATCGAACACCGGAATCGGAATACAAAAAGTATTACTCAAATGAGACTTTATATAATGAAGCCTGCATAAATAGGGTGGATAATTTTATGATCAAATTAATCAGAGGACATATTGCGAGAGCAATAAGCTCGTCCCATGACCTAATTTTCGGGGCTTATTATCCAAATACCCTGTACTATGAGAACGTGCGTCGCAACGGTTTTGTTCCAACAGAGGCGTTCCTTGATTTGGACATGAAAGGGCTTATACAGGATAGATCCGGAATTCCGCTGATCTATCATGTAAGTAGATCATCCGTAGACGGGCGATTGTGCTACGACCGGGAAGTAACGCGCACCGAAGAAGAGCTCCTGCGCTTCAGTAGGGCTATCTCCCACAGAGACCGGGACGATAGTATTAGACAGCGTCAACAGTTCTGGTGGTTGAATGGCATATAAAGACCTGGATACCAAAGTCGGTATAGAATCACACTATCATCAGCTAGCTTACATAGACTTAGCGTTTCTAGAATTAGGGTAGTATAATATTTAAGTTAAGTTAAGCTAAGTGATTTTACATAAAATTAAAAAAAAAAAAAAAAAAAAATAGGTAAGTTAAGTAAGTTAAATTTTAAGAAAAAAAAAACAAACAAAAATTGACAACGTTTTTCAAATTTTTCTTTGTCTTTCAAATAAGTATAAGTATTGCCACAAAGTTCTGTCGCCGAAAGACAAATTATACAAATGTTTAGTAATGTTTAGCTTAGAGCGTCTGCGAAGGACCAGTAACTTATTATATAAGATAATTAAGCTAGAATTTAAGCATTTTTTGTCTAGCCTTTAATTTAGAAACTAAGAATATAGAAAGAAAATAAAAGAAAATGTTTAAAAATGAAACAAATGTAATTTAGAAACTAAGAAGATAAAAAGAAAATTAAAAATTGTTGTAAAAATGAAAATGAAAAAAAGTCCCGAGGACCCCCGAGATTTGTCAAATACTGCTGAACGCAGGAACACGTCAACTCCAACGAAGAACTAATAGTAGTCGAGGATCCGCAAGAGAAAGCGAATTCAATTGGCACCTGTTTCGAGGTAGTGCACAGAGTGAATGAATCCATTCATTCTAACCTCGACATCGACAACAGAGCTATCCAAAACCATATTTCGCTGCACAATGAACGGCAAAGTTGGCATTCCGAAAACAAAAGTTTCACCATCTTGAAAACAATAGACCGGATGCGCCGGTTTGAAATTTGGACACAAATATATTTGTGAACAAGAATCCCATGAGTTACTTAGATCCATTAAAAACAAGAAATCCTCTGGAATAGGTGATATTCCGTATACTGTTCTTAAACATTTACCTCCGGAAGCGGTGAAAATGTACACTACCTTGTTCAATAACGCTCTAAATAATCCATACTTTCCAAGACGTTGGAAAATAGCAGTAGTCCATCCCATCCCCAAAAAGGGCAAGGACCGGAGCAATCCCACTCGCTCGATTAGTTTGGTTCCAAACATTACCAAAAAAAAAAAAAATAACAAGTACCTGGCTGACTTTCAAACAGACAACTTGTCTCACAGTTTTGCTCGTGCTATTTATCTTAATCAACCGTTATTTTCACAATAATTTTCACAATTTAATTATCATTATCTTGTTTTCTTTGCCTCGTTTTCCGCATACAAAAATTTGAACAAGTGTTATAACCGTTAAGTTATGGCCCCTGGGCCACGTGTGTTAAACAAAATTAAGCGCAAACGGTTGCGTTACGACCCCGTTATTGGAGGCCAAACTCTTCCCGATAAACTTTCAAAAGTGAACAATAAAGTGCTAGAAAAATCTAAAATGTGTTCAAACACTAACTTTTTTCAACCACTTCAAAGTCTGATGGAAGACTCTCCTGAAATTGGATCCGACCAATGGCGAACAGTGCGCAGAACTTCCTAAAGAAACCGTTCCACCAATTGTGGTGTTAAAAACAACTAGTGCTAAAGTGCGTGATATTTTGAGCAACATTAAGATAGACAAATACTTAATTAAAAACATCTCGCTTGGACAAAAAATATGTGCCCCAACAATGGACATATATAACAAAATCAGAACCGAACTCTTACGGTTGAAATGTGAGTTTTTTACCCACTCGCGTAAGGAAAATCGTCCATAAAATGTAGTGTTATCCGGGCTAGACTTAATTAGCAACGATATGGTGAAAAATGAGCTAATTGCACTCGAGATTAAGTGCCTAGATGTTAAAACCATCACATTAAATCCGTCAACAAAAGCCCTGTACAAACACTATTTGTACATCGTCTACATTCAACGCGGTACTATTAAATTAAACGAACTAAAACGGAACAACTCCACCTTGTTCAAAACCATCGTTCGCTGGGACTTTAAAAAACCAAATTCAGGTAAGGTCACACAATGTCACAATTGCCAGCTTTACGGTCACGGTTCGAGGCATTGTCACATAAATAGCTTCTGTGCAATCTGTTCGGGAAACCATAAAACATCCGACTGCAAAACGAATGAGGTCATCAAGTGTGTAAATTGTAGTGGGCCACATAAATCCACCGATCCAGAATGCATAAGCCGAAAGCAGTACATAGACATTCGCCGCAAATTATCCCCACGCGGACGAGGTACAGGAAATACAACGTTCCTACGGCCTCCGAGTGACAAACAGCAGCCACTGCCCGACCGATTATCCATTGATAATTTTTCTCCACTACCCCGATCTGTGCGTCAACCTTCACTTCCTTCATCCACCTGGGCTTCTGGCCTCCATCAACCCAGCAACCTTCCAACAGTGATACGACACACACGAAGAAAAATCCGTCTGAAACTTTAACTAATGATAACTTGTTCTCATTTAGCGAGATAAACTCTCTTCTTAATGAAGTTGTAACCAAGCTTAGTGCTTGTCAAACTAAAGCTGACCAGTTAAACGTCATTACTTCATTAGCTATTAAGTACATATACTCGGAAAAAACATGCTAAGAAACTCTCTTAACATCATAACTTGGAATGCGAGAAGCATCAAAAACAAAAAGCATGAATTTTTTAGTTTCTTGATAAATGTTAACATTGACATTGCACTTGTTTCAGAAACCTGGCTCAAACAAGACATTTCTTTCTCACATCAAAATTACATATGTTATCGCCTAGACAGGTACATGCTAGTGGTGGAGGTGTCGCCATTGTTGTGAAAATATGTATAGAACATTCCTTGCGTCCTTCATTGCACCTTAAGTTAATTGAGGAAATTAGTATAGATGTAACATTAAGTGATAACTCCAAGGTGAGTATATTTTCGGTCTATTTCCCTGGTGGAAATAGAAATATTGAGAAATCTACTTACTTTAAGCGGGATCTGCAAAAATTGTATAGAGTCAACGCTCGAAACAAGGTAATTATTGGTGGTGATCTAAGCTGCAGACATCAGTCGTGGAATTGTCTTCGGGCAAACTGCTGGGGTAACATTTTACTAGATGTTACTGAATCCAGCTCAAGTTTTTCCATACTTTATCCACTTCTCCCCACCTATATCCCAGCGAGTGCTAACAAGAACCCCTCAACTCTTGATCTATATATCACTAATATTCCAAATTACTGCACAGTACCATTAACTGTAAATGCGTTAAGTCCAGACCACCTTCCGATCAGCTTCACAGTAAATCATACAGTAGCTGTAAATCGTACCACTTTATACCACAACTATTCCGCCGCCAACTGGAATTGTTGTAAATCATATATAAACACGAACTTGGTTCTAGGTGATACCAGCCTAAATTCTATAACCTGCAGCGAGCACATTGATATCCTATGCAACAATTTTGTATCTGTTATCAATAGAGCGGCCGATCTTGCGATACCTAAATGTTCCACTGCTCCAGTTGATAAGGCACCGCTTCCTGAAAATATCTTACATCTGATTAGGCTACGAAACTCCGAAAGAAGAAAATGGCTTCGTTATAGAATCGATTGTTTTCTAGTTAATGTTAAAGTCTTAAATAATATCATTAAAAAGAAATGTCAACATATAGGAACAAGTGTTGGAATAAACACCTTTCCTCTCTTGACAAAGCTAGCAAACCGTTCTGGAAAATATCAAAAATTATGAAAAAGAGAGGGTCAAGTGTTCCTCCGTTTAAAGTTCACGACAAGTTGTTTATTTCTTCAGTGGAGAAATCGAACCTACTTGCTAACACGTTTAGTAAGAACCACTCCATATCTATGCATCTAAGCGACGCGTATACTGAAGCTGAAGTTGCTAACACTATCCATGTACTTTCTCAAACACCAGCTCAAAGTACTTACGCAACTAATATCAGCAAAGTTAAAGAATTGATACTCGTAAAGAAATCGAAACCGAAAACGGCTGCGGGTCTCGATAATATTAACAACAATTTAATCAAAGCACTTCCACCTGCTGCAAGTAACTATTTAACATTCATTTTCAACGCTTGTCTTAAGAATTGTTATTTTCCGGAATGTTGGAAAACAGCAAAAGTAATACCTATCCCGAAACCCGGCAAACCGAAGAACAGCCCGGAAAGCTACAGACCTATTAGTCTACTTAGCTGTCTAAATAAGCTCTTAGAAAAAATCATTAAGGAAAAGATTGATCGTTTTGTGGAAGCCAATAACACATTACCAAACTTTCAGTTCGGTTTCCGCAGTGGTCACAGCACAATCCACCAAGTCTTGTGCATTAAAAACCACATAGCTGGTAAATTCATCGACAAGCAGTCAACGGGACTGGTTCTTCTAAACATCAAAAAAGTCTTTGATACGGTATGGCACGATGCCTTGATTTATAAGCTACTGAAGCTTAAGCTGCCAATGCCGCTTATCAAATTTATCCAGAGCTTTCTTCGTTCGAGAAAATATGTTGTGAGTATAGGAACCGACATATCCTCTACTCACCAAATCCACTATGGTGTACCCCAAGGCTCGGTCCTTGGTCTCATATTATTCACATTGTTTGTCGCAGATTTACCATGTCTAGGTGAAAACATTCAGGTAGCTATGTTTGCCGATGATACGGGCATTTTCTCTTCGGGTGTCCTATTCACTAATGTCTACAACTCTTTGCAAGCAGATCTTAATAAACTAGCAGTGTATTACAGGAAATGGAAAATAAATATAAATGGTAATAAAACACAAGCTATCTGGTTTTCGAGATGTAGGAAACTCTGCTACCTACCAAATGTGTGCAGTTGATATTGATTGGCCCGAAGGCTGTAAATATCTAGATATTATTCTAGATAAAAAACTTATCTTCCAAAAACACATCACTACCACAATTGACAAAATGAACAAAGTCGTAAGAGTTATGTGTCCATTAGTGTGTAGAAAGTCAAAGCTTAGCATCGAAAATAAAATTATAATATTAAAAACCATTTTTCAAGCTATACTCCTGTACGGGGCCCCTGTATGGTGTAATTGTGCACGCACACACTAAATAAAACTGGTGTCAAAATAAAATATTGAAAATGTTGCTGAATTTGTCATGGCATTATTCGACACATGAACTACATGAAAACGCCAACGTTAAACCGGTAGAGTTCCTTATTGACAAAATCAATCGAAACTTCTTCGTCAATTGTTCTTTTTCTGACAATGTTCTCGTTTCCCGTCTTGCGTTATCCTAAATCACTACATATGTACTATGTCTATGAAAATTATATCGAGGTCATTACTATATAAAATAACCGGAAGCCAGTGCAATATTAGTCTTAAGATTCAAATAAGGGTTATTTCTTGTAGTTTTCCCTTAATTTATTATTTATTATTCATTAAAATTGTGCTATTGTCGTTATATAGATTTAAGATTATAGTTGTAAAGGAATTGCTATCCTAAATCTCTTAAGTACTAGTTGTAAAATCTACCAAATAAAAATTGAATTGAATTGAATTAGCAAAATATTCGAAAATCATAAGTGAGGCATTGATAAACTGGTGTGATGAAAATGACATCATTCCGAACAACCAGTTTGGCTTTAGAGTGGCGCACGACACAGTTCACGCAGCTACAAAACTTTTTTCCTATATACAGTGGAACAAGGCAAAGCGACAATGTACAGGCGCCGCTTGGTTGACTTTGAAAAGGCTTTCGACACCGTATGGTTAGAAGAACTTGTCTATAAGTTAAAAAACCTGGATATGCCGCAATATCTGCTATATATTATTTATGATATGATAATGGACAAACATTTTGTGGTGAAATGCGGGTATATACTCTCCAACAAGACCTTCCAAATTAAAAATGGCTTACAGTAGGGAGCTGTGAATTCTCCCATTCTATTCAATATTTACACTAGTGATCTAGTGAGTTCTCTCGAAAACGCCATTGCGTACGCCGATGACATAGTGGTGTACAGAACAGGAGGAAAAATAGACGACATCAATAAAACAATTTTGCGACGACTGGAAATTACAAATTAATTTCCAGAAAACCGAGACTATTCTTTTCAGAACGCCCCTATCCAGGGCCTCGAGGGATACAAAATACAACTGGAAATACTTTTCTATTGTTGGTAACAATAACCTTCCACTGCAAGTGAAAACTGTAGTTAGATACCTTGGTATCTGGCTAGACCAGTATTTATATTTTGACAAGCACGTAGCAGCGTCCCTCTCCGCAGCTAAAAGCGCATATTCTATGACAAGAAGTCTATTCCGGAGTAGTCTATCCCAACAAAATCCTGTATAACAAATCAGGGTTAAATAGGATAGACAATTTCATAATTCAAATGATTCGTGGTCACACAGCAAGGGCAATGTGCAGTGACAATAATCTTATGGCGGGAGCATTCTATCCCAATGATATGTATCTAGAGAATACCCTCCAGAATGGGTTTATTCCCCCAGAAGCGTTCCCTTTCTTGGATCAAAAAGGCCTTATCCAAGACGTGCATGGAGTCCCGATTATTTACCACGCTTTCCGTGGTGCCAGGGAGAAACGAATTCTCCATGATAGTGATATCTCCAATGCCCCAGACCGCATGCGTTTTAGTACGGCGATCAGTGAAAGAGATAAATCAGCCAAAGAAGGAACATCTCCCAAATGGTGGTGGCTTCTCAACGAGGAGAGGACTTCACTTCCTCAGATATAGTATGCGTCTCAAGAGCAACGCTCTCCCCCCCCCCCCCCCCCTGTCCTCCTCTGCCAATTACTTTTATTTTTATTTTATTTTTTATTTCTTATTTTATGTTTTATTCGTTTTGTTTTGAAGTTTTTGTTTGTTATAATTAAAAAAAAAAAAAAAAAAAAAAA
The DNA here is from genome assembly GCA_963931805.1 of Microdon myrmicae. Lineage (NCBI taxonomy): Eukaryota > Metazoa > Arthropoda > Insecta > Diptera > Syrphidae > Microdon > Microdon myrmicae. The sequence continues at coordinate 196,838,310 of OZ007496.1, forward strand.
TTGTAATAATAATGTATACATATAGATATAAACGAGGAGTATATGACTTATTTCATATATATATATATATATATATATATATATATTTATATATATATATATATATATATATATAAGAAACAAAACAAAAAAAGAAAAAAAAGATGTACGCCGAAAGGCATTTATAAAAATCAAGTTGTAATGTGTAATTTAGAGAGCTCGCATAGAGCCAGTAAGTTAATTTAAGGACTGCGATTGTAGAAAAGGGTTTAACATTTACCCCTAATATTATACATGTAAAAAGAATTAGGAAAATAAATGTGGTTTAAAAACTAAAAAAAAAAAAAAACTTGACTTTGAAAAGGCATTCGATACCGTATGGTTAGAAGGACTTGTATATAAGTTATCAAATCTAGGTTTGCCCTTATGTCTGTTATATATCATTTACGATATGATACGAGGATGGCCTTTTATATTTCGGGATTTGAGAACAAAAACAAATATTGATCATCGAAAACCACTTTATTGTTTTTCAAAATATTCCCCATGAAGATCTATACACTTTTGCATGCGTTTGAACCAATTGTCGAAGCACTTTTGCCACCCTGATTGAGATATCCCCAACACAGGCATTCTGAATGCAGCAACCGCTTCTTCGGGTGTCGAAAAACGTTGACCTCTCAGTTTGCTTCTTACGTACGGGAATAAAAAGAAGTCATTCGGTGCCAAGTCAGGACTATACGGCGGATGACCCATCAAATCGATGTTCTGGGTGCTCAAAAATGCAGTTGTCGCAGCCGATGTGTGAGAGCTCGCATTGCCGTGGTGAAGAGTGATCCGTCTTCGGCGGTTGGTTTTCCTGATTTCTTGGAAGACAACTGGCAAACAAATGGTTGTGTACCACTCAGAATTGACTGTTCTGCGTGGTTCTAGTGGTACGGTTGCGACATGTCCAGTTTTTCCGAAAAAACAGGCGACCATTTGCTTGGAAGTGCTTCGTGCGCGAACAACTTTTGTTGAATTTGGCTCATCTTGAAACACCCAGACAGTCGACTGCTGTTTACTTTCAGGCTCATACGCGTAAATCCACGATTCATCAGATGTCATAGACGTGTTTCGAAGCACCGCGACCGTATTTTTTGAGCATTTCTTTCAACCAATTGACACGAGCCTTTTTTTGGGCGATTGACAAATTGTGTGGGATCCGATGCGAACAAATTTTTTTGACAGTCAAATGTTTATGCAATATTGAATGTATGCTGGTCCCACTAACGCCTACGGTTGTCTCAATCTCACGATAGGTCACATGACGATCTTCCAATATCAGTTCGCGCACAGCATCAATGGTTTTCGGAACAACAACTGATTTTGGACGACCTTCACGAAATGCATTTTGGAGTGAACTACGACCACGATTGAATTCACCATACCATCGATAAACACTGGTCCTTGATGGAGCTTCATCGCCAAAAATTGAATTAAGTTCATCCATGCACTGTTGCTGAGTAAATCCACGCCGAAAGTTGTAAGAAATAATCGCACGAAAATGTTGACGATTTAATTCCATTTTTGGGCCGAGATGAATCTTTTAAGTTACTGTAAACAACACAAATAGCGCTCGTAAGTCAAAACGTTCTGAGTGCGTATAACCTCAAAAATGTCCAACTTAACGACAGAGCTGTCAATTGCCGGATTGCAACGCTAGGGTTGCCAAATCCCGAAACATAAGAGGCAATCCTCGTAATAGATAAGCAATTTGTGGTAAAATGTGGGGACAAAATCTCAAATAAAACTTTCCATATTAAAAATGGCTTACAGCAGGGAGCCGTGAATTCTCCCATTCTCTTTAGTATTTATACTAGTGATCTAGTTGGGTCTCTTAATCATGCTATTGCATATGTGGACGATATTGTGGGGTACAGATCAGATAAAAAAAATCTATGCCATTAACAGATTTCTTCAAGATGACTTCAATAAAATCAAACACTTTTGTGACGATTGGAAATTGAAAATTAACTTCCAAAAAACAGAAACTATCCTTTTCAAAACACATCTATCTACAGCTTCAATGGATACAAGGGATAATTGGAAAAGCCTTTTCATCGTAGGAAGCAATAATTTTCCGCTGCAAATGAAAACTGTTGTCAGGTACCTTGGTATTTGGATGGATCAATACCTATACTTTGATACGCACATAGCAGGTGCCCTCTTCGCAGCTAAAAGTGCATATGCAATGACAAGAAGTCTGTTCCAAAATAGTCTCCTAGATCATAAAGTTAAAATAATTTCGTACTCAGCATTTATTCGTCCAATATTAGTGTATCGTTGCCCGGTATGGTTTAACGTTTCCCCATCCTGCATGGAAAAGTTTCGCATGTTCGAGAGGCAGTGCTTGCGTTCCTGCCTCGGATTACATAGAACACCTGAGTCTAAATACAGGAAATTCTATCCTAATAATACACTGTATGACAAATCAGGATTGAATAGGATAGACAATTTCATTATCACAATTATTTTTGGTCACACTACAGGGGCAATGTGCTGCGAAAATAATCTTATCTCGGGAGCATACTACCCCAATGATATGTATCTGGAGAATACACTCCAAAATGGTTTATCCCACCAGAAGCGTCCCCTCTCTTGGATAAAAAAGGTCTTGTGGGGGTTTAAGATAGGTTGTGTCGACGTAGGCGCTGATTCACTTAAATCCCACTTAAAATTGAGGAACTACGATTGATTGTGGTCCTTGCGACTGAAGTCAACTTAGTCTGTCGTCACTGTGAAATGCCAAAGGATCACTATGCCCCAGGGAAAACAGGAACAACTGAAACGCTTTGAGGTAGCTGGTGATTACTACTTTTATTGTTAATATTTTCTTTTTTGTTTGATTTTACACAAGTTTCTTTCAATCATATTTTTAGTTCCACAATTATAGATCAACTAATTTAATGTTCTCTTAAAGATGCTACGTCAGTAAATGCTCGTACTTCGTGCCGTACCGGGGAGAATTTTACATTCGCACGATTTATTCGGCCGAGAAATACTGAACTGACAATTTGTATGAACGGATTTGACAGCAAATCGAAAGTACAATTTTAACGACAACCGACGGACTGGATGCGCTTCAACATGTGTAAACACCACGGGGAATGAACTTGACTTTTGTTCGTGTGCGTACACGACGAGGGATGATTTTCGACTCCACGTGCGTGCGCGTTGATGGCTATTTCTCGACTGACTAAAAGAGGGGGAAAGAATCCATTCCTGGTGTCGTGTCAGTGGAGTCATAGTTAAGTAAACTCGCTGCCATTTACTAGGAACATGAAGAAGGGTTGCTATGCGTACATACAGAACTTGTGGGGCACGAAGTGGGGTGTGCCGGCGTACGGCACAGGGTTCCATCCGGTGCCCATCTCTCTGCCACCGTACTATTCACAACGAAGAGAATAAAGGGGGGCAAACAACCAGGACACTGCGGGGCGGCGGGGAAGCGAAGCCGCGGGAAATAAAACACACTCGTATAGTTATTCACAAATTGTTTAATTGTTCACTAGGTTCTAGTAAATGATTGTCGGTCCGCCGGACTTTAAGAGACACGACTAAATGCTTTTCGTTTAAGGGGCCAAGAACCTGATACACCACTAAATGGTTTTCGCTTAGGAATCAAGGGGCCCGACCCCACTCGACAGAGATGCGATAGACTTAATTGTATACTCGGGGGCTTGCCCCCCCTCAGTGTACGTTACGAGGGGCTGAGTCTTCAGCCGATGTGCGCGCGCCGATGGTAGAATGACGACTGACTAAAGAATGGAAAAAAATCTATTCATCGTGTCGTGGCGGTTGAGTCATAGATGAAATAAACTTGCTGCCACTTCCTAGGAACTCGAAGGGGATTGGTATGCTTGCATAGGGAATTCAGTTCCAGCGAATCCTCGCCGTATAAGCTGAGTTGGATTCGTTGGTTGTGTATACCGGGAAATTGGCATAGCCAAGTATTATCAATAGTTTTGATCGTTGTGATTGTTTCGTGGAAAATTATCTGTCGCTTGGTCGCAGACGAGAAGTATGATTTAAGGAGGAAATGAACCGAAGTGGTTTTCGGGGGAAATTGGAATTGCTTGGGTGCAAGCAAGGAATATCGTTTAGATAAGATATTAACCGAATATAATTTCGGGGAAATGTATGTGGCTTGGTATAGTTGGTGGTGATGGTTGATGTTCCGTTGTAGGTTTGAATATGCGTTTTATTACAGGGTACGAATTTCGGGGAAATTAAGATTGCTTGGTCGCAATGAGGGAATATGAATTAAGTAAAGAATTGACCGAAGCAATTTTAGGAAAAATTATATGTTGGGTGATGTAATTGAGGGAGATGATTAATATTCCGTTGTAAATTGGAATATGCATTTATTTCAGCTTGGGAAATGGGTTCCTGGTAAATTGGGGAATGTATGCAATTGCGGATTGGGGACGGATGTTGTTACATATTGCGATGGATGCGCTTGCAGGTTTTGCGTTGTTGCGAATGTGTGTATTGCAGGTTTGGGACGGGGAGTTGGATTAAGGTGACGCGCTGTTTGCAGTCAAGATTGGTTGGCATTGTAGGTTGGTTCTCCATGTGGTATAGAGAACCCCCACAAACTTCTTTCAGGGAATTCCTGCCGTACAGGCTGAGTTAGATTGTGGATTATGTACGTTGCTTTGTCAACACGGACACTAGGTTCACATACACACCACGATATTATTCCATCAAATACAAAAGAAATTGTTCACCCGTGGTAAGTTAAATATATTAAAACACGCTGGTACTTGTTGCTTAGAGTTAATCTTTATTTGAACTTTACATGAATAACCAAGTTGTAAAACAAGACCACATCCACGTAACTCACTTAATTCCAACGTAATACAATTCAATAATTTCGATGGGGTCTTTAAATTTTATTTGTACATTTTTGTTTTCCTTACCCTCACTAATTTAAATTTAAATAGACCGTAAGGCCAACTAGACTTAATTTAAATAGTCAACAGACTAACTTTTCTACGACACTTAGAAAAGAATTTGGCACCGACTTCCCCGAGGTGTATTCCGACTCTTTTGATTGACTAGTTAAAAACGCGACTACGTTGCCGTTACGTGCCTCTCGTGCCTCTGGCTCGGTAGCTAAAATCTGACTCTACTGGTGTCTGTTGCCGCCAACATCTACCAGCTCTGATCGTGATGATTTCCGATCTAAGAGTAGCCATCAGCGATCGAATCGGGATTAAATGGGAGGATTCTCCGTATGACCGTGCGGTCAAGTGTAATACCCTTTCGCTCGAACGACAACGAACGATCCTGCACTTGTTCAAACAAGGAACAACCATAAGGACTGCGGCAGTGTTGATGTCAATCATCGCGCTGGTCGCCTGAGAACGAAATAGATTTCTGGGTTCTAGGTAAACAGAAACGCTATTTCGAGGGACGTACATTAGATGCGCTTTGTTTGATTTAGTCATATGAGTCTGGTGCACGATGGAGAAAGTTACTTTGTTGACATTAAGTCAACAGAAACCTCCCCGACGGTGGCAAAGGGCCAGGCTGGATGGCTGTATGTTTACATTAATGTGCCTATACATAGATATGATGGTGAGGAATTTGCCTTGCAGATGTGCAAGCATATGTCACACCCAGGGGGCCATGGACCAGCGGTTGGTAAGTAAAATAAACACAGTGAGGTACTGTGTGTTTAATTTGGTTTTCAGAAATGATCATCATAGGGCATGATCAGCAATCATATTCATGCCCAAACCCCATGATCGGTTGATGGCTGATAATAGGGAATTGGTGGCAACTGTTGCGAACCTAAGGGTATGAGAGCAATATTTACTTATGAATGTAGGAAGAATATCGGCTGCAAGTGTGTCACAAATACGCTGGCCAGCGTGTGTTTATCGATTATAATTGGTGAAGAGCTGAGCCGATAGGGGGTATGGAATGGTTCATGTATTATGAATCAAAGAAATTTAATGATATGCATGCCAGGTTTGCTTTCAGGTGGAAGATGATGAAGGGTGGCTTACGCTGCTCACTTGCAGGTAAGTAGAAAGATTTTGCATGATAAGTGTAAGACAGATTAATTTAACGGGAATGGTTGGTTCTTTGGGGATGCAAGATTCCTCTGTTGCTGCGTATACCGAGAAATCGGTTTCGGAGGCATAACCAAGTATGGGCATGGGTTGTAGGTTAGACAAAGGAACGTAGGCCTTGGTCGTTGCAATGGTCCTTTCGTGGAAATGCAGCGCATCGTGCTGGTGACTTACCAGCAAGGAGAATTGGTATTGCTTCAATTGGTTTAGGTAGGATGGGAGCCGAAATGGTTTTCGAGGAAACTAAATGCTGCTTGGTTACAAGCGGGAAAAATGGTTTAAGGAGGAAGTGAGCAGGAATGGTTTTCGAGGAAAGCTAAATGCGGTTTGGTGTAGATGAGGCAGATGATTTAAAATGTATTCTGTTGCGGCATTCGGGGTATATTCTGTTGTATGTTTTACAAATGCATTCTATTGGGATTGCGAAATATATGCTATTGCAGATTGGGAAGTGTATTCTTTGCGAGTTTTGAATGAGAGAGTTGGGTTATGGTGACGCGCTGTTAGCGGTCCAAATTAAGTAGGAATTTTGGGTCGGTTCTCCGTGTGATATATAGAACCACCACAGTCTTATCGAAGACAAGCTTGGAGTGTGACGTTTCCGCCACAGAAAATTTGGTGTAAAGTCAAATTGGTTACCTGTGCTTAGTCCTTTCTCCGGTGATCAGTTCAGCACTCCCACTGTGATCGGTGAAGGTAAGTGCAGCAGCTTTTTATTTTATTCAATCTGGACCGGGCACGTAAGACTCTACGTTTCGTACTCCGGTTCTCTGGATAGTCTTCTGCTTATAAATTTCTTGGATTTGAAATCTATAGTAAATCAAATTGTCCGAATCACTTTTCGATAACTTTTTATTTATGTTTTTGCCTGCTTCTTTACAATTTCTATTTTTCTTGTAACATTTTCTTTTTTCAATCTTTCAAAGAAAAAACAACAAAACGTGGAGATTTCCCTCCTTTTTTGCTTCCACCGTAAAAAAAAACGAACTGCACTCAACAACAAAACATTTTCAACGGGGCAATACAACCGTACTCCACTAAAAACTGTCACCAAAATGGCAATAAATTCAACTTGTTCCCCCCTTTCGCCCCCCTGGACAAAAAGACCTCTCTCTCTCTCTCCCCCATCAGCATCCACTCCGAAAACAGAGATCTAACTTCCACACGATCCACATTCGAACAGTATGTTCGCACATTCAACATGTGGATCGTGTGTTTTTCTCACCACCTTACCATCTACTATTAAATTATATTAAAACAAACAAACGATGGAGATGGCGGAAGCCGCACGTAACAGGAGTCCCTATTATTTAACACGCTTTTCGACAAACGGATTCTTTATAATAGTGAAATATCGAATGATGTAGTTCACTTGCGCTTTAGCATGGCAAAAGGCGATCGAGATAAATCTATAAATGAACGATCCCATCCCAACTGGTGGTGGATTGACAATGAAGAAAGGACTTAACATCCCCAAATATAGTAAGATCTTCCGACGCTACGCTTTCCCTTCTCATTCCTCATTTCCCTTTTCATATATATTTATTCTTCCTTTTCGTTTCCATTTTTCATTTAGATTCCTTTTCTTTTCGTTTTAAAATCTCTGTATGTTAACATTTTTGTTAATATTTTTGTTAATATTTTTTTTTATCTGATGTTATTTAAAAAAAAAGAAAGGACAGAGAGAGAGAGAACTTACAGGAGTGGTCAGTTAACAGAAAATATATATAAATATAAAAGTATAAAAATATTATTGTACGCCGAAAAGCATTACAAAAACCCATATCGTTTAATTTAGAGTGCTCGTGTAGAGCCAGTAAATTATTTTAAAAATAAGAAAAGTTTGTAAAATAGGATTTAGCATTTAGTCCCAAGTAAACATTTGTTAGGGGGGATGGGTGCGAACATACAGGGCAAAGTCTCTGATTGCCTTCAACCCGGCGAAGGCCAGGACGATCCTTGTCCCTGTTCAATCCAAGTTGACATGCAGTCTCCACGTGACACCCCTGGATAGCTACTTTGACACCCGCCAAGTAGTGAACCAATGCATGCAGCGACATCCTGAGAAAGGTTGGCGCAAGGCTAATAACCAGGCCCGTAAAAATGAATTATTATGGCAAATTTAACAAGCCTCGGATATGGACCGGATACACGACGACGACCACGGAAACGAAAACGACTAAATGATTTAAGGATTTTTTCATGGAACATACGCTCACTATACAGAGCTCGAGCTGCACAGCAACTAGCCGATGCCCTGTCCGAATATAAGGCTGACATAAAGCATTACAAGAAATAAGATGGACGGGGAGTGGTGTTTTTCAAAGAAAAGAGTAATACAGCTGTCACGCAAAACACCATGTGCTCGGGGTAGGCTTTCTAGTCACCCAAAAACTGAAGCCTGCCATCATCGGCTTTAATGCAATAAATGAAAGGCTATGCACTCTTCGCGTCCGAGGCAAATTTAAGAACATAAGCCTCATAAACGTTCACGGTCCTACAGAGAAGTCCCCTGACGACGAAAAATAAGAATACTATGAGAACGTCGAACGGGCCTTCAATGCCTGCCCAAGATACGATGTGAAAATCTTTCTTGGGGATTTGAATGCGAAAATAGGGCGGGAGCCGGTTTTCAGGCACTATGCAGGTTCCCATAGTTTGCATGAGAACACTAATGACAATGGACTACGAGTCATCGAACTGGCAGCATCGAAAAACTTGGTCGTTGCGAGTACCAGGTTTCCGCGTAAAGATATCCACAAAGCCACCTGGGTATCACCTGATGGAGCCACTCGCAACCAAATTGACCACGTGTTGATAGATCGCCGCCACTCTTCGAGCCTGATGACGGTACGAACGTACCGAGGTGCCAACGTCGACTCGGGTTACTATCTTGTTGGTACAGTTTTCCGAGCGCGGATTGCCTTACGGAGACGTATTGCATCCGCGGATCAGGTTCGAATCAACACGGCTGCCTTACGCAATGAGAACACCAGCAACACCTTTGGTCATGCGTTAAGACTCGCCCTCGAAGAGCTCGACGCAGGGAGAGTAAGTCCTGGGGCCAGAATGCCGGGCGTAGAAGAGAAATGGACACGCCTTAAGAATACTGTCATTAGTACTGCCAACTCCATCTTAGGCAGTAGTCGTAAAGATCGTAACTACTGGTTTGATGATGAGTGCAAACTAGCGACTGAACGTAAGAATTCTGCATACCGGGCAATGCAGCAGTCTCTTAGGTCGCGGGTACGCGAGGAGAAATACAAAGAGCTCAGAAGAACTGAAAAAAGACTTCACAGACAAAAGAAAAGTGCCTGGGAAAAAAATCTTGTCTGTGAAATAGAGAAAAGTAGAGAGCGAGGTCCGCACCAGGCGCGGAAGTTCTACCAAATAATCCGCAGTATGACGCGGTACACACCACGCTGTACTTACTGCAAGGATAAAAAGGGTAATCTGATCACCGATCCTGAAGGCATTCTGGAGCGATGGGAAGTGCACTTTAATGAATTGCTAAATGGTCAGCTCACAGAAGAATTGGAGGCTCCACCAATGCAAGACCTGGACCAAATGCTGCCGCCACCAAGCATTGAGGAAACACTAAAAGCCATTAGACAGCTAAAATCAAATAAAGCCCCTGGAGCTGATGGCATACCAGCTGAGCTGATCAAACAAGGAGGGACAGCGTTACATCACGCAATTCACGAGATCGTGGTGCACGTATGGGAGCAAGAGGAGATGCCGGAAGATTGGCGTCATGGTATAATTTGTCCCATACATAAGAAGAGAGATATCACACTGTGCAACAACTATAGGGGTATAACATTGCTGAGTACCGCCTATAAGATACTCTCCACTATCCTACAAGACCGGATATCCCCATACGCTAAAGCCATCATTGGTCAATATCAGTGTGGCTTCATCCCAGCCAAATCAGTAATTGAAAAGATATTCACCCTTAGGCAGGCGATAGAAAAATGTCTGGAATTTAAGATTCCACTATATCATCTGTTTATAGACTTCAAGGCCGCCTACGACAGCATAACCAGGGTAGAACTATATAATGCCATGAGAGAATTCGGCATTCCAAATAAATTGATACGACTTTGTAGGTTGACCATGACCAACGTAACTAGTCAAGTAAAAGTAGCGGGATTGCTGTCCAAACCAATAAACATCTATAATGGACTCCGACAAGGGGACGGTCTGGCCTGCCTCCTCTTCAACCTGGCGTTGGAGAAAGCAATCCCTGACTCTGGCGTTACAACAAGAGGGACTATTGTCACCAATTCCAGCCAGATGCTTGCCTACGCAGATGACATCGACATCATCGGTAGGACCGAATCGGCGGTACAGGAATCCTTCACCCAGATCGAGCAGGCAGCACAAAAACTGGGACTGCGCATTAATGAGGGAAAAACCAAGTACATGGTGGCAACTTCTGCGAAGAGAAGACCTAACGTTGGTCAAACTATCAGGGTAGTGGAGCACGAATTTGAAGTAGTGCAATCCTTTAACTACCTTGGGTCAATAGTATCAGCCGATAACAATATGGAAGAAGAAATACGCGAACGGCTGATTAAATCCAACAAAGCCTACTATGGTCTATCAAGGCTCTTTAAATCCCGAAATTTATCCAGAACATCCAAGCTACTACTGTACAAGACCATGGTCTTACCAGTACTCATGTATGGATCCGAGACCTGGGTGCTTGATAAAAGGCACTCTGAACTCTTGGCCGCGTTCGAGAGAAAGGTCTTAAGGAGAATTGTTGGCCCCGTATGTGAGGGAGGACGATTCCGGAGACGCTACAACCATGAGTTGTACGCAATCTACCTTGAAGCTCATATTGTAAGAAAAATCAAGCTCGGTAGACTCCGGTGGGCGGGACACCTAGCTCGAATGAGCGAAGAGGAGCCTGCCCGGAAAGTCCTTTGTGGCAGGATGTATGGAAGGAGACAGCGCGGCAGACCTTGTCTGCGATGGAGGGATGGCGTAGACCAGGACGCCCAGAGCCTGGGAGTGCTAAACTGGATGACATCGGCTCGAAATCGGGACCGGTGGAGATATTTGTTAAATAAGGCCAAGACCGGATCCCGGTTGTAGTGCCGATGATGATGATGATGAAACATTTGTTAAATTATTGTACAATAAATGCGTTATTAATCATCATCATCATCACACAATAAGCAACACAATCGGCAGTACAATATGACAATTTACTTTATAATACTTTCTATTGTTGAAATATTTCAATGTTGTTCAAATAATTGATCATGTGTATTTGCGTTAGTTAGTTAATGCAACACTTCACAGCTGGAGGCAACTAAATGATGAGGACATCATTAAAGGATGCAGTCTGTAGAAGTCCTCATATACTGAAAGCGTCCTCCTTTCATTTTCGGTTTCAATTTTAATTGTTCCCTCTTTTTTATTTTTGATATCCATTTTATTTATGAAGGCATATGCTAGACATATGCTTACGTAAATTTAATAAAATAATGCTCGCCCACCTCTCTCCTCGATGATTGAACGATTGCACCATTCCTAAGTATTACTATAATATCAAATTCCATTTGTCTACTTTGCCGTCTTTAATCTCGATTGTAGACCGTTAAATCATATTTCATGTTAGTTTCCAACAATTCGCTCATCTGCATTAAATTTATTGTGTTGACCCCAAAACTGTCTCATAACTTTTCCATTTTATCGTGCGAAGGAACACACACAGTTATTGTTCCTTTCTAACCTCTTGACCTCTCTTAGTTTGCAGTACAGGAAGTAAAAAAATTAAAAAAACAATCTCACGGAAAAAGTTTACATTCTCAAAAAGTCTTCCACAAAGGGCATTGTTCACGTAACTACATTAAAATTCCGCACCATTCTGCCTCTGCGGTTGACCATTCGGATACCACCACCACTGGACCAGTGAGAGAATGTCGGACGTTACTGTTTGCATCTCTTGCCCAATCCACTCCTCTCGAAAATAGCCCACACTGAGGGAATGATTGCAGCAATCATGATTTTCATGCATTGTCTTAAGATTCCAACAGTTGATGATCCTTAGGGATCTACGCCGGTGGCCTAAATGATGTTTCCTTTCAAAAGAGTACAACCGAACCAAAACAAAAACGAAAATAACGACTATTCTCTCCAGAAACGAACAACGCCGACAGAACAATAAAGAACTGAAATTCCACGACCTCTCGTTCAGACAGTAACCGTAACAACAACCACCAACCGCCGACGACCAACCACACCATTCTCCATTCCATTCCTGGAGCTAACATTGTCAGACATTTTGTGGTACAATACTTTCTGGTTTCATTAATTGACGAATCGAAAGCTTCGCAAGAAGGCGAGAAGACCCCCGAGGCTTTAGGAACTGCGTCCACCCCTGACGCATCCTGAGCAAACTGACAGCTGGGAAATTCACTTTGCAATTAGTAACTTTACACCGGGTTGTGTATTGCTCCCCGGACGAAATGGACAACGGGTTCCGTTGGAATCCATTTACTTAAGATGTTGGAATCTTAGGGTAGCAAGAGGACTTAGTCAACTAAACCTACAAGGTTTAGGGTAAATATTTGTCTTAATGTCACGTCTTGCAACAACTGTAATTGTAACCGAATACGATAATAGTCGTATTAACCGTATCTCCCGCTTCAGAAATTAATTAGACCGTTTTCTCATTAAGGGCAAAAGAAGGTGATTCGTTCAAATGAAATTTACGGTTTACTACAATTCCAAGGTGCATGCAATGTATCAGAAGACCGGCTTGTGACCAATACAATAGACTTCCAGGTGAGGTTTCTGCTACTAGAATAAGAGTCGGTTTGATATGGTTTTATTCTCTTCTATTTTTTAAGGATCAAATTAAATTTAGGATGCAGATTTCGAAACTCAAACAAATTAAACGTTATTATTTAAATTTAGGTTTAAAGATGCTGGGTATGAAGATATTTGACATCTTCTAGGTGAAACACTAAAAAGCAGTGACTCAGCCATCAAAGTTATGTTCTGGTATATCTTTTTCTGGTGCACTTTTGTTTGTATTTTGACGTTAACATCAAATGTTTTGGTTGACAGTTGTAGAGAGTCATTAGATAGCTACGTTATTACTACGTTAGCTATTAAAATGGAGCATCATTATCATCTAGTCATATACTCAATTCTAAATTAAAACGAATTTCCAATCTGTTGGCATTCCCAATGTTTTCGTCTCAGACTCTTCGATCGCAAAATAAAATGCAGATTACACCTTTGTTAGTGGTGCACTGTTAATAGTAATGTAGGCATATTACCACCAGGCCTCTGTTTACATGGTTTTTTCGCCAAAGCGACTTGACCAACTATCAAGCAATCTAGGCAATCAGTCTTGTCAATAGATTTCTTAATTACCAAACGTCGAGACTGTCAATGTTTTCTTAAGCCTTGAGTGCCATCACTTTGCTATGGTGACGATATGCCAGTGGTCCGATTGTGTTGGGTGCAACCCCAGCAAGGGTGCTACACCAATGGAGACTTACAATGTTAAAACCACGAGCGTGGCGCCCACAGGGCCACACAATAACACAATCTGTCGCCGCGTGACTACGTTCTCACAATTCGGGTTATTCTGTCTCGTGAGCGATACCAAGCTGTGGGGGAACGGTGCTCAATTACACTTCATTATGCTTCTAATGATACCATTTATGGAGACGACATGTTTATGCCGTTGCTGTCTGTAACTATGGGTGCGTGTCAGCCGGGCCCAACCACTGGCTATGTTCATTATGATGAAGGGTTCGAAACAATGCCAAACATACCATATACAAGAACGGGGGTGAGAATGAATATTTTCATTTGTTATTTGGTAAAAGAAGAAAAAGTTACATTAAAACGTGGCGTAAGTTTCCCTGACAACGAAATATTGTATCGCCACAGAAACCCATGTCTTATCATCACACTTGGCCAAGGTGAAGTCGAAAGCAATATTTAAAAATACAATACATACGTTATTTGGTAAAGGGATAATATATTACTATGGAATCGTTTGACATCATGTTTACAATTGAAGAACTATTGAATTAACCGTGCTTAGATTTTCCGAAAGAGTGTTAGTATACAGTCATTTTTTATGTTTAGGGCACAACAAAAAAATTATGCTAGAAGCAACTGAAAATTTATAAATTACAATAACACAAACAGTATCTAACATATCATCGCATGGAATGTTCACTAAACTGTTTTGCGTCTCTAACTCAGCCCAGTGATCCAGGTAAGGTAACGCCGTTTCAAACTATCCTGTCTTGAAAAGGGAACCGTCCGACGATAGTTTTTATTGTAACGTTTGCGCAATAAAATTACTAGTTGTTACTTTAATTCGTAGCGCATTTTATTTTCGAAGGTTACGTACAATACTTTCCCAAAACTCATAATGTTAATGGGGCTTAAAAGTCAAAAGATTTTTTCGATTAATTTTGAAAAGTCCAGGCTTTGGCAATATGGAAAGATTAGTAATTCGGAACATGTTAACGTTTTTCTATATCTTCTACAAAAAGAGGCGTTCAAATATAAGTGAACTTCGCGATGATGTTGACCATCACTATGGGCTATCTGTGGGGTAAAAAGTCGTGACGTCTGCATGGGCGAGAGTTCTACCGCCAACCCACTCGCTGCGAAACAAAGTTCCATCGAATACAACCGAACGAAACGCACAAACACGAACCCCAACAACGCACCGTCCACCAAAGGAGAGAGGAAAAATAAAACACTGATGTTGTTTGTGATCTGTTTTACGGGGTCTATTCTTGTTTGGTAATACATGATCTTTGAATTTCGATTAACAATTTACTGAGGACTCATCACCACAGGCACTTTAATTCATTGTTCATAAAATTATTAATGACTAGATACAATAGGCACTTTACTACATTGCTCGACTCCGAACGAACGCGTCCCCGTGCGCACCGGGGAGCTAAGGAAGGGACGACCAGCTCGGTCGGAGGATGGCTAAAGACTCAGCGATATGAATTCGCTGGCAAAGAAAATTCGGCTAGTGGTACTGGCTCTCTTAGTTAAGGGTGCGTTTCCTATTCCAAGAGAAACGTGAAGTCTCTCTGGGGGTAGGTAACCGGATCTCATAGCGAAGATCGCAGTGGTACACATGTATGTGTGAACAATGGCTCTTTCATGGGACAAGGCCATGAGAACGAATCGGAAAAATCGAAAGGGATAATGGGCATCAATGAGATGTGAGTTCGGCTAAGTAAATAAGCCGGATCTCATTGGGTGCTAATTGGATTTCTCAGAGGTCATGACACGGATCCGAGAAATTAAAAGACATAAAGGGATTTATGAGCTGAGGGTTCAACTGAGTAAACAAGTTGCAACTCACTAGCTGCTCGATGCATTTGGGATACTTGAAACAATTTGAATTGTTTGTCGTAACGCCGCAATGCCTTCTGAAGAACAGCGTTATTTTGTTTGTATATGGTGCGTGCTAAGGAAATTGGTTTTAGCGTCTATTCCGCTAATTGTATGCAGCTGCGTTGGATTGTATATCATTGGGTGAAAAGGTCACCAGCCAATGTGTATGTAAGGGAATTTATGATACACATGGTGAGGCCGGGAATAGGCGACGCAATGTTTATTCTCCCTAGTTATGATGGTTACATTATGTGTGAACCGAATTGTTTCTTTACAGAAATTCATCTAGGGAGAATGCATATGGTAAGATTGGGATTTGCCTGGCAACCGAAGGTGCCGAATTGGGTTTTGGATTTATGATCCGATAAGATGGACAGAATTCTTGTAGGGAATTTTGAATGCGAATTGGTGCATGGAGGTAAGAATTCTCTTCCAGGAACTTTTAGATTATACAATAGGAAAACTTGATGCGTGAAGCATTTACAGGTGCTAATGCAATTGCATTAGCGGGAAATAGTGGGAGTTGGGTTGTAGTTATGGGAAGTTCTTCGAGTAAGCTTAAAAGAACCCCCACACATCTAAACAAACAAAAATTAAAGAAACTGGCTCGACAGCAAATGTGGAAACATGAATGCGAAAACATCCGGCACATTATTTAACAGGAGGTTCTCATCAACGAGTTTAAAAAAAAAAACCGATTTCCTTTTTAAATTTTTTGATAGCTTATAGTGTGTAGAATAAGTCCCCAAAAACGGTTTTTGCGAAAGAAATTTTATAAAATAGTTACGAGTACAGCATAAAAGATTGATCCATCTATTTACCTAATTGAATTTGCGCGTTAACGTGTACAGTACGTCAACAGATTTTAATTTCTTACTGGTATGACCAAACTAAGCTAAAAATAATTAATGTATTTATCACCAGAGATCGGAAATGTAGTAGGACTCAATAATTTTTGGGGGAAACGCCTCTACATACACTAATATTCATGCTTTTAGGCAGTAGCGTCTATTTGTAGTTGCCAATGTGCTTGTAGTCATCATCATCATCATTGATCCTATTACCGGTATCCGGTTTTGGCCTTATTTAACAAATCTCTCCACTGGTCCCGATTTCGAGCCGATGTTTAGCACTCCCAGACTCTGGGCGTCATGGTCTACGTCATCCCTCCATCGCAGACAAGATCTGCCGCGCTGTATCCTTCCATACATCCTGCCACAAAGAACTTTCTGGGCAGGCTCCTCTTCGCTCATTCGGGCTAGATGTCCCGCCCACGCAGTCTACGGAGCTTGATTTTTCTTACAACGTTAGTCTCCAGGTAAATCGCATACAACTTATGGCTGTGTTGAGGAGAACTAGGCATCGTTATGTTTTTCACTTGTCCAGTCAGGTGCGGAGTGTATCGCCTCGCAAGCCACCAGAAACTCGTTGCTCCTTTGTATACTGGTGTTTCAAATATCCTTTTAAAAGTCATACAAAACAATGTGAATTCCCTCCGGGGTGCGTTGTGATCTCTTGGTATTTCACGAGTTGCGGAGCCTCAAATGTCTCGCTTGACTTAATTTGTTTTACTCAATCTGTCCAGGGGAAATCCCACTCTTTGCTTTGTTCTCCAACACCCTGAACAGCACACTGCTTATAAACCCTTTGGATTGGAATTGTTAGTAAATCAAACAGTCCGAAGTACCTTTTCAATATCTTTGACTTTATTTTTTAATGTATCGAATCGATGCTCTGTACTACTGGAGATCTACTACTGGGTTTTTATTTCGTTGGCCATAGGTTCGGCCTCTGGACTCTTACTAATCCCGAAATTGAAATTCACTGCCCTTTTATAGTTTTTCTAGTTGAGAATTGTCAACTAATTTTTGTCAAAATTCCCAGAAGCACACATAATGACTTAGTGCGTTTCAATTTGAGTTGTGTTCTGGGAATTTGTTAGACGCTTTAGTTGGATGGGTTCTAGGAAGGGAAATCATGAAATGCGTTTTGAATTTACCATTTCATGATGTCGATGTTTTTAGGAATTGAGTCAATGTATGATGAATTAACTTTTGGTTAAATTCGTTGTACATGTGACTCAATATGGAATTTGAATATGAAGCATTGGAAAATTTGGGATTTGGGTTTATTATGTGGAATTGAATCAATGAGCGATAAATTAACTTTGGGTTAATCTATTGCTCATATGATTCAATATAAAATTAGGAAATTTAGGATTTGACAAATACATGGTGGCATGCGGCTGACAGCCCAAGGAAGTCGAGTTCTCCTAAATGGAAAATTTCCATCGAGAATTCGACCGAGTGGAGATGCCACCAGGATGTGCACGATCAGCATAAATGCTTTACGCAGTCGCTGATCGTGTAAACACCCTAATCTCTATGTCGAGATATTTGCACCAGCTGCAACCATGCCAGCTAATGTTCCCCTTGTAATTTGATCGATCCACGGTCCGCATGCTTGTGGACACACACACGCCATGAGCTGCAGAGACGATCATTGCGTGTGTTTTACCCCTTTTTTGCTGGACCAAATGCGAGTATGAGACCTTATATGGTCACCGAAGCGATAGATGGAATTTTTTGTATTCTGTCGCTTCGGTGGCAGTAGTTAACGCGATCTGGATTCCGTGGAGGCAAGTCGGGCATCCACGTTAAATAAACACACGAGTCAGGATTTAGTCGTCATAGTGTACGGTAGCGTTATAGAAAGGAAGAGAGTAAAGAGTATCGGTTTGCGTCTCAGTAAGGTACATTTATATTCAACCTTCTGTGTGCATCATATTAATTTGTAAATATCCAAAGTGTTGCCGGACAGTGAACTAATTATATATGTTATCTGTAAACGAAGCTTACATTCTGTTTGTTTATTTATTTTAAGAACGGCGTTTGGAGATCACCCTCAAATTTATGTTCGGCGTCGTGACCAGCGACTATAATCTCAGGAAGCTAGTAAACCGGAGTTCGCGTGGCACATAACTAGGTGTCGGGTAGTGGAGAGAAGACTATTACTACCCACAATACTATTGACCCAAGATAGTTAAAGGATTGCACTATTTCAAATTCGTGCACCGCCATCCTAATAGTTTGACCAACGTTAGGTATTCTGTTCGCAGAAGTTGCCACCATGTACTCAGTTTTCCCCTCACTAATGTGCAATCCCAGTTTTTGTGCCGCCAGCTCGATCTGGGTGAAGGAGTCCTGCACACCCGAAGCGGATCTCCCGATAATGTCGAACACATCTGCGTAGGCAAATATCTGGCTGGACTTACTGACAATAGTCCCTCTAGTTGTAATGCCAGAGTCATGGATTGCTTTCTCCAATGCCAGGTTGAAGAGGTGGCAGGCCAGACCGCCCCCGTGTCGGAGTCCATTAAAGATATTTATTGGTTTGGTTTGGACAGCAATCCTGCTATTTTTACTTGACTAGTTACGTTGGTTATGGTCAACCTACAAAGTCGTATCAATTTGTTTGCAATGCCGAATTCTTTTCATGCCATTATATAGTTCTACCTATGCTATCGTGGGCGGCCTTAAAGTCTATGAATAGATGATATGATGGGACTCAAATTCCAGTCATTTTTCCATCGCCTGCCTAAGGGTGAATATCTTATCACTCCCTGATATACCTTAGATGAAGCCACTCTGATATTGACCAATGATGACTTTAGCGTATGGGGGTATCCGACCTTGTAGGTATTACATCCCCAGCCGACGCGACGTCCTATTGACTTTTCCCAGATCACCCATTCGCTTGGGATCAATGATCTCTTTTTGCAGGTGAATAACATCAGCTAGGTTTTCCTCTCCCCTGAAATTCTGTCTTCACATGGTTCAATGCGCTCTAACTACACCATAGCCGTACCACTGGGTCAGTAGGTCGTGTCAGTAGCTGCATCTGATACCAACACACACAACCAAAGCTACCCCGAGATCACAGCACATAATGTTTCTGTTCTCTCATTCTCCATGTCCGTCAATTACCCTATTAACAAAAGTTACTCACACTTTGATGGGCGTGAGGTTGATAGAGCAGAGGCGTGGCCTCTTTTGGTTGTCCTGTGTGTGGAATGAAATATGAATTTCACCCCTAAGTAGAGTTAGTCAGATCTCAACCACCATCGCGCATAGCCACGCGGCCGCTCAGGCAAAAAGTAATTCAGTACATTTTAAAAGAGTCGGGTGTAAAATTGTCGCGAAAGTTTTCACGGTTTTAATTTGTTGTCGCCAAATCGTTTTGTGTCGAAACACAAATATTCTAATTTTTGTCTTAGTGTCGTAAATATTTTTAAAACAAATTAAATTAAAGTAAAGAATATAAAGAAAACAACAAAATAAAACAGTGCGTTTTTATTTATTCGTGCTCTTTGTGGAACGATTTTCGACGGACCAATATCGTTGGGGGAGTTAATGGGGAACTTGCCGTACGTCGGCATCAACACTTCAACTCTTCAAGTGTGGAGTTTTTTTCTTGCTCGTCGCGACGCAACTGCTGCATCATGTTACATAGAATATCATTTGCATTACATGAGGGTAATCAGACCAATGCTCATATATGGTTGTCCAGTATCATTTAACATAGATCCAAATTTGATGGAAAAGATTCAGGTGTTCGAAAGGAAGTGTCTGAGAAGTTGTCTCAGATTATACCCGACATCGGAATCGGACTATAAAAAGTATTATTCAAATGAGACTTTATATAATGAAGCATAAATAAATAGTGTGGATAATTTTATGATTAAATTAATCAGAGGACATTTTGCGCTCATGCGTTTGTAGTGCTCTAAAAATCCCTACCACCTTTTTCCCCCATTCCTACATCCAAATCCTAGCTATCGTCATCATCATCATCGGCACTACAACCGGGGACCGGTCTTGGCCTCATTTAGCAAGTTCTGAGGCTTGTTAAATTTTCCATGATTTTTTTTCCGGGCAAGGTCATTACTCTTGCGCCAGAGGCTCCCCGACGGGGGATCGAACCCCGGTCTCCCGCGTGACAGGCGGGTATACTAACCACTATACTATCGAGGAGCCTAAATCCTAGCTATATTACCCAAAAACCCAAAATCCTATCAAAACCCGAATTTACCCAAACTGCCCCCACGGCATAATTCAATCCAAAATCTAAAGTAAAATTAAAATTCACAATAAACGAATCTAATATTCGTTTATCGTTTCACATTTGCCCCACGGCATCATCGAAAACCAAATTTCAGAGATCGTTATCTCTATCTGAAAAAATTCCACTAAGGAAAACAAGTACAAAACCAAAACCAGATACATATCCACATCTGCGCAATAGTTTCGTAAGAATTCAAGAAATTGAATTCTTATCTTAAATAAACACTGAGCATCTCACTCAGGATACAAAAATCGGGATTTTTGTATGAAATTGTGTATTTTCGAGATACAAATCTCGATTCGTTTTCCTTTATAAAGGAATAGTAAAGTGATCTCGGGGCCGCAGTAGAACATCGATCAGTGTCCTTGGAGGAAGTGCCCCGGGAGAACTATTTTATTAAAATTGATGCAAGAAATTTTAGTAAATAAACACTTGTAAATACCGACGAAAAGCAAACCTTGTTTTCATTTTCTGGCTAACAACTGGTGAGTAGAGCAGTGGGACCCCCACAAAGATAAAAATTGCAGATTAGGAGAAAAGACTGAGGCCAAATCAAGGACGTTGCTCTTCTCTCTGGATCAGAGGAAGCACGGCGACGACCCCTTTGTAGGACGGTTTTTTCAGGAGCGGTTTATTTTAAGAGATCCTCGCTTCCTGAAACTGAACCTCTACAGAACATAACACAATGACCTGATTTTCGGGTCTTATTATCCAAACACTCTGTACTATGAGAGCGTGCGTCGCAACGGCTTTGTTCCACCAGAGGCGTTCCTTGATTTAGACATGAAAGGGCTTATACAGGATAGATCCGGAATTCCGCTGATCTATCGTGTAAGTGGATCATCCATAGACGGGCGATTGTGCTACGACTGGGAAGTTTACGCGCACCGAAGAAGAGATTGTGTGCTTCAGTAGGGCTATCTCCCACAAAGACCGGACGATAATATTAAACAGCATCAACAGTTCTGGTGGTTGAGTGGCAAATAAAGACCTGGATGCCAATGTTGGTGGAATAACAGTATCATCACCCAGCTTGCACAGACTTAGCTTCTCTAGAATTAGGGTAGTATAAGATTTAAGTTGTTCTTTTAAATGAAATTTAAAAAAAAATTAAAAAAATATTTAGGTAAGTTAAATTTTAAGAAAAAATTAAAAAAAAATTTGACACAAAGTTTTCCTAATTTTTCTTTGTCATCCAAATAGTTATAAATACAGCCACGAACAGTTCAATAAAGGCATGGCCCGTAACAAATGGTATTCTCTGTGAAACGATGTAGCAGTTGCGACGCGACGAGCGGAGTACCAGGTAAACTCCGTCCCGCGCCGCGATGGAATATCTAAAAGAAAGTTCCGCAGGGATCAACGGGAATATGAGCCTGGTGGGAGGTGGTTTTAGTCGGTAAAAACCCGGCATGCCTCTGGATCGGTCCAGAGATATCTTTTGAAGATTTCCACTTTCCTACCGAAACCAAAAAAAAAAAAAAAACAGCCACGAACAAAGTTCTGTCGCCGAAAGGCAAATTATACAACAGTCATGTAATGTTTAGCTTAGACCATCTGCGTAGGACCAGTACGTTACAATATAAGATAATTAAGCTAGAATTTAAGCACTTTTTGTCTAGCATATAATTTAGAAACTAAAAATATAAAAAGAAAATAAAAAATGTTGCAAAAATGAAAATGGAACGAGTCCCGAAACCAACTCAGAGATGGAGCCTATAATGATAAATCTTTATGACTTTTAGGAAGAACTAGCCTTCAAAGAATATGTGTCAACATTTCATGACAATCCGACCATAACATAGTAAGTTATATTAATTTAATTGAGGCTATTTTTACATAATGAAAATTTAATCGACTAGAGCAGGCTAAGATAAGAATTAGAAATTAGAAGAAATATTACTGATATAAACATTAAAAGCCTTTTTGACAACAAATTTAGTGAAATGGCTTTTTGGATATTTTTCCTAGAATCAGACAATCTTAACGAATTAAATAAAAGCGAAACCTAGAATAGATCTATGCCATTACATAAAAATTGTAGTAAGTAGAAGGATTCATCCTCAGAGTATTTACCTATAGATATAGACATGGATAACAATTTTTTTTTTAATTAATTACAACAAAAAGAAAAACAATTCGTTCAATCGCATCACCTTAATCTATACTCTTTTCAGGGTATTTTATTCTTTGTCTGTTTGCCTAGGTTATCTCAAATGATCACATCTCGGAGGTCAAGCTGGAACACTCACCAGTTTAGAACAGTTGCGGTATATATTATGCAATATTCTACACATATGGAATTAAACAATATTTAGATATAGAGAAGTATGCGAATACATTTTTTTCTCGAATAAAGTGGAGTTGTAACCACATACGGTGCAAAATGTGTATATCCACACAGCTTCATTGGAAGTTCTGAAATAACTTACACCACTGTATTCATCCTCGAACTTCTAATAACTCAACACTCTCTGATTCTATTATATTTGTATGCCCATATATTTGGACTGTGTTTATTACCCCATCAACGGAACCCCAATAACACTAGTTTCCCGCAGTTGTAAATGGAATTCAACCACCCTAGCACTGTGGTTTTGAATTTTTACGAGCGCAAACACTCGTTCCCTTTCTAGTCAACAAATTTCTCATGCTCAGCAATAAATCGATCAACGACAATCGATCACCTGCAAATTATGGACATCTACGTACCCGTATGTCCTCTGACAGCGCCCCGACCTGTTGCACATTGAGTTACCAGCCGATCGTAGTCACCCCCGCAATATTTGCGACACTCGACGATGCCCAGCATATCAGCCTGTGATACACTGCGCATATTTCGGGCTCCCAATCACCACAACCTCCATAAATATCGATTAGATCAACATAAATCGCCTGAAATGGACAATAAAGTGGCATTAACTGTCCGAGTTGTTGTGGCGATGATGGCCCGTAATTGATGGGGTTCGGTTTGATGCTCCCTCTGTTCGGACAGTCTTAAGTGCGGCGTCACTTACTTACTCTAATACATGAGATACCTGAGTAATTTGTAGGTTTCAATTGTAAAAATTCCACAGTGTTACGGAAGACACTTGATCGTCCATGGAGCCCACAAGTAAGATGCGTAAGAATCAAGAAGCTGAATTTCGGTCTCGAGTTTACAAGATCTCATTTGGCTCTTAGCAAGCTTAATAGAAAAAAGAAACTATGCTTTATTGTAGTGTTTTATGTTCAACTCTTTTCCATAGCATAGTATCTGCTTCTTTTTCTTCGCTCTTCTGCTTTGTATAATATCATTCTCTCGAATAATTTCACACCACTGATGGGTTATTAAATGAACTTGCGTTATATTCGTTTTGGATGAGTTGTGATTCAATGTAATACTTGCTAGAAGGATATAATACCTACAGTGATCGCTTGTATTCATCGATTGCAAATCTTGGGTTGCATACTATTCCAAGACGGATAATGTTTTTTGTGGCAGGCTATTATAATGAGGCCACATTAATTGCTTAAGATACAACTTTTCTTTTATGTCTGCACACACACATAATCACAACGCAGCAATCTTGCCACCATACAATACTCAGATAATAACTGATAAATATATTTTGAATTTTGACCTCCCAATTCTTTTGAAGGGGGTCATTCCTTAGTCACTAAACTGTTGCGAAAACCCTGCCATATATATATATATATATATTGTTGTATTCCAGAATACTACCCTTATTAAATTTAACACTGAATCTCCTTACACACCCTTACAAACTTCCCTTAACATATATTACATTCTCACTTAATACATACCATTCATAAACATTCACAATATTGCCAGTTACAGCACATTTAATAACCTGCACCTTTTTATTCATTCAAAACATAGTAACTTTGATTTTCGTCCAAATTTTATTCAAGTTAAAAGTCACAGAGACTTTGTTAAAAGTTGTTTTGTTCATGTTATAATTTCCAGTAAATTAAAACACAATGTTCTATAAGTAGAGAAAAAATTCAATTGTAAAATCAGTTAGTTTTGAGTTGGGTTCGAGAGAAGTAGAAACTCAAGGAGTTTTGAGTTGAGTTCGAGAGAAGTAGGAGCTCAAGAAGTTAGAGTCATCAGTTGGAGATTGGAAGTTAGAGAGAGAAGTTTAGTTTTAAGTTCAGTAGTTAGAGTTTGGAGTTCGAAGTCAGTAGTTGAAATTAATAAAGAATAAAATATGCAAAATATAAAAGGGTGAATAAAGAGAATAAATAAAAAGAAAAACACAATACATAACCCTATATAAATAGGATATAAATTAAATTCGAAGTCTGAGATTGATAAAAGGTCCCCGCTCTTCCCTCGAAAGAGAAGGCACGGCGTCTCGAATCATTACATTGGTGGCAGCGGTGGGATCCAACCAAAGGATCCCTAACTAAATCAAAAAAATTGAAGAAAAAAAAGGAGAAAACAATTTTTTTCCACAAAATAAGAAGAAACTAAAACGGAACTGGTGGGATTCCGATGACGATGATGATGATGCCGATGATGAGGACACTCGAAGACTGGTGAGATTCTCGAAAACTGGTGGATCCCTAAATAAATAAATAAATAAAATAGAAAAACCTAAAACGACATAACAAGAAGAAATCAAATCAATAGAATTAATAAAGAAATGGATTTAATTTAATTAAAATTTAAATCAACAAAATTAAATAAACAAAAATAAAAGGAAAATATAAAACTAAGGAAAACTGAAGAAAAAAAAAACAGCACTCAAGACAAAGACTTCTATCAACAGTACAACGACAACAATTAGTAGAGTAACAATTTTTTTTAATAGCGACTTTTCTCTCTACTTTTTTAGGAATATTTTCTAGTTGGAGGCTCTCCTTTTCACAAAAAAAAAATTTTTTTTTTGGATAGAAATTTCTGTCTATATTCTTTGAAAATTCTCATTTCAGTATTTCGACGACCTTTCCGTTTTTTCTTTCTCGTCGAAAATTTTCTTTTTCAGCTTTGGGTCCCATTTATCGTTCTTTTCCATATATATATATATATATATATATATATATATATATATATATACATATATATATATATATATATATTTATATATATATCATCATCGGCACTACAACCGGGAGCCGGTCTTGGCCTTATTTAGCAAGTCCTGAGGCTTGTTAAATTTACCATAATGATTTATTTTGTCTGGGCAAGGTCATTAGTCTTGCGCCAAGAGATATATATATATATATATATATATATATATATATATATATATATATATATATATATATATATATATATATATATATATATATATTGAATAACAAAAAGAAAGGCCAATTTTTTCATAACCGTATTTTTAAGTTAACAATATTTTTAAGAATTAATAACAAATTTTCGCTATTTATTTCAAATGTTCACTATTACGAGCCCATATTACGAGGATGGCCTTTTATATTTCGGGATTTGAGAACAAAAACAAATATTGGTCATCGAAAATCACTTTATTGTTTTTCAAAATATTCCCCATGAAGATCTATACACTTTTGCACGCGTTTGAACCAATTGTCGAAGCACTTTTGCCACTCTGATTGAGGTATCTCCAACACAAGCATTCTGAATGCAGCAACCGCTTCTTCAGGTGTCGAAAAACGTTGACCTCTCAGTTTGTTTTTTACGTACGGGAATAAAAAGAAGTCATTAGGTGCCAAGTCAGGACTATACGGTGGATGACCCATCAAATCGATGTTTTGGGTGCTCAAAAATGCAGTTGTCGCAACCGATGTGTGAGAGCTCGCATTGTCGTGGTGAAGAGTGATCCGTCTTCGGCGGTTGGTTTTCCTGATTTCTTGGAAGACAACTGGCAAATAAATGGTTGTGTACCACTCAGAATTGACTGTTCTGCGTTGTTCTAGTGGTACGGTTGCGACACGTCCAGTTTTTCCGAAAAAACAGGCGACCATTTACTTGGAAGTGCTTCGTGCGCGAACATCTTTTGTTGGATTTGGCTCATCTTGAAACACCCAGACAGTCGACTGCGTAAAACCACGATTCATCACCTGTCACGATGTCATAGACGTGTTTCGAAGCACCGCGACCGTATTTTTTGAGCATTTCTTTCGACCATTTGACACGAGCCTTTTTTTGGGCGATTGACAAATTGTGTGGGATCCAACGCGAACAAATTTTTTTGACAGTCAAATGTTTATGCAATATTGAATGTATGCTGATCCCACTAACGCCTAAGGTTGTCTCAATCTCACGATAGGTCACATGACGATCTTCCAATATCAGTTCGCGCACAGCACCAATGGTTTTCGGAACAACAACTGATTTTGGGCGACCTTCACGAAATTCATCTTGGAGTGAACTACGACCACGATTGAATTCACCATACCATCGATAAACACTGGTCCTTGATGGAGCTTCATCGCCAAAAATTGAATTAAGTTCATCCATGCACTGTTGCTGAGTTAATCCACGCCGAAAGTTGTAAAAAATAATCGCACGAAAATGTTGACGATTTAATTCCATTTATGGGCCGAAATGAATCTTTTAAGTTACTGTAAACAACACAAATAGCGCTCGTATGTCAAAACGTTCTGAGCGCGTATAAACTTAAAAATGTCCAACTTTACGACAGAGCTGTCAATTGCCGGATTGCAACACTAGGGTTGCCAAATCCCGAAACATAAGAGGCAACCCTCGTACACGAGACAGGCGGCTAGGCAGGGGAAGAACAAATCCACTATCAACAGATACACAGTAAGACCCCTGAAATGGCTCTGTCTGTCGGAATTTCTGATGTTTTCAGAGTCGTCCCCACCTTTGACGGGAAACCCTGCGACCTAGGTAAATTTATTTCCGGGGGAGATGTTTTATTTAGATCCATAAAGAAGGCAGACCCGGATATATATGGAACATTTTTAGAGCTAGTCAAAAATAGACTAGAGGGTCATGCATACGATCTGATTAGGTATAGCAAAATCGCTAAGCGGGAGGAATTAAAGGAAAAACTTGAATCGGAATATAAAGAGGAGCAATCTCGGTCGACGACACACAATGAGTTGATTTCTCTGAAGCAACAATAGAGAGAAACCCTCCGGGAATATGGCGATAGAGTTGCGAATGCTCTGCGGACTCTAAACTCTGCCACGTGTGAAATAACAGCAAACGCGGTGGTTAGGGAATTCTTAATGGAAGAAAACAAAAAATTGGCCGTTCAAACATTTGAAGATGGACTAACGAACGAACAGCTAAAGATATTGGCTAAAGCCCAGGGGGAAAATAGTTTAAAACAGTCGATTGCCCATGTAGTAGCGCATGCTGCTCGAATGGAAAACTCTCCCAGGCCAAATAACTATAATGACAGATTTAATCGAATAGTCTGCCAAACCTGTGGTAAGTCAGGGCATACACAGGACACATGTTATCGAAACATGCAGTCCACTTTTCCGAATAGACAACCCATAAAAAGGGAATATAACATTGTATGCAATTTCTGTGGACTGAATAATCACACAGAGAGCGAGTGTAGATACAAGATATCTAGGAATGGATCGTCTTCAACAAATTACCAACAAGGTACAACAACGCGTACCCCATTCCGAAATAATCCTACAAACTGTGAAAATCGTTTCGGTGAAAATTCTAGGACCACCAATAGACAATACGATCGGCAAAATGTTCACTTTTCTCGGGTGCAAGAGTCGGAAAATGAGGCCTGACGCCAACCAAAATTTATGGAAGACAGACCAAATTTTTCTATTTACAGCATTAGATCTTTGGAAATAGATAACGACCATTTTAATGAAGCTCCTGACCAAATTTACCTTGAGCCCACATACTCCTATAAAGCTGGACATATAAACGAAGATAACCCAGCCCCTAATATAAAGACTCCGATTCATACTCCAATTCTGGAAAATAATTCAGCAACACAGACTGAAAATTCGAAATTTTCAGCAGTATTAAAGACTGAAATCCCTAATATCTCGGCTATCCCTATTGACAACGCAGACACTTCAGCAACCAAGACTGAAAACTCAGCAGTATTAAAGACTGAAAATTCGGATCTTGCAGAAAATATACAAACAAAATTCCCTAATATTCCGGCTATCCCAATAGACAACCCCGACACTTCAGCAACAAAGACTGAAAATTCAGCAGTGTTAAAGACTGAAGACCCAAAAGTTGCAATTAAAATCGAAACCCAAGTCAGTTCAGCAGCTAATACTGATGAACAAATCTTTTCTGCAGCAAAGACTGACGGATTAAATGTTTCTACAGCAGATATAACTGAAGAAATAGTTCAAACAGCAAATAGGACTGGGAACCAAGATGTTCTAACAGCTAATAAGTCTGAAGAACTATACGTATCAGTAAATGAGACTGAGAAACTAAACGATCCATCAGCAGTGAGTAAGACTGAAAAGGTAGACGTTCCGACAGCGGTTAAAGCTATGGACAATGACAACACTAAGCCGAAAACAATAAATATTTTAAACAACGAAAACAAACACAAACACTTACTCAAACACGAAATAATAAAAAATGAAAATAATAATTTAACTAAAATAGGTACGGAAAAGGAAAACCATATAAGTACATTGCAAATTTTTTTTTACAACAATAAACATTTATTCAAACACAAAATACAAAAAAATAAAAAGTTACACAGTCATTTAGGACATTTGAAATCAGTTCTTAAGAAGATTTTTGGTATTATGCATTTCTATACAATCATCATAATAATAGGCCCAGAAAGGTTTTGGAAAATTTTCCATAAATTTAAGGAAAAGATAAACACATAACAAATGGCCTTTGTTTTTTTTATTCAATATATATGAACTAATCAAACAATTGTAGGAAATGACGAAAACGAAAAAAAAAAAAAAAAAAGTTAAAGAGGGGGAATAAAGAAAGAAAATTTTAGAGGTAATATATATATTGGAAATTTTGGAATTAATATATATTCGAACGGAAAAGGAAAGAAAGAAAATTTTAGAGGTAATATATATATATTGGAAATTTTGGAAGTAATATATATATTCGAACGGAAATGAGAATTTTGAAACAATAATATTAATATTATATAATTAATATAATAAGTAATAATAATTTTTGGATAAGAAAAGAAAAGGTTCCAAGGAGAAATATTTAAATTTAGTTAATATATAATGTAAATAGACAATTTTGGACTATTTTTCTAGTGTTAAGAACTTTTTGATTATTGAAAAAATTTAGTGAATATATAATGTAAATAGATTATTTTTCTAGTATTAAGAACTTTTTGATTATTGTAACCTTTGATGAAAGATTAATTTTGAAAACCATTGTAATGTAATTGAACGAAAATCTAAGTTTCATTAATCTTAATCTAATATATAGTTACTAGAAAATTATTCTCTTCAAGGATAATGTTCTTTCTCGAAGAAGGATGGGATGTTGTATTCCAGAATACTACCCTTATTAAATTTAACACTGAATCTCCTTACACACCCTTAAAAACTTCCCTTAACATATATTACATTCTCATTTAATACATACCATTCATAAACATTCACAATATTGCCAGTTACAGTACATTTAATAACCTGCACCTTTTTATTCATTCAAAACATAGCAACTTTGATTTTCGTCCAAATTTTATTCAAGTTAAAAGTCACAGAGACTTTGTTAAAAGTTGTTTTGTTCATGTTATAATTTCCAGTAAATTAGAACACAATGTTCTATAAGTAGAGAAAAAATTCAATTGTAAAATCAGTTAGTTTTGAGTTGGGTTCGAGAGAAGTAGAAACTCAAGGAGTTTTGAGTTGAGTTCGAGAGAAGTAGGAGCTCAAGAAGTTAGAGTTATCAGTTGGAGATTGGAAGTTTGAGAGAGAAGTTTAGTTTTAAGTTCAGTAGTTAGAGTTTGGAGTTCGAAGTCAGTAGTTGAAATTAATAAAGAATAAAATATGCAAAATATAAAAGGGTGAATAAAGAGAATAAATAATAAGAAAAACAAATTACTATTTTTCAATAAAGAAGACGGACGGAAAGCCCTATATAAATAGAATATAAATTAAATTCGAAGTCTGAGATTGATAAAAGGTCCCCGCTCTTCTCTCGAAAGAGTGGGCACGGCGCCGGACGACAACAATATGATGAAAGTGCGAATAAATATTGGGAATATTAAACAGATTCCCAAAAGCGACAACAAATCAACATCTTCTTCCTATCGAAGACCATAACACTCATTTCTATTTTGTCGAAAGTTATGAAGTCACTTATTAACCGCGAGCTTTCGAAACATCTGTAATCAAATTACCTCCTTAACGAGTGCCAACATAGCATTTATAGGAACAGTCCATAATAAGACTGTTGCAGTAGAAGCCAAAAATGTCGACCAGATTTTGGTACCTAGTCCTGTTATTAAAATGGCTTTCCTAGGGATGAACTGTGGCGGTTCCGCCAAACCCATAACTTCGATCCAATCACACAATTTCGCTAATGCAATCGCATTAGCACCTTAAATACTTTACGCATCTAGAATTATCTAAGGTATAATCTAAAAAGCTTCAGTAAAAAATTCTTACATTTTTCTTGCATCTCTTCGCATACAATTCCTGTAGGAGTACGACCGCATATCAGGGAATCTTACCCTTGAGTTGGCTAATCCCAGCCTCAATATGTGTACATAAAAACTATCTATTCACACATCGGCTGTCGACGCTTTTAACCAACGATAAATAGTCCAACACCAGATGTATGTAATTAGCACCATCCACATTGAGACTATTTCACTAACTCGCACCATGAGTAAACAGAAGAGCGCTGTCCTTCAACGGGCATTCTGGCGATACGCAAACAATTCAATTATTCTAGTATCCCAAATGCACCCACCATCTAATGAGTTGCAACTTGTTTACTCAGTTGAACTCTCAGGCCATAAATTCCTTTTATCCTACAAAGTTCTGGATTCGTTTCCCAGTAACCTTCTCACATAAACAAAGATCTCCACGATCCCTTTTTCCTTTCTTTGTTTCAGGTTCATTCCCATGTCTTTGTGTATGAAAAAAACCAATGTGAACTTCACTCACACATACACTTACATTGCCAAGTCTTTCTTTCTTGTTTTCACCACGAGGGAAACACTTTCGCTCTCGGGAAAACTCACCCCAAACGATTGAATATCCTTGAGTCAAATTCCATCCGCTAACCACAATGGTCTTGCGCTCCCGCTCTCCGTCACTGCTGAGACGCGTAAATATATACCGGAGTCGTGATGGGGTTGCTCTAATAATAAAAGTTTTAGTCGGTCTGTTCGTGCAAAAATCGTGCATAAAAATCATTAGAAAAAAAAGTTCTTTAATGTTTTAGAATCCGTGTTCGAGTGTACACTTAGAGTTTAATTTGTTTTGCCCAACATCATTAAGTTAGAAATAAAACTAAAACAATATAACAGACAGTGCGTTTAATTTTTCGCAGTTCCTCGGTGCCTTTACTTCTTTTGGTTTGTGACTTTCTTTCCGCGGAACTTTAGTGACAATTTATGATGGAGGAGAAGTGAACGGAGCGCCCATGCACCGCACAATACTTCCTCCCCACAGGACAGGCTAGTAAATCAAGACGAGCCTATATTTCCAGCCCTCAACACAAGTTGGTTCGGATGGTGTCAAATCTGCCACCCCAGCGCTCTGTACTCTCATCTATTATATTTCTCACTTTTATAAACATCTCCCATGCATTGGTCACAATTCAATTCCCTTCTTTTTTTCACCAAAGGCGCACGCAAAAGGCGATTTTGAAGTACCCTTAAATGTCAGAGCACAGTGCGAAAGGAAGGAGAGGAAGTGGATAAGGAAAGGAGGTATCGATGTACATTGATCTTAAATGCCTGGACATTATAACGACCAGGAAACACGTGATCAGGTAGAGTATTCATCATCATCATCATCATCATCGGCACTACAACCGGGATCCGGTCTTGGCGTTATTTAACAAATCTCTCCACCGGTCCCGATTTCGAGCCGATGTCATCCAGTTTAGCACTCCCAGGCTCTGGGCGTCCTGGTGTACGCCATCCCTCCATCGCAGATAAGGTCTCCGCGGTGTCTCCTTCCATACATCCTGCCACAAAGGAATTTCCACTCACTCGAGCTAGGTGCCCCACCCACCGGAGTCTACCGCGCTTGATTTTTCTTACAACATTAGCTTCAAGGTAGATTGCGTACAACTCATGGTTGTAGCGCCTCCAGAATCGTCCTCCCTCACATACGAGAGCCAACAATTCTCCTTAAGGTCTTCCTCTGGAACGCGGCTAAGAGTTCAGAGTGCCTTTTATTGAGCACCCAGATCTCGGATCCATACATGAGTACTGGTAAGACCATAGTCTTGTATAGTAGTAGCTTGGATGTTCTGGATAAACTTCGGGGTTTAAAGAGCTTTGATAGACAATAGTAGGCTTTGTTGGATTTGATCAGCCGTTCGCGTATTTCTTCTTCCATATTGTTATTGGCTGATACTATTGACCCAAAATAGTTAAAGGATTGCACTACTTCAAATTGGTGCTCCGCTATCCTTATAATTTGATCAACGTTAGGTCTTCTCTTCGCAGAATTGTGGTTCAGCTAAATAATTACTCTCTATACTTTTTTGTGCGCCTGAAGTTGACTTTCAACGTGAATTGATGCGCATCTTCATATTGACGGATATCGCGGGGAAACGTCTGAGGAGACGGAAGACATTGAGCAAGTTCAGTTGACTAACGACCATGATAATACCTATAGAAAAGAGATAGACATGATACGTTGCGCCTGTGTTCTAACGACGGAATTGATCGACTTACAGCTGGGTCCTCAATAAGTTTCCCTGCTCGCGTTTGCATCCTGTCGAGCACGCGTAGTGCGCCTGATCAAATATGGAAGTTGAACTCCATTTTGGGACGAATATACGCCTTGTAAATAGTGGCGAGGTCGGATGGAATGAAGTATCTTTTGCATCTCATAAGGAATCCCATACGTTTCTCTGCACTTTTCACAGCTTCAAATATGTGGTCATTCCAGTTAAGAGTCGAATTAATTTGAGTGCCGAGGATTGATAATTCCTTGGCTTCGTCGATGCAAGTGCCGTTCATAGACAGTATATTTACTTTGGGGCTCACCTTTGACGACAAGAGGCAGCACTGAGTTTTTAGGCCATTGAATTCGACTCGGTTAGATAATCCCCACTGATATATCTTGTTGAGGTTTGAATTCAATGTATCAAGCATAAGTTGCTGCTTGGTATTGACGTTCGAAGAGTTTGGACGGGAGTGTTCGGATGAGTATGAGAAACTCAACGTGTTATCATCAGCAAACGAGTGAATTGGGTTGTGAGTGATTGACAAGAGATCATTTATAAAGATGAGGAAGAGAGTGGGTGAGAGTACCGAACCCTGTGGTACACCTGCATTAATTTGATGGGAGACAGATTTGACACCATCAAGAACCACTTGGATTGAACGGCCAGTAAGATAGTCTCTTATCCATTGGATCAGGGAATTGTCCACTCCATATGAATGCAATTTTGACAAGGGGGGTGGACGCCAAACTCTGTCGAAGACTGTCGCGATATCCAATGCGACTACCTTGCTTTCACCGAGGTAGCGGATGGAATGGCTCCATTTTTCGGTAAGGTACGCCATCAGATCTGTTGTGGACCTGTTGCTACGAAAGCCATATTGGCGGTCATTGAGGGGGTCATTTGATTCCAGATATTTAGAAAGTTGACGGTTAATCAGTGATTACATTCCCTTGGAGAGAATAGAAGTTAGAGCTATAGGTCGATAAGAAGAAAGAGATGATTTGTCACCTTTTTAGGAATTGGCTGAATGTTCACTGACTTCCATCTATTTGGGAAACGGCCAGTAGAATAAGAGAAATGGAAGAGTTTCCGCAGTGGTTTAGCGAGTGAAGAGGAACATCTCTTCAAGAGAATTGGGGGAATGCCATCTGGACTAGCGGATTTGTGTGCGTTTAGCTCTTTGAGTGCGCGGGCAACAGTACGCGTTCGGAAGCGAATCTGGTTCATGGTGTGCTGCTTATGGTCAAGTTGAGGCGGAACTGATGTGGTATCAGGCAGCGTTGAGTTGGCTGCAAAATGTGCAGCAAGTAGATTTGCCGTCTCTATTGCGGTGGTGACTGGTTTGTCATCGACTATAAGCGATGGAATGGATGAAGAGACTGAGTTTTGAATGTTTTTCACGAATGCCCAGAAGTTTCTACTACCTGTGGAAGAGTGTAGTATTTTTTGTCCCACTCTCTGGTCATGCAAGAACTTGGCGCATTGAATATACGCAGTGCAGTCATTCCTAGCTCTGTTAAATCTTTTCCGGGTTTCCTCAGTATTGTTTGATCTATACAACCAGAAGGGCAACTTCTTAGCCTTAATGGCTTCTCTGCACCCGGAGTCGACCTCATATTGCTCTTGGGTTTGATACTCTTTACCCTGTGTGAAATAAAGGTTAGCATGCCAAACAGAATCGTGTCTGTCATTGTGTCCACTATAGAGTCAACATCGTTATTGAGGAAAAATAACGACCAATTTAACATTCCAAAAAAGTCGTTCCTTCCCAGTTGGCTTTCTCATACTCGTAGAACAATACTGTTCTTTTAGAAGTTTTCTTGTTAGCGTTGCTGTTGGTTAGAACAAATTTAGCTGACACGACACAGTGGTCTGAAGTGCCCAAGGGCGAAGAAACTTCAATTGCGTATTTGTTTGGGTGGGAAGTGAGAAACAGGTCCAGTGTGTTGGCGGAATGACCATCTGGGACCCGTGTTGGCTCATTGACGAGTTGAGTTAAATTATTTGACTGAGCAAAGAGCTGAACATACTGACGTTTACGTGTTGTGTGTCCGGAGTGACGAAACCACTGATAGTTATGCACATTGAAATCACCCGCAAAAAACGATTTCAGTGTGGGCATATAGGATCTAGATCCTGTCAATAGAATCAGGTAGATCATCAATTTTCATTTTCATTTTTTAAACATTTTTTTATTTTCTTTTTATATTCTTATTTTCTAAATTAAAGGCTAGACAAAAAATGCTTAAATTCTAGCTTAAATATCTTATATAATAACTTACTAGTCCTTCGCAGACGCTCTAAGCTAAACATTACTTAATATTTGTATAATTTGCCTTTCGGCGACAGAACTTTGTGGCATAACTTATAATTATTTGAAAGACAAAGATAAATTTGAAAAACTTTGTAATTTTTTTTTTTTTTTTTTTTTCTTAAAATTTAACTTACTTAACTTACCTAAACTTATCTACTTTTTTTTTTTTTTTTTTTTTTTTTTTTATGTAAAATCACTTAGCCTAACTTAACTTAAATCTTATACTACCCTAATTCTAGAAAAGCTAAGTCTATGTAAGCTAGCTGATGATAGTGTGATTCTATACCGACTTTGGTATCCAGGTCTTTATATGCCATTCAACCACCAGAACTGTTGACGCTGTCTAATACTATCGTCCCGGTCTCTGCGGGAGATAGCCCTACTGAAGCGCAGGAGCTCTTCTTCGGTGCGCGCTACTTCCCGGTCATAGCACAATCGCCCGTCTACAGATGATCTACTTACATGATAGATCAGCGGAATTCCGGATCTATCCTGTATAAGCCCTTTCATATCCAAGTCAAGGAACGCCTCTGGTGGAACAAAGCCGTTGCGACGCACGCTCTCATAGTATAAGGTGTTTGGATAATAAGCCCCGAAAATTAGGTCATTGGACGAGCTTATTGCTCTCGCAATATGTCCTCTGATTAATTTAATCATAAAATTATCCATCCTATTTATGTACGCTTCATTATATAAAGTCTCATTTGAGTAATACTTTTTATAGTCCGATTCCGGTGTCCGATATAATCTGAGACAACTTCTGAGACACTTTCTTTCGAACACCCGAATCTTTTCTATCAAATTTGGACCTATGTTGAACCATACTGGGCAACCATATATGAGCATTGGCCTGATTAGCGTCATGTAGCATATGACTTTTACCCTGCTGTCAAGTTGGCTACTATGAAATAGCCTCCTTGTCATAGCAAAAGTTTTCCTCGCTTTGAGCAAAGCAGCCTCTACATGTCTGTTGAAATACAGATATTGGTCTAGCCAGATGCCCAGGTATTTAACTAAACTCTTGGTTTCCAGTTTATCTCCATGCGGTCCCACGATAACTAGCTTTCGCCAGTTTTTCCTTGTGTCGTACGTGGCTTTATATAATGGAGTTCTAAATAGGATGGCTTCACATTTCTGGAAGTTGATCTTAAGTTTCCAGTCATCGCAATAGCGCTGCACTTTGTTGAAGTCTCGCTGTATTAACCTATTTATGATCGCAACTTTCGGAGCTGTTCTGTAAATTATGAGATCGTCTGCGTACGCAATAGCCTGCGGAAGTGCATCTAATAAGTCGCCAATGTAAATGTTAAAAAGAATCGGAGAGAGTACCGCGCCCTGTTGCAAGCCATTCTTGATATTATACGTTTTATTAGAGGTCACATTACCACTTTTGACCACGAACCTCCTGTCCTTTGACATATCGTAAAGTACATATAGTAAAGGCTTATGTATGCCATATCTGACCAGTTTGTAATACAACCCTTCGATCCAGACGGTATCAAAGGCTTTTTCCAGTTCGATCAGACAGGCACCTGTGCATTGGTTCCTACATTTATTCCATTGTATGTCGGAGACCAGTTTAGCTGCGGCATGTGTGGTTTCATGACCCGCCCTAAAGCCAAACTGGTTGTTTGGAATAATGCTATTGTCGTCTACCCATTTTAGCAGAGCTTTGTTAATGATTTTTTCAAATACTTTACTGATGCTTGGGAGTAAACTTATCGAACGCATGTTCATTGGGTTTGTACAGTCTTTGCCCTTTTTTGGGATGGGCTGAATGATAGCCGTTTTCCAACGCGCGGGATAATATGCATTATTCAACGCGTTGTTAAACAGGACCGTGTATATATCTATTGCCTTTGGGGGCAGGTTCTTGAGTACGATGTTAGGTACTCCATCTATTCCCACTGACTTTTTGCTTCTTAATGAGTCGAAGATACTCTGGATTCCTTCCCTTGTGATTAAAAGGCTATTAGCCCCACCATTGGCATTAATGTCGATTGACAGATTATCGTCACTGAATTCCGTAAAACCAGGATTCTCCGATTGCCAATGTGAAATTTCATTCCGGAGGTGCAGGTGATTCAGTCGAATTCTGTCCTCCAGGTCATTGTTTCGGCGAATGCTTTCATTCACCTTGTACATTTCCTGAAAGACAGCTCCCACAGCGTTCGCCTTCTCCAAAGGATCTTCGATCACGAAGAGCTCACTATTGAGGATAGCGTTCTCTGTATCTATGCCAATGTTGGTTAGCAGCTGCTTGTTTACCTCGGTACGTGGAATTTGGAGACACTGAATCTCGTTTTGATTATTTCTCCTGAATATTTTATTTATTTGTGGGAACATATTCGGGTTATTAGTTTTGATAGCTCGAATTCTGTTGTTCCAATACAAATTTGTTGCTAATCTATAGTTAGCTTTAAGTAGTTGTTGGAGGTTTTTTAATTGGGATTTCAGTGATATTATCTCCTGGTCTTGTCTGTCTGTAAACTGTCTGTGTAATTGTTTTAATTTCGATAGCAGTCTGCTCTTTTTCTTGTGGAGTGCGTTTATTGTTGCGTTTCTGTACATGTTAATGTGATCTGTAACTGTTGTTTTGGGAATTGTTTTGTCCATTGTTTGTTTTACGGCTTCGTCCATTTGTTGAATGTATTTGTCGATTTCGTCATTAGTCAGGTTTCTGTTTACTGGCAGATTAAAGTCATTCGAACGAAGTTCTCTTGTTAATGATCTGGTGAACCGCGGCCATCGCATTGCCCCGTAGTTATAGGGTTGCGGGGTCACGAATTCCTCCAGATCTGCGAGCTCGCTCGGAAGCTCTATTACTGCCGTGAATGCACAGTGGTCACTGTCGTATTCAATTGTCCGTAAACAGTTTGTGTTTCGTCTGTTGGTGTTAAGTAATCTCAGTCGTGAGTCGATTAGCAAGATATCTAGGAACGATCTACCTCTGGGGAACGATGGATATTTCGTAGCTAGCAGGTCAGTTCTATATTCAATATGATACTGATCTAACCAACCAGCCAACTGATTTCCTCTGGCATTAGATGTATAATTTCCCCAATTTCTATGCTTGGCGTTCATATCTCCCCCTGGGATAAAGTAATTTTTGTCCAGGTGCAATTGTAAGCATCGAAAGAGTGTCTCGAGCTCCGCTATAAATAGGTTCTGTTGGTGCTCCTCAGGTGCGTAGACCGCAATCGCATACAAACCCCTTCCTTGCTGAAGGGGTATGCGGACGATACAGGCTTCCAGCACCCGGAACCTGCGCACTTCTCCACTATATATTACTTTATGATTAATCCCTTTTCTAATAAAGATTGCGACACCCCCCCCCTTGAGAGGAGTTAGGTCGATCTCTTCGTATAATATCGTAGTTTTTATGTCCTATCTTATGTCTCTGGTTTAACTTTGTTTCCCCCGCCAGAAGTACATCAGGTTGTTCCTCTTGCAACAGGTTAAAAAGATTGGCTCTTCTCTCAGTTCTTATTAGTGAATTTACATTCACGACAAGAGCTTTTATTGATGCTGTGGTTAGAGGGTTTATATCGACTTGTTATTTAGACTGGGCAAATGCGAGTAGATCTCGTTTATTTGGCTTTGTAGCTGTGTCATCTGTCTCTGCAGATTGAGCAGGATTGCGAACACGTCCGCTTGCGGTGTTGTTTCAGTCTGTGTGGGAGTATTTGTGGCTACCTGTGATGTAGCCTGATTTGGTGTTCTCCCACCCGAAGCAACTTGTGCGTACGACCGCTGCGATGTTACGGGCATTGTTGAAGTACGAGCTGGCTCTGTGTTTTTTTGCCGGGTCACACTTCTTGCCATTATTTCTCGGAATTTAGGACATCCTCGATAGTTAGCGGGGTGTCCCTCATTCCGACACACTGCGCACTTTAGAAGGGCTTTGTCTTCTACCCGTTCTTTTCCCAGAGGGCATTCTTCTGCCTTATGGTCCTTTCCGCACTTTACGCAACGGCGCTGCATTTCACAGTTAGCCGCCGAGTGACCAAACCTTTGGCAACGTAGACATTGCAGGATGTCTCTGCCTTTTTTTAATTTGTCCCATGTGACCATTTGATGATCCAAGACTGAAATTTTTCTTAGACCACCAATCCTACTGTTGGGTGTTAATTGCACCAAAAAGAAGGGTAGCTTGCGGTTTTCCCTTCTTGCCTTGGGTGTGGTGAATGGTTTTACCGCGGTAAACTCGAGATCTTCGTGCTTCAGGTTTTGAAGCATTTCGAGCAGAGCCTCCGGTTCCATTTCAGGGTCGACACCCTTTAATAGAACCGTTACGCTCTTCGTTTGTTTCGGCGTGAACGAGTAAAATTCCGCGGTGGCTCTTTTTAAGACCTCTTTAATTTTGTCGTGGTCTGCCACCGTATATGTTTGAATGGCGTGCCTGTTACCCGTCAGTCTTTTAACTGCAAAATTGTTACCTATGGCTAGCTTACAAAGACTTACCAATTCCTTACAGTCAACATCTATGGTGTTGATTGGTGGCATCTTTATTTTTCCGCTGTTATTGTTTTGCTGCTGCTGTGTTGCTTGCTGGTTCGTTGATCGCTTTTGTGTTAATTGTTGCTGTTGCTGTTGCTGTTGATGGTGCTGATGTTGAAGTTGATGTTGCTGTTGATGGTGAGATTGTTGCTGTTGGCCGACTTTTGGCTTTAGCTTTTGTAGTTGTTGCTGGTTTTGTTCTTGTTCGAGCGCCGCTATTTTTTTCTTTCGGCGTCTCTCTTGTAATCGGGCTCTTGCCATCGCCAGTTTCGCCTCCAATTCACTTATCTCTTCCTCTTCATCCTCAGACTCTGAGGATGCAAGAGAAGCGAATGAATTATTTGCCCCATATATGTTAAAATTGGAGGGGAAGGGGAGCTCACTGTCGTCCGCCAATTGTTGATCTCCTTTATCCATCGTCAATTTCGCGGTTTTGCTTCGCGTCACAATGGAGTTTTTCGGGGCGCCTTTTCGTTTGTGCGTTGTCGTGTTCTTATCGTCCTCCGTATTCATTCTGGTTCTTTCCAGTTTGTTTTCATTAAAAAAAAACAAAGGCGACCTTTTGAACCACGGCGACTTGATTTCTCCTGCAAGCTGAGTTGAACTCGCCTACCGCCTGCTAAGAGTCAGTAAGCTTGCACTCGCGCCAAACGATGACTTAAAAATTGCTTTCTTAACAAGCAATATATTGTTTGTTTTAATTTTCGCGTTTGCGACCGCAGTGTTATCTTTTTATTGTTTTTGTTTTTATTGTCGCGAACACTTTTGCACCTCACTCAATTGTTTTTATATGCACTTATTTTGATTTTATTTAATGCATTTATACCGGTACACCTGGTAAATACAGATTGCTTAACGAGCAATCTATTTTAATTTTTGTTTTTTGCGCTTGCGACCGAGGTGATATATTATGTTTCTTATAGTTGATTATTATTTTATTTTTCGCACTTCACTGCAATATGCACATTTGCTTTTAGGTTTTATTTTAATTTATGTGTTTTTAATTCACTTAGTATTTACAATTAAGTTTTTACGTTTATTATTTGTTTTGTTTGGTTTCTGAATTTCATTGTTTTGACTATCTTCACTGTTTTAATTTTGGTCACCACATGAACTTTTGGCGTGAACTCGAGTATATTTATTGTTTGTCGCGCTTGTTACATTAATATTTAGTTTACTGGTGTGTCCTTGTTGTCTTTTGTTTGTGAATTCTTAGGAATTGTATTTGTTGTCAAAAATTGCTTTTGACATACTTTTACTTTTTAAATATGTAGTCACTTCACTTTTTAACTGGCGCACTGTTAAACTGGTGTTCTCTGTAAGAGAGTTCGCGGGTGACTCCAGGTAGATCATCAAATTCGTTAAAGGATGCGTTTCTATCCAAGTTTGGGCTTCTGTAAACAAAGCAGTAATGTATGATATGCTTACGAACGTGATGTTTTAGCCACGAGAAATTAAATTCTGGATTGGAACAGAGCCCATATTGTGGCAGAAGCTGATAAACAATATCACTTCGTATGTATGTGGCTAGACCGCGAACGTGGAAATAACAAAGGCACTAAGGTATAACCGGGTATAGTAAAATCAGAAATATCTGTATTAGTTATTACCTGAGTCTCGCTAGGTGCAAGTATTGCTGGTTTCTGGTTACAGACGTGGGCAGACACAGAAGAAAAATTGCATCTTAGGCCGCGAATGTTGAAAAGATCGACGTGAAATTCCCGTTCCATTGAAACGGCGAGTCAGAAAACCAATGACGCCTGAGAATACGATGCAAGTTGGACCCGGCGATAGATAAGCGAAACCAACCACTACAGGTGTTATGCCCTTATTTTAAGTGCCGCACTAAATCCGCGCCGAAATCCAGGTCACATCCCTTTCATGACGAATATTACGCCACTCAAAACACAAAAACTCTCCGAAGATTATAAATCAATCGAGTGTATAGATGCCTAGGGGACGCAACAGAAAAGAGGAATAGCAGACACAAGGAAAGGAAAGGGTATGAGGTTTTCCCGCACTGTACGCTTCCACACAATTTTCACACTACGGTGCGAACCCCATAGATATCACTGCACTAGACTCGGCCGCTTTTGTCGTGATCCGTTTGTTTACTTCGGATCCCACAGAAGACCTGACGCACGAATCGATAGTGCAATTAGGGTGTCGTGTGCTTACTTAAGATACCCTAAACGGATTACACAATTGATCCGATGGTACGGATCACGAGGCAGAAGCACACGTGGTGAATCGTCGGCAGTTAGTTAGCAACTCCCTTCTCTGTCTTCATTATGATGATGTGGGGTTTATGGTGTTGTTTAAGCGGAACGCCAACCCAGTCCGACTGCTATTTAATGTACACTCCAGGAAAACAACTTGATTACTCTTGTAACAAAAAAGGTTCTTTATTTTGGTATTAAATGCTTCTATTTATTAATCTGACTCCATTAGTGTTGTTTTTCTTTACGCTACGCGTCTTATAATATGTTTTCACAATTACTAATTATATATTTAGTTTAGATTTATTTTAAATTGACTTTCATTCAACACACAACTTAGTTATATGTTCTTCAGCCTTCGCTGGCTATGCGCGCTCGTCCACCACTGAATCTCGACTGTACTGAATTTGTTTAAGGTGGAGGCCCGACTTGCCTCCACGGAATCCGTATCGCGATTGGTTAGGTCACCGAAGACGACAGCATAGCAAATTTTATCCATCGCTTCGGTGCCCGACAAGGGATGATTTCCCCAGCATTTTGTCCCAGCGCAAAGGTCGCGAAATATAAACGATGTTTGCCTCTGTTGCTCGTGGTGAGTGTGCGTGTCCACAAGTATGCGGACCGTGGCTCAACCAAATCCTTAAACATTAGATGCCATGGTTGCGACTGGTGCAACAATCTCGAAGTAGATATTTAGGTGTTTACACGATTAGCAACTGCGTACAGCATTTATGCTGATCGTACACATCTTGGCGGCATCTCCAAGTAGTCGAATACTCGCTGGTAATTTTCCATTTAGGAGAACTCGACTTCCTTGGGCGGTCAGCCACATGCCGTTATGTATTTGTCAATCGGATGACCGACCGATGTGAGCAGAGATAAAAGAAAGGAAAAGAAGAAACATCTCCTGCACGTGTGTGGTGGGCTCATTAGGAGATATTTCATCGATATGGTTCGGGTAATGTTGGTCGCTTGATGGGGCAACCAAATTGCTTCTCCTAGTGGAAAATACTTATTATTGCTGATGGAATTTCACGTCAGCGAGAATTATTTATTTAAAGTATTTCAGAAGATAGTTGGTACAACTATGGGAAGGTAAGTACATGTTTTCCAGAGTTTATGTGTTTTAGGAAACTGTTTCTTCATCATAGGTTATAAGGTAAGTAGTGGCGTTCAATGGAACTGCCACAATACTTGTTTTGTATTGTTTTTGGATGATCTAGATTAGAAGTTTTCGAATGGTTAATGGGAAGGTGTGCAGTGCCGTTCAAGGGAACCGCCACAATGACACGGTAATTTCTTTTTATACATTTATTGTATAAAGTTACACACTAACTATACTATCAACATTTTTTAATACAGTTTCCTGCTTGATCTACACAATTCTGCCACCGATTAGGAAGCTTTCGTAGAAAGATTTAGGGCTAGTTGTTAGCCAATTGCGCACGTGGCCCTCGACTTCTTCATTACCTTCGACTTTTTTTCCTCCAAGTGATTTGTGGTGTTTCTAACAGATACACACACAATACACAAGCAAATAGTGAAGAACACTGAAAGAAAATTGAATAAGAACAAGTATCAGAGCCGTATACCATAGCGATAGCATAACAATTCCACATCTTAGTCCTAAGTCAACATTTGTTGAATTATTGTACATTAAATGCGTTATTCAACAACAACAATTCCACATCAGTTAAGTGTACTTGAGTTTAGAAATCGAATTCGCACACGCGGCCAGTAGCATGATGCTTCATTGCTTCGCTTCTCATCCCTTTCATCGTATATTCAAATCACCGTCTTCACTATCCTTGCTTAACGCTATAGATTCCTTTAAGGGTGGGAACAAAAAATAGTCACAGGGAGACAAGTCTGGGCTATAAGGAGGATGTTCGGGGGTTTCCCATCCCTTTTCTTCCAATGTACTCCTTGTCAAGGACGAGGTGTGAGGTCTGACGTTGTCATGAAGAAGGATGACATCTCGAACGGGCATACCTCGTATTTTGTTGCTGATACCCACTTCTGATGACATTTCTCCAACAGTTAAGTGTGTACACTACGACGTCATCCGAATAGCATATCTGATTTGTTCTTCCGTCCACAACCATGACTATTATCATGTGTATCGCCAAAGTACGCACTGTTAGCTGGATTGAAGACAACAATTGGCTCGTTAAAGTTGTCTAATTTATTGTGAACCTCTGAACTAATTATTGCTTATTATTATTATTTTCAAAGGTCTCTCCGATGATGTTTGCTTTATTGGTTTCATTATTGACAACAACACCGCAGTGGGTGGTTGGGCCAGTGATACGGGAACGCCACATATCTTTTTAACATTTTTATAAATGTTCTGAT
This sequence comes from Microdon myrmicae, assembly GCA_963931805.1. Lineage (NCBI taxonomy): Eukaryota > Metazoa > Arthropoda > Insecta > Diptera > Syrphidae > Microdon > Microdon myrmicae. Next base: position 196,883,145 of record OZ007496.1, read on the forward strand.
CTTTCAATTGTCGGGTACGAGTATTTTGGATTCTCTGTTTTAGAAGTGTGCCAATATTGTGAATAATGGATCACAATAATGGCTGCCTTTGCGTAAAGCGGTGACGATATCTCATTCAGCTTTTTACACTCCCGCTAAGACGAAGAGTGAAGTCGTCATACGGAATCTGATAAGTCTTCTCAAGTTTATACTTCGGGACATGTGTCTCCGAAGTTTCAACTAGAATCTCGTGAAGTCGAGTTGCAGCATTATTTATCTCACCCGTCGTTAGGTTTCTGTCAGTGGGAAGAGAGAGTTGGTGGAGTTTTTCGTTCAATGTACTATGGGGGTTCTCTATACTGCATGGAGAACCAACCCACTGTTTCCGCCTTATTTCGACCGCTTTCAGCGCGTCACATCAACCCCTATTCCACCATCCATGCTATTCACCTGAAATATTATATTTCCCGAATGGACGCATGGCTGAATTCATTATTCTATGCAGATAATGCATAATTGAATTCAGCTACCTTTCTGCCATACGGCAACTCCATTTTGCTAGCCCATGAGGTTTCCACCGGAAATCACATCATGTCGGTTAGCAAGAACAAGTCGAATCACCAGACGGTGTTGCATAATCATGCAATCGCTGGGGAATTTATCAAAATATTTAAATAGTTTCCACGATAAATTACCCTAGCCAATTTAACGTCATTTCGGCTTTTTCTCGGCCACTCTATTCGCTTGGGATCAACGATCTCATTTCACTGGTGAATAGCACCAGCTACATTTTCCTCTCCTCTATAATTCTGTCTCCCTACAGTTCAATGCACTCTGAGATCACCACAGCCATAGCACTAGGGCAGGAGGCCATCCTCAGGGACTGCATATGATTAAACCGCACAAGATGAGCCAACCCCGAAGTTATTGCGCTCTCTCTCTTTTGTTCTTTTCCTCCTTCGCATGTCCAGCGACTGTCGAATGATGCGCGAGTATTATTCACCTCACTGAGACATGCAAATGAGAAGATTCATGAGAAGAGCGCAATGATGATTGGCTAATAGCTGTGCGAATTCAAAATTGAAATTTCATCCCTAATTGAGATCAGTCACATCTCAACCATCGCAGCGGACAGTCACGCCGCCGCTTCGACTCGCTAGTCATACTCTACGGCGGTCGCAGTGTCGAGGAAGAAGTGTTTCAACTTGGATAATATTTATAAACAATCAATCTAGTAATATTAATAATCACCAGTTCTAAGTTAAGTAAAAACAAAACAAAACAAGAACAACAAATTATTCAAATAAACAACTCCCATAGTGTTTTATTTTCCCCTCGGTGCTGCAGTTGTTAGTGGGAAGGAAGTGAACCGCGCGCCCGTGTCTGGCGCAAATACTTCTACAACCCCCACAGTACCATTGAAGTTGTCTCAATTCGTGCGACCATAATCAAGTATCTAGTATCAGCCCCCGATGCTCGATAGCTGCAAATGAACGTGGTCACAGCACTATGGTCATATACTTGCGAAGGAGTGATTTGGGAAAGTAAATCTTTGGACACAAAAAAAAAAGATGTCCAGAATTGAGTTACCTCACATACCAGCCGTAGGTGCGACTATTTCAAAGTTGAGGGCATGAAAGTTTTCGATGTACCATTGGTACAATTTTCTGCCATTTGGACAAGAGACAGAGTTGTTCCAGTGGGGATGTCTGGAGTTAAAATCGCAGAGTGTATGCCCCGAGGGCCTTATTAATTAACCGATACCGGGACTAATAGGACCGTTACTGGTTTTATGTGAGTGGTATACGGAGTATGCATTCACTCTACCATTATTAACTACATGCAGTTCAACGCCGGAGACTGTAGCGGTTCCGACAAACCCTACGGCCTACTTACCTGAAAAAAACCCCATAACTACTACCCAACTCCCTTAAGTTTGCTAATGCAACAGTATTAGTACCTGCAAATGGTTCACGCGTTATATAGATCACCATCTATAATCTTAAAATCCCTATAAAGAAAACTTACCTTCTCATGCATCCCTTCGCATACAATTTTCCGTAAGATTTCTCTCTTTGCTTATCTGGCATTCTAAACCAATTCCGTACCAGACAAATTCCTGTAAACAAAATAATTCGGATTGCATTCATTGTAACCGTCTATTTTCCCAGCCGCGTCATGTACCTTTTCATACACATTGCCTGGCAACCTTTTTTGTTTGTCTTATCAATAAACAACCCAAGCGGCTGCATATAATTAGCGCAATAGACGCTGAAACCAAATTCTCCAGCATTTCCTAATGCAAATATGAACCCGGTTTCTACTGCAGCCAGAGATCCCATAAACATCCAATTTGCTTTTAGCACCTTTTTCTCCCAACGTCGATAATAGCGACAAGGCATCGCGTAAACAATGACCCGCATTACCAACGACGCATTTGGTCATTTTCTTCCTTTTGTCTTTGCTGCCTGACTGTTTCGTTGTTCCACTGTTGTCAAGCACGTGTGAATAGCATCGATCTGAACGATCACCACACATACTACCATGACCTTTATTACAAGATCTGGTTTCCTATACCACCAAGAGAGACTTCACGTGTCTCTGGTGTTAGATAAAAACGACATCCTTATTGGAGGGGATATCGGTTGAGTCGTAATTCAATCTCCGTGGCGGTCGGGTCGCCTGCCATCCACCGTACCGGCGCCGGTACGGTGGGTTATCTATGAGTCGTTGTGAAGTGCTGGTAGACTTGATAGTCCGATAAAGTGCGATGTCTACATTAGCGGAGACATTAATAGTACATGTTTTTTTATTGTAAACTCACTTAATAAAGAAACATTATCATTAATAAGTTCACCAGTGCGTTTCAATAAATTTCTCAGGTGTGTGACTTTTGCTCTTGGCGAGCATTTTACTGTGGTGTTCGGTACGGATCGTCGTTCCTTGTTGGTGTTTTATTTCGCCAAATCGATTACTGATGGGGAGTGAAGTGAACCGTGTGCCCATGTCCGGCATAATACCTCACCTCCCCACAAGACCCCTATGTAGTCGAAATGTGGGAGGTCAATAGCTTCATGACTATTAACTCAGTTCGCTATTAACTAGTAAATAGGTGCCATCTCCGTTGATGGCGAGGCCGCCGGCGAGGGTTCGATATCTCTTCGAATCATGGAAAAGTTTGGGAAAGCCAGGCGATGACATGGATGCAACCTAGTTTCGGTTACAAGAACCACGTCCACCCGGTTATCCTTTATGAAGTGAGAGGCTGTCATACACATTGATAGCGAAACGAGAGAGTTGACATTTATAAGGATAACTTTAATTTTGGTATCCATTTTGAAGCGTAAGTCTTACATATGCCGTGGAAAGGAGTGCATTCCTCTCAGCCTCGCTTGTTAATTTTTCATATCGCGATCGAATATCCTCAATCAAGTGGGAGAGACTAAGTAGTTTCCCGAGCATTGAGGATTGCTCATTTGGAGGCTTTTCTGCCGGCGCTTGGATTTGTGGCGTTGTGTTGGCCTGTATATCACTTAGGGACTTGAATATGTTTTTGGGGGAGAGGTGGTGGAAGAGTTTTGATATTCATTATTTGGATCCCTTTAACCTTATCAGCGAATGTAAATCCATTTTGGAATTTTGTGTGGCCTTTTTTTCGAAGTTTGACGTGGCTACTTGTTTAACCCAACTCTCCTTGGATCTCTGGGCTATCTCTTTATATTTAGGACAGTTCTTGTAACTGGCCGAATGTCTTTTCTTACCGCAGTTGCAGTAAGTTGGTAACGTAATTACATTCTGCACATTTGTTGTAGGATCATATTTTGCTGACGGGAGTCCACACTTGCTAATATCGTAGGATTTTCCACAACGGGCGCAACGCCGGTCCATGTTGCAGTTCCAGGAGACATTTCCGAAACATTGGTAGCGTCTGCATTGAGGTATTTCATTGCTATGAAATACCTCGAAGAGAACTTGCGGATGCAAGACTGGGGGCGACTTTGTCCGAATTATGGAGTCTATGTCAGTCTGGGGCAAGGTGTAGCTCCCATATGTTCACCCTGTTTTTCTCCTCCGGTCTGAGTTTCACAAACCGTTCTGGGGGGCAGAACTTGTTAGGTCAGTGAATTTGACGTTGGGAAATGTTGTCTCGTGGGCAATGATGATGTCGTTTTTTTCCCAACAAGCAACGACTCGTTTTAAAAGAATGGTCCTTGACTTTTCGTCGGGCGGGGTGCACGTGCAATAATTCACCTCTTTGGCCTTGAGGGTGTCGTTAATCTTACAGAACAGCCTGTTGACCGTAGGTTATGATTTTGTTGAGGCTTGGACTCAAGGTCTTTGTCTTAAAGTTGGATATTCCTTGCCGGTTCATATCACCGACGAACTCCTTTAGGTTGAGGTCTCGTGCAAAGACCCGGGGTTGCTGCTTCTTTTTTGAAGCAGGTAGTTCGGCTCCGACTGCTTATTGTGTGACCTGTTGATTTCGAGCGGTCTTAGGTTTTGGGGTTGTGGATGATGCTTTCTTCGGTATGCACGATTTTTCCAAGGAAATGACTTTTTGTGCAATTGGGTTTGCCGAGAGGTTTGACGTAGTTTCCTTAGCCGAAGCCGATGATAATATTGGCGTAAGACCGGTAGCAACACGTTTACTGAAGGGACCACCCTCACAGTTTACTATTGCTCGAGGTGTTTTCCATTTTACCGCACGAACAGTATGCGTGGTGCGAGAAGTATTACGGATAGGGACACGAGGACAATTATCGTCGGCATAAACAAGAAATAAATCTATCAAACAATTTTCTCCGGGGCACAAAAAACTCCATATTCTTCGACACTATTGGGAAAAGACATGATTGATACACATTATATCAACATTCGGGATGGTGTTGAGCAGGACGTAGCAATTAGGTGTCAATTTGAACGAGTTTATCTGGAGATCGGAACTCACAAATCAGACGATTTCTGGAGATCAAATCATCATCATCGGCAACCGGGAACCGGTCTTGGCCTTATTTAGCAAGTCCTGAGGCTTGTTAAATTTTCCATAATGATTTGTTCTTTCCGGGCAAGGTCATTAGCCTTGCCCCAGGGGCTCCCCGACGGGGAATCGAACCCCGGTCTCCCGCGCGACAGGCGAGTATACTAACCACTATACTATCGAGGAGCCTCTGGACATCAAATAAGTGGGTAAAATTTCGCAGTTGTATGGCGTGTGAGGATTGCTGATTTTATACTTTTAGTAACTGTTGAAGCTATTGCATATAAGACCAACGCTTTCTATAAAGTTGGTTTTCTATCTCGAAGATTCAAACAGAAAATGGAAGACATTCAAGACACGATAACATTGACAATTTATTACCATGAAATATATAAAGTAGTGTCTGCTCGCTGTACGTCAATTGTTGCCTGTTACGTATGCTCGCATATTGAGAGGCAAACTTTTGCCCATATTTACTCCATTTAGATTTAAAGAAAAACAGCTGTGCTTAGATTGGGTGGTTCTCTAAATAATGAGAAACATATCATTTGTAAAGTGCCGATACCACAGACACTGCAAATCCTTTGTTGTGATAATACAGTTTCGACGCGGATCAAATGGTGCATTTTCATTCCCCCTTTCATTCTCCTCCTAACTACAAGATGAAGTTCATACAAATCCGCTTGAATTCTCCTCGTGGTACACGATAAACCACTTTCCAGTTTACAACTTGCATTAATTGCACAATGATTTCAGCAAATTTATCGTGCGATCTTTCCTAATCGTTCTCTTAAAAGAAAACAAATTTGGTCTTACCTCGAATAAAATTAAGATCTAAGACCAGTCTTAAAATTGCGAACCGGCAGCCCCACTACATCCCACATGTATAGAATACGTGCAGAAAATTTACTGTTCTGTATCCCACTGAAACCCTCTCCCTCAGACCGGCACAATCTGGAAATTAATTTTCTTGTCAACGACTAATTAGCCGATGTAAATCATGTAACTCGCCTGACGACATATTACAGAGCCAACTACAGTAGCAGTAATGTGGCAACGACTATCCGTGACGGCGCATTTAACAGCTAACATTTAAATTCGTATCTGAAAAATGCTTCTGAGGCTCCGCGTTTTCTTTCTAGTTTCTAATTCAGTAGCTTATCCAGGGTAGACACGTAACATTGGTTTGCATGGATAATTGATCACACAGCAGCACTAAGTCACTGACTGCAAACACCATCAGTGTTACCATGTTGACTCTTAAATATTTGAACTGAGAATATTTGCGCTTTAAAAGAATAAGATTATTTAACGAAAAACTTTCCCCCCAAATTTCGCCAAATATGTCCAGCGAAGGAAGAAAAACTACCAGCCGTCATGTGAATGACGCATGTAACGCATTCGATGAAAACAATTCACCACATACCCTCGCAACTGTTTTATATGATCCCCATTTACACAGGGCTCACAACAGGCAATTAACAGCAACTTTAAATAAATATCCTCCTGGCTTGTTCACTTAAAATGCAAACAACAGCAGGTGGCTTTTCTATGTAACCTCACCGTTTAACTCGACCATTCAAATATCTGCAGATGCAATTTAGTCAATCGAAGACAAAGGGATGTTGCGTGATGGCTAACAACCGCACTCTGCATACCGAACGACCATTGTTGGCAAGATCTATCCACTGGAGCAAGAGGACCTCATTTTGAATCACTCCGGCGGAACAAGTTGATATCACTGCTGGGAGACAACGCATCGAATACTGATCATGCACTCCAGGACAATAAACATGCTAGCCATTCCGTAGACGCCATTGTTTACTGTGCGATTGATCTGCTTGCAGAGTCTCTGTGGTCGACAAACTTCACCGCTGGCATATCTTGTGGCGAATGATTGCCAAATGGAACAGTTTCTGGGTGAGTTTCCGCACGCAATAGATAGCATGTGTGCAAGGATATACATGTGGCAATCCTGATTATATCATTTGAAATAAAAATTCCGAATTCTTAATTTGTTGCCGCGGGTGTTCCAAATGTATCATTCCTTCATTGCAACTATACGTAAATGAGGCTAAAGGCAAAAACAAAACCGAAGATAAACATTTTGCAGCCCCACATTACTGCAGCGGCAAGCATTATTAACAAATCCCGAAAAGTGAATTACATGTTAATAAACAGAAAACATAGTCCTTAGAAGGGCTTTTACTTTTGTTTCAAACTTCACTACCTACATCATACACATTCGTTAAGAGACAAGAGCCTAAAATTCAAATTGAAAAACAAATTTGTTTGTATAAAAAAAAAAGAATCAATTTCACTTTCTTTTCTTTTTTTATTCACCCTTTTTCAATATTGTTTGAAGTGTTAAGAGACATAAAGTAGTTGTTAAATTTAAACTAAAATTACAAATAAAATAAATGCTAAAAACACTAGAGAAACAAGTAACAATACTACGAGATCAATTATCCATAATTGGTAGTATGCACTGTTAAAATGTATAGTTGTAATGTTAAACATTTATTTTCTATTTAAGACATATCGTAAAAATTGATAAAAACTGAACAAATTGGGATCAACTGAATATATAAATGAATCATAAAAATGATATATATTTAAATGGATTATATTAATGTAATCGCGAAATCATTATTAAAACAAGAAAACTGAAAGCAGAACTAAAAGTAGAACAATTTTTATTATTATTACAATTCATACACAAAATGTTATATTACATATATATTATAACAACAAAAAACATGTATATGTGCATATATATATAATTCCAGATTTCCTAATTAAAAACAAAAATAAAATAAAATTAACAAAAACAAAAACTTTAACCATCCCAGAATTAATCGGCCTGGCATATAGATGGCGGTAGTTATTAAAATAAAATGACTGTGCTAAATAGTAGCAACCTTAGCAAGATCAAGGTTCGAGTTTGAAGATGCTACGTTGTTTATTACTTGTTTGACAACCATCAATAGTGAACGCTCTCAGTGAATTTTTAAACAAATTCACACATGTTCATCATCATCGTCGACACTACAACCGGGATCCGGTCTTGGCCTTATTTAAAAAATCTCTCCACCGGTCCCGATTTCGAGCTGATGTCATCCAGTTTGGCACTCCCAGGCTACGGGCGTCCTGGTCTACGCCATCCCTCCATCACAGACAATGTCTGCCGCGCTGTCTCCTTCCATACATCCTGCCACAAAGGTCATTCCGGACGCGCTCTTCTTCGCTCATTCGAGCTAGGTGTCCCGCTCACCGGAATCTACCGAGCTTGATTTTTCTTACAATATTAGCTTCAAGGTAGATCGCGTACAACTCATGGTTGTACCGTCTCCGGAATCATCCCCCCTCACATACGGAGCCAAACAATTCTCCTTAAGACTTTCCTTTCGAACACGGCTAAGAGTTCAGGGTGCCTTTTATTGAACACCCAGACCTCGGATCCATACCTAAGTAGTGGTAAGACCACGGTCTTGTGCAGTAGTAGCTTGGATTTTCTGGATAAATTTCGGGATTTAAAGACACTTGATAGACCATAGTAGGCTTTGTTGGATTTGATCGGCCGTTCGCGTATTTGTTCTTCCATATTGTTATCGGCTGATACTATTGACCCAAGGTCGTTAAAGGATTGCACTACTTCAAATTCGGGCTCCCCTACCCTGATAGTTTAACCAACGTTAGGTCCTCTCCTCGCAAAAGTTGCCACCATGTACTTAGTTTTACCCTTGTAACAATTAGTGTGTAAACTCTAATGTTAGCATTTAAATAATCGTTTATCAGATTTTAAATTGGTTTTATTATTATAGGTTATTAGGCCCCACGTGGGGTGCCTAAATGCAACACCTGAGCGTAACCCCAGATGCTGACATTTATTAATTAGTTATCAAGAGTGGAGTTACTTACGTTATACTTTGTTTACTTACGTTACTCCTTTGATGCGGCTTCCTCGGTTGGTTCCAAAATGGACGAGTCTATCACTTTTGCTTTATGTACTTTATTTATTACTTTACAACACTTTACAAAAGACTTTATGTTTTACACAAGACTGATTTACTTTTTTATCATTAACAGGAGGACAAGTCCTTTGGCTTGTATTATAATTTTAACGGCCCTATAATAAGTTACTCGCAAGAAGACCCGCTCTGCTTATGGTTGGCTGCAGTCTTCTTGCTTTCGCTATTGTGCGAATTACTACTCACTTGCAGCCACCTTATATACCAATTTAATTATCCGCAATTGCAGATGAAGCAATTTTTCCACCCAGCGCGTGTAGCCTAATTGGGGGTTAATTGCCTGTCATTCTTAATTCGCAATTTTCAATAATCGCTGCAAAAATTGCAGCAGAAGCGATTCATATATTAACTCGATTTGCAGCAGCAATTTCAGTGCATTGCCCTACGTGCAAATCGTTTGCGACTTCTCGCTGCGTCCGCCATTTTCGCTGCGATCAACATTTCTCCGAGGTTCAACTGTGTCGCAGCCGGTCTTCCTCGATCATGTTGCTGGCGCTCGAATAACATGTATTATTTTTGTTAACATGTGTATTCGTAAACTGAGACCGTTTAGGTCTGGTTTTGCTTTTCGTAATGCGAAACGAAATGCAAGGTCAAGTGCACGATGGATATATGCTTTGGCATGGACTTATCGTATGCGATATGGTTTGATTGGAATGAATGATGAATGACTGCGAATTATTGCATTATATGCAGAATAGATGTAATCATGATTTTAAGATGATGGTATCTTAATTATGTTATGTGTGTTGGGAGGGGGTGTAAAGTGAGGTGTAACATTCCTCCCCCCTTGAAAGAAAGAAAATCATCGGTACGAGTGATTTTCTGTGGTATAAGAGTGGGTTGCAGTTGTGAGTTGAGTTTGGTGTTTACCTATTCAAGTTTCTCTTCTATGAGTGGTGTGTATTTACATAAGTATTTTCTATGGTTTCTAACATGTATTAGTGCATTATGTTGTAGTTTGCCCATAGAGTTTTCTTCTGTGTTTTGGCGTAAGTTAACAATTTGTTTTGTCTCTCTGTAACATTGCAATGATTATATATATATATTTTTTTTTTGTGTTAACTCATTATTTTATCTGTATTAGTCTTAGATATTACAAATGTTTTTTCTTAATTTTCTGTATGTATATGTATATATATATAATTTCTTTTCTTTTGGATATTGGGGCTTACATAGTAGTTTTATTGCATCTGCTAATATTGATGGGTTTGTTTTAAGTATATGAATTTATTAATAGTTTTCTAATTAGTTTTGCTTTTAACAGAAATCATATAGGTAGTAGCAGTTTTCCTTTTTTTTTTTTGTGTTTTTACTTAATACTTTAATCACAAGATGTGGTTGTAATAATCCTTTTATAAAGGGTTTATTATCTAACAATTTCCTTCATTATCTGTATAATTTTTCAACAATTTTTGTTTTTCTTCATAATCTGTATATATATATGTAAGTAATTAATTATTTACAATTTGTAATTTAAAATTTTCTTTAATGAATGAATTGATGATTTTCCTTGGTATATATATATAAATGTTTTCTTATAGTTTATTATTAACAATTGTGTTTTTTTTCTTTTTTGTTTCCTTTTGTTTGTATAACTATATTGTGCTATACTTATTTTTTATGTAACTAATTGTTTGTATTGGAATTTGTATCAGTAATATATTTTTTTTTTTCTAGTATGATTAATGATTTTCGTAATTTGAATAGCGTTTATAATAGTAGAACTTATTTGTAGCGATTGTTTGTTCAACCCTGTTTATTTATTAATTTTAACATTAGTGGTAATGATGAATGAAAGTATTTATATTCGCATTTTTTATTTTCTTTATAATTTGTAATCAATTATATTTACTATCTGTATATATATATATTTAATTTTAATTTAATTTTATCAGTAGAGAAAAACTTTTGTACGACAGTGGTTGGCTTATTTGCAATTTTTAATAGTACATGAAATTATTTATCTAATGGTCTAATTAGTTTACTTTTAATAGTAATCATATATGTATTATGGATTTCTTTACTTTTAATTTCGGCAGCAAAGGATTTGTTTGTACATAGTAATTTGGTTTATTTTCCATCCGTATGGTAGTGGTAATAGTAAGTTACTTGTTTAATTTGTATATCTTATTTTTATTTCCGTACATGGCCATATTGTGCATGAATTTGAAAAGTGGTACCTACTGGAGATAGCAAATGTGTTGGGCTAGGTAATAGGTGTGTATTGAAACTAGCTAATCTTGGAATATGGTTTTAACCTACCATTTCGAACTATTATCAATTTTTGGCCAACGTCAATGGCTGTCTTGTTTGGCCTTGTTACTGCCGTAACGAAAAACAGGCCTTTCCACATGGGTGTTTGGTTGGACTTTTGCAACAATAATTTTTTGTTGTTTTGCGGTGAGCTAAAATATGAGTTTATCGTATTTGAACATGTCTCATATGTCCTTTTTGTATTTCTCTGATTAGAATTGTATGTAAAGGTGTTTCCTTTGTCTTGGATTTGCTTCAGTTTGATTATTGTGGGTTTTTTCCACAATTTTTTGTTTTGAGAGGAGCTAGCGTATGAGCTGTCTGTTTCTGAACATGTCTTGTATGTCCTTTTTATGTTTCTCCATGTAAAGGTGTTGCCTTTATCTTGGGTTTGTTTCAGTTTGATTTTTGTGGGTTTTTCCCACAATTTTTTGTTTGGAGAGGAGCTAGCGTATGAGCTGTCTGTTTCTGAACATGTCTTGTATGTCCTTTTTATGTTTCTCCATGTAAAGGTGTTGCCTTTATCTTGGGTTTGTTTCAGTTTGATTTTTGTGGGCTTTTTCCACAATTTTTTGTTAGCGTATGAGCTTTCTGTTTTTGAACATGTCTTATATGTCCTTTTTATGTTTCTCCATGTAAAGGTGTTGCCTTTATCTTGGGTTTGTTTATTTTTGATTTTTGTGGGTTTTTGCCACAATTTTTTATTTTGTGAGGAGCTAGGGCACTTGCCACTTGACTTTGGGTTCCTCTTAGAATTTAGTGTAAAGGTGTTGCCTTTATTTATGGCTCGCTTGCCATTTGGGTTTCTTTCAGCTCCGTTGTCCACTACTAGAGTTGTGTTTCTTTCAACACTAACGTCTATCGGTAGCTGAACAGTTGGGATGCTGGTTATTGGTGGGTGTGGGAACCCAGTGTGGTAGCTTCTTGTTGCTACTGGATGTTCTATCCCATTTCCTAGTATTGGGGGTAGTTTGTTTTGAGTTTGTGACTGATGACCGGGCTCTGGGTTGCGTCCCTGTTGGTCAGTAGAGTCGCAAATCTGGCGTATGCGCAAGATTCTTTTATTGGTTGTACTTACTGGTAGTGAAATGTCCGGTAGGAAGGCTCCATCGCGTGATTTCTGGTTCAGACAGAGCGTTTCCTCTTTTGGTTCCACTGGAACAGCTTTGGTCCGGTGAGATCGTACAGGCACGTGAACTTCTTCTACCAGTTGATTGTTTGCCACCATCGCTGAGGTTTCGCAGCCAGTTTCTCGAGTAAGAGAACTCTTGGAGAGGTTACAGGCGGTATATCTGACCTCTTTGGGTCCCGCTGTGACTGTAACTTGTCTCACATCGGCTGTCCGTTTGTGATTTGGGCTTTTGGTTTTAGATTCCATGGGAATGCTAAATTCTTCTGGGTTTCGTTCCGTGCGAGGGAAGGTTAGCTGTTGGTTACTTAGGTTTGCTTGTTGAAAATTTTCCGCCGTCACTGGGGTTTCGCAACCAGATTCTTTTTTGGAAGAATCCTTGGGGGTGTTACAGGCGGTATGACCGACCGCTTGGTCTATAACTTGCCCTACATCGGCTGCCCTTTTGTGGCGTGGATATTCGATCTTGGAGTTTAGTGGAATATTAAACTCTTCAAGGTTTCGTTTGGTACGTGGGAACCTAGGTTGCTGTTTTGGACCATTAATACAACAGCTTTCAGAAAGGGGATCGTTCCCTAGTAGAGCATGGTCGCTTAGACCCGTATCAATTGTGGGTACGATCGTCAGTGGTGGCTGGGGGTATCCTAAGTTGTGGATATTTTGTAATTCTGATGGGCCGGACGTGTCTCTTGTATTCCGGGATTCCCATTTTGCCTTTTGGCGGCAGTCCGTAACGTGATGGCCTTGCCGACCACAAAAATCGCAGGCTATTCTTATGCTATAAACCTTAGGCGAGTTTTCAACGTAAGTGCTGTTAGGAGAATTCAAGGGGGTGGCCCTGTGTTGATTTGGTTCTCTTGAATGGTTTGTATTAATGTTTGAATTAATGATATTCGTGTAGTCTTCTGACTTCTGGTAGTTTGTAATGTCGTGACTATAAGGCGTATGGGGCGGAGTGTTCCTCCGTCTGAAGCAGTCACTATAAGTATGTCCCTTTTTGTGGCAGTAATTGCATATGATTTTGGCGGTAATTAAACGCAACTGTTTCATGTTTGTAAGAGGCTCGTTTTGTCTTTGTTTTGCAGTGTCATTTTTTCTGCATTGTTGAGGGAAATCTGCATAGTGGAGACCCGAGGTAAGTGGAGTATTTGGGTTGAGATGTACGGCTTGTGTGTTTAATTGACTCAGGGAATTAGAGACGTGAAGGGGTTGAGTAGAATCTGGTATGACGCTATATTGTTGGGTGAGAAACGCGGCCTGTTGTAGCTTTTCCATATCTAAAGCTTTTTGAATTAATTCGTCTACCGTTCCATCCCCCAGGGTCAGTAAATATTGGCAGAGGTGTGAGTTGTTGACGCCGCTTTTTAGTGCGTTTTTGGCGAAGTCCTCCAACTGTATCTTCACAGCGGAGGCTGCTGTCACACCGTATTTTTGGTCCGCGGCTTCCTTGCAAACCATCAGCATCTGCTTTATCCTTGCGGTAAAAGTGATGAGGGCTTCCAAGGGTAGCTGTTGGATCGTAATCAGCTTATTCACTAACTCCTGGTATGTTTCCCGAGGTAGGTAGGTATTTTTGAGGAGTCTTTCGGCTTCCTCGAAGGTGTGGGGAGGGTTTGAGGCAATTAATACGTATGCCTCACCTCGTAGACGCGTGGGGAATATTGTCAAAAACGCGGAGTGCTCTTCTGCAGGTAGGCATCCGATTACCTTCCTGCAGCATCCTAAAAATACTTGTAACTCATTGTCAACCAGGGGACTGTGCCCACCCGAGAAGACTGGTACAAGCTGGGAAGTAAGTTTTGCGATTTTAACGAAGTCGATGGGCATGATTTCGACAGAGGGTGACGCGGTTAAGTAAGTAGACTAGGTCTTAGTGATAATTAAAAAGGGGAGATTTATTAGTCTTTAAAACGCTTTGATACGCGATTGTTGTATTATTGTAGTGGAAATGCTTCCCAAAGATTAGTGGTCGCAGTATGGAGAGATATGGAGACGACAGAGTTCAAAAGTTGGTTTTGTTTGGAAATTCGACAGGCAGACAGTGGAATGGTCGAGTAATGAGGGCTGGCGGCAGATGATTGTCGTAGGTAATAATTGAAAAGGGGAGATTCAAACATTTGCTACCCGTAAGTTATTTGTTTCTGAAAATTATTCCCTAGGATTGCTAATTCACAATATGGACAGTGACAGTGTATTTCTTTTAAGGATTGGTTTTTAATAGGGCTTGGCAAACTAAGATTATAGAAATTCGTGTTCAAAAAAAATTGGTTGCTTACTCTGGTTTATTTTGCTGCTACTGTTACTACTGGTGTCGTGCTGTGCTGCTGTTTCCTTCTGGTATGATGGTGAATAGCCGTTGTCACTGGGGGTTTCTGCTGTCTTTGGTGTTGTGTTATTTGGTGCTGCCAGGTAAGCTTCACGCCCTACAGTTGAGATTTTTGACCTGGTCTTTTATTTTATTAATTTTTTTGGTTTTGAGCTGTTTTCTCTGGGCTGCATCTCCAGAGCCGTCTTGCATGTTTATGCCAGTAATTGGTTGGCATGTAATTGTCGTCCGCGTCGCGGGAGTAGGGGCCTCTGGTCATCGGGTTTGCGATCTTCAGAGTTCGTAATTTTTTGCGTTTCGCAAACTGGTCCTCCATTACCAGCTTTGCGAGTTGTCCGTTTTGGATTTGATTTTTGTTGATTAAAAACTTCCTTTTTGTTTGCTCTCGTACTTGTTTGCTTATGTTTCATTAATTTTTTTTTTTTTACGTCGATTTAGTTTTGTTTGAAGTACTTATAATTCTATTATCGTTTTTTCGTTACATGGTATATATGAAGGGTGTTTGATCTTGATGTTTAGAACGAATGGTCCGAAGTCATTGCCCGCTGGATAGTGCGTTGTATATTGTTTTGCTTGTTGAGATGGCATCATTTGTTGGCAGTGGTTGTCGTTACTTTTGGGAGAAACCGTTGTACCGAATCAAATGCTCTGGATAGAATATCTGTTTTATCAATTTGTACCCTCGAAGCCAGACTCAGCTCCGAGTGACGGGGAAAGGTGTCTTTTGCCCAGTACAATTGAGGTTAGTTATTATATTGGCTAGGTTTTTTAAAAGCACTTACAAGTTATCAAAACTTGGGCTTCCCTAGTCCTGTCACGGTCGCCAAAAATGTAACAATTAGTGTGTAAACTCTAATGTTAGCATTTAAATAATCGTTTATCAGATTTTAAATTGGTTTTATTATTATAGGTTATTAGGCCCCACGTGGGGTGCCTAAATGCAACACCTGAGCGTAACCCCAGATGCTGACATTTATTAATTAGTTATCAAGAGTGGAGTTACTTACGTTATACTTTGTTTACTTACGTTACTCCTTTGATGCGGCTTCCTCGGTTGGTTCCAAAATGGACGAGTCTATCACTTTTGCTTTATGTACTTTATTTATTACTTTACAACACTTTACAAAAGACTTTATGTTTTACACAAGACTGATTTACTTTTTTATCATTAACAGGAGGACAAGTCCTTTGGCTTGTATTATAATTTTAACGGCCCTATAATAAGTTACTCGCAAGAAGACCCGCTCTGCTTATGGTTGGCTGCAGTCTTCTTGCTTTCGTTATTGTGCGAATTACTACTCACTTGCAGCCACCTTATATACCAATTTAATTATCCGCAATTGCAGATGAAGCAATTTTTCCACCCAGCGCGTGTAGCCTAATTGGGGGTTAATTGCCTGTCATTCTTAATTCGCAATTTTCAATAATCGCTGCAAAAATTGCAGCAGAAGCGATTCATATATTAACTCGATTTGCAGCAGCAATTTCAGTGCATTGCCCTACGTGCAAATCGTTTGCGACTTCTCGCTGCGTCCGCCATTTTCGCTGCGATCAACATTTCTCCGAGGTTCAACTGTGTCGCAGCCGGTCTTCCTCGATCATGTTGCTGGCGCTCGAATAACATGTATTATTTTTGTTAACATGTGTATTCGTAAACTGAGACCGTTTAGGTCTGGTTTTGCTTTTCGTAATGCGAAACGAAATGCAAGGTCAAGTGCACGATGGATATATGCTTTGGCATGGACTTATCGTATGCGATATGGTTTGATTGGAATGAATGATGAATGACTGCGAATTATTGCATTATATGCAGAATAGATGTAATCATGATTTTAAGATGATGGTATCTTAATTATGTTATGTGTGTTGGGAGGGGGTGTAAAGTGAGGTGTAACACCCTCATTAATGTGCAGTCCCAGTTTTTGTGCCGCCTGCTCGATCTGGGTGAAGGAGTCCTGCACACCCGAAGCGGATCTCCCTATAATGTCGATGTCATCTGCGTAGGCAAGTATCTGGCTGGACTTACTGACAATAGTCCCTCTAGTTGTAATGCCAGAGTCAGGGATTGCTTTCTCCAACGCCAGGTTGAAGAGGTGGCAGACCAGACCGTTCCGTTGTCGGAGTCCATTAAAAATATTTATTGGTTTGGACAGCAATCCCGCTATTTTTACTTGACTAGCTACGTTGGTCATGGTCAACCTACAAAGTCGTATCAATTTATTTGGAATACCGAACTCTCTCACGGCATTATATAGTTCTACCCTGGATATGCTGTCGTACACGGCCTTAAAGTCTATGAATATGTGATATAATGGAATCTTAAATTCCTGACATTTTTCCATTGCCTGCCTAAGGGTGAATATCTGATCAATCCCTGATTTGCCTGGGATGAAGCCAAACTGATATTGACCAATGATGGCTTTAGCGTGTGGGGCTATCCGATCTTGTAGGATAGTCGAGCGTATCTTATAGGCGGTACTCAACAATGTTATACCCCTATAGTTGCTGCACAGTGTAATATCTTTATGTATGGGGTGAATTATACCACGACGCCAATCTTAGGGTATCTCCACTTGCTCCCATACGTGCACTACGATCTCCGTGATGTAACGCTGTCCCTCCATGTTTGATCAACTCAGCTGGTATGCCATCAGCTCCGGGGGGTTTATTTGATTTGAGCTTTTAATGTTTCCTCAATGCTTGGTGGCGGCAACATTTGGTCGTTATCTTGCATTGGCGGAACCTCTAATTCTTCTGTCACCTAACTGTTTAGCAATTTATTGAAGTGCACTTCCCATTGCTCCAGAATGCCTTCAGGATCGGTGATCAGATTACCCTCTTTATCCTTGCAGTAAGTGCAGGGTGGTGTGTAGCGCGTCATACTGCGGATTATTTGGTAGAATTTCCACGCCTGGTGCGGTACTCGCTCTTACTTTTCTCTATTTCACAGATAAGGTTTTTTTCCCAAGCACTTTTCTTTTGTCTGTGAAGTCTTTTTTCAAATCTTCTGAGCTCTTTGTATTTCTCCTCGCGCTCCCGCGTCCTTTGAGACTGCTGCATTGCCCGATATGCAGCATTCTTACGTTCAGTCGGTAGTTTGCACTCATCAAACCAGTCGCTCCGATCTCTACGACTACTGCCTAAGATAGAGTTGGCAGTACTAATGAAAGTATTCTTAAGACGTGTCCATTTCTCTTCTACGCCCGGCAATCTGGCCCCAGGACTTACTCTCCCTCCGTCGAGCTCTTCGAGCGTGAGTCTTAGCGCATAACCAAACGTCTATTCTCATTGCGTGAGGCAGCCGTGTTGATTCGAATCTGATCTGCGGATGCAATACGTCTCCGTAAGACAATCCACGCTCGGAAAACTGGACCAACAAGATAGTGATCCGAGTCGACATTGGGACCTCGGTACGTTCATACCATCATCAGGTTCGGGGAGTGGGGGAGATCTATCAGCACGTGGTCAATTTGGTTGCGAGTGGCTCCATCAGTTGATACCCAGGTGGCTTTGTGGATGTCTTTACGCGGAAACCTGGTACTCGCAACGTCCGAGTTCTTTGGTGGTGGCACTTCGATGGCTCGTAGTCCATTCGTCGTCAGGGGACCCGTCTGTAGGTCTATGGCGTTTGAAATAATAGTGAAGAAGAACGTGTGATTTGAACTGACGCTATGACAGTTTGAATCACAAAAAATTGAACCTAAGCGTTACCCATCAGGCTACTGGCCGATTTTAGAATTTGATTTTTAAACTCGACTATACTCCACCGATGTGAATTGTTATGTTATCGCTAAGGTATACGGCTCTGATGTATTTTCTTATTCGATTTTTTCGTTCGGTGCTTTTAACTATTTTGCTTGTGAATTGTGTGTGTATCTGTTAGAGCCGCCACAGGTCTGTGAACGTTTATGGGACTTATGTTCTTAAACTTGCCTCGCACGCGAAGAGTGCATAGCCTTTCGTTTATTGCATTAAAACCGATGATGGCAGGCTTCAGTTATTGGCTGGCTAGAAAGCCTGCCCCGAGCACATGGTGTTTTGCATGACAGCTGTAATATAAGTTCAACTCGTTTCTTTGAATTACACCACTTCCCGTCCATCTTATTTCTTGTAATGCTGTTATGTCAGCCTTATATTCGGACATGGCATCGGCTAGCTGCTGTGCAACGCGAGCTCTGTATCGTGAGGGGACGTTCCATGAGAAAATTCTCAAATCGTTTATCCATTTTCGTTTCCGTGGTCGTGGTCGTGTATCCTGTCCGTATGCGAGGCTTGTTAAATTTGCCATAATAATTTATTTTTACGGGCAAGTTTATTAGCCCTGCGCCAACCTTTCTCAGGATGTCACTGCATGCATTGGTCCACTACTTGGTGGGTGCCAAAGTACCCATCCAGGGGTGCCACGTGGAGACTGCATGTCAAGTTGGATTGAACAGGGGCAAGGATCGTCCTGCTCTTCGCCGAGTTGAAGGCAATCAGAGACTTTGCCCTGTATGTTCGCTCCCATGCACCCTCACACATGTTCACACATCCGTTATTGCAGTCGCCAAATCCATGATTTGGAATACGAATTGCTTCCTCATCACCCTCGGACTATTTTCTCTTTCCAAACTTGAAGAAATGGCTCTGCGGTAAAGTGCAAGAATGATGTGTGAGAACATGTGTGAATTTTTTCCATGTTTACTAATTCACTGAGAGCGTGTACTATTGATGGCTGTCAATTAAGTAATAAACAACCTCTTCAAACTTGAGACTTGGTCTTTTTAAGGTTGGTAGTATCTGCCACAGTCATTATATTTTAATAACTACCGCTATCTATGTGTCAGGCCAATTAATTCTGGGACTACCCTTGAAAAGCCTGCACGCACACCACAAGTCGCACTCGCTTCGCATACATACTTATCATTTCACCACACGCCACAAAGCACAAAACACCAGCGAAACCAAATAACAAAACACCCGATTAAGAGCCTTCAAACCCCTTGCAACGAAGCGAACGTAAACCGCCACCACAGACACACATTACCATCACTCACTCAGTGATCATGCCGCCACGAAATCACTCACCTCTCAAGCTACCGCCACAAGATCAACCAACCTCAGTGTATTCCCAGGTTGGTGCAGATTTGGCTTAATATGAATAGCTACATCGCATATAGCACCACCACCAATACCAGCGATAGTGACAACCGAATGCAACCCACATCAACCCGTCGCATGGTCTTGTAACTTAGTACCACCTGCAGACGTTTTGATGTTTGATCCGCACATCTAATGTAAACATCTTCGATCACAGCAGGGTAGATCCCCGGGTATGAACAAGAAGAGAAAACGCACCGAGACGCTCGGTGTTGACGATGCATCACGTCGACACCAATTCCCAGGAAAGGCAAGGCATCGCCAAGATACAAGTTCCTGGGAAACTACGATCAACGACGCACCGATTCCAGGAAGCCACTAGGGAAAGCTGCACCTAGGAAACGAGCGAACGAGAGGACGACTACCGGCCTATATAAGGTGGGCACATGTGCAGAGCAGCAGGAGTTGCCACGGGAACTCCGAGTTGTAAAGAGATAAGTGACAGTTTTGGTGCACATGATTTACTATAGTGTGCTCCATAAGACCACAATAAAAATCAGTGCATAACAAGTAATAACGAGTCAACAAGTGACTGAGGATCAGTGTTGTATTTGAAGAATACAACGATCGTACTGGGCATGACAACAACGCCCTCCGTCCAGAGCAGAGTCCGGTTCTGGAAGTATGGTACGTTAGCCAAATAAATCGTTTGGCCGGCTGGCGGCGGAATACAGTCCATACAGAGAGAAGGAAGCTGAGACTTCGCCGGAGAGGCGCTGTCCGCGGAGCAGTAACACTCGGCATCAACGCAGTTATATTTTACAATTATTCCACTTGACAACATCCTTCGACAAGAGTTTAATCTCAGTGTTCAATTCTACCGTTCCTTGATGTTTTAATCTTCAAATATAAGTCAAAGAGGTACGCAAGTCGAGTGTTTATGAAACGAAAGAGGTCTAAACGCTGTCCAGGTGTGCCAGTGCGTTGAGTGAGATTCATGACTTGTGTGAATATGAAATGAAGATTTAGTGTGGCCTACAGATACCTATTCAAGTTTCGTAATTAATAAAGTCATGTGCAGTGTTACTTTTAAGATAATCTTAATAAATATGAAAACAAAATTATTCAGCCCACAGTTACTGACTCTATATTTCAAATACAAGGACATGGCTCAAAGATGTCTAAGCAAATTTGTGATTAGTTATTGCCTATGAAAATCAAGTAAGAAGATTAAGATGGGCCGGACACGTGGCGCGAATGGGCAACGATAGGACCGTAAGTCAACGGGAAAGCGACCGACAGGGCGGCCGCGACGGAGATGGGAGCACAATGTTAGGTTGGACTGTGGGGAGGAAGTATGTACCAGCATGGGTACTTGGTTCACTTCCTCCGCCAACATCCTCTTACAGTCGCACATTGCGCCGCCGTAAACTGTCCGCAGGAAATTGTCACCAAAGAATGAAGGAAAACGCACCGATGGTAGTCTCCGGAATAAAATGCACTGATTTGGTTGGTGATCACCGCTATTGTTTTATTGTGTTTTAATTATCGACTTTAGAATTTTACAATATTGTTTTAATTTTATGTAAGACACGTTAATATTAAATTTATATGCACTCAATACCGACTCGCGGAGACTACGACACAAACGATTATTTTTTATTATCGCTTCCCTGTGCGCACCAGGGTAGCGATGGAGCCGCGACCCGCTCGGGTCGAAGGATGGAATTTGACTGGCGACGTAGATGCCGAAATTGATTGGAAATTCCTGGTAAGTTAATAAAGAAATCTTAAGGAGCAATGGTATGCGAAGAGAATGCATGAAGGTAAGTTTTCTTTACAGGGACTTAAAGATCATAGATTTGATCTCTTAAATGCGTGCAGCATTTTTAGGTACTAATACTGTTGCATTAGCAAACTAAAGGGAGTTGGGTAGTAGTTATGGGGGTTTTTCATGTAAGTAGACCGTAGGGTTTGGCGGCACCGCCACAGGACCTCGAGGAGACTGGATGGGACGTGGCATGAGAGCGCACGGGACAGGGAACAATGGCGGAGTCGAGTCGGTGAGGTCATGAACTTTCGGGTTCCTACAGGCCAATAAATAGTAGTAGTTATGAAAAACAATTGGAAATCGAATGAACAAATCAAATGTTTTCAAAAACATTTAAATATTCAGTTAAATTGTCATGGAATAAAATATGTATTATCTTAAAAGTGTGTATTGTATTGTATATTATATGTATATCATAAAGAATAAAAACAATCAAATTGTTTGTTTAATCCATTTCATACAAGAGTGTGTGTTGACTATCCTGCGTGAAACACCTAAACATCGAACTTTTTTTTTAAACAACTCTATACCAATAGTTTAAAACCGTGTTGGGGTTGATCTTCGGTTCCTTCGCGATGTCGCGTCTGTTCACATGTTGATCATGTTGGTTCCTATTCATAATTTCATCGACTTTTTTTGTGACAATGGCCAAATTTCCATACGAAAACGACCTAATCACTTCAGGGCAGTCGATTGCTTTATTAAGTATGTTCACTATAAACATACGAATCCTTTCACCAACCACATTTCTTCCTTTATATCGAAATTTATTCATAATGTATACATACGTTTGTTTTTCCAGTTTCTTTGTGAAGAAAAAGACGTTATTTTTTTCTTATTCAAAATATTGGCCTCGGCTTCTACACATTTCGCCCATCTTTCAGGTAATTTATCAATAGCATGCCAGAAAAACTGCTTGTCTTTCGCGGCAAACCATTCGTCGGGCCATTTGCCAACTTCCTCGAAATCACTAAAGCGCTGCTCTGCGAGCGCGTGCCCCTTTGATGCCAAGAGCTGATAGTCAGATGGCGCCAAGTCTGGGGAGTACGGCGGGTGCAGAAGGATGTCTCATCCAAGCAATTTCAAGGTGTCTTTCACTAGTTTTGCTGTGTGAGACGGCGCGTTGTCGTGTAACAAAATCACATTGCCATGTCTTCTGGCCCATTCCGGACGTCTTTCGATTAATGCGTGGTTTAAATCAATTATTTGTTGTGTTGTGTATTAACGGTTTCGTCGGGCTTCAAGAGCTCATAATACACAACACTGGTCTGGTCCCATCAGACACAGAGCGTAGTTTTCTTGCCGAAGCTATTTGGCCTTGGTGTTAAAGGACCGGCTTGCCCGCTTCGCGTTTTTAATATAAATCCATTTTTCGTCACCGGTCACAATTCGATGAAACAATGATTTCCTTTCGTGACGTTGAAACAGCATTTCGCCAGTGACTTCGGGATTTTCCATTTGACGTTCATTCAAATCGTTTTGGACCCATTCACCGAGTCTATTGACCTTCCCCATTGGTCCGTAATACATCTGCTGATTGTTTCTTGTGACACATGTAATGCTTCTGCTTATTGCCGTTGAGCTTGAGTTGGGCCATCATCCATCATCATCATGCTCGTCTTCACATTTGTGTTGTTTACCAGAGCGCTCAATGTCTTTCACGTTGAAATCACCACTTTTAAATTGTCGAAACCATGTCTCACATGTCATAATTGATGGGGGGCGTTAACGATATGTTTCTACCAAACGATGACTTTCAACTGCCTTTTTCTTTTGATTAAATAAGAAAATCAATGCGTGCCGCAAATGTTCTTTTTCAGGCAAAAAACTCGACATGATCACTGAACGATAAAACAAAGATGATAGTTTTTGGCGAACTCAACTTGCATGTGTTTGTAGTTAAATCTCAGACGAACAAAATGACGTATGTGTCAAATTAATCCGCTGTGTACTTTTCGCTGGCGCCATCTCTTAGTTAAACCGGAAAAAAAAACGATGCATACACCCAATATACATATATAACCTTTATTTATTTGTCATTTAATAGTACATAAATTTGTTTTGTATATAATTTTTTTGTTTGTTTTCTATTTAATTGTATTATATATAAATGATTACCTAAACAAACAAAAAATATATACATGTATATATATATTTATTTATATGCTGATTTTTTTTTTCAATTATCGAAATTTTTTACTGCGATTTTTTATCGTCGTTTTTATTAATTTCGTATTCTGATTTGCTTAAGAATTTATTTCAAAAAAATGTATAAACAGAACATTAAATACCGTTTTGAAGTTTTTGTTTGTTATAATAATAATAATAATAAAAAAAAAAAAATTACCGAAAAAAAAAGATGTACGCCGAAAGGCATATATAAAAATCAAGTTGTAATGTGTAATTTAGAGAGCTCGCATAGAGCCAGTAAGTTAATTTAAGGACTGTGATTGTATAAAAGGGTTTAACATTTACCCCTAATATTATACATGTAAAAAGAATTAGGAAAATAAATGTGGTTTAAAAACTAAAAAAAAAAAAAAACTGGATATGGTAAGCCCTGCGTTAACTGGAAACGCCACACGAGTGTTTGCATTGTACATGAGTTTTGGTATCTGTTTGGCATTTTCTGTTGAGTGTTTTTTTTACCTATGCTGATGTCAGCGCCAGTGCAAACTAATCTTGTGTCTTCGTGTCTTTGTGTCGTCTTCTGTCCAATTAACTTGGACTATGGGGTGCTTGAAAACAGATTGTGTTATATGATTTTAATTCGGTCTGATTGGGGATTCCGACCCGACCATACGGAATTTATCGTACTTTACCTCCATTTTTGCTTTTTACGCCATTCCGCCACCATGTGATTTCGCTTATTGCGAACCTCCCAGACTTTTCTCCACCCCTGGGATAGAAGGTTGCGACCTGAGCGTGAATACACCTACACCTTCACCAAGGAGGTGTTTGTTTGTTGTCTTGCGTGTTGTCCTTGTTCGGACACATCATGTCCGAATCGAAGTCGACAGTTAATGTGACTGGTGCTTTTGAACGACTTTGGTTTATAGCATTTTGCGTTTATAGTGAAAAGAGCACGATTCGAACAAACGTTATGATGGTTAGAACCACTAAAGAAAGGAACGAGAGCCTTAACACATCAATCCACTCTTGGTAGGAAATGATTGGTTATGTTCGACTACACTTTACTGAAGCGGAAATGCTATGGTGTGCAGCTCTGATGGTTTATTTCTTCGATTTAGCTTTTGGTGCTTTTCTTTACTATTACTTATGTAGCGTAGGTATTTTTAGGAAACACCACAGCTTATTTTGGAGATTTGATTCCCAATTATTGTGAGAGGCGCAGATAGAAGGTCGGGTCTGTTCCCAATTTGATTTGTGGTGACAGTCTATTCACTTATGGCCCTGTTGACCACAAAATTACAGCTGTAAACTTTGAAGTACCAAAGCACTACGTTGAGAAATAGAATCCTCCATTTTAAAATATTATGAATTTATTAACCTCTCTTGTATCTACAGCAAATAAAAGCACAACTTCCATTTTAAAGTGAATAAATTGCAACATTTTCAGAACTACGCTCCCATTGTTCTACAACACAATGTTACAGTATTTCGTTGTTGATGCTAATCATTAATTTGTACACCTCGGAGCCTTTGTTGGAATAAGCGCCGGAAGGTCTGCCATTTCCCAGAACAAAGCACCGCATATGACACACTGTCGTACGCTAGAAAATGTCCTTTTTACTTTGAAAGTTACTACAACAGAAATACATATTTTATGTTTGTTTGTTTTTTTCTTTCCTTTGTTGTCTCTTTACTATTGTGAAGCTAGTCGAAGCACCAAGTAAAAAAACACAGCATCACATGCACACAAACATCGCTAAGAGCACATAAAAAATAATAAGTTAGATGTCATCCTTGTTTGTTTCGTATTCACCGATTAAATTATATTTTATTCTTGTGATTAATCCACAGCGCCAAGTACAACATCCCTTTGAAACAATAGATGAGCCCAGGGTTTTGTTCATCTTCCAGATTCCCTCCCCCTTAAGCCAGAAGGAATCCTGAGAAATTTGATTCAAATACTTCTCACACATATCCTTTTTATAGGGCATGTCCTCATCAAAGGCAAAGAATTCAACTGGCATTTGTTTTGTATATAACCTCCCTATTTCACTTACTTCTCCTCTGCTGAGTTCAAAACAGGCATGGTCACTAGCAAATGATGTTCTATGTGACATGATGCGGCAGTTGCGACGCGACGAGCGAATTAACAGGTAAACTCCGTCCCGCCCCGCGATGGAATATCTAAAAGAAAGTTCCGCGGGGATCAACGGGAATATGAGCCTGGTGGGAGGTGGTTTTAGTCGGTAAAAGTGCGGCATGCCTCTGGATCCGTCAGAGGTATCTTTTGAAAATCTCCACCTTCCTACCGAAAAAAAAAAAATAAATAAATAAATAAATTAAAAAAAAAAATATATATATATATATATATATATATATATATATATAAGATATATTTTATTAGGTATACCATGCATTTTTAAAAAGTAAATTAATGACTGTTAACGAAATAAAAAAAATGTAATAATAAATGAAAACGTTAAATCTATGGGCTAAGGTAGCGTTTTGAATTATAAATGTTGTTTTTTAATGATGTGACCATAAACACACAAAATCAGAATTGCCTCAAAATGCACTTGTATTATTCAATTTTGTGGAGGTTAGAGTGCTCGTGAAGCTAGGCCATTAAGCCATTAAGTTACAAAGAAAAACATATAGTAAAAATATAATCAGCACTTAATCCAAGAATGTAAACATTGTAATTATAATTGAAATCTTATATCCAAACAACAGTAGTAAATAGCCTTTTAAAATAATATTGTGTCGTGCCAGTCTCTTGTTTGCAAATACCACCATGGTCGGTGCTCAACTGCATATGTTGAATGTATCTCAGTTATCCAAATATTATACTGGAAGTCCCGTCAGCCAGAGGGTGTATAAAAATTAATTTCAGAAGGATAGGCGATCGTTCTTCAGCCGAACTACACTCTGGATCATTTACATTTCCAGACCATTACAATCCTTAGGGACTTAAAACCAATGTACCTCGGTGCCTCATTTTCCCCTCGTCTATCAGCAAAGCTTTGGTTTTTAAGGATAGCAAACAATCCCTTCTCTGTGTATGGAATATAATAAAACCATACTCCCAATATACAACAGTTTAACCTCACACATAACGTAGCATGCACCCATTGAGCTCAATTTATAACGTTGTTTTTTCCTTTTTCCTAATAAAGGGACAACACTAACACTATAAACACTCTCCGTTCAACCATTCTATATTATTATTTACTGGCCTGTAGGAACCCGGAAGTTCAAGACCTCACCGACTCGGCTATAGCTAACCCAAAACAATAAAATACAGTAGCATCGAATAATTACCAACAGGTTCAAGACAACCTGCCTTTAGTCGATTAAGACGTTAGCAGATTCTTTCATTTCATAGAAGTTCCCAGCTAAGTCAGAAAGTCGATTAGACTGACCATGGATTTGCGTTCACCTAACCCTACCTCACCTGGAATGTAGTTCAACTTAAGTTCAACGTAAGCACTTATGGGTTGTCTACTTATTTAATCGATCCGAGTACAACCAAAGCTCACTCAAAACTCCAGGGTGCATTTGCGTCCAATTGAAATAAATTGCATATCGCTCCGATGCAGTTGCTCATTATTAATGCCAAGGACTGATTGATTGACCAAACATCCGACTAGTTTACCATCCACAGATGAACCGCGACATGGGGCATTCTGAGAGTTAAGAGTACAGAATGTCGTCATTGTACTTGGTCTCATCTGTAGATCTTCCACGTCAGGCGATTGTTGCTGTTGATCTTTTATTACCCCACAAACCTTTCCCCTGAGATCTCATCAAAATATGCTATGGCATACATAATCACATTCAGCAAGTGGTTTAGGGAAGGGGCCACTAGGGCAGATGGCGGGGAAAACCGATATATTTCCCGAGTTGTAGACCGATGCACTGCGCGACTCGTTTTAATATTTAAATCACGCAGAGAAGAATGTCGGTCGAACGCGAGTCGAACCGCGATTGTGCGATGCAGTCGCTTACGCTTCCAATGTGACGGACGGGTAGATGCATTGTAATTGAATGGAAAATCGTGAGATAGTTTAATTGATAATTGAGCTCTTTCCAGATGCTGTTGCTACCTAGCGGACAGATAAACCAATCATCTATGGTCGACTTGTGTACACAAGTACTTCAGGTGCGTTAGGAGAGTCCAACAGCGGTAGTTGATATTTGAATTTGAATTTGAATTTGATTGACGGGTTATTTTGGGTGCTAATAAGCAAATGGCACAGTCTAACATTAACAAGTGGAATTTTTTCTTCTTTGTTATTATTCAAACTGGTAATCGCTACATTCTAACAGTGGGAAGTGGCATTTTTTCTTCTTAATCATAATTCATAGTGGGAATTGATTAACACACTAACATATGGAGTTTACTAAAAAAATTTCCCTTAATTCGATTTTTTGATTGATTGATCAGTTGCTCTGCAGTTCTACTTCCATTTGTTCATTAAATGGGAGAGAACAGTTTATTAAATGTATTACTTCTCGAAATCCATATCTGATCACAATGTAACTATTATCTATGGGTTCTTATTATCTAAGAATTACCGCGAAAGGAAACGTCTGCTGAGGATGCGTTTAACTACCGCTTTCTGGGGATTGGCTTAGCCATAATATGGCTCACCAAACAATTTTGGCCTTAACGACCACAAGTCATAGTAAATCGCGCAAGCGTGGGACACGCAACTTTGCTGGATGAAAGTTTTCGCTTCCTACCTATCTTGTAGGAGGAACTAATATACATATCTCCTAGACAGCTTCATCCCTTTCTTTCTTCGCTATTTGACCTAATGTCTTTTCAGGGATCTGTGGGGTAGGTAGTCGCGACGCCTGCATGGGCGAGAGTTCTATTACCAACCCACAACCGGGAGTAAAGAAAAACACTGTCCACCCGATAGAAATTAAAGCGCATTGTTTGATAAATAATTATTTTATTGGGTTACAGAAGACCGATTCTAATTACACTTAATTACAGGCAACGGACTTGAATTACACGAATCGATTATAATTAATACTACCGTATTCGGCTCACCACTAGCCACGACTCGGGGTACAACAGGCGTGTCCGCAGCGCTACGGATGGCGGGAGTGACGCGACCTGTTCGGTCGGTGGGTGGTAAAGGACTCCGCGTTGCTCTGCTCGATGCAGGGCCGCTTCGCGACTGGGGTCAACTTCCTCGAGAGAGAAACTGTTTCTCTCGTGGTGAAAACAAGGAAGATGGACTTGGTGATGTATGTGTATGTGTGATCGTGTAGATCATATTGTTTATCGGTGCATTTCGGCAAAGGATGAATGAAACCTAAACAAGGGCGAAGCGACGTAGGGGATCATTCCGTGATGAGTGTTCAGCTAAGTAATTACGCTGCCACTCATTACGTGCTAATTGAGGTTTTAGATGTTTATGGCATCTCTGACTGCAGCAGGAACCGAGTTCTTGTTTGTATTTGGAAATGCTGAAGGCCTCGGTTTTAGCCGCTATTGCGCTGATTGTTTGCAGCTACGTCAACAAGCCGCTTGGCGTTGCTTTGTGTCGTTAGACAAATAGGTCGCCAGCCAATGTGCATGCAAAGACAATTGTTGTTGCACATGTGAGGCTGGGAGAATTCTTTTCAGAGGGACTGGGATCTGCTTGGCAAATAAAGAATTGCTTTCGAAAAATCGATATGATGCGTTGATGCATATAGAATGCCCTTGTGGGCGGAATGCTTGTAGTTGCTAATGCAATTGCATTAAAGGAAAACAATAGGTTTTGGAGCTTCCATATGCTCGATCAGCTGACCACTATCTAATATTACTATTTATTGGCCTGTAGGAACCCGGCAGTTCATGGCCTCACCGACTCGACTCCGCCATTGTTACCTCTCCTGTGCGCTCTCCTTCCACGCTTGACCATTCGATCCGACCTCCTCGAGGTCAAACCTAACATTGTCCTCCCATCTCCGTCGCGGCCGTCCTGTCGGTCTCTTTCCCGTTCGTCTTCCGTCAAGAATTCTACGCACGATCCTATCGTTGCCCATTCACGCCACATATCCGGCCCGTCTTAATCTTCGCGACCTGATTACTCTCACTATGGTAGGTTTCCGGTATAGCTCTTCCAATTCATGGTTGTGGAGTTTCCTACATTGTCCTGCCTCCTCGTCATATTTACCGCGAAAGATACTCCTTAGAACTTTATTCTCGAATACGCGGAATTTGTTTTCTTCTCGTTTTGTGAGACCCCATGTTTCGCATCCGAATAGAACAACCAGCATGATTATGGTTCTATAGACACTGAGCTTTATATTACGTGATAGCAGTTTGGATTTCAACAGTTTACTGACTGCATGCCAACTAGTGTTGCCGGAGTGTAGTCTTTTGTTAATTTCCTTCGACATTTCGTTACTGGCCGTCAGTATTGTTCCCAGATATATACATTCTTTGACATTTTCAAATATCTTACCCCTGATGTTTATGTGTGTTATCTGAGGTCCACCTGCTTTCGCCGTAATCATGTATTTTGTTTTGCCTTCATTTATTTCTAGGCCCACCTCTTCTGCTGCTTGCATGATGATTTCACTGTTTTTACTTACAGTTTCTAGATTATCGCCCAGAACGGCGATGTCATCCGCATACGCGAGTACTTCTGGGTGACACAGTTTAGGGATGATCCGGCCATGTTGTCGTCTTGTACCTTTATGATGGCATACGCGAGCACAAGGTTAAAAAGACACATGTGAGAGGCCATCCCCTGTTTTAGTCCGTCCCGGATTTCAAATGGTTCTGAGAGGTAGTTTTATATTGTAACTCGCCCTTTGTTTTCGTTCATGCAGATTTGAATGAGGTCGGCATCTTTTTTCGGGATTCCCAGCTCAACTACAATATGGTAGAGTATTTGCCTTGCGACTGAGTCGTAGGCTTTTTTAGGCTCTCCGTACTCCTACTTCTTTTTCAGCAGGTGCCTTATTGTGAACATTGGTAGCTTGTTGACCGGTTCCTACGGAATCCGCACTGGTAGTCCCCCAGTATTTCTTCTGCGTACGGTGTAATTCTCGCCAGTATGACATTTGTTAATTTTTGGTATGTGGTTGGGAGCAATGACATTCCTCGGTGATTTTCGCAGTCAGATCTGTCGCCTTTTTGGAAAATTGGGACGACTATGGAAGTTTTCCATTCTTCCAGAGTAACTTCCTTATCCCATATTGTTTTAATCAGTTGATGGATCTTTAGACCGGTTGCCTCTCCTCCATGCTTCATCAGCTCTGCCGGTATGCAGCCGACTCCAGGAGCCTTGTTGTTTTTCAATCGATTTATTGCATCTACAACTGAAAGAGGGCTCTGGGATCTGAGGCTCGGCTGTATGTACGTCTGGTGTGTTTGTTTGTGGTTGATGGGTGCTTTCATCAAGGTTTCAAAGCGCTACTTCCATCTTGTCACGATATTGTTTGTTTCTGTGACCAGACAGCCGTTTGCGTCGTGAATTATTTAGGCTCTCCCTCGGTTGCCATTTCTAATTCAGTTTATCCGGGCATAGATACCTTTGATGTTCTTTGCTCTGGCATTTTCTAGAATTTTTTCGATCCGAGTTTTCTCCCATTCGCGTTTTTTGCGTTTGAAAAATTTCATTGTCTCTTTTCGAATTGTCGTGTATGTTTCTGCGTTGACTTCATCATATCTATCAAAGTGGATCACTCTGAGGCGTTTACGTTGTTCGATCTTCGCCCTGCACTCATAGTCAATTCAAGGTGAACTTAGTTGTTTCTTAAATCCTAATACCTTCTCGGCTGTTTGTTTGATTGTGTCTCTGATCGATGCCCATTTAGTGTCTACATTATTGGTTTCCTCTTCCTCATTGCTCCCATTCTCTAGGATGCTAAATCTATTCGTTAGTTGGTCTTGATATTCAGTCCGTTCGCGCAGTTCTCTTAGTTTACCAATTTCGAACTTTTTGCTTGTCTCTTGCGGTTGCCCCTGTGGGTTTACTACGAGCCGACTCCTAACCTGCCTATCACTAGAGAATAACCGGAGTCGCAATCTGCTCCTCTATATGATCTTACGTCAAGGTCGTTCGAGTGGTGTCTTTTGTGTATGAGGAAGTGGTCTATTTGCGTACACGTTACGCCATCGAGTGATATCCACGTGACTTTCAGCATTTGCTTGTGCTTGAACATCGTGCTCTTCACTACCAGCTATTTTGACGCTGCGAACGTGATAATTCGAATACCATTATCATTTGAAACGTCATGTGGGCTTTCTTTACCTATTGTTGGTTGGAAGATATCTTCTTTTCCAATTTTCGCATTGAGGTCGCCGAGGAGGATTCTAACATCGAATGATGAGATGCCATCGAATGATGAGATGCCATCGAATACTTCCTCTAGGGTCTCGTAGAAAGTGTCCTTCCTTTCTTCGTCGGTAGATTCTGTTCGGCCGTGTACGTTTATAAATACATAATTATACGATGGCCCCCGTATTTTTAGCACCCACATTCGGTCATTAATAAATTTCACATCTTTTACATGGGGCGTAATCTTCTTGCTTATGATGAAGCCGGTTCCGATGTTATGCGTATCGGTACCTTCACACGCCAGTGTGAACCCGTTGGTGTCGATTACTTGATGTGGGAGTCAGACTTCCTGAAGCGCGACGATGTCCATTTGATATTGTTTCGCGTATTCTACCGTCTGTATCCCGCTTGGTTTATATAACGTTCAAACATTCCACGTGCCGACGCGTATATCCCACTTTTTCCGTTTTTCTCTACGTCTGCTTTTCCTGAGTCGGTGTTTTCTTGATGATTTGTTCTTTTATGGTAGTGTCAGCTCATCACACCTACGCCTACCGGGTTTTTCGTGGGATTGTTTTTTGTATATTGATTATTCAGTTTTGTTCCCACGAGTCTTGTGGTTTCAAATAGTCCACCACATCAGAGCCCCTCTTTGAAATGGTAAGGTCTGCTTACTGCTCTGATTCAACCCGGTGTCAGAGAGGCGCCGTTATAATACAGCCGGTATACGCCTGGCTGCAAACCATCCAACGGGCACGGTGACGCGTAACACCCTAGATTATGAGTGGTAGATCCTTGTGTGTTACTCCTCGCGAGCCTGTCTGACATGGGTGGCCCTACTGGAAGCGTATGCTTCCGTGAGCATAGCCTGAGTGATTCAATGCACGTTAAGCCCCCGTACCATGTCAAAGTTTTTACCAAGCGGAGGGCTCGATCAGCTGACAGAACATTTTTTACGTGTCTTATAACTGACACTTAGTAGAAACAAGGTATGTGACAAATCCCTGAATAATGGCTTGTTTTAAGTTTGCCGTAGTATATACCATTTTTGTTGCCCGGAGTTCTTTTTTATAGAATAGATAAATATTTGTTGTTTGGTTTGTTTTTTGTTTTTACTATCTTTCGGATTTGCTACTCAGTTTTTTCCTGTCACATACTATGCTAAACATAGAGAGTACTGTGGCGTTTCTAACAGATACACACACAATACACAAGCAAATAGTAATAAACACTTTTGTATATACCTTTTAATAAAAGGTACTAAAAAATATATCACGTGGGAGACCGGGGTTCGATTGCCGTCGGGGAGCCTCTGGCGCAAGACTAATGCCCTTGCCCGGAAAAAACATATCATTATGGAAAATTTAACAACCCTCAGGACTTGCTAAATAACGCCAAGACCGGTTCCCGGTTGTAGTGCGGATGATGATGATGATGACTAAAAAATATGCCACGATAATTGAGAATTACAATTAACTAGTCTAGTCTATTTTAAAGTTTTCCGAATATACAAAAGCCACATGGTGGCGCGCGAAAGCAAGACTCAATCCCTCAGTTCAGAAATTAAATCCAATTCAAGAAAACTATTTACGTTGATTCCAGCTTGACAGTTGATCGTGCACCAAAACAGTATGCAATGACAGTTAGCGATGACGGTTGTTCATGCACTGTCATCGATTTGTGGTGAATATGTTTATCGGGGAGAGTGTAGGGGTTTCTCTATCCTATAGGAGAAACAACCCACAATTCCAACCACAATACCTACCCATTACCTTGATAAGTTATTAACCTGTAAAACATGTCAAAGGGACGCAGACCTAAACTCATTATTCTATGCAGATAATGCATAATTGAGTTTAGCTACAATCTTCGCCACACGGCAACACTATTGCTCTAACCATGGGATTTCCACCGGAAATTCCATTCGTATTGGTTAGCAACAACCAAGTCAAACCAAGCGACGCAGTTGCATCATAGTTCACAGGCTTGGGTATTTACCGAACATTCCACAGAGTTTCCCCTATGGTATTATATCCCCAGCCGACGCAGCGTCCTATTGACTTTTCCCAGATCACCCATTCGCTTGGGATCAATGATCTCTTTTTGCTGGTGAATAACCTTAGCTAGGTTTTCCTCTCTCTCGTATTTCTGTCTTGCTATAGTGCGATGACCTAAGATATCATCACTAGGTCAGTAGACCAGCCGCAACCCTAGGTTATTGTGCTTTACCTTTTGATTTCTCCATTCTGGCTACGCCCATCGACGTCGAACGAATACACAAGTACGTTTCGACCTCGATGAGTGTGGTGAGTTGTGGAACGCACAAGAGAGCATGATTACCATTGGCGGATCGATGATCGGGGCGCCCGCCCTGAGGAGCGCTGACGGCTGGAGGGTCGATGACGACGGGATGGTATTTTCCATCGCTGGAGTCCGCTAACTTTTGAGGTTACGGAACCGGCCAATCGATCTGGGTCGGAGTTGTAAAGTCGCAACCCACGATCAATGACCACGTGATGGCTTGTGATGGGTCTCGCTGCATCGAGACCGGTGGTAGTGACAGGTACTGCGCGCGTTGGCGCCCGTTTGGAGTAAGAGGCCGGCGGGATGCGGCCGTTGCTGTGAGGGGCCGTCGCGTGGAGTCGGGTGCGGTGTCGTCCCTGGCACTGGCCGCGTGTCCTGGTGGAATGGCAGTCGCGGGGCAAGTGCCTCCCGGGGCTGTTGGAGTGCAGCCTTTGTTGATGCACTGAGAGGCGTGCTGGTTCGCTGGGATTCTGTTTATCCGTGCATGCTGGGGAGCGCCGCCCGCCAGGCGGGGCATTGCACGCTCCTATCTCTATTCTGATGTGGTGCCTCTCGCCCTTGCGGTGGTTCAGCGGGCGAGGGGCATGTCTGGTAGCTGGGCTACGCAAATGGCCGGTGGCTGGTAGTTTCATGGGCCTCATAGGTGGCCCCTGGGGCCGATGCCGGCGAGACTTCCTTTGCGTTCTTTGATGGAAGCTGCGATCGCCAGTCGTAAGGTCGACCATGTCCTCTGGGTCGGAGTTGTAAATTCGCAACCCACGAGGAATGGCCATATGATGGCTGGTGACAGGCCTTGTCACATTTACGCTGGATGTCGTGGTGGGCGCCGCGCCTGTTAGCACCCATCCCAGTTCAGTGACCTGCGCGACGAGGCCGGAACGTTGGTCCTTCCTTAGACCTTCGAGGATGATGTTGGGGTAAATGTCTGCGCCAAGGATGATGTCCACCTTGTCGGCGGAGGCGATGTTTGGATCGGCAAGCTGCAGATCCCCCATGAGCGAGAGATCCCTCGTCGCCGATTGTGATGGTGGTGCATACACTGATAGCCCTGACAGGACGAAGGGCGTCAGTGTCCATTGTTTCGAGCCGTGGAGGCGAGGGGTGATGCTGATGTTAGCTTGAGTTCTGGTGGCAAGGCCACCAGTGCCCCCAACACCGTAGGTGGGGAGGGATGATGCTTGGCGTCGGAGGCGCAACCTTCGAGCGAGTGATGTTGAAATGAAGGTCGCGCTGAAGCGGGGGCCAAGCAGAGCACGGACGAGACTTTGGCTGTTGGCAGCAACGCGAAATGCTGTGAAGGGGTGCTGGCTGTGTGTGCGCAGGCCCCTTCATGACGGTCGATCCAGGGGGCGAATCCTTTGGCCCGGTGCGCCGGTGAGATTGTCCCGTCGATGGCGGTTGTCCGGACATGCAACAAGGTGTGATGTCTCCGCTGGCATCGACGGCACGCCTTGCTGGAGTGGCAGTCGCGTAGGCGGTGGCAACCCAAACAGTTGATGCATAAGTTCATTTGGTGTGCGAAGGACTTCCGACTGCCAGGTGTGAGTGATCGGAAGCCCTCGCAATCGTAGATCGTGTGTGGGGCCCTGCAGAATGTGCAAGGGGCCTGTTGCCTTAGGGGTGCCGGCGATGTTCTGTGTATCCGTAGACGGGGCTGGTTGGTCATTGAGTCGGCTGCTGTTGCTGGAACAGTCGAAGGCGTATTCGTGGGAGGCATTGGCGTTAGTTCTGGCACGAATCCTATGTACGCCGTGCCCACTGCTTGCTCTGGAAGCGGCGTGAAGGTAACCAGTTCCTCTGGGTCGGAGTTGTACGTTCGCAACCCACGAGGAACGGCCACATCATGTTGTGTCCCACAATGCGTGCGCGGCATCGGCTTCTGTGGGGGCTTCGGCATTGGGTCGATCATCGGAACCTGGGGTAGGTTGGGCTTTGGGCAGGCGGCACTCTGGTCGGCGGCCTGCTGACTCTTACCCACTGTTCTGGGGTGCGGTTCCTTTTCCGCTGGCTTAATGTCGACCGTTGGCAGCTGCACTGGGGCAGCTGGCTAGGGTGGAGGCGATAGGCGCTGTTGGCCATGGTTGGGGAGGCTGAATCGAGCCCGTACTGGGCCTCGAGGAAATTCGTCTGTTCCTCGAGATATATTTCTTCGGTCTCGCCGAAAAAATCTTCCGCGAAGTACGCGTGTTGTTGATCCTCAGGTGCCGCCATGTAGAAAATTTCGTAGTGCCGCCGGAGTGCGTGTTTGGTTATCTCGATCCTGGTCAGGGTTGGTTGTCCCTTGTCCTGCATGTTGAGGAAGGTGCGAGCGATGGTGTCCTGTGCCGCGAACTGAGAGGCGATGAGTTTCTCAATCATCAATGGTTGTTGTGTTGGAGTAGATGTCAAAGGCACTTTGGTTTGAACTCTTATTGTAGAAAGTTCGTCTTCCAATTCTTCAACTTCGAGGATGGAAGTCGCCATTTTACCATAGCAATTGGCAGCATTTTTTGACGTGTAGGTGGTGAAAACTTGTATGATCTCTGCCGACCGAGGAATGTCGTCGGGGAACCGTTGTGTTGTTTTTCCGATATATTTGCCAGCTTTATGGGTGAACTTTGTGTATGTTGCGGTTGGGGGGGTATTCGGTTCGGAGGTCCGGCAGATGGGACCACGGTTTCAGTGCTTGTTCGAGTGGGTAAAGGTGTTTCATCAGTCTGACACTTTGCGCAGAAAAAATGTATGATCTCTGCCGACCGAGGAATGTCGTCGGGGAAGCGTTGTGCTGCGCGTTCATAGGATCGCTGTTTATTTAGCCGCTTCCTTGCGCATCCAACTGCCTTGCTTTTAGGCTTTTTTTCTTCTTTTTTGCTGAAGAATTCTGCTGGTATGCCGCTCTCGCTTTCTTGGGCCGATAATAATAAAGTCCGCAGTTCGTGCGTAAATTGTCTGGCATTGCGTCCATTAAAAAAGCCAGTCGTGTTGATTTGTAATTTCTTTGGGCATGGGAATTTTTCCTCCTCCAGTTGGTTGTAAACAAATTCAACAACGCCATCGTCTTCGATATGAAGTATATCAGTGATTTTCTTACTGATCCATGGTCGAAGAACATCCAATTTCACCTTGGACATATCGACATGCTTACTAAGACAGTCACCACTGAAGCGCGTGTCTTGCTGTTGAGTAGTCCCCGTGACAATCATTTCAATTTTGTAGAATTTCCAACAGTGCAAATCGAAAATGTGAACTTAATGATCTTGGACAAGATATCTAAATACGTGTACTAAATGATTAGTACACAAGCGATTGAAAATACGTTTCCTTGGTTGCAATTACGGCGCAGAGAGCACGACTACGCGAAACGTTTTCGATTTATTAATGAATCTGCTCTTCGTGGTCTGCGTTGCTGAACCTTTATCGGTTTTAAGTTCACTGCACACTACACTTTGGCCGTCATGTTAGACCATTCGGTTGGTTGAAATAGTTTCTTTGATAAAATAAGCTTTCTGCAACTGTCAATACTTGCATACGTTTTTTGGTGCACGATCAATTGAAAGAAACTTGTTTTGGATTTTCAATGCTGTGATAGTTGTTATTTAGAGGATAGTTTAATTAAAGTTATACGAGTATAATGAACTAAACCAACGAACGTTTTTATTGTTATCCTGTTGTAATTTCGCTTAATACAACTCATGTCAATGGTGCAGTCAGTGTATAGTGCAGAAACACATCCAAACTGACTAATTTGGCCGACGTGATTTTTGCACTGCATTGAGCAAAGGCCAAAGTAATCATCATTGAAGAACCTGTCGACCCTAGGCGAAGTTCTACAAAAAGGTATTGCTGTGCCTTTCTAATATAAACTTTAGTTTCAGGCAACGTTGGGTCGGACGCCATTGCGTCAATTCATCGTCAACGTGCTCTCCATATTCCCCGACGACATTCCTCGTTCGGTGGAACATCGAAAAGGATCTCGACCGACGACATTCCACGTCCGGCGTCGAGATTTTCAACAGTGGCGTTTCTAACAGATACACACACAATACACAAGCAGATAGTGAAGAACACCGAACGGAAGTCGAATAAGAAAATGCATCAGAGCCGTATACCATAGCGATAACATAACAAATCCACATCAGTTGAGTGTACTTGAGTTTAGAAATCGAATTCGTACGCACCGCCAGTAGCCTGATGTATTAAGCATTGGTTCAATTTTTGGTAATTCTAACTGTCATAGCGTCAGTTAGAATCACACGTTCTTCACTATCACCACAAACGCTATAGTACTATCAATTTCAGATTTTCAGATTTGGGTATAGAACCATGGGGGGGATGAGTGCGAACATACACGGCAAAGCCTCTGATTGCCTTCAACCCGGCGAAGGCCAGGACGATCCTTGTCCCTGTTCAATCCAAGTTGACATGCAGTCTCCACGTGACACCCCTGGATAGCTACTTTGACACCCGCCAAGTAGTGAACCAATGCATGCAGCGACATACTGAGAAAGGTTGGCGCAAGGCTAATAACCAGGCCCGTAAACATGAATGATTATGGCAAATTTAACAACCCTCGGATATGGACCGGATACACGACGACGACCACGGAAACGAAAATGGCTAAATGATTTAAGGATTTTTTCATGAAACATACGCTCACTATACAGAGCTCGAGCTGCACAGCAGCTAGCCGAAGCCCTGTCGAATATAAGGCTGACATAACAGCATTACAAGATATAAGATGGACGGGGAGTGGTGTTTTTCAAAGAAAAGAGTATGACATTTATTACAGCTGTCATGCAAAACACCATGTGCTCGGGGTAGGCTTTCTAGTCAGCCAAAAACTGAAGCCTGCCATCATCGGCTTTAATGCAATAAATGAAAGGCTATGCACTCTTCGCGTGCGAGGCAAGTTTAAGAACATAAGCCTCATAAACGAGTCCCCTGACGAGGAAAAAGAAGAATTCCAAGAGAACGTCGAAAGGGCCGTCAATACCTGCCCAAGATAAGATGTAAAAATCGTTCTTGAGGATTTGAATGCAAAAATAGGTCGGGGG
Source organism: Microdon myrmicae (assembly GCA_963931805.1). Taxonomy (NCBI): domain Eukaryota; kingdom Metazoa; phylum Arthropoda; class Insecta; order Diptera; family Syrphidae; genus Microdon; species Microdon myrmicae. The sequence continues at coordinate 196,922,518 of OZ007496.1, forward strand.
CTGGTTTTCAGGCACTACACAGGTTCCCATAGTTTACATGAGAACACTAATGACAATGGACTACGAGTCATCGAATTGGCAGCATCGAAAAACTTGGTCGTTGCGAGTACCAGGTTTCCGCGTAAAGATATCCACAAAGCCACGTGGGTATCACCTGATGGAGCCACTCGCAACCAAATTGACCACGTGCTGATAGATCGCCGCCACTCTTCGAGCCTGATGACGGTACGAACGTACCGAGGTGCCAGCGTCGACTCGGATCACTATCTTGTTGGTACAGTTTTCCGAGCGCGGATTGCCTTACGGAGACGTATTACATCCGCGGATCAGGTTCGAATCAACACGGCTGCCTTACGCAATGAGAATACCAGTAATACCTTTGGTCGTGCGTTAAGACTCGCCCTCGAAGAGCTCGATGGAGGGAGAGTAAGTCCTGGGGCCAGACTGCCGGGCGTAGAAGAGAAATGGGCAAGCCTTAAGAATAGTTTCATTAGTACTGCCAACTCCATCTTAGGCAGTAGTCGTAGAGATCGGAACGACTGGTTTGATGATGAGTGCAAACTAGGGACTGCACGTAAGAATGATGCATACCGGGCAATGCAGCAGTCTCATAGGACGCGGGTACTCGAGGAGAAATACAAAGAGCTCAGAAGAACTGAAAAAAGACTTCACAGACAAAAGAAAAGTGCCTGGGAAAAAAACCTTGTCTGTGAAATAGAGAAAAGTAGAGAGCGAGGTCCGCACCAGGCGTGGAAGTTATACCAAATAATCCGCTGTATGACGCGGTACACACCACGCTGCACTTACAGCAAGGATAAAGAGGGTAATCTGATCACCGATCCTGAAGGCATTCGGGAGCAATGGGAAGTGCACTTCAATGAATTGCTAAATATTCAGCTCACAGAAGAATTGGAGGCTCCACTAATGCAAGACCAAGACCAAATGCTGCCGCCACCAAGCATTGAGGAAACATTAAAAGCTATAAGACAGCTAAAATCAAATAAAGCCCCTGGAGCTGATGGCATACCAGCTGAGCTGATCAACCAAGGAGGGACAGCGTTACATCACGCAATTCATGAAATCGTGGTGCACGTATGGTAGCAAGAGGAGATGCCGGAAGATTGGCGTCGCGGTATAATTTGCCCCATACATAAGAAGGAAGATATCACACTGTGCAGCAACTATAGGGGTATAACATTGCTGAGTACCGACTATAAGATACTCTCCACTATCCTACAAGACCGGATAGCCCCATACGCTAAAGTCATCATTGGTCAATATCAGTGTGGCTTCATCCCGGGCGAATCAGCAATTGATCAGATATTCACCCTTAGGCAGGCAATGGAAAAATTTCAGGAATTTAAGATTCCATTATATCATCTGTTTATAGACTTCAAGGCCGCCTACGACAGCATAACCAGGGTAGAACTATATAATGCCATGAGAGAATTCGGCATTCCAAACAAATTGATACGACTTTGTAGGTTGACCATGACCAACGTAACCAAGTAGAAAGACCAAGTCAAGTAAAAGTAGCGGGATTGCTGTCCATACCAATAAACATCTATAATGGACTCCGACAAGGGGACGGTTTGGCCTGCCTCCTCTTCAACCTGGCGTTGGAGAAATCAATCCGTGACTCTGGCGTTACAACAAGAGGGACTATTGTCACCAAGTCCAGCCAGATAATTGCCTACGCATATGACATCGACATCATCGGTAGAACCGAATCGGCTGTACAGGAATCCTTCCCCCAGATCGAGCAGGCGGCACAAAAACTGGGACTGCATATTAATGAGGGAAAAACGAAGTACATGGTGGCAACTTCTGTGAAGAGAAGACCTAACGTTGGTCAAACTATCAGGGTAGTGGAGCACGAATTTGAAGTAGTACAATCCTTTAACTACCTTGGGTCAATAGTATCAGCCGATAACAATATGGAAGAAGAAATACTATGGTCTATCAGGGCTCTTTAAATCCCGAAATTTATCCAGAACATCCAAGCTACTACTGTACAAGACCATGGTCTTACCAGTACTCATGTATGGATCCGAGACCTGGGTGCTTGATAAAAGGCACTCTGAACTCTTGGCCGCGTACGAGAGAAAGGTCTTAAGGAGAATTGTTGGCCCCGTATGTGAGGAAGGACGATTCTGGAGACGCTACAACCATGAGTTTTACGCAATCTACCTTGAAGCTAATATTGTAAGAAGTGGCAGGATGTATGGAAGGAGACAGCGTGGCAGACCTTGTCTGCGATGGAGGGATGGCGTAGACCAGGACGCCCAGAGCCTGGGAGTGGCCAACTGGATGACATCGGCTCGAAATCGGGACCGGTGGAGAGAATTGTTAAATAAGGCCAAGACCGGATCCCGGTTGTAGTGCCGATGATGATGATGATAGAACCATGGGTTGGCGAGAAATACAGGTTCAGTTTCATGACACAGTAACTTTTTGAAAACAATATATTTTTTTCGCAAATAAAGATTTTATTTCTCAACATAGTCCCCTTTTAGCTCGATACCTTTAGGCCAGGGTTTTTTCATTTTTTCAATTCCTTCCAAATAACAGGTTTCGTCAAGGCCCTTCAAATGGGTGTTAGTTTCTGTGAGGACCTCTTCATTGCACCCAAATCTCTTACCGCCGAGTTATTTCGTCAGACTTAGGAACAGGAAATATTCGCAGGGAGCTGAATCTGAAGAATATGCTGGATGGAATAGCAGTTCGTAGCCCAATTTATGGATTTTTGTCATGACAACTACCGTTTTTTCTACGACAAATACGATTGTTTCTGCTTGACGTCTATATCGAATCTGTTCAAAAGTTTTGAATAATATATACTTCAAAAGCTCTGAATAACAGTCGCTGGTGTAGTTTTACCCTTTCCCAGGTAATCGAAGTGGATGAGAACGCGTGCAGCCCTAAAAACTGTGGCCAGCCATTGTTAGCCGTCAAACCCACCTTGGCATTTTTTTTTATTTGAAGTCCACATTTATTTTACTTCAAAACCAAATTATACCTTTTTCTTTATGTAGGACTAAATGCCTGTCCTATTTGACAACTATTGTTCTTATGTTAACTTACTGGCTCTTTGTCAGTAGTCTAAATTATATTAGATGTACAAATAAGTTTCGGGGGGAAGGGAGCGAACATATAGGGCAAAGTCATTGATTGTTTTCAACCCGGTAAACGCCAGGACGATCCTTGTCCCTGTTCAATCCAAGTTGACATGCGGTCTCCACGTGACACCCCTGGATAGCTTCTTGGGCACCCGCCACGTAGTGAACCAATGCATGCAGCGACACCCTGAGAAAGGATGGAGCAAGGCTAATAACCATGCCCGTAAAAACGAATTGTTATGGCAAATTTAACAAGCCTCGGATATGGACCAGATACACGACGACGGCCACGGAAACGAAAATGGATAAACGATTTAAGAATTTTTTCATGGAACGTTCGCTCACTATACAGAGTCATCGAACTGGCAGCATCAAAAAACTTGGTAGTTGAGAGTACCAGGTTTCAGCGTAAAGATATCCACAAAGCCACCTGGGTATCACCTGATGGAGCCACTCGCAACCAAATTGATAGATCGCCGCCACTCTTCGAGCCTAATGACGGTACGAACGTACCGAGGTGCCAGCGTCGACTAGGATCACTATCTTGTTGGTACAGTTTTCCGAGCGCGGATTGCCTTACGGAGACGTATTGCATCCGCGGATCAGGTTCGAATCAACACGGCTGCCATACGCAATGAGAATACCAGCAACACCATTGGTCATGCGTTAAGACTCTCCCTCGAAGAGCTCCCATCAAATCAGTGCAGGTGTTCCACAGGGGTCGGTACTCTTACCGACTCTCTTCCTCATCTTTATAAATGATCTCTTGTAAATTACTCACAGCCCAATTCACTCCTTTGCTGATGATAGAACGTTGAGTTTCTCATACTCATACGAACACTCCCGTCCAAACTCTTCGAACGTCACTACCAGCCAAGAACTTATGCTTGATACCTTGAATTCAGACCTCAACAAGATATATCAGTGGGGATTATCTAACCGAGTAGAATTCAATGCCCTAAAAACTCAGTGCTGCCGCTTGTCGTCAAAGGCGATTCCCAAAGTAAATATACTGTCTTTGAACGGCACGTGTATCGACGAAGCCAAGGAACTATCAATCCTCGGCACTCTAATTAATCCGACTCTTAATAGGAATAACCACATATTTGAAGCTGCGAGAAGTGCAGCCAAATGTATGAGGTTCCTTAAAAGATGCAAAAGATACTTCACTCCATCCAACCTGGACACTATTTACAAGGCGTATATTCGTCCAAAAATGGAGTTCAACTCCCATATTTGGTCAAGAACATCCAAAATAGCACTACACGTGCTCGACAGGATGCAAAAACGGGCAGTGAAACTTATTGGGGGCTCAGCCGTAAGTCGATCAATTCCGTTGTTAGAACACAGGCGCAACGTATCATGCCTATCTCTTTTCTATAGGTATTACCATTGAACCTGCTGAATGTGTTTCGCCCCTTCAGACATTTTCCCGCGATACCTGTCAATCTGTGAATGCGCATCAGTTCACGTTGAGAGTGGACTTGAGACGCACAAATAAACACAGAGAGTCATTCTTTAGGCGAACCACACGAATGTGGAATGTTCTGCCTGATCATGTGTTTCCTGGTCGTTGTAATGTCCAGACATTCAAGACCAATATACATCGATACCTCCATTTCTTATCCACTTCCACTCCATCCGCTTGCACTGTGCTCTGACATTTAAAGGTGCTTCAAAATCCCTTTTTATGCGCGCGTTAGTGTAAAAAAAAAACTAATCTTCGGGCCCTACTACACAAACACTCTTTCTTATGTGATGGCGTGTCGCAACGGCATTATTCCATCAAAGGCATTTCTCCAATTGGACATGGACGGTCTTATACACGATATATCTGGAAACCCCTTATTCATGTATATAACATATATCTTCCGAACACGGGCGATTGTGCTGCGATTGGGAAGTCACGCGCACCGAAAGATGCCGCCTCCGCTTCAGTAGGACTATTTCGCATAGAGATCGAGCACACGTTTATAATCAGCACCCACATTTTGGAGGTTGAGTGGTAAATAAGGACCTGTGCGCGAAAGTCGGCAGAGCAACTCAAATAACAGCTAGCTTACATAAACTTAGCTTTTAAAGGATTCTTCCCGACGAGAGTCATGCCACGTTTAGCTTAGAGCGCCTGTGGGGGTTTAGTGGTGCCATGCCGACGTACGGCACGAGGTTCACTCTTACCCACCGACAGAAATCCGGGGAACGGTGAATAGTTGCGGGGAATAGCAAGCCGAGGAGCAGTCACCACTAGGTCAGTTTAGATCGTTTGCAATTATTTCAAAGGTCCGATTGATTAGGTCATACATTGAAGTTATTCACTGACGGCCATCCACTAGAAGATCGCGCTTCGGGCGCGTTGCTAGCACTTGAAATCCTGATGCGAAACCGTTATCCACAAGGAGGAAACACCACAAATGAAACACCCCGGCTTCGTTCAACTCGGTCTTTTATTTCTTCAATTTCTCATATATTCGGTTAACAATATTAATTCTTTACACACATATTCTTGTACACATATGCAAACGTCCTAGATACATCCAATAACTATCCGAAATATTGTTTGTGTGAAATTTGTACACTGTAAACTAAATACATTCAGTTAACAATATTAATTCTTTACACACATATTCTTGTACACATATACAAATGTCCTAGATACATCCAATAACTATCCGGAATATTGTTTGTGTGGTATTTGCACAACGCAATAACTATTCACACATTAGGTGGCCAAAATGCACGTCACGTACTGACAACGGACTCCCGAAATACACCACGTCAGCACCGACTGAGTGGACCGAATGGAAATATTCGAAACTGAACAAAATGCTTGCAGGCGGCGGTGTGGCACTGATGGCGGTTGAATCTCGACTGATCGGTTACAGGCAAGAAAAAGTTCTTCGCATCGTGGCAGTGGAGTCATAGCTAAATAATCTCACTGCCACTTACTCGGAACTTGAAAGGGATTGCTATGCTTGCATAGGGAATTCAGTTCCACGAATCCTCGCCGTATAAGCTGAGTTGGATTCGTTGGTTGAGTATACCGGGAAATTGGTTTCGGCGGTATAGCCAAGTATGATCAAGGGTCTTGATCGTTGTGATCGTTTCGTGGAAAATTAGCTGTCGCCTGGTTGCAAACGAGACGTATAATTTAAGGAGAAAATGCATACGGTTTGATTGTAGGGAATTGATGTGGTTTTACATCTTTTAGGTAGAATAGGAACCGGAATGGTTTTCGGGAGAAATTGGAATTGCTTGGGTGCAGGCAAGGGATATAATTTAGGTAGAGAATTAACCGAAGCAATTCCGGGGAAATGTATGCGGCTCGGTGTAGTTGGTGGTGATGATTAATGTTGTAAGTTTGAATATGCGTTTTAATACAGCATATGAATTTCCGGGGAAATTAAGATTGCTTGGTCGCGAGGAGGGAATATGGCTTAAGTAAAGAATTGACCGAAGCAATTTTGGGAATTTTGTTGCGGGTTTTGGAGTATGTTTTATTGCAAAGTTTAGAATGTATGCTATTGCGGATTTTGCATGGGGAGTTGGGTTAAGGTGACGCGCTGTTAGCGGTCAAGGTTGGTTCTCCGTGTGATGTAGAGAACCCCCACACGACCGCTTAGGACCAGTAAGTTGTAACCTAAGATACTTAAGCTAGAATTTAAGTATTTTTTGTCTAACACGTTATTTATAATCTAACAAGAAATAACATAAGAAATATTGTAGAAATGGAAATGAAAGAGGGTAAGAATATCAGGCTTCTCCTGCTTGTAAATGTGGGTATGCTGTGTCTAATTTCGTGTCACTGAAACCAGGTTTTCTAAACACGATTACACTCACCGCTGGGAAAGTTTCACGAAGAGATACGATTCCTTAGAAATACATTGTTAAGTATTTAGTTAGTAGTATAGTTTAGTTACCTTGAAAAAGTTCTACCAAGGATATGTTATCTCAGAGGACAACATCGTGCCATTTTTTACAAACTTAGGTCAGGGCACAGAATGTAATGGCTTATCATCTTAGCTGAAGACTTTCTCACCTTCGACTTCAGGTTTCTTTCCTATTAGCCAAATTTGGAAAGCCCGGATTTTCCCCCAATCTATAGGATGATAGGTTGGCTACCATTGGAACCAACCACATTTACCTTGCATTTTACACCTTATCTAATTATAAAGTGTTTCGAGGGTATCTGAAAATGAAATATACATTCTGGGTAAAAAGAGACGGACACTTTTCCAACTGCCCATTAAATTTAGAAAAACGATTGACGTTTGTTACTGGTAAGCAAACATTGATTGTCGATTTAATCAACAAAATACTTTATTGAAGGAAACAACAAATCGCTTTAACTACTTCATGGTACCACGGCGAAGTCGCATGTATCCGATTGAATTGCTAATTAAATATACCGTAAATTAGATGGAATTGTTTATTCATTTTCGTCCTCTGTAAGTGGATGTGAGCAGTGCACTTAGGCGATGCTAATCCGAGAAGCTAATGTCGTTGAAATTTCACCAGGCACACTCCATCAATGAGATCTCATTGCAGTTCCTTTCTATATTCCACTCCATTGTTCACTTCTGAGACAGGTAAACAATATGCTTTTCATGTATCTCTGTGAATAAGCTCCTATCTACAACAAAGCGTACTGAATGTTCATTGTAGAGACTGGAGTGCTGAATAATGGCACTGATTTGTAGCTCGGGATGGATGCTAGTTTTACAAAACCCCGATGATGTTCTCTCATTGATTAAAGTCAACATCTTGTCACGAATGCTAATTCCTTGGGTGTCCGCAGATCACGGCGGATTGACTTGAGGAGGAGAAAACACAATAGAAGAAACATAAAGGGCTGCCAAGTTATATATAGTACGCTTGCATCGCTGATATTCATTTTGTAGAATTGTATTGGATAGACACGCGGGCTCAATGAGCTCGATACTAACTTTTGTTTTACATTCCATGGTACGTGTGATAAATTTTTATCTGCAATGCTGTGTAAATCTTCCCTATTATAAAGGAAATGAAGATCTGTATGGAATTAGGGAAAGGAAAACTGTGAGATTCCTGAGCATTTTCAGTTCTGCGGTATTTGATTTGCAAAAATCATTTCTAATTAGCGTATAATTCCTTTACACTACCTGAAAAACAGTTTATGGCATTAAAAACAGACCAACGCGTAGTGTCCCAAATTCAACTACCATCCAGTCCGAATGTCAAAAACACTATACACACACAATTACCGATTAGTATTTAATGAGGGATAAAACGTACAAAAAAAATCGAGAACACTCGAAACACGCCAAGAATACAAACAAGTATCTCGTCCAAGGGGATCCGTCTCGATCGAAGGAGAACGTTCTTATCAACACTCCGCGTCAAATGGGTTTAAAGACTTATTTCACGCTTGTTACCTCCAATGGAAGCATGAAAGCGCAGCCTGTATCCCGAGTGATTGATCAATTCGTTTTGCCAAATTTAGTGGCGATATCATCCATCATCGGTTTCTTAGTGTCTGATGTCCAGCAAGGGGGCTACCCACGATGGAAGGAGCTGGTCCCAGTTTCTGAAATATTTGTAATCGATTAACCCAGGGTATTAAAAAAAGAAAAAGAAACTATTGACATTCTTTATGGGGCTAGGAGATAGCTGAGAACAACGACAAGGGCCGGCTTTTGGGAATTTGATTATTCCAGGATATCTTTGTTTTCTTTGGTTTCTTTGCTCATACACAGATTATAAAACAATTAGTGAAGCCCGGTTGGTGAGGAGAGAGGTAGTCTCTTTATGACGTGAGGTTAATATCCATGTCTGTAGCCCCCAATTATGAGATGATTGATTAAGGGGAGTGGGTACCATAACTTTAACTGAAGGCATTTCGATTGCTTAATTTTATATCTTCTTCGAATTTGTATTTTTTGTTTCCTTTTATCCTTTTAATAATAAATGCAACACGCTATTGAAGACAAGGTAGGTAATTTTGCCAGTCTTACTCGTATTTCTAAATGTATTGATTAGTTGCAGAAGTTCCAGCCTCCGTTTGCGCAAATTTTAAATTTTATATTTTGGCATTTCTGATGCAGTAAAATAGCGTTCGACTAATATATGCAGCTTAATACGGGATTTAATCTAGTCATAACACTAGACTTATATCTAGTTTGGAAGAGTTGTTAGCCAAAGGATCAACACGGGTGTTGTTTTAGTAGCTCTCTCAGGAGAGACTACCATGTAATCTTGTTATTGAACAGTTGTCAATTTTGACGTTTTAAAAATAATCATAGTCATTAATTGGAACGTTAAAATAACGGTGCCGAAGGTTATTCGAAAATGCGATTTTATAAATAATATAGTTATTTCGAGGGAGAGATTGACGTGTAAGCATATCCATAATCCCACCAGGGAACCTCTATTAACCAATAAGACCAGATGTCGATTGATTGTTACCCCATGTCGTTATTTAGTGGTGCTACCACCCACCAATTAGCTTGTAGCAAGCTTACGAATAGATTCTTATGGACAAACTTAGGAACTAACTTAATTAATCAGTTAATAACCTAACTACCATGGTAAGGTGTAGGACGGAAGAAGAGGGAGATATTTAGGAGACAGTGTTTTGGAATAAAGGTGCTAATATTGAGATCAACAATAGATGACTTAGAGTTGACACTTCGCAGCATTCGGGAGATGGTTTAGTTGAGACCGTAAGCAGTGTGGCGAGGGGGAATGTAAAGTGGGCCAGTGTAGTGCTCCAAAAAGCCCTACCACCTTTTTCCCCCATTCCTACATCCAAATCCCAGCAATAATACACTAAAACCCAAAATCCTATCGAAACCCGAATTAACCCAAACATGATCCAAAATTCGCAATAAACGAATCAAACATTCGTTTATCGCCTAACATTTGCCCCCACGGCATAATTAAATCCAGAATCATAAATTAAAATCAAATTCACAATAAACGAATCTAACATTTGCCCCACGGCATTAATCGAAAACCAAAAATCAGAGATCGTTATCTCTATCTGAAAATTTCCATTAAGAAAAACAAATACAAAACCAAAACCAGATACATTCCCACATCTGCGAAATAGTTTCGTAAGAATTCAAGAAATTGAATTCTTATCTAAAGTAAACACTGAGCATCTCACTCAGGATACCCAAAAATCGAGATTGTTGTATGAAAATGTGTATTTTCGGGATACAAATCTCGATTTGTTTTCCTTTATAAAGGAATAGCAAAGTGATCTCTGGGCCGCCATACACACCGACCAAAAAGCAGATTATCAGACGCCAAAGACGTGATCTGCGTTTACTACCGCACCCAAGACCCAGCGGTCTTGTAAGATTTCTTTCCCACCATCCCTCTATAAAAGTAGTTAGAGAACACTTGGACTAACACTGTCCACACTATCCTTGGATACCCCCCCTTTTTTCTTCTCTTTTCAGATGCCGCGAGACCGAGCCCAATATTCTCACGGATGTGGGTGATTCTGGTTATCGCAAGATGACCAGAAGTCAGAGACAAGATGAAGGACACATATGTCCTGTCTCGCCAAATTCGGCCTTCTCGCCACATTTTTTTTTTTTTTTTTATCTCTGGGCCGCAGTATCTTAATCCTCGTGCCGAAGAGCAGTAGTACGCTGAGTTAAATTTATATGTGCATCTGTATCCGAGAGCAGTAGTATCGGAATATCCCAGTTGCCTTGAAGGCATCGCCCCCAGGAAAATCAACGTTCAATAAACCTAAACTGAAATTAAAACAAACGCATTTATTATTATTTTGGAATTGTGCGTCGTCACAGACGTTGGCTGTTTCTTTGAGTGTACCGGTGAGTAGAGTGGTGTCAAGACCAAAGTTTTAACCCTTATAGCATCCACGATTACGGACATCAACAGAAGGTACTAAGGTTGCAAGGTACAGGGACGCTATTCCCAAAGTGACGTCCCACGAACGATCGGTTGTTGCTCTTCCTTCAAGGTTTGAGGAAGCACGGCGGCGACTGCAACGGTAGTAACATCAACTACTACACCAGGATTACGTATGTTGTGAGGATTTGTGTTGAATAGAGTTGAGCTGAGAAGATGAGATGATTGGCATAAGGCGGCAACTTCAGAAGATATTCCATCCCAATCACCAGAGAGCGAATGTAAGAAACGACGTTAAATGCTCCCGATTCTGTGAATCTGCTGTCATTTGGTACCTGACTAGGATATTCGAGCAATGGACGGACAAAGGAAATGTGGTGGTATCAGGTGACACCATCATCATCATCGGCACCACAACCGGGATCCGGTCTTGGCGTTATTTAGCAAGTCTCGAGGCTTGTTAAATTTTCCATAATAATTTAATTTTACGGGCAAGGTTATTAGCCTTGCGCCATTATCAGGTGACATATATAGGTGTTGCAAAATTCTTTAGACCACTGTTTTACAACCCGAGGGTTGACTTGGTTCCCTATCACATAAAATACTAAGGTCCCAACTTGATTAAACGATGGAGAGGGTTTGAATATGAGCGGACTAGAGACGAGGAGGAGAAAATACACACGTTCATGAAAAGGTTATAGACTGGTATTCGGCGATATTAAGCTGACTGCAGTTTTTGTGTCACTAAATCGGCATGTTATCAAGATCTCTTTGAAGCAGTATGGAATCAAATATTGACATGATAGTCTTATAGTATTGTGACGCATATGACAATCAGTACTAGAATATTCTAGAGAGTCCGAAACAGAGTACTAGAATATTCTATAAAGTAATGGAAAACTGGAGACTAGGAACAGTAGAACATTCAAGGCAATGGAACGGACGGAAACGAAACGCTGAAAGAGTATAAATACGTCGCACACAGAGCATAGCCATGAGTAGGAAGTAGAACGTGAAGCAAGCGATAAGTGTAGTAGTAATAAGTAATAAGTAAGCAGTAAAATACGCGATAATTACGGAAGCGATAATAAAGAAAACGTTAAGTGTACGGTAAAAAGTAACGATTGTTATTACGGACTAATAAAATGTCACATTAATTCAGAATCGATTTAACGGCTCTTATTTATTTACAAATATTTAATCCAGCGAACCCCAAGCTCGCTACAGTATTTTGTGTTGTGGGTTGGTTTTTTTGGGCGCGGATTCAGCAAAATCACCACGGATAGCTCACGGGAAATTATCACCTGCAGAAATGAGTGGATAAAGGGAACACAGGATACCAACGAAAATTGCTCCGACGAACACTGATCTCCACTTTCAAGTTCCTGGGTACTGTGCACTTCAGAAGAATGGGAAATAAAAATGCAGATGTTTCCAAAAGCAATGAAACGCAGTTAGTTGTTATTCTGTTTAATGTTTATTTTTCACTTTTATTGAACCTCTTGTGTTTTACATTACACATCAGCCATTTTACATTCACTAGGGTCTAATTACATCGATTGATCGCAGCACCCATCAATGTTCTTCTATATTAATTAATAATCCAACTTGTACTGGGGTAAATACGAATTGTCTTGGCGTACACTTCAGTCTTTCCGCATTATTAGATCACTGCTTAACATCCACGAAACATTGGAATTTTTTAACATAGATTTTAACTTCTTCTTTGCAAAACCGATTTAATTTTAACTAGACTCTCGAGCGATAATTGTTCAACATAGATTTTAACTTCTTCTCTGCAAAACCAATTTAACTTTAGACTCTCGAGCGATAATTGTTCAACATAGATTTCCACTTCTTCTCTGCAACACCGATTTAACTTTTACTAGACTCGCGGGAGTTATAGTTTCTACGAGTTTTTGCAGGAATAAATGAAAACCAGTTTATAATAGTCATTCTTTTCTTTTATTTATTATCTTTTTTTTTTAATTTCTTTTCTTGGTCTTTACACTTTTTCTAAACTTTATTTAACAAACTTTCACTTAACTTATGGTTCACAATTATCCTTAATGTAAATTCAAACTTTCCAGGAATAAATGCAAACCAGTTTATATTAGTCACTCTTTTCTTTTATTTTACTATCTTTATTAAAATTTCTTTTCTTGGTCTTTACACTTTTCTAAACTTTACTTAACAAACTTTCACTTAACTTGTAGTTCACAATGATCCTTAATGTTAGTAACATAAATTCAAATTGTTTATTTCATTCACTGTTGCCAAAAGCTTTTATTTTACTACTTTACCACTTTGTCATTGTTCTGTGCACTTTAGCCTAGCTCTATACGAATGGTGCTTTTTCTTATCTTAAGTTCTTAATGTATCTTATCCATAACTGCACTGCTGCTATTCTTAATTGATCACATATATTATTATTAATCGAAACAATTAGGCACATCTTCCTTACGTCACTGATTCTCCACCTATTTCTCCTTTATCCTTCACTGATCTTTTACTTTGCAGACTCCTCGTTTCTACTCGATTCTTTACTACTCACTACCGCGACTGATCACCTCTTCATTTAACTTCCACGATCAAAAACGTTCGCTTCCATTCCCCAAAGTAGACTTCACTTCTATCATCAACCACAGACTGCCGCTAACTTGTTCCTAATCAAAACTCGTCACCTCGGGGTCAACACCTCCCGATGACGATAATGTAATTACATTTCGCAGTGACCTAATTTCCGTATTTTAACTTCAATTCGCAATTTCTTTGTACTGCGGCGTCAGCCGATATTTCTTCATCGATTTCCAGCACAGTTCAATATCCGCAATTGCGAATCGACCTAATTATTTCTTTAGTGTTTCGTATGCAATTAATTGCTTTTCCGTGATTTGTTAATCGTTCCGGAATATGCAATTAATTGCTTTTGCATTATTGGGCAATTGTTTTGGAATATGCAATTAATTGCTTTATGTGATTCACCGATTGCGATGAAATGTGCAATTAATTGCATTATCGTTCTGGGGGTTATTTGAGTTTATAATCGGATAGTGTTTTTTGATTTGAGTGCATCAATGACCTCATGTACATCATCTTTGTCTATGATGTCACTGACACACTTAACACGGGCGACAATTGTTTCGCTAAACACTCGACTCCGTGTGCACCGTTTCAGGGTTGAAATTTGACTCTTCGATACAATCCACATCCCATCAGATGCAACGGTGGTGGATCACATCGATGTAGGAGGAGCGAATTGAATCTACTTGACGACAGCCAATGGGCGATCGAAACGGCGTTAAATGGGAGGATTTCCCTCATATGACCGTATAGGTCAAGTACGAAGCACTTTGGCCTGAAATACCGAACACGAACGAATCTACATTTGTTCAAACAAAGGGACAAGCATCAGGGGCTGCAGGCATTGTTGTCGTAAATCATCGTGATGATTGCCTGAGAACGAAATAGGTTTCTGTGCCCTAAGTAAACAGAAACGCTATTTCGAGGGTCATACATTAGATGCACTTTGTTTGTGGTTCAGCCGTATTGTTCTGGTGAACGAGGGAGGATAGATATTTTGTTGACATTAAGCCCACGGAAACTTCACCGACAATGGCAAGGGACCAGGCTGGATGGCTGTATGTTTAGTTTTGGCAAGCATCGTAGGGCATGGCCATTAATATGTTGTTTAGATTAATGAGCTGGTACATGGGTACGATGGTGAGGAATTTAAGTTGCAGATGGGCAAGCATACGTCTCACCCAGGGTGGCCATGGACCAGCGGTTGGGAGGTAGAATCAACACAGTGATGTTACTGTGTGTTTGTTTTAGTTTTCAGCGGGTATGATTGCTTAAGTAACAATCATGTTCAAGCCAAATCCCATAATCGGTTGATGGCCGATAAAGAGCATTGGTTGCAACTGTTGCAAACCTATGGATATGGGGGGAATGTTTGATTGTGTAATGTAGGGAAAATATCGGCTGCAGCTGTGTCAACAAGTACGCTGGTTGGCGTGTCTTCTTGGACCAACGGATTGTTGGAACTAGAACACGCTGAAAGATTGGCGTATGTTCATCGATTATGATTGCTGACGAGCTGAGCCGATAGGGGATATGGAGTGGTTCGTATATTATGAACAGGATAATGCAATGATCTGTACGCATGCTAGGGTTTTGCTTTTAGGTGGAAGATGATGCAGGGTAGCTTACGCTGCTCATTTGCAGGTAAATAAAATGACTTTGCAAGGTAAGTGGAAGACAGGTTAATTTAAAGGGAATGGGTGGTTCTTTGGGAATGCCTTAAAGAACCTCCGCAGTGAAACGTACTCACACTGTTGAATTTTCCAGGTAGGAAGAAACCCAGAATGGGTTCGAAACCGAGGGTGGATAATGGACAGCCTTGCTGAGATCAGTTATAACCGCGTTGGCCCTCTTGCCACTCTCTAGGCCTGACAGTGTGAGAGATGTCAACTTAACGTTTTTGACGTTTCTGATTTGTAGGTAAGTAAAGTGGAATACCCATCGGATCGTTCTTTGTAATTGACGAATTGAAAGAAAACGTTGGGTCTCTTGTTAAGTTGGGTTGTGTATAAAAAGATGTTTTATGCATCCCACCTAATATTTATGTTTAGTCAATTTGTACTCTTGTTGGTATGTATTGGCATTCAAAATATGTATATCTTATTGGAATATCCCATCATCATCATCATCGGCAACATAACCGAGATCCGGTCTTGGCCTTATTTAGCCTTAGCCTTGCGCCAATATGTACCATATAAGCCGGTATATACCATATAAGCATGAAACTCCTGTATGAGAAGATGAACTTTTCGGCTTTATTAACTTTTAGAATCACATTGGTAAATCCGTGAAAGTTTATAATACTGATTTTTAAACATTGTTTTTGATCAATTGATTTGATGCCGATAACAAAAGAGTTTATTCTGGATGACTTAGATTACAGCCGGAAACTCTTCACACAACCCCCGTACGTCTAATGTGTGACTATGTTCAATACTATGATTTAAATGAACTGATACATTTTTCCTGTGGTATAAACCAATTTTTATTACATTTTCGTATAGTTTATCCATCGATTAAGCCAATAAAAGAAAAAGTGATTTCTTGAAAAAATAACAGTGGCATAAGGCCTTAATACAACATCATCCAAATGTCAAAGTTTGCACGACGCAATCGTCTTGAAGTAATTTTCGAATAATTTTCCCCTATTTTGGCTTGTATCTCTGCTTAAGAGTTTGAAAATTTTGCGCTTAAACACGATTTTTCACGTATTCCTACAAAAATGGCCCAAAGGCATCAAGTTGCATGTTCTAGGTGGTTAATTGACATAACAAAATTATATGGTCTGAAAACCTTCCACACAATAAAGTCGAAATTGGCTGCGTTGGGTGGCTTGTGACGCCCTATTGAGACCACGGAGTTCGAAATCTTAAATTTTTGGCCAAGAAATCTGGTCAGAATTGGGCCATAGCGTTGACGATTGACCCCAACCACACTATCTTCATTTTTGAAAAACTACGGATAAAGTACTTCATCAGATCACAACTGACACTAAATATACACTTTTCGCCAACGGAATGGTTTCTGTACAGTCAGTCGGTCAATTTTGCATGTTCACGCATCCGCTGAGCGACAAACCAATCTTTTCTCTCAAGAAAATTCTATTAGAAAAGTCACGGAATGGGCATATCCCCGGGGCATTGAAAGCGGACTTCAATTTCTGCAAAAGTTAAACTTTATAAAGCAAAGTCTAAAGACAAAATACGCAATGACGTTATAAGCCCAGAGCCTGGGCCTTAACGATGCAGCATTTAATCCCCCGGAAGATGTCACAAACTACAGTTCTTCAAATCTTGAAAAATGCCATAAATCACACTGACTAGATTTCCCGGAAAATACTACAAACCACACGTGCACATTCATGGGAAATCCTGCTGCATGCTAATTATTAGACGACGCCACAGCTACAGTGTTTTGAATTGTTTCGAAATTTCTCGAAGATGACCAAAGCGAGACCGATGAACCTATAAAAGAAGGACGTTGTTACATGGCGAGTTCAACGACCCATCCCATAGGGTCCGCTACTAAGACACCACACACACGCACACACAATACAAGACGGCACAAACATACACCCACACCGGCCAAAGCGCAGATTATCAGACGCCGAAGACTTGATCTGCGTTTACTACCGCACTCAAGACCTACCGGCCTTGTATGATTTCCTTCCCACCATCCCTCCATCCAAATAGTTAGAGAACATTTCAACTAACCCAGTCCTTAGATACCTCCCCCTTTTCTTTTCAGATATCTTGAGACCGAGCCCAACATCCTCATGGATGTGGGTGATTCTGGTTGTGGCAAGATGACCAGAAGCCAACGACACGGTTTGTCCTTGTCTCGTCTAAATCGACCTTTCCACTCCTTTTTTTATGGCGAGTTCAGTTCCTCTTTAATAATGGCTAACTTAGGTTCCTTTGTTATCGTTATGAGTTCAGTTCCTACTTTAGCATTGAAATGAAGTTTTGATTCGAATAGGTCAAGCCAGTTCGAATGTAAATCACATTAGCCAAGTTAGTCACGTAAAAGTTAAGTTTAGTTCAGTTCGGTTCCGCCTAAGAACCGAGAGCTGATTTGAAAGAGAATTGTCAGATTAATGTTTGTGAAATAAATATTTGAGGTTAGGTCAACAAGTCCTTAGAACCGCCCACGATGGCGCACGTGGCATCATTAATGGTCTGTTTTTAGTAAGAATCATTCTTCACTCAATTTCAATTTCAATTTGTTTCATGTTTCTATTTTGTGTGATAAATTAGGTATGAAAAAAATATCTGCGAGATGGGTGCCGCATTTACTCTCAGCTGAGAAGTTTTGAAGCGCATGCGTCGCAACCCAGATAATTTTTTGCGCAGATTACTAACTGTAGATGAAACATGGATACACCACTACACTACCGAGATGAAAGAACAGTCAAAACAGTGAATTGTTAAAGGCGGACGGGATACAAAGAAAGCAAAGACGGTAAAATCAGCTGGAAAGGCTATGGATACTATGTTTTGGGATGCACATGGGGTTATTTTCATTGACTATTTGGAAAAGGTACAGACGATAACTGGACAGTATTATGCGTCATTATTAGATCAGCTGAATAAAAGAAATTAAAAAAAATCCTCATTTATAAAGACTTATTGACCTGCCCTCGTATTTTTAAATACATTGAGTTTGATCTGCAGAGAAAATCGTTGGGCCATCCAGCGCTGGAATCGTTAGATAGTCCACAAAACTGAAAACGAAAAACGGACATCACGTCAGAATTATACAATAGGCAGTCCATCACGTCAACGAATGGTACTTCGAGCCAAGCCTCTCTACCAATTGATACTTCGAGCAGAACCCATCTGTGGGGGTGAAGGACGTGGTGCCGACGTACGGCGCGTGGTTGCCTTATCCCCAGCGATGTTCGACGAAAATCGTTCGCAAAAGTACCCACGAGAGAATAAGCGGGCACGGAACCAAAAGATAAACACTCGTGTACCGTTGTTGTGGTTGATGCTTTATTTCCTTTATTTAAATTTACACTAGTCCATACGTCTTTCTTTTTGTTCAAATGTTCTTCCTTTTATTTAGTCCATTAAAGTTTACACAAGTTCTGGTGTCCTTTTCGCACTAGATCCTTCTTTCCCTTCGCCTCGAGGTGAGACGGCGGGTTACACAATAACCGACATTTATTCACAGCGCGATAGGCGGGTTGACCGTTATTTTATCTTTGCAAAAGAAGTTCAAGCGAAAACGATAAGGGGAAGCCGTATCTCGCAAAACTTTCTTCGAGGAAAAGAAGACTTCGGCTGCGCGAATGAATTAAAGCGAACCAACTCCCGATCTTGAGTGCGCGTGTTCCGCGGTGTACCAATCTCGACTTTGTCGCGACTCGACTGCAACGTGACTCCTGTGGCTGTACACCGTTTGACAGATGGATATCGACTGACTCAGTGTGTGGCTTGGCGGTTCAAGCTCGACTTACTATGAAAGCAAAAGTTCATCGCGTCGTGGCAGTGGCTTCATGAACTCACTGCCACTTACGAGGAATTTCGAGATGCTTGCATAAGAATTCAGTTCCAGTGAATCCTCGCCGTATAAGCTGAGTTGAATTCGTTGGTTGTGTATACTGGGAAATTGGCTTTGGGAAGACGAGCAAGTATGGGCATGAAATTGGAATTGCTTGGGTGCAAGCAAGGGATATCGTTTAGGTAAGATATTAACCGAAGTAATTTCGGGGAAATGTATGCTATAGTAGGTGGTGATGGTTAATGTTCCGTTATGGATTTGAATATGCGTTTCATTACGGCAATTGAATTTCGGGTAAATTAAGATTGCTTGGTCGCAAGGAAAGAATATAACTTAAGTAGAGAGTTGACCGAAGCAATTTTGGGAAAAATTATATGTGGGGTGATGTAAGAGATGATTTAGAATATATTCTATTTCTTTTCTTACGTAAAACACACCCAACGTGATAACGTGAGTGTGGGGTACATAAGAAGATAACCATTGCGATGCGGGATAAAAGGTAAACCTTACTGAGTTAGTCCCTGGAGCTTGGTAAAGGTAATCATCCAGTAAATATTTGATGGTTGAATTACAAGGTGGCAAGTTATAAACACGTTTTGCTGAGTCATGGAATATCTATGAAGTTTAGTGGTATCTATCTTGTTGAAGGAAGCCTCCAAGTCATTGGATTACCTCTTGATGTAATTGTGTGTTGAAGTTGTTTCAGTTGCTGTTGGGAGAGAGACGGATAGAGATTTATTATCCGCTTGGTGGTGAGCTTTCGGTTAATTATTGTACTTGAGTTGAATTACTGTGTATTTCTTTTGATTTATGGTGTAATTACAGCTTTCAAACTGTTCATATATTTTACGTCTTATGTGAGAATTGGTGCATACAATTTTCCCAATGTATATTAAAAACCAACTTACAGTTCCTTAGGTTCCTTCACCTGTCATACGTTTACACTCTAGCCGAAAGCCTTAGTCGCTAGTGCTATTAGTTTTAGGTTACCATCTAATTTACTTGCATTGTAATAAATAATAATAATAATAATATTCTATTGAATTGTATTCAGTTGGGAGTTTTGGGAAATGCCTTTCATTGCAGATTGGGAGATGAATTCTTGCAAGTTTGGGATGGATGCGCTTGCAGATTGGGATTGTTTTCGCATGTTTATAGGTTCGGGTAGGGTGATGCGCTGTTAGCGGTCAGGATTGGTTGGCATTGTGGGTTGGTTCTCCATGTGGTATAGAGAACCCCCACACATCTACAAATTGGTACTCCGGAACCAATCTAACACCGAGACTGCCGAAAAATTCAAAAGCTTGAGTTTTACGTGACATTCACATTGGTAGCATGTCTTAACAAAGCCGTATCAGATACAGTATCTACGAATGTCTAGACTATGTTGGAAATTATGCGTTTAGAATGACGATTTCTTCGACCATAATCCTCCCGTAAAGCGCCAAATGTGGCGATAACAGAATCGGCGTTTTTAGTAAGAAACTTTAACAATTCTAACACATTGCTCAATAGTTAATTATCGGCCAATCTTAAACTGAACAAATCACAATTAAAAAAACATTCAAGTTTAATATTATCAAAATTACATAGTTACACTAGATGCCTCGCCAGATATTGTCTGCTGGTTAAATTCTTGTATAAGAAAGTCTGGATAGAACAGGTGGCTCGAGATACGAATATTCATACTATGGAATGGAAATGACGGAGGTGAATTTTAGCTAAAATTATAGTTCACAGTCACATCGTGTCAATGGAGACAAGCTGAATTTTGTTTAATCTTATAATTCATAGTCAATCAGAGCAGGGCACTCCTGATAGGTAGGTACATGTGAAAATAAAGAAAACAGTTCTGTAGATGATCAACCATGAAAAGTTGAGTAAAGTAAATATTTTTTATACCACATTTGAGGGCTCAACTGGGATTTATAAAAAGGAATAAAGACGGCAACGAAGGAATGAAGACGAAAACGAAAGAATATAGACGGCAAAGAAAGACTAAAGACGACGAGGAAGGGGTAAAAACGACGAATAAATACCACCATCCACATCGATCACCTGGATCCACTGGCGTCAACTAAGAAGTCTTACGCGCACATCCTCGTCATTGTGGACGCTTTTTCATAGTACATTTGGCTGTATGACACAAAATCGACGGCATCCGCAGAAGTCATCTGCCATTTGCGAAGGCAGTCATTTATATTTGCAAATCCTCCTCGTTTACTTCAAAAAAGTTCGAGGATGTCACCATTCCGATTAATGTTCGGAGTCGACGCTCGTTTGCAGGACGATCCGCAGATTAAGGACCTTCTGGAGGAAGAATTGATTGCCTCATTCGACGACCGAGGAGCAAAATTCCGCAAACAGGCAAACGAGAATATCCAACTCAGTCAGTCCGAAAACAAACGGAAATTCAATAAAACGGGAAGGCGACGTTCCGATATCAAGAAGGATATATCATCGCTATTCGCAAAGTTCGCACATAAGTTCATGGGACCGTATGAGGTTATCAAAATCCTAAGATCCTGCGCAACATTGTGCGTCAGATAGGAGAGAGTCAGGGGCCCAAACAGACATCAACCGCCGCCGACAATATGAAACCGTGGGCAAGCGACGATAGTGAAGATCTATTTAGGAGTGACGAAGAGGACGAAAAAAACAAATCATTATGGAAAATTTAACAAGCCTCAGGACTTGCTAATAAGGCCAAGACCGGTTCCAGGTTGTAGTGCCGATGATGATGATGATGATGAAGAGGACGAAGGCGATGATTATTCCGGTCGAATGTCTAGTCAGAACGGCCGAGTATGGAATGGAAATGACGGAGGTAAATTTAAGATAAATTTATAGTTCACAGTCACATAGTGACAATGGCGACAATCTGGATTTTGTTTAATCCTATAATTTGCGGTCACTAGAGCAGGGAACTCCTGATAGGTAGGTACATGTGAAAATAAGAAAACAGTTCTGTCGATGGTCAATCATGAAAAGTTGAAGAAAGTAATTATTTTTTATACCACTATGCTTGTCACATTATTAACTTAATAAAGAATTCACTTACCTTGATGATTTCACCTAATCTGAGACAATCGACGGCTAATGTAGTAATATTCGATTCGTAATATTGTGGGGGTGGTAGATGTATTATGCCGATCATGGGCACAGATTCACTTTCTTCCCCACGACGTCACTGGATAAACAATATCAAACATCGCAAACACAAAGTAAAGAACAGGAGAAAATAGAAGGCACTGATTTTGATTGAATTTTTTTGGTATTTTTATTTTATACTAAGTTTATCTCTAATTATACACTTGTAACTTTTTGTAGTTCAGCAAAAATACGATTCTTCAGCCGAGAATATTTTTCCCGTTGTTCTATAAGCAATGACATCAAATTTCGCGTTTCGATTTAGCTAGTGCACTATGAAGTTCTTGATTATTAAGTATTAACTCACGATTGAAATCACGGTACGTGAATAACGTTTTAATTGTTAATCAGATTTTTTCAAAATTTGTGGCTCGAGCGTGTGCACCAGTGTACAGGCTATGGTAGTTGAATAACGACTGACTCGCGAGGGACGAAGATTGCTTTAAGCGGCGGCGTGACCTTCAGCGGTAGTGGTTGGATAGCGACTGCTGGAATTAGGGATGGAAATTGGGATTTCTGCTTTTACACAACGATCAGCCAATGATAATCCTGCTCTCTTGTGCATCCTTCAATTCCCCATGCTCATCGAGGTGGATAAGTACGTGCGTATTCGTTCGACGTCGATGGGCGTAGAAAGGATGAAGAAATCAAAAGGAAAGCACAATAACCCAGGGTTGATCTGGCTTAGTGTGTATGCATTAATCCAGCGTCTGAGACTGGTCCACTGACCTAGTGCGGTGATGTGGTGATCTCAGAGTGCATCGAACTATGGAAAGACAGAATTGTGGAGGAGAGGAAATGTGGCCGGTGCTATTCATCTGCGAAAAGAGATCATTGATCCCAAGCGAATGGATGATCTGCGGAAAAGCCGAGGTGACGCCAAATTGGATAGGGTAATTTATCATGAGAACTAATTAAATATTTTGATAAATTCCCCAGCGGTTGCACGAATATGCAACAGTGTCGTCTGCTTCGACTTGTTGTTGCTAGCCGACATGATATGATTTCCGATGGAAATCTCATGGGCTAGCAAAAATGGAGTTGCCGTATGGCAAAAATGTAGCTAAATTCAATTATGCATTATCTACATAGGATAATGAGTTTAGCTATGCGTCCTTTGGGAAATCAATGATTCTCTGGTGAATACCGAACGGTGGGATAGGAGTTAGTATGACACGCTGAAAGCGGTCGAAATAAGGCGGAAATTGTGGTTGGAATTGTGGGTTGGTTCTCCATGTAATATAGAGATCCCCCACAATATAATTCCCCAGTTCGATCTATTCGTATTACTTTAAAATAGCTCACTATTCGCATTGTCAGCCTTAGAGAGTGTCAAGGAGATCGACATGGTTACATCTCAGCGAGGCTTTCAACAAAATTTCCCATTAACTTATATTTTTTAAATTGTCCACCCTTCGTTTTGAACCCATTCCGTTAGCTCGCATAGAGCCAGTAAGTTAATTTACGGACTATAGTTGTAAAATAGGGCTTAACATTTACCCCTAATATTATACATAATATGTAAAAAGAATTAGGATAATAAATGTGGTTTAAAACTAAAAAAAACAACTAACCCATTTCGTTAAAGCTGATTTCTTCCTACTTGGAAGATCGACTCTACACTGTCCATTTCAGATCGGTGATATCTAATCCCTTCCTGGATACCTCCGGGTCCACCAAAGCCGTCACCAATGTCCCCCACTTTTCATTCTAACTACAAACAACATAGATAGAGTCACCAAGTTCTCCTCTCTATGGTGGCGGCACAACATTCTATAAGAATATCAGGTCACCACTTAATTCCGCACTGCGTCAAGGAAACTTGATAACTTCTTGGTTTGGTGTCGCAAAAACAGCTTAGAGCTAAATATCAGTCTATAACCTTTTCACAAAAACACATATCTTCTCCACCCCGCCCCTACTCTCTTCATTATCAAATCCTCATCACTCCCGATCGACCTTTGACCTAGATATTCTACTTGATAAAGAGCTTAATTTCCTTTCACATACTGACGGAATAATACTTAAAGCGAACTCATCTCTCGGGTTTATAAACGGTAATCTAAAGAATTCTCCAACCCCTATGTCACCCGGTCCCTCCACATTTCATTTATCTTCCCATTCCTCGAATATGCTAGTCAGGTATTGTCGCCCTATCAGCAGACACACATTCGCAGAATCGACAGCATTCAACGTCGCTTCTTACGCTTCACTCTACATGGATTGAAATGGGCAAACCATCTGCTTCTACCCCCTTACTGCATACGTCTCAAGTTAATAAACCTAAAAACCCTACAAGAACGCAGAATCCTGTCCCATATTCTATATTCAATTCGTTCGATATTCTATTCGTTCTATCTGGCTACATCATCTGTTCCAAACTTCTCAACTCACCTCTTTTCAACATAAACCCGGCACACCACACGTAATCCTCGCCCGTTCTGCTTTTACCAAATTTACTTCAAAATCCCATGTATACTTCGGAGGCCACCCATCGAGTGATCGTTCTTTATCTTTTACCCTGTGATCTTGTATTAGAATCGAATGAAATGCAAAATGTTCAGTAATTCTGGATAATGCAAAATTACTTTGCATTTACGTTTACATGATTGTGGGTGAATGAAAATAACTTTACAATATCATTCCCCTACTTTTGTTAAATCAAAATCGCGTTGCTGGTTTTGTGATGGCTGTTGTTGGTGATGGCACTATTGACATGACATTTAGTGAAATTGTGACACACCACACCAAACCATGGTAAATAACGAGTTCCAGTAGATAATCGAAAAAAATTAAATAAATCATCAGAGGCGATATGCCATAACAATTAGCATAACAATCGAACACAACTTAAAGTGAAGTGGAGAACAATACATCATCGTCTAGACGTGAACGTGGTCTGATGTGTTGGTGCTTTACTTCTAAACCATTTTTGTGTGGATTGTAATCAGGTTTTTCACTGCCGTTCTTGAAATCTCTAAGGTCGTTATCTTCAAGCTGCCTGGTTCTGCGAACAATCATGGAAGGTGGTATTTATGGCTATGTTGAGGATAAGCTGTGGCGTGTCTGATTTACGCCACCTATAAATCATAACATTTCCCTTCAGAACGACGCCACTTTCAAAGTTCTATAACAAAGGTTTAAAAAGCCGATAGCACCGGGTTACTCTAAGCTTCCCGAATAACTCTGTCGATTTTTGTCTTTCCAAGTTTATACATGCAACTTGACATTCAAAAACAAAGCTTTGAAATTTGAAGGTAGCATTATTCAAAATCGCCAGAAGACAATGTTGGATTAAAATCATATGGTATTGTATTTTCTCTTTACGATTTTATTAAAATCTAGACAATGCGCATTACACATCATCCAGTTTTGACATACAGGAGACGAATTGAGTAGAGCGGTATGATTTGATTTCTACAGTCTATTATACATTGCATCCGAAATGTAAAGAAGAAAGGCACGCAAAATAAATTGACCACGTCATCATGGGCAAGTAGAGACAACGCACCATGCTGCTGTCTACCGTACACTTTTACCGAGTGGCAACAACCGTCTGGTTTCTATAAATCTCTAGCAAACTCTTCGATACGACCCTTTTGTTGTTTTCTCTTCTTTCCTCACTTTTGAAATTCTTTCACGCGGTTGTTACAAAAGTGGCGCCGTTCAGACAACGAACATTGAATCTTGTAAGTGGCATAAAACAGCCTCCACAAAATGTTGTGTGACAGGAATAACACAAAATAGTCGGTGGGAAGCTGGAGCTTTAAAGAGGTGCTCTCGTTCACCTCGATAAAAATGTTATTCGGTGAGCAGTGTCGGTGTGGCCTCGATTTTAATTTAAAGCCGAGGCCGTATTTGGTTTCTTAAAAATGTGTTTTTTGTCCAACAGAAATTATTACAACTAACTTTGTTTTCGTGAGAAACGTTTCCGGTGGACGATGGTAAACCTACATTACTTTCATATCGTGCATATTGTTCCTCCTAATAGGTTGCAAACTTTTAAGATAAAAATAAATTATCTAATGACAGACTTACATTATAAAACTTATTCAGGTCCGCCATGCACCATAAGACAACTGTTAATTAAAAAACCAAAACGGCCCATGCTTCTAATACTGATTGGATTATTATAGAAAGTGAGGGTAGACATAGTTGAGCAACGTTATTAAACCCGTTCTAATCCTATACTTGGCGAGTTGACCTATGGCGTTAATCCCATTATCAGGTCAAAGCAATCGCAACTAAATTACACTATTAGTTAAATTTGAGACATTTTAATCAAACTTACGATATAAATATGAAATTACTAAACGCCCATCGTTCACCCTATCAAGCTGTTCAAAGCTGTGAACGCCAACCGTTGGCACCTTGTTCCGAAGATCGAAGGAAAAACATCAGACCCCAATTTCCTAACCAGATACTGAGCTGCCCGCTTTATTACCATGGCAGCGCCAGTGATGAAGCAATTATTAATGTCAGACACTGCACGGTATAAGTTATTCTTGACGGGTGTCTATTGGCGCCCAATCATATAAAGGTCTGCCAACTTACTGGTGATGTTGTGATTTCAATTTAGAGTTGCTTGCCATTACTATTTTTTTTTAATGTGAATGCAAAATGAACATCGATATCTCGGAGAGTAGTTTTTTTTATATGTTAAATGCCACAATTAATAGTTCACCGCTTAATCAAGCATCGCGTCGAGGAAACGATCTGAGCCGAGATTTCGGGTAGTATATGACGATAGCATAGAGATCTACATCCAGCAACTGGTCTAGCTTAGAGGGCAATTCGAAAAATGAACGATGGAGTAACCTCATCCAATCCCCGATCGTCGATTCTCTCTATACCCGATAGAGATTTGACGAGGGAAAAACCAAGGCGCACATTGTTCAACGAGTCATGTCGTACTAGAACTTTCATAATACATCTTGTTAATTGCAGTACTTACAGCCACGACTACGACGGCATAATCTTGTAGAGGGAATAAATTATCAGGTTTTTCATTATCTGCATTGGTTATAGAGTTTTCTCTACGATTCGCGGTGAGCGATGCAGGCGTTCGCCTTAGAAATCGTGGACTATATATGAGCACGTTGATATGATTGAACAAGGATTTTCCCTTAATATCAAAGTTGAGACAACACACAAAGGGTAATTGTTTTCTTAATTGAAATGAACAAAAGGATTACGATTGATAGTAACATGTTTTATAACAATATGGTCACGCAGTCCGTATAAGAGGTAAGATGAATGAAAGATTGTCTTAGTTGACAATGAATAAAATGGATGGTGTCCACCGACTGAAGAATAAAACTCGAGAACTTCGAGAGTCACTGCCATTTGCTAAAGGTATGCTAATTATCAGGGCGACTTTGCCAACCTAAGCCCTTTTTGGTTTTATTCTGTATATTGATAATTCACATACAGGACATTCGAGTATTCTAACAGTTAGGCTGGCTTTTTGTAAAAGTTTCCTTAAGATTGATATTTAATCACTCCAAAAATATTGAAGTCTCTAAATCCACCACATGGTTCTTTTCTTTCGGCCGTAGGTGGTTCATTTTAGTTACATGACGGAGTTATGCTATTGGTCCATGAATGTTTCTGGACAACTGAATCAACATTTCACCATCTAACGTTCGAACGGTACGGATCCTCCTATCGCCCTGTCCCGCGTCCTTTTATTGTGTGCGCGTGTGTGCAGAGGTGTGAATTGTGCAAACAGTGTGGCCGTCATTGAGAACGGTTGTATAGCAAATTGCGAAATATTGAACGGTATGTACGGTATGTACGTATGTGCATGATACACACAATGTGTATGCGAACGCCCGAATGAGTTTGTGTGTTATCACACAGTGTAGCCGTCATAACGACCGGTCTTTAAAAAAAAAAAAAAAAAAAGCAGTCAATGTGGCATAGAGCAGTACGGACCTACTCGAGCATCAGCATCCGCACAACAAAGAGAAGAAACGCACATTTGGCAATGACACGCCGCTGACTCGAGCGACAGCCAAGTCTTATGACGAAGCGGCGCAAGCCAAATACAGACGGTGAAAAAAATGTAAAAGGAAAGAAAAGCGAATACACGGGAGCAGGCAACCAATTCAACGAATGAATGACCTTGACCCAAGTGAAATTGAATTACCTGCTGATGAAGACAATAATATCACAAGTACGGCAGCAGATACAGCGGAACTGGACAAACTCCTTGCGGATATCGACAACAAAAAAGAGGAACTGAAGAAACAAAAAGAATCAATCCTCAAATTAAAAGATCTAATGCAGCAACAACAAAGGAGAGAAAATACAACAACACCACGGAAAAATCAGGAACAACAACATGAGGAAGCAAACAAAAGGCAGCAAACAAAGGAGATGCAGCAGCAGCAAAAGAACCAGCACATGGTAACCAACAGAAAGATAAAGGCGCCGCCTATAATACTTACGTCCATGGAAACAAAGGACGTTATAAAATTAGGTGAGTTAACTTGCAAAAATTTCAGAACAAAAAAAATTAATAATTCTAAAATAAAATTAATGTGCGATGACATTGAAGGTTATCGCAAAGTAATGACTACTTTGGGTAGGACAAAAAGCGAGTACTACACGTACACTCCGAAATCGGAGAAAATAATCTCCATGCACCTAAAAGGAGTTGACCCATGTTTTTCCTCGGTACTCGAGGAATTAAAAAATGTCGAAACCGACAATTTAAAATTTACAGGAGTGAAACCCTTCTCTACCGCCAACTCCAGAAAACGCAATTGCAAATTGCCTTTCTTTATTGTATCACGGAATCCCAACAGTAAAATTGATGCTGTCCGATACATCAAACACCTCATTTCATTTTTCATTTTTAAAACATTTTTTTTATTTTACTTTTATCTTCTTAATTTAAAATTACATGCTAGACAAAAAATGCTTAAATTCTAGCTTAATTATCTTATATTATAACTTACTGGTCCTACGCAAACGCTCTAAGCTAAACATTACATAACGACTGTATAATTTGCCTTTCGGCGACAGAATTTTGTTTGTGGGAGTACGTATAATAATTTAAATGACAAAGAAAAATTTTGAAAACTTTGTGTCGAAATATTTTTGTTTTTTTTCTTAAAATTGAACCTACTTTTTTTCTTCTTTTTTTTTGTTGATATAATTTTATTTAAAAAACTTAACTTAACTTAACTTAAATCTTATAACATCAAACACATCAATCACCAAACGATAAGTTGAGAAAAAATAAGAAAAATCGATCGCGTATTGCAGTGCATGCGTTGTCAACGCTTCGGGCACGCGGCATCAAACTGCCACATGCAATTCAGGTGCGTAAAGTGCCTCTCCGACAATTTCATTGGTGAATGCCCCTTGGGCAAGGAACAGCTTCCAGATAGGAAAACACTGTCCTGTGTCCTCTGTAAAAATACAGGTCACACTGCAAATTTTAGAGGATGTCCTAAATTTCAACAAATGAAATTAAAATTGGTATCCAAAAAGAAACAAGTTGAAGAAGAGAAAAAAATGAAAACTCGTTCTTACAACAATTTCGTGGCTCCTTGTGTGTCATATGCACAAATGGCCAGTGCTCCTAAGCAACCAGCATCCATGGAACATACATATACTAATGGAAGAATGCCTGCGCCAGAGGCACATTCAGAAATAATAACAATGTTATTAACCATGCAAGGACAATTTGCAGGATTTCAAAAAACACTGACTGAACAAAGAGCACGAATAGATACTCTCTATTCAACCCTGTTCTCAAATAACTCTCCACATCAAAATCTTCAACCCTCCGTCTGAACTAAACCTAAAAATTATAGCTGTGAATGTAAATTCACTAATCCACATTGAAAGAAGGGATAATTTAGGCAATCTGCTCCAAGCCGAATGCCCAGATGTGCTCTTGGCTAGCGAAACTAAGCTAAACCATAGGCACAAAATGGGCTACAAAAATTATAACATAATTAGACGAGATCGACCACACTCTACTCGAAGGGGTGGGGTCGCTGTCTTAGTTAAGAAAGGTCTTCACCATAAGGTCGTTTACAGCACGGAAGTACACAAATTCCATGTGCTAGAGGCATGCATTATTATTTTTTATTATTATACTATATATAGTCGCTGCTTACGCTCCTGAATCTGTTCAAGGTACCCAATTTATCAGTGAAATCGATACGCTTTTCCGAAGTCTCAAGTTAGATTTGGAAAACAATTACTTTTTAATGTCAGGTGATTTTAACGCCAAGCACAGTGCCTGGGGCAATCTGACCTCGAACACCGGAGGCAATGTTTGTTTGTACGCCGTCTTATCCAAGAGGTAACTCCTTCCTAGAATTACTTATGACAGATGATCGAATTCAGTTACCAGATACTGAGGTAACTACTCGAAATTGTCTTCGCACAAATGAATACGATAGCGATCATTACGAACTTGGAGCCGTAATACACGTGCTAAACGAGTACCATCTACTTGAGCAGTACGACCAGGTACACTCTTTCGATTTTCGAAAAGCACATTGGTCGCGTTTCGATCGCATAGTAAAAAGAGAAATACGCAACATTGGCATATACCCACCGACTAATAGAAACCTCCGTAATGATGAAATTGATCATTACCTCCTAACTATGAACGATATTGTTACTAACACAATGAATCGTTCCATCCCCAAAGTAGCTCATATGGATGGCTATACCCATCGATACAGAAATGCAACTATCGATGCTTTGTATAGGCAAAAGAGCACCCTGCTCTCAAAGCTGAAATTGTGCTATAGGCCGTTCAGTGACCCAAATAGCAATGAAATCGAAACAATCAAGTCCTTGATTAAAAATCTTCAAAAACTGATCCGGGATAATTACCGAGCAGTAATAAATGAGAAGTGGAGCAACAGAATTCGAGCTGTTCAAGCAAACGGACCGAACATGTTTTCACAAATCAAGAAAATATGTCGAAGAAAAGATCACAATGACATTCCCTGTCTCCGAATTCCACGGACTCCCGAGAATTGCCAGATAATGCTGAACGCAGGACTCACCTTAGAGCACATCAACTCCAATGATGAAGTAATAGTAGTCGAAGATCCGCAAAAGAAAGCGAATTCGATTGGAGCCTGTTTCGAAGCAGTGTACAGAGTTAACGAATCAGTTCATGCTAACACTGAAATTGAAATCAATGTCCGTCAAAGACATTGCTCGCTGCGCAATCAACTTCACAACTGGCGATCGAAAACCGTAGTTTCACAATTGGCGAAAATAATAGGGCGGATTCTCCCTTCAGAAATGAAAATACAAATATGTTTGTGCGCAAGGATGAACTTAGAAACATACCTATATCAATAAAAAAATAGATAGCATTCCAAATGTGGTTCTAAGGCACTTGCCTCGCGAAGCTGTGAACATATACACTACTTTGTTTAACAACGCTCTAAACAATGCACACTATCCAACCCATTGAAAGACTGCAGTAGTCCACCCTATCCCCAAAGAGGGTAAGGATAAGAGCAATCCAGCTAATCTCCCCTCGATCAGCCTGCTTCCCAACATCAGCAAGGTATTCGAAAAAATTATAAACAAAGCACTGATAGGTTGGTGTGATGAAAACGATATCATCCCCAACAACCAGTTTGGCTTTCGAGCGCGACATGATACAGTTCATGCAGCGACGAAACTTGTTTCCGATATACAGTGGAACAAGGCAAACCGACAATGTACAGGCGCCTGCTTGGTTGACTTTGAAAAGGCTTTCGACACCGTATGGTTAGAAGGACTTGTCTATAAGTTAACAAACCTGGGTATGCCGCAATATCTGCTATACATCATTTATGATATGATAATGGACAAACATTTTGTGGTGAAATGCGGGAACATACTCTCCAACAAGACCTTCCAAATTAAAAATGGCTTACAGCAGGGAGCTGTGAATTCTCCCACTCTATTCAATATTTACACTAGTGATCTAGTGAGTTCTCTCGAAAACGCCATTGCGTACGTGATGACATAGTGGTGTACAGAACAGGAGGAAAAATAGACGACATCAATAGGCACCTTCAAGATGACTTCAACAAAGTGAAATAATTTTGCGAAGACTGGAAATTAATGATTAATTTCCAGAAAATCGAGATTATCCTTTTCAGAACGCCCCTATCCAGGGCCTCGAGGGATACAAAATACAACTGGAAACACTTTTCTATTGTAGGAAACAATAACCTTCCACTGCAAGTGAAAACTGTAGGTAGATACTTTGGTATCTGGCTAGACCGGTATTTATATTTTGACAAGCACGTAGCAGCGTCCCTCTCCGCAGCTAAAAGCGCATATTCTATGACAAGAAGTCTATTCCGGAGTAGTCTTCTTGACCCCAGAGTCAAAACAATTTCGTACTCGGCATTCATCCTACCAGTTTTGATTTATGGCTGCCCAGTATGGTATAATATATCTCCACTTTATATGGAGAAGTTTCGTGTGTTCGAACGGCAGTGTTTGCGTTCCTGCCTCGGACTTTATAGAACACCAGCGTCGCAATACAAAAAATTCTATCCCAACAAAATCCTGTTTAACAAATCAGGGTTAAATAGGATAGACAATTTCATAATTAAAATTATTCGTGGTCACACAGCAAGGGCAATGTGCAGTGACAATAATCTTATCTCGGGAGCATTCTATCCCAACGATATGTATTTGGAGAATACGCTCCAGAATGGGTTTATTCCCCCAGAAGCGTTCCCTTTCTTGGATCAAAAAGTCCTTATCCAAGACGTGCATGGAGTCCCGATTATTTACCACGCTCTCCGTGGTGCCAGGGACAAAAGAATTCTCCATGATAGTGATATCTCCAATGCCCCAGACCGCATGCGTTTTAGTACGGCGATCAGTGAAAGGGATAAATCAGCCAAAGATCGAACATTTCCCAAATAGTGGTGGCTTCTCAACGAGGAGAGGACTTCACTTCCTCAGATATAGTATGCCTCTCAAGAGCAACGCTCTCCTTCCTCTTGTCCCCCCTCCCCCTGTCCAACTTCCGCCATTACCTTTATTACTTATTTTGTAGCTTTTCTATTTTATTTTTTATTTACATTTTCGTTTCGTTTGGAAGTTTTTGTTTTTGTTTGTTATTAAAAAAAAAAAAAAAATGTATAATAATAATGTATACATATAGATGTAAACGAGGAGTCTCTCTAATATCATCATCACCATCATCATCGGCACTACACCCGGGAATCGGTCTTGGCCTTATTTAGCAAGTCCTGAGGTTTGTTAAATTATTACAACCCAATCTACATCAGTTTCTGCTGCACCTGTAAATGCTTCACGCATTATATAGATCAAATCTATAATCTTAAAGTCCCTGTAAAGAAAACTTACCTTTTCATGCATCTCTTCGCATACAATTTTACGTCAGATTTCTTGTTTTACTTATCTGGAATTCCAAACTATTTCGGCACCTTCGGTACCAGACAAATTCCTGTCAACAAAATGATTCGGTTTGCATACAATGTAACCGTCATGACAGGGACTATAAATATTGCGCCGTCTATTTTCCCAGACGCGACATGTGTACACCATTTCCCAGTAACCTAGCTACAACCAATTAGTACATTTCCACTTCGGATCGTGGTCTCGTTGTTTATCCGACGATTTCGGTTTTATTTGCTTTACCGAAATCGTATCCCATGAATGCACTTTATGCCCTTTCTTTGTTCTAGGTTCGTTCTCATCCATGAAAGAACCACGCACACACACCACTGCACTGAAAGAGTGCATTTCTGTGGCGGCCACACCTTTAAGAGACAAGTTTTTCTCTCTCTTCACTTTTCTTAAACCTCTCCTAGGATGGAATTCATGTCGGAGTTCTATCCACGGAGAGTCGATTTCCAACCACTGACCCCCATGGTAATGCGTCACTCCCGGTCTCCACCGGCTGCGGAGACGCGAAAAAATACCAGGAGTCGGGCGGAGTATTTTAGACAGTGTTCGGTTTCCAATTGTTTGGCGAGTTTGTGTCGCAGTTCGTGTGTGTAATAGTTCAGAATTTGTAAAAATCATTCAACGTTAATAATAAGTTATAAGTAAAGACCATTTACAAAAAAAGATGTTTGTGCATAAATAGCATCGCCTGAGTGTTTTTGTTTCTGTGTTGTGTCCGCTCGGTCGCGAAGTTCAACCATCGTTTTCTTCCCCCTTGCGTTGTGAGCAGTGTCCGCGTGAACAATTCATGATGAAGGAAGAAGCGAATCAGCGCCGTACGCTGGTGCACAACGCTTCTTCGCCACAAGCTTAATGTTCGTTTTATTCTGTTGACGGCCTTTGGCGGATTTTCGTGTCTTTACGTCGCAAGAAGTGTTCCGCCGAACACTGTCCAATACTTAACACCAACAAAACACCAACGAATTTCAGCACACAAATGAAACGCAGGGATATTTCGACTTATTTTAATTTTATTTTATTGTCACATTTAGATCGTTACACAACTGGGGATTGAATACCCTAAAACATCCGTCGTTATTCTACAAAGTTTTTCTCTGTCAATTACTTGTGAAACAAAAGGAAACACAATTAAACTCTTTCAGATCCCTTCGACCGAAAACAAGTTGCTCGACCCTCGACGTTACTCTTAGAAACGACACCAACATAAAAATCCAACGACACTATCGATACTTTTCGGGACTCGGTCTTGACACCACCGTACGCGCAATTAATCTTCCTGGTCTGGTTCTCGATTTCGACTATCGTTAATTCGCATAGTTAAACGTTACGAGATTTCGGGTCGGCGGTTTCTTTTGCGTTTATTTAAATTCGCCAAGCGGTTACCTCCTCGTCGGGGTTCTCTATATCGACTCCTCGTTTCGGCTGTTCTCGAAGTGGACTGTCTTGTCAACTTACTATTTCCCTTTCCAATTATATTCCCCTCATCTGTAAAGGAAATTTTCCATCATAATTTTCATTCTAATCCTCTTATCTGTAAAAGAAATTTCCCATCATGATCATCATTCCCATTTCCTATCTGTTTTTTTTTTTTTTTTTGTTCGAAGGATCGAGAGCACCGCCACTCATTTCTCGGTCCTTTCATGGGCTTTGTTTGTGTTACCCATCTGGCTTACGACAACAAGAGTTTTTGTGTGCTTCAGACGGGTAACAAAGGAACCGTGGGAATTGGTTTGTAAACCGCATTTCCCAGTCATAAACAGCTAGCGTGGGATAGGCGTTACGGTGTTTATGATTGCAAGAATTGTTGGTCGGCGGGCGAATCGCTAGGCCTTTGTTTGCGCACGTGCGCTTGTCGGTTTGGGATCTTGCGAGAAATTTAGGGTGCTAATTGCTATTAGCCACATGTGGAGATATGTACTCTGTGAGTGTTCCGCATTTTCTATTTTGCCTTCGCAATACAACCAGTATGGGTGACTCACATGCTTATACCGGTGCAAATATTGCCGAAAACATCCATGCCCTAATATTAGCTGAGTCAAGTGGTAATTCAGCTCGCCATGTTTCCTTTTCATCTATGTTTCTACATCAGGTATAATGGTGTGTGTCCATCTTCCTTTGGTGGAGGAATCCCACCTTCGTTGCTACTCTTATGCTTGAGAGCTCCACTTGTGACCGTATTCTCCGACGATTCTCTTGTGAGAACTTATGTAATGCACCGTTTTCTTTAGCTGCAATGTCAGGTGGCGTCCTCCCAGCCAAGACATTTATGACATCTTCGGATACCGTTCGTAATGCACAGCATACTC
Source organism: Microdon myrmicae (assembly GCA_963931805.1). NCBI lineage: Eukaryota > Metazoa > Arthropoda > Insecta > Diptera > Syrphidae > Microdon > Microdon myrmicae. Next base: position 196,958,477 of record OZ007496.1, read on the forward strand.
TTAGTGATGCCAGCCTATGTGCTGAGTTCACTCCCCTAATGTACGACTTATACTGTGCGGCTCCTGCCCATATGTGAGCTGTATACATTATAATGGAGGTGTTGACACTGGTTATGAGATTCCTTATGTGGGGCCGAGGTCCTCCAACATTGGATACCAGTCTCGCCAAAAGTTTGCATACTCTTGTCTTTTTTCACTCGTTTTCGTCAGGTGTTCCTTGAAGCTCAACCTGTTATCGACTATAACACCAAGATATTTAATATATAGACTGGATCTGATTATTTGTCTTTCTATTTCCAAATCAAGGGGTACAACTTTCTTGCGGCTGCTTATTAAAACTGCCTCCGTCTTATGTCCAGCTAGTTTTATTCCGGCCATATCTAACCAACTGGCTCCTCGATAGTATAGTGGTTAGTATCCTCGCCTGTCACGCGGAGACCGGGGTTCGATTCCCCGTCGGGGAGCCTCTGGCGCAAGACTAATGACCTTGCCCGAAAAAAAAACAAATCATTATGGAAAATTTAACAAGCCTCAGGGCTTGCTAAATAAGGCCAAGACCGGTCCCCGATTGTAGTGCCGATGATGATGATGATATCTAGCCAATATTTATCCTTCATTCATTTGAATCCCAATTTAAAATTTGTAATTTTGTCCGTTCGCATTTTTATCATTCGTTCGTAAGAGAGAGGACGGATATTCCACTATAGCCACAAAGAAATCGTATAGTTGGAGATAAAATCAAATCGTATTCGTATTCGTATCACAATGTGTATGATATAGAAGAGACATCCATCGGTGATTAATAAAATATTTATTTTTTAAACCTAAATAAAGTTGCTATTCGTATTGTATGGTTGTGTCGTCGCTTGTGTTCTTTCGTTTTGCGTTCAATCCCCATTTTGGGTTTTCTTCTTACGAAACGTCTTGTGTTTTTTGCTATCTGTGGATACAACAATCCAAGGATGGTACCATAGACTTATGAAAAATATTGAACTTCCAATTACGATAATAAACACTAAAATGAATCATTGCAAAACACCAGAATCCGAGAGAATTCAAGACAATAAAAATATATACAAATACACCCAATTATGAAAAACGGCTCCCCCGTTATTTTACTCTTAAAATTCTTCATCTTGAGGGAAACGTTTGCCATTCGTTTCACAAGTTCGAGCGATGTCACATAGTAAGACCTAAAAGATTTTACAAACGGAACATAAGGACAGAATCTGTCAATGACAAAATTTAATAAGCTTAGGCAATACATCATCATCATCGGCACTACATCCGGGATCCAGTCTTGGCCTTATTTAGCAAGTCTCGAAGTTTGTTAAGTTTTCCATAATAATTTATTTTTACGGGCAAGGTTATTAGCCTTGCACCATTAGGCAATACAACCACATTATAAATTTCACAACCTGGAACACCAATAAAGCAACTTTTGACTTTCTTTGCGAATGCGAATTGGAATAGAAATATCATGTTAAAATGCGCATTTGTACAATTTTAATACAACCCAACCCCAACGTTCTCAACCTGAATATCTTGGGATACATCAGGAGCCTGGAGACACTACTACCAACCTTAAAACACAGTTCCGAATTGGAAAAAAAAGGTCAGATCTTAAATTTAATAACTTCCCACATCCTTTTCCTTAACGTATAACTTAACCCTTATCTGCCTCAACTCAGAGTCCATTTATTCCCACACCCGTAGACAACACCTCCGACTGTTTGTTGAAAAGTTCTCCCCATTTATTCTTCTGCTTTCAGAAACTTGGCTGAAATCCACTTCTCGAGTCTACATACCTAATTACACATTTGTGTCCAACCCACGAACCTCTGGCCCTCATGGAGGTACGGGAATCCTAATACATAAAAAATTCCAATTTGCTGAGATTAGATTTGCTAATATAACTAGTGTCGAATACACGGCTGTTAATAATAAATAATAAAGTACTGGTCTTGTCCTCCATATACATTCACCCTTCTCGTGAACCAAACTTCCCTAGTGCAGACATCTCACAAATAATCCAACAGTCTCTGCCAGCACCTTTCATAATAGGAGGAGACTAGAACGCACAACATACTGCATTTAATGACATCAAATGCAACAAATACGGCTGCCAACTCCTTGATCTCCTCCGACTTCATCCATATGTCTACGCAGACTGCCCGTTGCAACCTACTCGAATTTGCAGCTCAACCAAGTCAACAATCGATTTCTTCCTAAAGTCTACAGGTAGCTATTCATCTAATCCACCCACAGTGTCATTCACATTCCCTTCGGACCATGGCTCTGTCCACACCTCGGTTCAAATCCCCTCGCTTGAACCACTCTACACTCTGAATCCTATTCCAAATTTCACCAAAACAAACTGGAAAAAAGTCAATAAGGATATTGCTGCTAGCTTTTCAAAATGTTCTTTACCGGAATCTTCTAACCTGCCCCCTACACAAATTGACCAAGCAGCGGCCCAAATAGAGCAAATACTGGGAAATGCTCTCTTCAGCCATACTCCCACTATCGTTCCTCATAATCACTTAGGACAACCCCTGTAGTGGTCCTTCTCTCAGGTAGCGTGTCTTCTTATCCTGAAAAGGACGTAAGATCTCTTAAAGACCGCTCCCGAGGGGACCCGTTGCGGTTGCCGCCGTGCTTCCTCGAACCTCGAGGGAAGAGCAGCTACCGGTCGTCGAGTAGGAAGAATCGGCCAAGCGCAATAAAAAATCTATCACCTTTATTTATAGCATTTAAACCTCGATTTATTTATTTAATTACATTTATTTTATAATTTTATTTAGTTTATTGGCGTTCTACCACTTCGGACGCCACGCGAGACTGAACTTCGAATCTGAAATTCATCACCCTTATAAAGAGAAACAAATCGAAATTTGTATCTCGAAAATACACAATTTCCTACAAAAATCCCGATTTTGGAATCCTGAGTGAGATGCTCAGTGTTTATTTAAGATAAGGATTCAGTTTCCTGAATTCCTATGAAACTATTGTGCAGATGTGGATATGTAAATGAATTCGGGTTTTTGTTTGTTCACTTAGATGGATTTTACCAAATTGAGATAACGTATCTCTGGTTTTTGAATTCAGATGATGCCGTGGGGCGAATATAGAACAATAAACGAATATTAGATTCGTTTATTGGGAATTTGATTTTAATTTAAGATTTTGGATTTAATTATGCCGTGGAAGCAGCTAATAAGCGATAAACGAATGTTTGATTCGTTTATTGCGAATTTTGGTTTATGTTTGGGTTTTTTCGGGTTTTGATTAAATTTCAGGTTTTAGTGTGTTACTGCTAGGATTTGGATGTAGGTGTGGGGGAAGGAGATGGTAGGGCTTTTCAGAGCACTACACCCCTACCCAACCTACTCACAAAATTATTACGTATAAAAAAACAACTCCGACGAAAATTGCACACTTTATTAAACAACAGATCCAGCTATTGACCTCCCTGATAAATGGACAACTAAAAGTTTTCACTAATCAGACCTACACATCCACCTTAAACAGTATCAAACCAAATCGCGATCTATTTAAAAACATAAACAGACTAACGGGTCGCAAACTCAAGCCTCGAACAGATTATCTTATTCACCCAACTAATAATAACATCGTCCAGTCGGACACTGATATAGCAAACTGTCTCGCTGAACATTTCTGCAAAGTCCATAAGCAAAACGATACCCTCCCAGTAACAAATTTCCACGATACCGTGAACGATTACATTCCACGCTCATTGGAGCCATCCCTCACACAATTTATTACTGAATTCACCGAAACCAATAAAGCATCACACCCCGTAGGAATCGACACATTCCTAAGCCTTGAAGAACTATCCGAAGTCATTACTTCACGTAACAATAAAAAATCGACTGGCCTAGATGGAATCCCTAACCTCCTATTCAAAAGACTCCATCCAGGCAACTTGCTCCCGATTCTCGTTCTTCTCAACCACATAATAAACGCTTCACATTTCCCATTTCCACTTCCCTATTAGCAAATCTGGGCCCTCCAAGTACCCGGATAACTTCCGTCCGATATCGCAGCTAAACTCGCTTAGCAAGATTCTTGAATGTAAAATCTACAAAAATCTTCTCTCATTTGCCAGGGATAACTCCCTCATTCAGAACTCTCAATTTGGCTTCCGCTCACAACACTCAACTTGTCATGCTCTCTTAAAACTGACACATGATGTGACGACCCACCTCCAAAACCAATCCCCAACGGTATGTGTCTCCCTAGACATAGCTAAAGCATTCGACTGTGTCTGGATCGCAGGACTGTTATACAAACTTCATTCAATGTATGGATTAAACATCCACTCCACAAAACTTCTCGCTTCTTACCTCTCTGATAGAAAGTTCATGGTGAAAATAAACTCAACTCTCTCGACACCTTATAGCATAACCGCAAGAGTTCCTCAAGGATCCATCCTCGGCCCACTACTATACCTTCTTTATACATCAGACGCACCGCAGCCACTGTTACCCAATACAACAATGCTCAACTATGCCGACGACACCTTAATTTATTCAAGCAACAAGCTTGTCAAGGAGGCAAGAAACTGTATTAACAGATATCTCCCAATCCTGACAGCCTACTTTACCAAGTGGAGAATTCAACTAAATCCAACCAAAACTCAGCTCATAGTTTTTAAAGGCAGAAACGCGAGTTGTGCAAACAACACTATTCGCTGCCATAATAAAATCAGAATTAAAATAAATAACAATATAATTAAACCCTCCAAAACCTTAAAGTATCTAGGTATAACCTTTACCAACAATCTGTCATTCTCCGCCCACATTAAAAATACGATTCGTAAAGCCACAACCCAACTGAACCTCTGCAGAAAAGTCATGTACAAACCGAATGGTCTCTCTCCCAAAGTCAAATCACTTATCTACAAACAAATAATCAGACCCACTCGCACATATGCATGCCCGATATGGTACCATATCACACCCGCCCAAATGGAGAAGCTACGCATTTTCGAAAGGAAATGCTTCAGACTTATCACTGGCCTCAACCGACATCCTAACTCCCACAAATATTACAACAGTAGTTCGCTCTACTATGCCGCTAATATTGAACGTATAGATCGACGCTTCCTCGAGCTGTCCATCAAATTTATCGAAAATCTTCCCAATAATCCCAATCCGATAATAAATGCGCTCACATCGACTCCGTCAGACAACCGAACTGCCTACCCGAACTGTCTCCACACCAGAACCCTCTTCACCTCTGGCAGGTTGGTCAACAACTCCAATGAGATCGTATACCACAATACTGAACTCTCACCTCACCAGTTTAAATATTGTAATATACAACCCTTCTCTAATATCTTGCGTTTCAACGACCAATCGGAAAGTGTTCCCCCAACCCATATCCCCGACTCATAGTACCCACCCTAACCCAAATTCCACCCATCAACCACTATACCTCCCGCCCCACCCTACTCTAACTTATTGTAATAATAATAGATTTAATAATTAGATAAGCTAGGCTAAGCTAAGTTAAGTTAAGTTAAGCAAATTAGTTATAGGTTAAGTAAATAATTATATCCTGGTTTTCTGACCTTTTCCAGGAAGCCCCACCTACTCCTATCTTGTCCACTCATGAAATATATAACTTTATAATAATGTTTGAAAAATGTACTAGCAAGTATGTGTAAACGATTAAAGCTAAGATAATTATAAGTTATCTGTATTACTTATTGTAACAAATCATTTATGGTCAATAAATACAGAAATGTAAAAACAAAAAAAATACAATTTTAATAGCCGCTCTTTACTAACCCTTGGCAGAAACTGACAACAATCGTAATTTCACTCTGAATTATCCAGTTAAAGATAAGAAATACAGGCAGACATAGGATGTATTCATATTGTTTATAAACAAATTCAAAATGATGGTCAACATCCTCAACCAACAGTAAAGATTTCTTTATGAACAAAAAATACCACAACTCAGATCAAACTCAGAATTATTAATTGATCGGAATGGAGGTCAAAACGTCACTGTTATGCGGTAGATTCAAATTATTCTGCAATCATTCTACCCACCCATTTCACTACTGCCGGAACCATCAATTTGATGTTAAGCAAACGCACTGGCGAACGCATTCAATTAACTTGCCTTTCAGCTAGGCCTACACTTTTTGCAAGGCCAACGATTGCATCTGCAGATACTAATGCCGGCCCCAATCCACTTCACATAGGGAAGTACTTCATACGGTTTCAATACACCACACGGTTGAAGGAGACTGCTGGAAGTTGTTCACGTAAGTGGGGTGGTACTTTCTAGCTGCCACTTAGAAGAACGAAGAACTGAATTAAGTAGCCCCATCCAGATGGGATTCGAAGTATTCGATTGGAATTACTCGCAGGCATCTTGCGTTTTAGACAACACCTCAAGATAAACTGTCCATGTCAGGGGAGATTCGGTAGTGTTATGAGCATGGCAGAACGGATATAAAAACTTTATTATTAGATTGACGAACTTGCAGAAGAACAGACGTTCTGAAAGAAATGGAGCTATGTATTCAGCAAGTAGTAACGCTAATCACCTGACTACATTTAGGTGGTTTGCCCATATATAGAAGTAGATGAAGTATCTATAGCTCTTATTTGCACTATTTTGAATACGATGGGGCCACTTAATCTATGGTAGATTGTCGGTTAGTATTAATAGTTATCTGCTAGAGTATGTACAGGTAGCCAGATGACTTTTGGTGTTTCACTTTTTTAATAACATTTGTTGTCATAATATATAGTTCGACAATTAGATTAGATTTCACTGTCAAAGATGTGCTTTTTGTGGATCGCTTTTTTTTTTAATTACTAAAAATATACTTATGGACCAATCTGGGCATATGCCGGATCTTTACCAACTAAAACCACATTATGAACTAATAGCACATCCCCTTTTTCCACACTGAACTTTCTGTCTATACAATTGTGGGGGGTTTCTCTATTCTACATGAGAAACAACCCACAATTCCAACCAACATTTCCACCTAATTTCGATAGCTTTCAGTGCGTCATACTTACCCATTTCCTTTATATGTATTCCCCTGTAAAACATTTCAAACGGACGCATAGCTAAACTCATTATCCTTTGCAGATAACGCATAATTGAGTTTAGCTACATAAATGTCATACGGCAACTCCATTCTTGCTAACCATGAGTTTCCCATCGGAAATCTCATAATGTCGGTTAGCAACAACAAGTCTAAAAGAACGACGCTGTTGCATCATAGCAAAATAGCTGGGGTAATTCCAGCGTCTTAGAGTCTGGTTCTCACGCGAATTATTTCCCAAACATCAGCGGCGTCCTATCGACTTTCCCTCAGATCACCCATTCGCTTGGGATCAATGATCTCTCTTTGCAGGGGAGTAACATCCGCTAGGTTTCCCTCTCATTCGTATTTCTTTCCACGGTTCAATGTGCTCCAACTACACCATAGCCATACCACTGGGTCACCAGGTCATGTCAGTAGCTGCATCTGATACCAACACACACAACCAAAGCTACCCCGAGATGACAGCATATCATGTTTTCTGTTCTCACATTCTTCATGTCCGTCAATTACCCTAATAACAAAAGTTACTCATACTTTGACGGGCGTGAGGTTGAGAGAGCAGAGGCGTGGTCTCTTTTGGTTGTCCTGTGTGAAGAAAGAAATATGAATTTCCACCCTAATTCCGACAGTCACAATCCAACCACTGTCATAAGTAGTCGCGCCGCCGCTCGCGCTAAAGTCACTAATCATCCACCACACGGTGCACAAGTGCCCAAAGTCACTATTCAACCACTGCTGTCGGTGGTTACGCCTTTTGTTACTTAAATTCGTTGCTTACAGGGCAGTAAGAAAAAAGTTCTCGGCTGAGTGATCGTATTGTTGCTGAACTATTAAAAAAAAATTACAAGTGTATAAACCTAGGATAAACCGAATTAAATATTGTGCAAAAAAAATAAAGAACAAAACAAAAAAAACAACATATAAAAAGTGTTTTAATTTCCTTCGGTTGAATCTTTGCTTGTGGGTTAAAAGTGAATCTGTGCCATGCGTTGGCAATCATACTTTTCAACCCCCACACATTCTGTCAAAAAATGACCGGAAATTGATCATTTAAACGGATCGTCAAAATTCGTTCATCTTTTTGTCACTAAGTTGGCACAGCTGACGTGAAGTTGGAGCGTTTAGTTTGTTTACAGTGCTCGACTTCATCAGTTCATCTCAAGTATATTTTGCGGTCCTTCCAGAAACCCTTCGGGTCGCTGAAGACATGCCAGGATGAACCAATTCCGAACCAACATTCACAAAACTAGTTTGACATGCAAACCAGTAAACAAGCTTCGGGGTGCCGCTTTCCAACTCAGGCGAAATCAAAAAAAAAAACAATGTCGATCAAAAGTCTAGGTAACGTTGACTGTTTTCCTTACTTATCGCGGTGTTGTGCAATTCTTACCAGAATGTCAGAAGGTTAAAAAAGAATATTATATGGGCCATATGCGAAGTTTGGGAGAACAACTTCATCGAGAACTATAGACGATTCGGGAGAATTACTATTACTATTTATTGGCCTGTAGGATCCCGGAAGTTCATGACCTCACTGACTCGGCTCCGCCATCGTTCCCTGTCCTGTGCACTCTCCTTCCACGCTTGACCATTCGATCCGACCTCCTCAAGATCAAACCTAACATTGTCCTCCCATCTCCGTCGCGCCGTCCTGTCGGTCTCTTTCCCGTTGGTTTACCGTCAAGAATTTTATGCACGGTCCTATCATCGCCAATCCGCGCCACGTGTCCGGCCCATCTTCATCATCGCGACTTGATTACTCTCACTATTGTAGGTTTGCGGTATAGCTCTTCTAATTCGTCGTTGTGGAGTTTCCTCCATTGTCCTGCCTCCTCGTCATATTTACCGCCGAAGATACCCCTCAAAACTTTATTCTCGAATACGCGGAATTTGTTTTCTTCTCATTTTGTGAGAGCCCATGTTTCGCATCCGTATAGAGCAATCGGCATGATTATGGTTCTATAGACACGGAGCTTTATATTACGTGATAGCAGTTTGGATTTTAATAGTTTACTGGCTGTATGCCAACTAGCGTTGCTGAAGTGTAGTCGTTTGTTAATTTCCTTCGACATTTCGTTACTCGCCATCAGTATTGTTCCCAGATATTTGAATTCTTTAAGTTTTTCGAATATCTTGCCCCTGACGTTTATGTGTGTTTCTTGACATCCACCTGCTCTCGCCGTAATCATGTATTTTGTTTTGTCTTCATTTATTTCTAGACCAACCTCTTCTGTCGCTTGCATGATGATTTCACTGTTTTTACTTACAGTTTCTAGATTATCGCCCAAGACGGCGATGTCATCTGCATATGCGAGCACTTGTGTGACCCCGTTCAGGGATGATCCGGCCATGTTGTCGTCTTGTACCTTTCTAAAAACATACTCGAGCACAAGGTTAAAACGGTGATAGACCATTGCCCTGCTTTAGTCCGTCCCGGATTTCAATTGGTTCTGAGAGGTGGTGTTCTATTCAAACTAGCCCTTTGTTTTCGTTCATGCAAATTTGAATGAGTGCGGCATCTTTTTTCGGGATCCCCAGCTCAACTACGATATGGTGCAGTTGTGGCGACTCTAATGGGTGGTTTACAAGATGTTGGCCGAGACGGTCAGACAGAGAGTTGGTTATAAGACTTCGTCCAGAACGGACATCGAGAGTGGGTTAAAAAATCTTGAAGTGAGTTAGTTTTTGAATCTCGGCCGAGACGGCGTGACTTGACGGAGTTGTGTTTGGAGATCTGCTGCTACATGTATGGGCAAGATAAACTGCCGCCATCCGCAAGGGATAGATTCTTTGATTGACGTGAGTCAATAAAACCCTTACCGAAAGCAGGAATCTATTTTGGGGTAATGAATCAAGCATTGGGTATGGCCGTTGCTAGATCGTTTAAAATAAACATACGAGGGTTGCCTTTTATATTTCGGGATTAGAGAACAAAAAAAAATTTTGATCATCGAAAATCACTTTATTGTTTTTCAAAATATTCCCCATGAAGATCTATACACTTTTGCATGCGTTTGAACCAATTGTCGAAGCACTTTTGCCACTCAGATTGAGGTATCTCCAACACATGCATTCTGAATGCAACAACCGCTTCTTCAGGTGTCGAAAAACGTTGACCTCTCAGTTTGTTTTTTACGTACGGGAATAAAAAGAAGTCATTCGGCGCCAAGTCAGGACTATACGGCGGATGACCCATCAAATCGATGTTTTGGGTGCTCAAAAATGCAGTTGTCGCAGCCGATGTGTGAGAGCTCGCATTGTCGTGTTGAAGAGTGATCCGTCTTCGGCGGTTGGTTTTCCTAATTTCTTGGAAGACAACTGGCAAACAAATGGTTGTGTACCACTCAGAATTGACTGTTCCGCGTTGTTCTAGTGGTACGGTTGCGACATGTCCAGTTTTTCCGAAAAAACAGGCGACCATTTGCTTGGAAGTGCTTCGTGCGCGAACAACTTTATGTCAAAACGTTCTGAGTGCGTATAACCTCAAAAATGTCCAACTTTACGACAGCGCTGTCAATTGCCGGATTGCAACACTAGGGTTGCCAAATCCGGAAACATAAGAGGCAACCCTCGTATACGCGTCGGAACGTGGAATGTTCGAACGTTATATAAACCAGGAGCGATACAGACGGTCGTAGAAAACACGAAACAATAAAAAATGGACATCGCCGCGCTTCAGGAAGTCGGACTCCCACATCAAGTAATCGAAACCTAAATCCTTCACTGGTGTGTGAAGGTACCGATACACATAACCTCGGAACTGGCTTCAGCATAGGCAAGAAGATTACGCCCCATGTAAGAGATGTGAAATTTATTAATGACCGAATGTCGGTGCTAAAAATACAAGGACCATTATGTATTTATAAACGTACACGCCCCAACAGAATCTACGGACGAAGAAACGAAGGAAACGTTCTACGAGACCCTAGAAGAAGTATCTGATGGGATCTCATCATTCGATGTTAAAATCCACCTCGGGGACTTCAATGCGAAAATTGGAAAGGAAGATATCTTCCAACCTACTATAGGTAAAGAAAGTCTGCACGACGTTTTAAATCATAATGGAATTCGAATTATCACGTTCGCTGCGTCAAAAGATCTGTTAGTGAAAAGCACGATGTTCAAGCACAAGCACATTCATAAAGCCACATGGATATCACCCGACGGCGTAACGCGTAACCAAATAGACCACTTCCTCATAGACAAAAGACACCACTCGAATATCCTTGATGTAAGATCATATAGAGGAGCAGACTGCGACGCCGATCATCTTCTAGTGATGGGCAAAATCAGGAGTCGCCTCGCAGCAATCCCACATGGGCAGTCACGGGAGACGAGCAAAAAGTTCGACACTGATAAACTGAAAAACTTGCACAAAAGGTCTGAATATCAGAACTAAGGAATAGATTTAGCATTCTAGAGAATGGGAGCAGTGATGAAGAGGAAGCTAATAGTGTCGACACTAAATGGACATCGATGAGAGACACGATCAAACGAACAGCCCAAAAGGTATTAGGATTTAAGAAAACAATTAAGTCCAAACCTTGGTTTGACGATGAGTGCAGGGCGAAGATCGAACAACGAAAGCGCCTTAGGGCAATCCATTTAGAAAGATATGATGAAGTCAACGCAGAAAGATACGCGACGATTTGGGGAGAGACAATGAGACTCTTCAAATGCAAAAAACGCGAATGGAAGAAGGCTCGGATCGAAAAAATCCTAGAAAATTCTAGAGCAATGAACATCAGAGGTATGTATGCCGCCATAAATTCAATTAGAAATGGTTACCGAGGGAGAGTCAAAATAATTCATGCAAACGACTGTCTGGTCACAAAAACAAACAATATCGTGACAAGATGGAAGCAATACTTTGAAAACCCGCTCAATGTACGCACCCATCAACCACAAATAAACGCACCATGCGTACATACAGCCGAGCCTCAGATCCCAGAGCCCTCTCTAAACGAAGTTGTAGACGCAATAAATCGATTGAAAAACAACAAAGCTCCCGGTGTCGACTGCATACCGGCAGAGCTTGTGAAGCATGGAGGAGAGGCAACCGCTCGAAAGATCTACCAGCTCATTCAAACAATATGGGATAAGGAAGTCACTCCGGAAGAATGGAAAACCTCAATAGTCGTTTCCTTTTTCAAAAAAGGCGACAGATCTGACGAAAACTACAGAGGAATATCATTGCTCCCAACCGCATACAAAATATTAACAAATGTCATTCTATCGAGAATCACACCGTACGCAGAAGAGATACTGGGAGACTACCAATGTGGATTCCGTAGGAACCGGTCAACAAGTTACCAGATGTTCACAATAAGGGCAACTGCTGGAAAAGAAGTGGGAATACGGAGAGACGGTTCACCAACTATTCATTGACTTCAAAAAAGCCTACGACTCAGTAGCAAGGCAAAGACTCCACCATATTGTAGTTGAGCTGGGAATCCCGAAAAAATATACCGCACTCATTCAAATTTGCATGAACGAAAACAAAGGGCGAGTTAGAATAGAAAACCAACTCTCAGAACCATTTGCAATCCGGGACGGCGTAAAACAGGGAGATGGTCTATCACCATGTCTTTTTAACCTTGTGCTCGAGTATGTCATCAGAAAGGTACTAGACGACAACATGGCCGGATCATCCCTGAACCGGCTAACACAACTGCTCGCATATGCGGATGACATCACCGTTCTGGGCGATAATCTAGAAACTGTTAGTAAAAACGGTGAAATCATTATGCAAGCGGCAGAAGAGGTAGGCCTAGAAATAAATGAAGACAAAACAAAATACATGATTATGGTGAGAGCAGGTGGACCTCAGGGAACACATATAAACGTCAGGGGTAAGATATTTCAAAAAGTTAAAGAATTTAAATATCTGGGAACGATACTGACGGCCAGTAACGAAATGTCGACGGAAATTAACAAAAGACTCCATTGCGGCAACGCGAGTTGGCATGCAGTCAGTAAACTGCTGAAATCCAGACTGCTATCAAGTAACATAAAGCCCCGTGTCTATAGAACCATAATCATGCCGATTGCTCTATACGGATGCGAAACATGGGCTCTCACAAAATGAGAAGAAAACAAATTCCGCGTATTCGAGAATAAAGTTTTGAGAGGTATCTTTGGAGGTAAATATGGCGAGGAGGCAGGACAATGGAGGAAACTCCATAACCACGAATTGGAAGAGCTATATCGCAAACCTAGAATAGTGAGAGTAATCAAGACGCGAAGATTAAGATGGGCCGGACACGTGGCGCGAATGGGCAACGATAGGACCGTGCCTAGAATTCTTGATGGTAGACCAACGAAAAAGAGACCGGCCGTACGGCCGCGACGGAGATGGGAGGACAATGTTAGGTTTGACCTTGAGGAGGTCGGATCGAATGGTCAAGCGTGGAAGGAGAGTGCACAGGACAGGGAACGATGGCGGAGTCGAGTCGGTGAGGTCATGAACTTCCGCGTTCCTACAGGCCAATAAATAATAATAATAATAATAATAAGTAATATGCTGTAGGCCCGGAAGCATCCTTGAAAATTCTGTGAATTGATAACCTGCCCGCAACGCCCCCCTCCTTTCTTCCTTTATTTTTTCCAAATAGTTCCGTTTGTAGAAATGTCCGTGTCACTTTCATATTCGCACTAGAACTGGACGGCAATGGTAAACATCTTTCTTTTACGTATGTTTGGAATATTTTCGTATTCACTGTCGCTGGACTCATCTTCATAGCTCTTATCAGAAATATCATTATCGCCACTCTCAATATCAACACGCTTATTGTTCCTGACGTGTAAATTACTTTGTGTATCTGATAATTCGTCTACGATATCATAAAGCTCATTATTTTCAACATCCGAATATTCCATAGGTACGTATATTTTCCAAAAACTTTGTTTTGACATTTCTGGGGCCTGGCGATTATTATAAAAATAAAATTGAAAATAATAAATAATAGGATAATATTTATCTCTGTATTTAGTTTTCTTACTCAGAATATACTTACAATATATTTTTGAATATTTCGGTATCCAAAGAAATATTTATTCCAGTATTCTCAACAATTCCACAGTCAACACCACTCAAAGTTCAATCAACGACTGAAAATGTATAATGATGTAGCTTCCTACTGGAAGCGTATGCTTTCGTCAACATAGCCTGAGTGATTCACTGTAATTTAAGCCCCCACACCACGTCAAGGTTTCTACCAAGAGGGGGTTGAAACTGACATAAAGACACTTTACAATTTTTTTATGTATAAAAATGAAGCTAAATCCATGAAGAAGCATACAATAAACAAAAGCAAACATTCGCATTTCATTTACATATTGTGTTCGACGATAAACGTTAATAAAAACTGCAAAAAACATTTGTGAGCGAACCCCTGACTACATTATACCTCAGATTTCTGGATACATATATTTTTGGGAATCATAAGCAATTACAATACATCTGCATGAGCAGAGGTTTTTTTCAAGGACCTCATCTTGCTGTTTTATACTGCTCTATTTAAATTGCGGTTTGTGAGGATTGATTAAGTTATAACTATGTTGGATTAAGTTATAGCGCTTTCCGGCTATAGCGAAGAGAGTGCTATTTGAACCAACGCCATGATGATCACTAAATGATAAGATCAACGCCTCAACACATCAGCCCACTGCCGCGTATCGGAGATGAATTGTTTTTCTCAGCTACCCTTTACTGAAGTGGTAATGCTATGTTCATTCCTGTGGTATGCGGCTCTGATTGTTTATTTCTTTGATTTACTCTTGTTGCTATTCTTCACGGTGGTTTATGTATCGTGTGTATCTATCGTAAATACGACCATTTTATATAACGGGTGCGAATTTAACCATTCAGGGCTTTGGAGAACGACACTTCTTTCTACAAGTTATGACTTCACAGATCTGGACAGAGTACCGAAGCATACTCAGTAAAGACTATTGGTCTATTTCCATAAATTAAACGAATCTTCCCTAAATTGTCCCCGATCATCCAATATACATTTTCTGTGGTTTGAAATATAAATTTCTAATGAAAAAGTTTCCGATAGGACTACAACACCTGCTGCAGATCTTTCCACACCTTTGTTCATGCGACTTTTAGAATAAAAATCCAGCAATAATTATACATAGACTTTAATAAGATTACAATCAATTTAATCGGAAGTTCACTGGCATACCATTACCATCTGTAATATGGTATGCCTCTGTATCAGGTTCATGTGACAAACAATAACAAATTGATCAACACCCACATGTACATGTGTGGACTCACTTGGAATCAAATTAATTAACCCAATCGATTGTAGCTAGACGGCGCACCTCATAAACAATATTATTGGTGCAATTAGATTCTCAATAGTTATAATTTTTCACACGATTCCCGCCATCAATTACATTGATCAAGCAAATGCACACAAGTCAGTCCGCCCACATGTGGACAAGCTGGGAGCTGCATGGTACGTCCAGAACTCCACCCACCGCCAATTAGAATTGAATTGAGTTTGAATTAGTATTTGAGTTCGCGCTTCACTGTCCGCTGGCTAATTAAAAATACCTTTGGCGATAGCTAATTGATGGCCAGCAACAATGATAAAATGATTTGATGTCGCTGCGGGTTCGATGACGGAAACTGCGAACCAATGGACAGGCTGTCCTTCCCGCCGCCACTAAGTTAGGTGGTATCCCTGTCATTTGTCAAGTTATCTTACTGGCACGCCTTGGTATGCGTTTGCCGAGACCGCGTTTTATAAATATGCAAGCACTCGTGCAGTTGCTTAAGACCATGTGCCGCTGGCGAAGTTTGATGGACAACACCTCAACGAGTGTTATTCCCAAGTTACGTAATAATTTTATCAATTTGCCAGACAGTTCTTCTCGCGCTTATTACCTTGGACAGCAACTGATGTCAATGTCAAATGGATCGCATGGTTCGTTGCGCAATGCTTTTGATGTGCATCCCGGAAAGACCGGAAGGAATCCGTGACCTAAAGCGGATAATTGCAATGTAAGACATATTTTCGTGACACAGATCGCCAAACTGTTCATTCTTTGCAGTAGAGTATTAAGCATAATTATCGATTAAGTTTAAACTTAAGAAGTGGATCTCCGCGTCAAGAACGACAACTTGACTTCATTGGACAATCTGCACCCGAATAGAATACGTTCCGGAAGCGCAAAACATAAGAACTGATACATTTCATTGATTCTATTTCATGATGCCATCAACGAAGCCGATTTCGCGCAGGCACGGTAGGATGGCAGCCAACTGGATTCTTTATTAAAAGAGGAGACATCCTTGGATTTGCGTGATCTCCATTTTGACGAATCAAAGGCTGCTATTTAGTGTGATGGAAGCATAACATATTCCTTCTCATTCAAGTAGATGAGCTATTGCTACTGCTGCAGCTATCCAACGTAAATTTGTCTGGTCACACTTAGTTAGAAAACCTTACAAATTGTGCTGAAATTTGATTATGCTATTAGCACTATAGGCTATTTAAACACACCATGTTACAACCCGCCCACTTTAAGCTCCCCTAGGCATGCTTCACACATACTACATATGCTGAAAAGTTCCGTTAATGAAAACAATTTTTTTTTTGGGCGAAGTTATATTTATTCCAAACATGGTTGCCTTCGAGAGTGATATACTTGGTATAACGATTTTCCAACACTTCGATGCCCTTTCTGTAGTAGGAAGCGTCCGAGCCCTCGAAATACGCTTCGGTTTCCGCGATGACTTTCTCATTCGATCTGAATTGCTTTCACTGTATCCACCGCTTGAGGTTTGGGAACAGATAATAGTCGCTGGGGGCCAATTCTGTAGAATACGGTGATTGAGCAACTAATTTAAATCGTAATTGGCCCAATTCTCAAGGACGTGTGTGACGGTGCGTAATCGTGATGGTACAGAACTTTTTTCTTCGCTTTCATCATCATCACCAGCACTACAACCGGCATCCGGTCTTGGCCTTATTTAACAAGTCTCTCCACCGGTATCCGGTACTTATCCGAGACTTGTTAAATTGTCCATAATAATTTGTTTATCCGGGGAAGGTTATTACATTTCTTCGCCTTCACGTTTCATAATTTGTAGTAGTTCGGTTTTAATCTTGGCAAAATAACTTATTTAATAATTGGAAAGAAGTTTTTCGAAAAAAGGGAAACAACCAACCACACACAGGAGAAGGTTTCAAAGAAACTCCGCATAAACCGTAAGTACACTTGTGGGGGTAAAAAGTTAATGTGCCGGCACGGCCACTGATTCACTAGATCCCTACACTTGTTCCGCCGAACACACGTTCACAAAATTATCCATGAATCCCAAAAGAGTGTAAAATAAACTTCACTGGTGTTGTTTTGACTATATGTTCTTTTTATTTTTTTTTTTAACTTAAAATTGTTTATAAATTAAGCTCATAGAAATCGTTTATTCTAATTTGTTCGAATGGATAAAGCAACACAGATACTTATCATTCGATCTTCCTTTTATGGATTTCGTTATCACTTTTGGAAAGGTTTCCGAAAAGAGAAAAAAAGTACGTACTAAATTCTTCTTATTATCGAGAATCGAAAATCAAAGAAATCACATGTATGTATGTAAGTGAAATAATATATTAGAACGCGGAGAATAAGACTGTACACGACTTTAACGCCTGATGATACTAACGCGACTCGTGTGACGTGTGCGCACTCGGCGTAGGATGGAAATCGACTTCACTCAGCGGGGGATGCAACTTGACTGTTTGTTCTATCCACACGATCAACCAATCTCGGTCGCACACTTATCCGCATTCTCTCATTTCCCCGCCCATCGAGGTGAATAAACTCTTGCGAATTTACCCAATAGTCAATGGACTTAGAGAGAATGTGAGAACTGAAACGAAGAGCGTGATGATCTCGGGGATGGTTAGCCTTCGCATGCAACGAAGGCAAAACCAATGGTGACCGCATGAGCCAGTTTGATATTGGATTGATCTCAGAGTGCAATGCACTCCTAGAAGGGGAAATGGGGTGGAATGAAAAGTATATTTTTCGTGCTATTCACCTGACTACTGAGTTTATTGATCCCCAGCGAATAGCCGTGTCTGGGGGAGGCCGAAGGACGCCGCGATGGCTTGGGATAATATCAGCGTGGGAACAAAACTAAAAGAATTTGATATTACCCAAGCGGTTTCGCTATATGGCAACAGCGTCGCTTGCCCAGACTTTGCTGTTGCTAACCAAACATGAGATTTTCGATTTCCGGTAGAAATCTCATGTGATCTATGAATATTGCTGCCATATGCCATAAAAGGCCCGAATTCAGTTATGCATTATCTGCATACAAGAATGAATTCAGGTTATGCGTCCTTTAGGTATGTGAAATAGGCTAACGGAAGGGATTGGGGTTGAGGTGGTGCGCGGGTAGCGGGCGAAATTGGGCTGTAATTGTGGGTTGGTTCTCCGCGTAATATAGAGAACCCCCATACATGCTTTACTAATTTATTTATTTATTTTTCGTTGCACCCGCAAATTAAATGCAACAATTGGCGCCTATACAGTCCGGCTAATACCTCCTTCCCAATAGGGAAGTGGTTTCCTTTCACCCTATTCAAGGTGCAACTGGCGTAGGCAATAAGCTAATCTTTGCCTATTTCGCCTTGAGACAGCACAGCTTCGAGTACTTCGTAAGTCTCATCCGTGGTCAGGTTAAAGGGTTTAGTAAAGTCTTGATAGATCAACAGTGGCAGCGAAACCAACATTCGCGTCTCAAATGTCTGTTGGCATTTGTGGGGCCACTTAAATTTCACGTCCCTCCTTAACAAGCTAGCTAACGGGCGTACTATACTGGAAAAATTTAGTATACATTTCTGGTAGTAGTCCGCCAAACCTAAAATAGATTGGACGCGACGTACCGTCTTGGAGTGGGGAAATCCCAAACACTAGCAGTTATGCCGGGATTTTACAACGCACTTTATTATGAACAAACATGTCACAGGTAGACCACTTCCTTTTGCCGGAAACTACACTTTTTTGGTTGCAATTTGAGGTTGTGGAATATCAGTTATTCAAATACTTTCCGGAGCTTGTCATTATGATTGACTAAGTTCTTACCAAATAAGACGATGTCATCCAGATACACAAAGCATTCGATTCCCTGCAATCCAGTTACGACATGGTTCATGATTCTCTGAAACGTTGCCGGCGCTCTCTTTAAACCGAATGGCACACGCCGGAACTCATAATGCCTATAGCTTGTGCTGAAGGCTGTCTTATCCCGATCCTTCGTATCTACTAAGACTGGGTGATAGCCACTGACTAAGTCAAATGTGGAGAATTAGCGTAAGTGACGAGCTGGTCAAGTATGCTCTCAATACGAGAGAGGGGATACGTATCATCGATGATTTTGGCGTTCAGTTTCGTGAAATCAATCACAAGTCTCCATCGGGGCCCGCTTTCTTTGGAACTACCGATAAGGGTGACTTCCACGGACTCTCGCTAGATTGAATGATGTCATTCTCCAGCATTTCCTGAATTTTCTCGTTTACTACCTGCTTCTTGCAAATATCGTTAAACTCCTGACATATTTCCATTATCTATAACTCCTTTCCCTATCGACTCCCTCTCCTTCCGGTCGCATTTGCTCTTCTAAATCACCTTTTGTGCTAGCGTTAGTGTAAAATTATATACATATATATATATATATATATATATATATATATATATATATATATATATATATATATATACATATATATATATGTAGTGCTCCAAAAGCCCTACCACCTTTTTCCCCCATTCCTAATCCAAATCCCAGCAATAATACGCTAAAACCTAAAATCCTATCAAAACCCACAAAAACCCAAACATGACCCAAAATTCGCAATAAACGAATCAAAAATTCGTTTATCGCTTAACATTTGCCGCCACGGCATAATTTAATCCAAAACCCAAATTAAAATCAAATTCACAATAAACGAATCTAATATTCGTTTATTTTTTTTACATTTGCTCCACAGCATCATGAAAATTCAAAACCCAGAGATACGTTATCTCAATCTGGGAAAATTCCATCAAACAGAACAAACAAACCCGAATCCCTTTCTACACATCCACATCTGCGCAATAGTTTCATAAGAATTCAAGAAATTGAATTCTTATCTAAAGTAAACACTGAGCATCTCACTCAGGATACCCAAAAAATCGAGATTGTGGTATGAAAATGTGTATTTTCGGGATACAAATCTCGATTTGTTTTCCTTTATAAGGGAATAGTGGAGTGATCTCCGGGCCGCAGTTAAACTTTAATAATTGTCCCGGAAGGAGGTACACCAAAAGCAGTATCCTAATATTCATTGTGCCAGACGGCAGTATCTGGATCTTCATCGTGCCGAGAAGAATCCGAAATAAATAAAAAACTTCTACTAAGTAAAACCTAGTTTTCATTTTGACCAATCTCCATTTCAAGCAACCCCAGCGGAGACGAGGACTATGAAAGCTGAAAAAACGGCAGGACCAAACTAAGGACGTTGCTCTTCCCTCAGGTATATGAGAAAGCACGACAACGACCCCTCGCTGAAGTGCGTTGCTTCAGGAGCGGTCTATTAAAGAGATCATCCATCCTTTTTCAAGGATGAGGAGACGCGCTTGCTAAAACAGAAACCCACAACATATATATATATATATATATATATATAACTATGTATATATATATATATATAACTATGTATATATATATATATATATATATATATATATATAATTTGTAATTTTTTGTTTAAGTAAAAACAATAAAGCACAACGTTACTACACACCCAAAGGTAATATATTCATATAAAAAAACCAAACAAAAACACATACAATAAGAAGAAGTGCTCGTACGGCGCCAATAAATTTCAATACATCAAAATCAACCTCGTTTAAATCGATTGAGCTTTTAATTTAATATTTTAAAATCCTTTTTTGTATTTGCTTGCAAATAAATCAAATAATTTTACGATTAAAAAGAAAATAATAAAAAATATATATTAAACAAAGAATTACTTCAAATTCATTTAAAATTGGGAAGAAGAAATTCGCAGATTGCAAGTTGAAGGACAATTTGCATAAATTGGTCGCTTCATCCGGTAATTCATTGTCCTCAAAAAAATGCTCATCCATTCTTTCTGCTCCCCTCTCACTGATCTTCAATCGCTCAGTTTCTGAAGGCGTATTGCCCGACATTTGGGAAACCTCTTTCATCACCTCCATCCACGAGAATCGTCTTACAAATGATATCGCCAACTACCGCCCCATTACCCAAATCCACCACTTAGCCAAGATTCTCGAAAGCAGTCTATACGAATCTCTTAACTTTCATTGAAAATCCTCTATTTCAGCACGGCAACATGGTTTTTCCAATAGCCGATCAATTACAGCCAACCTTGTTGATCTTACTTCCTTTACCCTCTTAGCACTAGACCACGGTAGTGAGGTCGACACGGTCTCAACTGTCCTCAGTAAAGCATTCGACAAAATCTCCCCAAGGAAGCGACGTTGACCCTCTCCTATTTATACTTGCCACTAATGACATTAAAAAACTCATTAAGAATTCCTGCTTCTCCCTATACCCTGACGACACCAAGATATACAACATCATCGAGTCACCACATGGTTCTCCACTCGTGCAATCAATCCTTGACAACTTCTCGAGTTGGTGTGACAAAAATTGCTTTTTACTTATTAACATCGCCAAATGTCAATCTATAACCTTTTCCCGTAAGCGTATTCACTCATCGTCGCGTCCCTATTCGATTCATAACCAACCTCTGACCATTGACTATCTCTCGAGACCTTGAGATGCTTTGCCACAGGGAGCTTAATTTGCTCTCTCACATTGACGAGACAATCCGGAAAGCCAACTCTCCCCTCGGGTTCGTGAAACGAAGGTCTAAGGAACTCTCCCCTCATCACAAAACCCATATGCATAAAATCGAAAGTATTCAACGTCGCTTCCTTCAGTTCGCTCTCCGAGCGCTAGGATGGGAACACCCGTAATCCTGTCCCCGCACATTAAACGCCTCAAATTAATCAACCTCGGAACCCTTGAGGAGCGCAGGGCCCACCTAACATAGTGTTCATTCAACGAATCCTCTCCGGCTCCGTCGACTACGCCTACCTCCTTGACTTAATTCCTCTGAACGCAAACCCTCGAAATACGCGTAATCCCCGACTCCTCTACATTCCCCCTCACCGCACCTCTTATGACTTCAACGAACTCCTTTCGTGGGTGCTGCAATTGTCAACTCCTCCTTGTTAGACTTCAACCTCTCTACCCATACTCTCAAACACTGCCTGCTAAACAATTCTAACCATCAATCTTAAGCGGCGCTTTCTACAATTTTATCTCTAACCTGACGCTACTCTTGCCATAATAATATGTCCTGTTTACCTTCGGTTAAGCGTAGTTAAGTTAGTTCATACATATCATCATCATCGACACTACAACCGGAAGCCGGTCTTGGCCTTATTTAGCAAGTCCTGATATTCCATAAGGATTTTTTTTCCGGGCAAGGTTATTAGTCTTGCGCCAGAAGCTCCGCGACGGGGAATCGAACCCCGGTCTCCCGCGTGACAGGCGGGTATACTAACCACTATGCTATCGAGGAGCCATAGTTCCATATATTGCCATATACTTTGGCTTATAAGTTATTATATTGCTTGAACAAAACCAATAGGTAGGGTGGTAACCCCACTAAACTAAGAATGACGATCGTGTCACGACTACAGAATCCCTATGAAAAGATTAGAACCAAGGTACCGACACACCATACCACGCTCGCGTGTATACGACGATGTTTTAACTCGCTATTTAATGCATTAATGCTATAGCATCAGATGCTGATGTCTTTTTTTTTCTTTGAATTGGGTTTTGATTCTGATGATTCCTCACTACAAGCACGTATGTGTATGCATGTGTATCTCTTGAAATCAACACAAAACCGTATCCCACAGAAGAGAACAATATCTTTATAACAACCAAACTAATCACCTTCACGAAATCGCATTCCGTCGCAAAACCCAGGCATCCTTGAACTTGTAACAGCATTGGAAGATATCCAATTTCAAAAATCCCACAAAAAAATTTAATCAATAACAAGTTTTTCCCATTATTTTCTTAAAAGAATTGGAATTTTTTAAATTAAAAAGCACAGACAAACAAATGTTTGTGCATCAAAAGGCATAAATTAATAAATAAACTTCTACGACACGTAATTTCGAACGCTCGCGGGCCCAATGTTACATAATTAGCAATTCTAATTTCCACTCCCCCTTTCTAGCGAATTAATTACGCAAATTCGCGGCCTTATCCCCTAATTACACATTCCAGACTAAAAACAGCATTTTGACCCTTAAAGCACATTTCATCCTATACATTTAAAACATTTGCACAATATTTTCCCCTAACTTAATCCTATCCCAAAAGTGATTTTCTTGAACAAAACTTACCATGGTATATAACATAAAAACCTTTTCTACCCTTTTCATCTCCTATCTCGCACGAAATACCCAATGAATCAATAAATGTTAGGGTGGGGGCAAATTTGTATCCTCATATAAAAAGGACGAAAATGAGCGATTGAGCTCTCTTTTAAATGTTAGCCTCGCTTGATGTGAATTAAACTCGTGGTGCGGCGCAATTTATTTTTGAAAATTGTCAGCTCATTATTTTATAAATTGTCTTTGGTGGACTTTAAACCGTCCCGACATAGCTCTGGTGGCGTGAAAGTGTTCGTGTATTAGAATTCGTTGTGCTGGTTGTTTAAAAATTTGTCGAAGCTGATTGAATTAATTTACATACGTCGTGCGATTCGCTTGTGTTAAGAATCTGAAGGAAAGTCAGTTGAGAGTCGGGTTTATTATATTAACCTACTCGTAATTACAACTTATGGCCAAAACCAAGAACGTTATATTAATCTAGTTACAAACTGTGTTTACAACCAAAAGCGTTATATTAAACTAATTACAAACTATGTCTAAAACCAAAACATTGTATTTAAATCATTAAAAATCATCTTTAAAACAAAGGAAGTATTGATACACGATCACCAAGTTCATCCAACTTATTGTTACACGTGACTGCCTGGAAGATAAACACCACAAAGCCAGCTCAGGTCAGCTGGGCACGAGTTAAGACTTCTCCAAAATTCGTCATCATCGGCACACCCCCGTCGAGCTAAACCCGGGAGCCCAACTTATTATTTTAGTTATATTTTACTGTGTGCAAGAATTTAGAACACCAATACGTTTTATTGAGAGATAACATAATTGTTGGTTAAATGGGAAGAAATATAATGTTTTACACTTAAGTGAAAAAAGTATAATAATCATCCTTATTTATTCCCACTTCATCTCCGCTAAACATGTTTAACAATCCCATTGGCTCATTTATGTTTTGACGAGTGCGGATTTTTGCATGTGGCGTTATTACCGTCAAATCGATCTGGGAAACCCAATTTAACCTAGTCTGTTTTGGTTATATTTTGATGATTGTTGTTAGAATAGTTTCGGGGTGTTAACAATAAGGGAAACTTTACCAACTTAAAACGGGTACAACACGTATGCATTTTTATTTATTACACACTGTTTTCCTACTCGGGTAGGGATCAGCCGTGTTCTGCACACTTAACTAATTATCTATTGTATATTATTAATATAATATCAAGTTACGGAATTAGACGTTAAATTTATAATTCAGGTTCTTATTGAATGTCAGTCATTACATTGCTCTGCGTTTTTTCTCTATAATTTTACATTAAATGCTTGAAGTAATAAGACGAACTGGGCGCCTTTCTATCCAATCGTCGAATAATAATAACGAATACATTTTAATTGGTTGTAAATCTTTATAAATAAATGCAACTTTAAATAGTAAAGACTAGAATGACTGTAATAGACAATGCTGCTCTGAATGCTTATAAATGCATTAGATGAAAATTGACATAAAGAAATCCTCTTAACAACCAACGCTGTTTATTGTAAAATAGTTTATTAAATTTATGGAACATCTATAAGCAAGGAAGTTTACTGGAGTCCACATCAGCTTCTATTAGTGGTGATTCACAGCTTAATGATTCAGCGACGACGATTTACATAGCTGGGCGCACTGCACCAATCAGCCTGCACTCAATTGCAGTAGCTCGTGTGTAAATCGTTAGCTCGTTAAATGACAACGGACAGACAGTATTCAAAATTTGCATCCGCAAATCGATATAGTTTGTAATTTATGTAAATAATCTTATTATCGGGCTCCCGCTGTTCGAGCAGAACTCATGGCATTGTAAAATGTTATTCAACAGCAAGTAAGACACCGGGGGGTCAATGTTAACTAGGCATAGGTGTGTGCATTACATTTCGGAGCCCACCCACTAGATTGTCACTGAGCTTGGTTGTCAGCAAAATACTAGAATTTATAACCTATTGCACTTTAGATTTATAACGGATTTATTTGACTTACGAGTATCGCATGTTCACGTTTTTACCTTTACCACCCAAAGTGATGTGGGTCTATTTTTACCGCATTGTATTCGTAATTGAATATATACCTTATTGAACTAAAATATTACCAAATTAATAGATTAATATTTGTTAAAATAATACTTTGGTGTAATATAATATAGTTAAGTATTGAAAGTAATGGACAACAATGAAACATTAAAGAGTGGGAAAGAACATGATTACTTTCAAAAAATTGACGGTGTTCCTTATTTTTATTTTTAATCCTAGTGCTCAGGTTTTCAATTTCAAAACTAGTTGTAATTTTAGAGAATGTCTGATTGATATGGCGCAATGATAATGGAGGAATGAGTAATTTAAGAATTGAGAAGAAGAACAAAAACAAATATTGATCATCGAAAATCACTTTATTGTTTTTCAAAATATTCCCCATGAACATCTATACACTTTTGCATGCGTTTGAACCAGAGTTTGAATCAGAGTGGCAAAAGTGCTTGAATTGTCGAAGCACTTTTGCCACTCTGATTGAGGTATCTCCAACACATGCATTCTGAATGCAACAACCGCTTCTTCAGGTGTCGAAAAACGTTGACCTCTCAGTTTGTTTTTTACGTACGGGAATAAAAAGAAGTCATTCGGTGCCAAGTCAGGACTATACGGCGGATGACCCATCAAATCGATGTTTTGGGTGCTCAAAAATGCAGTTGTCGCAGCCGATGTGTGAGAGCTCGCATTTCCGTGGTGAAGAGTGATCCGTCTTCGGCGGTTGGTTTTTCTGATTTCTTGGAAGACAACTGGCAAACAAATGGTTGTGTACCACTCAGAATTGACTGTTCTGCGTTGTTCTAGTGGTACGGTTGCGACATGTCCAGTTTTTCCGAAAAAACAGGCGACCATTTGCTTGGTTGCCTCTTATGTTTCGGGATTTGGCAACCCTAGCGTTGCAATCCGGCAATTGACAGCTCTGTCGTAAAGTTGGACATTTTTACGTTATACGCACTCAGAACGTTTCGACATACGAGCGCTATTTGTGTTGTTTACAGTAACTTAAAAGATTCATTCATTCATTCGTGCGATTATTTTTTACAACTTTCGGCGTGGATTAACTCAGCAACAGTGCATGAATGAACTTAATTCAATTTTTGGCGATGAAGCTCCATTAAGGACCAGTGTTTATCGATGGTATGGTGAATTCAATCGTGGTCGTAGTTCACTCCAAGATGAATTTCGGAAGGTCGTCCAAAATCAGTTGTTGCGCGAACTGATATTGGAAGATCGTCATGTGACCTATCGTGAGATTGAGACAACCTTAGGCGTTAGTGGGACCAGCATACATTCAATATTGCATAAACATTTGACTGTCAAAAAAATTTGTTCGCGTTGGATCCCACACAATTTGTCAATCGCCCAAAAAAAGGCTCGTGTCAATTGGTCGAAAGAAATGTTCAAAAAATACGGTCGCGGCGCTTCGAAACACGTCTATGACGTCGTGACAGGTGATGAATCGTGGATTTACGCGTATGAGCCCGAAAGTAAACAGCAGTCGACTGTCTGGGTGTTTCAAGATAAGCCAAATCCAACAAAAGTTGTTCGCGCAAATTAATAAAATACAATTGAGTTATTATTAAATATCAAAAAAATTATTTTATTTTTTCCTTTCTTGAATAACATTCATCTCTGAATTTCTAATCGAGACTGCTTGCTCAATTCGCCTCCAGTCTCCTTTTTAACCTTTCTTCGCTTCCATGCTGTCCTTATCATATGCCAGCAGATCTTCGTTGTGAGGACTGTGGGAACTTTTGCTTTTTTTGCAGTAGTGTTGAATGTATTACCTACAGCATGTGTGCTGAGGACTGTGGGAACTTTTCCTTATTTTGAAGTAGTGTTGAATGTATTACCTACAGCATGTGTGCTGAGGACTGTGGGAACTTTTGCAGATATTGTTGTTTGCAGCTAATGTTGGATGCATTAACTTCCATGTGTGCTGAGGACTGTGGGAACTTTTCCTTATTTTGAAGTAGTGTTGAATGTATTACCTACAGCATGTGTGCTGAGGACTGTGGGAACTTTTCCTTATTTTGAAGTGGTGTTGAATGTATTACCTACAGTATGTGTGCTGAGGGCTGTGGGAACTTTTGCAGATATTGTTGTTTGCAGCTAATGTTGGATGCATTAACTCTCCTCCTCTTTTAGAAAAAAGCGTCTTCGCTTTTCCAGTTAGGCGTACTCTTCTTGAACAAAATTCATTTATAATGATAACGGCACTTCTAACAGGGTGTTCTATTGGGATGAAAAGTGTAGAGATTTCTTGTATATTGGTGAATTTAGTATCTGCTTCTGACTCTAATATATTTAGTGAATCTTTTAATTGTTTTTTTTATGTTTGACTATTTAGTTCTATCTACATGTACATTATTTTCTTTAACGTCTTTTAAGTCTAGAATGTTAGAATAGAATTTTTTATTGAATGAATAACTTCTAGGGTAAGTACGATGAAAAATAATTTTAATTGCCTGGTTGTGAACGAATGTTATCCTTGTGCACTTTGGAACTACGGTTCGTTGTCACTGTGTTTCCATTATCGTCTCTGACAATGTGTTCGATGAAGCGATCAGTATTTTTGTTTCGTCGGGATGATCTCACATAAATTTTGTCTCCTGGTTTATACATTTTGGTTTCGCGGTTCTTGTTAAAATACTTTATTAATTGTTTTTGGTTTGCTTCAAGTTTTTCCTGTATATTAGGATATGTGAGTCTGTTAAAAAACACGTCCTCGGGTTTCGCGTTAGTTACCGAGTGAATAGAGTTGTTATATTGTTTCACTGCTTCGAATATGAAGTCCTTACATTCACCGTTATTTTGTTTAGCGATTGCACGTACTATTTCTATAATTGTGGAATGCACACGCTCTATTTGGCTGTTGCTCGTAGAATGATCTGTTGGGGTTTTTATGTGTACCACATCGTGCCGGTCGTAGATATTTTTAGCTTGATGGCTGGTGAATATTGACTCATTGTCGGTCGTGAGAAATTGTTGTCCATGATAAGCGAAGTTTTGAGATAAGAGTTCATCGAGAACTAAATGTATGTTTAATTTATCTGGAATGTGTCTCAAATATGCGTACTTTGAGTAGCGGTCTATTGTACTGATATAGAGTTCGTTATTCATATGAAATATGTCCATTTGTAAGTGTTGGGATGTTTTTTCGGGTATGGGGGTTTTTCCAATCAGTTGTTTGTTGGGTTTTCGGTCGTATTTTGTGGTCATGCATATTTTGCAATTGACTGCGTATTTTTTGCAATCTTTATTCTGGGTTGGCCAATAATAGTTTTCTGATATTTCTGAGTTGTTATTTCTATAGTTTCGGTGTGCTCTGTCGTGGGTATCTTTTATTATTTGTAGCTGTTCGTCACGGTCTATGATGTCTTTTAAAAATGCTTGGGTTAGTATGATTTTGTAATTGCTGAATGTCTCCTTGATTTTATTTTCGAGTTGGAATATTGTTTCTTCATTTGTTTTAATCGCATTAATGATTTTTGGATTCAATATTTTTTTTAGGTTTATTATCAGAGTTGCTTCATCTTTGAATTGAATAGTATGTCGTTCATTTTTGAAAATGGTATAGGAACTTAATTTATTAATAGATCCTTTTATTAACAAAATTTGGTTTTTGTAATGGTTGAGAGGATACGATGCTCGTTTGAATTGATCAGTAGGTGAGCTTATAGCTGAGTGGTCAGAACATGTTGATGAATTTATTTGTTGCCTCGAGAGTGCGTCTGCTACGACATTTTGATTACCTGGTTTGTATTTTAATTTTGCTCCATACTCTTCAATTAAATTCTTCCATCTTTTGAGTTTGTTATTTGGGTTTTTTTCTGAAATTGCAAATGTTAGAGATTGATGATCTGTGTATATCGTAAGATCAGATATTCCATATAGAAGGTTTCGTAATTTGGTTAGTGACCAAACGATGGCTAGCAACTCTTTTTAGTTTGTTGAATAATTTTCTTCCGCTGAGTTAAGGGTTCTAGAAATAAAGGTTATTGGTCGTCTCCCTTGACTTAAAACTGCTCCAATAGCGAAGTTGCTAGCGTCGGTTGTTAATTCGAATGGTTTGTTGTAATCTGATTGATATAACTCTACTTGTGCTTGAAGTTCCTTTTTTATTTTATTAAATGCCTCTGTAGCTGGGTTATCAAATTTTATTTTTACAGTCTTGCTTTTATTTTTTGAAATTTGTCCATCTCCTCCCTGTAGAAATATCGTCATAGGCTTTGTAATTTTAGCATAATCTTTTATAAACTTGCGATAATATCCCGCGAATCCTAGAAATGATCGTAATTCTTTTAAGTTAGTGGGCTCGGGATAATTTTTTATTGTTTTTATTTTTTCTGGGTCTACTGTTATTACATTATGTTTTATTATGTGTCCTAAATAATTAACTTCATCTTTAAAGAAATGTGATTTTTCGGTCGATATCTTCATGTTAGCTTCTCTTAGTGTATTTATAATTATTTTTATATGTTCCATATGTTCTTCTTCATTCTCTGAATATATTAGTACGTCGTCTATATAAACATACGCGAATTTTCCAATATAGGGTCGTAGAATATCGTCTACTGTTCTCTGGAAGATCGATGGTGCATTTTTCAATCCGAATGGCATTCGAACAAATTCATATTTAGCTCCGTTTATGCTGAAGCTTGTTTTCGCTCGATCTGATTCCTTCATTTTTATTTGATGGAATCCTGATTCTAGATCAAGTGTCGAAAATATCTTTGCTCTGCCAAGATTTTGTATGGTTAAATTAACGTCGGGAATCGGGTATCTATCGGTTATAGTTTCGGCATTCAATTTCTGGTAGTCGATAACCATCCGTCGTTTCGGCTTACCATTTTCGTCTGTTCCCTTTTTTGGTACAATCCATACAGGCGAATTGTATGGGCTATGACTCTTTTGAATGATGCATTCTTTTAACAGTTCATTAACTTCTTTATTTACGAAGTCGTTATCGGTTATAGGGTAAGCATACTGGCGTGAATAGATTGGATCTTCGCTTCTAGTGCGAATTGTTGCTTCGATTTTTGTTGTAAATGGGAGCGTTGGGTTTGTTTCCTCATTAATGTGCATAATGTCTTCGATTTCTTTTTTATATTTCTCGCTGTTAATGGTAAAATTAATTTTTTGTTCTACTTTGTCTTCAATTTTTTCTTCTCCCTCGTTTATATATTTATATTTAAATTCATATGTTTGTAGATTAATCTCTGCTTTCAATTTTTTTAATCCTTCTAACCCCATTAACATATCAAATTCTTCCAATGCGTCTGTTTCGTAAAATATCATTTTATGGTGCAAAATGTTCATTATCTTTTTTGAAGTTACTGTAGAATGTCCGTGTAATGTTTTAATTTATTTATATTTTGAAGATATGTAGTTATTTGTAGCTCCTGTGTCGATTAAAATATTTACTTGTATAGTTGAACCTCCTTTATCCTTAGATTTTAAGACTTAACACGGAAGTCCATTCACTTGGCTAAAAAAGTACAGCCATAAATTAGTTCGTTTTCGTCTACTTGTGGCATGGTGGATTCATTGTCTTCAGTCTCTTCCATTTTGTTTACTCTTTGGAACTTAGGCGGCGGTCTCTGGTTTTGGGATGATATGCCATGCTCCCTTTTAACTGATTTTCGCTGTTGCCAATCATGGTGGTTGAACTGTTGTCGTGGGTGCCACTGTTGTCTCTGTTGATTTCTGTTCAATTCTTCATACGGATTGCTTCTGGTTGGTTGCACATATTTTTGTGAGTTATCTACGTCCATTGATTCAGCGGCTGGTCGATATCGCACCTGTACATTGGGTCGATACCTTGGGAGTTCGTGTTGTTGTCTCGCAAAATGCTGTTGTGGTTGATGCTGTCGTTGGTCAGGTAAAGTTTCTCTTCTGGTGCGGTTAAATCTGAATATGTTATTGTCATGCATGATTGTGCTAGCCATGGTGTATGCTGATTCTAGATCATTTGGTCTATTGGCATAAAGTGTACCCCTTGTATAGTCGCAGTTGAGGCCTTGGATGAATGATCGTACTCCATCCTTTGTGGCATTTTTACGAAGTGGTTCTGCATTGCTCCCCTCTTCCATTTCGATTTTACTGAGGATTAGATTTAAGGATTTATTCACTTCGTCGAAGAATTGTGAAAGCGTTAATCTTCCTTGGGTTAGGTTTCTCAATTGATCCTGTAACACGTACAGTGGTCGTTGATCGGCATATACATAATCGAGTCTGTTAATTATGGCGTAAAAATTGAATATTGTATTTTGTGATACTAAGATATTCGCTGCTGCACCTTGTATTTTTGATTTTAATATCAACAGACATGTGAAATATTTATTCGTTCCTTGAAAGTTTTTTATGTTTTCCATACACGTCCACGCCATGTTTCGCCATGCACGATAGCATTCTTGCTTTCCGTCGAAGATCGGAAGAGCTTTGAAGATCTCTGTATCGATTTGTTCTGAGTTTTGTAGCGACAGCGTTTCCGCTTTTAATTCTCGTGTTGTTACGGCTTCTACGTTGCTAAATCCTCTTATTTGTAAATCAGCTATTAATCCGTTTAGTCTCTGATTTTCTGCATCTAGCGCTTTTTGGTTGTTTGCCAGATGAACAATCTGGGTTTGTAATTCTGCGTTAGTGGTCATCTTTGGAGCTGTCGGTTTTGTTGAAATAATCTTGGGTGATTCTTCTGTGTCATTTTCGCTTTCGCTTTGCTGATTATACCTGGATCTTTCCAATATATTTCCTTCTGAGATTCTTCTTTTGCTTGTTTTTATTTTCATTGATTACACTTTTGTTTCACTGAATTGATTTAATTGGTTTTCTTCATTAATTGTTGAACTTTTCTGTTATGCGGATACTCGTTCTTGTTGGTTTAAAACCTATCACTTTTCACTAGAAATTATTAGTGTTCTTACCAAATTTTGCGTACTATGTACGTTGGCGAAGGTCCTTACTGTTGCGTCCCAATTGTCTTCTTGTCCGTTTGAGTAAGATGTCTTCAGATTTTCCTTTAAGTTCTCAAGGATTAGTGTGACGATGCTTCTCCTTTGCCTGGGATGTATCTCTGCGCTGTCGTTTGGTTTCACGTTCGTCTGGATTGTCCTCAGGTTATTTCTTCAGGGTTCTATCTCAGAGGTACCACTTGGATCCGTGTCCTTTTCTAGATAGTTCCTTGGTTTATGGTCCACAGGGTGTAATAACGATAGAAGTTAAAACAGGATCGCCAATTAATAAAATACAATTGAGTTATTATTAAATATCAAAAAAATTATTTTATTTTTTCCTTTCTTGAATAACATTCATCTCTGAATTTCTAATCGAGACTGCTTGCTCAATTCGCCTCCAGTCTCCTTGTTAACCTTTCTTCGCTTCCATGTTGTCCTTATCATATGCCAGCAGATCTTCGTTGTGAGGACTGTGGGAACTTTTGCTTTTTTTGCAGTAGTGTTGAATGTATTACCTACAGCATGTGTGCTGAGGACTGTGGGAACTTTTGCAGATATTGTTGTTTGCAGCTAATGTTGGATGCATTAACTTCCATGTGTGCTGAGGACTGTGGGAACTTTTCCTTATTTTGAAGTAGTGTTGAATGTATTACCTACAGCATGTGTGCTGAGGACTGTGGGAACTTTTCCTTATTTTGAAGTGGTGTTGAATGTATTACCTACAGCATGTGTGCTGAGGGCTGTGGGAACTTTTGCAGATATTGTTGTTTGCAGCTAATGTTGGATGCATTAATTCGCACGAAGCACTTCCAAGCAAATGGTCGCCTGTTTTTTCGGAAAAACTGGACAAGTCGCAACCGTACCACTAGAACAACGCAGAACAGTCAATTCTGAGTGGTACACAACCATTTGTTTGCCAGTTGTCTTCCAAGAAATCTGGAAAACCAACCGCCGAAGACGGATCACTCTTCACCACGACAATGCGAGCTCTCACACATCGGCTGCTACAACTGCATTTTTGAGCACCCAAAACATCGATTTGATGGGTCATCCGCCGTATAGTCCTGACTTGGCACCGAATGACTTCTTTTTATTCCCGTACGTAATAAACAAACTGAGAGGTCAACGTTTTTCGACACCTGAAGAAGCGGTTGCTGCATTCAGAATGCATGTGGTGGAGATACCTCAATCAGAGTGGCAAAAGTGCTTCGACAATTGGTTCAAACGCATGCAAAAGTGTATAGATCTTCATGGGGAATATTTTGAAAAACAATAAAATGATTTTCGATGATCAATATTTGTTTTTGTTCTCTAATCCCGAAATATAAAAGGCCACCCTCGTAAACAATTCATATCTCAGAAAATTGAAAAGACTACTTTAAAAGAAAACAAAATACCGAAATATCTATCAAGTATAAATTGAAGCATTTTTTCTAGCATTACTAACATTAACGAATTCTACAATAATTTTTTTCAATTGTTTAATGAGGTCTACATAAAATCTTCTGTGAGTGTAAAAATAAAAAGACGAGAAAAGTGCTACCTATGGATAACAGCTGATATTAGGAAGATATACGAAGAAATAAATAAATTATACAGCAAAAGGAAGAACAATAGAAGATGCTTAAGATACGAAAATGAGTATAAAGTCTTTAGGAGTTATGCCAATAAATTAATTCAAAAAGCCAAATCAGACTGTTATAAGAATATATATGCGAAATACAGGAATAACCCTAACACTAACGCGCGCACAAAAGGGGATTTTGCAGTACCCCTAAATGTCAGAGCACAGTGCGAGCGGATGGAGGGGAAGTGGATAAGGAAAGGAGGTGTCTGTAGTGCTCTAAAAAGCCCTACCACCTTTTTCCCCCATTTCCTACATCCAAATCCCAGCAATAATACTCCAAAACCCAAAATCCTATCAAAACCCAAATTAACCCAAACATGATCCTAAATTCGCAATAAACGAATCAAACATCGTTTATCGCTTAACATTTGCCCCCACGGCATAATTCAATCAAAAATCTATGGTAAAATTAAAATTCACAATAAACGAATCTAATATTCGTTTATCGTTTCACATTTGCCCCACGGCATCATCGAAAACCAAAATTCAGAGATCGTTATCTCTATCTGAAAAAATTCCACTAGGACAAACAAATACCAAACCAAAACGAGATACATATCCACATCTGCGCAATAGTTTCGTAAGAATTCAAGAAATTGAATTCTTATCTTAAATAAACACTGAGCATCTCACTCAGCATACAAAAATCGGGATTTTTGGATGAAATTGTGTATTTTCGAGACACAAATCTCGATTTGTTTTCCTTTATAAAGGAATAGTAAAGTGATCTCCGGGTCGCAGTTAAACCTTAATAATTATCCTGGAAAGAGATACACCAAAAGCAAAGCCGCAGTATAGTACCATTCATTGTCCCTGGAGGAAGTGCCCAGGAGAACCATTTTATTGAAATAAATACTTGTATATACCAAATGAAAAAAAGCGAGCCTTTCATTTTACCCAATAACTGGTGAGTAAAGCTGTGGTACCTCCACAAATGACACTCTTTTAGATAGCGAAGTATCACCTGGCCCCCACGGAAAACTAGCGGAAACAAAGACTGAGGCCAAACTAAGGACGTTGCTCTTCCCTCTGGATCAGATGAAGCACGGCGACGACCCCTTTGTGGGACGGTTTTTTCAGGAGCGGTCTATTTTAAGAGATCTCACATCCTTTTCAGAATAAGGTGACTCACTTCCTGAAACTTAACCCCTACAGAACCTAACATGTCGATGTATATTGGTCTTGAATGTCTGGACATCACAACGGCCAGGAAACACATGATCAGGCAGAACATTCCACATTCGTGTGGTTCGGCTAAAGAATGACTTTCTATGGCCATCTGTGCGCCTGAAGTCCACCTTCAACGTGAACTGATGCGCATTCACAGATTGACGGGTATCGCGGGAAAATGTCTGAAGGGGCGCAACACATTCAGCAAGTTGTGTTGTGCAACGACCGTGGTAATACCTATAGAAAAGAGATAGGCATGATACGTTGCGCCTGTGTTCTAACTACGGAATTGATCGACTTACGGCTAGCTCCCCAATAAGTTTCACTGCTCGTTTTTGCATCCTGTCGAGCACGTGTAGTGCAGTTTTGGATGCGCCTGACCAAATATGGGAGTTGAACTCCATTTTTGGATGAGTGGAATGAAGTATCTTTTGCATCTCTTAAGGAATCCCATACCTTTGGCTGCACCTTTCGCAGCTTCAAATATGGGGTAATTCCAGTTAAGAGTCGAATTAATTCGAGTGCCGAGGATTGATAATTCCTTGGCCTCGTCGATGCAAGTGGCGTTCATCATCATCATCATCGGCACTATAACCGGGAACCGGTCTTGGCTTTATTTAGCAAGTCCTGAGGCTTCATAAATTTTCCATAATGACTTATTTTTTCCGGGCAGGGTCATTAAGTCTTGCGCCAGAGGCTCCCCGACGGGCGGGTATACTAACCACTATACTATCGAGGAGCTAAGTGCCGTTCATAGACAGTATATATACTTTGGGGTTCACCTTCGACGACAAGAGGCAGCACTGAGCATTGAATTCTACTCGGTTAGATAATCCCCACTGATATATCTTGTTGAGGTCTGAATTCAATGTATCAAGCATAAGTTTCTGGTTGGTAGTGACGTTCGAAGAGTTTGGACGGGAGTGTTCATATGAGTATGAGAAACTCAACGTGCTATCATCAGCAGACGAGTGAATTGGGCTGTGAGTAATTGACAAGAGATCATTTATAAAGATGATGAAGAGAGTGGGTGAGAGTACCGAACCCTGGGGAACAGCTGCATTAATTTGTTGGGAGACAGATTTGACGCCATCAAGAACCACTTCGTTAGTCTCTTTTCCATTGGATCAGGGAATTGACCACTCCATATGAATGCAATTTTGACAAAAGGGCTGGATGCCAAACTCTGTCGAAGGCTTTTAAAATATTCAATACGAGTACCTTGCTTTCACCGAGCCAATGGATGGAATGGCTCCACTTTTCGGTAAGGTACGCCATCAGATCTCCTGAGGACCTATTGCTACGAAAGCCATATTGGCGGTCATTGAGGAGGTCATTTGATTCCAGATATTTCGAAAGTTGACGGTTGATAAGAGATTCCATTACCTTGGAGAGAATAGAAGTTAGTGCTATGAGTCGATAAGGAAAAAGGGATAATTTGTCACCCTATTTGGGAATTGGCTGAATGTTCGCTATCTTCCATTTATTCGGGAAACGGCCAGTAGAATAAGACAAATATAAGAGTTTCCGCAGTGGTTTAGTGAGTGGAAGAGGAACTGTGGGGAAGAAGTATATACCTAACAAGAGCACGAGATTCCCTTCTTCCTCCATCATAGTTGTTCCACCGATACAATTTCGCGATTGTTAGGAAGTCCGCCGAAAATAACAATCACAATCACCAAACACACTGACAACAATAGACGCCCAGTAACGAAAAGTGCGATGCAAATATATTGGTGGAAACTGCAACAAAGGAAAGAAACGGAAATACACACAAACACTTCAGGAACTGCAGCCGGAAAATTAAACAAGCGGATTTAGTTTATTGTTAAATGTTTATTCCTTAATACTTTCATTTGGTTTGGAGGTATCCAAGTACTTTGATTTACACAGATTTTACGAGGTCAATACGTACAAGAAACGAAAGTGATATTTTATACATATACAACTACCCACTCGACTCCGGAAGTTTTATCTACGCATCTCCGCTGCCGGCGGAGAGCGGGAGTGAACCAACCGCTGCGAACGGTGGTTGTAATAGGACTCAACCGATATCCTCTCCGATAAGGATATCGTTTTTACCTAACACCAGAGACACGTAAAGTCTTTCTTGGTGGTATAGGAAACCAGATCTTGTGATAAAGGTCCTGGTAGTATGTGTGGTGATCGTTCAGATCGATGCTATTCACACGTGCAGTGGAACAACGAAACAGGCAGGCGGCAAAGACAAAAGGAAGAAAATGACCAAATGCGCCGTTGGTAATGCGGGTCATTGTTTACGCGATGCCTCGTCGCTATTATCGACGTTGGGAGAAAAAAGGTGCTAAAAGCAAATTGGATGTTTATGGCATATCTGGCTGCAGTAGAAACCGGGTTCATGTTTGCATTAGGAAATGCTGGAGAATTTGGTTTCAGCGTCTATTCCGGTAATTATATGCAGCTGCTTGGGTTGTTTATTGATATGACAAACAAAAAAGGTTGCCAGGCAATGTGTATGAAAAGGTACATGACGCGACTGGGAAAATAGACGGCGCAATATTTATGGTCCCTGTCATGACGGTTACATTGAATGCAATCCGAATTATTTTGTTTACAGGAATTCATCTAAGGAAATTTGACTGGCGACGTAGATGCCGAAATTGATTGGAAATTCCTGGTAAGCTAATAAAGAAATCTTAAGGAGCAGTGGTATGCGAAGAGAATGCATGAAGGTCAGTTTTCTTTACAGGGACTTAAAGATCATCTTAAACGCGTGCAGCATTTACAGGTACTAATACTGTTGCATTAGCAAACTTAAGGGAGTTGGGTAGTAGTTATGGGGGTTTTTCATGTAAGTAGACCGTAGGGTTTGGCGGAACCGCTACAGAACATCTCTTCAAGAGGATTGGGGGAATGCCGTCCGGACCAACGTATTTGTGTGCGTTTAGCTCTTTGAGTGCGCTGGCAACAGTACCCGTTCGGAAGCGAATCTGGCTCATGTTGTGCTACTTATGCTCAAGTTGAGGTGGAACTGGTGTGACATCAGGCAGCGTTGAGTTGGCTGCAAAATGTGCAGCAAGTAGATTCGCCTTCTCTATTGCAGTGGTGACTGGTTTGTCATCGACTATAAGCGATGGAATGGATGAAGAGACTGAGTTTTGAATGTTTTCGACGAATGCGAGAAAAAAAAATATATGGGAGCACATTTTATTTATTGCTTTCACTTTACGTTAATAAAAGTAGAGCTGCGTATATAAATATATATAGCGCCCAAAGTCTTTATACGTAATTTGCTCCTATATACCTCCTCCACGTCCTATCGTGTCATACGAACTCGCAATAGAACCGGTAGATCACCTAACGGAGTTAAGCTCCACCCTAGACGATATCGTCGTTCTTGGCGATTTTAACCTCCCCCATCTGCAATGGTCACTGGCACACGTCCATCCTTTTTCTTCTCTAACCCCACAACTACCAAGGCATGTATTTCTATTGTAGCCTTCGTCAAATAAGCAATGTCCTAAATCATATGGAGTGGCAACTGGGTCTCGTGCTTACAACGGAGTCCTCTAATTCCTCGGTTGTCCCTAGTCCACACGCCCTCTCAACCATTGATACGGTTGCGATTTCTAGGATGTAGAATGCGTAGACAATGGTTTCACCTCTCTAAATTTCAAGGTATCGTTTTCGGAGCTTTTTAGTTCTTCGAGCACCTCTCCGGGAATAAAGAAAGGATCAACTTCTTTGAGGAGGATGGAGACAGTTTTCTCCGATTTAGGGGTGTATGTGTAGTACTCGCTTTTCGATTTTCCCAGTGCGGATTTAATTTTACGATAGCCTTCTAAATCACCCCATGTTAAACTCATCTTTAAATTATTTATACGTTTTGTTTTAAATGTTTTGCATGTCAACTCACCCAACTTTGTGAGATCCTTTGTCTCCATGTAACTAATATAAATGGGAGGTACTCTCTCCTCTTTTTTTTTGACTGGCCCTGGTGAGATGGTTCCTGCTGTTATTGTTGATGTGATTCCTGCTGTTGAGTTTCCTTATCTTGTCGTGTTTTCTTTGTCTTCGCGGGTTGCTGTTGTCTTTGTTCTTGCTGTTGTTGTTGTACCCTTTTCGTTCATCATCATCGGCACTACAACCGGGAACCGGTCTTGGCCTTATTTAGCAAGTCCTGAGGCTTGTTAAATTGTCCATAATGATTTGTTTTTTCCAGGCAAGGTCATTAGTCTTGCGTCAGAGGCTCTCCGACGGGGAATCGAACCCCGGTCTCCCCCGTGTCAGGCGGGTATACTAAACACTATACTATCGAGGAGCCAAGAGTCGAGTTCAACAAGGTGAAAAAAAGACTGTGTCGCAGAAGTAGCAAAGATGACGAAAAAGAGAAATCACAGTTACGTGTACAAAAGAAAGCGGAACACGAAGGATCTCCTCAACAACGACATGCACATGGAGACTCTCTGCGAATCTGATGACAGCGATGCAGAAGTGAAAGTCAATGAAGACAGGAAATCCGTTACCCAGGAAGATGAGCTGAGACAGCGATTGGCTTCTGATCATAAGGAAATCGACGCCAATGGAGAATCTGATGACAGCGACATGGAAGGCAGCAAATTAGATGAGGATACAGCACCCAGTAAAGATAATGTCGCAACGGAGCTAAGTTGAAAAATTCATGAAGTCCGTCATTGAGGAATATGAACTAGAGAAACCATCGGCTTCTGATAAAGATAATATTTTTGATGGATCCAACGCCGAGAAGAACAACGAAAAGGTAAACAAAACTGCAAAGGGTAAGAGCGAACTAGTTCAACTATCTAGTGGCACGATTAGTGGTATAAGGATTAACGGTCTCCAGAAAAAGTTCTAACTTCCAAACAAATATGGGAAACAGCGTGAGAAGAAGGCACTGGAAGAGAGAACAGGAGGTTCGAGACCGAGCCAGCGGTGAACAAATCAAAGATGGCCCAAATCACAACGGAGATCTTACCAAAGCTGAAATGAAAACCAAGAGATACAGCAGAGACGTCGGCAAGGAATTGGCGTATCATAGAAGTAAGGGAACAAGACACTCGGAAGCGTTGATAGTGTTGAATAAACACACGGTGGCTAATAATGTCAAACGAAACGGTGAAAAACGCAAGCGAAAGATGGCATATGATCCTGTGGCAACTCTAACAGATACACACAATTCACAAGCGAAAATAGTGAAGAACACGAACGAAAAAATCGAATAAGAAAAATACATCAGAACCGTATCATCATCATCATCATCGGCACTACAACCTAGAACCGGTCTTGGCCTTATTTAGCAAGTCCTGAGGCTTGTTAAATTTTCCATAATGATTTGTTTTTTTTTTTTGGGCAAGGTCATTAGTCTTGCGCCAGAGGCTCCCCGACGAGGAATCGAACCCCGGTCTCCCGCGTGACAGGCGGGTATACTAACCAGTATACTATTGAGGAGCTGAACCGTATACCAAGCGATAAATAATAAAAAATAATTCACATCAGTGGAATATAGTCGAGTTTGGAAATGAAATTTCAAACACGGTCAGTAGTCCGATGCTTCACTGCTTCGCTTTTCAACCGTTTCATCGTGTGTTCAATTCACCTTCTTCACTATCCTTGCTTAACGCTACAATCCCACTTCACAACGAGACATCGTTGATGAGTATGGGCGGAGCGAGAAGAACGAGTGCGTCGAGACTGACGAGATAAATGTACCCAGGACGAAGGTAAACTCCGAACCGAAGTTTACAGCAAGGGATCTAAGAACTAGGATAAATATGGCATTTTGTGCGATATGAATAGTACGTGATGGGGTTTTATGTAGTGCGACACTACACTCCGAGATAGGATAAACTATTAAGGCAATTTCTTTCGTTTTTTAACCTCATATAATTATGTCTCGAATTATCAAATTCACTACAAGCCACTTTTTCTTTTAAATTCGAGGAATGATTGTTAACTTCTATAATTGTTTAAATTTTTTTTTAAATAACTTGTTATCCTTCAAATGATAGCAAAAATCATGCAAACATTTTTAAAATTAATATATTCAATGGTATAGCGTTTGAGATAATAGTGAAGAAGATCGTGTGATTCGAACTGACGCTATGACAGCTCGAATCACGAAAAAAATTTTACCTAAGCGTTACACATCAGGCTACTGACCGTGCTAGGAATTTCATTTCCAAACTCGACTATACTCCACTGATGTGAATTATTTTGGTTATCGCTTGGTAGACGGTTCTGATGTATTTTTCTTATTCGATTTTTCGTTCGTGTTCTTCACTATTTTGCTTGTGAATTGTGTGTATCTGTTAGAGTCGCTACACCACTCCCTTCGCAGTAACTTCGTTACGATGAGATTCGTATGCGAACGACGGACGAACGAGAGAATGAGAAAACGTCGGAGGCTGGGCTCTATGCGGAAGTCGCGACCGCGTGTGAAGTTCTGCTTTACTACGGGGAGTGTGTGCTCCGTCGTGTACAGATCACGTCGGGGTCACCAATTATAGCGTTTGAGATAATAGTGAAGACGATCGTGTGATTCGAACTGACGCTATGACAGCTCGAATCACGAAAAAAAATTTTACCTAGGGGTTACACATCAGGCTACTGACCGTGTTAGGAATTTCATTTCCAAACTCGACCATACTCCACTGATGTGAATTATTTTGGTTATCGCTTGGTATACGGTTCTGATGTATTTTTCTTATTCGATTTTTCGTTCGTGTTCTTCACTATTTTGCTAGTGAATTGTGTGTATCTGTTAGAGTCGCTACAATGGTTTTTTGAAAAAAAAAGTTAAAAAAGGCTTATTTCGCCCTCATGACTGCACCCTCTTAAGAAATAAAGTATATGAGTAAGTTACGGGGTTGTGTAACAGCAGGACTCATGTAGGATTGATTACACTCTTGATTCGATTGTCTTCAAGAAAAATGAGCATTAATTGCAGCACCTTATAGGTGTGGTTTATTTTCCCTACCACATTCATCCTTAGCATCACATAAGAGCACAGGCACCCCAATCAAGCCATATACAGACACTTCATTAAGATATTCTATACGAGAACAATTCCTCATGTTGTTTGCGTACATGCCAAAGGTACAGACAGTAAATTCTCTATAAAGAGGTTAAAGACCATTCAAGTCTCTAAGAAATCTACATTAACAGATTCATTTCTGTCTTCAAATCATTCTGTACTTATTAAAAAACTTCAACGTCGTTATATGTAAACACCTCATGCGGTCAGTAATTGTTCA
Source organism: Microdon myrmicae (assembly GCA_963931805.1). Taxonomy (NCBI): domain Eukaryota; kingdom Metazoa; phylum Arthropoda; class Insecta; order Diptera; family Syrphidae; genus Microdon; species Microdon myrmicae. Next base: position 197,001,122 of record OZ007496.1, read on the forward strand.
ATCATCACACTAAGGTAAAAGAACACGACTGACATTAAACGCAGGGTACCTACAACAGACATTATGAGGCAAATTCCCTGTACTATTAAGGTATGTGCGTAATCCACTCATGAATGCTGCATATAATACGCCCCCAATGTCAATTCACTCGGGGACATGTAATTTGCGAGGACATGTGATTAACTTCTGTTTATGGCGTTTTATTTAAATGTCTTAATTAACTTTCGTGGTCGCACGCTTCCGCCGACGATTGTCAGGAGATTAAGTAGCACTGCATATCTTGTCGCTCGGTGGCGCGATCATTGGTCGATCAGTTGTATTACGCCCCACCGTGCACATAATGTCACTCCGTTGTCATTGTTTATGACCACTGCAATGCAAATCGATTTAAAATTAATTTGTTCTCCATCATTATTTATACCAATCATACCTTAATTGACAGGCCATACAGCCTACGCGATTGATCTACTTCAGCTGTACCTCTGGTTACTTGCAAACACTACAGACAGACTATCGAAGGAAAGTCTTGGTCGAATTATGGCCTAAATAGTTGGGTGTGTCTTATGAAACAATGTCTTAAGGCGCTCGCTATATACAGCAATATATTGCAACATGTCATATAGTCATGGCACTAATATATTTGACTGTCATTTAAAACAGTAGTAATATGTAAAAATAACTACGAAGTTATAAATGACAATTATTAGTTTTCGTACCGAATATTCATGGTACCAGATATGTAAAGCATGTTTTGCTTTCCTTACAATCTCCTGTAGATCGATAGTTCGAACTACTGTCAAACCACCACGATTGCTTTAGAATGTCACAATGTTGGCTGCGAGAGGACTTCTGAAATATTATCTTCATCAGTGATTATTGGATTCTATGTTCTACAAAGCTAAAAATAAAATGTATCTATGTAGTATTTCACTTCACGTCGGTAAGGTAGTCATTGATACAAAGCTCTGCTCCGACTTCAAGCATTTTTAGAAAGAAGATTATTCTCAAGATTTTCATATGTGAAGTTGAAATCAATTAACAAATAAAGAATATCGAAGTATAAATAAAGAAGTCTCCCTGTTGGTCTGTGGGGCTTTTCAGGGCCCGAAGAGCCATGCATCGCTCGATCCCCACTATTCCAGGCGAACGACTTACCTCTCGGTCGAACTTCAGCAAGGTTGCGTAACCTTGCTACGGCATTTACCCCCAGCCAAATCGCCGGAATTAATACGGTTACCCAATCGGATAACTGTTTTGAATTTCTGTTAGGCAGCTTACCTATTCTGTAGGGGTTTTCCTTCCAAACCCCTTTTTCTCCAGCATCACTACTGAAAACATTAAATCCACGGCAAAGCTTATCACCTTGCCGTGGCATCGAAAACTCACCCTCGGTCAGACATTATTTCCTAAAAAAACATTAAACCCACGGCAAAGCTTATCACCTTGCCGTGGCATCGAAAATTCACCCCCGAGACGTACATCATTCCCTAAGAAACATTAAGCCCACGGCAAAGCTTATCACCTTACCGTGGCATCGAAAATTCACCCCCGAGGCGTACATCATTTCCTAAAAAAAAAAAAAGCATGAGTCCACGGCAAAATCATCACATTGCCACGGCATCTGAAATCCTATCTTTAGGCATACATTCTGCCAGGGCATCTCGTTTCCATAGCCTTAAGCTATGGAAACAACAATCAACAAGAGTTCCTTGTGACTCGTTGTATTTGTTTACCCTCGGCATAACATGCATGCGGCTATTTGCCCCTATTGATTTGCTACCGCCGACAAGGTTTCTGCTGACGCAAACCAAACATGTCCCTGATTACCAGCAATCGCTGGCTCCCAATTATCGGTCCCCATGTTCAGAGACCGTAATCAAGCAACGATCAAGATGCAGCCAGAAAATGTTTACTTTCAACATCTGGCAATGGCTGCACCCTATGTTCGTTGCAATGTTTAATCATCGGCAACCGAAATGATGATTTATGGCCTTCCATTAGGATGACCAAATCATCGGTTTGGGTCTTTCACACCCCAGATGCTAGTATTTACATTCTTAGAAAATGCACTAGCGATGTGCCTCCATCCACCACGGTCGCCGAACGATCGTATGCATGGCATACCCACACATGCGTAATGTATGACTACCCCGTCCGGTCCAATCACGATTAACTACTTCAAGTTAATCGTGTAACTCCGCCTCCTTTCCAGTTTCTTTCGGGGTTCCTTTCCTTTTGATGACTTCCAATGGGATTAGTCAGATTTCAGAGTCTTGGAGTAGTGGCCACATAGAGAACGCAATCGAGTAGTTGTTAATTTGTCAATTCAAATTTACATCGATATTAAGATCGAGTCTAGTTATACCATTGTCAATTCCAACTTGCGTGATATTAAGATCGAGTTGTGTTATAGTGTTGTCCCGAGTTTGTTCCGTGTTGCGTAAAGATAACCTTTTGTGTCGCACGACTTTTTCAACACATGTATTGCAATCTAACCAAGGGAACTAGGAAATGAGAATACATATGTGATCACCTTAAGTGAAAGATGAACTCAATAACATCTATCTATTAACGCTGTGGAAACGTCCAACTAACATAGTAATTACGTGTAGAATGCCACTGGTGCTAATGTGAAGTGTGAAAATAAATTGTCTTACTGAAATAAAACATTTGTCAGCGTAAATCCTCCAGTGCCTTTTATTTATCGTTGTTCTTGGTGCCGGCGTTTTTGTAGACAATTCGGTGAACAATCTATGGCGTGTACGTGAAACCGTGTCCTTGTTGACATCCCAACATACACGAACCACATTGGTGACCGCGACTAAGCGAACACGCGCTTTTGTGCCACTTATAAATTCGCGAGTCGTGAACATTTGCGCTACACTATAATTGTGTTTAGAGACAGTGACCAAGTGCCAATCAAAGGAGACGTCGAAACTGATTAAGGAGCGCCACCTCACCAGTAGTCACCTGCCACCATCGCTGGACAGACACCGCCCCCAGTTTTATCACCATCAACACCAGAAGCAACAGCCCAACATTCCATCATCAACACCAACAACAGGTATCCTTTTTCTTACCCTTTTTATCTTTTCTAGTGCTTAATCCTAAAAATCGTGAAATTGTAAATACCCAAGTCATAGTATGCACAAAAAAATAAAGTATTTTCGCAACTTAATAACTAAGTTAAGATAAGCTTTATATGTTCGTTGCCTTTTCACATTTGATATTGTAAGTTAGTACCGATTCTCAATGAGCCGTATATTTTGACCTCCTTGTTTTTCCGTGTTTTGTTTTAATCATTTTATCATACCATACAATACAATAGAAGTTAACGAAGGCACATTCGGTGATTATTACTAAATTTTTAATTCAATAAGTTTATTTAGAATTAATTAAACTGCAGATATAATATTTTTACACAAATTATTAATTTAATATTAAAGTCCTTAAGACATTTAAATACTATTACGAAAAATCAAATTAAGAAAAGGATAACCAAAACTCGAATCTAGTATCTACCCGAACTGTAACACTCACGAATAAAATATATTTTCTTTGTCGTCACCTCTCTTTAGTTCATTGTTAAATTGTTTAAACACATGTTTAAAAACGCAATCATTAAGATTGATTAGTTTTACTAGAAAAATTAACAGTTCGAATTTGGTCATACATTTAGAAATACACAACTGACATATACCAATACTTAAATTTTATATCGTACCTATTAGATAAACGTTATATAAGATATTAACTACTTCATAAATTGCATTCGATAAAACTTGTATACATTATAACAATTAAAAAATGGAATTAATCCATCGCATATGCAGCCAATAAATTATATGAAGCTAAAGTGTCTGCCAAATATTATGTTATACATTGAGCGTATTGTACAAACGCACTTACAACTTATACAAGGACATAAGTAATCCCAATTTTACTATTTTACCTATCAATAAGAACGATAATCCATTAACCTTATTTGATTTGTCCTTTATACCTATAAGTGAAAATTTAACAATTCCATAGCATATTGAAATATCACACACAACACGGAAACTAGGTTACTCACCTTTTTTATATAACTTCTACCACATTTTCTAACTTCTTTTGTTAAGTTATAAAAAAGGAACCCGACCCACTTTTTCGAACGCCACGCGTGGTAGGAACCAACTATACTACGGCCTAGTTGTTTTAGAATTTAAATAATATAATAAAAATCCAACAGCAACTAGCGAACATTTTGTAAGCTCCTTCAGAGCTCCGAAAAACGAATAAGAAACTCTTTCCGATTCGCACCGAACTTATTGGTTTAAATTAAAATAGTAACATTTATAAACCCCTTCTGGGTGCAATTAAACACGCAATACTTTTCGCTCACATTCACACTCACATAGCGACTCCACTCGACTTGGCACAATTCTCCTTTGACTCCGCACCTGCGATCGCTTCTTTTCATCACAATTTGGCCCCTTAACCCCACTCTATTCAATTCTTTTGACTCATCGGCCTCCCTTCACCTTTCTTCGCGTCCTCTTACGCCTTTATTTCTGTTTCGCGTCACTACCCATAATGGTCAACACGCGGAACACCATGGCCAAAAAGGCTCTGGAACAATCCGAGCCTCTTGAATTCCACGACGCCTCCAGCGTCGATTTCCCCGCTGGGCAAGTCGATGCTGATCAAGACTTGCCAGCACAATCTACCCCCCTGGCACCACCCGTTGCCCCCAGCGTCGTGAACCGACCCATACCTGCTTCTTCTAACGCACTCCCGACTTCCGCTACCGCCCCCAGTACCGGCCAATTGGTGGATTCTGACATTATAATGCCCACATCTCGTGCCAGCACCTCACAACAACCCCAAAGACCTTCAGAGTCCCAAGAATTCCACGATGCTTCCAGCCTCGGGAATGGGACTCGTCACCCTAATATAGGACTTCCCCCCTTCGATGAGGAGGACCCAGACCTTTGGTTTGCAGTGGCAGACCGCATCTTCCAGGCCTCAGCCTTGCACGACGAACAACTTCGTGCAGTTGAGCTGTTGAAAGTGCTTGACCGCACTCAACGACCGCATGTTGCACACATAATAAGGTCGGCCGGCCGCAACCCATATAGCAACATGCGTGAAGCTCTGCTCGACGCATTGGATGAGCCTGGAAGCGCGCGGCAACAACGTTTAGCCGCCGTAACCAACCTTTCTGGGATGAGACCATCTTTTTTCCTGACCCATTTACGCTCTATAGCGGGGACCAGGATTGGGGACGACCTGATAAAGCCTCACTTTTTGAGGTGTCTTCCCCAACATGCCCGTTCGGCACTAATAGCCCAACCCAATCAAAGTTTGGGCTATTTATCCAAAATTGCGGACGCAATTATGGAAAGCTCAGATCAGTATTCTGAGCCTCTTGCGTGCCAAGTAGCGGCGGTTTCTCAACACGCCGCCCAGCCTGCACGGCACACCCGTCTGCCTTTCCCAGCCCCTCAATTGGTCCCAACCCTCGATCCTCCTCAAACCCAATTACCTCTTAGAAGGCCCGCCCCAACCAATTTCCCTCAGGGGAGTCCAGAGGCAGGCCCCAACGCACCCCTACGATAAGTCGCTTAACCATCCGGGATTCGAAACTGAATATCGCTTTTACTGTCGACACCGGCGCCGATATTTCAGTCCTCCCGCGATCGTTTGCTCCGCGTAACCGCGTGCCAGCCGCACTTAAATTGTCAGCTGCAAATAATACGCCGATACTTACGTACGGACGTAAAAAGCTGACACTTCAATTGGGTCTTTGTCGTCCGATCACTTGGCGTTTCGTCATTGCGGACGTAAATGAACCCCTGATAGGTTCCGACCTATTAGGTGCACATAATCTGTTGGTCGATTCGACCCATAACAGACTTGTGGCTCCAACCGCACCCCCCTTGCCCATGACGGCATCACCAGCGGCAACTTCAGGGGCCACAGAGTGCATAGACCCATTCCAGGTTATGGTACAGGAATTTGTGAGTACAACAATTCCTCTGCCTAACCAGCGCCGACATAAAGCCACGGTGTTTCATCATATAGAAACACGTGGTCCCCCTGTGAGCCAGCGTCCACGTCGACTGGCTCCGGAAAAATTACGTGCGGCGCGCGCGGAGTTCGAGCATATGATCGAACTAGGTATCTGCCAACCGTCGGACAGTCCCTGGGCAAGCCCACTCCACTTAGTGAAGAAACGTTCTGGTGAGTGGCGCCCATGTGGCGATTACAGGCTGTTGAACGCAGCAACTGTCCCGGACAGATACCCAATTGCACACCTCTACGATTTTTCGTACAAGTTACGAGGGTGCAATGTCTTCACTACCCTGGATCTCACCAGGGCATACCACCAAATTCCGGTGGCACCAGAAGACATCTCCAAGACCGCAGTCATTACACCTTTCGGACTCTTCGAGTTCAAAGTGATGACTTTCGGTCTCAGGAATGCCGCACAGACATTCCAGCGGTATATCGACACGGCTTTACGAGGTCTTAATTGCTGCCATGCATACCTTGATGACATTCTCATCGCCTCCAAAGACCTCGCCGAACATAAACGCCACTTACGTCAGGTCCTAGAGCGCCTCCGCGAATTCGGTCTAGTCATCAACCCAGAAAAGTGTCAATACGCCAAAGAGCAAATCACCTATCTGGGTTATGTCGTTGACAACCAGGGCATTCGCCCACTACCGGACCGTGTGGAGGCCCTCATGAAGTATCCCAGGCCTACTAACGTGAGTGAGCTGCGTCGATTTCTGGGCATGCTTAATTTCTACCGTCCAACCCTGAAGAATGCTGCCCAGATTCAAGCTCCGCTCAATGAATTTTTAAAAGGAGCTAAGCGCAATGATAAGCGCCCCATTAATTGGACAGAAGTCTCTGATCGAGCATTCCAACTGTCCAAAGAACAATTGGCAAATGCCACCTTACTCCGATACCCTCTCGAGGGAGCGGCACTTTCTATCCAATGCGACGCATCGGATACCGCAATCGGAGCCGTCCTTGAACAGGACATTGAAGGCCGCCCGGAACCACTCGGTTTCTTTTCAAGGAAACTGAGTCCCACTGAGCGACGTTACAGCGCCTACGACCGTGAATTACTCGCGATCTACAGCGCTGTTAAGTACTTCCGTCATATGATAGAAGGACGTTCGCTCTCAATTTTAACAGACCACAAGCCATTGGTCTATGCGTTCCGGAAGAAGTCGGGAAATGCCTCCCCCCGACAAGAGCGTCAATTAGACCTCATTGGGCAATATTCTACGGAGATCAGGCATATCTCCGGTAAACAGAATGTCACGGCGGACGCCCTTTCTCGAATCGATACGATTCATTTGCGTACCGCCTTGAATAACGCGGATCTTGCCCTAGCTCAAGAGGAGGATGAACAGCTCAAGTCCCTCCTAACTGCCGATACGGCACTAGAGCTTAAGAAAATTACCCTTCGCGACCCTTTGGGCGAAATCTGGTGTGATGTCTCCACTGGAACCGCTAGACCTTACATTCCCGAGAAACTTCGTAAGGGCGTGTTCCAGGTTTACCACAACCCAGCCCACCCCAGCGGCCGAGCAACAGCCGCTGCTGTCCGTCGCAAATTTATTTGGCCCCGGATGAACAAAGACCTCACCGGTTGGGCCCGTGCTTGTCTCCAGTGCCAGCGCTGCAAGGTAGCGCGACATAATGTACTGGAGCCAGCGCAATTCAAGCTTCCCACGGCACGCTTCGCCCATGTCCACATAGACATAGTGGGACCGCTTACTCCATCAAGAGGATTTTCTTATATCCTCACTATGATGGATCGCTGCACGCGATGGCCAGGGGCGACACCCCTCCGGGCAGTTACTGCCGAATCAGTCGCCAAGGCCTTTTATTCAACTTGGGTCACACGCTTCGGTGTACCAACCACCATAACTTCGGACCGAGGTCCACAATTTGAGGCGACAATTTTTAGGCAGCTAACAAATCTTCTCGGCTGCCAAAGAAGTCGTACCACCGCCTACCACCCGCAATCAAATGGGATGATAGAGCGCTGGCATAGATCTCTTAAAGCCTCACTCATGTGTCATAATGACACACAATGGTTTGACGCCCTTCCAACCGTCCTCCTCGGCCTGAGGACAAGTATTAAGGAGGACCTAGGTGCTTCGGCAGCAGAGCTTACCTATGGTACCAACCTCCTTCTTCCAGGAGAACTTTTCCTGAATGGCGAAACACCGCGTGACCAACTTCGCGAATTGGGACATCTCCGTGACCTGCTACGTAAGGTTAGGGCAACCCCTGTAACCAGGCACGGCTCCAAAAAACTTTTCGTCCACCCTGAACTGCACAACTGCACGCACGTCTTTGTCAGGGTGGATAAGGTCAAAAAACCCCTCGACCCACCTTATGATGGCCCATTCAAAGTCTTCCGCCGCATCAGTGACCGCGTCTTCGAGATCGACATTAGAGGCAAGCGATCCACGGTCAGCGTCGAAAGGCTTAAGCCCTGTTTTCTGGAAGCTTCCGCTCCAGAATCACCTCCACCTACTGACACCACTCCTACTCCACCAGTCCAACCTCCCCGTACTCGCGCTCATACGCGCGCCCATAACCAACTAACCACCCCCCAACCTGCCTTACCTGTTTCGTGACTACGTCACTGGGGAGGGAGTGATGTGGGGCTTTTCAGGGCCCGAAGAGCCATGCATCGCTCGATCCCCACTATTCCAGGCGAACGACTTACCTCTCGGTCGAACTTCAGCAAGGTTGCGTAACCTTGCTACGGCATTTACCCCCAGCCAAATCGCCGGAATTAATACGGTTACCCAATCGGATAACTGTTTTGAATTTCTGTTAGGCAGCTTACCTATTCTGTAGGGGTTTTCCTTCCAAACCCCTTTTTCTCCAGCATCACTACTGAAAACATTAAATCCACGGCAAAGCTTATCACCTTGCCGTGGCATCGAAAATTCACCCCCGAGGCGTACATCATTTCCTAAAAAAAAAAAAAGCATGAGTCCACGGCAAAATCATCACATTGCCACGGCATCTGAAATCCTATCTTTAGGCATACATTCTGCCAGGGCATCTCGTTTCCATAGCCTTAAGCTATGGAAACAACAATCAACAAGAGTTCCTTGTGACTCGTTGTATTTGTTTACCCTCGGCATAACATGCATGCGGCTATTTGCCCCTATTGATTTGCTACCGCCGACAAGGTTTCTGCTGACGCAAACCAAACATGTCCCTGATTACCAGCAATCGCTGGCTCCCAATTATCGGTCCCCATGTTCAGAGACCGTAATCAAGCAACGATCAAGATGCAGCCAGAAAATGTTTACTTTCAACATCTGGCAATGGCTGCACCCTATGTTCGTTGCAATGTTTAATCATCGGCAACCGAAATGATGATTTATGGCCTTCCATTAGGATGACCAAATCATCGGTTTGGGTCTTTCACACCCCAGATGCTAGTATTTACATTCTTAGAAAATGCACTAGCGATGTGCCTCCATCCACCACGGTCGCCGAACGATCGTATGCATGGCATACCCACACATGCGTAATGTATGACTACCCCGTCCGGTCCAATCACGATTAACTACTTCAAGTTAATCGTGTAACTCCGCCTCCTTTCCAGTTTCTTTCGGGGTTCCTTTCCTTTTGATGACTTCCAATGGGATTAGTCAGATTTCAGAGTCTTGGAGTAGTGGCCACATAGAGAACGCAATCGAGTAGTTGTTAATTTGTCAATTCAAATTTACATCGATATTAAGATCGAGTCTAGTTATACCATTGTCAATTCCAACTTGCGTGATATTAAGATCGAGTTGTGTTATAGTGTTGTCCCGAGTTTGTTCCGTGTTGCGTAAAGATAACCTTTTGTGTCGCACGACTTTTTCAACACATGTATTGCAATCTAACCAAGGGAACTAGGAAATGAGAATACATATGTGATCACCTTAAGTGAAAGATGAACTCAATAACATCTATCTATTAACGCTGTGGAAACGTCCAACTAACATAGTAATTACGTGTAGAATGCCACTGGTGCTAATGTGAAGTGTGAAAATAAATTGTCTTACTGAAATAAAACATTTGTCAGCGTAAATCCTCCAGTGCCTTTTATTTATCGTTGTTCTTGGTGCCGGCGTTTTTGTAGACAATTCGGTGAACAATCTATGGCGTGTACGTGAAACCGTGTCCTTGTTGACATCCCAACATACACGAACCACAGGTCTGTCGTAGTCTATATACCCTGCACATACACACCTTTTGCCAGAAGCATACAAACACATACAGCTTTCTTCAAAACTTAGTTACTATTTCTATTTATTGGCCTATAGGAAACCGAAGTTCATGACCTCACCGGCTCGGCTGCCCTATCGTTCACTGTTCTAAGCACTCTCCTTCCACACTTGACCATCTGAACCAATCTCCTCAAGGTCAAACCTTACATTGTGCTCCCATATCCGCGGTCCTATCGTTGCCCATTCTCTCCACATGTGCGACCCATCTTAATCTTAACGACCTGATTACTTTCACTATTGTAGGTTTGCAGTATAGCTCTTCCAATTCATAGTTGTTGGTTGGTTCCTCCATTGTCCTGCCACTTCGTCATATTTACCGTCAAATATACTCCTTAAAACTTTATTCTCGAATACGAAAACTTTATTCTCCCTACGGATAGCCGACATAAATACATATTAGGCAGCTTACCTTTTTTGGGGGCTGTTCCAAGCCTCTTCTCCACGGTCATTCCTAAAAGCATAATTCATGGCAAGATTATCATCTTGCCATGACATCAATTCAGCATCAACCGAGCTTCCGCGACCGAACAATGGATGGCACATATCCACCAACACACGTTAATCTTTCCGTGTGTTATCTTTGTACCCATCCATTGTCCTATCAGTCATTTCGGGTTGCTTGCACATCTGCAAGCCAGATTTTCAACGGCATGTTCTATGATCTATCTTTACTAAAGTAGAGAAGATCAAATTAAACATTGGCCTTTCAGGCGCGCATATTTGCTTGGTTATCAGCATGACCGATTTTATGATCCGTTGCCGTTTCTTGGAACGATCACCAGCATCGGTTATGACCACCAATATTTACATAAACAACGAGTAGCCACGATTCTCACGCTGGCTATCGAAGCTGTTTTCGTTTACACAAAGTAAACACCCAAGCGGATACTTTCGCCAGACAGTACCCACAACGGGATTAACATATCCCTAAAGCAACATGCATCGAATCATACATGACCGAAATATGTTTATTTTAACCATTATATAAAGCCACGAACGACACAAGGAAAAACTGGCGAAAGCTAGTTATCGTGGGACCGCATGGAGATAAACCAAGAGTTTAGTTAAATACCTGGGCATCTGGCTAGACCAATATCTGTATTTCAACAGACATGTAGAGGCTGCTCTGGTCAAGGCTAGAAAAACGTTTGCTATGACAAGGAGGCTATTTCACAGTAGCCAACTTGACAGCAGGGTAAAGGTCATATGCTACATGACGCTAATCAGGCCAATGCTCATATATGGCTGCGTCCGCCCAGACGCCCGCGGCATCAGTCACCCGCGAACTCTCTTACAGAGAACACCAGTTTAACAGTGCGCCAGTTAAAAAGTGAAGTGACTACATATTTAAAAAGTAAAAGTATGTCAAAAGCAATTTTTGACAACAAATACAATTCCTAAGAATTCACAAACAAAAGACAACAAGGACACATCAGTAAACTAAATATTAATGTAACAAGCGCGACAAACAATAAATATACTCGAGTTCACGCCAAAAGTTTAAATTCAATAGACATGTGGTGACCAAAATTAAAACAGTGAAGATAGTCAAAACAATGAAATTCAGAAACCAAACAAAACAAATAATAAACGTAAAAACTTAATTGTAAATACTAAGTGAATTAAAAACACATAAATTAAAATAAAACCTAAAAGCAAATGTGCATATTGAGTGAAGTGCGAAAAATAAAATAATAATCAACGATAAGAAACATAATATATCACCTCGGTCGCAAGCGCAAAAAACAAAAATTAAAATAGATTGCTCGTTAAGCAATCTGTATTTAGCAGGTGTACCGGTATAAATGCATTAAATAAAATCAAAATAAGTGCATATAAAAACAGTTGAGTGAGGTGCAAAAGTGTTCGCGACAATAAAAACAAAAACAATAAAAAGATAACACTGCGGTCGCAAACGCGAAAATTAAAACAAACAATACATTGCTTGTTAAGAAAGCAATTTTTAAATCATCGTTTGGCGCGAGTGCAAGCTTACTGACTCTTAGCAGGCGGTAGGCGAGTTCAACTCAGCTTGCAGGAGAAATCAAGTCGCCGTGGTTCAAAAGGTCGCCTTTGTTTTTTTTTAATGAAAACAAACTGGAAAGAACCAGAATGAATACGGAGGACGATAAGAACACGACAACGCACAAACGAAAAGGCGCCCCGAAAAACTCCATTTTGACGCGAAGCAAAACCGCGAAATTGACGATGGATAAAGGAGATCAACAATTGGCGGACGACAGTGAGCTCCCCTTCCCCTCCAATTTTAACATATATGGGGCAAATAATTCATTCGCTTCTCTTGCATCCTCAGAGTCTGAGGATGAAGAGGAAGAGATAAGTGAATTGGAGGCGAAACTGGCGATGGCAAGAGCCCGATTACAAGAGAGACGCCGAAAGAAAAAAATAGCGGCGCTCGAACAAGAACAAAACCAGCAACAACTACAAAAGCTAAAGCCAAAAGTCGGCCAACAGCAACAATCTCACCATCAACAGCAACATCAACTTCAACATCAGCACCATCAACAGCAACAGCAACAGCAACAATTAACACAAAAGCGATCAACGAACCAGCAAGCAACACAGCAGCAGCAAAGCAACAATAACAGCGGAAAAATAAAGATGCCACCAATCAACACCATAGATGTTGACTGTAAGGAATTGGTAAGTCTTTGTAAGCTAGCCATAGGTAACAATTTTGCAGTTAAAAGACTGACGGGTAACAGGCACGCCATTCAAACATATACGGTGGCAGACCACGACAAAATTAAAGAGGTCTTAAAAAGAGCCACCGCGGAATTTTACTCGTTCACGCCGAAACAAACGAAGAGCGTAACGGTTCTATTAAAGGGTGTCGACCCTGAAATGGAACCGGAGGCTCTGCTCGAAATGCTTCAAAACCTGAAGCACGAAGATCTCGAGTTTACCGCGGTAAAACCATTCACCACACCCAAGGCAAGAAGGGAAAACCGCAAGCTACCCTTCTTTTTGGTGCAATTAACACCCAACAGTAGGATTGGTGGTCTAAGAAAAATGTCAGTCTTGGATCATCAAATGGTCACATGGGACAAATTAAAAAAAGGCAGAGACATCCTGCAATGTCTACGTTGCCAAAGGTTTGGTCACTCGGCGGCTAACTGTGAAATGCAGCGCCGTTGCGTAAAGTGCGGAAAGGACCATAAGGCAGAAGAATGCCCTCTGGGAAAAGAACGGGTAGAAGACAAAGCCCTTCTAAAGTGCGCAGTGTGTCGGAATGAGGGACACCCCGCTAACTATCGAGGATGTCCTAAATTCCGAGAAATAATGGCAAGAAGTGTGACCCGGCAAAAAAACACAGAGCCAGCTCGTACTTCAACAATGCCCGTAACATCGCAGCGGTCGTACGCACAAGTTGCTTCGGGTGGGAGAACACCAAATCAGGCTACATCACAGGTAGCCACAAATACTCCCACACAGACTGAAACAACACCGCAAGCGGACGTGTTCGCAATCCTGCTCAATCTGCAGAGACAGATGACACAGCTACAAAGCCAAATAAACGAGATCTACTCGCATTTGCCCAGTCTAAATAACAAGTCGATATAAACCCTCTAACCACAACATCAATAAAAGCTCTTGTCGTGAATGTAAATTCACTAATAAGAACTGAGAGAAGAGCCAATCTTTTTAACCTGTTGCAAGAGGAACAACCTGATGTACTTCTGGCGGGGGAAACAAAGTTAAACCAGAGACATAAGATAGGACATAAAAACTACGATATTATACGAAGAGATCGACCTAACTCCTCTCAAGGGGGGGGGTGTCGCAATCTTTATTAGAAAAGGGATCAATCATAAAGTAATATATAGTGGAGAAGTGCGCAGGTTCCGGGTGCTGGAAGCCTGTATCGTCCGCATACCCCTTCAGCAAGGAAGGGGTTTGTATGCGATTGCGGTCTACGCACCTGAGGAGCACCAACAAAACCTATTTATAGCGGAGCTCGAGACACTCTTTCGATGCTTACAATTGCACCTGGACAAAAATTACTTTATCCTAGGGGGAGATATGAACGCCAAGCATAGAAATTGGGGAAATTATATATCTAATGCCAGAGGAAATCAGTTGGCTGGTTGGTTAGATCAGTATCATATTGAATATAGAACTGACCTGCTAGCTACGAAATATCCATCGTTCCCCAGAGGTAGATCGTTCTTAGATATCTTGCTAATCGACTCACGACTGAGATTACTTAACACCAACAGACGAAACACAAACTGTTTACGGACAATTGAATACGACAATGACCACTGTGCATTCACGGCAGTAATAGAGCTTCCGAACGTGCTCGCAGATCTGGAGGAATTCGTGACCCCGCAACCCTATAACTACGGGGCAATGCGATGGCCGCGGTTCACCAGATCATTAACAAGAGAACTTCGTTCGAATGACTTTAATCTGCCAGTAAACAGAAACCTGACTAATGACGAAATCGACAAATACATTCAACAAATGGACGAAGCCGTAAAACAAACAATGGACAAAACAATTCCCAAAACAACAGTTACAGATCACATTAACATGTACAGAAACGCAACAATAAACGCACTCCACAAGAAAAAGAGCAGACTGCTATCGAAATTAAAACAATTACACAGACAGTTTACAGACAGACAAGACCAGGAGATAATATCACTGAAATCTCAATTAAAAAACCTCCAACAATTACTTAAAGCTAATTATAGATTAGCAACAAATTTGTATTGGAACAACAGAATTCGAGCTATAAAAACTAATAACCCGAATATGTTCCCACAAATAAATAAAATATTCAGGAGAAATAATCAAAACGAGATTCAGTGTCTCCAAATTCCACGTACCGAGGTAAACAAGCAGCTGCTAACCAACATTGGCATAGATACAGAGAACGCTATCCTCAATAGTGAGCTCTTCGTGATCGAAGATCCTTTGGAGAGGGCGAACGCTGTGGGAGCTGTCTTTCAGGAAATGTACAAGGTGAATGAAAGCATTCGCCGAAACAATGACCTGGAGGACAGAATTCGACTGAATCACCTGCACCTCCGGAATGAAATTTCACATTGGCAATCGGAGAATCCTGGTTTTACGGAATTCAGTGACGATAATCTGTCAATTGACATTAATGCCAATGGTGGGGCTAATAGCCTTTTAATCACAAGGGAAGGAATCCAGAGTATCTTCGACTCATTAAGAAGCAAAAAGTCAGTGGGAATAGATGGAGTACCTAACATCGTACTCAAGAACCTGCCCCCAAAGGCAATAGATATATACACGGTCCTGTTTAACAACGCGTTGAATAATGCATATTATCCCGCGCGTTGGAAAACGGCTATCATTCAGCCCATCCCAAAAAAGGGCAAAGACTGTACAAACCCAATGAACATGCGTTCGATAAGTTTACTCCCAAGCATCAGTAAAGTATTTGAAAAAATCATTAACAAAGCTCTGCTAAAATGGGTAGACGACAATAGCATTATTCCAAACAACCAGTTTGGCTTTAGGGCGGGTCATGAAACCACACATGCCGCAGCTAAACTGGTCTCCGATATACAATGGAATAAATGTAGGAACCAATGCACAGGTGCCTGTCTGATCGACCTGGAAAAAGCCTTTGATACCGTCTGGATCGAAGGGTTGTATTACAAACTGGTCAGATATGGCATACATAAGCCTTTACTATATGTACTTTACGATATGTCAAAGGACAGGAGGTTCGTGGTCAAAAGTGGTAATGTGACCTCTAATAAAACGTATAATATCAAGAATGGCTTGCAACAGGGCGCGGTACTCTCTCCGATTCTTTTTAACATTTACATTAGCGACTTATTAGATGCACTTCCGCAGGCTATTGCGTACGCAGACGATCTCATAATTTACAGAACAGCTCCGAAAGTTGCGATCATAAATAGGTTAATACAGCGAGACTTCAACAAAGTGCAGCGCTATTGCGATGACTGGAAACTTAAGATCAACTTCCAGAAATGTGAAGCCATCCTATTTAGAACTCCATTATATAAAGCCACGTACGACACAAGGAAAAACTGGCGAAAGCTAGTTATCGTGGGACCGCATGGAGATAAACTGGAAACCAAGAGTGTAGTTAAATACCTGGGCATCTGGCTAGACCAATATCTATATTTCAACAGACATGTAGAGGCTGCTTTGCTCAAAGCGAGGAAAACTTTTGCTATGACAAGGAGGCTATTTCATAGTAGCCAACTTGACAGCAGGGTAAAAGTCATATGCTACATGACGCTAATCAGGCCAATGCTCATATATGGTTGCCCAGTATGGTTCAACATAGGTCCAAATTTGATAGAAAAGATTCGGGTGTTCGAAAGAAAGTGTCTCAGAAGTTGTCTCAGATTATATCGGACACCGGAATCGGACTATAAAAAGTATTACTCAAATGAGACTTTATATAATGAAGCGTACATAAATAGGGTGGATAATTTTATGATTAAATTAATCAGAGGACATATTGCGAGAGCAATAAGCTCGTCCAATGACCTAATTTTCGGGGCTTATTATCCAAACACCTTATACTATGAGAGCGTGCGTCGCAACGGCTTTGTTCCACCAGAGGCGTTCCTTGACTTGGATATGAAAGGGCTTATACAGGATAGATCCGGAATTCCGCTGATCTATCATGTAAGTAGATCATCTGTAGACGGGCGATTGTGCTATGACCGGGAAGTAGCGCGCACCGAAGAAGAGCTCCTGCGCTTCAGTAGGGCTATCTCCCGCAGAGACCGGGACGATAGTATTAGACAGCGTCAACAGTTCTGGTGGTTGAATGGCATATAAAGACCTGGATACCAAAGTCGGTATAGATTCACACTATCATCAGCTAGCTTACATAGACTTAGCTTTTCTAGAATTAGGGTAGTATAAGATTTAAGTTAAGTTAGGCTAAATGATTTTACATTAAAAAAAAAAAACAAAAAAAAAAAAAAAAAAAAAAAGTAGATAAGTTTAGGTAAGTTAAGTAAGTTAAATTTTAAGAAAAAAAAAAAAAAAAAAAAATTTACAAAGTTTTTCAAATTTTTCTTTGTCTTTCAAATAATTATAAGTTATGCCACAAAGTTCTGTCGCCGAAAGGCAAATTATACAAATATTAAGTAATGTTTAGCTTAGAGCGTCTGCGAAGGACCAGTAAGTTATTATATAAGATATTTAAGCTAGAATTTAAGCATTTTTTGTCTAGCCTTTAATTTAGAAAATAAGAATATAAAAAGAAAATAAAAAAATGTTTAAAAAAATGAAAAAAATGAAAAAACGCCCGCGGCATAAATACCCACATAACTCCATGACTATCTCAAAAGGCAGTCGCCAACACTTTCCCAGCCGAAAAAAACTGTTTTTGTTTTCTTTGCAGCCGATTCCCACTTTGCAGTCCACTGTTTTGACTGTATTTTTGTTTCGAGCATATAATGGTGTATCCAAGTTTGATCGACAGTAATTAATCGCCGCCAAAACTCGGATTTATTGCGTCTAAACTGCATCAATAGAGCATTGGAATTGTTCACTCGAACATGTTTTTGGTCTAACGTGAGCAATCGCGGCACCCAACGCGATTGCGTTCAGCGACAGCTTTCTCATGCCTAAATCTTGATTTAATATGTGACAAACACGTTCTTTGGACATTTTAATAGCCTCTGCTATTTCTCTCGCTTTAATTCGGCGATCGTCTAGCACCATTTGGTGAACTTTGGGGATGTTATCGTCGGTTGTTGCAGTTTTTGGACGTCCCGAACGTACATCGTCTCCCAAGCTCACACGGCCACGTTTAAATTTAGCTGCCCAAAATTTCGCGGTGGTAAATGATGGTGCAGAATCCCCATACACAGAGTCCAACTCATCTTTGATTTGCGTAGTCGTATTGCCTTTCAAAATCAAAAATTTAATGACAGCTCCAAACTCAATTTTGTCCATTTTCACAAAAACACTCACATCGCCGAATTGAAAACACGTCCGCACTCGGTCACTGTGTATCCAACTGCGCAGTAAAATTCCTCCTGCAGCCCGATGTTGAGAGAGTGGAAACAGTACACGAGGTTAACTGAGTTGGAGATGATATACTACAGGAAGTAAGTTCTGATTATTTATTGGACTTTCTATTGGTTACAGAGTAAAACAAATCGAGGTTCTTCTGGGGGGCGCGAAGTCGTGGCACCGGCATGGGCGCAGGGTTCTACTTCGCCCTCACCAACAAGTAATTCCGTAAGTTCCACCGAACACCAAGATGCTTAGTTCTCAACAGAAACAACAAAACTCCGTCACAAACCGATTACCCAAAGCAAAGGAAACACCAACACAAAAAGTAAGACACACGGCTATTGTGTTATTAATATTAGTTTTTGATTTAAATTTATTTGGTTAGTGTTTTTGATTATCAATTACATTGCTAACATTCGCCCGATTAACTCACACGACTCGGGGGTTGAAAATCCGCGACTCCGAGGATGTACGCCTCCCCGACGGTACGGGGAACGGAAGACGAACCGTCCAGATTAGTGGCTGGAATACGACTTAGCGATAATCATCTCGTGCAGAGATGATTCGCTTAGCAAGGGAAATTTTGGGTGCAATTCCCCTTCAGTAGGGAAAAGAATTTCCTACCACAAGAGAAAAGTAAAGTCTCTCTTGGTAGAACAGACAACCAGATCTTGTAATGGAAATCATGGTTGTGTGCGTGAGATCGTTCAGATCTGTGTTGTTTATTCATGCGCGAGGGCATTGGAAAAACAAAGCAGGCAGGCAGCAAGGTCAAAGGGATCGAAAAGATCAGATCAGATGACAATCAGTACTAGAATATTCTAGAAAGTCCGAAACAAAGTACTAGAATATTCTAGAAAGTACTGGAAAACTGGAGACTAGGAGCAATAGAAAATTCGAGGCTTTGGAACGGACAGAAACGAAACACCAAATCAGAATGAGGAAAAACGGTATAAATACGTCGCACGCAGATCGGGAAGATAAGTAAGAAGTAAGCAGTAAAAGACGCGATATGTACGGAAACGATAAGTCAAATCGTTAAGTGTACGGTAAAAGTAACGGTTGGTATTAACGGACTAATAAAGTGTTACATTAATTCAAAATCGATTTAACGGCTCTTATTTATTAAAAATAATAAATCCAGCGAACCCTAAGCTCGCAACAATAATTTGTGAATTCGCAACATATATTGGGTTGTACCACATGAAATTTCCGATTTTCGCCCAGTCGGAAATAAGAAATTCTCGAGTGTTCACATCTGTGTCAGAACGTTAAATTTTCTTTTTTTATAAAGTAAAATGGTACTTATGCTTGACGTGTGAGAATTTTTGGGTTCGTTTCAAGTTCAGTTTTTTTTTTAGGAATTGTTTACCATACTGTCAGCAGTTCAATTTGGAACCCTCTTCCTTTATGAATTTAAAATGCGACATAATCCGTCATTGGCATTGAAAAACATGAATGAAGCATTTGAGGCTGTAGCGGTAAACGGACGCACTATACGACGTTGGTTTGGAAAGTTCCGTTCGGGAGATTTCGGCCTCGAAAATGAACCACGTGGGAAGCCGGAAACGTTAGTTAACGACGATGTTTTAAGAGCAACGGTGGATGCGGTCCCAACGAAATCGGTGCGGGAGAATACACAAAGCATAGGAGTATCTCCAATGACAATAAATCGACACCTTTCTCTCATAGGAAAGGTAAAGAAACTCGATAAGTGGGTACCCCATGAACTGAACGAGAACCAAAAACTACGGCGCCTGGAAATCTGCGCATAGCTTCGATTAAGAAACCAAACTGAACCGGTTTTGCATTGGATAGTCACCTGTGATGAAAAGTCATTCTGTAGGATAACCGTAAAAGACCTGGGCCGTGGTTGGATGCATATGAAAAACCAAAACACATCCTCAAGCCCGATCTTCGCACAAAAAGGGTTATGGTGGCAATTTGGTGGACATCGAAAGGACCAATCCACTTTTCATTTTTACAGCCAGGAGAAACGATAAATGCTATCAAATGTTGTGAGGAAATTGGTATATTGCATTCCAAATTGCTTGAAAATCAACCTGCGTTGGTCAATAGGCATGGCCCGATCCTTTTGCATGACAATGCTAGATCCCATACCTCACAACTAACGGTACAAACACTGTTGCAGATGTTATTTGAAAGTCTTCTGCATCCATCGTACTCTCCTGACATTTCCTCAACGGACTACCATTTTTTCCGCAATCTGAATTCATTTTGCCGACAGAAGGTCTTCCGGAACCGAGCAGAGGTCATAAAAGCCTTTGAAGATTCCATTGCCTCAAAAAGTCAGCACGAAAAACGAATATTTGACCTTGTATCACGTTGGAATAACGTCATAGATGCCACCGGATCCTATTTTGATTGAATACAAATTTACGGAAAAATAATATTGGCTTTTAAATGTTTACTATAAAATCGAACATTTCATGTGGTACAACCCAATATATGATATACTACCTCAACGAATCAGATATTAAGATTAATCGGCGAAAGGCTTGCACCTTAAAGACGACGTTTGGAAGTATCCGAATCTTGGGAAGCTACAAGCCGAACCTCCAACTAAAAGGTAGGTCTAAACTCCCACGCAAATTTCACATTTTCTTGTACGGAAATGAACCCAACGGTATTTAGTGTGCCGATCAAATTCTCTCGCGTTGAGAAAAAGTCACCTGAAAACAAATACCATGGCGGAAAAGGGGAACAAGCCCAAGATAAACGCAAAACCTGCAGGTTGAATTTTAACCATAAAAAGAAGAACCCTAAGGAGTCTATAGCGTTTGCGTAACTTTGTTACGATCAGCTTCGTGTGCGATAGTGAAGAACGTGTGAAACGAACTGACTCTATGACAGTTAGAATCATCAAAAATTGAACCAAAGCGGAACCCATCAGGCCACCGCCGTGTGTACGAATTCGATTTCTAAACTCAAGTACATTCGACTGATGTGGATTTGTTATGTTATCGCTATGGTATACGGCTCTGATGCATTTTCTTATTCGATTTTCGTTCGGTGTTCTGCTTCTTGTATTTTCTTGTGTATTGTGTGTGTATCTTTTAGAAACGCTAAAAGTCAACTGGTAATAGCAAATATGTTAGTCGAAGAACTGACACACCTTCAATAAATTCATTAAACTCGCGGCCTAGTTTCTCTCTAAATAATCAAGTTAATGAAAAAGCCCGTAACACCCGAACAAATTATAAACCGGAATGAGATTGCTACTTTACTCAGGGTTTATCACAATTCCCCTTCCAGTGGACATCAAAGCATCACCAAATCGTATAATAAAATACGGCAAAGGTACTGGGAGGCCGTCCATGCTCTCCGGCATTAAGAGGTATAAAAAGCAGTGTGAGGAATGCCGGTCGTTAAAGGCAATCACCTGCTGCGGAAAAGAAACCAAAGGACCAAGGTTTCATGTGGAAAACATGGTGTTGATGAAGTGCAAAAACCCCAAGGGCACCTGTGGCGTTTCTACTAACACCACTGCTACCTTTTCAACCTACCTCCAAATCTTCCTTCCTAAAGCTCCACTAATTTCATCATTTTTGCTTATGCAAGCGCAATAACTTCCCCAAGCATTCTCCCACCGATTGCATTACCTTTCGATTATGCAAATCGCATCATACATCAAGCATCTGCCCATCAAGGACATTCACGCAATTAACGCGGTATATCAATTTTCCCTAGAAGAAATTCGGTACGCCAGTACCGCATACATCAATGCATCTCAGCATTGTTCTAAAAGGAAAACATTTCGGTTGCCATACTAGATAACCGAAGTGGATTATGAAAACAATCAGCAGAACCCTTGTCTGTCTGCATTTACTGTCCCACACGTGAGCAACAGATTTTCATGTTTCACCAGTACTCACGGCGGCTTTTATGCAATCTTCAAAGCACCGGCGCAATTCGCGCCTAGCTGCCAAGAGCCGAATTCAATGCCAGTGTAAATACTCACACTGGAATTCGAGCCATGACTCCCTAGGAATGCAATAAGCAATTAGCGTGGTTGTAAACACAACCATCATTGTGTAATTATCCCAAATGCATCCTAATCCCTGGCGTAGTATTTGGACAACTGCAAATACTTATCCCAAAGATGCTTTTTCATTCCCACGGTTCGACCAGCCATGAGCTCGCATCACGGGCGAACAAGGTGATCCGCGCGCAAAAGTAGTTCGGGCGATGAAACAGTAGCAAAGGAGTCGAGTTTGAGATACTGTGTAGTTCGCCTGCGCAAGTGCATCGAGAGTTTTCGGATGTTTTCAACATAATTACGTAGTGTCTCGTGGTGTTTTAACGAACATCTAATAAGCATGGATTGATCCAATAACCGTGTATCGAGTAGAACTATTATTAAAACAATAGCCCATGTGTCACGGAACGTGAACGGCACACAATCAAGTGATTTTCCTATACACCCACCGTTAATCGCGGTACACGCAGAACCAGCCACTTAAAGGATGAAGTGCTCTGCTAGCACTAGCATTGTACCCATACATTTTGCACCTTCCAACATATCCCCAAATCAATATTGAATCCAATGTCAAACAAATTGAACTAAATATTTAATTGTCGTACATTAAATTCAATTTATAAAATCCAACATGTGATGAACGAAGCAAATGTTCACCTGGTTCGCATACATGCAACATTCCCTGGATCCAAATGTGCAGACCAAATAACTCACTCTCAAACAAATACTGTTAAGATCATAAAATGCTCGCCGGCAATTTTATGAACCTCTAAAAATTTGCTTGAACAAAATTCCGAAATCAATTGGAAAACAAACAAATTGCGCCTTAATACGAACCGCATGTTCATTTTATCGCCCATTAACATCGAGGATCAAAAATGCTCATCCGCAAGAGCCTTTGTTGATTGTTCCTTTTTTGTTTTCCCTCCTTTTGATCCCAATATGGGACAGATAAAGAAAAATGAATGGCAGGTGGCAAAAGGGATAATTATTGCGATTGCAGTCCGAGCAGACGAACACAAAAATAAGTAGAGGTGGTTCTGGACTATTGGCCGAGACGGTCAGAGAAGGCGGTGAGTTTGCGTACGAAGAGGCGGAGAAAATTAGTGATTAATTTTCGAGTAAGTAATCGCCTCAGGACTTGCTTAATAAGACCAAGACCGGTTACCGGTTGTAGTGCCGACGATGATGAAGTAATCAATAAAAAATTAAATGTTGGTGCCTCCGTGTATACTTATTAGGTTGGTAACTAAAATAACTGTTTATGTAAACAGTGGCGAATGAAATTGACTTAAAAATAAGAAACATAAAGTGTGCTCTTTGTAAATAATTCTCTATGTTGTATAAATAGCATTAATATTGGTATACTAGGATGTCCGCTTTCTTTGGTATAAAAAAATACGTAATTTTCTAGGAAAATTAATTTTTTTTTATTCAAAACATTGGCCATTGACTTCTACACACTTCTCCCATTTTTCAGGTAATTTATGAACAGTATGCCAGAAAAACTGCTTGTCTTTCGCGGCAAAACCCTCGTCGAGCCATTTTCCAACTTCCTCGAAATCCCTAACGTGCTGCTCTGTGAGCGCGTGCCCCATTGATGCGAAGAGGTGATAGTCAGCTGGCGCCAAGCCTGGGGAAAACATCGGGTGCAGAAGGATGTCCCATCCAAGCGATTTTAAGGTGTCTTTCACTAGTTTTGCTGTGTGTTGCGTACTTTTCGCTGGCTCCATTTCTTAGTTAAACCGGAAGAAACTGATGCATACACCCGGTATTGATCTTCCCCATTACTCGTAAGCGTCTGTTGATTGTTTCTTGTGACACATGTAATGCTTCTACTAATTGCCGTTGTGTTTGAGTTGGATTATCATCCAATAACTCTTGCAATTGCTCCTCTTTACATTTTTGTGGTCTACCAGAGCGCTCACTGTCTTTCACATTGAAATCACCACTTTTAAATAGTCGAAACCATGTCCCACGTGTTCTAATTTATGGAGCGTGTTCACCATATGTTTTTAACGGCAAACGATGACTTTCAACAGCTTTCTTTTGATTAAATAAGAAAACCAATGCGAGTCACAATGTTCTTTTTCAGGCACAAAACTCGACATGATCACTGAACGATCAAAAAGAGACGCTAGTTTTTGGCGGACTCAACTTGTGTACGGTTGTAGTTAAAACTCAGACGAATAAAATGAACTCAGACGGATAAAACTCAGAAAAATAAAATGAGGACGTATGTGCCCAATTAATACGCCGCATACTTTTCGCTGGCGCCATCTATTAGTTAAATTATAAAAAACGTATGCCTTACGTTTAAATAAAAATTAAATAAACACATAAATTGTAAGATCGGTTTTGGTTAATTGTCTCTTTCAAACAATCAAAACTACATGCGACGGATTTTCAACTGTCATTATTGGCTCCAGCTACTTATTGTGCTGTTTTCAAATGCGTCTTAAGTGTGTGGTGTTCGATTTTATAACAATTTTGTTTAGTCCTGATTTGGAATACAGGACTTTATTGGGGTAGAGTTTCTTATCCTGCGACTCTACTGTTCTACACATTCCGAGGCAGGAACGCAAACACTGGTTCTCGAACATCCGAAACTTCTCCCTGTCGAATAGGGAGTGATACGCAAGTAATAATTGGATGAATACCAAGTACGAAAATATCTTAACTTTTGGATCTAGAAGACTACTACGAAATAGGCTTCCGGTCATAGCATATGCGCTTTGAGCTGTGATAAGCGCAGCTGACATATGCTTATCAAAGTAAAGATATTTATCAAACAAGACACCACGGTATCTGTCTGCAGTTTTTATTTGTAGGGGAAGACTATTACTTTCTTCAATAATGCTTTGTATCCCTCGAGAGCCTTGAAGGGGGCGTTCTGAAAAGGATAGTCTCTATTTTTTTTAAGTTTATCTTTAATTTCCAGTCGTCGCAAAAGCGTTTTATTCTACTGAAGTCATCTTGCAGAAGTCTGTTGAAGACATCAATATTTTCTCCAGGTCTGTACACCACAATGTCATCGGTGTACGTAATCGCATGGATGAGAGAACCCACTAGATCACTAGTGGAAATGTTAAATAGAATGAGATTATTCACTGCTCCCTGCTGCAAGCCGTTTTTGATGTGAACGGTGTTGTTTGATGTTATATCTCCACATTTCACCACAAACTGTTTACCCATTGTAATATCGTAACTAATGTATAACTGTATAATTTGATAACTTATATAAAAGCTCTTCTAACCATGCGGTATCGAAGGCATTTTAAAAGTCAACCAAATAGGCCCCTGTGCATTATCGCTTTGCCTTGTTCCCCTGTATGTCTGAAACAAGTTTTGTCGTAGCATGAACTGTATCGTGTTTCGATCTAAAACCAAACTGGTTGCTCGGAATGATACAATTTTGATCATACCAGTTTATCAATGCTTTATTTATTATATTTTCGATTGCTTTGCTGATGTTTGGAAGCGAGCTAAACGAGCAAAGATTGGCTGGATTGCTCTTGTCCTTGCCTTCTTTGGGGAATGGAGTGGACACTGCAATTTTCCAACGGGTTGGATAATATGCGTTGTTTAGAGCGTTGTTGAAAAAATGTAATACCTTCAGGATTGCTTCCAGAAGAGCCTTACGTAGTAGCTTATACCAAGTCGTTCGAAACAGGACCTTTCAAGTTCGACTGAATGCAAGGTTATCGGAATTTTTCACCTCACCCTAGATGTTTCATTGTAGGTCCTTCCCTCTTCCACATCTATACCTCAAATATTTCCAACCTCATCGCCACAAGCTATGCGGACGTTCTTGTGCTCACGTCATCCATTGGCCATAAACTTGTCTCAACCTAGATGAATTGTATCAGTACTGAAGTCGACGGATCCGACTTAAACCAATAAACACTGTCCCGATAATTCTGAGCAGAAAGCACTCTCAATTTAAGTAACAACAGTACATTGTGGAGTAATAAAGTCGACACCAAACTCAAATTTCATGTGAAATTGATCCGCCTTGGAATATCGTACGATTTTCCAATATGATTTCGTATATCTTTGACTCAATGATTATTCGAAAGAAAACTGTGGGGGTTACGATGTAGGCGCGCCAACGTATGGCACCAGTTCACCAGCGCACTGTCCATGGACGCAAGTAAAAATGAAACACATTAAATTTGCCGTGAGGGTCTTTTTATTACTATTAACGTCATTAGATTGATTTTCACAAACTAGGCACGAGGTGAAACGAATATTGTTTGGCTTTCCTTTTTTACTTAGATTTTATTAATGTTATTAGATTGGTTTTTACGAACTAGGCACAATATGAAACACTTCTTTCCCGAAACCGTGACCGCAGCAATAAAAGGGAAACATTCGATTCGGGGTAGGCGTGCTTCGCGACGTATCAAACTCGACTTAGGTTGGGACTCGCGCAGCTGACTAACGCGGTGCGGCTCGATCTTACGTTCCCACGGGGGGCGTGCGTGCCCCGGTGTGGTTGCGACGGTTATCAGGGGGGACCCTCGACGTGGGCGTGTTGGGAGTTGAATGACGACTGACTAATAAGTGGAAAGAAAAGGTTCATCGCGTCGTGGCAGTGGAGTCATAACTAAATAATCTCACTGCCACTTACTAGGAACTTGGAAGGAATATGCTATGCTTGCATAGGGAGTTCAGTTCCAGCGAATCCTCGCCGTACAAGCTGAATTGGATTCGTTGGTTGTGTATACTGGGAAATTGGTTTTGGCGACATAGCCAAGTATGATCAAGGGCCTTGGTTGTTGTGATCGAAGTATAATTTAAGGAGGAAATGAGCCGAAGTGGTTTTCGGGGGAAATTGGAATTGCTTGGGTGCAAGCAAGGAATATTATTTAGATAAGGTATTAACCGAAGTAATTTCGGCGAAATGCATGCGGCTCGGTATAGTTGGTGGTGATGGTTAATGTTCCGTTGTAAGTTTGAATATGCGTTTTATTACAGCATATGAATTTCGGGGAAATTAAGATTGTTTGGTCGCAAGGAAGGAATATAACTTTAGTAAAGAATTGACCAAAGTAATTTTGGAAAAAATTATATGTGGGGTGATGTAATTGAGGGAGACGATTAATATTCCGTTGTAAATTGGAATATGCATTTATTTCAATTTGGGAAATGGATCCCTGGTTAATTGGGGAATGTATGCAATTGCAGATTAGGGGCGGATGCTGTTGCATATTGGAATGGGTGCGCTTGCAGGTTTTGCATGGTTGCGAATATGTGTATTGCGGTTTTGGGATGGGGAGTTGGGTTGAGGTGACGCGCTGTTTGCGGACAAGATTGGTTGGCATTGTGGGTTGGTTCTCCATGTGGTATAGAGAACCCCCACAAAACTTCTCAGGAGGTGTGAGATCTATATGAAGGGGCTTTCGTTACCGCTATGGTGGCGTACTTGTTACAGTAGAAACCATTCAAAACAGCGAGAACCTACTTTGATGGAAGTTTTAGTATTCTAGGCTTTCTCTCTTTCGATGTCTTCGAAACAAACCACCAAAATACCTCCTAAAGTACCAAAATGAGGAAAGCACTCTTCCCAAAAACATCCAAACACAATAATAGAGCGACCATCTTTGAAGTTTTATCATTGACTCATCACACATTCATGAACTGTTAACATGAAACAATTAAACAGACACAATGACAAAAACGCGAATTATTAAACGACGAATACGTTTGCTGCGTTTATTACTACACTTAAAACCGGACGGTCTTCTACAATTTTCTTCTAAATAAACCTTCATTTTTTGTAATTTGCAATCTAGATAATCCTTCCGTCTTTTGGATACCCCAAGACAACAACTCACCGCCACCATCGAAAAGTGGCCGAAACCGACTGATTAACACAAGAAGAACAACCACAAAAACCGCCGCCATCGAATTCCCTGGACTATTTTGGAAGAATGATGTGGCACTGTTGGTGTTTACTCTCTGTTCTCGCGCTTTCGAAGTTCGTTCCCGAAATTCAATTACTTGTTGCGTAACTTCGAAAGCGGCAACACTCATAAGGTAAACCACGAAATTTAAAGATAACGTAATTTATAACCACTACACCCTCTCCGCAGCATTTTCTTTTTAAATTCTCACTAGCCATCAAAAAGACGATAGATGCAGATCAGATTAAGAAGGAATATTATAAAATTTGACTTAGCAGTTAACATGCAATTGTTAATTGTCAGTTTTATAAAAAAAAAAAAAAAAAACTAAAAAAAAAAAAACAACGAATAATATATGATCGTAGAATGGTGGTTCAAACCAAACCATTACATCTAATCTGCTTATAATATGGAATCTCTAACGTAAATACCTTGATTTACAAATTGCAACGAGATACTTAAGCCCCACGGCTGGAAATACCAGATTCATTTCGCGTGTCACCAGCATTTGAATCCTTGATTATTGATCCGATTTGCTGCAGTTTTCTCGCAATTTGTGAAATTCGTAATGCATTTCAGCAGGCTTTGCATAATTTGACGCTGTCGCGATTCAATCAAACCGAAACGCAATTAAAAGTCCACAAAACGGCTGTTGGAGCCCCCAGTTTAACTTTCAGGTGCTGGTGGTCCAGGGGCTCAAGCTACACCGCTCATTACTGAAGAGTTGCACTATGATTGACGGCAGCATGGATACGAAATCGAAATCCAAATCAATCTTTAAGTCCACATCCAACTGTGGATTCACCAAAAGGAAAGTTACAAAACTAAAACACATGATATGCAATCATATGTGTATGAACATGGGTGTGTGCTGCTTGCCACCTGGACCGGCACGAGTTTCACAATGACAATTCTACGTCTAGCTGCGCATGCGTAGTCTCCATCGGTTTTGTGCTCGTTCATGTGTTGTGTGGGTGTCATCCGAAATTAATATAAAAGTATCGGCCAGAAGTCTAGATTTAACACCGTGGATTGTGAAGCATGAGCAATGAGCCAACAATGTCGTCTTGATTAGTACGCAGTCGTGTGGTCGCCGACGCATCGAGAGAAGAAAATTTGCATCAATTAAAACTCGAGTATGATTCCATGAATCGCCATCAATCAATCAGGAGACATGATATGAATTTAGATCTTAGCGTAAGACAGACTATAGAATGGATCTGAGATAAGTCTACGCCCTGAGGGAACTATAAGTTGTTTCTGGCACTTTGCTGGATTTGATTTATGGGGTCGTACGCTCCAGGGGAGGTCAGTGGGTATGTAAGATACATACAATGGCAATGAATCTGGTTTAGTTGAGATCAGACGGGCGTTGTCTTAAATATTTGGACAAGGTGAAGCATTTCAAGGTAATACGGTAATGAATTTTAAATTTGTCGATAAAATCTATCTCGGTAAGTTCAAGGTGTGTACACCGAAGTGGAAATAATAAAATTAGTTTACCCGATCATATGTAGCGTTACACCTTTTTGGTTCCCATTTTCAACTTGGTGATCATATAGTGAACTTTTTGCCTATCGATTCCTGTTTTGACATAATTTACTACCAATTATTTATTAAAGGGGTGTTGAAACTAGGAAGTTCGTAGCCACCACTCTACTGTATGAATCCTACTTTCATTTACACCCTTATTTTCTAATTTCCTGTAGATCTTCATTAACGGCATTCTCCCCAAAAATATCAAATAAGTAAAAGTTCAAATTTTATTAACTAGAATCCAGTGTTTCTTTGAAATAGTAACACAGAAAACCCTGGACTGTAGTTTGGTAGGGTTATTCTGTGGTACTATTGTGGCGGTTTCTACTAGCGCGTCGACATAGACGTGTAGTGCTCTAAAAAGTCCTACCACCTTTTTCCTCCATTCATACATCCTAATCCCAGTAATCCTACACCAAAACCTTAAATCTAATCAAAACCCTAAAAAACCTAAACTAAATCCAAAATTCGCAAAATAACGAATCAAACATCCGTTTATCGCTTACCATTTGCCCGCGCGGCATAATTTAATCAAAAATCCTAATTAAAATCAAAATTCTCAATAAACGAATCAAATATTCGTTTATCGTTTTACATTTGCCCCTAGGCATTATCAAAATTCAAAATCCGGAGATACTTTATCTCAATCTGGAAAAATGCCTAATAAATTGAACAAACAAAAACCCGAATCCCTTTACACATCCACATCTGCGCAATAGTTTCATAAGAATTCAGAAAACTGAATTCTTATCTTAAATAAACACCAAGCATCTCACTCAGGATACCAAAATCGGGATTTTGGTATGAAATTGTGCATTTTTGAGATACAAATCTCGATTTGTTTCCCTTTATAAAGAAACGGTAAGATGATCTCCGGGCAGCAGTATCTTAATCCTCGTACCGAAGAGCAGTAGTACACTGATTTAAAATTAGATTTATATCTGCATCTGTATCCAGGAGCAGTAGTACACAGATTTAATGGGACATTCCGGTTTGTTCGGTTCAAAAAATCAATTTTTTTTGCTCAATCGATAGTTTTACCCTTCAAAAATAATATGTTTAAATTTGAAAACGAAATCTTAGGTGGTTCCAAAGTTATAGGTCATTAAAGGGTCGGGTCTCCTGCGGATACAAATACAAATACAAAACTTTGAATGCGTTTTTCTCGGAACGACTTTTTTGAGTGCGGTGTAATATGAAAAAGGTGCTTGCGATTCTTATAAAAGTTCGCACACATATTTTTAACAACCACACGCAAATTGTGAGCGAATTACTTTTTTATTTATTTTTTTTTTTAGTTATAACTAAAAAATAGAGTAAAAAAGGGCCGAAAAATCAATTTTTTTTCAATAGTCCGCCATTTTGTTGTTTTTTATCAATTTTAACATTTTCTTCACTCACATTGGGCTAAATGTATTTAAGTTCAATAAACTTTTTGCATTTTTCATATTTTTTCACCGGGGACGAAAATAACCCTTAGACGACCAGAACGGATGGCTAACTTTGAACACCTGGAGGGGGGAGTTTCCGGTTCCGGAGTGACTCGACAAAGTTTACAAACGTAGTCGAAAGATGAATAAAATGTTTAAAAATAACTTGTTGTTATATCTTTAATACTTTCTCTTTAAAAAAATCATGAATATAACCTATTTTTGGACCCGACAAACCGGAATGTCCCCTTAAAATTAGATTTATATCTGTCTCTGTATCCAGGAGCAGTAGTATACTGTTTTAAAATCAAATTTATATCTGCATCTGTATCCAGGAGCAGTAGTACACTGTTTTAAAATCAAATTTATATCTGCATCTGTATCCGAGAGCAGTTGTATCGGAATATCCCGCTTGCCTTGGAGGCATCGCCCCCAGGAGAATCAACGTTTAATAAACCTGAACTGTAATTAAAACAAACGCATTTTATTATTATTTTGGAATTGTGCGTCGTCACAAAACGTTGGCTGTTTCTGTGAGTACCAGGACGACACCTAAAAATAGGAAAAGGAGCCGGTGACTAGAGTGGTGTCAAGCCCAAAGTTGTAACCCTTACAGCGCCCACGATTTCGGACATCAACACAAGGTACCAGGTTGCACTGTACAGGGACGCTATTCCCAAAGTGACGTCCCACGAACGATCGGTTGTTGCTCTTCCCTCAAGGTTTGAGGAAGCATGGCGCCGACCGCAACGGGTCCCCTCAGGAGCGGTCTTAAAGAGATCCCTCATCCTTTTCAGGACAAGGAGGACACACTACCTGGGAGCGAGGCCAGTAGTAACGTCTACTACTAGTACAGTACAATACACCACAACGCTATTGGGCGCACTAAATTGATCCTCCAGGAAAACACAGAAAAGCGAAACACAGAGATCTATTCGGTACTAATGAAACACACTGATATTTAATTGTATTTAATTGTTGAACTTTATTGAGTATTGTTCTTAAATATTACACAGCGACATCGATTTAGTTTGTTTTTATTGTTCTAACGTTTAATCTAGTTTTTATATGTAATTATATTTGCCTGCACGTACGGCGACGATTTCCAAGAACGACACATTAGCTTACAAGTGGCACGAAATATTTCGACTTAACTAAACCACTTTTATCGGAAAAAAAGTTGACAAAATGCTCCTACAGTTACGAGCTATATGAGACATTATATCACGTAACACTTAACACATATGGTTATCGACAGCCGCCGTCGCGTGTAGAATTCTGACTCAATATGCTGAAATCGCGATTTTAACACTTACGCATGCCCGCAGTGCTATGGGTAGCGGTGCTAGAGGACCGACCGGCTCGGTCGGGTGATGTAAAACGACTCAGCGAAGTGCATTCGCTGGTGGCATGATTTGGGGTGATGTGGAGAATATCCTCTCGGCTAAGGGTGTGTTTTACCCACCACAAGAGAAACGTAGAGTCTCTCTTTCTGGAATAAAGAAGCGGATCTCGTAGTGAAGATCATGGTGGTATGTGAGTATATGCCATCGTCAGATCTTTGTTTAACTCTTGCGCGAAGGCCATGGGAGAACAAACCTGAAAAATTGAAAGGACAAGGGGATCGTGTAGATCATTGTTTACTCATGCGAGAAGGTCAATGAGAAAACAAAGCTGAAAAATTGAAGGGACCAAGAGCATCGTGTGCAATGACGTTCAACTAAATAAATAAGCTGCAACTCATTAGGTGTGAATGCATTTGGGATACTTCAAACATTTTGGATTGTTTATCGTATCGCCAGAATGCCTGCGGACGAACCGAATTCTTTGTTTGGCACATGATGCATGCTGAAGAATTCGGTTTTAGCGGCTATTGCGCTAATTGTATGCAGCTGCGTCAACAAGCTACTTTGGTGTTGCATTATGGTGTTAGACAAATAAGTCGCCAAGCAATGTGCACGAAAAGGCAATTGTTGTTGCACATGCGAGGCTGGGAATAACCGACGGGAAGATAATATTCCCGGATTAAAATAATTACGTTATGTGTGAACCGATATATTTCCTTTCAGGAATATGATGGTAAGTAATTTAAAGAATTCTTTCAGAGAATTTGAATAACGCATTAAATGCGTGAATGCTGGGAGAATTCTTTTTAGGAATTTTTAGATAATGCGTTGAATGCATTAAATGTCCTTGAGAAAGGAAATGTTTCAGGTATGCTAGGAATGTTTGCAGGTGCTAATGCAGTTGCATTACCGGACAGTGGGGTTATGGGAGCTTCAGGACTGGAAGCTTTTAGTAAATTTGGGAAGGTGAGTAGTGGCGTTTAGTGGAACCGCCACCCTATTTCTTGGTAACTATATTATTTTAACCTCAAACAGCTCTTTAGTTAGCTTAATGCTCTTTGTAGTATGTTCTTATCTTCAGGCGTAAAATTATAAACAGATCTGCAGTTAAATTAGAAAATAACCGAATTCTAGTACTTGACAAATAATGTTCTAAGATTTGCGACCTAATGCTGAATTTTTTCAAAATTTTTCTCTTCAGAGGTGAGCGTAAAACGCTGACTGCTGACACCAAAATAGGTAGCTGTCCTTTTTTTAACAAAAGCAAAAAGTACGGAGATCGTCCAATAAATCCTTAGAAAAGATTTTCAAATGAGGAAGGTTTTTTTTTATTTCTTTACTCAACCAGGAACCGCAATAACGACACATAGTACTCTCCATTTATTCTTTTTTCTTTTTCCAAGTAATCAGAATAATGATTCCGCGTGCATCCCAAAATGTCGTCAGCATCACCCTGTTTTGATTGCTCCTTTATCGAGTGAAGTATCCATGTTTCGCCACCGGTTACATATCGACCTAGAACCTCGTCCGAAATCCAACGGAACATCATCTCACAGCCGACCAGGCAACTGCATTAATTTTCTACTAGACGCAATGCCCCATCCTGCTGTGATTTTGTTCACAGTCAACTTTTCGTGCTGTTTATTGAATACTGATACTTAATGAAAACAAACTATTAGGAACATCATCTCTTGGTCATTCTAAGGACTTCTTGAACGACCCTAATAGTGCAAAAGAATGTCCCATCCAAGCGCTTTCAAGGTGTCTTTCACTACTTTTACTGTGTGCTGTGTACTATTCGCTGAGGCCATCTCTTAGTTAAACCGGAAAAAACGTATGCATACACCTGATATATGGTAGACCAGCGCCATATCAAATCACTTTTTGGTCAAATACACCTGCCGAACATTAATTTGGACGCATGACCGCTGGCTATAAAACACGGGGTTTTTTTTTCAAAAAAGGAAAAAAAACTTCGTGCTGAAAAGGATATTCCCGAATTTTCCCATTCTGCAGCATCACGAATTTTTTTAAAGTGTTGTACAAGCCGTTGAAAAATAAATTGCAAATTATTGGAATCTATCGGATTGCCTTGTCTAAGGAAACTGAACTTCTCCGGTTTCCTCGAAACAAATCCCAGGGCAAAACATGTAAAAGAGGCAAACGTTCTCCACCTGTCTTCGATATAACACTGTGTTGATCATTCGGCTCTGTTAGCATTTAAGCTGATTGTTTGGCACAGTTTATTAATTTTTTTAAAACATTAGTTTCATTTTCACACTCTTTAAAATAAGATCACTTGAGCTTGAAACTACGGAGTAGGCTGAAAAATAATGCACGCATGCCTACAAAACTCAAATGAAATGACCTTCAAACGCGCGCCTAGCGATAAATTGAAATAAAATGCCTTCTTAATACGCATGGGCAGGCCCGAGGTCGAGCGTTCATCGAATGTTTTTCGAGAGCAGAAAGTATGGCAGCGTGTTCTAATGCTATGTCAGCGTGACTTAAACAGTGTGCTTTTATGGAATTTTTAACTCCTGAAAAAGTCACTCCTACTGAAATTCATTGTCGTTTACGAGCTGTTTACGGTGACAATGCTTTTGACAGGTCTACTGTAAATCGATGTCCAATAAAATTTCGTGATTGCGATCCTGGAAAAGCGTTAATTTTTGATGGAACACCCAGCGGACGTCCGGTCACTATCACAGACGATAATTATCGCAAACTCGTCAACGATTTAATCCAAAGTGTCCATACAGAATCTGAAATACCTCCGATGTCGAGTTTGTCATGTTAGCAGCAGCCTGGTGCCAATAATTTCGCAACATGATATCGCCCGTCCACACACTTCGCGCGAAACTTAATAGCCTCTGCGAGGCCCGAAGTTTGATTCGATTCCACATCCTGCTTATTCCCCTAATCTAGCACATCAGCTGTTATACTTGTTGACTTTTTAAATGTCAATTTTTACTAAAGCTTTAACTCACCTCTTAAGCTGCACTTTGGGTGTTGCTTCAGGCATTGAGGCGAATGCCCATAACGTTCGTGTTTTAATTTGTTGATAAAATTAAATACGTATTTCACATCATTTTCATTTTTACAACATTTCTTTTATTTCCTATTGTTTTTTTATATTCTAGATTATAGGCTAGACAAAAAATGCTTAAATTCTAGCTTAACTGTCTTATAAGGGTGGGCCATACATTTTTGCACATTTGAAACATGAATGCAAATAAAACTACAAATGTTATTTTGCTGATCATTTATTTAACTTAATACACGTTTATCGAAATTTATTTTTTGAAAAAGACATCGCCGAGATGCGCCCCGTCTCGTCGTTGGCACTCCTGTAATCGACTACGCAAACTTTGGAAAACTCCCTGACACATGCTGCGAGGTATCGCATCTATCTCCTCCTGGATGTTCTCATTGTTTCTTCTTGAACGTGGGCGCCCTGTTTGTTTAATATTCGTGTTCGATCCCGTTTGCTCGAACTTCTTGACCCAACCTTTGATTAAATTAACACTTGGAAACTCACTTACACGGTTTAATCCATATGCAATTGTAAATAGGCGTCGTACAGTAACGTAGGAATCGATGTTTTTGCAAAATTGTTTTACACTCAAAGCAGGGGGTTGTCCCGTGAAGCGTTCCATCGTGCCTCAAATTGCATGAAGTGACCCACAATTCCCCGCCACCTGCGCGCCCCTCCCTCTAACGGTTTTTAAGAAATCAAGTGTTGCCATTTGCAAAAATGTATGGGTCACTCTATATTATAACTCACTGGTCCTACGCAGACGCTCTAAGCTAAATATTATATGACTATTGTGCAGTTTGCATTTCGGCGATAGAACTTTGTTTGTGGTCTTAGTTATGATTATTTGTATGACAAAGAAAAACTAGAAAAACGTCGTGCCACTTTTTTTTACTTAAAACTTAACTTACTTCTATTTATTTTTTTCATTGCGTGTGTTAAGTGTGTCAGTGACATCATAAAAAAGATGATGTACAAGATGTCATTGATACACTCAAACAGAAAAACGCTATCCGATTCTAAACTCAAATAACCCCCAGAACGGTAATGCAATTAATTGCACATTTCAGCATAACCATTAAACCGCAAAAAGCAATTAATTGCATGTGCCAAAACGATTGCCAAATAATACAAAAGCAATTAATTGCATATTCCGGAACGATTAACAAATCACGGAAAAGCAATTAATTGCATACGAAACACTAAAGAATTAATTGGGTCGGTTTGCAATTGCGGATGTTGAACTGTGCTGCAAATCAATGAAGAAATATTGGCTGACATCACGGTACAAAGCAATTGCGAATTGAAATCGGAAATTAGGACACTGCGAAATGTAATTGCATTATCATCATCGGGAGGTGTTGACCCCGATGTGTCGAGAAGAGGTGAAACCAAGTTAGGAGGCAGTCGGTCGTTGGTCAGGAAGTCTGATGGTTAATCGAGAATAGGAAAGATTGGGGAGAGCGAATGTAAAGGTGGTTTTTCTGTGAGCGGTCGGAAGAAATAAATGCGAATGTGAAAAGTTGAGTAGTGCCCGTTATCTAAATAGGAGACCTAAATCATTACAAGGGTGATAACTAAAAGTGGATAATCGTAAAAAGTTAAACAAACCCTAAGTATAAGTGACCACCAAGAAACTCAAGGGAAGCTTCATTGTTAGTGTTGAGAGATCAAAAAGAAGTGCCTTAGAGATTGTAAAGAATTTAATTAAAAGTGGACGAACGTTAAGAATTAAACTAATATTATATGTACACAAACACTAAAGAATTTGAGTGAAACTAGATTGTTATTATTGAGAGATCAAAAAGAAGTGTCTTAGAGATTGTAAGGATAGTAAAAAAAGGTGGATGAACGTTGAGAATTGAACTGACATTATATATACACAACTGTTAAGGAACTCCTGTAAACTCTGATTATTATTGTTAAGAAATAAAAAGGAAGTACCTAAGTGAAAATACAGAGTTAAGACAAAGTGTAAAAATAAATAAAAATAAATAAAGAAAAGAGAGAAGAAGAAAGAGATAGCAAAATAAAGAAAAAATAAAGGAAGTAACTATAAAAGACATATTTCATTTATTATTGTGGAGTTGTGGGGTTGTTGTATTATGCCAACGTATGGCACGGTTTCACTTAGAATCCCCCGACACTTGTTACTCCGAAGGAAATGGAAAACACTTTTTATTTATTTAAAGTTTTTTTTTTATTTTTTTTTTTTACAGCTCCAGTCTGTTCACCGATATTCTTATTTAACTAGATGTATTCGAAACGCACGCAATATACTATTTGACACTCTAAAGAAAGCTTAACATTAATAACTTTTCGTCTTATTTCGTTAGTTCTTTTATAGATGAACTCTGCGACGCGACCTTACACTTTTGCGATTGAGATGCGACTCTAGACACTTGTGCACCGTATGGTGGATGATTAGTGACTTTGGCGCGAGCGGCGGCGTGACTGCTCGTGGCAATGATTCAATAGCGACTGGTGTGAATTAGGGATGAAAATTCATAATTCATTCCACACATGCAACCAAAAGAGACCACGCCTCTGCTCTCTCAACCCCACGCCCGTCAAAGTGTGAGTAACTTTTGTTAATAGGGTAATTGACGGACATGAAGAATGAGAGAACAGAAAACATGATATGCTGTGATCTCGGGGTAGCTTTGGTTGTGTGTGTTGGTATCAGATGCAGCTACTGACATGACCTGGTGACCCAGTGGTACGGCTATGGTGTAGTCGGAGCACATTGAACCGTGGAAAGAAATACGAATGAGAGGGAAACCTAGCTGATGTTACTCCCCTGCAAAGAGAGATCATTGATCCCAAGCGAATGGGTGATCTGAGGGAAAGTCGATAGGACGCCGCTGATGTTTGGGAAATAATTCGCGTGAGAACCAGACTCTAAGGCGCTGAAATAACCCCAGCTATTTTGCTATGATCCGCCTGTCACCCGGGAGACCGGGGTTCGATTCCCCGTCGGGGAGCCTCTGGCGCAAGACTAATGACCTTGCCCAGAAAAAATAAATCATTATGGAAAATTTAACAAGCCTTAGAACTTGCTAAATAAGGCCAAGACCGGTCCCCGGTTGTAGTGCCGATGATGATGATGATGATTTTGCTATGATGCAACAGCGTCGTTCTTTTAGACTTGTTGTTGCTAACCGACATTATGAGATTTCCGATGGGAAACTCATGGTTATGTTACACGCAACGCCTACCCTCCCCTAATACTCACCCTTTTTGGGGGCCACCCCCCACCATTAATAGGATTCACCTTTATGTGAAGCCCCATATGTTGATTAATCCAAATCAATATATCCAACCCAATGAGTACCTGTAAAAGTGCATTAGCTACAAAATGCATATACGGGCAAATCATGGAATCCAGATACCACATCTGGGAAAAATCCATGACGGCACAAGAAAATAATGTGCTGCTCAAAACAGAGAATAATTCTATGGTAACGAAGCAATAAAGTATACAAAATATCTTTGCCATCGTTGACCATAAATGAACACTTGTGTAAATACAAGATTCTAAATTGTATACACGCATCGACACAATCAGATCTCGCAGATCATAAACATTTTCAATGTT
This sequence comes from Microdon myrmicae, assembly GCA_963931805.1. Taxonomy (NCBI): domain Eukaryota; kingdom Metazoa; phylum Arthropoda; class Insecta; order Diptera; family Syrphidae; genus Microdon; species Microdon myrmicae. Next base: position 197,040,301 of record OZ007496.1, read on the forward strand.
TATTATTTTCAAGAAATACCTCATGGGTATCAAAAAGGATCTATTGTGAGTAAACAATGGATGGATGTATATTTCGGTCTACACGACCGAAAGAGAGATAAGAATGTCGATGTATGAACGTCGTCCGGTTTGGACATTGATAAATTAAAAGAGTCTGATAGTATCCATCGTCCTAGACGGACAGAAAACAAAAGGCGAGTAACTCTTTGCGCTTACCGTACGACTTTCTCGAGTGCCTTTCGCGGAAAATATTCTATGTAAAAACATCGTGCTCAAAAAAGTGAACAATAATTCGAATCTTTTGGATACGCTTGCTAAATCCAAATCAGTGTCAGTGTTGTGTTCTCGCAGAATCCCAACATAAATTAATAAATGGATTCAACCCCAAAAGCTGCATTTGACTGTGTTCGCTGTGAATATAATTCGGTGTACCCAATTGAAAAGGTTTAAGAACAAATTTCTGTAGATCAATAAAGTGTCAGTTAAATTAAGACTAGTTTTCTTTGTTTAATTACGTGTATTTTCATTCTGTGTGTGCATATATAGTTTAGTGCACAATTTCTTTAACAGTTAGCAAGAATGGAGTTGCTATATGACAAGAATGTAGCTAAACTCAATTATGCATTATCTGCAAAGGATAATGAGTTTAGCTATACGTCCGTTTGAAATGTTTTACAGGGGAATACATATAAAGGAAATTGGTAAGTATGACGCGCTGAAAGCGGTCGAAATTAGGTGGAAATGTTGGTTGGAATTGTGGGTTGTTTCTCATGTAGAATAGAGAAACCCCCCACAGAGTGATCCAGTGCGAAAGAAAAGGAAACACTCTCGGAAACATAACTCGTGCATATATAACTAAACTTAAATCGTATACTACCCTACTTCGAGAGAAGCTAAGTTATTCTACCGACATTGGTATCCAGGTCTTTATTTACCATTCAGAATTCAGAGTTCTTCTTCGGTACGCGCGACTTCACTATCGTAGGACAATCGGCCGTCTACGGATTATCTACTTACATGATAAAACAACGGAATTACTCGTCCATCCTGTATAAGAACATGAACGCACACTTTCATAGTACAGGGTATTTGGATAATCAGCCCCGAAAAATTAGGACATTGGACGAGCTAATTGTTCTCGCAATATGTCCTCTGATTAATTTGATCATAAAATTATCCACCCTATTTATGGAGGCTTCGTTATATGAAATCTCATTTGAATAATACTTTTTATATTCCGATTCTGGTATTCGATATAATTTGAGACAAATTCTGAGACATTTCCTTTCAAACACTCAAATCTTTTCCATCAAATTTGGACCTATGTTAAACCATACTGGGCAACTATATATAATGACTGGTTTAATTAGGTAAATTTGATAGTGAGTCGATACATTATAAAATGGGAAACCAAACTATCCAAAACTAAACGTTTATGTGTCAAATTGGATGTCTCTGAAGAGAGTGTTGAAAAAGTAAATTTTTTGTATATGTATTACAGGAGGAAATACTGTAAGGATAATAAACCATATCTTTCCACATTTCCATAATTGGAGAAAGCGGTGATTCGAACCGGCATTGGTACAAATGCTGCATCTTTCCCAGCCATTGTGCCAATGGTCTGTTCAATTCTATTGAAGCATATTATACCCACAAGCGAAAAGCGAATGAACTAACTAAATCCTTATCGAAAACGATTACAGATAAACCCAATTGGTAATCCCATTTCCCACGTCATTCGTTTATTTTTTAAGCCCTTTGCTTATTTTTAATATCAAGTAATAAGCAATACTTAACAAAAGAGGAAAATATTTTAATTTATAAAAAAATATTTAAAAAATCAAAACAAATATTTTTTTAATTATTGTATATAAAATATTACACAAACAAATGTTTTGATAGTAAAAGGCAAAAACTTAACCTAAAAAAAACACGATAGTTGCATAGATCCAATAACTTAATATAACGATATAAAATAAATCTTAAGACAAGATCTTTAGGATCAACAAACTCGTTCTAAAAGTGTCAAACAAAAAACTTAGTTTCCAGCAATGGCACTGAACCTCCAATTTTTAAACAACAACAACAAAAATCCATCTTAAATACCATTCGACCGCGTGCTCTTTCACTAGGGCACATAAAATTGTTCATAAGTGAAAGCATTGTACACAGGATTGTTCGAACCCATTTAAGGTAATTCATCTTTAACTTTAAAAGTGAGTAGCAACTTTTTACTTTCACAAAAACTCTCTTTTGTCTCCACCAGCCAAGTCAAAGAATATATGTTAAGGTCCCTTCATGTGACCTAAAAGAAGAGATGATTTTCCTGCCAGACCGGAGCTAATAATAAAAAAATGAATGAAACAAATCCGCAAGGTATCGACTAATTACCTGACACCAAATGGCGAGAGCCAAAATTAATTTACCAAAAAGGACTTTGCACCACTCTGCTTTCGAACGACTGTACAGTGTTTCTGTTCTCGTTTCGGCAGTGTAAACTACGAGTATGTGAATCGATCTTAAGGAGGTCACGCATGTGCAGATGCGTGTCAATATCAAGTCGTTGTCCACGACACCAGTCTCCCAGTAATTCCACAAAAGTGCGTATAACTCATGCACCACACAGATTGCTATGCGTCGTCTTGGCTTCAATTTATTCTGATATTTTGTTGCTCAACGTTGCACAAAAGTCTTGTATGTGCGATTGTGAGTAGCCCCCTTTTCATTCTATCGCAGCGCAAAGACTGCAGCTCAGGCTAAGTTCCACACTTAATTATGTCCAATCGAACGGTGCGTACTGCAACTTGAATTACGCACTCTAATCGCTAGTAAATTGAGTTCTAATTGTAAATATCTATGGTAATGTGCGTAGTTGAACACCAGACGATATGCGCATGCATCTATATCGGCTGCAGCGACCCTATCTCTTCAAATCCAGTTTTCTGAGGAACGATGTGGATGGCTATTTTGCATCAGACTTCGTGTCTCGATTTCACTTCACGCCATGCCTATGGTATTCGTACGTATTTCTCACTGTTGTCCTTTCGCGAGACTAGATACCTGGCTCATTGCGTACGGTATGCGTCGTACCCGCCGAAGGCTGAACAGATTTATGCGAAAACAAAAATAAGTAAAGACTAAAAATTCGCGAACATTTAGCCCACCTGGTGAGCTTGTCGTCCACTAGATACCTTTGTCTTGGTTGGAGCTCCAATTTCGATGCGTGCGCCAAGAATGAGTAGATTTTCATCAACGCACCGGTGAGCAACGATACACCTATGGGAAAAATATTTTTAGTAAATTTCAATTAAAACGTAAAATTTACGACATAACTGTCAAAAGTTCAAGCTGGCAGGTAGGCCGCCTTATAGCCAATTCATTCCATCTAGAGTGACGTGCGTGTAATTAAAATAGGAATCATGGATTGGGGGTTATGGGTTGTGGGGAGAACAGCCAAACATCGTATCAACAGCTTGGATGCTTTATTGCCCCCTGTTGCTGTTCAAAGATAATCTATGTCCTTTGGCGTTATGCGTAGTCTGTAGGAAGGAAAACTACGCAATTGAATATATTGTCGGATTTAATCTCTGGTGAAAACTTGCTGGTTTAAACTTCAGTGATTTCGCCACCGACACCTGGTAATCGACTTCTGTGTTTGACTAAGTGCGAAGTGGACGAAAAGTGATAGTTGATGTGTGTCTTTTCCTGCGTATGACATGTTAAATTAAACTTTTAGACAGCTACACCGCCTTGTAAAATATGTGCAGACGTGCGAATATCAGGATTTCTAGTTGAATGATTTAACAAAACTCACCTTTAGTCATTTTAAATGCAAACAAAAATGGTTGCAGAAGTTGAACAAACATTTGTCACGGCTTGCTGTTCAATCAAGTATCTCATCTGCATTAACTTGGCTCACGCGAAGTAAAACGTTAAATACTTTCTGTAATTCGAGAAACGTTTTAGAAATTTTTTTATATATAATCATCCAACTCTAATATATGTTCTAATTGCTGCTATAAACTCATAACACCTATCGCGGTTATATTCACTCAGCTTTTGAGGACCTCGGCTTACATAACATTCCTTGGCAGTATTCATTTTTAGTGAAGGGATGTTGCAATGATACGAGAGTTTCGCGTCGACTAGTGGAGGATCCATAGGTTAAAACCCGATTTCTCTAACTAATTTTATAACCACAGACCACCAATTATTGCACTAAGGAAAACCCAGGTAATATGTGAAACCAATATTTCATATTTTACTTTACCTACTTATAACTTGGTGTATCTATAATAAAAGGAATATAACCTGCGGTTAAGCAAAACTCTTTATTCGGTTCAAAGGCTACAGAATAACTGGTCACTTAATATCAACCACAGAAAAACTGCTAATGAGAGAGAAAAATAGCGCAGTATACAATGCCTACATCCTAACAGTGGTGGTGGTGGTTACTTTACATTTAAATTGACCTGCACTACATTATTACAGTCTCTATGTGAGAGTACGTCGTGGGGTAGTCGTAGAAAGTGATATCGTTTATCAGCCTGTTCCGCCAATTTAACTTCTTTCTACCTAAAATGCGCAGACATAACGCAAAGCTTTTAGCTCGTCTGGGTTTATCCGCAATATTAATGCCATAAATGGAAGTACCTGTCACTCTCTCATAATTCACTGCGAAGATCTTATTATACGACACAGAGGAAAGATAAAAGAAAAAGACCTCAAGGGGATCCAGTCCTCGGACCACTACTGCGGAACATAATGTGCCACAGGGCACTAAACCTCGACAAGCCACCAGAAGTAAAAATTGTAGGCTATGCGGATGATACAGCAATTGGTACAACAGCAAGCACACTCCCCTCACTCTGCTAACAATCGAATTAAACAATAAATCGTATTCGATAATGGCTCACAAATACTGGTTTGGAACTAACAGAAGAGAAAATTGACGCGGTCTTGACGTTAAGCCGTAAAAGAGAAAAGCGCATTGAGTTTCATATGGGTGGACACGTAATCGAATCAATCCACGGCACAAAATATTTAGGGGTCATACTGGACCACCGCATAAGTTTTAAATATCATATGAGTTCTGCAGCGAAGAAGACAGCGCTAATACAAGCAGCTCAGGTGCGACTAATATCAAAACTTGGTGGGTATAAAATATTGGGAAGAATGATCCTCGTATCAGTAAACCTCCAATTCCACCTTCCATGTGAGCAAAACCTCATACAGCCCATCGTTTTCAACCACATAGGAGGAAACTTAGGGACTTGCAGCTCTTTAGAACGGTTGTTAATGAAGCCGCCGTTGTGATTTTGTGTCGTTCGTCGTTGGAACTGGAATTTAAAACAGCGACAGAAATACATAAGCTGCATCAACAGAATGCACGTAACCCCTTACATGATTTGCACACAGCAATTCACCTTCCAGTAGCAAACCAGGACCCCAGGTTACATCTACGACCGATACATGGCCCGTCTGCTCCATCGCTCCATCCACAGCTATCAGGCCCTACTACTCTCACCTATTTAGGGTGTTTTTACTACTGTAAAAAAAAAAGCTACCCCCATAGCTCCAAACGCTAAATTTAAACCCCACTGTCAACAATTGGACCGTTTGAAGCTAGTAATTAACCAAACCGGCTAGAATTTTTTTTTTTTTTAGACTTCTCTCGGGAGAGGCGAACCTGTAGAGTCGAGTGGGCGCCCCGAGATGCCATCAAATAACTGTTGCAGGTCTTTTTGAACAGTTGCAGGTTGTAACGTTCCGGGAACACTCGCGTGGGAAGGCAGTTCCACAGCTTCCCCGCTCTGTAACGGAACGAGTTCTGATACAGGGATGTTCGCGCCGTCGGGAGATGAACCACAAACGGGTGCGATCCGTCGGATTGTCTTGTGGAGCGCATATAGACCGAATTGCGTGGAACAATGCCAAGAATCTCCGAAGAACAGTACCCGTGATAATATCTGTAAAACAGACAGAGGTCGGCCACGCGCCTTCGATGTGATAGCGACTGTAGTCCCGACGTCAGCGCCGAGTCCCCGATCAGGCGGGTCGCTCGTCTTTGTACGCTCTCAAGTAGGTCGAGGGTATGCATAGGAGCCGAGCTCCAAACATGAGAGCAATATTCGAGCGCGGGTCTAATTTGAGATTTATATAGGAGAAGAAGTTGGGCCGGAGTAAAATATTTCTTGGCTCTAAAAAGATAACTCAGTTTTCCTGAGGCTGATCTGGCGATACTCGATACGTGTTTATGCCATGATACATTCCCACAGACCGTGACGCCGAGCAATCTCAAACTTTCCCCAGCCTCGAGGGCCCGCCCATTCATCATCAGCTGTGGAACCGATGATCCACTTTTCTTTGTGAATGTTGTATACTGGGTCTTCGTTGCGTTGAAGTCGACAAGATTGGCCTTTCCCCACTGCAGCACTTTATCCAGATCCTGGTTCAGAGAGTCAATCTGTCTACATCTCAGCTGGTGCGACGTTGATGCACCAATCGGCCGATCACTCGAAAAGGAGGAAACAAGCGTACTATCATCCGCAAAACTGAACATTTTGTTATCCGTTGTCTCCTACAAATCATGTATGTGAAGCAACAACAAGGTTGGAGCTGAAATAGAACCCTGGGGCACCCCCGAATTAACAGGATACAGATCCGAACACTCGCCGTCCACAGTATCCCGGATCGATCGATTCTCGAGGAAGCTCCTGGTCCAGTCGCAAAGCTGTTGGGAAAGTCCATATGAACGAAGTTTGCTCAGCAATGCCCCGTGCCAGACGCGGTCAAAAGCCTTGGGGATATCGAATGCGACCGCCCTTGACTCACCATGCCGTTCAATCGCAGATGTCCATATATCGGTTATAAGTGTCAAAAGGTCTCCTGTGGACCGCCTGCCACGGAATCCGTATTGACGATCATTCAGAAGACCGTTGCACTCCAAATACTTAACCAACTCTGTATTGATGACTTTTTCCATTACCTTAGATAAAATAGACAGTAATGCTATCGGACGGTAATTTTGTTGGGGGCACTTTTTTCCCATCTTTGGGATTGGCTGAACTCGAGCGATTTTACAGCAGGCAGGAAAGGTCCTCCGTGCATAAGATAAGCGGAAGAGTCTGCCAAGAACCGGCGATCGTTCTGGAGCACAGTTCTTAAGGACTATTGCTGGTATTCCGTCCGGGCCGGTTGTCTTCCTACAATCCAGTTCACGTAGAATGTGTTGAATAGTGCGCGGACGAAATCTCACATCCCACATCGAAGACTGTACCGGCGAGATCACAGGTGGCTCCAAAAGGCCGGGATCGAGGTTTGAATTCGCGGAAAATAAATTCGCGAATACATTAGCTTTATCCTTTGAATTCGTGACTAACGTGGTGCTGTCTGTCACCAACGGAGGGAAAGAGGAGGATGTGAAGTTACCACTGACAGCTTTTGCCATTGACCAGAAGGGGGGCGAACCAGTTGGGCACCGAAGGAGCTTATTGATCACCCTGTCGTTGTGAGCCTTCTTCGTGGTATCAATCGTCTGGTTGCACGCGTTTCTGATTCTAACAAAATTCGTTCTGTTAACATCGGTTGGATTGGATCGCCATTGTTTAAAAGCTCTATTTTTTGCCGCTGTAATCAGCTCGCATTTTTTATCAAACCAAGGTTTATCAGACGAACTTCGTTTGATGGAATGTGGAATATACATCTCCATCCCCAGAAGAATAATATATGTGACCGACTCCGCGCAAGCGTTAACATCGGAGTTTCCGAAGCACACCGCCGACCATGAAAAGGATGCGAAGAAATCTCGCATATCGGCCCAGTTAGCAGCCTCATACTTCCATACATGGCGAAGCTGCCTAGGCCGGTTATTCGCTTGGTATGCAAGTGCTTGCGCGACAGATGCCAAGCAGTGATCTGAGTTTCCCAGTGACGCAGAAACCTCTACGGTATAAATACTGGGTTCGGATGTCAAAAACAGATCCAGGATGTTCGCATAATCGCCCCGGGCATCCGGTACTCGCGTTGGCTCCCCTAGGAGTTGAGTCAAGTTGTGGCTTACAGCAAACATCTCCCCCAGCCTCCCACCCTCGTCGGTTCTGTTAGAATGTAACAACCAGCCGGAATTGTGCACATTAAAATCGCCAAGGACAATAATTTCAGAAGCTGGGTGGTTGATCTGTATCCAGTCGACGGTATATGAAAGATGTTCGAAAAATGTCGCTGGTCGATCGTCATTCGGGGAGCGGTAAAGACAACAAAGAAATTTAACGGAATTTCTCAGCACGACCCTCAACCATATGATGTCCATATTATTGGGCTCCAACGCCTCCATCCTCTGGCAAGCGAGATCGGACCGTGCGAAGACGCAGACTCCGCCCTTAAAACGGAATCTCGAATGTAAGTCGTATCCTGAGCAACGAAGATATGTCGAATCAGTTGAGGAATCGACCCGGGTCTCAGTTAGGGCAAGGATATCAGGTTTCGTTGTTTGCAAATATTGGTGGACGGCGTTTACATTAGTATTGGTGGAACCGATCTGCCCCTCGCGAAGCTGTTACCACCGGTGGTGGGAACACGCCTTTTGTAAAACCTAAAACGAAAGGAATACGTTTCGAGCACCCCTTACCGCTGATGGGGGAGGTCCTCTAGAGTACCTGAAACAAGAATGAGAGAAAGGTGGAGTGGAGAACATCTTCCCTCTAATACTTAAATTCCATACTTTTTCCTAACTTAAATTAAATTTATGTTACGAGAAAAGGACCTACGCGATCCTTGAGCTCTTCGGCCGAACTCAATGCGATTTACAACAACAAAAAATATAGTGGCGGGAGGCCGATTTCTACGAATCAAGGGTAAATATGTCGTTCATCTTGTCTCTGGCTTCTGGTGATCTTGCAATAACCAGAATCCGTGAGGATGTTGTGCTCGGGCTCAAGATATCCTAAAAGAAGTGGATGGGTGGGGGGGGGGGGGGGGCGGTTCCAATAACGCCACCACTCGCTTTTTCTATGTACAACACCTAACTTCCCCCTAAGGCATACAGAAAGCATAAAAACCTGGAAAGCATGCACTTACCTTTACATAGTTTGTACTATAAAAACCTGAAATGCTGCAAATCCATAATATTCTCTGATGCCAAATCCATCAGCACGAAACAGACATGTTCCTTATAAGCAATATGGTTGCACCACCAAACAACCAACATGATCCAAACCAATTCATTACACATGTCTCCGAACGAATTCCGCCGCACCACTTGCAAGAGATATTTCTTTCCTTTCTTGTTGACCTACAACCACATCGGTCGATAAACCGATCGACAGGCATCAACATTCGATAAGCATTACCGCCAGGGGCATGCCTGCATACAACGCAGCATATTGCTAAGAATTCAATTCGGTTACGACATTACGTAACCGATATGAGTCCTCAAACTTGCCCATGCACACAGAAAGAGAATATTTTTTCCCACACACGTGCATGGCAAGTCATATCAGAGGACGCCAGCAACGTGCGACCGATCAGAATGGATCCCTTACGCGGTACCAATCGGATAAACATTTCCTTTTATCGAATTGTTATATCCACGGTCCGCTTGCTCATGCACAGCATGAGCTTGCGAGGTAACCGCATCTGTGTGTGTGCACATCCTCTCCGTGATCATCATCTAGGATCATCCCTTATATGGTCACCGAAGCGATGGATGGAATTTTTTCTGTTCTGTCGCTTCGGTCGATATCTTAAATCGCGTTACAGATTCCGTGGAGGCAAGTCGGGCCTCCACGTTAAATCGGTCGAGTCCAGTCGAAGCATCCGCTGGTGTACCTCGGTTTAAAAGGATCCTCCTTTATGTAAAATATATACGGATTAGATTAAATAAGTGAACATTTGCAATTTAGTTTCAATAGTGAATAATTATACAAGTTATTGGATTCTCAGTTATGTAAAATATATTCAGATTAAATTCAATATGAGAGCTGTCGTTTGTGTTAAATCTAACAATAAATTTTAAAAAAAGAAAAGGAGCAACACGGAGTTTTACTTTTTTTGGAACGGAAAGCAGCGACTGGGTATAGCGGTGAACCTGTGCCCCGGAGGCACCGTACCACTAAAGTCTAAATATACAACATACCCACGTTGGTACTAGAATTACCATAGGGTTACCTAAGGATAGTGTGGGCAGAGTTAGTTCAAGTGTTCTCTAACTAGATGGATGGGGGATGGTGGGAAAGAAATCATAGAAGACCGGTAGGTCTAGAGTGCTGGAGTAAACGCAGATCACGTCTTTGGCGTCTGATAACCTGCGCTGTGATCGGTGTGCGTGTGTGTGTATTTGTTCCGTCTTGTACTGTGCGTGGCTGTGTGTAGCATGTTAGCAGTAGACCCTATGGGATGGATCCAGGAATTCTCTTTTATGGAAGGGAATGTAGCTGGGAAGGGTGATTTCGTCAGCTTTGTACTGAAGAAGAAATTTTGGTGGTCGGATCTGAAGAGATCGCAGAAGAGAAGGGTCAAGAACGCAAGACTCCCGTACAGGTAGCTTCTCGCTGTTCTGAATGATTTTAATTGTAGCAAGTACTCGTCGATGGGAATGGAGGCACCTTCGTATAGGTGAGAGTTGGGGTAATGGCAACCGATTTGGGCCGAAAATATACAGGACTATATGAGAAAGGCGTACGATATTCCGAGATCGCTGCTTATAGCAGAGAAGTTAAACTTTGATTTCAACTTTGTTGGTCCACTTCAAAATGTTGTGGAGTTGATTAGACCGGCCAAGGGGTCTTTGAAGATTGTGGGTCACATGTTCGATGAAATTCATTTTTAGTGTATAAGGGTCCCCAAGATATTTCATCCTGTCATCATCATCATCGGCACTACAACCGGGATCCGATCTAGGCCTTATTTAGCAAGTCTCTCCGGTATCCGGTCCATATCCGAGATTGGTTAAATTGTCCATAATAATTTGTTTTCATGAGCAAGGTATTACCCTTGCGCCATATTTCATCCTGTCCTGCGGTCTAATCATAATACCTCCCATTTGTATTCGAATATTCTGTGAATATCAAGAAGTAGGTTGGGAGTGTTCACTACTCGGAATTATGGATACTGCTTTGGAAGGATTAAGTCGAAATTATTATCGACTGTAATACTGATACAGTTCATCCCGGGGACGGTTGGGAGGATTTGTTGCGAGTTTAGGGCTTTTGGATGACGTGTACACTAGAACGTCAACCGCATAGCATATCTGGCTTATTCTCCCGTCGACAGGGCGGGGAATATCTGCGGTGTAGATATTAAATAGGATGGAGCCTTGTCGTACGCCTGCAACGCCGTTGAAAGTTCGGGAAAGCTTTCCGTTCACTCGAAGTTGAAAAGCTCAGTTTCGAACGAACTGGTAGATTATAATACGCAGCATCCTGCTAAGAGCAATGTACAACAATTTAAAGACGAGACCTTTCAGCCACGTCGTGTCAAAAGCTTTTTCAATGTCCAGGCTCACCGCAATTGTGAGTTGCTTATTTAAGATGCACACGCAGACGTGAGTTTGAAATATGTTGAGAGCCATAGTGGTGCTATACGCTCTTTTAAATCCAAATTGGAAATCCGGTATTAAGTTCCTGGCACTGACAAAGTTGTTTAGCTTCTCGTATATGTACTTTTCATATATTTTGCTAATGCAAATGAGGAGCGAAATAAGACGAAAGCTTATACGTTGGTTTCCCAACTTTTGCTACTGGACAAGCAACAGCATGTTTCCATGCTTGGAGAACGTACCCAATGTTGTAGGCATTGTTGAACAAAATGGAGAGCTTTATAAAGAATAAGGCAGAAAGCCCTCGTTACAGGTGGTACGACATGTTGTCGACACCGGGTGTCTTGTGAAGGTTTCGAGATTTAACTAGGTTCTGTAGGGTATGTGGTTGTCTATCATTGTCCTACCCCTACCTTCCTCTTACTCCACCTTTTGTTCACTATGAAACAACTAAGAAAATATCTTATTCAACGGTCAATATTTCTTTTCGAACATCAACGGAAGAATTGCCGTTGATGTCTAGAATAAATGTCTATATACAGATGCCGTGATGAGGATCTGGCGATCATTATTGATGCCGGAGAGCACTATATCAAACGTATCAGAGGATGAAACCACTGGCTACCTTGGACCCTATATTAACAACATCAGAGGCAGCAAACCCAGCAACTGACACACATATTTTGTACTAACAAAATATGACAATAAAGATACAATCATAACAAGCTAAATATTAGACATTGTGCCCTCAATTAATTCAAATTCAGTAGTATATGGTTTACACAATTCAATTCAATTTTTATTATGTAGATAATTACATTTATGGTATATTTTACAACTATTATTTAAGAGGTTTAGGACAGCAATTCCTTTACAATTATAATCTTAAATCTATATAATGACAATAGTACAATTTTAATGAATAATAAATAATAAATTATGGGAAAACTACAAGAAATAACCCTTATTTGAATCTTAAGACTAATATTGCACAGGTTTCCGGTTATTTTATATACGAGTAGGTAATTTAGGTATTTAAAATATAATTGCATTCAAACGACATTATAGAGATATATTCGTTTTGTTATGCTTATTTTATATTCATGCCATGTTTCTGTTATAGATATGTAACACCCCCTCCGTTAGATTGAGGCTCCGACGAAATTTTCAATATGACAAAAAAGTACAATTAAAGCTCTATATTAAAATATTACTTATTTTGCTATTATTGGGTGCCTCCTCTATTACTTGTATGTTTGCAGGATGTTTGACATAGTTTTGTAAAATGACGGATTGGATATTTTGATTTCCTTTCATTTTTGTTACAAAAATTGGTAGTACAATGGCGTCGTATATTTTTATTTCAGAGTTTTTACATACTCTATAGTTTACATATATTCTACAATTTATAAGTTTTATGAGGTACTTTTCATTTGTTATATAATTAAAGTCAATTAATTATCACTCCCCCTTGAATTATTAACATCTCGTGTCTTTACGCACATATCCTTCATCCATCCCATATCCTTCCCTTTCCTACAAAGTACGAATTGCCTATTCCCTTTACAATAGAATCTAATTTAAATAAACGTAAAACCTATTTAAAACCCCATTCACGTTGCAATAGTCATCTTCTTTGTATTAGCCATAGTCGCCCCCTATTAGCCAATAGCCAATTGTGCCGCTTCCTAGAAATAACTCGTGGAAGCGGAACAAAAAAGGATATGTGCCGTGAAGCCACGAGATAGTCCTTCTTGTGAAATTAACCGTTAATGGAGGCAGTCGTGTGCGCGCCGGCCGTTGTTGAAAATAAGAACTAAGAAATAATTTAAACTTAATTCCAATATATTAAACAAGAAGTAAAATAAAAGGAAGTATCACATATTAAAAAGAAAGAAATTCGTGTTCTGATTTACTTACGAACAAGAACGTTGTGTGAATTAATTGCGAACAATAACGTTTTGTGATTTAATTGCGAACAAGAACGTTTTGTGATTTAAGTGCTACGTGTGCATAATTGGATAATCGACTGGGGTCGAGGATAACACATAAGGACTTGCGACTCGAGGACTAAACAACATTCAAGACTGAGCAGGGGGTAAGTTCTGTGACACAGTCATAAATGAATAATTAATTGTTAAACATATCTTTAACACATTTAGGATAAGGTTCAATTTTATTACAATCATGTATCGAGTGTATTTCGTTATGCTATTATCGTTTCCGTTATAATTTCTTTCATTTCAATTTCTGTTATTAGTGTTAATTTTTCTATTACGCGTCTTTTTGGCGTTTCTGTTCAGTTCTAATTGTAGGGTTGTCATTGTCTTGGTACTTCTTCCTAGGTTTGACATTGATTCTGTAATATTTGTACTGGTTTCGGGTATCAATAACATGGTCTTCATCAATCTTTTGTGTATGCAGTTTCCTATATTTAGAGTGATTTTTTCCTCCTCTAACTTCTTTAATAAAATTTTGCCCTTGTTGTAATGGATCATTTTTACGATTCTGATTCGATTTACCCAAGGCCTTTTTGTTTTTTTCCAAGGATCGTTTCATAAATATCTGTGTATTCGTCCTGATGTATTTTTCCGTTGATAAAGTCTATAGGTTTTTTATTTGTTGTAGAGTGTATTGTATTGTTGTAATAACTTATAATCGTTAAGATTTTTTCCTCTACAGCATCTTCCTTAGTTCTTTCGTCGTGTTTTAATAGCCTTATGTGCTCGCTAATTGTGTTATGCAAACGTTCAATATCAGAATTCGATGTGTGGTTACTACTCGTATTTGAGATATAGTGGATTTCTGTACCAATAGTTCCTAAATATTCTTTTATGGGAATTGCTTTGAATCCTAATTCGTTATAGACTATAATTTTCTTTTCTTTTTTATTATTATTTACTGGCCTGTAGGAACCCGGAAGTTTATGAGCTCACCGACTCGGCTCCGCCATTGTTCCCTTTAATTTTTTTTACAAAAATTGGTAGTACAATGGTGTCGTATATTTTTAATTCAGAGTTTTTACATACTCTATAGTTTACATATATTCTACAATTTATAAGTTTTATGAGGTACTTTTCATTTAGGATAAGGTTCAATTTTATTACAATCATGTAATTCAAAAATGAATAACCAATAATTTTCTTTACAAGACCAAATTGGCAGAAATAGTAACAAAGGGCTCTCTTAAATTCTGTCCAAGTTCTACTGGAGATTTTTATCGTACAGGCGTGTTTTGAAAATTTATCTATGGAGGTTAAGAATAAGGATTTTTCCAAGCTATAAAAGACATCTATATGAATAATTTCACGAGGACTTGTAGGTGTTTCGGTTAGTTTTAATAAAGGTTTATGCGGTTGTCTAACATATTTCTCGATGTTACATATGTCACAATTATTAATAAATTGTGTTATTCGTGTCTTTTAATTTGGGTTAAAATAATTGATCGTAATTTCTTTATATACTTCCTCGATACCTCTATGGTTATTTCTTAAATGTTCTTTTTATATTATGTCTGCTAGTTCTTCTTCGTCAGTTATGTCCTCTAATAATTTAAGGCAACGGATAATTTTAAGTTTGGGGTTATTGGTAAAATATTTAATAACGAGTTCCTCAATAATTTTGAAATAATCTTCGTCTTCAATAAGGATTGCGTTTAAAGCATGCGGTTTGAGATGGTTCTTCAGTAATGTGATTGCGTATTCTTCGTTTATATTTTTTACGTATATCGTTGTTCGATTTCTATTAAATATGTTTAAATATTCTATTCTTGGAGACAGTGATTTTATGATTACGACTTGGTTCTTGAAAACGTTTATACTAGATTTACTCATGGGGATACGATTATTTTCAGCTAAGTTTATTTCTGCTTTAGGTATACGAGAAAGAGCGTCTGCGTTGCTATTATTGGTACCTTTCTTGTACGTAATATCAAAATCAAATTCGGATAGTTTCAACTTCCATCTTATCAGTTTTGAATTGGTCTCTTTCAAAGTAAATAACCAAGTGAGGGGTTTGCGGTCCGTTTCAATTATGAATTTCCTGCCGAATAAATAGGGGCGATAGAATTTGGTTGCCCAAACTATTGCGAGTAATTCTTTTTCGATGGTACTATAGTTTATTTCATGCTCGTTCAGAGTACGGCCAGCAAAAGATAAAGGATGGCATTCTTGGGATAATACAGCTCCTAAGGCGAATTGGCTAGCATCTGTAGTAAATGTAAATGTTTTACTGAAATTAGGGTATGCTAATATGGGATCGTTTATTAATAATGTTTTGAGACTTCTGAAAGCGTCTATATAATCCTGATCAGAAATATTAATCTTTGCATCCTTTTTTAGAAATTGAGTCATTGGTTTTGCTATTTTCGAATAATCTTTAATAAATTTTCTATAGTATCCAGTGAGTCCTAAAAATTGTTTAATTTGTTTAGGTGTCCTAGGAATGGGGTAATTTTTAATACATTCAACTTTCTTAGGGTTGGCTTTAATGCCTTCAGGTGTTACAACGTCACCGAGAAATTTTGTTTCTTTCTTAAGAAATTCGGATTTGTCTAGTTATACCTTCAACTTGACGGCTTTCAACCGTTCGAATATTTTTGTTAAAGAGGTAATATGTTCCTCTAAAGATGTAGAGAAAATTATTATATCGTCCATATACACTAAACATATTTTGTTAATGTAATCATTCAGTACGTCATTCATCATTCTTTGGAATGTAGCCGGTGCTGTTTTTAAGCCGAAAGGCATGCGGAGAAATTCATAATGTCCATTTTCTACGTTGAAGGCAGTTTTGTGGACATCGTCCTCGTGAATTTCAATTTGGTGAAAACCTTTAGCGAGGTCGAGAGCAATAAAATATTGAGCTCTTCCCAATTTATCTAATATTTCATTAATGTTAGGAATAGGATACTTGTCGTCAATAGTTACCTTGTTCAACTTTCTATAGTCGATGACCAATCTCCATTTGGTCTTGCCACCTGCGTCTTCCTTCTTAGGAACGATCCATATTGAGGCTGAGTAAGGAGAGCAACTATGACGTATAATTCCGTTATTCAACATCTCGCGAATTTGTTTCTCGACTTCAGGTTTATGGACGTATGGGTATCTATAGCTCTTGCTATGAATAGGGGTATCATTTACCGTCCGAATTCTATGCCTAATTGCATTAGTAAACGTAAGATTCTTATCCTCTTGGTAGAAAATCGTTTCGTATTTTTTTATCAATTTCAATAACCCAGCTTTTTCTTCGAAGTTTAGGTGATCGATCCTTACCTGATCTATTATGGATCTTTTAGGGGTGTTAGCACCATTATCTTCGTTTTGTAAATTCAACTTATTGTCATCTTGGACGTTATAGTTTCTTATTGTAGTTTCGCAGATTTCGCGAGGTATTTCGTTTAATTGAGTTTTGCGAGTATTTTGGGGAGTGAATTGGTTTTCTTATGTCCTAGTTAAATGTGTTTCGTCAGGTTTTTGATAAATTAATGGTATCGTTCTTTTGTTAATTGTCAATGTGTCTTTTTCGTAGTCTACGATTGCTTTGTATTTTTTAAGGATATCGTTTCCAATTATTCCGCCATAGGAGTCATGGAAGTGACATTCTAGAAATTCGACCATGTCTTTAGTATTACCGAGTTCTGGGTATAAAGGGATTTGTACGATTTTTGAGATGGTTAGAATATTTTGAAGGGTTTTTATGGTTACTGGAGGTAACCAACTCCGGGGTTGACAATAGAATTCGTAGCCCCAGTATCTATTATGAATCTCAGAGGGCGTACTTTGGTTTGGAATTTTATGTGGGGTAATTGTCCTCTGAGGCTACTAGACGAAAATGTGTACCCCCAGCAGAATCACTGACATTAGTTACCGTATTTATATCCATTGGCTCCGGTACTGAGAATTTAGAATAAGGATTATTCGAGGGTTGATGGGGTCGGGAAGTTTCAGGATTATTATTATTTTGTCCGTAGTATGTATTACTGTTCCTATTAAAAGTGTCGTAATTTCTGGGGAAAGAGTTATTATTGTCCCTGTAGGAGTGGTTAGTGTTCCAATTAGGAGTGATGTTAGTTTTATTGACATTGTTATCACTGTTCCTATCAAAATGTTCCTTATTCCTATTGAAATTGGTCGTATTTCTATAAAAAGGGTTAATTTTTTCTCTGTAAGATGCATGGTTGTTCCAATTATGAGTGTTATTGTCTCTATTTAAATTGTTATCGTTGTTTCTATCCAAATAACCGTTATTCCTATTAATATTGTTCCGGTTTCTGTTATGATTAGTACTATTTCTATTAAGATTTTCGTTGATTTTGTCATAGTTATCGTTTCTTCTATTAGGATTGCTACTATATTGTGTGTTCTGGGTGGTGTGGTCTTGATGTCTGTTAGAACGCGGGGCATTAGCCGAAGCATTGAAGTATGCGTATCCCGATTCGTGAAGTATATTGATAGCTTCTTCTAAGCTGTTCGGGTTCCTGCAGTATATAAGAAAACGCATGGGTTCTGGGAGTTTATTTCGGAAAACAATTAATGCAGAATTTTTGTCCTGGTTTAGACAACCTTCGATGGCTTCTTCATTACCATTCATCATCTGTTTGTGTTTGACGTTAAGTCTCCTCAAAATCGATCTGATATTGCTATAAAATTCGACTGCGTTAGTTTTGAATTATATAGAACGCAGTTCATCGAATAATTCCTCTGGTGTTTACCGATCACCAAAGTTATTGAGTAAAATTTGTTTTATGTCCACCCAACTGGTGACATGACAATTTATTTCTATGAGCTCTCGAGCTCTTCCTTTCAACTTGGACTTTAGTAGGTCTGAGAAGATGCTTTGTTCTAGGGAATCGTATTTTTCCATAAGGGGACGTATTTTACGGACTAAGTCGGCGAAGTTTTGTAAGTCTTGAAAGTCACCGTGAAATTCTGGTAACCTCGAGAGGTACTTAATGGGGTCAATATTTAAAGACAACATTTTTGGGCAAGGTAAATTTTCTTCTGAAAAGAAGTTGTTCACGATCTCCGTCCACTGTCTATTCTGGGTCTGGAAGATTTCTAATTGTTCTTCCAAAGACATAAAAAAAAAATTTGTAGTGAGAATTTGGCTTTCATTATAAGGGGAACAAATCAAGCAAATGGAAACCTCAAATAGATTGAGACTGAAACTGACATTAAAAGGTATGACTTAGAATTATGGTTTATTTATACTTATTACTGAAAAAAATGCAAATTTCCTATATCATATTAGTAATGTGTTTAAAAAAAGAAGACAAAATTTGTTGAGAAAAAAAACTTAAGAGTAATTATTTTAAAAGAAAGGAGATGGTAAAAAACAGAATGGTTCAAATTATAATTAATTAAATATCTTAAATAAAAGTAAGAAAAATAACATATACCTTCGGTGTTGTTTGGCTGGTTCACGCTGGTTTCCGTAGGATTTTGATCCTCTTTCAGATCTGCTATGCACTGCACTTGTTTTCAGTTGATTGGTTTAAGATTTTGGATTTGTTAATATCACTGATTTTGACTTTTATGTTTAGTTTCCTTTAAACACTTTTCGAGTTTGAGAGAGTACTCTATGTATATTTATGTTTTATTTGACACTTTACACTTTTCTTTCGTTTTAACGTCTTTGTTTAAATTTACAATATTTGCATTGGTCCTGCGTTAATTATAATGATTTTTTTTCAAATGTAAACACATTATTTCTGTTTTCTTTTTTTTTTTTCATTTAATACTTCACTTTTTCACTTGCTTATATAGTTTGTAGATTACAGTGTCTATATATGTCTGTTCATGTGTGTTTTTAAAACTTTAAATTTCTGCGTTTACCGACGATACGCAACGTTTAGAATATTATTTTTGCCGCCGTGGCAACGATGTTTACCGACTCCGCCAGTTATAGTTTTGAGCCAACGATCTTTCGTTTGGAACAAACTTTGTATAAAAGCAATCGAACGCGATCTTTCCGTTTATTTATCTTTATTATAGAGGATCTTCCCTCTTTCGAATATATCTTAAGACTAATTTATAATTGTGTTTTTACTTAAAATCTAACATTGCAATATTAATAGATTGTACCTCAGGTAGTTACAAGAATGCCTACCAGTTAGTAGGTAATTTACGTATTTAAAATATAATTGTATTCAAACGACATTATAGAGACATTATAGAGATATATGCTTATTACAAGAATGTCTACCTGTTAATAGGTAATTTAGGCATTTAAAATATAATTGCATTCAAACGACATTATAGAGATATATTCGTTTTGTTATTTTATATTCATGCCATGTTTCTGTTATGGATATGTAACAGCTAAGCTTTGACTTTCTACACACTAATGGATACATAACTCTTACGACTTTGTTTATTTTGTCAATTGTGGTAGTGATGTGTTTTGGGAAGATAAGTTTTTTATCTAGAATAATACCTAGATATCTACAGTCTTCGGACCAATCAATATCAACTGCATGCATACTCAGTTTAGTGCCATTTGGTAGGTAGCAGAGTTTCCTACATCTCGAACACCATCCATCTTGTGTTTTATTACCATTTATTTTTATTTTCCATTTCCTGTAATATACTGCTAGTTTATCAAGAGCTGCTTGCAAAGAGTTGAAGACGTTAGTGAATAAGGCACCCGAAGAGAAAATTGCCGTATAATCGGCAAACGTAGCTACCTGAATGTTTTCACCTAGACGTGGTAAATCTGCGACAAACAATGTGAATAATATGGGACCAAGGACCGAGCCTTGGGGTACACCATAGTCGATTTGGTGAGTAGAGGATTTGTCGGTTCCTATACTCACAACATATTTTCTCGAACGAAGAAAACTCTGGATAATTTTGATAAGCGGTATTGGCAGCTTAAGTTTTAGTAGCTTATAAATCAAGGCATCGTGCCATACCGTATCAAAGGCTTTTCCGATATCTAGAAGAATCAGTGCCGTTGACTCCCTGTCAATGAATTTTCTAGCTATGTGGTTTTTAATGCGCAAGACTTGCTGTGACCACTCCGGAAGCCGAACCGAACATTTGGTAGGATAGTACTGGCTTCCACAAAACGATCAATCTTTTCCTTAATGATTATTTCTAAGAGCTTACTCAGGCAGCTAAGTAGACTAATAGGTCTGTAGTTTTCAGGGGTTGTCGCATCTCGCTTCACAAAGTAGCATAGCCAACATTGACTTGTAGCGATTCTAACAGATACACACAATTCACAAGCAAAAATAGTGAAGAACACCGAACGAAAAAAAATCGAATAAGAAAAATACATCAGAACCGTATACCAAGCGATAAAATAAAAATAACTCATACCTGTGGAATATAGTCGAGTTTGGAAATCAAATTCTAAACACGGTTAGTAGCCTGGTGTGTAACGCTTAGGTCAAATTTTTTTCGTGATTCGAGCTGTCATAGCGTCAGTTCGAATCACACGATCTTCTTCACTATTATTTAAAACGCTATAGACTCCCAACAACATTCGAAAGACAATACCGTCAAAATTGTATTGACACCTTAACTGTCATAAGTCGTACGTCACATCATTCGTCCAGTTTCGTCCAGTTATCGTTCTGCAAGTCATAGCCCCGCCTACTTCCGTTCATCAAAGGACTTTCGTTAAGATGGCGGCCATTAAGGATTTCAACGGTGAAGATCTCTTCACAATTCTTTCACTTCGTTCGTCGTTCCAAAGCGTAGCAGTCGCTTCACTCGTAATTTCTACTCGAAATATCAGCTTTGAAAGCAGTCGAGTTTATTATAAATCTCTCTGTGTTCGTTTCATTTTCGAATATTTTGTACTCGCGTATTGTGACATTACATATACCAGTTTATCATTTGCGTAATTCAAACATTGTAGAGTAAAGTAACACATATGAAATAAAAGGAGATTTTCAAATATAAACATTTTCTCGTGTCGTTATTTATCGTCTTTGTTTCGCTGATCGAATCTGCACGGTAAACGAATCGTGCCCAAAACATTGGTCCTTCGAGCCTGATCGATTTTAATATAAAATCAGTGCCTCTAATTAATCGGTCCTTTAAACAATAACACTATTTTATTCATTTTCGAAAAGAAAGACAAACCAGTGGATCACACTTTCGTGAATTGTGGCGTTCATTCGGAAAGCATTTAAATAAACATTCACACGTGAAACAGCGCGTGCGCGTATATATATTAGGTTTACAACTTTGCTTCCGCCGTTTTGCAATAGATGGCTGTAGCGGTAAGTGGTAGTTGAAATAAATAGATCATAGATGTCATACAATTGGTATTTGTAAACACAACGCCATCGAAATATTAGTCGATTTGTGTCTGCGTCAGAAAGTTATTCTCGATTAAACATGTCAGCTTACGAGCCAAATTCTCGTCATTTGCGGGAGGTTGTAATTTTCTGCTTTAATATGAAGAAATGGATTCGTATGCTGCCCGAAAGATGGGAGAAAGTAGTGGCCAGCGATGAACAATACTTTGAATCATAAATGTATAACCAGTTTTTTACAATAAAGCCTCGAATTTCGGAAAAAAAGACGGCGGAAGCAAAGTTGTACACCTAATATAAGAAAAAAAACGAACCGTTTAAAAACAACGTCGGAAACAATCCTGCTACCGCTGTCAACCAGAAGGAGAAACATCGATATCCAGAGAATTGCAACCAACGTGGGAACCATCGTGGGACCAGAGCGTTTGGCCAGAACCAAGAACGCCAATAACTTCAGGTGAGTCACTTAGTGCTAAGGTTTTAAAGAGCTACCTACAACTAGTCATAAAAATAAAGAGTTTTAATTGTTCTTTCTGTACCTCTTGGCCCTTTCCGTATTGTTCCTTGATTTTTGCATAACTTGCGTCCACAAATTAGTGTCACTGTGTTATTTCCCCTTCTTGTACCTTTCTCTTCTTTAACTTTCCAAAAAATTCCTTCTACTTGTGTATAACTTGTGTTTACATCATCGTGTCGCGGTATCAATTTCATAAAATGGCCGAAGCTCAAATTAAGGCATTAATCAGTAAACGGGCTGGTGCCAAACGATCCCTGACCAACTGCATGAACTTCTTAGACAAGTTCAACCCCGAAACTGATTTTCCCGCGCTCGAAAAGCGGTTCTCGGACATGGAAGGGATTCGCGAGAAGTTTTTGTCGTGTGAGGAAGCTCTGGAAGGCTTGCTAGAACCTTCTGACGAACTTTTGGAACATAACAACGCCTTTGAGGATTCATACTACAAGGCGTATGGTATTGCAGCAGAACTTTTAGCCGATCACACAAGAAAGTCTGTTCCGGAATCCGTTGTATTGACTGAGCCAACAGATGCGGCGAAGGTTGATAACAAGGATATCACCCACGATCGCAACTCTCTCGGTCCTCCACCGGTTCCATCTAATTCCTCATTTTCGTCCATTTCCGGTGCCCCTGGCGTACCAGAAAGCCCAAAACCAACGGTGGATAAGGCACAAGACATGGAAAGCCTAAGTCAACAATTAATCTCGAAATTGTCCCATAACCTAATCGAAAACTTTCAATCCTCCCAGTTGTCAACCATATCGTTGCCGTCGTTTGAAGGTTCGTATGAATCCTGGCTAGGATTCTATGATCTATTCAATGCGTTGGTCCACCAGGACATCAAAATCGCGCCGGTCAAAAAACTATTTTTTCTCAAAGGCTGCCTGAAGGGGGAAGCGGCTAAGGTTATCGCATCCATCGAATCCTCCGATTCTAACTATCAGGTCGCTTGGGAGCTCTTGAAAGAGAGGTACGATAATCGAAAAAACATCAGCGGGTGTCACATTAAGGCTGTTATCGATATGTCTTCAATAACTAAAGATTTCTTTTTCCAATCTTTCGTGGATGATTTACAAAAACATTTGCGCGCATTACAAGCTCTAAATGAACCCGTTGAGTCTTGGGACTCCACATTAATCGTACTCCTTCGTGAAAGGCTTAATCCCTCCGCCCGGGAGCGATGGGAAGACTGTAGCAGCAGTATAGCTAAACCCACTTTAAAAAACTTTGTTGATTTAATCAAAAGAAGAGCTCAAGTAGAAAGCTCTGGAGGAAACCCAATTCTAGCTTACCATCGGAAAGGTCCTTTACTCGTCGCAACCAGAGATCCCAACAGACATTCGTGGCTACGACTCGGGGTTGTGTTCTCTGCAACGACACTAGTCATCAAATCTACGCTTCTGACAGGTTTAAGTCGCTAACTCCGCAAGCCCGTTTCGAAGCCGCCAAGACCGGCCGGTGGTGCATACAATGTCTAAGGAAATGACATCGAGTGTCGGGCTGTAAGGCGTAGCCATGCAACAAGTGCAATCAACGTCACCACGCCTTGTTACATTTTGAAAAGATAAATAGGATAAACACGGTTGCGTCACATTTCGCAGTTGACGACACGAGCAGGCAGGCTCAAAGCGCAACTCATGGAGTGTTAGCCACTGCCCTAGTTGACATTGTTAATAGTCAAGGCAGGAACGAGTTATGCCGCATATTCCCGGATGCAGGTTCTCAAGTACATTTTATAGCTCAGGAAACAGCGGATCGTCTAAACCTCGCCAAAGGGCCGTCCAACGTTTACGTTTCAGGAATCGACAGCACTTCCACTACGGTTACACATTCAACACGGGCAACATTGGGATCGCGTGCCACTAAATATGAGAAATCCATTGAATTCTTGATCGTACCGCAGATTGGGCATCCAATGCCTTCAACTCCTATAGATCCACATGTTCTTGATCTACCAAGAAACATTCCTTTGGCTGACCCAAGTTTTTTCAAATCGTCGAAAGTCGATGCCTTAATAGGCGTCAAATTATTTTACAAGTTGCTTTGCATTGGCCAAATATCATTGAGGAAACAGCCAAATGTATTATTCCAAAAACCGCAATTAGGATGGATTGTTGCTGGCGATCTCGATCCAAATTATCAGGCAGCTAACGTGTCCTGCCATCTGTCGATACAATCCAATCCCCCAGATGTGAATCTAACTCGGTTCTGGGAATCTGAGGAGATCTCAATTGAGAAAATTCGTTCGCCTCAAGAAATAGCTTGCGAGGATCATTATGCTCTCCACACCATTAGACTTCCCGGTGGGAGATATCAAGTGAAATTGCCTTTCAACCGGAAAAGCCCGCATTAGGCGAGAAGTATACTATGGCATTGAGACGATTTTATGCCTTGGAGCGCAAACTCCAAGCCAAACCCGAGGTGCAGCGTGAGTATACTGCATTTCTAGATGAGTACCTGTCATTGGGACACATGTCACTTGCAGTGAATCAAGAGCCCAAAGGCTTTTTTCTTCCTCATCATGTGGTGGTGAAGGAGAACAGCCTGCTTGGATTCTGCTTGAGAAAATGGGCTTCGAGCCACCCAGCACTACTTATCAAGGAACAAGAACATCCTGACCATTCGCATATGTCTCTAAACCCAGACTCGGACATAAAGACCTTGGGCATACGCTGGAACTCTCGCAAGGATTTTTTTTATGTTGTCAATATTGATAAAAGAAACAGCAGCACTAAAAGAGGCATATTGTCTCAAATTTCGAAATTGTTTGATCCGTTTGGACTCTTAGGCCCCATCGTGGTATATGCCAAGGTGCTGATTCAGCTATTATGGAAGGCAGGGGTTGCGTGGGACGAATCTGTTCCTATGGAAATCCATTCAGCATGGTCTGCGTACCAAGACCAGCCCCACTTAATCGAAGATCTCAAATTTCCTCGTGGAGTAACCATACCCAATGCAGTTAATGTACAATTGCATGGATTTTGCGATGCCAGTGAAAAGGCCTATGAAGCTTGTTTTCATTTTAAAACTATCGACCCTAAAGGCCAAGTGCATATCCGTTTGATTGCATCCAAATCGCGAGTCGTTCCTCTCAAATCCCTAACAATACCCAGATTGGAACTCAGCGCAGCCGTGTTACTGACTCGTCTGCACAACAGCATACGAAAGAGCATCTCAAAGGAAATAGATGAGGTATATTTCTGGTCGGATTCCACCATCGTACTGCACTGGATAAGCACTCCCGCGCACAAGCTAAAAACTTTCGTGTCAAATCGTGTGTGCGAGATACAAGCTAATGTATCCAAATGTTACTGGAATCACATCTCCTCCAAAGACAATCCTGCACATCTCATTTCTTGTGAGCAGCTTCCCTCTGAGTTCGTGGAAAGCTGCCTTTAGTTCAATGGTCCTTCATGGTTAAAGGATCAAGATTCGTCATGGCCAAAGCAAGCTCTGGCCAAAATACAGGTTCCTGAGTTGAAACCCGTGATACACACGGTCGCTTGCATGTCGCTCGAAATTCGAAACAGGATATACTTGAGCGATATAGTTCGTTCAGCAAGTTACAACGAATCATTGGATATGTACTCAGATTCGTTCACAATGCCAAAGGCATGTCTCAACGCAGTATTGGCCCGCTGCGAGTTGACGAGCTTTCACGCTCGCACCACGTCTTCATCAGACTCGTTCAATTGCCGTCGTTCAGGCGCGAGATTGAACCATTGTCGGCCAACCAGCAACTCCAAGCATCAAACAAATTAATACCGCTGAATCCAATTTTGGACTCCGCCGGCATAATACATGTCGGAGGCAGGCTTGCGCGTTCATCCTTATCCGAATATCAACGTCATCCTATACTGTTGCCGTCACAGCATCATATCACGAAATTGATCATACATGCAGAGCACATTAGGCTCAAGCACGCTGGCGTCCAAACTACCCTATATTCGGTGCGACAGCACTATTGGCCGATTAACGGCCGCAGCACAACTCGTCGCATCCTTCATAAGTGCATGCCCTGTTTTATGGCCAAACCTATTCTCGCTGACTACCCTATGGGTACTCTACCCAAACATCGAATCACATCTGCTCGCCCTTTTCTATGTGTCGGAGTCGATTATTGTGGACCTTTCTATGTAAAAGAAAAGCATCATCGTAACAACAATCGGTTAAAAGTCTACGTAGCTGTATACGTTTGTCTGTGCAAAAAGGCAGTGCATCTTGAGTTAGTTGGTGGATTACCCACCGGGGATTTTATCGCAAGTCTGAAGCGCTTCTTTTCGAGACGGGAAAAATCGGTCGAAATCCATTCGGATAATGGAACTAACTTTGTCGAGGCAAAAATGATGTATCTAAATTTTGTGCTGGTCAAGGGATCTATTGGCACTTTGTGGCGATTCCGCCAGATCCCACGGCTCGCCTTCCTGAAAAAACCCCCATAACCATAACCCGGGTCTGCACCAGCTTTCGCTAATGCTTCACGCATCAAACAGACCCAATTATTTTAACCCTAAAATCCCTATAAAGAAAACTTACCTTCATGCATCCCTTCGCATACAATTTTTCATAAGATTTCTTTGTTTGCTTATTTGGTATTCTGATCCAATTCGGTACCAGACAAATACCATAAATATCTATTTTCCCAGCCGCGCCATATACCTTTTCATATACATTGCCTGGCAACCTTTTTTGTTTGTCTTACCAACAAACAACCCAAGCAGCTGCATATAATTAGCGCAATAGACGTTGAAACCAAATTCTCCAGCATTTCCTAATGCAAATATGAACCCGGTTTCTATTGCAGCCAGAGATGTCATAAACATCCAATTTGCTTTTAGCACCTTTTTCTCCTAACGTCGAAAATAGCGACGAGGCATCGTATAAACATGGCCCTCATTAAAGAGCGAACCATTTGGTCGCCTTTTCTTTCGTCTTTGCCGCCTGCCTGTTTCGCTGTTCCACTGCACGTGTGAATAGCATTGATCTCAACGATCCCACACATACCACCATGACCTGTATTACAAGATCTGGTTTCCTATACCACCAAGAGAGACTTTACGTTTCCCTGGTGGTAGGTAAAAAACGATATCCTTATTGGTGAGGATATCGTTTGAGTCTTATTCCATCCTCCGACCACGCTGGTCGCACGGTGAAACTCCCGCTCTCCGCGCCACCAGCGGAGAAGCGTAAACAGTAACACGCGAATATATACCCGTGAGTCGTGTGTGTTTTATTTTTCAACTCTAGAAAGTTTTAGTTATTTTTTTTTCCACGTAAATTTATCCGTGAAGCTATGAAATAACGTAAATTTATTGAACCCAAATTGTTTATTATCGAAAACATATAGTGCGGCAAAGAAAAAAAATCGGTATGCAATAGTCTCTTTGATAAAACAATATCCTTAAGTCATACGAAAGTGTTCAATAGTTTTTTGTAAAAAATCATTGAATAAATCATCCAAAAATGTAAAAGACAAGCAATAAATAATTTATAAATTTTAAATAAAAACAAACTTTGTGCAACAAATCCATAGCCGTGTGTTTTGCTTTCGTTGATGTTTCCACTGCTTCCTCGTAATCGTTTAGTGTTCGGCGGCATTATTAATGATGATGGAGGAGGAGGTATAACTCGCACCCATGCCGGTGCCAATACTTCTCCCCCCCACAACTTCATACCGCCAAGAACTCCTCATTTTGGAGGAATCTGGGAAGCTGCCGTTAAATCATTCAAACATCATTTGAATCGAACTGTAGGCAATGTATTGCTTACATATGAACAATTGGAAACATATGTGATCGAAGTAGAAGCAATTTTAAAATCCCGTCCTATATCTCCTATGTCCTCGGATCCAAATGACCTCGAACCATTAACTCCTGCTCATTTTCTAGTAGGTAGCCCTTTAACTTCCTTTCCGCAAGTTGATTTCACAGATACATCCGCAAATCGCCTAACCGCTTGGCATCACGCTCAGCAAATGAAGCACCATTTTTGGAAGCGCTGGCATAAGGAATATTTGCACCAGCTCATACAATTCAGCCGCTCACGCCGTCCCGAGGTCCAGCTAAAGGAAGGAGTATTAGTGCTCATCGCAGATGAAAACCTACCACCACTTGGGGCACTTGGTCGAGTTATACACACCTACACACCCCGGCCGGGATGGAATTGTACGTATAGTCACTCTCCGTACAGAAGGCGGCATATATGATCGTTGCGTCAAGAGACTATGCCCTCTCCCCATCGACGAAACTACAGGAGCAGGAAACACCACACCAGTTTTGAACATGACCCTTCAAGGCGGGCGGCATGTCGCAACTCGCTTCACAAAGTAGCGTAGCCAACATTGACTGCCAACAACATTCGAAAGACAATACCGTCAAAATTGTCGCCGAAAGGCAAATTATACAGTCGTTATGTAATGTTTAGCTTAGAGCGTCTGCGTAGGACCAGTAAGTTATAATATAAGATAATTAAGCTAGAATTTAAGCATTTTTTGACTAGCATGTAATTTAGAAACTAAGAAGATAAAAAGAAAATAAAAAAATGTTTTAAATATGAAAAATGAACCGTCAAAATTGTATTGACACCTTAACTGTCATAAGTCGTACGTCACATCATTCGTCCAGTTTCGTCCGGTTATCGTTCTGCAAGGCATAGCATCGCCTACTTCCGTTCATCAAAGGACTTTCGTTAAGATGGCGGCCATTAAGGATTTCAACGGTGAAGATCTCTTCACAATGCTTTCACTTCGTTCGTCGTTCCAAAGCGTAGCAGTCGCTTCACTCGTAATTTCTACTCGAAATATCAGCTTTGAAAGCAGTCGAGTTTATTATAAATCTCTCTGTATTCGTTTCATTTTCAAATATTTTGTACTCGCGTATTGTGACATTACATATACCAGTTTATCGTGTGCGTAATTCAAACATTGTAGAGTAAAGTAACACATATGAAATAAAAGGAGATTTTCAAATATAAATATTTTCTCGTGTCGTTATTTATCGTCTTTGTTTCGCTGATCGAATCTGCACGGTAAACGAATCGTGCATAAAAAACAGGGCTGTTCTTCGGTTTGCCGGGTTTCGGGATAGGTATTACTTTTGCTGTTTTCCAACAGTCCGGAAAATAACAATTCCTAAGACAGGCGTTGAAAATGAACGTTAAATTGTTACTTGCAGCAGGTGGAAGTGCTTTGATTAATTTGTTGTTAATATTATCAAGACCAGCAGCCTTTTTTGTTTTCGATTTTTTTATCAATTCTTTAACTTTGCTAATATTAGTTGCGTAAGTACTTTCAGCTGGTGAGAAAGTACATAGATAGTGTTAGCAACTTCAGCCTCAGTATACGCGTCGCTTAGATGCATAGATATGGAGTGGTTCTTACTAAACGTGTTAGCAAGTAGGTTCGATTTCTCCACTGAAGAAATAAACAACTTGTCGTGAACT
Source organism: Microdon myrmicae (assembly GCA_963931805.1). Classification (NCBI taxonomy): domain Eukaryota; kingdom Metazoa; phylum Arthropoda; class Insecta; order Diptera; family Syrphidae; genus Microdon; species Microdon myrmicae. The sequence goes on from OZ007496.1 coordinate 197,070,064, forward strand.
TTAAACGGAGGAACACTTGACCCTCTCTTTTTCATAATTTTTGATATTTTCCAGAACGGTTTGCTTGCTTTGTCAAGAGAGGAAAGGTCTTTATTCCAACACTTGTTCCTATATGCTGAGATTTCGTTTTTAATGATATTATTTAAGACTTTAACATTAACTAGAAAACAATCGATACTATAACGAAGCAATTTTCTGCTTTATCAGATGTAACATATTTTCAGGAAGCGGTGCCTTGTCAACTGGAGCAGTGGAACGTTTAGGTATCGCAAGATCGGCCGCTCTAGTGATAACAGAAACAAAATTGTTACATAGGATATCAATTTGCTCGCTGCAGGTTATAGAATTTAGGCTGGAATCACCTAGAACTAAGTTCTTGTTTATATATGATGTATAACAATTCCAGTTGGCGGCGGAATAGTTGTGGTATAAACTGGTATGATTTACAGATACTGTATGATTCACTGTGAGGCTGATCGAAAGGTGGTCTGAACTTCATGCAATTAGAGTTAATGGTACTGAGCAGTAATTTGGAATATTAGTGATATACAGATCGAGAGCTGAGGGGTTCTTGTTAGCAGCCGATGGGATATAGGTGGGGAGAAGTGGATAAAGTATGGAAAAACTTGGGCTGGATTCAGTAACATCTAGTAAAATGTTACCCCAGCAGTTTGCCCTAAGACAATTCCACGGCTGATGTCTGCAATTTAGATCGCCACCAATAATTACCCTGTTTCGGGTGTTGAGTTTATACAATTTTTGCAGATCCCGCTTAAAGTAAGTAGACATCTCAATGTTTCCATTTCCGCCGGGGAAATAGACCGAAAATATACTCTCCTTGAAGTTATCATTTAATGTTACATCAATACTAATTTCTTCCATTAATTTAAGGTGCAATGAAGGACGCAAGGTATCTCCTATACATTTTTTTACAACAATGGCGACACCTCCACCATTAGCGTGTACCCTGTCTAGGCGATAACATATGTAATTTGGATGAGAGAAAGAAATGTCTTGTTTGAGCCAGGTTTCTGAAACAAGCGCAATATCAATATTAAAATTTATCAAGAAGTTAAAAAATGCATGCTGTTTGTTTTTGGTGCTTCTCACATTCCAAGTTATGATGCTAAGAGAGTTTCTTAACATGATTTTTCTGAATATAGATACTCAATAGCTAATGAGATAATAACGTTAAATCGGTCAGATTTAGTGTGACAAGCACTAAGCTTGGTTACAACTTCATTAAGAAGAGAGTTAATTTCGCTAAAAGAGAACAAGTTATCATTATATAGAGCTTCAGTTGGAGTTTTCTTAGCGTTTGTCGTATTGTGGCAACTCTAACAGATACACACAATTCACAAGCAAAAATAGTGAAGAACACCGAACGAAAAATCGAATAAGAAAAATACTTCAGAACCGTATACCAAGCGATAAATAAAAATAATTCACATCAGTGGAATATAGTCGAGTTTGGAAATCAAATTCTAAACACGGTCAGTAGCCTGATGTGTAACGCTTACGTAAAAATGTTTTCGTGATTCGAGCTGTCATAGCGTCAGTTCGAATCACACGATCTTCTTCACTATTATTTCAAACGCCATAGTATCACTGTTGGAAGGTTGGTGGCTTTGATGGAGACCAAAAGTCCAGGTGGATGAAGGAAGTGAAGGTTGACGCACAGATCGTGGTAGTGAAGGAAAATTTTCAATGGAGAATCGGTCGGGCAGTGGCTGCTGTTTATCACTCGGAGGCTGTAGGAACGTTGTATTTCCTGTACCACGTCCACGTGGGGATAATTTGCGGCGAATGTCTAGGTACCGGTGTCCACAATTAGGCTCGTATATGGTTTACGGCCAATTTTCAATTGGAGTTAGACAACTGGAGCTTCAGTCGGCGAAAACTGAGAACAGCTCTGACTATTTAGCGAGTTTAATTCGGTCGGGTTGGGGCTGTTCCACCCGACCGTTTGGCGTTTCCCGACTTCTTACCCATAGCTTTTTGTTTACCAGATGCCGCCTTTGGTTTTGGTCGTTCGCTATTTTGGGTTTTAGCCTCGGGGCCCGTTTTCTCGGTGCAGTCACTTCGGTCGGTGCTCTGTTCTGTACTGTCTGTACTAGAGCTGCTTTGACCTAATCTGCGCCTACAGTGCCTCTGTCGGTTTCTCCTGCCTTTTGGTGTTTCTACCTTGCTTTGTGGTTCATTTTTCTTTGGGCCTTTTATATTTGTTTTGTTAACCGGTTAACAGGTTGGCAGTTTATTACGGCGACGTACAGGTTTAGCCGTTGCAGTGTGCGTACAAGCTGGAGGTGGATGGGTTTTTTCCCAATTTTCCTTATATCGACACTGCTCCCACCTGTGGCCGGCCACAATACTCACAACAACATCGAACGCTGTACACTCTTCGGTTCGATGTTGGTTGTGGTTGTTTGGCATTAGAGGGTGGTACTTGTTCCTGATTTGTCAGGGGCTCCCTCTGCTCATGGTGTGGCATTTGTGCAGGTGGCGCGGGATTTTGTGACGCTGGTGGTACAACCTTTACCCGACAATTCCCTACTTCATGCCCGTACCTTAGACACGAAGTGCAAATGAGCATGTTTCGGCGAGTGATGCACTCGTCCCGTAGGATCGGCTAATGCATTCAGGATCGGTGAATTTATTTGGCCCACTGCAATTGGCACACTTGATGACCTCATTCGTTTTGCAGTCTGATGTTTTGTGCTTTCCAGAACAGATTGCACAGAAGCTATTTATGTGACAATGCATCGAGCCGTGGCCGTAAAGCTGGCAATTAAGACATTGTGTGACCTTATCTGGATGATGTTTTTCGAAGTCCCAGCGAACGATGGTTTTGAACAAGGTAGAGAAATTACGTTTGAGTTCATTTAATTTTATAGTACCGCGTTGGATGTAAACAATGTACAGGTAGTGTTTGTACAGGGATTTTGTTGTTGTATTTATGGTGATGGTTTTAACATCTAAGTACTTAATCCCGAGTGCAATTAGTTCATTCTTCACTATGTCGTTGATAATTAAGTCTAATCCAGATAACACTACCTTTAGTGGGCGATTTTCCTTTCGCAAGTGGGTAAAAAACTCACATTTTAACCGCAAGAGTTCGGTTCTAATTTTGTTGTATATGTCCATTGTTGGGGAACATATTTTTAGTCCAAGTGATATGTTTTTAATTAAGTAGTTGTCTATTTTAATGTTATTCAAAATACTTCGCACTTTAGCAGTGATTCTGAAAAAAGGTCATGAAGGGAGAGGGGTGATGGTAGTCTATAGATGTAAGGACGAAGGGGCTGGGTTAGACTGATGTATTGATAGCGTCTGTTATAAAATTAGGTCTAGCTGCGTACCCAAGAGATTTCCAACGCTGCTGACTTGACAGAGACAAGAATCAGCAAGCCGATTAATGAGTTGACATTCTTTGGCAGAGGTGGGGTGGTAGGTGAAGTATGATTGATCGTCAGATAAAGCCCAATTGAGTTGTGGAATATTAAAATCTCCAAAGACCATGATGTCGTCTTCGCAATTACTCAGCTCGATTATGTGGTCGATAGCATTAAGAGCGAACTCGTAAACCTCTATGGGCTGGAAGCTATCTAAATAGCAACCAATTATAAAGCAAAATGACTCATATTTGATCCAAGCCGGACAATCCTAACCATGTTGAATAAAGTCTTGAAATATTTACTTAACTATCTAAGGAATTGGGCTAACAAATGGGAAACTATCTCGACCATAGTCTGCATGTGATTCAAACTAAGGAAGAATGTATTGTAGATATGACATTTTGCTATTAGTATCTCCATATCGCTCTGATAACTCTCATTACATTATCAAAACTGTTGTTTGAGTTTATGTTCCCAATGGTTGTTGCCATAACTATCTATCAGTGGATCTTTGATTACACAAAAAGATGGCATACATCGCATAACTTTCTGAATTTTAAATTATTAGATATGAGAAAAACATGTTCATACGTTCACAATCTCTTGAAAATATACTGAAGTCAATTAAGTTTAAGGATTTTTTATAAACTCCAAGTTAGCTAATCTTTTTTTTTCCTGAAAATAGAATAAACGAAATACAGCTAATCAATACAAAGAAATCCACATCGAGTTCTTATCATTTACCTGTTGCTGTAGTCTCTTTTATATCAATACAAACACCACCTGCAATCAGCTACCGGCCATTGCCCGTGTTAGTTCTATTCGATTGTCTCGTCAATACGGACGTCTGTCAAATCTAAGTCGGAATTTGTAATTTTAGTAAAATACTTATGATCGAAGGTATTTGAACTAAAAATGCTTCAAGATAATTCTGTCCGCAATTTGCACTATGACAGCAAGATTCGCGTCGCCCAACAATCCAGGTTTGAACCACCAGGTAAGAGTTCTAATGTGTTCGTTGGATTTATCGAAAGTAAACCGAAGTAATTAACAGACAGTTCTCATCATATCTTATCGGTATTATTGTGAAATAAAAAGTGTGAAGTTATTTTGGATTTTTATAGGTAAAGGTGATTAATATTATTAAACTCTCAAAAAGTTGAAATATTTAATTTAACACTTAAATTACATAATTTGGAATACATAAAGTCACTATAAAGTTTATGGTGTAGCGAAATATGACTCTCTTGTTAAATTTTCCATAATGAATTTTTTTTTTTTGGCAAGGTTATTAGTCTTGCGCCAGAGGCTGCCCGACGAGGAATCGAACCCCGGTCTCCCGCATGACAGGCGGGTATACTAACCACTATACTATCGAGGAGCATTAGAAATATTTCACTAATATTAATACTGCGCTTTTCTAATCTACTTCACTTTACCATGAAAGCTTTCCGCCTGCATTTCCCAAATATAATTATCAACACGATTTACCCTTAATGACAATCCGGCATCTGATCTTTCAATTCACTCATTCTTTGAAAATTTAAGACAGTATATAAAAGCTAACAGATCATTGGAACCAGCAATACCTATATCATATCCAATGAAAGGCAGCCATGGATATGTTTAATTGTCGTTTTGGAAAGTATATTAATTTGTGGTTTGTAAAATTGCAGCGGATTTCTAACGTTCTGGTTATTTAACAATATCTCCCACTTCTTTGTTGCTGAAGCACTGGGAGAATATCGGATATATTGCAGCGTTTTAACGTTAAACGGGAAGATGTGGATCGGTTTTTAACTTGTTCGGTTTGCAAAGAACGCTTCAATGCTGTGTCAGAATAATAAGTAGACTCGAAGTGTTGGCCAAACACTAAGTTTTTGGTTGACACCACTTAGATGTCATAATTCCACTTCTCTTGACCCTAAGCAACTAGTGTGGGTCCATATTTTTACACCATATTATAATAGACGTTATTCTCTCTACTTGGATTGTACCGTGCCTCGGTTAGCTACCAACTGGGGTATAAAAATGGATAACAAAGATACACTTTTCATTCAATCAAATATTTTCGAAGTCTATTTACATGCACATCTCATTTTGTATATCTCGACATTCTTTTTGTAAATATCATTCAATACCCGAAGAAAACTGATGTACCATAGCACTTTCAACTACTTCATCATTTGTACTGTGGCGGTTCCGCCAAACCCCACGGTCCACTTACCTGAAAAACCCCCATAACTACATCCCAATCGGCATAAGTTTTCTCTAATGCAATCGTATTAGCACCTTAAGTGCTTTACGCATCTAGGTTATCAAATTTATAATCTAAAAGTCCCTGTTAAAGAATTCCTAGCTTTTCATGCATCTCTTCCCTACAAGAATTCTTTCCATTATACAGGTGCATAAAACTAAACCTATTCGGTACCTTCGGTTGCCAGGCAAATTCCAACCTTCCCACAGCTGCACCGCAATCTCCCCGCAGCAAAAACATTTCCTTCCCAAGGATAATCAATGCATTACCTGAAATGCCTGCAAAGAAATTTTCCTACAAGAGCATTCATAGATCTATCAATGCATCTCTGCATTAGCGACCCAGAACCGAATTTTCAATTAGTGTATATACTCACACTAGAGTTCGATCCTGGCGTCGCCATAGATGCCATGTACAATTGGCACAGATGGTATATATAAAAAGTCATTGTGTAATCATCTGAATTGCTTCGCAATAATGACTTGCAACTATTGATACGGCTGCAAGCACGTTACCCAGAAATGCTGCTTTGTTTGAATCTCCAAACAATCATCGACCATTTGCATGGGCATTGCGTCTATCGTTACAGCTGCAATGCATAGCTTAGACAATGATCTACCCGATCTCTTTGCCCTCCCATATTTCTGGATCTGTTTCTCATGACTAGCGGCATTGAACAAACAGAAACCCCATTTAGCACCCAATGAGATTCGGCTTGTTTGCTTAGTCGAACTCACATCTCATTGATGCACATCATTCCTTTTTTCGTTTTCAGATTCGTTCCCATGGCTTTGTGTATGAAAAAACCAATGTGATCTTCAGTCACACATACACAAACATTACCAAGTCCTTCTTCCTTGTTTTCACCACGAGAGAAACACTTTCTCTCTCGGGAAAACTCACCCAATGACCGAGTCGGCTCTCCACGAGCCGTTTATCGCTGAGTCTTATTACATCCGCCGACCACCACGGTCGTTGCCGCTCCCGCTCTCCGTCGCAAGTCGTGTCGTGTTTAAAATTTATGAAAATCAATTTAATATTAATACCCAGTACTAAGTGAAATATAAAACACTAACATATTTAATAATGGCTGAGAACAAAGAGAATTATCCTTCACAATTTTAAAGAGAATAAAACGGAATAAACTAAATCAATGTGTTTCCTTTTCCTGTTGTGGACGTCGCGTTGTGGAGTTTCGCTTATGTTTCTCTCCCAGTGCGTACTTTTCATCCCCCCGCGTTTGTGGACAATTTTGGTGCTGCGATATTCGGTGGAACATTTAGTGACGATTCGGTTTGGCGGAACCTTGTCGAACAGCGGAGTGTTAGTGGGACGAGGTAGAACTCGCACCCATGCCGGTGCCATGACTTCGTACCCACACAGTACTACTCGTATTAAGCATAGTCCCATAAAACAAGCACTATGCAAGTTTGTCAAAATTGCTCTTTCTGTTTGCGCGTTATAAATAAAACAAAATTCAAAGGCACTAGAATTACTCAATACACTTTCTCTTATATTACCTTCTGGTATCAGAACATTTTCTTATATTTTCCAGTTTTTGAGGAACCTACACGTCCGGCACCTCAGCCTCCAACAACTGGTAACACTATCCTATGTATGTTTTTGACAATTATATTTTGAACTTCCACCTTCTTCGAAGCACCGCCGCGGATACTTCTGCCAGTTTCAACTATTGATCAACAGGTATCAGCACATGGCAGTCGTACATTTATTCCCGTGACCGGATATGATGTCCTTGCAGATTTACCTTCTGTTTACATCGAACAAACATTTGAACTAAATGACAGTAAATAAAATAAGACACCATCAAATCAATTAGGTTAAGAAATTCATCTATCTTTTAGGTCTGACATCGGTTTCCTCCGAAAATCGCTACACAATTCGGACGCCATTAGGGGAGGCCATATTTGCTGCGACCGAAAGTTCAACTGCCAATGACCGGTTGATATGGGGATCAGCGCGCCCTTTCCAAATGCACCTACTCGACAAGACTCACCAAGAAGCTTTAGTTTTCCAGAAGAAGTTAGCTCTGGGTTTATTTTGTTGCCGACCAAGGAAACTAGAAGTGTGGGCTCCGCCAGGCAACGTTCTTGGCAGAATTGTTGAGACGCCCTCTATGCTAGTTCCAGAGTTCGTTATTGAAGACGATAAAAATCAACATCTGTTTCATATCACGGGTCAAAAAAATGCCGGATTATGTTGCTTTTGCTTGCCTAAGGAAACATACTTCAAGGTAAGTGAAGCCCGATTTATATCCTTATAATGTCAATACCCAACAGATATTCTCCGGCAACGATATTAAAGCATCAATACACAGAAAATGGTCACAAAGGAGCTGTCAGTACACAACTAATATATACTTCGTTGATTCAGGTCTAGATATCAAATCAAAAGCTTTATGTGTTGGGGCGGCCTTTCTTATAGTAAGTAATATCTTCAAGATGTCTAAACCCTCATGGAGAAATAATTTTCTGTTTTAGGAATATATGTATTTCCAAGGCACGTATTAGAGCCGCTCGTATGATCAATGTTAAGCAGGAAACAAAAGATAAGATTAAATTTGAATATTTTTAATAAATGTGACAAATTAAATGTTATTAAAAATAGCGTCCTTTTTACGCCCAAAAGTCCCACTTGCTATAATATTTTTATTTTTGGATAATATATTTTGCACGCCCTTTTAAGAAAAGCCAAGATTATAAAAACACACTAGTCCCTATTGAATCAGAATTAATTCATAATATCTTCCGCTGATGGTATGCAGATATGTAGAAAGGTTACTGTCTTCTTATGGTAAGCGTTGCTGAACTTCAAGTTGTTATAGATTATTATTATTTCCCTTCGCCAAGTTGTTATAAATTATATATTTCATCATCATCATCGGCACTACAACCGGGAACCGGTCTTGGTCTTATTTGGCAAGTCCTAACGTTTGTTAAATTTTCCATAACGAATTTTTTTTTTTTTTTGGTAAGGTTATTAGTCTTGCGCCAGAGGCTGCCCGACGAGGAATCGAACCCCGGTCTCCCGCGTGACAGGCGGGTATACTAACCACCATACTATCGAGGAGCCCGAGATATATTTGCATCTCCAAATTGTTACATACAATCTATGCCTTTCTGTTTTGTAGCGCCAGTTGTTACCGTTGTTATAGATTTCTTCTTGGATAGTTGATTTCCTTGTTCCTGATGGCGTGTCGTATTGTACCGCAGCAGCGGTATGTGATACGGGGAACAACTGTGCCGCGCCGAACCAGTTACTTCGCCTCCGCTACAGCAAGAAACTACTTAATAACTTATAAGTGGGCTTACCGATACTCTCCACTATGATCCACCGCTGGATTCCCTCCAGTTCCAAGTAACAAAACAAAGTCCAGCAACGTCCGCCAGGGTATCAAGCTTTCTCGCCACCAGTAACTTCAGTGGTTCACCACGGTCTCTTGGTATTCCAAATTAAGACACAAGACAAAATAAACTGAACTTAATAACAGTCCTTCATGGACGACTTTTACTTTTATTTACTATTGTATAACACATTTAATCTAGTTTAAACAAACGAAATTCATTAATTCAAAATGTGTCCTCCATGGACGGGATCTTGACTTACTACCACTTCAGAACAGGTCAACGAACAGAATCACACTATATAAAAGACTACTCTCTCTCTCTCTCTCTCTCTCTCTCTCTCTCTCTCTCTCTCTCTCTCTCTCTCTCTCTCTGTCCATCGCTTGCCATCTCGCCACCACTCCGAAAAGAAACCCCACCTCACCGACGTTTCGCATCAACACGATGCCGGTTCGTGCCTCAGCTCGTATTTAATCGCAGACCATATAAAAGGATCCAAGAATATAATCAATGATCAATATAGAGTATTAAATTAATGTGGAGTATTGAATGAAACAGAATTTATATTCTTTACTCCATCAATCAAATCAATGAGGAGCATTGATCATCATTACCCCATCTCGGTGGGGTAATGATGATTGTGGGGGGGGGGGGGGGGGGCGGTTCCCAGTTGCGGCCACCTTCACCAATAATCGGATTTAGTTAATATGAATATGATTAATTGCTGCATAACAGAACACCCCATTATTTAAGGATATCTGTAAAAACTCATAAAATAAGAAGTGCATAAACATGCAATTCCAAAAAAAGTAAATGTCCTTTTAAGGGACAAACAACGATGCTCATTAAATAAGTAATTACATGGAAACGATACAAATAAGATGCAAATTATCTTTGGCATCGTTGACCATTCACCCTTCGCACGTAATCTGGGTCATTTTTGGCACAAGCCAAATTTTCAAATTAAATATCTTGGAAATGAAAAAGGGGCGAGGACTCGCTTCGCTCCGTAAAGAATTGGGTAGTGGGGAGAACTCGTGCACAAGATTTCATTGGAATTCGTCACTGTATGCCTGAGCAGCGTGAGTGAAACTGTGGAGTGAGCCAATATTGACCAAAATTACGAACGGTGCTGGCAGAGCACATCATTCGCTCTGGTTTCGTTTTGTTTTTCTGCGGTAAACAGTGCTCGGCGGAACACTCCAACGTCGTCAACATTCGACTCTCTAAAATCCGCCAAACGTGTATATGTTGTACTATATAACGCACAAAACGCCGTGCTTCCTCGCGATCCAGGGAAGGGCGTTGAACGCGGAGTTCTAAAAAATTTTAAGCACGAAACGCGAGATTTTAAAATTCGTATTCACTTTAGGGATTCGAGAACACTACATATATAGAAAATACAGTGGCTGATCAAGCAGCTAACATTTCGTATTTTTTACGAGAAAGATGTCACTGGATTCAAAGCGAATTTTCTAAAAATGAGTCAGATCACTAGGAAGTCAAGGAGCACGTGTCTGAGCCCAAGAATCCCGATGAAGACTCGGATTTCGATGTTAGAGACAATACAGACGATTCGGCTGAATACAACACCTGCCCAGCGAGGCATCCTAGCTCAATAAAAAAAGGTATAACTAACCACCTGTTATAAATGTTTTTGTGTTCTCTGATATAAACAATTAATATTTGGTTATCAGAAAGATTTGGTTGTTAATTATTAAAAATGTTAATAGTTTCTGTTCGTTATATGGCCCCACGTTGGGCGCCAAAATGTAACACCTGAGCGTAACCCCAGATGTTAGCATTTATTATTTAGTTATCAGAATGAGTTGCGCTTAAGAGTATTAGTAGTATTATTAATTCGGGGTCACTTACGGATTTAGAATGACTCCCATGTAGTGTAGACTTCTCTCTTACAGTGGCTTCCACGTACTAGATCGCTTCCCGTACTTTGGGTTTTGAAAAATTAAACACTCTTTACTTTACTTTAACTCACAATATTTATTTAGTATTAAAATGGGGATGTTGATCCCTTTGACTTATGACTTTTTAAACCTACAAGTAAGAGGACCCGCTGTACTTATGCTAAGGCCGCAGTCCTCGAACTTGATTATTTCACTGCACTGCACTGTACTACACTCCTAATACACTGCGCTAATCAAATCAAAACAAAGAGCCCGCTGTTCCGTGGCAAGACTGCAACTCTTCGCTTGATTGATCAGTTTCCAGTTTACCATTTTAATTTGATAATAATGCAAATGATACATTTTTTCCTCACCGAATGCGTAACCTATTTTGAGGCTATTCTCCTGCCATTCGCAATTCACAATTTTTAATGACCACTTAATTTCCTCTGCAAAAAATGCGGCGGAATCAATTTAAATATTCATTCGATTTGCAGTAGCAATGACCGAACCAATTTCAGTGCATTGCTCTACGTGCAACGCGTATCATACGATTAATTTCGCCTTTTTACTACGTTCGATACTTTCGCTGCACTCAGCATTTCATTGCCGTTGAACTACTTCGTCGTCGGTGGTCTTTGATAACACCGCCCGTGTTCCATATCGTGTATACGCAATTTGAGTTTGCCGCCCGTGAGCTTGTGAAAGATTATATGCTTGAGCGTTTATCGCGGTGTGTGTGGGTGAATGAATTTAACGTTGAAAAATTGCATTGTATGCAGAATGCTTTGACAATTGAGTTTGTTTGTGGTATGAAGTGAATAGGCGTTTATCGTGATATGATATGAATCAATTGGATGGAAGAATTGCATTGTATGCAAATTACTTGGGATAATTTATTGTTTGAGGAGTGGTTTGAGATTATGTATGGTATTGTTGTATTATTTAAGAGCGCTGGTGTGGCGAGGTATAACACACCGATGGAATACACTGTTTCTGAAACACGTGGTCGTCGTTCTCTGCGTACATATCTCATCATCATCATCGGCACTACAACCGGGATACGGTCTTAGCCCTATTTAGGAAGTCTCTCCACCGGTATCCGGTCCTTATCCGATGCTTGTTAAATTGTCCATAATAATTCGTTTTTCCGGACAAGATTATTAGGCTTACGCCTACCTTTCTCAGGTTGTCTCTGCATGCATTGGTTCATTACTTGGTGGGTGGCAAAGTAGCTATTCACGGTTGTCACGTGGAGACTGCATATCAACTTGGATTGAACAGGGACAAGGATCGTCTTGGCTTTCGCCGGGTTGAAAGCAGAGACTTTACCATGTACGTTCGCTCCCATCCCTTGCGTAGATATATAGGTACTTGTAAAAATTAGACACAAAGTGTTTAAACGCCAAAAAAAAGCGTAATCTTTCCTTTTCACCAACGAAACGTTAGAAGTACTTGTAAAACTGAACTATTGGGTTTGTACCACATGAAATATCCCATTTCATAGTAACAATTTAAAAGCCAATATTATTTTTCCGTAAATTTGTATTCAATCGAAATAGGATCGGTTGGCATCTATTACATTCTCCCAATGTGATACAAGGTCAATTATTCCTTTTTCGTGGAAGTGTGGGGGTTCCTTAAGGCGCCCGAAGAACCTCCCATCGGCCTAACCCAACTCCCCCTTCCCCTACCTGCAAAACTCATTACCTACCATAAGCAGCTTACCTTATCCGAGCAGTACAAGCTCTATTCAACAATTCATACATGTGACAAAAGTCCACGGCAAGATTACCATCTTGCCATGACATCAAATCCAATGGCATCAACTGAACCATATCGGTTCATCAAACTTGAACCGATCAGTTCCTAGGGTCGACCATATGCCCATCTAACACACACTTTCTGTATGTGTTATCACCCCAACAATCCGTTGGTCCTTTAAAGACATTCCGGGCTACTTGCTTGTAAGCACATCTGCAAGCCATATTTCCATTTAATTTGCACTACGATATATTTGTCGTAAAACAAGACAATCTTTGCCCTAGCCCTAACCACAGCGAACAAATCTTCTGTTGACCTAACATCACAGAAGAACCCATTCCCGACATCGGCAATATCCCATATTACCTTCATGTACGCGCATTTATTTGTACAGATGCAGGACCGAATGCATGATCCGTTGCTTGACCGAGGAACGATCACTGCATCGGCCATGTCCCATGTTTCGTTGTCTAAACAACAAGCAGCCACGATTCTGCCGCTGGCCATTGAAACGGAATGCTTCTGTATACTCAATGTAAACAGAAGAAGCTATTTTGGCCTACACGGCAACATTCCGTCGTATTAATAAAGCGCTAAAATAAACATACACCCAAGAGTGCTCTGTTGACACAACGTAAACAGAAACCTAAAATCTTATTCACTATTGCCATGATGGCAAGGCAACGAGCCTCCGTATTGGGTCATCTATTTGACCAGCCGTGTATAATAGCAATACACCCAGCCCCCGTACAGCAACCGTCATATTTAACCAGCGGTGTGTTTGTTTTTCCCTTCCCTCGCCCAACGCATGTTTCGTTCGTTTTTCTTGCTGAGGTAAAGACATTCACCCTATCTGGAAGATATCCATGGGAACCTGTCAATAGTGATGCGAACCGATTTCTAATTGGTCGTTGGGGCGAAGGAAGGATTGTTTTCCCCTGCGATGACATGCGTGGAAATCCATCTCAATGACTGAGGCTGGGTCAACGTCGCCCAGCTCACAAAGAGTCCGAATTTAACCCCCAGACTGGGCAGATCAGTCGAGTATACACGCGTTGGAGGAGTCGGGTTTTGATATGCTACTGCATACACACCGTTTTTCAAATAAGAAATCGCTGCGTGAGTCCACAAGAGTCCCCTTACGTGTCAAATTTTAACATCAAGTAAATTCTTTGTGAAATGGTTCATACAAGGCACCCCTTAATCAAATAAAATAATTAGCGATCTAATAAACGTTAAGACTATTTTAAATAAAAAAAACATTTCTCATCAGCCCCATCCGGGAGTTTTATTCTTCTTCTTGATGATTAGCCGCATTAAGCAGTGGGACGACTGAGAGTTGCAGTAAGTATTGTTTAGTGTGTCAACAGGTGGAGAACTCCCAAATCGTGTCAACATATCAACGACAAATAAGAACGATTCGATTTCGTTGACCAACTGTGTGCTTGTCGTAGAAACGCTACCCTAGCATCCACGGTGCTCTCGAACACTTATTGCTAAATATCATCAGAAGCGAACGTTCAACCGCCAAACTTGTGAGAGTTCTGTTTGTTCTCCATGGCCTGAGTGCGCCGCTTATGTGTCCATGCCGACACATAACTAAGTTATTCGCTACAAAAGTGTTGACTTTTTGAGGCAATGAAATCTTCAAAGGTTTTTATGACCTAGGCTCGGTTCCGAAAGACCTTCTGCCGCCAAATGAATCCAGATTCCAGAAAATATGGTAGTCCTTTGGGGAAATTACATGAGAGTACGGTGGATGCGTAAGAATTTCAAATCCCAACTGCAAGTGGTTTTGCACTGTTACTTGTGAGGTATGGGGTCTAGCATTGTCATGCAAAAGGATCGGGCCGTGCCCATTGACCAACAGGTTGCTTTTCAGCCAATTTGGCATGCAATATGTCGATTTTCTAACAATATTTGATAGCCTGGTTGAAGAAATGAAAAGTGGATTGGTCCTTTCGATATCCACCAAATTGTCACCATAACCTTTTTTGTGTCAAGATCGGGCTTGGGGTGTGCTTTGCTTTTCCACCTGCATCCAACCATTGCCCAGGTTTTTTACGGTTATCATATAGAATCCACTTTTCATCACAGCTGACTATGCGGTGCAAAAACGGTTCGTTTGGTTTCTTAATCTAAGCGATGCGCAAATTTCCAGGCGCCGTGGTCTTTAGTACTCTTTCGGTTCGGATGTAGAAATATGGGTGCTGAGGAAACATGGCGAGCTGAATCACCACCTGACTCAGCTAATATCAGGACATGGATGCTTTCAGGAATAAGTATAAGCATGTGAATCACCCATACTGCTTGTATTGCGAAGGCAAAATAGAAAACGTGGAACACGTATTCACAGAGTGCGTGAAATTCGAGACTGGACGAAGGGACGGACAATTACTCCGGTAGGAGTAATAGAATACATGCTGAGTTCAAAATAGGCATGGTCCGTAGCAAATGATGTTCTATGTGACATGATGCCGCAGTTGCCACGCGACGAGCGGAGTAACAGGTAAACTCCGTCCCGCCCCGCGATGGAATAACTAAAAGAAAGATCCGAGCGATCAACGGGAATATGTGCCTGGTGGGAGGTGGTTTTTGTCGGTAAAAACCCGCCATGCCTCTGGATCGGTCCAGAGGTATCTTTTGAAGATTTCCACCTTCCTACCGAAACTAAAACAACAACAACAACAAAAAACAAACAAAAAAAACACACACACACACACGGACCAAACTGCAGATTATAACACGCCGAAGACATGATCTGCGTTTACTACCGCACTCAAGACCTACCGGTCTTGTATGATTTCTTTCCCATCATCCTTCTAGTTACCGAACATTTGAACTAACCCTGTTCACACTATCCTTAGTAAAGAGGTTTCCTACATACAACGATACACAGTGAACGAGTGCGGACGTGTTCTCAATTCGGCGATCGAACTAAATGAAAAAAGTTGATGAGTCGCGAGTGGCTGAAATATTATAAAAAGACTATTTATAAACAAATAAATTCCAGTGATAAAAACAGTCAAAACAAAGTAAATATAAATAAATAGAATCAAATAAAAGAGAACGAAGCCACGTGTTATGATAGTCAAAACGAAGAACACAGTTTAATACAAAAAGTGTGCGAGCGACACGTTAACGGTATCTGCGTGTGAGTGCGCGAACATTGCGAGTGTGTGCGCGAGGCCACAATCTGTTTGTCCTTCACGCAAAAAAAAGTGAATACTTTCCATAATACGGACGTAGATCCAAAAACAAAAAAACAATAAAAAAAAAAGTGAGAGCACGTGGTCCATAATATGGACGTAAGTAAGACAAATGGATGCCAAAATGGTAAATCGGAGAAGGCAAAGTACGGACCTAAACCTAAAGGCTAAACGCCTTAGAACAAATGAAAATAGGAATACAGACACGTCGATTGTCACCAGCGATGACGAAGACAACACCAATGGTACGCAGTGCTCAGGGGCAGGAAACCAGTTCAAAGAACTAACTGTCAGCGAAACAAATGCAGACGCTAGCAATCAGATCGAGGTCCTCAACAGACTCATCCATTAGATTAGTCGTAAAAAAGAAGAACTGGATAGACAAATGAAGGAAGTTGTTAAACTAAAAAACAACCTGACCCAGAACGAGCGAAAATCGAAAATGGTAGAACAACAACAGCAAGAACAAAGACAACAGCAACCCACGAAGGCAAAGAAAACACGACAAGATAAGGAAACTAAACAGAAGGAATTACATCAACAACAACAGCAGGAACCAAATCAACAGCAGGAATCACACCAACAGCAGGAAACATCTCAGCAGGTGCCAGTCAAAAAAAAAGGAGAAAGTACCTCCTATCTACATCAGCTACATGGAGACAAAGGATGTCATAAAATTGGGTGAGTTGGCATGCAAAACTTTTAAAACAAAACGGATAAATAATTTTAAGATAAGTTTAACATGCGATGATTTAAAAGGGTATAAAAAAATTAAATCGGCATTGGGGAAATCTAAAAGTGAGTACTACACGTACACTCCTAAATCGGAGAAAACTGTCTCCATGCTCCTCAGAGGAGTTGACCCTTCCTTTACTCCCGAAGAGGTGCTCGAAGAACAAAAAAGCTTCGAAAACGATACCTTGAAATTTACAGGTTTGAAACCATTTTCTACAGCAAATTCTAGAAATCGCAGCCGTAAGTTGCCTTTCTTTATTGTGTTGCTAAGCCCTAATAGTAAAATTGATGGGCTTAGATATTGGGTGTACAACTTTGCTTCCGCCGTTTTTTTCGTAGTGTATTATGAGTAGTTAAAACTGCCTATGATTGTTTCAGTCGGTTTTAACAACTCATAATACACTACGCCGAGCCAGTCCCACCAAATACTGAGCATGACCTTGGAACCGTGGATATTCGGTTTGGCCGTCGACGTGGAAGCATGGCCGGGATATCCCCATGATTTTCTGCGCTTGGGATTATCGTAATGAACCCATTTTTCGTCCCCAGTCCCAATGCGATGCAGAAATGCAGAAATGAGCCTCAGCCGCAGATTTCTTCATATTAAAGCAGAAAATTAAAACCTCCCGCAAATGACGAGAATTTGGCTCGTAAACTGACATGTTTAATCGAGAATAACTTTATGATGCAGACACAAATCGACTAATATTTCGATGGTGTTATGTTTACAAATACCTTAGCTTATTGTATGACATCTATGATCTATTTATTTCAACTACCACTTACTGCTACAGCCATCTATTGCAAAACGGCGGAAGCAAAGTTGTACACATAATATAATAAATTCATTAATCACCAAACAATAAGTTGGGAGAGAATAAAGAAGTGCGATCGCATATTGCAGTGTATGCGCTGTCAACGCTTCGGCCATATGGGAGCGAATTGCAATATGCATTTCAGATGCGTCAAATGCCTAAACAAGCATGTGGCAGTTCCGCCAAATTCCACGGTTTACCATCCTAAAAAACCCCCATAATCATCACCCAAGACGCTCAAGTCCTCGCCAATGCATTCGCATTCGGCACCTAAAAATGCTGTACGCATTTAAGAGATCAAATCTATGATCTTTAAGTCCCTGTAAAGAAAACTTACCTTCATGCATTCTCTTCGCATACCACTGCTCCTTAAGATTTCTTTATTAGCTTACCAGGAATTTCCAATCAATTTCGGCATCTACGTCGCCAGTCAAATTTCCTTAGATGAATTCTGGTAAACAAATAATTAGATTTACATACATTTGTAACCTTCATGACAGGGATCATAAATACTGCGCCGTCTATTTGTCCCAGCCGCGCCATGTGTACAACAATGTTCCCTATATACACATTGGCTGGTGACTTACACCCTAGGGACCAAAGCAAATACGTATTCCGCGTCTCTTGCATCAATTTAATCCTACAGCATATTCAAATGCAAATAGGAACTCAATACCTACCCTTACTAGCGATGCCATTAACACATTTCCCATGGTGTAAATGGAAAAACCATTAGCGCTTCTTCCTAATGGCGATACATTTACCTACGCATCCGCACCACAGCATAGACACAGGCCATAAATCTCTTTTATCCTACATAGTTCTGGATCCGTTTCCCAGTAACCTTCTCGCATAAACAAACATCTCTACGATCCCTTCCCTTGCTTTGTGTTTCAGGTTATTCATCATAGCGTTGAGCCATGAAAAGAACCGACGTACACACACACTTGTGTATCGTGAAAATCTCCTCTATGAGATCGGTTTGGTTACTCAAAAAAGAGACTTTACGTCTCTCTTGGAACAGGAAATGCACCCTTAATTTAAGAGAACCAATTTCCTAGCTGAATTTCTTTTAACAACGATTGAATATCGTGGAGTCCTTTTCCATCTGCCGACGACAATAGTTGTGCGGACTTCCGCTTCCGTTCCGCGGACGGGAGCCATAATAACTAGAGTCTAGTGCGTGTAATTAAACGAGTCCGTCGTGTGGGTGTTTAAATTAAATTCGAAAAATCAGTTCAATGTTAAAAGATAAATCTAAGTGAAAGCAACCTCGTAACGATTAAAGAATTAACATTAACCAAATCAATGCGTTTTATTCCGGAGACTACCATCGGTACGTTTTGCTTCATTCTTTGGTGACAATTTTCTGCAGACATTTTACGGCGGCGCAATGTGCGACTGTAAGAGGATGTTGGCGGAGGAAGTGAACCAAGTACCATGCTGGTACATACTTCCTCCCCACAAGCATATCATTGGAGAATGTCCATTGGGCAAAGAACAGCTCCCGGATAGAAGTAAACTATCCTGTGTCTTCTGTAACAACTCAGGTCATCCTGCTAACTTTAGAGGTTGCCCTAAGTACCAACAACTAAAATCAAAGTTAGAAGTCAAAAAGAACCAAATTGAAGAAGAGAAAAGGATGAAAACTCGCTCTTACAACAACTTCGTG
This sequence comes from Microdon myrmicae, assembly GCA_963931805.1. Lineage (NCBI taxonomy): Eukaryota > Metazoa > Arthropoda > Insecta > Diptera > Syrphidae > Microdon > Microdon myrmicae. The sequence goes on from OZ007496.1 coordinate 197,089,180, forward strand.
GCACCAAGTGTGTCATACGCCCAAATGGCAGGTGGAGTAAAATATGCACCAATCTTAGAACAATCACGTAATATCATTAAAACGCCTGCTCCAGAGGCACAAACTGATATAACAGCAATATTACTGTCGATACAAGGACAGTTTGCTGCGTTTGATAAAAAATTCGAAAAGATCGAAAAAAAACTGACGGAACAAGTGGCTCGAACGGACATTATATATTCGACCCTGTTTCCAGTCAAACCCACACTCTAATCATAAATCCAGCAATCTGCTGGAAGCTGAACGCCCAGATGTGCTTATGGCTAGCGAAACTAAGCTAAACCAAAGGCACAAATTGGGCTACCCAAATTATAAAGTAATTAGACGAGAACGTCCAAATTCCACTCAGGGGGGCGGGCTCACTGTCTTAGTTAAAAATGGTCTACAACACAAAGTCATCTACAGTAGAGATGTATACAAGTTCCAGGTACTAGAAGCCTGCGTTATAGATATTCCTTTGAAAAGTCAAAAGCATCTATATGTGATCTCTGCTTATGCTCCCGAAGCTGCACAGTGTATACAGTTTATCAATGAACTTGATACCCTTTTTCGAAGTCTCAAGTTAGACTCGGAAAATATTTATTTCCTTCTGGCGGGAGATCTCAATTCCAAGCACAGTGCTTGGGGTAACCTTATCACAAACACAAGAGACAATGTGTTGTTCGACTGGTAGCAAACAAACGCTATCGAACATAAACGAGAATTGTACGCTACAAGTACGCCGTCATATCCAAGAGGAAATTCCTTCTTGGATTTACTGTTGCTCGCGCTTTGATCGGATAATAAAAAAAGAATTACGCTACAATGGCATAGATCCACCAACTGACAGAAATCTTAATAATGACGAAATTGATCATTATCTTACGACGATAAACAACATTGTTTCTAACACAATGAATCGTTCTATCCCAAAAGTATCTCACATTGAGAGCTATACAAACCAATATAGAAACGCAACGATCGACGAGCTGTATAGGCAAAAGAGTATTCTGCTCTCTAAGTTAAAACTGCTCTACAGACAATTCAGCGATCCAAATAGCCAGGAAATACAAACAATTAAGTCATTAATTAAAAATCTTCAAAAACTGATCCGTGACAACTATAGATCAGTAATCAATGAAGACTGGAACAAGAGAATTCAAGCCATTAAAGCTAGTGGACCGAATATGTTCCCACAAATAAATAAAGTCTTTCGAAGAAAAGATTATAATGACATAGTGTGTCTGCGAGTTCCGCGGACTCCCGAGAATTGTCAAACGCTGCTGAACGCAGGACTTGCCCTGGAACACATCAACTCTAACGAAGAGTTCATAATAGTCGGGGATCCGCAAAAAAAGGCGAACTCAAATGGCGCTTGTTTCGAAGCAGTGTATAGATTGAACGAATCGGCTCATTCTAACCTTGACGTGGAAAATAGGGCTCTCCAAAAACATATTTCGCTACGCAATGAACTTAACAATTGGCGTCTCTTAAGTCGAAGTTTCACTATCTTTAGTGAAAGTAATAGAGCGGATTCCCCGCTTAGAGATCTAAATACTAGCATATTTGTACACAAGGATGAACTGACGGACATTCTTAGATCGATTAAGAACAAAAAATCTTCTGAAATAGATAGTATTCCAAACATTGTTCTAAAGCATTTACCTCTTGAAGTAGTGAAGGTGTTTCGGATTCATAGTTATATGCTCGGGGAGAATCTAGTACATCGTCTAGTACTCTCCCCGACAATTATTCACCATACATGCCAGCAACACGATGACAGTGGAGAAACTGTCAATTCAACTTTGTTTACTGTTTTTGGTGCTCGACTGGCAATTTACGGCAACTGTCACATACGGTTTTTTGGTGTCGATCAAGAATCAATGTTGCAACTGTGAATACATGAATACTGTTTTGGTGCTTAATTTAATTATGTAAATTTTATAAGAATCTAAGACATTTATATTGAAGTTTCGAACGCCACCATGTGGCCCTTTAGTGATAAATAAATAAAGTTCTCCATCGAGAACTCAGTCGAACATTATCTCTATTCATTTAAAGGCATTCGCCAGTCGCATCGGCATTACTTCAAATTTAGTTAATGAAGTTTTAATTTCCTACTTAAACACAAAGTCCAACAAATACATCAGCGCGGGAACTTCAACCAGATTGCAGCGAAGATCCTGGACCGGATTTCGACCACAAAGGTATTGCTGTCCCTTTTTTTAATCCAAACCTTGTTTCAGGCAACGTTGGTTTCGTCGTCATCAACGTGCTCACCTTCGCAATTCCCCAACGACATTCCTCGTTCGGCGGAACATCTGCGACGATCTCGGCCGACGACATTCCTCGTGCGGCATCGAGATTCATCGCACAGAAGGTTTACACTATTTTGTTCAATAACGCTCTAAATAATGCATATTATCCAACCCAATGGAAATCTGCAGTAGTCCATCCCATCCCCAAAAAGGGCAAGGACAGGAGCAATCCAGCCAATCTTCGCTTGATTAGTTTGCTTCCGAACATCAGCAAGATATTCGAGAAAATTATAAATAAAGCATTGACTAACTGGTGTGAGGAAAACGGTATTATTCCAAACAATCAGTTTGGTTTCCGATCGCAACATGACACAGTTCATGCTGCGGCAAAACTTGTTTCCGACATACAATGGAACAAGGCGAAGCAACAATGCACAGGGGCCTGTTTGGTTGACTTTGAAAGGCTTTCGACACCGTATGGCTAGAAGGGCTGGTATACGAGGGTTGCCTTTTATATTTCGGGATTAGAGAACAAAAACAAATATTGGTCATCGAAAATTACTTTATTGTTTTTCAAAATATTCCCCATGAAGATCTATACACTTTTGCATGCGTTTGAACCAATTGTCGAAGCACCTTTGCCACTCTGATTGAGGTATCTCCAACACATGCATTCTGAATGCAACAACCGCTTCTTCAGGTGTCGAAAAACGTTGACCTCTCAGTTTGTTTTTTACGTACGGGAATAAAAAGAAGTCATTCGGTGCCAAGTCAGGACTATACGGCGGATGACCCATCAAATCGATGTTTTGGGTGCTCAAAAATGCAGTTGTCGCAGCCGATGTGTGAGAGCTCGCATTGTCGTGGTGAAGAGTGATCCGTCTTCGGCGGTTGGTTTTCCTGATTTCTTGGAAGACAACTGGCAAACAAATGGTTGTGTACAACTCAGAATTGACTGTTCTGCGTTGTTCTAGTGGTACGGTTGCGACATGTCCAGTTTTTCCGAAAAACCAGGCGACCATTTGCTTGGAAGTGCTTCGTGCGCGAACAACTTTTGTTGGATTTGGCTCATCTTGAAACACCCAGACAGTCGACTGCTGTTTACTTTCGGACTCATACGCGCAAAACCACGATTTATCACCTGTCACGATGTCATAGACGTGTTTCGAAGCACCGCGACCGTATTTTTTGAGCATTTCTTTCGACCAATTGACACGAGCCTTTTTTTGGGCGATTGACAAATTGTGTGGGATCCTACGCGAACACATTTTTTTGACAGTCAAATGTTTATGCAATATTGAATGTATGCTGGTCCCACTAACGCCTAAGGTTGTCTCAATCTCACGATAGGTCACATGACGATCTTCCAATATCAGTTCGCGCACAGCATCAATGGTTTTCGGAACAACAACTGATTTTGGACGACCTTCACGAAATTCATCTTGGAGTGAACTACGACCACGATTGAATTCACCATACCATCGATAAACACTGGTCCTTGATGGAGCTTCATCGCCAAAAATTGAATTAAGTTCATCCATCCACTGTTGCTGAGTTAATCCACGCCGAAAGTTGTAAAAAAAAATCGCACGAAAACGTTGACGATTTAATTCCATTTTTGGGCCGAGATGAATCTTTTAAGTTACTGTAAACAACACAAATAGCGCTCGTATGTCAAAACGTTCTGAGTGCGTATAACCTCAAAAATGTCCAACTTTACGACAGAGCTGTCAATTGCCGGATTGCAACACTAGGGTTGCCAAATCCCGAAACATAAGAGGCAACCCTCATATAAGTTATCAAATATAGGTATGCCCGAATATTTATTATACATTATCTACGATATGATAATGGGTAAACAATTTGTAGTGAAATGTGGAGATATAATCTCTAACAAGACTTTCCAAATCAAAAACGGTCTACAACAGGGAGCAGTGAATTCTCCCATTTTATTTAACATTTACACTAGTGACCTAGTGGGTTCTCTCAACCATGCAATTGCGTATGCCCACGACATTGTCGTGTATAGATGTGGAGAAAAGACTGATGTCATCAACAGACTGCTGCAAGATGATTTCAACAAAATCAAACATTTTTGCGAGGACTGGAAATTAAACTTTCATTTCCAAAAAACAGAGACTATCCTTTTCAGAACACCGCTGTCCAGTGCATCAAGTGATACAAAACGGAATTGGAAAACATTTTCCATTGCAAGAAATAATAATCTTCCTCACAAGTAAAAACTGTAGTCAGATACCTTGGAATCTGGCTTGATCAATATCTTTACTTTGATAAGCATACAGCAGCTGCTCTTATAGCAGCTAAAAACGCATATGCAATGACACGACGACTCTTCCGTAGTAGTCTGCTGGACCCCAAGGTGAAAATAATTTCATACTCAGCATTCATCCGAAACATTAAATAAACTATTTAAATGCGACTGTTCAATGTAAACAACTACTAAGCCTAAATGAATCAGCGACTGAAATATGCGATTCATAGGGTAATTATAATCCACCTACATACCACTTGGTTTAATTTTTGGTTGGTAAGGACCAACATTATTTATTTTTTGAAAAACACAAGCTTTATTTCTCAACACGAAATCATTTCCTTGCCAATCAAATATTCAATTATTATCTGTTCAAAAGTTTCTTTTATTTCGGAGCCCGCCTTCAGGCGCATCGAAAAATCGCAAAGCTTTATGCGTACGGTTCTTGTATGAGATGTGACTTTACCGATTTGAATTCATCCACTCAACCGTTAATTCTAATTAAATATGTCTACCCGCCACTGTTATTTTTTAATTTAGCATTTATTCTTCGACTGTTATGAATTATAGGAAATTACCAGAAGGTATTTTTATTGATGACTTGTGATAGAAAGTAAGTTTGTGACGTGGATTATTAGTAAAAGTTGTGGGCAATCGCTGTATTTCACCCCTTTGTGAATTGTTGTCCATTGTTTGTGATGTGGTTTAGTTAGTGAAAGAGAATACAATTTCAGAATTATAAGGACAATCTTGATGAGTGAATTTGTTAAAAGCAATACCGAAAATCGGTCTCTTCTACGAACACTACTATGTACAGTCCAACCGTATTACTGCATAATAATGACAGCCTCATGTGACCCTTGTCAATTGGTCGCACGATCTAGTCAACTTGAGCAGTTGCAGATGCTGTGTTCGTGATCCGCACGCTCAAGTAAACATTCCGAATCCCAGCAGAGTGGATCCCAGGTCATGAGTCCAGGAACATGATATTGAACTGCGTCGTATTTCGTTTTGGGCTACGCATTATCCATACGATTATCGGACTATAACCACGTATCGCGGGTGTTTATGAGAACATGCTGCGCCATTTGTGCGGAGCCGCCGTCCTATTCATTCATTTCTTTTCCATGCCACGGCCCAGCCATCCTTATGATTATGATAGCACGCTGAGCCAGTTGCCGGCGATTCCATGCATTTGAATGCCACATCCCAGCCATAATTTATGACAGGGCAATAAAAACAGATTTCATAATCACCAGCAGGATATACGTTTGTCCGCAACCAGCAAATTCCAATTGACAACAGCAGAAGGTGATAATTGAATTGCCGCTAACTCAAAAAGGACCACCATAAACATTAATATTTCTGTTTTCTTTGTACAGGAACGTGCGTTCCTTTTGTCTTTTGTTTCTGAGCACTCCAGTAAATTGTGTGCATCTTGAAAATGCCAATTGTCCTTCGGCTTGGTCTTATTACTGCTATGTTGTAAACAGGAATCCTGTAGTCGATGTATGTAATAGTAAACAGGAATCCTGTAGTCGATTTCATGTATGGAATAGTAAACAGGAATCCTGTAATCCTGTATTCAAGAATGTAGATGTAAGCGTATTATTGTAAATATTTTTGTATGAATAGAATTTTAAGCGAGAAATAAAATTAGAATGCAACTGACCATCCCGGCGTATTCTCAATTAATATTTTTCTTACTTTTCAGGTTCCCTCTTTTTATTGGTATGCGCCCGAATACTCAGAATCCCTTTTGTTAGATGTTTAGTGGCGTTGGGCCCGAACATTAACCAAAAATTATCACACTAAGGGTGTTACACCCTAGTGTACAGTAGGGCTTTAAAAGTTTAGATAAACAAAAACATCAGGTCAAAAGAGGCCTGATACAAACAGCGGGAATTAATAATAAAATTTCTCCGGTGTAGTAAAAATTATTTTCATACAAGACTACAACTTAGTCTCGTATGATTCTTTATTTTAATTTTAAAACTAGTTTATAAATATAATTTATACTTCACTGTGACACTAGAGGAGTTCTCACACACAGTACCTCTCTGGAGCAGTTCTCATACACAACACACCAGCGATGCAGATTGTATTCTATATTTTTTACTCGCTATGATGGTCATGTATCCCATGTGTGTTGCATTGGTATCTTGGCGTCATAATCATTCATGGATATGTTAAGGTATTCTAATGAGAAGGGATTCTCTATTTGTGGGTGTGCTAAGTGGTTCTCTATTCATGGATATCCTAAAGGATTGTTTGTTTGGTGAATTCGATGATAGTGCATAGCGTTAACTCACCCCTCCATTAAATTTGTTGTCTCAACAAAAGTCTGTGGGATCTTAATTCTGACATTTTATCATATCTTTTTTTGTGGCTCTAACTTGTCTGCATTCGTTGGTTCTTTTACAAATAATTGTAAGATCAAAGTAATAGATACATTAAACTCAATAAAACACTCGTTATTTTTAGACACTATTGAATAAATATATATTTTCGAATAAAACACTCGTCATCTACTTATTGCATCAACGTACACCTTTTTCTTTTTTCTTCTCGCTCCTTGTCATCGACTGACTTTTCTTCTTTTTCTACTACCTAACCGGCAGTCTCTCCTCATTCAGCTCGTCGGCCGGTAAGGTTGTTAACATTTGATTTCTTTTGGGAAGTGCTGCCACATTATATTTATCAAAATTGTAGAGCAAATAAAACTAACAGTGATTGATATAATTATAATGGTGCTCTTTACATGATTACTTTCGATTGAGATTATTATGTGTTAAAATGTTTATATTAAGGAAGGCTCTGCTACTGTCGGAGTATAAAATGAAAGACGGAACGGAAAGACACAATGAAACTGTTCAAAGGCGAAAAAAGCGAATGGGAGAAGACTCGGATCGAAATGATTCTAGAAAATTCCAGAGCAAAGAACATCAGAGGTATAAATTCAATTAGAAATGGCCACCGAGGGAGAGGCAAAATAATGCGAGACGCAAACAGCTGTCTGGTCACAGAAACAAACAATATCGTGACAGGATGGAGGCAGTACTTTGAAAACCTGCTCAATGTGCGCACCCGTCAATCACAAATAAACGCACCAGACGTACATACAGCCGAACCTTAGATCCCAGAGACCTCTTTCGACGAAGTTGTAGACGCAATAAACCGACTGAAAAACAACAAAGCTCCCGGAGTCGACTGCATACCGGCAGAGCTTGTGAAGCATGGAGGAGAGGCAACCACTCGAAAGATCCACCAACTCATCAAAACAATATGAGATAAAGAAGTCACTCCGGAAGAATGGAAAACCTCAATAGTTGTCCCCATTTTCAAAAAAGGCGATAGATCTGATAGCAAAAACTACAGAGGAATATCATTGCTGCCAACCACATTCAAAATACTAACAAATGTCATACTGGCGAGAATCACACCGTACGCAGAAGAAATACTGGGAGACTACCAATGCGGATTCCGTAGGAACCGGTCAACAAGCGACCAAATGTTCACAATAAAAGTGAGAAAACGAAGAGACGATTCACCAACTGTTCGTTGACTTCAAAAAAGCCTACGACCCAGTCGCAAGACAAATACTCTACCATATTGTAGTTGAGCTGGGAATCCCGAAAAAATAGACCGCCCTCATTCAAATTTGCATAAACCAAATTAAGGGGTGAGTTAAAATAGAAAACCGCCTCTCAGAACCATTTGAAAACCGGGACGGACTAAAACAGGGGGATGGCCCCTCACCCTGTCTTTTTAACCTTGTGCTCGAGTATGTCTTCAGAAAGGTACAAGACGACAACATGGCTGAATCATCCCTGAACGGGGTCACACAAGTGCTCGCATATGTGGATGACATCACTGTTCTGGACGATAATCTAGAAACTGTAAGTAAAAACTGCTAAATCATCATGCAAGCGGTAAAAGAGGTGGGCCTAGAAATAAATGAAGACAAAACAAAATACATGATTACGGCAAGAGCAGGTGGGCCTCAGGGAACACGTATAAACGTTAGAGGCATGATATTCGAAAGAGTTAAAGAATTTAAATACTTGGGAACGATACTGACGGCCAGTAATGAAATGTCGAAAGAAATTAACAAGAGACTGCATTCCGGCAACGCTAGTTGGCATGCAGTCAGTAAACTGCTGAAATCCAAACTGCTGTCATGTAACATAAAGCTCCGTGTCTATAGAACCGTGATCATGCCGATTATTCTATACGGATGCGAAACATGGTCTCTCACAAAACGGGAAGAAAACAAATTCTGCGTATTCAAGAATGAAGTTTTGACGGGTATCTTTGGAGGTAAATATGACGAGGAGGCAGGACTGTGGTTTTTGATGTCTAATTTCTAGTTGTAAGGTGCCTCAGGGGCACAGCTTTATTTAGATTACCCAGTCGTCTGTCACTGCTCTAAACTCAACTAAATAAAACTCCGCCGTTGATCTGATCTTTTTCATTTATTATTTGTTCAAATAAGGAAAAACTAAAGTTTAACATAATACAGATTCGATGGGTGTTAAAAATCTTACAATTACGGTAAAAGGATCACTTAGCACTATGTAAATACCACGGTGGTTTAAAGTCTTAAAATCACTAATAATTTAAGAATGCAAGAACTCTGCATGGCTCCTCGATAGTATAGTGGTTAGTATACCCGCCTGTCACGCAGAAGACCGGGGTTCGATTCCCCGTCGGGTAGCCTCTGGCGCAAGTCTATTGACCTTGCCCGGAAAAAACAAATCATTATGGAAAATTTAACAAGCCTCAGGACTTGCAAAATAAGGCCAAGACCAGTTCCCGGTTGTAGTGCCGATGATGATGATGATGAAGAACTCTGCATATTAGCTGGATACAACTGTTTAACTTATATAAATTTAATAACGAAAGAAAGATCCGTTGCAGGTTTTAAACGCTATTAATTCAATAATGAGAGACCTCTCCGTTGCAGACCGACCACTGACTGATACTCGACTCTTATTATTTAACGTGGAGGCACGACTTGCCTCCACGGAATCCGTATAGCGATTGATCATAAGGGAGAAAAATCAAATCCCCTTACTCGATCTGCAACCAATGGAAAAAAATATCTCCGACACTCATCCCAGCGATGGCGTGCACGTACACCATGATGGCAATGCCTCGCATGCTCATGCTACGCATCCCCGAGCAAACGAACCGTGGATAATATAATTCCTTAAAAGGAAATGCTACACGAAGTGGTTGCAGTTAGGCGACACTCTTGAACTGGTGTTTACACGATCAGCAATTGTGTACAGCACTTGCCTTCTCGATTGGTTTGGCGACCGATATGATTGCATCATGGAAGTAAGGCAGGAGTATCTCCTGCTTGTATGTTGCAAATTCGATGGGGGAAATGTGCGCCGCGGTGGTCGAGACATATTGGTTGCTTGGTTGTGAACCCAAATTGTCTTTATGGAACATAGCCGTGGATGTTAATTCTTTAGCTTGCCGGTCGGTTTACCGATCGATGTGCTGTAGCAAAACAATAAAAGAATATCCCCTGCACGTGTGTGGCAGGGTGAATATATTTATACGTAGCACCGAATGGTTTTCCTTGGTGTATGCCGCATGTTATACTTTTTTACTAGGAAATCTGATGATGCAACATACACCCGACGAATTACTTTCTAGCACATGATGCCCGTGAGGAAAAATGTCTCTTGTGGTTCGTGCTAATGAATTAGCGGAAATATAGTTTAGATGGGTAGGAGACATTTTAAGCAGATAACAGAAAGGTGCGTAAATGCTTTCCAGGGTTTATGTGTTTTAGGGAACTGTTTCCTCATTAAAGGCTGGAAGGTAAGCAGTGGCGTTCAATGGAACTGCCGCAATACTTGTTTTATATCGTTTTTGAATGCCCTAGGGGCATTCTTACTTTAAGCGGGTTAGGTGTCGAGCCTGGAAAAGGCGAGCGGTGGCGTTATTGAAACCGCTACAGGACAATGGAGGAAACTCCACAACCACGAATTGGAAGAGCTATTCGCTAAATCGACAATAGTGACAGTTTTCCGCACCTATAAAATCGTCTGTGTCACGGCGTTCTTTTGGAACCGAATAAAATTAACTGTTTCTAGAATCGTAGAAAAGTGTGTCTCTACAAATATCGCCTCTCCTTGTCTCTCCGCCTTCTGCTGACTATGTGAATACGAGTGAAAGTGAATAATGAGCGCAAATGCGTCGTCCACGAAAAATGAACTATGACGATACACCACCGACGAAAGGAAGAAGGAATAAAACACGCCGGCTTGTCGAATATAGGTTTTTGTAGAGATAGCGACCTTACCGACAAGTAGAACTATCGCGTTTCGTTACCACCAAGCCAATGGCGGGAGACAGAGGAATGAATCAGTTGCATAGCACCATCCATACAGAACAGACGTTTATTATACATACTCTACATTTGTAATAAGACAAATATATATATCCTCGTGTTTTAGCCGTTGTTCTTAATTATTGACTTGCCACCCACTTCCAACAATGGTTATGGGCCCAGTGGTACAGTAAAGTGAACAGTTACATGCGTGGCAATCAATAGACGAATCGTTTTTTTTTTTGTGATAGTGAGTGAAAGGTTCCAGCGCTCCGTAATACAATCGAAAAGGTATCGAGGAGAATATTATGAGCAAGATGGGAACGGATCAGAAGTCTTCGATCGATAAATTAAATGGATCGAATTATGCCACCTGGTCATATCAGATGCAGATGACACTGGTGGAAGCTGATTTATGGTCCGTTATAGAACCAGGAGAAGACTCACCAGCGGACAATGCAACCGAAGCTCTAAAGAAGCAATACGTATCCAGACAAAGCAGGGCTCACGCCAAGATTGCGCTTGCGATTTGCGACGAACAGCAAATGCACATTCGCAACAAAGGATCGGCGAAGGAAGTCTGGGACGAACTACAGAACCTCTACGCACCGAGGGACAGCAAGTTTTGTACAGTGCAACTGCGAAGAGAACTCTACAATCACAAGATGAGCAACAGTGGAAACATGGAAAATTACTTTTTTTTTTTTTTTTTTTTTTTTTTTTATTAGACTTCTCTCGGGAGAGGCGAACCTATAGCGTCGAGTGGGCGCCCCGAGATGCCATCAAATAACTGTTGCAGTTCTTTTTGAACAGTTGCAGGTTGTAACGTTCCGGGAACACTCGCGTGGGAAGGGAGTTCCAGAGCTTCCCCGCTCTGTAGCGGAACGAGTTCTGATGTAGGGATGTTCGCGCCGTCGGGAGATGAACCACAACACAGTGGTTGAACTTGGGACAGATCAACAAAACTATAGGCGATTTGTCTAGTGTTGGAGATGTCATAGACGACAGTGACATCGCGATGATAATACTGTGCGGCTTATCCACCGATTACGACAACGTAGCGTCGAATTTGTGTAATCTTCCCGCAGATGAGTTCAAGAGTGCAACTGTAAAAATGAGGCTACTTGCTGAGGAAGCAAGACGCCGAGAAAGCGGTGCAAATAAAGAAACGGTATTAATGGCCTTTAGCAAAAAGAAACATACGAAGGCAGAACCGAAACACGGGGCCAAGCCTGAGAAGAATAAGGAACCGTTTGATAAGAAGAAAGCCAACCCGAAAACTGTATGTTATGTGTGCCAGAAACCTGGACATATTGCTAGATTCTGTCCAGAACGAAAGAAAAAGCAAAACGAGCCTGCAAACTCGAACATAGTGGTATTAAGAACGTCATGCGGCCCAATGGGGATAGGGCGAGACAGCTGGATCATTGACTCCGGCGCGACGCACCACATGACACCGAACGAGAATTATTTCTCAAAAGTAAGCAAGAGTGACAATGATGAAATCACAATGGCAGACGGGAGTACAACACCAACTTTGGGTCGAGGAACTGCGAGCATAAGGATAAAGAATGCTCCTACTGAGATCACCGAGTTCGAAGCTAGAAACACAATTTTAGATCCGGGACTGGACTATGGTGTCCTGTCAGTGAAAAGTCTAATCGAAAATGAGAATAAAGTCATCTTCGACGAAGACGGATGTTCCATTCTGAGCAAAGAAGGCAAGTCACTGATCAGGGCACGACTACAGGGAAGGCTGTACACAGCGGACACTGAACCAGGACGAAAAAGCGCATCGTTGAATGCTATATCAAAGGAAGTCAACGTGAAAACCTTAGCGCTTGACAAATGGCACCGGAGAATAATGCACGTGAGCAAAAACAAAATCCTGGAGATGGCCAAGAAAGAAGTGGTGATCGGTATGAAAGTAAGCAATGAGAATCCGACGCAATGCGATGATTGCTTAGCCGGCAAATCGACCAGACAACCAAGGGACGAAAATGGCAAGACAAACCTCATACTCGACCTGGTACATGCAGATTTGATGGGACCAGTGGATGGGGCAAGTTGAGGAGGAAACAGATACATGATGAGCATCATAGACGATGCAAGCAGATACGCATACGTGAGTTTCCTACAATACAAAAGCCAAGCTTTTGTGAAATTCAAGAAATGGTTAACTGAAGAGGAAAACCAGACGAACAAGAAGTTAAAGCGACTTAGAACTGACAATGGTCTAGAGTTTTGTTCAAACATTTGGAAACAATATTGTCAGGAAAAGGGCATCATCCATGAGACAACGATGATACATACACCACAGCAAAACGGAGTAGCAGAGAGGCTCAATAGGACGATACTTGACCTATTACGAGCAACGCTACACGACACAGGATTGCCAAAGGCGGCATGGGCTGAACTGACGGACACAGCTGTATATATAAGAAACAGAGTTACAAATTCTCACGACAACCAGAGGACGCCTTACGAAATTAGGACTGGGAAGAAGCCGAACGTGAGTTACTTCCGTGAGATTGGATGTGAGGTATTCGTGCACATACCCAAAGCAAAGAGAAAATCCAAACTCAGCCCCAGAGCGAAGAGAGGAAGACTCATTGGTTGCGCTAAGAGAGGGCGTGGATACCGCGTGTGGCTAGAAGACGAACAACGGATCGAGGAATCGAGAGGCTGCGTCTTCAAGGAAGCACACTACCACGACGAGTCCAAAGTGGCTAACCCGGACGAGGGAACAAAAGAAAATTGCCCAGAAACAGTCCAAACCGAGGAGCCAAGGGAAAATGAGAGTGAAGGAGAACTCGACGGAGATGAGGAGGACACAGTCGCGGAATCATCTACAACGGAGGTAATACAGCTGAACGAAGACGATAATGAAGCAGTACCGTCAACACCGAACCTGATCGAAATCGATACCGAGCGGCGAGCGACACGAACAAGGCGAGGAAAACCAAGGAAAGGTCCCGAACACGAAAAAGAACGAGTATCGCACAAAATGAATTTGAGGCCACGAATAAGGGACAAAAACTATTCAGAAATCGAGATTGCTGATAATGCTGAGGAAACGGACGGAGCGGAAACCGTACGCCCAGCATTAGAACTTGATCCGGGAGAATTTCGGAAACAGATAAGGACAAAGCTGAACAGAGAAACCCCAGACTATAAAGCGAACTTATCAACCGTCAACGGAAAGGAGATACCATCGTCTTACCTAGAAGCAATTGAATCTCCAGAATCAGCACACTGGGAGGAATCGATGAACGGTGAATATGACTCACTGATAAAATACAATTCTTGGAAACTCGTTGATCCGCCAAGTGGAGTGACACCGATAAAGTGCAGATGGGTTTACGCAAAGAAAACAATGGGTGACGCACCGAGGTGGAAAGCGAGACTCGTGGCTAAAGGATGTTCGCAAAGAAAAGGCATCGATTACGACGAAGTATACGCACCCGTATCAAACTTCGAGACGATACGCTTGCTGATAGCGGCTGGAGTTAAAAAGCGCTGGATTATTGACCAATACGACGTAAAGAGCGCTTATCTCCACAGCAAGCTGGAACGAGATGTATACATGTTACAACCAGAGGGCTTCGTCAAAAAGGGTGACGAAAACAAAGTGTGTTGGTTGAAGAAATCAATCTACGGATTGAAACAAAGTGGAAGGTGCTGGAACGAGCACATGAACGAAACACTGATTGAAAAAGGATTCATCAGAAACAAGGTAGACCCGTGCGTTTACGAACTAAAGACTACCAAAGGACGAGCATTGCTGACACTTTACGTCGACGATATGGTGACAATTGTCGAAAACGAGGATATCAGGAAACACGTAGGAGACTTGTTAAACAAATGCTTTGATGTCAAACACTTGGGGAAGTTGACAAACCTATTGGGAGTAGATTTTCACGAAAATCGAGAGGGAATCATATCACTTTCGCAGGAAAACTACATTGATAAATTAGTAGAGCGGTTTGGACTACAGAACGCCAAAGGATTCCAAACACCTATGGAAGTGAGACCAACATTCCTGGAGGAACAGGATGAGGAAAGTGAAAGCGATCCGCCGTACCGAGAACTCATCGGAGGACTTCTGTACATTTCTCAACGAACACGACCGGACGTAGCATTTCACGTAGCTAAATTGGCTCAGTTTTGTACTCGACACAACGAACAACATTGGAGCGCTGCGATGCGAGTACTGAGATACATGAAAGAAACCAAAAAGTTGGAATTGATTTACAAAACCACAGGAAAGGAGTTGATGCCGTACAGTGACGCAGATTGGGCCACATCAACATTGGACAGGAAGAGTATCAGTGGATACGTGGTGATAATGGCAGGAGCACCAATACTTTGGAGAAGCACGAAACAAACTTCAGTCGCTTTGAGCACAATGGAGGCAGAATATACGGCTTTAGCGGATTGTGCAAGGGAAGTCATATGGATGAGAAATTAGCTGAACTCAGTTGGACTGAACGAACTCGCCAGGGATCAGACGATCATTCTGAGCGATAGTCAATCTGCTATAGCACACGCAGAGAGTTACATCAGCAAGAGCCGAACGAAGCATATTGCAATCAAACACCACTACGTGAGGGAAAATGTTGTAAATGGAAGAATTAAACTGAGATACGTGACTACGGATCAAAATATGGCAGATATTTTGACAAAATCACTCGGAAGGAATCAACATGAGATTCACCGGTCCAAGGTGCTTCAAGGGCTATCCATGCGAAAAGATCCAAGCTCGGGAGGAGATCTTTCCGAGGGGGAGATTGTAGAGATAGCGACCTTACCGACAAGTAGAAACGTCGACCTTACCGACAAGTAGAACTATCGCATTTCGTTACCACCAAGCCAATGGCGGGAGAAAGAGGAATGAATCAGTTGCATAGCACCATCCATACAGAACAGACGTTTATTATACATACTCTACATTTGTAATAAGACAAATATATATATCCTCGTGTTTTAACCGTTGTTCTTAATTATTGACTTGCCACCCACTTCCAACAGTTTTCTTTTATTTTCGGTTGGTTACATTTCATTTGTTTTTCTTATGGTACACTAAGTTCCTCTTGTTTCTGTTTTCTGTGTGGAACTGGACTGGACTCGCGTTTGTTACAACTAGATTCACCTACAAAAACGTTCTGAGAACTATATTTACATTATTGATTAGTTTAGGTGTACTGTATACTTAAATCTAATCGGTAAACCGCGAAATTGTACGCGCGCAGCGTGACCGTCCCCAGCGGTTGATGAACTTCGACTTAGTAGGGTCTCGACTGTCTGTGTGTGCCCCCGGTGGCGGTTGAATCTCAACTGTTGTGCATGTGCGCACCTTGGCGGCTGTGACTTGACTCTGCGTGTGCGGACGCGGCGGTGGAGGACTCTCGACTGACTAATTACTGGTCAGTGGAGCCAAAGCTAAAATCGACTCGCTGCCATTTACTAGGAACTTCGAAAAGAGTTGCTATGCCTGTATGGGAGATTTGGTTCCAGGGAATCATTGCCGTATAAGCTGAGTTGGATTCGTTGGTTGTGTGTACCGGGAAATTGGTTTCGGTGGCATAGCCAAGTATGATCAAGGGTCTTGATCGTTGCGATGGTCGTTTCTACATGGTTCAGGCGGAATGGGAACCGAAATGGTTTTGGGGAAATTGGAAGTGCTTGCTTGCAAGCAAGGGATATAATTTAGATAGAGAATTAACCGGAGCAATTTCGGGGAAATGTATGCGGCTCGGTGTAGTTAATGGAGATGGTGAGTTATCCGTTGTTAATTGGAATATGTGTTTATTACATAGTATGATTTTCGGCGGAAATTAGAATTGCTTGGTCGCCCTGTGAGTAGGGCGTTAGAATATACTCACAGCTAGGCCAGCTTGTCGTAAGAGGCGACTAAAGGCCGAGTGGTAGCCGGGGTCCCAACGCCCTGTGCGCCCGGTGAAATACCACCCCACCAAGCTTTAGGCTCCGTGAAGTACTCGGGAGAAATCCCTGGCCATCTTTCGGAGCTTGGCTGATGGACCGGTTCGAGAAAAGGTTGGTTAGGTGGTAGTCGGTCCCAAGGTGAGATTGTGGGGCTTTTCAGGGCCCGAAGAGCCATGCATCGCTCGATCCCCACTATTCCAGGCGAACGACTTACCTCTCGGTCGAACTTCAGCAAGGTTGCGTAACCTTGCTACGGCATTTACCCCCAGCCAAATCGCTGGAATTAATACTGTTACCCAATCGGATACCTGTTTTGAATTTCTGTTAGGCAGCTTACCTATTCTGTGGGGGGTTTTTCCTTCTAAACCCCTTTTTCACCAACACCACCCCTGAAAGACATTAAGTCCACGGCAAAGCTTATCACCTTGCCGTGGCATCAAAAACCCACCCTCGGGCAGGCATTAATTCCTAAAAGACATTAAATCCACGGCAAAGCTTATCACCTTGCCGTGGCATCGTAAATCCACCCCCGGGCATACATTATTTCCTAAAAAAAGCATAAGTCCACGGCAAAATCATCACATTGCCGTGGCATTCGAAATCCTATCTTTAGGCATACGTTCTGCCAGGGCAGCTTGTTTCCATAGCCTTATGCTATGGAAACAACATCAACAAAGAGTTCCTTGTTGACTCGTTTATTTGTTTGCCCATGGCACTTCTCGCATGCGGCTATTTGCTCCTATTGGTTTGCTACCGCCGACAAGGTTTCTGCTGACGCAAACCAAACATTTCCCTGATTACCAGCAATCGCTGGCTTCCAATTATCGGTCCCCACGTTCAGAGGCCGCAATCAAGCAACGATCAAGATGCAGCCAGAAAATGTTTACTTTCAACATCTGGCAATGGCTGCACCCTATGTTCGTTGCAATGTTTAATCATCGGCAACCGAAATGATGATTTATGGCCTCCCATTAGGATGACCAAATCTTCGATTTGGGTCTTTCACACCCCAGATGCTAGCGTTTGCATTCTTGGAAAATGCCCTAGCGATGTTGCCCTCCATCCACGGTCGCCGAACGATCGTATGCATGGTATACGCACACATGCGTAATGTATGCCTATTCCGTCCGGTCCAATCACGATTAACTACCTCGAGTTAATCGTGTAACTCCGCCTCCTTTTCAGTTTCTTTTGAGGTTTTTCCGTTTCTTTGGTGAGCTCTAGTCACCAGTCAGATACCATTTTTAATAGAGTACGGTCCAGTGGAGTCGAATCTAATTTTTCAAGGTGCAGACAAGCATCTCTAGCGTCGCGAGTGGAGTTTGTAGACGGTCGGATATTGGGTAATATCTTTTCCCCTCTTTTGTTGAGTCGTTGTGCGTGGATGTGTTATGAGCGTAATAAGGAACTAATTAATATTCGTGATCTTGTTAATAAAAACGAATCAATCCTTCTTTGTAATCCAGTTAACGGAAAGGATCTAATTAATATTCGTGATCCTGTTAATAAAAATGAATCAATCCTTCTTTGTAATCCTGTTAACGGAAAGGAACTAATTAATATTTGTGATCCTGTTAATAAAAATAAATCAATCCTTCCCTGTAATCCTGTTAACGGAAAGGAACTAATTAATATTCGTGATCCTGTTAGTAAAGACAAAAAAATCAAAACTTGTGATCCTGATAACTGAGATGAACTAATTTTTATGTGTGAACCAAATTAATAAAGAAACCTCCTTAACGTTTATAATTCAGATTAATAAAGAGAACGTGGACCTTAGTATTTCCCAGTGTACACCTTGTTTTATTCTATGTTCGTGTGAAGGATACCTCGATGGGAGAGTGGTGTTTTTGTTGAATCCGCGTCCGTGCTGACGCACCCAGTAAAAAACCACCACATTGGTGACACGCGACGTTTTTTTTTATATATCTGTCATATAAAAACGTGAACACGCAATTTTCTAACTTTGGTGCTACGTAGTAACCCTGTTTGTTGTGACGGAACATTCACCCAACCATCGAAACATTTAAAGACAGTGACGGGAACCAATCCTTTATGAAAACAATTCATGAGATCAACAACCTCATCACGATCCTGACTTCCGGATATACTTCAACCCTTTCAACGGCAGTTTGTAGCTGTCTCCACCGTGCGTGCCTAGCACAACCAACATCCGAACAACGTTTCAACAGCTAAACTTCGAGAAGTTGGTAAGTCGACGGCATATGCATACCCAGTTTCACGTTTGTCATTAAAGTGTATTTTGATAACAAGAAAATATAAATTTCAAATCATAGTTTAAAGTTTTTTTTTTTTTTTCTCGATCTAATTATGCAAATTTGTAACAAAAAGTAAAGAACGCATGTCTCATTGTGTAATTGCCGCTCCTAAATGTGTTTAAACAAGTCAAAATTTTTTGTTTTTTTTTTTTCTCCAAAAAATTATAATTTTGACAAAAGTATACTGCTATAAAAAAGCATAACACTTTGATCAAAGTAAATAAACATTTTTAAACTAAAAGTAGTACATAGAAAATGTAAATTGGATAGCAGAATATTAGCATAACTTTCAAAATACTCTACAAACATTGTTAGAAAAGTAAAAAGAAAAGGGATATGGCGCTATCACGACATATGTACCTGAAATAATACATTGCACCAATTTTCAATAAAACATCGCAAGAGCATTCTCATTATAAGCTATAAAACTGATAAAACTGTAATAAATACGTTGCTACACATCCTCTAAGTGTCATGTCTTCCGATTAATTTGAGATCAAAATTTAATTTTTTTCGATTTAAAAATAGTAAATATACAATTAAATTGTTTGATGCACAAGATTGTTATATTAAGCGAAAAGTTCCCTTTTTATTATAATGCAATATATAAATTATACCCCTGAGTAATAAATTTGTTCTCCGTTTCCTTTCAATTGCGATTTTACCCGCATACACCAGTTTCCTACTTACGCAGAAAACTTCAGCAGGAGAATCGAAATAAAGCTATACAAGTAATTTGTCAAAACTAAAGCAAGACTTAAAGCATTAGAGGTGGAAGTTCTGAAGTTATTCCATTTAAATATATTTTTTGTTTGTTCCTTCCATTTTATATTATTTCATTGTTTCTTTTTGTTTTGTACTGTAGTTCAAATAATCACAATTGTAATATAAAAAGATAGCTTTATGAATTTGTTTTCATATATACATTCTATCTACACTGAATGACCCGTTATTTTGTATACAAATAAAAAATACATACACTTGCAGAAGCACTATTATATTGTCCCTATATTAAGTTTAACATAAATAAATAAACATTATTAAAAACAAATAGAACCATTTGTAAACCCCTTCAGGATATTAAATAACATAATAAAAATCCAACGGCAACTAGTGAACATTTTGTAAGCTCCTTCAGAGCTACGAAAAACGAATAAAAGTAAACTCCTTCCGAGTCATACTGAACTTATCGAATTAAATTAAAATACTACATAAAGAAGAAGAACTGGACCGGTTACCAGCGTAAATTTGTAATTTAATAGGGACTTTCGTAATCCCTTTTTAACGGTTTTTGCAACCAGAGACTCAGTTCATTTTTTTCCCGTGTTTTACCGACATCATTAACGCACAAGACTCCTCGCACTACATTATTCACGACCAATCGTCCACTCTCGACTCCACTTGACTCCACTTCCGACCTTCGCTCGGCTTATTTTGGTTAGGGAAAACCATTGTTTTAGGACATCCGTGGTTCTCTCAACGTCCTGCGACTCCTTTTCACCCATTGGCCTCCTTTCACCTTTCTTCGCGTCCTCTTACGCTTTTGATCCCAGTTTCGCGTCACACAACCCATAATGGTCAACACGAGAAACACCGTGGCCAAAAGGGCTCAGGAACAATCCGAGCCTCTCGAATTCCACGACGCCTCCAGCGTCGATTTCCCAGCTGAGCAAGTCGATACTGACTTAGACTTGCCCGGACAAGCTACTCCCCTGGCACCACCCGTTGCCCCCAGCGTCGTGAACCGACCCCAGCCTACTTCCACAGACACACCCTCGACTGCTCCTAACGCCTCTAGTACCGGCCCTTTGGTAAATCCCGGCATTTTAATGCCCACAACTAGTGCCGGTACTTCCAGACAAGCCCATAGGCACCCAGAGCCCCAAGAATTCCACGATGCTTCCAGCCTCGGGAATGGGACTCGTCCTGCTAATATAGGACTTCCCCCCTTCGATGAGGAGGACCCAGACCTTTGGTTTGCAGTGGCAGACCACATCTTCCAGGCCTCAGCCTTGCACGACGAACAACTTCGTGCAGTCGAGCTGTTGAAAGTGCTTGACCGCACTCAGCGACCGCATGTTGCCCACATAATAAGGTCGGCCGGCCGCAACCCATATAGCAACATGCGTGAAGCTCTGCTCGACGCTTTGGACGAGCCTGGAAGTGTGCGGCAACAACGTTTAGCCGCTGTAACCAACCTTTCTGGGATGAGACCATCTCTTTTCCTGACCCATTTACGCTCTATAGCGGGGACCAGGATTGGGGACGACCTAATAAAGCCTCACTTTTTGTGGTGTCTTCCCCAGCATGCCCGTTCGGCACTTATAGCCCAACCCAATCAGAGTTTGGGCTATTTATCCAAAATTGCGGACGCAATTATGGAAAGCTCAGATCAGTATTCTGAGCCTCCAGCGTACCAGGTAGCGGCCGTTTCTCAACACGCCGCCCAGCCTGCACGGCACCCTCGTCTGCTTTTCTCAGCCCATCAATTGGTCTCAACTCCCAATTCTCCTCAAGCTCAATTGCCTCATAGAAGGCCCGCCTCAACCAATTTCCCTCAGGGGAACCCAGAGGCAGGCCCCAATCTTAACCAAAGAAATTCGCCCACACAATTAACCCCTGCTGACCTTCGGGCGCTCCAAACCTCACTCCTCCGCGAGATAACGCAATTGCGCGCGGAGGTGAGGAATAATCCTCGAAGCGCCCAGAACCGAGCCATGCCGAGCCGTCCTCTCAATCGGCAGAATTCCTACCAAACTGCCCCTCAGAGGGCCTATATGCCTCAAAACGCCCCACAGAGGGCCAATTCCTCTCAAAATGGCCCTCACCGGGCCAACTCCCAGCGAGCTCCGGCTCGACCTCCCCGTAATGGCAATAGCAATAGGCAGAATATATCTGATAATGCCGTTACTCTGCCTTGGTGCGCCAATCACCAACGATATGGTGATCGCGCATTTAACTGCAAAGCGCCTTGTGGTTGGACACAACCTTCCACCAACCAAAGGCGCTCTTTAAACTAATTTTGCCGACCGACACCCTCGCGCAATCGGCCGGCACCCATACGATAAGTCGCCTAGCCATCCGGGATTCAAAACTGAATATCGCTTTTACTGTCGATACCGGCGCCGATATTTCAGTCCTCCCGCGATCGTTTGCTCCGCGTAACCGCGTGCCAGCCGCACTTAAATTGTCAGCTGCAAATAATACGCCGATACTTACGTACGGACGTAAAAAGCTGACACTCCAATTGGGTCTTTGTCGTCCGATCACTTGGCGTTTCGTCATTGCGGACGTAAATGAACCCCTGATAGGTTCCGACCTATTAGGTGCACATAATCTGTTGGTCGATTCGACCCATAACAGACTTGTGGCTCCAACCGCACCCCCCTTGCCCATGACGGCATCACCAGCGGCAACTTCAGGGGCCACAAAGTGCATAGACCCATTCCAGGTTATGGTACAGGAATTTGTGAGTACAACAATTCCTCTACCTAACCAACGCCGACATAAAGCCACGGTGTTTCATCATATAGAAACACGTGGTCCCCCGGTGAGCCAGCGTCCACGTCGACTGGCTCCGGAAAAATTACGTGCGGCGCGCGCGGAGTTCGAGCATATGATCGAACTAGGTATCTGCCAACCGTCGGACAGTCCCTGGGCAAGCCCACTCCACTTAGTGAAGAAACGTTCTGGTGAGTGGCGCCCATGTGGCGATTACAGGCTGTTGAACGCAGCAACTGTCCCGGACAGATACCCAATTGCACACCTCTACGATTTTTCGTACAAGTTGCGAGGGTGCAATGTCTTCACTACCCTGGATCTCACCAGGGCATACCACCAAATTCCGGTGGCACCTGAAGACATCCCCAAGACCGCAGTCATTACACCTTTCGGACTCTTCGAGTTCAAAGTGATGACTTTCGGCCTCAGGAATGCCGCACAGACATTCCAGCGATATATCGACACGGCTTTACGTGGTCTTAATTGCTGCCATGCTTATCTTGATGATATTCTCATCGCCTCCAAAGACCACGCCGAACATAAGCGCCACTTACGTCAGGTCCTAGAGCGCCTCCGTGAATTCGGTCTTGTCATCAACCCAGATAAGTGTCAATACGCCAAGGAGCAAATCACCTATCTGGGTTATGTCGTTGACAACCAGGGCATTCGCCCACTTCCAGACCGTGTGGAGGCCCTCATGAAGTATCCCCGGCCTACTAACGTGAGTGAGCTTCGTCGATTTTTGGGCATGCTGAACTTCTACCGTCCTACCCTGAAGAATGCTGCCCAGATTCAAGCTCCGCTCAATGAATTTTTAAAAGGAGCTAAGCGCAATGATAAGCGCCCCATTAATTGGACAGAAGTCTCAGATCGAGCATTCCAACTGTCCAAAGAACAATTGGCAAATGCCACCTTACTCCGATACCCTCTCGAGGGAGCGGCACTTTCTATCCAATGCGATGCATCGGATACCGCAATCGGAGCCGTCCTTGAACAGGACATTGAAGGCCGACCGGAACCACTTGGTTTCTTTTCAAGGAAACTGAGTCCCACTGAGCGACGTTACAGCGCCTACGACCGTGAATTGCTCGCGATCTACAGCGCTGTTAAGTACTTCCGTCATATGATAGAAGGACGTTCGCTCTCTATTTTAACAGACCACAAGCCATTGGTCTATGCGTTCCGGAAGAAGTCGGGAAATGCCTCCCCCCGACAAGAGCGGCAATTAGACCTCATTGGGCAATATTCTACGGAGATCAGGCATATCTCCGGTAAACAGAATGTCACGGCGGACGCCCTTTCTCGAATCGATACGATTCACTTGCGTTCCGCCTTGAATAACGCTGATCTTGCCCTAGCTCAAGAGGAGGACGAACAGCTCAAGTCCCTCCTAACTGCCGATACGGCACTCGAGCTCAAGAAAATTACCCTTCGCGACCCCTTGGGCGAAATCTGGTGTGATGTCTCCACTGGAACCGCTAGACCTTACATTCCCGAGAAACTTCGTAAGGGCGTGTTCCAGGTTTACCACAACCCTGCCCACCCCAGCGGCCGAGCAACAGTCGCTGCTGTCCGTCGCAAATTCATTTGGCCCCGGATGAGCAAAGATCTCACCGGTTGGGCCCGTGCTTGCCTCCAGTGCCAGCGCTGCAAGGTAGCGCGACATAATGTACTGGAGCCAGCGCAATTCAAGCTTCCCACGGCACGCTTCGCCCATGTCCACATAGACATAGTGGGACCGCTTACTCCATCAAGAGGATTTTCTTATATCCTCACTATGATGGATCGCTGCACGCGATGGCCAGAGGCGACACCTCTCCGGACAGTTACTGCCGAATCAGTCGCCAAGGCCTTTTACTCAACTTGGGTCACACGTTTCGGTGTACCAACCACCATAACTTCGGACCGAGGTCCACAATTCGAGGCGACAATTTTTAGGCAGCTAACAAATCTTCTCGGCTGCCAAAGAAGTCGTACCACCGCCTACCACCCGCAATCAAATGGGATGATAGAGCGCTGGCACAGATCTCTTAAAGCCTCACTCATGTGTCATAATGACACGCAATGGTTTGACGCCCTTCCAACCGTCCTCCTCGGCCTGAGGACAAGCATTAAGGAGGACCTGGGTGCTTCGGCAGCAGAGCTTACCTACGGTACCAACCTCCTTCTTCCAGGAGAACTTTTCCTGAATGGCGAAACACCGCGTGACCAACTTCGTGAATTGGGACATCTCCGTGACCTGCTACGTAAGGTTAGGGCAACCCCTGTAACCAGGCACGGCTCCAAAAAACTTTTCGTCCACCCTGAACTGCACAGCTGCACGCACGTCTTTGTCAGGGTGGATAAGGTCAAAAAACCCCTCGACCCACCTTATGATGGCCCATTCAAAGTCTTCCGCCGCATCAGTGACCGCGTCTTCGAGATCGACATCAGAGGCAAGCGATCCACGGTCAGCGTCGAAAGGCTTAAGCCCTGTTTTCTGGAAGCTTCCGCTCCAGAACCACCCCCATCTGCTGATACCACTCCTACACCACCGGCACAACCTCCCCGTACTCGCGCTCAAACGCGCGCCCATAACCAACTTACCATCCCCTAACCTGCCTTACCTGTTTCGTGACTACGTCACTGGGGAGGGAGTGATGTGGGGCTTTTCAGGGCCCGAAGAGCCATGCATCGCTCGATCCCCACTATTCCAGGCGAACGACTTACCTCTCGGTCGAACTTCAGCAAGGTTGCGTAACCTTGCTACGGCATTTACCCCCAGCCAAATCGCTGGAATTAATACTGTTACCCAATCGGATACCTGTTTTGAATTTCTGTTAGGCAGCTTACCTATTCTGTGGGGGGTTTTTCCTTCTAAACCCCTTTTTCACCAACACCACCCCTGAAAGACATTAAGTCCACGGCAAAGCTTATCACCTTGCCGTGGCATCAAAAACCCACCCTCGGGCAGGCATTAATTCCTAAAAGACATTAAATCCACGGCAAAGCTTATCACCTTGCCGTGGCATCGTAAATCCACCCCCGGGCATACATTATTTCCTAAAAAAAGCATAAGTCCACGGCAAAATCATCACATTGCCGTGGCATTCGAAATCCTATCTTTAGGCATACGTTCTGCCAGGGCAGCTTGTTTCCATAGCCTTATGCTATGGAAACAACATCAACAAAGAGTTCCTTGTTGACTCGTTTATTTGTTTGCCCATGGCACTTCTCGCATGCGGCTATTTGCTCCTATTGGTTTGCTACCGCCGACAAGGTTTCTGCTGACGCAAACCAAACATTTCCCTGATTACCAGCAATCGCTGGCTTCCAATTATCGGTCCCCACGTTCAGAGGCCGCAATCAAGCAACGATCAAGATGCAGCCAGAAAATGTTTACTTTCAACATCTGGCAATGGCTGCACCCAATGTTCGTTGCAATGTTTAATCATCGGCAACCGAAATGATGATTTATGGCCTCCCATTAGGATGACCAAATCTTCGATTTGGGTCTTTCACACCCCAGATGCTAGCGTTTGCATTCTTGGAAAATGCCCTAGCGATGTTGCCCTCCATCCACGGTCGCCGAACGATCGTATGCATGGTATACGCACACATGCGTAATGTATGCCTATTCCGTCCGGTCCAATCACGATTAACTACCTCGAGTTAATCGTGTAACTCCGCCTCCTTTTCAGTTTCTTTTGAGGTTTTTCCGTTTCTTTGGTGAGCTCTAGTCACCAGTCAGATACCATTTTTAATAGAGTACGGTCCAGTGGAGTCGAATCTAATTTTTCAAGGTGCAGACAAGCATCTCTAGCGTCGCGAGTGGAGTTTGTAGACGGTCGGATATTGGGTAATATCTTTTCCCCTCTTTTGTTGAGTCGTTGTGCGTGGATGTGTTATGAGCGTAATAAGGAACTAATTAATATTCGTGATCTTGTTAATAAAAACGAATCAATCCTTCTTTGTAATCCAGTTAACGGAAAGGATCTAATTAATATTCGTGATCCTGTTAATAAAAATGAATCAATCCTTCTTTGTAATCCTGTTAACGGAAAGGAACTAATTAATATTTGTGATCCTGTTAGTAAAGACAAAAAAATCAAAACTTGTGATCCTGATAACTGAGATGAACTAATTTTTATGTGTGAACCAAATTAATAAAGAAACCTCCTTAACGTTTATAATTCAGATTAATAAAGAGAACGTGGACCTTAGTATTTCCCAGTGTACACCTTGTTTTATTCTATGTTCGTGTGAAGGATACCTCGATGGGAGAGT
Organism: Microdon myrmicae; assembly: GCA_963931805.1. NCBI lineage: Eukaryota > Metazoa > Arthropoda > Insecta > Diptera > Syrphidae > Microdon > Microdon myrmicae. The sequence continues at coordinate 197,116,069 of OZ007496.1, forward strand.
GGTGTTTTTGTTGAATCCGCGTCCGTGCTGACGCACCCAGTAAAAAACCACCACAAGATACCACCCCGTCACGCTGTACATTCCGCGATATCGCCGAGAGAAATCTTTGACGGTGTTTCGGATGTGTAGCTGATGGCCCGGACTGACACGGGGATTAGTCATGATGATGCCTTCTGATATAAAGAATTCCGGAGGTAAACTAGTCTCCCTTCGGATCTCCGGGGGGACTATGTCCGGGGGAACATCATGCATATATCATGATAAATAATGGAACTTTGAGAGGTTCGTCGACGCATAACCGGGCTAGCTCTCGAGGCTCGGCCCACGCTCGACTGGTGGTGGCATTTTGTAACATCGGGGGCATCGGTTTCACCAATACGAATGTAAACGCCGTTCACCAATATTTGCAAACAACGAAACCTGATATCCTTGCCCTAACTGAGACCCAGGTCGATTCGTCAACTGATTCGACATATCTTCGTTGCTCAGGATACGACTTGCATTCGAGATTCCGTTTTAAGGGCGGAGTCTGCGTTTTCGCGCGGTCCAATCTAGCTTGCCAGCGGATAGAGGCGTTGGAACCCAATAATATGGACATCATATGGTTTAGGGTCGTGCGGAGGAATTCCGTTAAATTTCTTTGTTGGCTTTACCGCTCCCCGAATGACGATCGACCGGCGACATTTTTCGAACATCTTTCATATACCGTCGACTGGATACAGATCAACCACCCAGCTTCTGAAATTGTTGTCCTTGGCGATTTTAATGTGCACAATTCCGACTGGTTGTTACATTCTAACAGAACCGACGAGGCTGGGAGGCTTGCGGAGATGTTTGCTGTAAGCCACAACGTGACTCAACTCGTGGGGGACCAACGCGAGTGCCGGAAGCACGGGGCGATTATGCGAACACCCTGGATCTGTTTTTGACATCCGAACCAAGTATTTATACCGTAGAGGTTTCTGCGCCACTGAGAAACTCAGATCACTGTTTGGTATCTGTCGCGCAGGCACTTGCATACCAAGCGAATAACCGGCCTAAGCAGCTTCGCCATGTATGGAAGTATGGGGCTGCTAACTGGGACGATATGCGAGATTTCTTCGCATACTTTCCAGGTTCGGAGGTGTGCTTCGGAAACTCCGATGTTAACGCTGTGCGGAGTCGGTATCAGAGATTATTCTTCTGGGGATGGAGATGCATATTCCACATTCCATCAAACGAAGTTCGTCTGATAAACCTTGGTTTGACAAAAAATGCGAGCTGATTACAGGGGCAAAAAATAGAGCTTTTAAGCAATGGCGCTCCAATCCCACCGATGTTAACAGAACGAATTTTGTTAGAATCAGAAACGCGTGCAACCAGGCGATTGATACCGCGAAGAAGGCTCACAACGACAGGGTGATCAATAGACTCCTTCGGTGCCCAACTGGTTCGCGCTCCTTCTGGTCAGTGGCAAAGGCTGTCAGCAGTAACTTTGCCTCCTCCTCTTTCCCTCCGTTGGTGACAGACAGCGGGACGTTAGTCACGAATACAAAGGATAAAGCTAATGTGTTCGCGAATTTATTTTCCGCGAATTCCAACCTCGATCCCGGCCATTTGGAGCCACATGTGATCTCGCCGGTACAGTCTTCCATGCGGGATGTGAGATTTCGTCCGCGCACTATTCAACGCATTCTACGTGAACTGAAGAACGATCGCCGGTTCTTGGCAGACTCTTCCGCTTATCTTATGCACGGAGGACCTTTCCTGCCTGCTGGAAAATCGCTTGAGATCAGCCAATCCCAAAGACGGGAAAAAAGTGTCTCCCACAAAATTACCGTCCGATAGCATTACTGTCTATTTTATCTAAGGTAATGGAAAAAGTCATCAATACAGAGTTGGTTAAGTATTTGGAGTGCAACGGACTTCTAAGTGATCCTCAATACGGATTCCGTGGCAGGCGGTCCACAGGAGACCTTTTGACACTTATAACCGATATATGGACATCTGCGATTGAACGGCATGGTGAGTCAAGGGCGGTCGCATTGGATATCTCCAAGGCTTTTGACCGCGTCTGGCATGGGGCATTGCTGAGCAAACTTCGTTCATATGGACTTTCCCAACAGCTTTGCGACTGGACCAGGAGCTTCCTCGAGAATCGATCGATCCGGGTTGTTGTGGACGGCGACTGTTCGGATCTGTATCCTGTTAATTCGGGGGTGCCCCAAGGTTCTATTTTGGCTCCAACCTTGTTCTTGCTTCACATAAATGATTTGTTGGAGACAACGGATAACAAAGTGTTCAGTTTTGCGGATGATAGTACGTTTGTTTCCTCCTTTTCGAGTGACCGGCCGATTGGTGCATCAACGTCGCACCAGCTGAGATGTAGACAGATTGACTCTCTGAATCGGGATCTGGATAAAGTCCTGCAGTGGGGAAAGGCGAATCTTGTCGACTTCAACGCAACGAAGACCCAGTATACAACATTCACAAAGAAAAGTGGATCATCGGTTCCACAGCTGATGATGAATGGGCGGGCCCTCGAGGCTGGGGAAAGTTTGAGATTGCTCGGCGTCACGGTCTGTGGGAATGTATCATGGCATAAACACGTATCGAGTATCGCCAGATCAGCCTCAGGAAAACTGAGTTATCTTTTTAGAGCCAAAAAATATTTACTCCTATATAAATCTCAAATTAGACCCGCGCTCGAATATTGCTCTCATGTTTGGAGCTCGGCTCCTAAACATACTCTCGACCTACTTGAGAGCGTACCAAGACGAGCGATCCGCCTGATCGGGGACTCGGCGCTGACGTCGGGACTACAGTCGCTATCACATCGAAGGCCCGTGGCCGACCTCTGTCTGTTTTACAGATATCATCACGGGTACTGTTCTTTGGAGATTCGTCGTATTGTTCCACGCAATTCGGTTTATATGCGCTCCACAAGACAATCCGGCGGACCGCACCCGTTTGTGGTTCATCCCCCGACGGCGCGAACATCCCTGTATCAGAACTCGTTCCGTTACAGAGCGGGGAAGCTGTGGAACTCCCTTCCCATGCGAGTGTTCCCGGAGCGTTACAACCTGCAACTGTTCAAAAAGAGATGCAACAGTTATTTGATGGCATCTCGGGCCCACTCGACGCTATAGATTCGCCTCTCCCGAGAGAAGTCTGATATATATATATATATATATATATATATATATATATATATATATATATATATATATATATAAATAAAAAAAAGGAATGTAATTTAAATAGGAAGTTAATCGAGGTGGTTTTTGGGAAAAATTATATGTGGGGTGATGTAATTGAGGGAGATGATTAATATTCCGTTGTAAATTGGAATATGTATTTATTACAGCTTGGGAAATGGATTCTTGGTAAGTATGGGGATGTATGCAATTGCGGATTTGGGGACGGATGCTGTTGCATGATGTGTTTTTGCATGTTGTGTTTTTGCATGTTGGGAAATGGCTTACAGGTTAGGTTAGGGTGACGCGATGTTAGCGGTCAAAATTGGCTGGCATTGTGGGTTGGTTCTCCATGTGGTATAGAGACCCCCCCCCCCCCCCCCCCCCCAACAGTAATCAGGTCACGAAGATTGGCCGGACATGGGGCGCGAAAGAGCAACGATAGGACCGTGCGTAGAATTATTAGCGGTAGACCGAAGGGAAAGAGACCGACAGGACGGCCGATACGGAGATGGAAGGACAATGTTTGGTTTGACCTTGAGGAGATCGGATCGAGTGGTCAAGCGTGGAAGGAGGGTGCACAGGACAGGGACCGATGGCGGAGTCGAGTCGGTGAGGTCATGAACTTCCGGGCTCCTACGGGCTAATAAATATTAGTAATTGAAAACTTGCACCAGACCATGCTTGGTGTCAAGGGCTATATTCTCATATGCACAGCATTTTTCAGTTGCAATGGGATATCTATAAATTATAAGGACATTGTCTTTAGTGTGGCATATGTAGATTTTGGAAAGGGTTAATGTGTTAATGATGGGGATACCTGTCTCTCCTTAATTCCTTTAAATTGAGTGACCCTGTGTGATATGATTCTGACTTTGCTGCGGCTATGGAGTCTATAGTCGTTTCTAGCATCTGTTGTATCTCTTCTAGGATGAAATCTTTATGTTGGCTCCTAAGGGGAGTCTCCCTCTAGGGTATTCATAGGGAAACAAATCTTTTGGGGTAATAATATGTTCGGCATCAATTATGACTGCTGCAAACATCAACATGTATGCGATCTTTGTGGATGACGCGATTGTTAGTCGTCGTAATCGTAGTCCCGTTGTCTGTCTTAACAATCGGTTTCAAGTACCGTGTAGTTTACTTTCCTCTTCTATTCTTTTTAGCGTAAATCACGTCTCCGGATTTATATTCTTTATTTGTCCGGTTGTGTATGCTTCTAATCTTGTGTTCAGGTGAACTATAGAGTCAATGCTTGATGTTTTCGTCATATTTAAGTTTTATCGACTCAGGGCATCTGCTACTATATTTTCTTTTCCTGGTTTATAAATTATTCTAGCGCCATATTTTTCTATTATATTCTTCCATCGCTGTATTTTACTATTCGTGTTTCTCTCAGATAAATCAAAGTTTAAGGACTGATGAACCGTATATATGGTCAAGTCAGATACTCCTTGGATATAAAGTCTGAGTTTGCTTAAGGCGAAGATGATGGCCAACAATTCCTTTTCATTTGTGGCATAGTTTTGCTCAGTCAGAGTCAGACTCCTAAACACGAACGTTATTGTTTTTTTTCCTTGGGGCAATACAGCTACAATAGCTATGTTGGGTGCGTCGGTCGTCAAGTCGAAGGGCTTGCCATAGTCCGGTTGTGCCAAATCAACGCATTCTTCTAAATGCCTTTTGATGCTCTCGAATGATTCCAATTCTTCTTTATTAAAATGAATACAACATTTTGCGCTATTAAATCTGGAAACGATCTCGTCAGTTTTAAGCAAGTTGGTGAGGGGTCGTGCCAGGGCTGCAAATTTCCTATAAAATCCTGCTAATCCCAGGAATGCTCTAAGCTCTTTTAAATTAGTCGGCTGGGGATATTTTCTAATAGTTTCTACTTTTTCCATACCAGTCCTGATGGCTTTGTGGCTAATGATATATCCTAAAAACTTAACGTATGGTTTAGAAATGTGATTTCTCTTCCGAAATCGTGAGGTTGGCTTTGGTTAGCGCGTGCATAATTTGTTTCAGGTGTTCAATGTGCTCCTCTTCGGATTTTGAAAATACTATCTCATCGTCTATATAAATGTACGCGAATTTTGTCATGTTTGGTCTGAAGACATCATCTACACATCTCCGAAATATGGCGGGAGCGTCTTTAAGCCCAAATGACATACGATTACATTTGTCTTCTTCTCGAATCATGATTTGGTGGAATCCTGACTCCAGATCTATGGTCGAGAAAACACATGCTTACCCTAAATTTTGTATAGTGTGCGCGATATTGGGCATGGGATACTTGCCGCTAATAGTGCCCTCATTCAGTTTTCTATAGTCGTTGACTAACCTGCGCATAGGCTTCATTTCCTTCATCATCCAGGCCTTTCTTCGGGACTATCCATATAGGACTAAGGTTTATAATTGGTGGAGATTTCAATATCAAGCACGCTGCTTGGGAGTCAAGGTTAGTTACTCCAGGCAAGGGAAAAGAATTGCTTACAGCCATCAAAGAAGCAAACTCCGAATTTCATTCGTCTTGTTCACCAACATACTGGCCTGCTGATAGCAACAAAACTCCTGACCTGGTCGATATCTTTATTTCGAAAGGAGTGTCATCGAATTATATTGAAACGGATAGTTTAGTTGTTTTAACGTCTGACCACATTCCAGTACTACTAAGATTGAATTCAGCTGTTCCCAGAAATAACAGAAAACTACATCTTACAAACAAATATACAGATAGGGAAAAATTCCGAAAATAACTTGACAATCAAATTGAATTAAACGTTAAACTTTAAGATTGTGAAGAATTGGAACAACAACTACAACAATTTATCGAAACATTGAAAAGCGCAGCCGCAACAGCAACTCCGATGCCAAGTGATAAACCAGAACCAGCAACCACATACCCTATTGAGATTAGAGATCTAATCAAAGACGGGCGCAAAGCTAGACAAACCTGGCACAGATCCAGACACCCTAACGATAAAAAATATTCAACAAGGTGAGCAATCTAGTTAACAAATTAATTAAAGACCATAAACAGAGTTGTATATATGAGTATCTAAGTGAACTAAGTCCGTCAGCGGATACGGATTACTCTCTCTGGAAGGCAACACGTAAATTAAACGTCCCCTTATCCAAGTGCCACCTATAAAAGATACGCAGGGACAGTGGGTACGCAGAACTGAAGATAAAGTTGAAATATTTGCACAACACCTGGCTTCAGTGTTCAAACCACACAACATCCACAGTAATATTGATCCTTCACCCAGGTATCAAACTGAGCAGACAATCAAACCAGGGACCCCAATGGAGATTGCCCAAGAAATCGACAAAAGTTTGTACCACAAAAAAGCACCAGGCATCGATGCAATATCACCTGGCGTGTACAAGGAATTACCTCGTAAAGCTGTCATTATGCTATATCTGTTTAATGCTTGGTTTCGACTAAGATACATTCCAAATTCATTCAAACAGCCCAGATAATAATGGTCAAGAAACCAGAGAAACCAGCAGAAGAAGTAACGTCTTATAGACCTGTAGCGTTAAGCAAGGATAGTGAAGAAAGTGAATTGAACACACGATGAAACGGTTGAAAAGCGAAGCAGTGAAGCATCAGACTACTGACCGTGTTTAGAATTTGATTTCCAAACTCGACTATATTCCACTGATGTGAATTATTTTTATTTATCGCTTGGTATACGGTTCTGATGTATTTTTCTTATTCGATTTTTCGTTCGGTGTTCTTCACTATTTTTGCTTGTGAATTGTGTGTATCTGTTAGAGTTGCCACACCACCCCCTTCTCAGAAACTTCGTTACGATCAGATTCGGTGCGAGCGACGAGCGAGTGAACGAGAGAATGTCGGAGCAAGCCAAGCGAGTGTGGCTTGGTGCTCTATGCAGAAGTCATGATTGCGTGTGTGAAGTTCTGTTTACTACGGGGAGTGTGTGTGTGCAGCGTCGTGTACAGATCACATCGTAGTCACCAATGACCCATATCGCTATTGCCCACAGCAATAGAAAAGGTTTTCGAAGAAAAGAAATATTGCCCAGCTGTCTTTCTTGATGTCTCCCAAGGATTCGACAGAGTATGGCATGAAGGTCTTATATATAAAATGAGTAAAATGTTTCCAACAAACTATTGCCATCTACTGGAATCATACTTGTCTGATATAACGTTCAAAGTAACATACTGTGACGCATGTGACAATCAGTACTACAATATTCTAGAAAGTAGTGGAAAACTGGAGACTATGAACAGTAGAAAATGCAAGGCAATGGAACGGGCGGAAACGAAACGCCGAATCAGAATGAGGAAGCGGTATAAAGACGTCGCACACAGATCAGGGAAGTAAGTAAAAAGTAAGAAGTAAGCAGTAAAAGACGCGATAAGTACGGAAGGGATAAGTCAAGAAAACGTTAAGTGTACGGTAAAAGTAAGGGTTGTTATTAACGGACTAATAAAGTGTCAAATTAATTCAAAATCGATTTAACGGCTCTTATTTATTAATCCAGCAAACCCTAAGCTCGCTATAATACGAAGGAGCTCACTAGTCCAGTAAACCCCTACACGTTAAACTTAATTAAACTAAATTAAGTACAATTTAAACCTAGTGTTAAATCTAATTTTATTAAATTTTTAGCATCCTAAAGAATGGGAGTAGTGAGGAAGAGAAAACCAATAATCTGGGCACTAAATGGGCATCGATCAGAGACACAATCATACAAACAGCCCAAAAGGTATTAGAATTTAAGGAAACAAATACGTCCAAACCTTGGTTTGACGATGAGTGCAGAGCGAAGATTGAAGAACGTAAACGCCTCAGAGTGATCCACTTAGAAAGATATAACAAAGTCAACGCAGAAAGATACGCGACCATTCGGAAAGAGACAAGGAAACTTTTAAAATCGCGAAAAACGCGAATGGGAGAAGACTAGGATCGAAAATATCCTAGAAAATTCCAGAGCAAAGAACATCAGAGGTATGTATGCCGGTATAAATTCAATTAGAAATGGCTACCGAGGGAGAGCCAAAATAATCCGAGACACAAACGGCTGTCTGGTGACAGAAACAAACAATATCGTGACAAGATGGAAGCAGTACTTTGAAAACCTGCTCAATATGCGCACCCATCAACCACAAATAAACGCACCAGACGTACATACAGCCGAGCCTCAGATCCCAAAGACCTCTTTCGACGAAGTTGTAGACGCAATAAGCCGACTGAAAAACAACAAAGCTCCCGGAGTCGACTGCATACCGGCAGAGCTTGTGAAGCATGGAGGAGAGGCAACCGCTGGAAAGATCCTCCAACTGATTAAAACAATATGGGATAAGGAAGTCATTCCGGAAGAATGGAAAACCTCAATAGTCGTCCCCTTTTTCAAAAAAGGTGACAGATCTGACTGCGAAAATTACAGAGGAATATCATTGCTCCCAACCGCATACAAAATACTAACAAATGCCATACTGGCGAGAATCACACCGTACGCAGAAGACATATTGGGAGACTACCAATGCGGATTCCGTAGGAACCGGTCAACGAGCGACCAAATGTTCACAATAAAGCAACTGCTGGGAAAGAAGTGGGAATACGAAGAGACGGTTCACCAACTGTTCGTTGACTTCAAAAAAGCCTACGACTCAGTCGCAAGGGAAAGACTCTACCATATTGTAGTTGAGCTGGGAATCCCGAAAAAATATGCCGCCCTCATTCAAATTTACATAAACGAAATTAAAGGGTGAGTTAACATAGAAAACCGCCTCTCAGAATCATTTGAAAACCGGGACCGACTAAAACAGGGGGATGGCCTCTCACCATGTCTCTTTAACCTTGACCTCGAGTATGTTATCAGAAAGGTACAAGACGACAACATGGCCGGATCATCCCCGAACGGGGTAACACAAGTGCTCGCATATGCGGATGACATCGCCGTTTTGGGCGATAATCTAGAAACTGTAAGTAAAAACAGTGAATTCATCATGCAAGCGGCAGAAAACAAAACGAAATACACGATTATGGCGAGAGCAGGTGGACCTCAGAGAACACACATAAACATCAGGGGCAAGACATTTGAAAATGTCAAAGAATTTAAATACCTGAGAACAATACTGACGGCCAGTAACGAAATGTCAAAGGGAATTAACAAAAGACCACACTGCTGAAATCCAAACTGCTATCACAGAATATAAAGCTCCCTGTCTATAGAACCATAATCATGTTGATTGTTCTACACGGATGCGAAACATGGGGTCTCACAAAACGTGAAGAAAACAAATTCCGCGTTTTCGAGAATAATGTTCTAAGGGGTATCTTTGGCGGCAAATATGACGAGGAGGCAGCCCAATGGAGGAAACTCCACAACCACGAATTGGAAGAGCTATACCGCAAACCTACAATAGTGAGAGTAATCAAGTCGCGAAGATTAAGATGGGCCGGGCACGTGGTGCGAATGGGCAACGATAGGACCGTGCATAGAATTCTTGACGGTAAGCCAACGGAAAGAGACCGACTGGGCGGTCACGACGGAGATGGGAGGATCGTGTTAGGTTGGACCTCGAGGAGATCGGATCGGTTGGTCGAACGTGGACGGAGAACGCACGGGACAGGGAACAATGGCGGAGTCGAGTCGGTGAGGTCATGAACTTTCGGGTTCCTACAGGCCAATAAATAGTAGTATAGTAAAATAGTATTAAATTAAATTGTTAAGATTGTACTATTCATATCCATTAAAGGATGTTATTAAAAAAAAAATTTAGTCTTAGGTAAAATCTGTAATTGTATTGGAAATAAATGTGGATTTAAAACCAAAAAAAAAACACGAAGGCCACGACGGAGAAGGGAGGACAATGTAAGGCGCCACTTGGAGGAGGTCCGGTCAGTGAGCGAAACGTTGAAGGAGAGTACAAAACAGGAAAAACTAGGCGTAGCCGAGTCAGTGAGGTCATGAAGTCTCGTGTTCCCACAGGCCAATAAATAGTAATAGTAGTAAGCGTGTATTGTTATGGGTGATTCCATCCATTTAGGAATCTTCTGTAAGTAAAAACTTTTACTTAACAACGTTTTATGTGTTGATACATTTTTAGTTCATTGTTTTTTATTTTTTTTAACTCTTTTACAATTTTCTTAAATCGTAATTTTTGTTCTTAAAAAGTAAATATATAGACAGATATATAAATGTTGATGTATATATATATTATATATGTATATATAGAATTTTTTTATATAAGATCTTCTGTTTTGTGTTTACGTGTATATAATTACAAAATACAAATACAATGAGATTAAAATCGTTTGTTTTATTTATATATTTCATAATTTGTTAAATTTTAAATTTTTATTTTCAATATTTATAAGATAAAAAAAGGAGGATTGTGATTTCCATTTCTTCTTTTTTCATCTGGTTTTCTTAACTATGTACATTTATACTTTTCTTACAGTCTACTTTTTATTCTACGATATCAAACGATATTAGAGTTTTCTGTTTGTTTAGATCTGATATCTGCTTTAAGAGAAAAACTATAAACACAAAAGAACAATATCATTGTCACCCATTGAATTCGTTAATGGGAGTTTTATCACTTGATCTCACACAAATCTTATAATATTATGATCAAAGCAAAATATTTGTTCATATACATTTTTTGTTTGTTTATATATATATATATATATATATATATATATATATATATATATATATATATATATATATATATAATGAAATTGTTTATATAATCGTGATTTATATATATATATATATATATATATATATATATTATTTACTGTTTTTTTCTATTTATCAGAAATGAGTCTCGTAGTCTCGAATATTTCAATTATAAGCTAAATTTTTAATTTTAACAAATTGTACAATAATAATAATAATAACAACAACAATAACTTATGAAAGCATTACATAAAAACTAAGGCTAATACAAATAATTGTAATCTACACATTACTAGGATTGCAGTAAATTTAAATGAGGAAAAAAAACAAATAAACTCAAGGCTAAGCCAAAAAGAAATCACAGCGCGTGATATTAAACTAAGTTTTAAAATTAGACAAAAAAGAAACAAAAATTACAAGTCGTTATTGAATTAATAAACTATTTTGGCACACAATTTCGCTTAAGCCATTTTCTGTTTATGTTTTTCTCTTTTACATATTTCAAACACGTTCTCGATGGAGGGTGCTGTGGTTGAGGTTAGAAACAGTGAATTATATTGTAGTCAAAAATCATATTTAAGAGTGGACTAATCAGAGGTCCTATTTAAGTGTGTTTTTCTGGGACCAGTCAAGGATGCCCTTTAAATAAGTTCTTCTGGGACTAATCAAAGGTGCTACTTCAGTATGTTCTGCAGGGACTGGTCATAAATGCCTTTTAAGCGTGTTCTTCTGAGACTAGCTAAAGATGCCATTTAAGTGTATTCTGGAACTAGTCAGAGGTCGTTTTAAGCATGTCAAGCTGGGACTTGGTTAAGAATGTTATCCTGAAATTAGCCAAAAGCCGTATTTAAATCAGTCCTTCTAATACTAAATTTATTTGGAAATTTTTTAGATTGTTTTAGGTTTTTATAATACAATAATTAAGAGCGAATATATTGATGTGAGAATTTACGGGAGTTTGCGGACGAGTTTTTTTATACCATAGTCAAATAGTTATCTTGAATTATCTGTGAATTTCACAATGAAGTCGTAGAAATTATCGCAAGTAAGTGGGCCTTTGTCGTGGAGTATAATAAGAAACATCGATCAGCAATGCGGAAGTTATAAAATAGAATAGTCGGAGGAACAGTATTTCAAAATAGTGGTCAGAAAACGAAGTATTTAATACAGAAAAACGAATATCTTGTTCTTGTGTTGAGCTTGAGCTGGCAGACATATATTTCTGTAGCAAATCTTCAAAGAAAGAGATATGACTGACTCAAGCATATCCGAATTGACGGAGAGGTTCAATAAATCATTGTTTAAGGGTACTCCAAAATCTCCTTTTGTGCGCGTTTGTGTATTAAAAAAAAATTTAGTTCCTAATTAAGTATTATGTGATGCTCCACATTACAATTTATTTTAGCCCGAACGACAAAAAAATCTATATAAGAACAACGTTATTATAGGAAGTCGAGCCACATACTCATTGTCTCCAAAAAAAAAACTGAGAACAATACTGGAGTACTGTACTGTACTGAATAATGTTAGTATTAAGAATCTAGTTAAAGACTCTGGCAAACAGTGTTCAACGAATTGTTAATGGCATCTGTGGCGGTTATTTAATGTATTCCCAGAGAACCACCAATTTCCTTTAAATCAACCTGCCTTCCCCTCACTCAACAGAGCCATTTCACTTACCTGCAATCGAGCAGCGTAAGCTACCCTTCAATATCTTTCACCTGGAAAGTAAACCCTCAGCAAAGCCGTTCATAATACATGAACCATATACCAACCCGATCGCCTCAGCTCCTCTGCAATCATGATTGGTAACCACACGCCAATCTTTCAGCATGTTCTTGTTTCAACAATCCGTTGGTCCAAGAAGACACGTCGGGCAACGTACTTGTTTACACAGCTGCAGCCAATTTTTCCGACGATCAATCGCCTATGCCGATAACCGGTCATTGAGTTGGACACGATATGATTGTTATTTAAACAATCATTCCAATGATCATGTCCCACGTATCGTTCCCTAACCTAAACAATCTCCACACTAACCCTTACCGCTGGTATAAGCGATAAGCATCCATTGGATCGGACACGATCATGATTGTTACTCAAACAATCATACCAATGATCTTGTCCCACGATACGTTTTTCCTAAAACAAATATGCACCCATGCATTCTAGCCCTTACCATCGTAAGCGAAGTTCTGTTGACATAACATCAACAGAAAAACTTATTCCCTATCGTTTATGATGGCAGGGCAGCCAGCCTCCGTATTCGATCATCTATTTGATCAGGCGGATATTTGGATTTTCTTTTGTGCACCCTTCGCATCTGCGCTGTCGTGGCTTCCAACGAATGGATTTTTATCCAGGCCTGTACGGCCACAGGGGAAATGCTTCTATCAAAAACTCCAATTCGATCGCTCATTGGTTATCGCCAAGGAAAAGATCGGATTGGCTACTCCCAGATCGATGGAATTCCATCACCATCGCGGCTAGTGGATGTTGACGGCAACACCAGAGGAGTCAGATTTTATCGCCTTAAGTGTACATACGCACTATACGCGTCACCGAAGAATCGGTTAATGGATATACGGAGTTGAGTCCAAGTTAAATGTCTGTTTTGTCTTGTACGTGTCCTAAGCAAGGCCGAGCTAGTGTCGAGTTACGTCCGATTTTGCGCGAGTCATTGAATATAGCAACATATTTGTCATCAATTGAAAAAGACACGGTGTTAATGTGAAACTAACTTAGCTGTAACTCCATCGAGTTTGTTATTAATTGAAAAAGACACTGTGTAATGTGAAACTGAATAAAAAGGATGTTATACAACTAAAACCGATCACTTGTTTCATTTATTGACTTTCTCAGGTGATCTGTGTTTTGTTCCAACTCCAGCGTCTTTACTTGTTTATTCCTTCTCGGCGGACAATTTAAATTGAACTACCTGCGTGTTTTTATTCGTTTTGTCTTTTGGTGGTCAATCACTTTTCGCAGCAGACGGCGGAAGGTTATGTGAATCCGTGTCGTACTAGACACCTACTTAAACCTACCCACACATCCATTTCAATTAAGTTAATAACAAGACAAAAGAAAAGTTAATAAAAAGAAAAGGAAAAATGTATCTATAATGACACCGTACTTCTACAAAGTTATAGAAAAGTTTGAAATAAACATTAGTATGGGCGATCTATGCAGGGTGTCATCAGAAACTTGTATATTTCCCTTAATTTATTTAACTAAAAGAGTTATCGATGATCCATAAGACTGAAGACAAGGAATAATTCCCATTAACGATTTTTTTTTCTAGACACTAAAAAAACCTTTCTTGCCCTTGGTGGCGTCGTAAATCTATAGAGCTGAGAAATAAGAACAGTCTTAAGGGAAATCTAGCCCAAATGCCAAACTATATTCATGGAATCAATAAGGACTCTTCGTACTGTAACTAGAGAACTGCACGGCGGCCGCAGTACTCCGAAAATATATATATAATATGATCAAAGAGAAATTGTAGCGACCATTTTCGTATACATCTCAATTAGCCCCCCACCCAGTTCTCTCTTTGTCCTTCTTGAGTTGTTACTTAATTCGCTTGAATGTCATTGTATACTCAATAAAAAAAATGACCAACAATCAAACGCATTTTTCTGATTAAGATAGTTCAGGTTTTTTCTTAATCCAGCTTTTAAGAGTTCTATTAAGAATCGACTGATCTTGTCATCGCAAATTAAAGAAGTTTATTCCGTTTTAAATAAAAGAATGCATAGTCCGGATTTGTAGATATCGTTGAATGTCAAAACACTGGAAGTTTATAATGGAGCCAAATATAGCTGCTGTTGACGATGCATGGCAAGCGCCAGCATACAAGTTCCTGGGAAACAACGATCAGCGACGCACCGATTCCAGGAAGCGACTAAGAAAAACAGCACCCAGGAAACAAGCGACCGAGAGGACGGCTGCGGTCCTATATAAGGCGGCCACATCAGCAGAGCAGCAGGAGTAATTCACTGACGTCAAAAAATTCTCTCCCCTACAACGGTTTGTGAAAATCAGACCGCAAAAATACAGCAAGGTGAACATATGGGAGCTTCACCTTGCCCCAGGAACCGACATAGACCCCATAATACGGACAGTCGCTTCCAACTCTTGATCAACAAGTTATCTTCGAGGTATTTCATAACAATGAAATACCTCGATGCCGACGTTGCCAACGTTTCCGAAACTGCAACATGGATCACCGTTGCGTCCGTTGTGGAAAATCGCACGACATTGGCAAGTGCGAACTACCGCCAGCAAAAATTGTGATCCCACAACAAATGTGCAGGATGAAATTACGTTGCCAACTTGCTGCAACTGCGGTAAGAAACGACATCCGGCCAGCTACAGGAACTGCCCTAAATATAAAGAGATAGGCGCACAGAACCTAGGAGACTCGAGCTAACTAAGTAGCCAAGTCAAACTTCGGAAAACAGGCCACCCAAAATTTCATCCAAAAGGGATTTACATTTGCTGACAAGGTTAAAGGGATCCAGACAAAGAATATGAAAACTCCTCCACCACCTCTTCCCCAAAAACATATTCAAGTCCCTGAGCGATCCGCTATACAGGCCAACACAATCCCCCAAATCCAAGCAGCGACACAAAAGCCTCCAAAGGGGCAAACCCCTATGCTCGAGAACCTACGTAGTCTCTTCCGCGTGATTGAGGATATTCGACCCCGATATGAAAAACTAACAACCGAGGCTGAGAGGGATGCACTCCTTTTCACGGCATATTTTTTTTTTACACTAACGCGCACACAAAAGGGGATTTTGAAGTACCCTTAAATGTCAGAGCACAGTGCGGGCTCTTCAAAATGGATCCCAAAATTAAAGTTATCCTTATAAATGTCAATTCCCTCGTCTCGCTATCAAAGCGTTTGATAGTCTCTGATTTCATAAGGGTAACCGGGCGGATGTGGTACTTGTAACCGAAACTAGGTTGCATCCATGTCACCGTCCCGCTTTCCCGAAGAGATCGAACCGTCACTGGCGGCCCCACCATTAATGGAGGTGGGACCTGTATACTAGTTAATAGCGAACTTCGCCATGAAGCTATTGAACTCCCACATTTCGAGTCTATAGAGGTCTCCGGGGTTGAACTGCATCTAACTAATAACGGTAGAGTGAACATATACTCCGTATACCACTCGCATAAACCCAATAATGGGCCCATTAATCCCGAGGATATCGGCCAATTAATAAAGTCCTCGGGGCATACACCCTTCATCATAGGTGGCGATTTTAACTCCAGACATCCCCACTGGAACAACTCCGTCTCTTGCCCAAATGGCACAAAATTGTACCAATGGAACACCACAAACTCGCATGCCCTAAATTTTGAAATAGTCGCACCTATTGTTGGTACGCGAGGTAACTCAATTCTGTACATCCATTTCGTGTGCAAAGATTTACTTCCCCAAATCTCAAAAAAAAATTATGAGGCTCAAGTTTGATTGAACCTAGCTTGTATCTGCTTTATTTTTTTAAAAATCGGTTCTTATATACTATTTCTCCCATCAACATCTCTGATGCATATCGATACCAAGTAGGTCATGACCTGAAAACGATGTTCCTAATTTCAAACACTCATTACACATTTCATGGTAAATCCACAATGAGTCACTTCTCAGATGACACGTTAATAGGTGAATACTACGCACCATGACACACATCTATCGGAACACCTGGGCAACGAGTATTGTTTCGTAATAGTTTTTGTTAGTATCATGCACCGTATCGTTATGATCTATAATCTATGATGGCCATAATTACAACGGTCTTGACTATAAGAAAAAGACAATATTTTCTGAACGGTTCCAACTTCATTATTCAGTTGAATGACGATATCGGTGATTAACGATAACGAGATCTGGACTAAAAGAAGAGCATTTGCTCACTGACTATTTTTTAAGCAGTTCCAGATTCATCATTTATGTTGGTAATGATATTGGTGATCGCCGTCAACGATCTTGACTAAAAGAAGACAATATTTTCTAAACGGTTCCAATTCCATCATCCAATTTAACGACGATGTTGCACTCCAACAAGTTATGATGAAAGTGCGTGACACATAACTATATTTAAATAGCTCTCCACCTTCTACAACAGAGGTGTCAGCGTGTGTCACAACCAAGTAGCTCAGTTTTGTCTAGATCGAGTTGTGAAACAAGAGCTAATAGGGCGAATTCAAGAGAACATTGCAATAGCAGTGCTCTTGAATAAAGAACTTGTAAACGCCATAAAGAAAAGAGGAGCGAAAGTGTGATTGAAACATAACGAAGATTGGATGGGCTGATAAGTGCAAACAAAGGAAGCGACAGCGGATACGTCAAACGAGACATGGAAATACGAGGTTTGGAAAAAGAAGGGATTTGAACGATAACGTCAACAAGAGAACAAAGGTGCGATCGAAAAAGGAAAAACTAAAAACAGACTCGAGGACGGAATTAAGATTGAGTGCGGGATTTTCAAACGCGAAAGAAAGTTATAACAACATAACAAAGTAATCGATAACGTAAAGGAGTGCTAACAAGTGGTTAATGTTCACGCGATAAGGATCTTTCTGAACCATTATTGACATTGAAAACGTTTAATCAACCCAGCTCCAGTGACTGCATTTATAGCGTTTGCGACGATACTGCAGAATGTGTGATTCGAACTGATGCTATGACAGTTAGAATCACTAAAAATTGAACCAATGCTCAATACACCAGGCCACTGCCGCGTGTACGAATTTGATTTCTAAACTCAAGTACAATCAACTGATGTGGAATTGTTACATAACTATGGTATACGGTTCTGATGCTTTTTGCTTATTCGAATTTGCTTTCGGTGATCTTCACTATTTGCTTGTATATTGTGTGTGTATCTGTTAGAAACGCCACACTACTCCCTCCTCAGTAACTTTGTTACGATCAACTTCGTGTGCGAACGACGGAGCGAGGAACGAGCGAGAGAGGCTGTCGGAGCAGGCGAGTGTGCCGGTGCTCTATGCGGAAGTCGTGATCGAGTAGTATAAAGTTCTGTTTACTAATGGGAGATTGTGTGTTGTGTGTCACGTCGGGTTGTTGCGTTAAGCAAGGGTAGTGAAGGCAGTGTCTTGAACGATGAAACGGGTGGGAAGGGAAGCATTGAAGCATCAGGCTACTGACCACGTGTACGAATTCGATTTCTAAACTCAAGTACACTCAACTGATGTGGAACTGTTATGTTATTGCTGTGGTATACGGCTCTGATGCTTTTTGCTTATTCGAATTTGCT
Organism: Microdon myrmicae; assembly: GCA_963931805.1. NCBI lineage: Eukaryota > Metazoa > Arthropoda > Insecta > Diptera > Syrphidae > Microdon > Microdon myrmicae. The sequence goes on from OZ007496.1 coordinate 197,134,201, forward strand.
TTCGGTGTTGTTCAGTATTTGCTTGTATATTGGGTGTGTATCTGTTAGAAACGCCACACGGGATTGTGAAAAATCAAAGCGATACGAACTGAAATTCGGTGCGAGGAATTTCTCGGATATAAAGTGCAACAAAAAGGTAAACAAAGGTCAAAAAAAAGGTGACGAACGAGAAAGGATCGACGAAAGTGACGGAGAAAACAATTATTAGAATCGAAACTAAAAGAATATGATAACGAAGTGAGTGTTGGTGCGACAATACCAAAGGAATAAAGGAATTCAGCGCGAAGTAATTTTCGATATTCAAGGCATCGGTCAAATTGCCTACACACATTTATTTACCCCATAGAATATTATTCGTCAATATAAGTGCATGGAGCCTAAAGGTAACGTACGAGTAAACAAGAAGTTGTGGCGACTCTAACAGATACACACACTATTCACAAGCAAAATAGTGAAGAGCACCGAACGAAAAATCGAATAAGAAAATACATCAGAGCCGTATACCAAGCGATAACATAACAATTCACATCAGTGGAGTATAGTCGAGTTTAAAAATCAAATTCTAAAATCGGCCAGTAGCCTGATGGGTAACGCTTAGGTTCAATTTTTGGTGATTCAAACTGTCATAGCGTCAGTTCGAATCACACGTTTTTCTTCACTATTATTTCAAACGCTATAAATTGAAGAGGAGACCATCATTCAGTGAATTCAATTCATCGCATGGAGTATAATTCGTCGATAAGGTGGATAATTAAGGTTGTCAACATCGTAGTGTGAATTTAGAGTTTCCAAGACGCCGTCTAAACGGTCAATATTTAATCCATGTATTGCACAATTGATGTTAATGATACTAACCATGTGGAGATCATATTAAAGGCAAATAATATATGCACTGATTTGAATCATTGAACTGTTTAAGTTATTAAATATTGTGCGTTAAGGGAAAACTACGAATAAATACAGTTCACTTACACCACGATACAGCACAGGACACAACACTTTGTTTGTTTGGCCCAAGTTAGCCTTTGAGTTTGACACCCTTACCCTACATACTCTTTTCCTTTCTTTGGAATTGGTTGATTTTGAGCGATTTACCAACAGTAACGAAAGGTTTACTATGCATAGAATATTTTGCAGTTTACTGAAACTTGGCGACAATTCTGGGGCACAGTTCTTGAAGGCTGGTATTCCATCTGATTCGGTTGCTTTTTTTGCGGTCCAGTCCCCAGAGAATACGTTGAATGAGGGGAAATTCACATCAGGCCTGTATAGCATTGGCGACAATAGTGATGAACGTGTGATTCGAACCGACGCTATGAAGGTTAGTCACTAAAAGATTGTACCAAAGCTCAACACGTCAGACCACTGCCGCGTGTACGAATTCGGTTTCTAAACTCAAGTACAACTGATGTTGCTTGGTATACGGCTGATGCTTTGGCCTATTCGATTTTCTCTCGGTGATGTTCTTCAACTATTTGCTTGTGTACTGTAGGTGTATCTGTTGGAAACGTTGGAAACGCCACACCTGTACGAACGCGTTCGCAGATTGGCTCCAAAAAACCAGCGTCTAAGTTTGAATTCGCGGAAATTAAATGCGCCAAAACATTCACTTTGTTTTTTCAGTTTGCTGCTAGTGTCATCCTAACTAACGGAGGAAACGATGAGAAATCGAAGCCTTCGTCATTGACCAGAAGATATGTGAACCGGTTGAGCACTCAAGTATATTGTTGGTTACTTTTCGTTACAAAGTAGTTTGCTGGCAAATGTGTCTCATTCTGGAAAAATTCGCTCTGGTCATATCCAAAAGATAACAGCATCACTTTTTATAAGCCAAATTTTTAGCCGCTGCAATCCGTTTGCATTTTTTATCACACCATAGTTATCACATGAATTTCCTTTGAAGGAAAGCGGGATGTAAAGTTTAGGTGGAATAAAGCATTTTCTGGCTAATTTTTTTGTTTGTACGGTTCTACGTTGTCCAATTCGGGTCTAGTTTGATAGCGATATCGGTGATCTACCATGACAAAATCTGGACAAAAAAAATGCATTTTCTGACAAAATATTTTCTGAACGGTTGGATTTTCAACTTGGATAATATGGAATTGTTCTGATTTATTCAAGCAGGAAATGTTATTACTTTAATCCAGATATCAAAGAAAAACGATGTTATCAGTCGTCTGTTCCAACCACATTAAAAGAGAAAATATATAATGTGGAACAGAAAATGTTCTTTTAATGTTTGGACTGTTCATTGTTTTTCTAACTCAGTGGTATTTTAGCTTGTGTATTCCAATAAGAATCCCGATCTTTACTGGGAAAATCTGATATGATGAGATGCTTCTTTAGATTCCCTTCCTGTCGGAACAGTTCACTGCAAGAAATTGCTTATTAAAGTTGTCGATCGATTTAGCTGTTAAAGGATAATACAACGCTTGTTTTCTCTCTATCATTCTACACAAACAAAGTAACCCACATCATCATCATCATCATCATCATCGGCACTACAACCGGGATCCGGTCTTGGCCTTATTTAGCTAGTCTCGAGGCTTGTTAATTTTCCAAAATAATTTATTTTTATGGGCAAGGTTATTAGCCTTGCGCCAAAAGTAACCCACAGAACCCCCTAATTCTAAAGACTTATCAAAACAGTTAGGGGTAAGTTTGCAAAACTTTTATGTAACCAAAGACTTTCTCTAAAGTCTAGACTAATTGACTGTTCACTGATTACTGAAGAGCCAGAAAAATAAAAGTCCTGCTCTGGAAGTGGTTCAAAACTCATGGAACCTATTCTGGAATTCCTCTTTTCAGCCACTTTACTCCACTTATGAAATTTTCTCTTATGATCACAAGGCAACAGAGTTGTTGACATAAGCAAGAAAGTAGTATTCGTTCTAAGAGATACTATAGAGTCAGGGTAACCCGGTAAGAGACCTAACCTGGAAACTCTACATAATAGTTACACAAAGTCTATGAGACTAAAAAGTAACATCCAGTTTTTATATATTCTAGGCCATTAACATAATTTATTAAGTCAAGAGTTTCCTCTGCCTCAACTAACGGCAGATATTCTACACGATGATTATGGCTTAAATGTGACCAGTTACCTTCTCAGGTTCAAGCACAGTTTAACACCGCTTATTGTGACTCTTTTTATCTTTACTAAATCCAGATTCATTGATATGATCCAACGAAGTAGGTAACAATAATAAGCTTTAAATGTGACCAGCAATTTATTCTAGCCCAGTTGAACACTACTTACAGAGCTCAAATTTTCTTCGTAGTCTAACTAACTTTGGCCTCTGAACGAGATTAGGCTTTAAATGTGACCAAAGGCTCATGCCCTAGCCCAGTATAACACTGCTTATTGCTACGGATTTTGGAATTCTGAACTAAGCCTAGATTCATTGATATGATCCAACAAAATGAAAAGCTTTACCTATACACAATACTCCTCCGAGATTTCTTCTATTCTGCAGACGCCGGTCCTTGATGTACAATCTGGGATGTTCGATGACAGATCCGGGATGTTCTCAGGTCGTATCAACAATTGTTGAAAGAGCCGACAAAGACGATGGCCTCCTTCAAACAAGCCCTAGATGATTATGATCCTCTTAGCTTTAAGTCGAAAAGCTTAAAGACACTTCTGACAAAAGCTGCTGCACATATCCCAAGGATTCCATATAACTTGTCTTGTTCCATATATGTTGAAATAGCCACATAATAAAGGCATGTCAGAGAGGTCTCTGTCCGAAGCAAAGTCCCGCCCAACTTGGTTAGAAGACTTCTAATTGTAAAACCTCTACCCAGGACTCCACCAATGTCGTTATCACAATTCATTGTAAGCAACAAAAAAGAAAAAGTAATTAGGAACCTTGCTGCAACAGGTCCAATAATATAACACCACGGTCTTCTTGGTCCAGCTTAGTTTGAAGACGTCTCACTTTGTGTGCGGGCCTTCTTCTCCGGAATACTACCATCGGATTTGTGTTCATCTTCACAGCCTGCCACCTGAACAATGTTTCTTTTTAAACTTTGACCAGCTGGGTTGTCTTCCAGTTTTATGTTTTCATCCTTGGTTGGTTCATAGCCGTCTTCGCTACCACTGTCTGGATTTAGAGATGACTCCAATATTCCTGATGGTGTTGTGTACGTTCCCATTTTAATGGGATCAATTAACTTTTGAGCGAGGGATTTTAAACTCCTTAGGGAGTTGTCGCAGTCACTCGTATCGATATCAGTCAAACTAATTCCAGCCCGTTCAATCTCGGCGTATGTCCCGAAGGGTAATTTCTGCAAACACTCCAACTTTTGTACGTGGGTTTTGGAACGTAGATGCTTTGCTAGGTGACCATGGATCCGGAATGCTATTTTACAGTCAGTGCATTCGAAGGGCCTCGGATTTGATGTTGTTGGAACACCGAATGTCGAGGTCATCATGATCTTAGTTTTATGACCCTCGGAGCGTTCATGTTTCTGTAGATGGCCTTGGGTGCGGAAGCTAATCGCACAGGGCTCACATTTGAATTTGCGTTCCATGAAATGGATGTTCATATGGAGCAAGAGCTGTGATTGCCTCTGGAAAGTTTTAGAGCATATCGTGCAGGCAGGTCGGCCATCGCTTGAAACACCAACTCGTGGATAGACGGATTGGATCTCATTCGAGGAACTTCTAAATCCATCTTCGACAACAACCACTGTCCGCGCTAAGACTCCTGAGTAATCGTTTATTGCGGGCACCGTGGTTGATGTCCCTGTTGTAGGGCTAGTGCTGGATGTCGCTACAGGTTGTGGTTCAATGGGTACAGATTCGTGATCTGAGGTGCTCTCATCGCCACTTTCTTCAGTTTTGGATGACTTGTTTTTTAGAGCAGTTATTTTGAGATATTCTGATGCGACACTTCTGGCGTTTCCGGGAGGTTTTGTCTTCGCTCCTGGCGCGGCATCCTTAACTTCGTTGATTGGCTGATTCGCTGGAGGCGCTGTGGTCTGCTGGTTGGAAGTTGAGGGGTCAGCGTCAAGTTTAGCAGAGTCAGTTTTTGTTTGTTTAAAAGACTCCTCAGATGTCGAAGGAATTGGAAGCATTGATGAGTAGACATTTGACACGGCGGTTGTGATTGTTCCGAACGTGGCACCAGCGGAACTATAAATATTGCTTGACATCGCTGATGTTGATTCGAGTGTGGTTTTATTCATTTGACTCTGTTTGAGTTTACAGTAGTGCAAAGCTTGTTCGGTGAGGAACGCTTGGTGAACAGGCGTCCCATCGAATACAGGTTGGGCGCAGTCTGTCGCCGATCGAATGCGATCGGTTACCTTTATTAGGGATTGCATAAAAACAGATTCACTGCTCACGCAGCCAATAACTTCGCGTATTTGTGCGGCAGATTGTTCTGGTGAAATCTGATTGGGTCGTCCTTTGGCTTCGAGGTGCTCTTGGTGACGGGGCTTGGTAAGATCTATGGGCAACATTGTACCCTGGTCGAATGTGCGGGATAACTTCGGTTTTGATTCCTCGGGATTGGAATAGTACTGCTCTTGTTTTTGGTAATCGAATGGCGGTTTCGGTGAGGTAAAAGACACTACACGTCGCAGCACTTGCTGTGGTTGTTGTTGGGGCTGTGATGACAAGCCGTCGATTTGTTGATATGTATAAACGTCCCTTGGAGAAACACTATTTGCTATTGGCGGAGTCATGGATAGAGACAAGAGACAATGTGCTGCCTCGTGAATGCGTGACTTGGATTCATCCGTATCTAAAATGGGGAAAATGTTAGATGACAGCAAAAAAACTAAGTGAATGGAGGGAACAAAACGTGGAACTTACCACTGCTCTCGGACTCATTGTCGCTGAAGTCATCGGAGTCCGATTCGCCGGGAAGGGATGAAGTACGCCCGCCTCCAGAAGTCGACGATTGCTGATCGTATTCGAAGTCGGGTTCCATGAGATCGTCGTCACCGGGCATGGGTCCAGTGTTAATGCCCAGCTCGATGCACTTTTTATAATGAGTCTTCGACTGCATATGTTTAGTTAGGTTGCCCTTGGTCTTGAAACTGGAGAAAGAGGATTTTATCCTGGGGGTTCTTAACAATACTTGTTGATGAATAGACTTACCTGAAGTTACAGTGCTTACAAGTATAAGGCCGGACATCAGTATGTGTTCGGATGTGCTTCTTTAGCATGGATGGTTTCTTGCAGCGGATTCCACATTCGAGGCACACAAAACGTCCTCTGCCACGGCCTCTAATGTAGGTATAGTCTTCATAAGATTCATAGCCTCCAACAAGAATCGATATGTTGTTTCCTGCTTCTTTGTCACCAGCTCCATCGGCAGACTTGGTCTTCTCATCCGAGGCTGTCGGCGGAATAGCCTTCAATTGATGATGATAGAACTGCCCCATGTTATTCTCGAAGGGTGTCATTACCGCGTTCTGAGAATGAATAGTTTTGCAGCCTGAAGGATGGGCAGCAACGGTATAGGAGCAGGACTTTTGGCGAGCATCATACAAAGCCATCACTGTCTTCGGTTTAAAGCCCATGGGATGTGGATTGTTTTCGGCACACACCTGCCAAACGCTATACATTGATAGCTTATGCAGGTTAGCCACATATGATGGCTGTGGGCAGTTCACTGTGCAGTAGAACATCTTTGTGCTACACTTGAGACCAAGGTATGTGTACGCATGTCCGTTTAGATACAACTGAACACAAGCTTTCGATGGTCGAGGCGTTTCGGGTGATATCAAGGGTAAAGTGTTTGCCGTTGGTGTGATTCCGTGGTGACGCTTTGGTGTAAACGTGCCCGGTTTCAATGGTAGGCTGGTGGGCCTAAGGAACTTGGATCGCTTCGATGGAGATGACTTGTCTTCAATCACTTCTAGGCCTGTATCTGCATTCAGCTCAGTACTCCGTCGATATGAGCTCGAAACTTCTACGTGTAATGGCATCATTGTTGGATCTTGAGGTCGCGCTTCCATTGGTACATCGCCATCCTTAAAGGCCGACCCATCAAAATTAAAGTCACGCATATCTTTCTCGTTATCTGGTTCTCTACTCGACTTGCGTGGGCTGATATTGTCAGCCATCCGCAGGAAGTTGAATGACTTTTTTGGCGCCTCCTGTCCTTGTGGTGGCCAACGTGATGCCCGCATTGCAGATGTCGGTGGTGGCACCCGGCTAAACTCACTTGGCAAATTGCTAACTCCTCCGAATGGTGAGAGGTTCCTAACTTCAGGTTCGGTCAGAATTATTTTCGGCTTTGGACTGAAAGCCGACGACTCAATCATGCTGGACAATATCACGGGACTAGCCATCTTTTGCCGGTTTGGACTAGAGTTTCGTGTATGGCCCGGAACGACCAATTGTTGTTGCGGTGGGGGTAATTGCGGAGTTAGACAGTTTGGCCCGGGAATACCCGGAACGTATGGAATGGCCTTGTCCAAACCACCGTGTTGTAACATCGGCAGGGTCAATGGATTAAACGCGGTTATTGAATTAATCGGTGGAAACTGAAAATGTGTTGGTGGCCCAGGAATATGGATGCTCGGCTTTGAGAGATTCGGAGTCAAAGGCGTTACTGGTATAGTCATCTTCGGCGTTGACGACGATGACCGAATACCTTGGGAATCTTTTGACTTAGGTTGCATTTCTTGAAAGCTACCGCCGGACAAGAGCGGTGTACGTATCATTTTTGGGCTTACTTCGATTTCAGGACATTCGGAAATTGGTATGATACAACCTCCGGATGAAACAAAACGTCTTGTATGATCATCCTTTCGCTCAGACAAATCATTGGTGGTACTGACACTCAGTGGCGGCGAAATCGGTTGATGAAATGAATTGTCATACTTTGGGCGCTTGCTGACCAGTCGAAACGACGAAGGATGTGGATCCTCATGTACTTTCCGGATAACAATTTCCTCCGATTTTCTTTCGTTGTTGTTGTACGAATCAACAAGAGGCGTCTTACCCAATAAAGGGCCCGGCGATGGCAATGGTGTATCAATAAACCGATTGTTGGTGTTAATTTCTTGCAAGGATACCGGCGGCGTTGATGATGATATCACTGGTGGCGTACTGGTACTGGAGGATGAAGCAGCAACGCTGGATGACGATACTGATGAACTACTGGCACTCAATTGATTCAACACTAGATTACTTGGCTTCGTCTTCAGCTGTGACCAAGCAAGCTTTACTAGTGACAAGGGGTTCTTCGAATACAACGTTGACTTAGCCAATTTGGCCAGAGAATTGGGATTGTTCAACTCCGGTAAATTAACATTAATGGAATTTGAACGAAAATTCTTACCAGATGGCGAGGCGGCTTGACTATTTGGACTGTTTGAACGGGCACCTTGGCAGTAGGTGCTGTTGTGTACTTTTAAGTCATCGGCGGTACGAAATTCCAAGGAGCATAAAGGACAAATGTACACAGCATCATCACCTTCGCCCGTTGGCACAGCCAAGCCTCTTGCGTTTAGAAGTAAATTTTTTATAATGGAATTACTTGGATTCTGCGGATGTATGGCTGGACTCTTGACAGTCGTTCCGGTGGTCAAATTATTGTCGGTGGTTGTGAGAGGTATCGGTGACGATTGTGATTCCATGGAGAGACGCTTCCTTGGAGGAATTGTATTCTGAGCATCGGTGGTTGGCGTTGAGTCAACAGCTTTAGAGAGATTTAATGGCACATTGTTTGCTGGTAGAATAGATTCTTTTGGAAGTCCTTGAATGGGCAATGAATGCAATGAAGACGGCACTGGTACCGGTGTAGAAATTGTAACAATCGGAGCACGTGGCGATTGATGTTGCTGTGGTTGGTGATTCATTTGTGGTTGTGTAGATGACACCATGATACTCACCGCAGCTAGTTTATGCAAATTCTTTGATAAGCCATTAAAGGAGTGAGGGTAGACAGATCCGGGAGGTTTTTGAAGGTGATCTTCGGGGAAGTTTCTTATGTAATGTTGTTGGTGAAGTAATTGCTGTTGGTGATGAAGCTGCTGTTGATGTTGAAGCTGATGTTGATTTTGATGTTGATGTTGATGTTGATGGTGCTGCAACTGTGGTTGCGGCTGCGGCTGAAGGTGCTGCTGTTGCTGGAGATGCTGTTGTTGAATTTGTTGTTGTTGCTGCTGCTGCTGTTGCAATTGCTGTTGCAATTGTTGTTGCAGTTGGTGCTGTTGTTGTTTCTGTGCAATAGCTTGCGCTAATTTTGAACTCGTACTTTCGCTATTTGATAGTCCTGAACCACTAACCAAACTGCTATTGTGGCCACTTAATGAAGCATTGGTGTTATTGGCATTGGTGAAACTTCTTGATCTATTCAATGCCTTTGGGTATTTCTTCTGCAATAGAATTTCTTTGTTTTCTACAATTGCTTCATTTTGTGATATTAGTTTTGAAATATGCTCCTGAACAAGTTCTACGTTCTACAAAGACGAGAAGAAAACGATTAGTGGTGATTGTTACTTTGTTATTCATTCTAATTACTTACCAATTGATGTCCCCCACCTGGTGTAGGCGTTATTGCTGATATGTTTCCCAAGATACTTCCACTACCAACACCAGTTGCTGTTGTTGATGTTGTAGATGACTCCTTGATATTGGCACTCGTGGAGGAAGCCGCTAATGGCTGTGGTGCTAATTGTTGATGATGAAAGTTACGGTGGGAGGAAGATTTGCTGGATATGCTAGTTGTATTCACACCACTCCCACTACCGATTTGAATGGGAGAAACAATTATATTGGAATGTGGCAATTGGAACTGCTGTTGTTGGTGGTAATGCCCTGCTGGTGACAATATTGGTTTTATATCTCTATGAGGATCTGTTGTTGTTAAGATAAAAGGTGACTGTTGTGGTTGGGCATTGTAAAATTGAACATGCGGAGGCATGCCTGGATTTACATAATAAGCACCCGCTGGCGACGTGTGCGGAGAAAGTGACAACCCTCCTGGCAGGGATAACACCTGATGATTATTGTTTAATTGGTGTCCACTAGGTACTTTAATTGCACTATTCACATGATGCACGGACCCCGCAGTTGAAAGTTGGCCAGCTCCTTGATGATGGACATATTGGTGTTGTAAGGATGATTGTGGTTGTGGTTGTGGTTGTGTTTGTGGTTGAGTTTGCTGGCGCAATTGAGGATGTATTTGCGGATGTTGATGTACAAATTGCTGCTGATGTGGCTGATGTAATTGTTGATGTTGTTGATGTTGTTGCTGTTGTTGTTGCTGTTGTTGTTGCTGTTGTTGTTGCTGCTGGTGCTGCTGTTGGTGGGATTGGTGTTGTTGATGATGTTGCTGCTGTTGTTGTTGTTGGGGGAGCTGTTGCTGCGGCTGTTGTTGTTGTTGGTTTTTAGGTACTGACGTCGCAATTTCTATACTATCCGAAGTTGATTGTTGTTGTTGTTGAATTTTATTATGGGCGTAAAGGGCAGCATTGTGGAACTTTGGTTTATAAGGTTTATCATTTGAATATTTTTGTTGGGGAGTCATTACTGTCGATGATTGTTGGTGTTGACTAACAGCAGACGGTGGTGGCTGATTTGGTTGAAGAAAATTCTTTAAATGTGATGTCGATGGGGTTTGTTGTTGTTGGTGTTGTGCTAATTGCGCAGGCAAAATAGCCGGAGATGATGTCCGCTCATCAAATGGTGATGTTGTTCGACTAATCTGTAATATATATAGCATGGGGATTTATTTTTTTTTAAATACATACACCGTAAGGGGAGTATCAAAATATATAGGATGGGCACGAAAGGAATACTGAAGGCAGAAAGGTTTCACATAGTAAAAAAGCCAGCATGTCCGCTAAAAGAGTCCATAACAACGACCAACCATACACGACCAACCATACACGACCCTAGCAAGGCATCATTAAACAACAAGCACATATATACAACTCATATGGTTTCCCAAACACAAATTGGTCAAAGTTTTATGCCTAAATGACACGGTAAGTTGACCAACTTTTATTTGCGATTTACCATTATTTGTTATAACCCAGCAATTGCAACTCCATATCCACCAAAATGAACACAAACATCGCAAGCACAAACCACAAACGCAACTAACTACGGCCAAGTAAAACCACCCCGTAGTGAGTTCATCGACTCTGATATTGTTGGAGGGAATGTCACCGAGAGAAGAGGTAATAATATGGAAATAGAATACCGATGTACACTCCCTCACATGGCCCGCGTTAAAGGATTCAAAAAAAAAAAAAGATTTCCTACTATATGTTGGTAAATGTCATGTGATTTGACGTTGAGTTTGAGCGCCATCTACCAACTAGTTTATTGTCAGCAGTCAAGGACATTAGTTTATACCAAGTGTTATCGACGATTTTTATTATGGAAAGCAATATTGAACAAAGAGTATGCTTGAAATGTTGCGTTCCGAACGGAATTTCTTGTTCAACCGCCCTAAGAATGAGGGAGAAAACCTCCGCGACCCTATAATATACGGACAACGGCATTTAAATGGTATAATACGTTCAAAGAGGATCTGAAATAATTGAAAATACAGCGCAAAGTCCACTGATTGCTTTCAATCAGGACGATCCTTGTCCTTGTTCAATCCAACTTGACATGCAGTCTTCACGTGATACCCCTGGATAGCTACTTTGGCACCCGCCAAGTAGTGAACCAATGCGTGCAGCGACATCCTGAGAAAGGTTGGCGCAAGGCTAATAACCTTACCCGTAAAAACAAATTATTATGGAAAATTTAACAAGCCTCGGATATGGACCGGATACACGACGACAACCACGGAAACGAAAATGGCTAAACGATTTGAGAATTTTCTAATGGAACGTCTGCTCACTATACAGAGCTCGAGTTGCACAGCAGCTAGCCGATGCCCTGCCCGAATATAAGGCTGACATAACAGCATTACAAGAAATAAGATGGATGGGGAGTGCTGTTATTCAAAGAAACAAGTATGACATTTATTACAGCTGTCATGTAAAACAACATGTCCTCGGGGTAGGCTTTCTAGTCACCCAAAAAGTGAAGCCTTGCCATTATCGGCTTTAATCCAATAAACGAAAGGCTATGCACTCTTCGCGTGCGAGGCAAGTTTAAGAACATAAGCCTCATAAACGTCCACGGACCGACAGAGGAGTCCCCTGACAACAAAAAGGAAGAATACTACGAGAACGTCGAACGGGCCCTCAATGCCTCCCCAAGATACGATGCCAAAATCATTCTTGGTGGTTTGAATGCCAAAATAAGTCGGAAGCCGGTTTTCCGGCACTACACAGTTTCCCATAGTTTGCATGAGAACACTAATGGCACTGGACTACGAGTCATCGAACTGGTAGCATCAAAGAACTTGGTCGTTGCGAGTACTACCTTTCCGCGTAAAGACATCCACAAAGTCACCTCGGTTTCACCTGATGGAGCCACTCGCAACCAAATTAACCACGTGTTGATAGATCGCCCCCACCCCTCGAGGTTGATGACGGTACGAACGTACCGAGGTGCCAACGTCAACTCGAATCACTAGCTTGTTGGTATAGTTTTCCGATCGCGGTTTGTCTTACGGAGACGCATTGCATCCGCGGATCACGGCTGCCTTACGCATTGACAACACCAGTAACGCCTTTGCTCAGGTGTTAAGACTCGCCCCCAAAGAGCTCAATGGAGGGAGAGTAATTCCTAGGGCCAGGGTGCCGGGCGTAGAAGAGAAATGGACACGCCTCAAGAATACTTTCATTAGTACTGTCAACTCCATTTTAGGCAGTAGCCGTAGAGGTCGGTGCGACTGGTTTGATGATGAGTGCAAACTACCCACTGAACATAAGAACGCTACATACCGGGCAATGCAGTAGTCTCATAGGACGCTGGTACGCGGGGCGAACTACAAAGAGCTAAAAAGATCTGAAAAAAGACTCCACAGACAAAAGAAAAGTGCCAGGGAAAAAAAACTTGTCTGTGAAATAGAGAAAAGTAGAGAGCGGGCTCCGCAACAGGCGCGGAAAATCTACCAAATAATTCGCAGTATGACCCGGTACACATCACGCTGCACGTCATCATCAAGGGCACTACAACCGGGAACCGGTCTTGGCCTTATTTAGCAAGTCTCTCCACCGGTATCCGGTCTTTATCCGAGACTTGTGAAATAGTCCATAATACTTCGTTTTTTTGCGCAAGGTTATCAGCCTTGCGCCAACCTTTTCCAGAATGTCGCTGCATGCATGGGTTCACTAGTTGGAGGGTGCCAAAGTAACTATCCAGGGGTGTCACATGGAGACTGCATGTCAACTTCGATTGAACAGGGACATGGATCGTCTTGGCCTTCACCGGGTTGAAAGCAGAGACTTTGCCCTGTGTGTTCGCTTCCATCTCCCCTTACCGTTTAATAGGCCGGGCCAAACACGCGTGGTGTGGTTTCCCAGATCATGCGTTTTCTTTCACCCAGATCGAACAGGTGGCACAAAAATTGGGACTCCACATTAACGAAAGAAAAACTAAGTACATGGTGGCAATTTCTGCGAAGGGAAGACCTGACGTAGGCCAAACTATCAGGGTAGCGAAGCACGAATTTGAAGTAGTGCAATCCTTTAACTACCTTGGGTTAATAGTATCAGCCGATAACAACGTGAAAGAAGAAATACGCGAAGGGCTGATCAAATCCAACAGCGCCAACTACGGTGTATCAAGGATCTTTAAATCTCGAAATTTATCCAGAACATCCAAGCTAATACTGTACAGGGCCATGGTCTTACTACTAGTCATGTAGACTAGACCTGGGTGCTCAATAAAAGGCACTCTAAACTTTTAGCCGCGTTCAAGAGGAAAGTCTTAAGGAGAATTGTTGGCCCCGTATGTGGGGCGGGACAATTCCGGTGACGCTGCAACCGTGAATTGTACGCAATCTACCTTAAAGCTAATGTTGTACAAAAATTCAAGCTCGTTAGACTCCGGCCGATGGGACACCTAGCTCGAATGAGAGAAGAGGAGCCTGCCCGGAAGGTTCTTTGTGGCAGGATGTATGGAAGGAGACAGCGCGGCAGACCTTGTCTACGATGAAGGGATGGCGTAGACCAAGATGCCCAGAGCCTGGGAGTGCCAAACTAGACGACTTCGGCTCGAAATCGGAACCGGTGGAGAGACTTGATAAATAAGGCCAAGACCGGATCCCGATTGTGGTGCCGATGACGATGACGAAGCTTCGCACAACATTCGATACCCATCAGCTGTACTTTTCTTCAAATTAAAACAACCGCCCGCAAATTATTTGTTGGCTCAAAGGATGATATGCTTAGAGCACAAAGTTAGAATGTTATTTATACGTCAGCGAAATGACACATATGGATTTTAAGAGGAAAATGATGACGTTGTTTCATGAATATAGTTACAAGATGGTCCGATAGAATTTAACGTTAGGTACGCCATCTTTTGTAGAACCTTCGAAACTTATTTGTTCACCCAATATTTTGAGAGATTGTTCGCAAGAACTATTCAGCTTCCACGAATCAGTTCCCTGAGTTTTAGTCGATGTTTTGTGCACGACATGCTTCGTAGTAAGACTTGTTTCAGAAGAGTTGAATTTTCTTCAATGATATTGTGGGGGTGCGAAGTAGATATGCCAACGTATGGCGCTAGTTCACTCAACTTCCCACTACGTTGAGTCCCGCCGACAGTCGTCCGCATGAATAGCCAAGGGGAAATGAAAACACTTGTTTTATTCGTTGATGTTCTTTTATATGTTTTTTTTATTCGTCGGCATCTTTGCTCCACGGGGGTGACGTGCAACCCGGTGGACAATAGGGAAATACAATTATTTACAGAAAAGAAAGTTAACAATGAGATGAAAATAAAAAAATGTTAACACATGCCTCGGTGTCCATTCACTTTATTACTAAACGTCTAAGGTGCCCTTGGGGATTGACAAACACTGGGTTGCGTTTTACACGACCATTTGATTGTTCTCCCCTGGCCGTTGCTCCGGTCCCAGGCGCCGAGCGAAGCGCTTTACCTATTCCTTCGATTACGTGTCTGCTACGCAATGCCCGCGCGATACGAGACAGGGTTCGTTCAGTCTAATAGTACGGATATCTTGTTTTCGCGTTTTCTTTTGGAGGCCGGTTGTTCGTTTTAGTTTCGGCGGAAATTTAAACTGTCCCTTCCCGTCTTGCTGGGATTTACGGATTAATAACTAACGCGGACTCCCTATCGACTCGACTTGGGCAAGAAAGATAACACGCGAGTGTGCGCACTCTGTGGTGGACGTAATCTGACTGGGTGTGTGCGGACGCAGCGGTGTATGAATCTCGACCGGCTCGTTAAAGGTAAGAAAAAGTTCGTCGCGTCGTGGCAGTGGAGTCATAGCTAAAAATTTCACTGCCACTTACTAGGAACTTGAAAGCGGTTGCTATGCTTGCATAGGGAATTCAGTTCCGGCGAATTACTGCCGTATAGGCTGAGTTAGATTCCTCGGTCGTTATGTGTACTGAGAAATCGGTTTTGGAAACACGACCAAGTATGGGCATGAGTTGTCGGTTAGACAAGGGGATATGGGTCTTGGTCGGTGCGATGGTTGTTTCGCGGAAATGTAACGCATAGTGCTGGTGGCTTGTCAGTAAGGGGAATCGGTATTGGGTAGGATGGGAGCCGAAATGGTTTTCGGGGGAACTGAATGTCGCTTGGTTACAAGCGAGAAGTGTGGTTTAGGCAGGAAGTGAGCCGGAATGATTTTCGGGGGAAATTAGAACTGCTTGGTTGCAAACAAGAAATATAATTTGAATAGGGAATGAAGGGGTTTTTGGAAAAATGTATGCGGTTCGATGTAGTTGCTGGTGATGATTAATATTCCGTTGTAGGTTTGAATATGCATTTTATTACAGCTTGGGAAATGGATTCTTCGTAAGTTAGGGGATGTATGCGATTGCAGATTTGGGGGCGGATGCTGTTGCATATTGGAAAGTGTATGCTATTGCAGATTTGGGTTATGGTGACGCGCTGTTGGTGGACGAAGTTAGGTAGGGATTGTGGGTTGGTTCTCCTTATTATATAGAGAACCCCCACAATAGCACCGCAAAACGGTGGCTTTTTTACCAAAAACGCTAGCAATATGACTTGTGACTTTCTCCTGTTTGGGAAACTCAAATGACCACTCCTTGGGACCCGTTTGGAGTTGATTAAAGGCATAAACAAAAATTCGCTGAGAGAACTGTAGGCGGTCCCAAACTATTAAAAAAATTTTGCTTGAACGACTGGATTCTTCATTGAAAAAAAGAGACCTCATCAAGTGGGGTCTAACTAATTGATTTGTGTTGTTTATATTGGCCCCGTCCCGGTTATATTTTGACATATATTGAATGTGCGTTGGTCTTGAATAACTTAAGATATCAATGACGGAAAAAAAAAAACAAATACGACTGAACAGTGAAATCAGTAAAAAGTTTTGAATTCTTGAAGGTTGAAATTGCAGGAGAACACATTATCAACCACAGGGGTCGTGTAGTTAGGCTGAAGAACAATTCCTCATATGTTTCCAACTATCTAATTTTATCGAGTATAATTTCATTAACTAAACACTCACCACATCAGAACTACTGTTGCTCATATCTTGCTCCTGGTCGGAAGCGCCTATCGAACATTCATCTGCATCAGGTGGTGGTTCCACGCCACCGGTTCTCAATGTATGTGATCTAGATCTTATGAAAAGAAGGCAAATTATACATACGAAAATCATCATTCAAAATGTAGCACATTTTGTACCTGCAGTGTTTGTAGTAGTTGCTCTTAGTTTTAAATGCAAAACCACATATATCACAGGGATATGGTCGTTCGTTTGTGTGTGCACGGATATGTTTTTGTAATACCGATGGTTTTGTACAATTTAAATTACAATACGGACATACATGGCGGGACGTCTGTTGTCCTGTAAGAGTATCAGACGGTACACCAACTTGCTTTGTTTGTGGTTGGTGTTGCTGAATTGGCTGTAGAGCAACTTTTTGACTTTGTAAAGATGAGTTAATACTAGAGATTGATGTTGTAGTTGCCTTCTGAACTTGGTCAAATTTATTGATATTACTAAGAGCTACATTACTACTGTTGTAATTATTATGATTACTGTTGGTATTAATCTTTTTCATATCATTGGCACTACTTGCAACATATGCTGGTGTTGGACCAGATGAATGACCATTAGTTAATAATGGCGGAACACGTTCTTCAGTCGTCGTCCTTTGACCCCCATTTCCATTGACAATCGTAATTGGCGGGGAATTGGATATTGGTGAAGTAGACGTGGGGGAAGAGGAGGAGGAAGAAGACGATATTAATGATGATCCCATTTTGTCGTTGGATTCGTTGTGCCCCATTGCGTTGGTGTTATTTGTTGTGGCACTGGCGATGCGTTTGAATTTTTTATGCAGGTACTTAAGGTTATTCCACGTTGCTGAGGACATTGATGATGAGTCATCAATTAAATTTTTATTGTTGCTTGTGTTATTATTATTGTTGTTATTGGTGTTATTGTTGTTATTGTTGGTGTTGTTGAGAATGTTGTTGTTATTATTATTATTATTAATGTTACTACTTATACTATTGCTATCACTACTCGTGCTGCTACTGCTACTGCTGATAAGTTCAGAATTCAGTTTGTTTGTCTCACTTAAAGTCATTTTGGCGTTTTGTAAAGAATTTTCGTTAATATTGCCGGAAATGTTGGTTTTCTTTTCAATACGGTGGGAATTATTGTTTGTTGCAACAGATGCTGGTTGTGTTGCCACTGATGGCGAAGATGTTCTATTTGGAATTTTTAAACTAGATTGCTTATCACTGCTACTAGTTGCTAGGGCTGCCGTTGGCCCGTCGGTAGATTGTTTTCTATGATTATTGTGGTACTTTTTGTTGTTATCATTTGTACCATTACCAATCCCCTTAGTCAGTTGCTTGGTATCATCCATATTGTTGGTTTTTGTACCACCCGGATCATCTGTAAAAGAATTAAAAAGAATTGTAAGTATTTAATTAAGAACGACATTTTATACAAGTTCAAGAAATTTCATTGAAAATGTTGTAGTAAGATAAAGATAACTGGATTGAAATTGTGATTGCATATTAAAACAAAAAGTTGTGACAAAAAACGAAAAATCTTTTCCGATGTCTAGTGACTTCCTAACTATGACAGCAGAATATTCATGTGCAACGTGAATTGTTTTTCGTGTTCCTAAAATAAATCGTGGACTATTCGCATAGTTTGTTATGAAATCGTAAGAAAACTGCGCTCGGGATTAGAAATAACTGTGTGAAATTATTGGAAACATCCCAAAAAAATCCAAAACAAACAAGTCCTTTACCCTGGACAGGATATCTGGAGTTTGAGAGCCACCCTGAATCTATATATCGTCGCAGATAACCTGACTCAACTGTGAAGATTAACTATAACCAAACCAATTCAATATTTCTACAACCCCATACAAGATATCATATAATAGACAAGAAGATGATGGAGTGAGGCACTTTTTCGTCCGCCTAGCATTGGAAAAATGTTGCTGGTTGTGTCAACTTGTTTGCAATCTTCTAAAGGTCCCATTCTCCCGAATCTAACAAACAGGATTGATTACATTAGTTATACATAATACAATTGTGCCTGCATACAACATACTCATCGCACCCAACTTACTATTCATGTGTGGGGAAGGAGTATGTACCGGACACGGGCACTCGGTTCACTTCCTGCCTCCATCATCCACTGAACGAAAGTTCCGCCCCAAATTATCCACAAACGAAAGAAATAAATACACCCAGGAACTGCGGAAAATTAAACATACTGACTTAGTTTGTTATTATTAATGTTTTTTTATTTCACAACGGATCTCAATTCAAATATTTTACACGTTAGAAAATTCCACTTTAAAATTAGAGAGGCCCTGGGAGAAAATTCCCAGCGAGCGGGGGAAAGAACAATTACATTACACACTTATCAACACGTCAAAATTAATTGGTATGAACTGAACCACGATGGGAATATCAGCTTCGGTGGCTGTGACACTTTTTGGCCAACGTACTCAACACTACAACAAAACTCCGTGTATATATCGCATCTCCGCAGCGCTACGGAGAGCGGGAGGTGAACCGGCCGTCACGAACGATGGTTGTAATAGGACTCAGCGATATTAATTCGCTATCAAAAGAAATTCGGCCTGTGAGTGGTCTCTTAAATTAAGGTACACATGTATGTGTGAACATTGGTTCATTCATGGGACGAAACCATGAGAACGAATCTAAAACAAAGAAAGGGCATAATGTGCGTCCATGCGATGTGAGTTCAGCTAAGCAAACAAGCCGAATCTCATTGGATGCTAATTGGGTTTTTGTTTGCTCATGCCTCGAGGTCATGAGGAACGGATCCAGGGAAATTAAAAGACAAAGAGACCGTATAGATCGTTGTCTATGGTGTGCATCCCAGCTAAATAAATAGACGACGATGCATCGAAGAAATGTGCTAAAAGCAAATATGGGCATCATTACAGTCGTGGATGAGTGGTGCAGATGCGTTAATAGATGTATCGCCATTAGGAAGAGGTGCTAATGGGTTTTAAATGTTTATGTCATTTCTGACTGCTATAGGAACAGAGTTCTTGTTTGTACTAGGAAATGCTAGAGGATTCGGTTTCGATGATAATGCTTGGAATGCGGTAATTGTTTGTCGATTGGACAAACGAGTCGCGGGTCGGTTTATTGTAGCTGTCCGACATAGCATTTTAACGATGACAAAGAGTGCCGAATGGTTTGGGTTTTATGTTGCCGTATGATGTGAAGAATTCTCTTTAGAGATTTTCAGATAATGCGTAGAATGCATGAAATGTCCTTGAGAAAGGAAATGTTTCAGGTATGCTAGTGCTTGAGATGCAAAACTGGGTTGCAAATATGGGGGTTCGTCAGGTAAATAAACAGTGGAGTTTGGCGGAACCGCACACATGCATATCGTATCATCTTGTTGTTAATATTCAGGCTTTTGTTCTCGACTAGAATTCGTTTACTTTCTCTAACCTTTTCATTATGTTAACCCTTATGTCAATGACCAACTTTACCGACAGTAGTCAATGACCGGATACCCGGGTACCCACATATAGAAACATTGTTTTAACAATGTTAAAACAAATATTTTGCAATAGATTATAATTATGTTTATCAGAAACAAATATATTGTGAATATTTTATGTATTTTATATAATTATTTTTTATAAATATAAAGAATTTTTACTATCTGCGGCTACAAAAGGCCTATTGAAATCGGCGCAGAGCAAGGTCAGGATCGGCAGGTGTGTAACAAATTCAGTTATACCTGCTAGAGGGATCTCGAGTATTCGGTTGACGAATAACTTGTACGGTCAACTTTCTATTTATAACTTGCGAGTTTATGGTGAAACCATTCGAATCCGGCATTAGAGAACGCGTGGTTCAGTCAGCGTCCTTTGTGCATCTGAGCATCTTCAAAATGACGACTTTGTTGACACGTGCTCAATTCAACAGGTAATAATATTAAAATTAATATTGTTAATGTATTTAATAATATTAAATAATTTTGTTGTTGTATTTATGTTTTTAGAAAACAAGAAAGGCGTGTCGGCAATGTGAAATGCCGGTTTGCGACGAACACGCAACTACGTTGGTTGAGTGTAATGCGTGTCACAGAAGACCTTCTGAATAAATTTGTTTGTTAATTTAAATGCATTTTTATTGTTTTTCTTTAATTATTAGTTATTTAAATAGCTAAGTATCAATAATTAATTATTAATTAACTATTTAACATTCAATTTTGCATCATTCTTCAACATTCTTTTTTTGTACCCGGTACCCGGTCGTGGAATACGGAATACAATTTTTTAAAATGTCAATTTGAAAGTAAAAAAAAATTTTTTTTTCAATGAAATTTCGTAATTATCATTCAGAAACGTTTGAATGGAGATGATCTAAGACATGGGACCGAAATTCGTCTACTAGGCCGAGCAATCGTGAAATTGCGACGAAATGGGTACCCGGGTATCCCGTCATTGACATAAAGGTTAAGAATATTTTGGCTAACCTGCCACGATGTGAATCCCACTAGTAGCCATCTTATATTATCCCCACAAACCAAAAATAAAACAACGAAAATGGAAAATATTGGATCGGAGAAACTCCTTTTCATATCTATAATTAAATTTCACTGCGGAATCAGATAGATATCTCACTTATACAGAGTGTCCCAAAAGTCGTTTTCGATTTTGTGTTTTGTTGTTGGCATGAATATAATCACTGGGAATGCAATGGGCTCCATGTTTACCCTTGACGTTGGGAATTCAGTCTCTATGAAATGTTTCACTGGGATGAAAAATCGCAATCCCGCTGTGTCATTATGCGGCAAAAGTTTGGCAATGTGTTCCAAAATCGTCACATTAAAGAAGCCCGAGAAATCAAATAAAGTGTAAGGCAATTTATGTTGAGAAAACCGTATAACATATTCACCTTCCTATTTGTTTAGTGTTGCGGTGTGTTTTTCTGGTGAAACTTGTTTTCTGCGGAACATGGATATCTACTAGGATCCAGGATCAAAGCATTCTAATACATTCTGTCAAAAAATTACGGGGAATTCATCATTTAAAAAGCTCGCTTAAGGGGACTGTCAAAACTCTTTTGTCGCTAAGTTGGCACTACTGTCCTTTATGCTGATATGAAGGTTGAGCGCTGTCTATCGTTTTACAATTCCTTTAAGCGGACTTTTTAAATGATCAATTCCCGTTACTTTTTTGACAGAATATACTCACTACTTCCTTTTCTTTTCCACTTTTTCTACCAAACCTATCTTTTAATATCTATCCTCATTATACCTTTACGAAATTTTTGATCGGCGTTTGTCTTTCAATTCTTAAGGGTATTAAAAGTCCCTTTAAGATATGTACTATATAAACGCAAACGAAACAACAGAAGCAGAAACAATTTCTGAGAACTATAAGTGTACTTTTATGAGACACAGGAAAATGTTTTTTTATGGCGTGAATGATAAGAATAATATAGATGTGTTATCGTACGAAAACTGCTCAACCAAGAGTGATCAATTCCATGGAAAAGCTACATTGCTATCGTTGACCATAAATGAACACTTATGTAAATACAAGGTTCTAAAGTTATATTGCGCACATCCACACAATCAGGTCTCGCCGATCGTAAACGTTTCCAATGTTAAACAAACAAAAAATGTACAGCGAGACATGCATCTGTTGTGTGATAAAAATGCATCTATTGTGCGTTTCTAAATCAAGGATAAATGCAAACAAGGAATGGATCTGCAAGATCGAAGGAGAGAGGTTTCTTTCGATGGAACGATCGAAAAGCACGGAGAGTTGAGTGTGAGTACTAGACGTAATCAGTCGAAGCGGCATTATGTAAAGTGAAAGAACTAAATGTAAAATAAAATTGTGTCTCATCAATTAAATAAGTTACGGCAATACCGACAGTGGCCGTCCGGTATACGATCAATTTTTATAAAAATCGCATTTCATAGCGAATCCATAGAGTAGAATATTCTTGTAAGCTTATTTTAAATAAATACAGCAAAAACATTGCATAGTGAATGCATAGAGCAAAATATCCTCGTAAACTTCTTTTAAATAATTATAACAGAATACACATGTATTCGCTGAGTTTCATTTATGTTAAACTAAGCTAGCTTGGTGTGGAGTGTGTATGCACTAGCAGCCGGTGGAAACAGTTACGCAGTCTCGAGAAAGAGGAAGAATATCACAAGATTAGGACCTCCGATAAGATCGAATTTGGAAGGATCCCCCTAACCACCCATTGAAGCAACAAGGGCGACCCGCCCCACACTGTACGGTAAGGTAAAATTCCCCACAATTAAATAGATAAAAAATATGACATTACAGGTCACATCGAATTCAATAACTGACTAGAAAATAGCAGGTTTACCGTTCAGTGAGAGTAATAAGGCTAATAACCTTGCCCGGAAAAACAAATTATTATGGAAAATTTAACAAGCCTCAGACTTGTTAAATAAGGCCAAGAGAGTATCCGGTTGTAGTGCCGATTATGATGATGAATAAGGTAAATACTCAGCAGACGTGGTTACCATTGAAATCGTTAGAATGGCCCACGACATGATTCTCGTTGATCGCCGAACTAAAGTAAAGGACATAGCAAAGGCGTGTCATATGGCCAACAATTACTATTACAGAAGTAGTGGATGGAATGGTTCCATTTTTTTTGGTAAGGTACTTCATCAGATCTCTTGTGGACCTTTTGCTCCGAAAGTCATAATGGTGGTCATTGAGGGCGTCATTTGATTCCAGATATTTCGAAAGTTGACGGTTAATCAGTGATTCCACTACCTTCGAAAAAATAGTAGTTAGTGCTATGGGTCGATAAAAACAGAGGGATGATATGTCGCCCTTTTTGGGAATTGGTTCAATGTTTGCTGACTTCCATCTACTTGGGAAATGCCCAGTAAAATAGGACAGATGAAAGGGTTTTCGCAGAAGTTTAGCAAGTGAAGAAGATCTCTTCAAGAGAATTGGAAGATAGGCCATCCGGGTCAGGGGATATGTTTGCGTTCAGCTCCTTGAGTATTCGGGCAACTGTATGCATTGGAAAGTAAATTTGGCTCATGGGGTGCAGCTTGTGCTCAAGTTTAGGCGGAACTGATGAGGCAATCGGCAGGGTTGAATTGGCTGCAAAATGTTCAGCAAGTAGTGCTACGCTAGAATGTTCACTGATTTCCATATATTTGGGACTTAGCCAACGGAATAAGATAATAGGTAGAGCATCCGCAGTAGTGTTGTGAGTGAAAAACAATTTCAGAAATGCCATCCAGGCCAGTGGATTTGTTAATATCCAACTCATTGAGTACTCAGGCAACAATAGAAGTTCGAAAATAACTTTGATTCTTTATATGCTGCTGGAAGTCAAGTTGAGGCGGAGCTGAAGCAGGCAGCATTAAGTTGGCTGCCAAATGTGCAGCAAGTAGATTTTCTTTCTCTATTGTGCTAACTTTAAAGTAACTGAAAAACCGGGGCATGGGGAAATAACCCAAGATGGATAGACAGTAGTATTATAGCGTTTGGGATAATAGTGAAGAACGTGTGATTCGAACTGACGCTATGGCAGTTAGAATCACCAAAAATTGAACCAAAGCGCAACCCATCAGGCTACTGGCCGTGTTTTGAATTCGATTTTTAAACTCAACTATATTCCACTGATGTGAATTGTTATGTTATCGCTATGGTATACGGCTCCGATGTATTTTCTTATTCGATTTTCGTTCGGTGTTCTTCACTATTTGCTTGTGTATTGTGTGTGTATATGTTAGAGACGCTACAGTATAAGCGGTAGGACAGGGGAGGGCGAGGATAGGGAGGAGAAGCTTGATAGTAAACAAATATGCGTTTTAATGTAACGAGTGCATAACATAACTAGAAGGAGTACGGTGGAGCTGGACCGGCACTCAATATACACCGCAGTAAAATCAAGCCAGACGTCCGAGATGACCTCTCTACCTTAATGTGAACACCAGAAGTCTACCGCTACAGCTGCTGCTACAACTGTGTAATAACCCAACCGGGTAACGCCGACGATTTGTCTCAACCCTGATCGGTTAGACCCAGTTTAATTTCTTTTAAATATGTGGGTTATGAGTGCAGGGATGTGTGTACGATTATCCCTGTGCCAAACTTACGAAAAGTAACCTGCGACAATGCGAACATATTTTCTAAATAAACATCATCATCATCATCATCGGCACTACAACCGGGAACCGGTCTTGGCCTTATTTAGCAAATCCTGAGACTTGTTAAATTTTCCATAATGATTTGCTTTTTCCGGGCAAGATCATTAGTCTTGCGCCATTTTCTATATAATATTTAGTACGAATTAGGACTAATAACTACCAAGCGATAACGTTGACACTAACCGCGTGGATACTGTCATAATTAATCAACCCAAAAGGGCTCTAGTGATCAACTAAAGTATTACACATCAAAACTCCCTACAATTCTTCGTCTTTACTCAAACATCATTTACAGGAACAGTTACCGATTCTCCTACCTCGCAATCGTAGCCGGTTAACCACACCCGTAGTTGTGCGAGTCCTGCCTTGTAATCGTAGCCGAATAACCAGGCCTGTGGTGGGAGAGTCTTTCCCCGCAATCTTTCGAATAACTACGCCTGTGGTTGTGCGAGTCCTGCCTTGTAATCGTAGCCGAATAACCACGCCTGTGGTGGGAGAGTCTGCCCCGCAATGTATCGAATAACTACGCCTGCGGTGGTGCGAGCCGTACCCCGTAATTGTAGCCACATAACGACTGAGGTGACCAGCCTTCCCTCGCAATCTATCGATTAACCACGCCAGTGGTTGTGCGAGTCCTGCTTCCGTGGAAAGACTGACTAAATAAGGCCAAGACCGGAACCCGGTTGTAGTGCCAATTCCCAGGACCTTATTCAACAATCGGTGGTCACTCTTCCCGGGGGTCCCGAAGGCTCGGTGCGACCGCAACGCGCCACCTCAGGAGCGGTCTTGAGAGATTGCTCGCCCTTTTAAGGAAAAGGAGACACGCTCCCTTTGAGCGGCTACTATAGCTGAGCAATAACATTGCTATTGATTCCTGTAAGCTTTTGGCAAGTTAAGGAACCTGAGATTAATTTTAGGAGGTTTTAGGTTTCCTTAACCAAAAGAATCACGTAATTTGCGAGACGTGTTGGTTTTTTTTTTTGATCGTCTATTTTTGTAAAACTTTTGGACTATTTTAACACGTTATTGACCATGTATCATTCCGCCGTTGAATTTGCTAATGCTTCAACTTCACAAATGTCAAAAAAAATGAACAACACTTGACATTTCGACGTCGTTCCCAATTCACATTGTTCTTTTTTTGTTATTGTTTTATATTCACATTTATTTAACAATTAAATTACATATTTTACTTAAGACTAAATGTTAACTTCTATTTCACAATTCACATTGTATTCCTCTACCTATGAATACGTTATTAGTTGGCAAGAGTGGATGTGGTATTTAATGGCTTTTTCTGCTTTCAAAGACTGACACACAACCAAATGAAGCAGCTTGCTCATAACACAACGGTACTCCACCAAAGGATGTTCTCTCAAGGCGGAAAATTCAAAATGTCAACTTTCACCCCATTTGAACCAAAAGTTTCTTGATTGCCTGATAATGCTGTGCCATTCAATATTAAGACATTAATTATTTCTATTGCGTGTGCAATCTATAAAAAACGTCACGTCAAGGACGCGAAATGTCTAATAATGAAGAGGGAGCCGCACTGACAACATAGAAACAATTGAAGTGAATAATGAAAAATATATCTCTCGAATCGAATAAAATGAAACGATCGCATAATGTAATGACATTGAAAAACCTGGATTACGTAGTACAAAGATCATGTTTAGTGTCTTTCGGCTGAAGAACGACTTCCTTTGTGTGTAAAACTCACAGCAGCAAGGGCACAAGATATTTTATTATCATTTAAGTAACAACAATAAAAATCATCCAAAAAATATATCATCTCCACAGGTCCCCCATTTTATTGGAGCCGTCCAACTTTTAGCAATGTCGATTATTATTTTTTAAGATATTGTGCCAAGTTCTCGACCTCGAAACATCATTCACACGAAATCTATTTTTATTTCATCTCCATCCTGTTGCCGAATTCCTATGAGTGTTGTTCATTTCAATTCAAGTGTTTGCCTTTCATCTATAGTTGTAAAAAGAAAAAGAACGAAGAAAACAACTGAACGACAAGAAAGAAATTGCTGACGCGCAAATATGTAGATACATATTTTTGAAATCATGTGTTCTATGGGGAATCCATGACAACTCAAGTGAAACATGATTAATCAGTATGAATATAACTGGATGGGTACCATGAAAGTTCTAATCACGTAGATACGAAACTTACGAGTTATTGTCGATTGAGTTTTTTAAAAATTGATGCCGTTATTGATGTTCACCTCTGTCAGGATAATCGAGATCCTTGGGGATGTTTATGACATTTTCTCATATTCAGTCATCAGTATTCACATCACGCTCGTTATCATTGTAAAAGTTCTCCAACGATTTGCAATCCAATTGAATTGAAATACGCAAATGCAGTGGAGGAGAAACGAGTGTCAGTGAAGTTATATTGATAAAAGTAAATCATCAGTATGTCGTCCCCCATAGATGAACCCACATATTCCGCGTCCTTCTTCCTGACTTCAGTATTACTGTCATTGGGGCATATAATGTCTTGTAGGTTGTCTCATGTCTGTTAATGAAGCTCTCGTCACGGGGTATGTGGTTAAAAAGAATATACGCGTAAGACTCTAGCAATGAAGGTAGAACAGTCGCGGTACAAAGTTTTGTTGACCTTTGTTACGAGAAGAATTCAACTGGCGCAGATAAGACGCACCACTCCCTTCCGTCGTTTCGTCAATAACAAATGTTCTGATGATTTTGAAATAAACGTCAAATAAATTTCTATCGGATGTGTGCTATCAGATATACAGCAAAGGTGTAGTGGGAGGCCATCTGACGTATACTTGGGCGACTTATGCAGCAGTTCACCTACTCTAATCCAGTGGAGCGTCTAATGCGCAATGTATGGTGTTGTATTTGCATTTAAGAATGCGTACTGTGTGGTGACGCAATCTCACATGACATACAAATTGTTAGATACACCACTCGTAATCGGATGGGTTGCGGCGATATTTCGCTACTTTACCGAACCCAATTGTAGAAATGTTATTAGTATTCTGTAGGCGTCGACTTCTTAGTAGATGTGTGCATGAACATTTCTGCCTGTGAAGTGACTTGCCTTGTGCTGTTTCTTCTATCAGCTCTTTTTTAACTAATTGAATATTTTCTTTGTATTCCGACGATAAATGACTGATTCCGGTTTCAATTCTTAATCAGGTGTGACGATTTGGTTGGTTGAATTCAGTAAGTCGACTTTGAGTCAGATGTAAATATTCACATGGGGAATCCGGCGGTATGTAGTATGTTGTCCGTTGATGTACATATAATTAATCGGAGGAGGAATCATTTTTAGTATCTACCTTCGGTGGGAGATCACAACAAACAACTTGGGCAACCAGCTGTATTATTTTTATGCTTAAAATAAAATGAATGCTTGTATTACACTGCCCGACAACTGTGTGAATCCACCTTTAATCTTGCTGCTATCTTTGCTAATGGAACTTTTGCACTTTTTTAAATATGTGTGTCTTATGATAATTGGGAAATGCCTGTTTAATTATATAGAAAATTAGTATTGTGTCAGGAATTCGCTTTGGCAAAAGGGGTAATTAAAACTGCGACCGTTGTTTGCTTTCACCACTTTGTTAGTAGGATTGAAAAAAAGTTACTTGAAACCGAAGTACTGAAATGTGAAGTAAGATTGAAAGTGTAGATCCAGTCTTTCAAAGTTGATAGTTATTCAAACCGACATTTTGAAAATACGTTGAATACACTTCGTGATAAACCAACTTGTGAAGGGAAATTGTGGGAGGACATAAAATTCAGCTATGAAATATACCACCAGCAAAAATTTAAAGGAGAAATCGTACCGATAAAATTCGTCAAAACCGCATAACAGATTAAAGTCTGTGTGGTGTAAGTAGGTGCCTGTTACGACACGGATTCACTTAAATCCCCAACTCTTATCCAGTCGAAGTAGTACGAAAAATAAAAAATGCACTGTGGTAGTTTTACTGGTGAATGTTTTTCTTTATTCTTACTTTTTAATAAGTTAAGGAATGATAGAAGAACAATTATAGCATTGTAGACGTCCTCTCGTATTATTGTTCGATTCACTTCCCACACACTGACTACTATTTGGTGATATATTCCCCCGAAATCCCCCGCTTGGTAGAAACCTTGACGTAGTGCGGGGGTTTAACTACGATGAATCACTCAGGCTATGCTGACGGAAGCATACGCTTCCAGTAGGGTCACCCATGTCAGACAGGCTAGCGAGGAGTAACACAAAGATCTACCACCCCTAATCCAGGGTGTTACGCGTCACCGTGCCCATTTGATGGTTTGCAGCCAGGGGTATACCGGCTGTATTATAACGGCGCCTCTCTGACACCGGGTCGAATCAGAGCAGTAAGCAGACCTTACCATATCAAAGAGGGGCTCTGATATGGCGGACCATTTGAAACCCCAGAGTGATCCAATGAAATGAATGATCAATACACAAAAAACAATCTCACAAAAAACCCGGTAGGCGTAGGTGTGATGATTCGACACTACCATAAGGGAACAAATCATCAAGAAAACATCGACTCGGCAAAAAGAAGACGTAGGGAAAAACGGAAAAAGCGTTATATAAACCAGGCGCGATACAGACGGTCGTAGAAAACGCGAAACAATATAAAATGGACATCGTCGCGCTTCAGGAAGTCCGACTCCCACATCAAGTAATCGAAACCAACGGGTTTACACTGGCGTGTGGAGGTACCGATACACATAACCACGGGACTGGCTTCATCATAAACAATAAGATTACGCCCCATGTAAAAGATGTGCAATTTATTAATGGCCGAATGTCTGTGCTAAAAATACAGGGACCATAGTACAATTATGTACGAGGGTTGCCTCTTATGTTTCGGGATTTGGCAACCCTAGTGTTGCAATCCGGCAATTGACAGCTCTGTCGTAAAGTTGGACATTTTTGAGGTTATACGCACTCAGAACGTTTTGACATACGAGCGCTATTTGTGTTGTTTACAGTAACTTAAAAGATTCATCTCGGCCTAAAAATGGAATTAAATCGTCAACATTTTCGTGCAATTATTTTTTACAACTTTCGGCGTGGATTAACTCAGCAACAGTGCATGGATGAACTTAATTCAACTTTTGGCGATGAAGCTCCATCAAGGAC
This sequence comes from Microdon myrmicae, assembly GCA_963931805.1. NCBI lineage: Eukaryota > Metazoa > Arthropoda > Insecta > Diptera > Syrphidae > Microdon > Microdon myrmicae. The sequence continues at coordinate 197,164,102 of OZ007496.1, forward strand.
CAGTGTTTATCGATGGTATGGTGAATTCAATCGTGGTCGCAGTTCACTCCAAGATGAATTCCGTGAAGGTCGTTCAAAATCAGTTGTTGTTCCGAAAACCATTGATGCTGTGCGCGAACTGATATTGGAAGATCGTCATGTGACTTATCGTGAGATTGAGACAACCTTAGGCGTTAGTGGGACCAGTATACATTCAATATTGCATAAACATTTGACTGTCAAAAAAATTTGTTCGCGTTGGATCCCACACAATTTGTCAATCGCCCAAAAAAAGGCTCGTGTCAATTGGTGGAAAGAAATGCTCAAAAAATACGGTCGCGGTGCTTCGAAACACGTCTATGACATCGTGACAGGTGATGAATCGTGGATTTACGCGTATGAGCCCGAAAGTAAACAGCAGTCGACTGTCTGGGTGTTTCAAGATGAGCCAAATCCAACAAAAGTTGTTCGCGCACGAAGCACTTCCAAGCAAATGGTCGCCTGTTTTTTCGGAAAAACTGGACATGTCGCAACCGTACCACTAGAACAACGCAGAACAGTCAATTCTGAGTGATACACAACCATTTGTTTGCCAGTTGTCTTCCAAGAAATCAGGAAAACCAACCGCCGAAGACGGATCACTCTTCACCACGACAATGCGAGCTCTCACACATCGGCTGCGACAACTGCATTTTTGAGCACCCAAAACATCGATTTGATGGGTCATCCGCCGTATAGTCCTGACTTGGCACCGAATGACTTCTTTTTATTCCCGTTTTTCGACACCTGAAGAAGCGGTTGCTGCATTCAGAATGCATGTGTTGGAGATACCTCAATCAGAGTGGCAAAAGTGCTTCAACAATTGGTTCAAATGCATGCAAAAGTGTATAGATCTTCATGGGGAATATTTTGAAAAACAATAAAGTGATTTTCGATGATCAATATTTGTTTTTGTTCTCTAATCCCGAAATATAAAAGGCAACCCAACATTTGCTGACTTAGTTATTTTCACTATCCCTTCCCCTTGTGATTGGTACTAATTCCTTAAAAAATATTAAGGCCTTTAGGCTTGTGTGTTAATAATAAGTTTTTCACAAGCTAAAAAACACACCTTTGATATTTTAAGGTACCTCAAAAACCTTTGTATGTACGGGTTTCACGTAAAAAAAATGTATTAGTTATCAGATTTAATCGATTAATAGATCAATCGATCAACACCAAAGGAAAAAGTTTAACGCGTTCAAATTGCGTAATCTTGGTGGGCGGTTGTGAGGATAATGCGCCAACGGAACTTCTCGCCTAGAACGCTCGTGGTTTCTTTCACTGTTGTCACCGTCCTATTGAAGTCATATGTCATCCATACCATCCACTTTCGGTTACAAGAACTCCCTTATCCAGTGATGGTTCACAGTAATTGCTTGTCCGGCGTTATATTCGAAGAACTAAGGACCAATAACACTACCAACCCAAAAATCCGCTCCATACACTGACTCTTTGTGTGTGCATGGATTTTTTAATGATCAATCTTGGATTTTTATCCAGCGAGATGCAACAATTCTGCTTATTGACAAATCCGCAAGGGTTGAAGTACACTACAAGTCGTCGTTGTAGATGGAATTTTTTGGTCCTTAAAAAACGACTTTCAGGTGAGACCATTTTTTCTTGATTTCTTTTGCGCAACCGGCGCAATAACGACACTGCTGTAGTGCTCCAAGAAGCCCTACCATTTTCCCCCCACATACGTATCTACCCACCTACAAAAATCCCATTCATATCCCCAAATTAACATTGAATTCAATGGCAAGCAAATTGAACCAAACGTTCAATTGTCGACCATTGAATTCAATTCCAAAAATCCGAACTTCACAATGCACATTTCTCACATGCATTGTATGTACAATCCAACACGTGTCCAAACAAACCCATGTCCAATTGATCCACCGACACACAATTCCGGCAATCTAAACATCACAATGCATACGCATTGTAACCAGATGTTTTATGGCATGCACAAATAGACCCAAATTCCCATCCATATTCTCACCCATTTCCCATGGACTCTGACTCCATTTAAAGTCCAATATAATCTCTTGTTTGCATTAGCCAGACACGCTAATGGTTAACAAAAAACCCTCAAAAAGGATATGCGATAAGGGGCGATGTGTCCGAGACTTCAAGGAAGAAGAAAAGTAGATTAGAAAGTAGTTAGTATGTAGCGCGAGTGGTGTAAAGATCCAAAAATAAAGTTTTTTCTACGGCTACGGCTGTGAGAGTTCCTTGAAAACCGCGTTAATTTCGGGTACTTCTAATTGATCGTTTTTAACAACTTAAATGTCGATATACAACAGAATTAATACCGATCACGTCGAGGGACTTACAAGGCTCCATCGTTCGCTTCTCTTCCTCGTTGATCGAGAAGCACGGAAGCGAACCGTAGTATACTGCCGCCTCAATGGCTGAGTTGGTAGGGAGGTTGTGTCTGGGGTTTGATTGTGCAAACTTAGGTTCAATTGACGACTCTTTCTATTGTGCAGTTCGGCACAATTACTGAGTGATAGGTTGGGTCCCAAAGCTCAGCCGCCCGGTGAAATACCGCCCCATTAAGTTATAGGCTTCGTGAAATGGTTGTGAGAAATCCTTGAGCATCTTTCGGAGCTCGGCTGATGAGCCCGGTCGAGAAAAAATAACATTTCATGGCGCTGACTCAGTGCTATAGTTTCGCCTTTCCTGGGAGAAATAAAAAAAAAACAATACCATCCAATTGTTGTTCTTCTTTTTCTAAGTAATGCATGTTGACGATTCGACGGGCATCCCAAAATACCATTGCCATTACCTTCCCTACTGATTTCGCCACCTTCGCCCTCAAAAGCCCAGTTGTTTCTTTTCTCTGGTAGTATATTCATGTTTTTTGGCGCAAGGCTAATAGCCTTGCCCGGTAAAACAAATTACGAGTATTATGGAAAATGTATCAAATTTTACTTGCTAAATAAGGCCAAGGCCGGGTCCCGGTTATAGTGCCAATGACGACGATATTCATGTTTTGTTCATAGGTATGTTTCGACGCAATAGCCTGTTGGAAATCGAACGGAAAAGCGCCAAAAGAGCTTAATAATAAACCAAATAGTTGCGTTTATTTTCCACCGAGAGCCTACACGGCACCCCTCTTTCCCCAATTTTGTTCGCAACCGGGCTGTCTGGTGAGTGATGATCATCATCATCATCATCGGCACTGGTGAGTAATGATGCTTACTTAAAAAAAACAACCTACTTTTGATTTTACGAGCCCCACTTACTAGATATTCTCTAAGAACTTATTGAACAAATCTCCTAATTATACGCGAAAAATGGTCATTCATTGCGGTCACCTTATGCATTTATTGAGCATATTGGTGACTCTGAAAGTGTTAGGCAGACTTCAGTTTCCGTGTCTACGTGTAGGTTCAAACCCTTATCAAAATCTTTAATAACGTGTAGGGTCTACTTCCTGGGCACGACCGTGGCGGTTCCACGAAACGTCACCACTTACCTTCCCAAATACCTCCAAAGCTTCCTGTTCTGAAGCTACTAAACCCCATTGTTTTCCGCTAATGCAATTGCATTAGCACCTGCAAAAGCTTCAAGGTTATCTAATGCATGGCCTAAAATACCATGTAAAAGAATTCTTACCATTCATGCATCCAATCATCATCATCATCGGCACTACAACCGGTAACCGGACTTGGCCTTATTTAGCAAGTCCTGAGGCTTGTTAAATTTTCCATATTAATTCGTTTTTCCGGGCAAGGTTATTAGCCTTGCGCCACAACTTAGGATCACTACATGCCTTATAAATCGTGGCAAGTATATTCCATTTACTCTGGTATCCTTCGGCTTATTCTAGAACGTACTAGACTTTGTAAAACTTTTACCCAAGTCCGAACAGTCAAACTGAATTAGAAGCCATCGTAGGGGCTTTCCCCAAACGACACGATAAACATAATTTCATTACAGTGCAACGGTGCGTAAATCCAGAATGTGGTTATCACATTATTATCAATCGATAATACATATTTTATGACAGGTGCTCAAATCTTACTCATACATTAATTTGTATCAATGTAAAACAAAAACCGCATAACCCTCCACATTTGTTTCACGAATTTTGTACGAAATTCAGGCGATTCAAATTTCAACGTGTGCTTGGATTATTGCCTTTAGGTGAATACATGCGAAGAAACTCCTTATCGTAAATCACTCTGCAAATAAATCGATGAGTCACAACACACCTTAGAATCCGGCTAAAGTTTTCTATTTAAATTTTTATTAGTTTCCTTCCCCTGGCGATAAAGTCATACGACTGTACTCGTACTAAATGAAAACCAGTTGTTCACAGATATATAGCTGCAGAACAGGTTATGTGTGTTATTCGTTATTCTAGATTATGATTGCGCTATTAAAAATTAAAAAAAAAGGCGAAAAAAATATAAGACAAAGCCAAAAACAACGAAATATTATTTTAGCAAATCTAACGTTGCGCGATTTGTCGACGTAGGGTGCTATAGGCCGGCAACACAATAAAGTAAATACGAAAAGGTGTGCAAAACATTTGCGACAACGTTCTCGACACGAATCCACTCCCCTTGCCGTCGCTTTCATTCTCATGAATGTTTATTGAAATCAGATCGCGGGCGTTTAGTCGGTTCATAATTATATATTTTCCTATATTTCGTATAAGACAAAAGAGAAACAAAACATGAAATAAAACAAAGGTTTAATTAATTTGAGGTAAACTCATCAGCAAATGGTGCCACGGAATTTTTACCATACCGCTCAAACAGATGGTCTGCATAGAACTGGATTTCATTGATGCATGTTGACTTCGGCTGCAGGTTTTGAGTGAGGTGTCTAACAGGTTTCATGTCTTTCGAGAAAAGGTGATTAACTCGCGGTATTCAATCGCGAAGGTGAACGTTTACGACGTACAAAAACTAGGCCACAGATCTTCAGATTCAATTATAACAACTGCCTACAAGTTTGCCGCAGCGCTCGAAAACTTGATTGTATTGTTAGAAAACAGCATGTATAGCGACGCCAAACATCTGCTGCAAAGTTATTGAAAAAGCTTATTCGAGTATTGGGATTTTAGGGAGAGGGTCATGACGTTGAAAAATTTAAAGTAGTGCCATTAAGGAGCCAGTGCGTCGACCATCCAGAGCAACTAAATATTTGAACAAGTATATCACCACGATGCCTCGACAAACACTAGGTATACACATTTGAGTGCGAACACATGCCATACAACGTCTCCCACTCGACTTTGCCTTGACCTTGTCTTTATGACTGGCTGGTTGAGCTCTCGGGCGAGCTTGTGCAAAATTTACAACGCACACGCTTCCCCACCGGTGGCAAAACGTATTGCTGTTCTCATATAATTAAATCCACGAAAATTAAACTGGACAATGTTACAAAAACGATTTGTCTTGATAAATTAATTATATCATTTTAAGCTAATCTTGCTCTCAAACAAACCCACAAGCATAGAATTCTCCTTTTAAATTAATTCATTTCATCTAATTTTGTTTTTATTTTAACTCGTTTTAATATGTAATTTAATAAAATGGATTTCAAACTGTATAAATTGTATACTACGACGGTGAATCAAATATAACCAATCATTTCTTTTTTCACATTTATTGAATAATGTTACACACTATCTTATCAACATTGTTAAATATAGTTGTGACGGTTCCGCCAAACCCCACGGTTCATCATCATCGTCATCGGCACTACAACCAAGAGCCGGTCTTGGCCTTATTTAGCAAGTCCTGAGGCTTGTTAAATTTTCCATAGTGATTTGCTTTTCCGGGCACGGTCATTACTCTTGCGCCAGAGGCTTGTGGCGGCTCTAACAGATGCACACACAATTCACAAGCAAAATAGTGAAGAGCACCGAACGAAAAATCGAATAAGAAAATACATCAGAGCCGTATACCTTAGCGATAACATAACAATTCACATCAGTGGAGTATAGTCGAGTTTAAAAATCAAATTCTAAAATCGGCCAGTAGCCTGATGGGTAACGCTTAGGTACAATTTTTGGTGATTCAAACTGTCATAGCGTCAGTTCGAATCACAGGTTCTTCTTCACTATTATTTCAAACGCTATAGGCTCCCCAACGGGGAATCGAACCCCGGTCTCCCGCGTGACGGGCGGGTATACTAACCACTATACTATCAAGCAGCCCAACATACACCCCCAAAAAGATATGAGCCGACATAGAGACGCTAACAGGGAACTATAACCCATCTACTATCAATTAAATACATACAAGATCCGACGCCCTCACATGTCCGGACAAAATAGCCAAATACTTCGCCGAGACTTGGACAAATACGTCCACCAACTTCAACGGCGCATCCATCACCCCCAAGCAACCCAAGTAATTCCTATAATAGCGTCATCGAACTTCCCATAACACAGATAGAACTAGAATCTGGTTTCCATACCGCAAAAGGTAAAACACCAGGCTTTGATAGAATTGACTACCAAATGGTAAAAAACGGGTCAAAGATTTTGAAACAACCCCGGTCTCCCGCGTGACCGGCGGGTTTACTAACCACTATACTATCGATGAGCCCAACCCCACGATTCGCTTTCCTAAAAAAAACATCCATAACTCTATCCAATCTCATAATTTCGCTAATGCAAACGCATTAGCACCTTAGATGCTTTACGCATCTAGGATTATCTATGGTATAATCTAAAAAGTCCCTGTAAACGAAAACTTACCTTTTTCATTTTTTCATTTTTTAAACATTTTTTTATTTTCTTTTTATATTCTTATTTTCTAAATTAAAGGCTAGACAAAAAATGCTTAAATTCTAGCTTAAATATCTTATATAATAACTTACTGGTCCTTCGCAGACGCTCTAAGCTAAACATTACTTAATATTTGTATAATTTGCCTTTCGGCGACAGAACTTTGTGGCATAACTTATAATTATTTGAAAGACAAAGAAAAATTTGAAAAACTTTGTAAATTTTTTTTTTTTTTTTTTTTTTTTTTTTTTTTTTTTTTCTTAAAATTTAACTTACACGAAAACTTACCTTCATGCATCTCTTCGCATATAATTTCCTGTAAGATTTCTTTTCTACCTTTTCAGGTATCCCAAAACCTATTCGGTACCTTTGGTACCCAGGCAAATTTCAATTTCCCACACCTGCACCGCAATCTTCACCCAACATACCTGAAACATTTCCTTTTGCAAGGACATTTAATGCATACAACGCGTTAGATAAGGTTCCTGGAAATAATTCTTTAAAGTGCATATGGCATCATGAATCCCAAGCCAGTCGGCACACTTTGTCTGTGTTAAAATCCTATGTCGGACAGCTTGTTTTTACAGATGCCGTAAACCATATTTCTACGCATGTAAACATGCATAGGATTCAACTCATCGTTTGTTTTGCCACTAACAAACAATCTTCAATTTCTTTCCCTGCCGCAACTAATTACCCGGCATATACAAAGGCATGCAAGGGATTCGTTCGGCCACCAATCCCATTAGCACGTCGATAATAGCGACGACGCATCGCGTAAATAATGAACCACATTACCAACGGCGCATTTGGTCATATCTCCCTTTTGTCTTTGTCGCCTGTCTGCTTCGTTTACCCATTGCCCTCGAGCACGTGTAAACAACTCAGATCTGAACGATCGCACACATACCACCATGATCTTCATTACAAGATCTGGTTTCCTATTCCACCAAGAGAGACTTTACGTTTCTCTGGTGGTAGGTAAAAACGATATCCTTAGTGGAGAGGATACCTACCACAACACCACAAACTCGCCCCATAAGCGAATCATCTCTGCACGAGATGATTATCGCTGAGTCCTTTACCATCCGCTGACCACTATGGTCATGTCGCCCCCGCTGTCTGCAGCGCTGCAGACACGCGAGAATACCCTAAGTCGAGTTTTAATGTGATAAAGTTTTAGACGAGCGGAAGTCGGTTATCTACAGTGCTGTGTTTGCAACCGCCATGTCTAGTATTATATTTGCTGCAGTCTTCGAAGATTGTGTTTTTATTGACTTCACATTGTAACTTTCACGCAATGCTACCGTAAAATAAATAAAATTAAACAAAAGGAATCCTGTGTTTAATTTTTCCGCGTTGTCTTGGCGAACAGTTTTATTTCTCCTGTTGGTGCTTTTCTTTAGTGCACGTTGGTACTTTGTCTTTGTGATACTGGTGGAAGGAAGTGAACCGAGTGCCCGTGCCTGGCAGAATACTTCCTTCCCCATATAGTCACCTGTATGATCTACACACTTTTACCACCCATTTCGAAGCTTTAATATCCCTTGTTCGTAAATATATTTACGGCGAGTTTTTAACCAATGGCGCACGCGCTCGTCGATTTCTTCATTACTTTCGATTTTTTGTCCTACAAGTGATTCCTTTAAGGATGCGAATAAAAAATAGTCACAGGAAGACAAATCTGGGCTATAAAAAGGGTGTTCGGGGGTTTCTCAGATCATTTCTCCCAATCTATCCCTTGTCAAGGACGCGGTGTGAGGCCTGGCGGTGTCATGAAGAAGGGTGCCATTTCGAATGGGCATACCTCGTCTTTTGCTTCGATATGCAGCTTTTGCCGAATGAACCAACTGACAGTAGTAAGCTGCAATCACTGTTCATTGTTCGTGAAGAAAATCAATCATTAAAACTCCCTTTCGAGTTGGAAAAAAATCGTTGCAATAACCTTTCCGCCTGAGAGATGAGTCTTGGTTTTCACTGGGCAGCCTCCATCCTTCCCTCACCACTCCTTAGTTGCCATTTTCGTCTAAGGAATATAATCCTTCCTTCGCCACTCCTTTCTTGCCATTTTCGTCTCGGGAGTATAATGATGTACCCACGTCTTATCACATGCGACGATACGATTCAAAATCCCCCCCACTTCTTGTGGAAATCGATCCAGAGGTCTACCACTGATCTCCGATCTGACCCGTTTTTAATTTACGGTCAATAACCTCGGAACCCATCAAACAGCAATTTTTTTGAAGTCAAGATCATCAGTGATAATGGAGTGAACACTTCCATAGCTGATACCCACTTCTCATGAGATTTCTCCAACAGTTACTTTCAATAAGTTGTCGAACGGCACGGATGTTGTCATCTGTACGACTTGTCCTTGGCCGTCGGCCTTGACTTTCGTTTTCAATACGTTCTCATCAACTTTTAAATTCTCTGGCTCACGTATACACACGATTCTGAGATAGTGTGTCGTCACAAAACTGGTGAACAAATTTCCAAGGGTTTAACGTCTTCATTGATTAAAAATTGTATAATAATCCGTTGCGCAAGAGACGTATGTACCTCTTACCCCCTCATGGCTGTACTGACTACAAAGTCGAGCGAATTAAATAGTAACATTTTTCTATTATTATATTATTACTATTTATTACTATTTATTGGCCTGTAGGAGATACTTGTCTCCCGGCTCTAATGGCCGTTAGGTCCGCCCTCCGCCACGCTACTGTTCGTACCGTTCGAGTGAAGCTGGAGAATCTTCTTGTTATGGACAGCTCCTCTTGCTGTATTAAGACGCACGATACCTTTCGCTCCTCGAGGTCTACCCGTGTTCCGGTGGCCGCCTCTTGGACTTGCTGTTGACTGTATAGGGGACACATTGACAGACACGATTCTACTTGGCATGCGGACCTTTATTCCGCACAGTAAAGAGTATCAAACCCAAGAGAAATATGTGGTTCGATTCTGGGTGCAGAGAAGCCATTAAGGCCAAAGAGTTGAGCTTCCGGTTGTATAAATCAAACAATACAGAGGAAAACCGAAAAAGATATAAGAGAGCTTGAAAGGACTGAAACGCGTATATTCAACGCGCCAAGTTGTTGCATGACCAGAGAGTGAGACAAGAAATACTACACTCTCCCACAGGTAGTAGAAACTCCTGGGCATTCGTGAAAAACATTCAAAACTCAGTCTCTTCATCCATTCCATCGCTTTTAGTCGATGACAAACCAGTCACCACTGCAATAGAGAAGTCGAATCTACTTGTTGCATATTTTGCAGCCAATTCAACGCTGCATGATACCACATCAGTTTCACCTCAAATTGAGCACAAGCAGCACACCATGAACCGGATTCGCTTCCGAGCGCTTACTATTGCCCGCGCACTCAAAGAGCTAAACGCACAAAAATCCGCTAGACGGATGGCATTCCCCCAATTCTCTTGACGAGATGTTCCTCTTCAGTCGCTAAACCACTGCGGAAACTCTTCCATTTGTCTTATTCTACTGGCCGTCTCCAAATAGATGGCAGTCACCGAACATTCAGATAATTCTCAAAAAGATAACAGATCATCCCTCTTTTCTTATCGACCCATAGCACTAACTTCTATTCTCTCGAAGGTAATGGAATCACTTATCAACCGTCAACTTTCGAAATATCTGAAATCAAATGACCTCCTCAATGGCCGCCAATATAGCTTTCGAAGCAACAGGTCCACAGGGGATCTGATGGCGTACCTTACCGAAAAGTGGAGCCATTCCATCCACTATCTCGGTGAAAGCAAGGTAGTCGCATTGGATATTTCAAAGCCTTCGACAGAGTTTGGCATCCAGCCCTTTTGTCGAAATTACATTCATATAGAGTGGACAATACTATGATCCAATGGATAAGAGACTATCTTTCTGGCCGTTCAATTCAAGTGGTTCTTGATGGTGTCAAATCTGTCTCCCATCAAATTAATGCAGGTGTTCCTCAGGGTTCGGTACTCTCACCCATTCTCTTCCTGATCTTTATAAATGATCTCTTGTCCATTACTCACAACCTAATTCACTCGTTTGCCGATGATAGCACGTTGAGTTTCTCATACTCATACGGACACTCCCGACCAAACTCTTCGAACGTCACTACCAACCAGCAACATTGAATTCAGACCTCAACAAGATATATCAGTGGGGATTATTTAACCGAGTAGAATTCAATGAATAAAAACTCAGCGCTGTCTCCTGTCGTCAAAGGCGAACCCCAAAGTAAATATACTTTCTATGAACGGCACTTGCATCGACGAAGCCAAGGAACTATCAATCCTCGGCACTCGAATTAATTCGACTCTTAACTGGAATGACCACATATTTGAAACTGCGAAAAGTGCAGCCAAATGTAAGGGGTTCTTGAAGAGATGCAAAAACGAGCAGTGAAACTTATTGGGGACTCAGCCGTAAGTCGATCAATTCTGTCGTTAGAACACAGGCGCCACGTATCATGCCTATCTCTTTTCTATAAGTATTACCACGGTCGTTGCTCAACTGAACTTGCTGAATGTGTTCCGCCCCTTCAGTCATTTTCCCGCGATACCCGTCAATCTGTGAATGCGCATCTGTTCACGTTGAAAGTGGACTTCAGGCGCACAAATAAACATAGAGAGTCATTCTTTAGCCGAACCACACGAATGCGGAATATTCTGCCTGATCATGTGTTTCCTGGCTGAGACCCCCTTTCCCTATCTACTACCTCTCCATCCGCTCGCACTGTGCTCTGACATTTAAGAGTGCTTTAAAACCCCCTTTTGTGCGCGCGTTAGGGTAGTTCTAAAAATAAATATAAAAAAATAACTACACCACTTATTTCTGGTGCCTTAGTAGAATTTTTCAGGCGTGGTTATTTGGTCTCGATAATTTCACTACATACATCTCAGATGTAATGTATTTTTTCAGATACTTATAAACAACTTGTAATATTTATCAAAGGACATCAACAACAATACGATTATTCCCGGGACGGCCCCATTGGGTAAGTATTTGGGGCTGTTTCTGGGTGCAAAGGGGCAACATATTCTGCCTATCTTGTTTCTAAAGGCATTACACGTTCGTTACTCTGAATTTGATGAATTGATTCCACCTCTCGAAACAGTTTCCAGCGATATTTGTCAATCAAGGAGCACGAATCAGTTCATGTTGAAAATAAACTTTGAAGATACAAACAAACAGTGAGCACCACATTCTTTAGCCGAACAGCACTACGTTGGAATGCTTTGTGTAATAAGGTGCTTTCTTGTTTAGGTATTCGAAACCAATGTACATCGACACCTCTTTTCCTTAATGCCTCAATCTCCTTCTTCTGCTTTGAAATATAAAACTACCTCAAAATTCTCTTTTTACGTGGGCTGATGTAAAATAACGGGGGGATGGGAGCGAACATACAGGGCAAAAATCACTGATTGCTTTCAACCCGGCGAAGGCCAGGACGATCCTCGTCCTTGTTCAATTCAAGTTGACATGCAGTCTCCACGTGACACCCCTGGCTAGCTACTCTGCCACCCGCCAAGTAGTGAACCAATGTATGCAGCGTCATCCCGAGAAAGGTTGGCGCACGGCTAATATCCTTGCCCGGAAAAACAAATTATTATGGAAAATTTAACAAGCCTCGGATATGAACCGGATTCACGACGACGACCACGGAAACGGAAATGGCTAAACGATTTAAGAATTTTCTAATGGAACGTCCGCTCACTACACAGAGCTCGAGCTGCACAGCAGCTAGCCGATGCCCTGTCCGAATATAAGGCTGACATAACAGCATTACAAGATAAAGGCGTTATTCAAAGAAACGAGTATGACATTTATTACAGCTGTCATGCAAAACACCATGTGCTCGGGGTAGGCTTTCTAGTCAGCCAAAAACTCAAGCCTGTCATTATCGGCTTTAATGCAAAAAATTAAAGGCTATGCACTCTTTGCGTGCGAGGCAAGTTTAAGAACATAAGCCTCATAAACGTCCACGGACCTACAGAGTCCCTTGACGACGAAAAAGAAGAATACTACGAGAACGTCGAACGGGCCCTCAATTCCTGCCCAAGATACGATGTGAAAATCGTTCTTGGTGATTTGAATGCAAAATAGATCGGGAGCGGGTTTTCAGGCACTACATAGGTGCCCACAGTTTGCATGGGAACACTAATGACAATGGACTACGAGTCATCGCACTGGCAGCATCGGAAAACGTGGTCGTTGCAAGTACCAGGTTTCCACGTAAAGATATCCACAAAGTCACCTGGGTATCATCTGATGGAGCCACTCGCAACCAAATTGACCACGTGTTGGTAGATCGCCGCCACTCCTGGAGCCTGATGACGGTACGAACGTACCGAGGTGCCAACGTCGACTCGAATCACTATCTTGTTGGTACAGTTAACCGAGCGCGGATTGCGGAGACATATTGCATCCGCGGATCAGGTTCGAATCAACACGGCTGCTTTACGCAATGAGAATACGAGTAACACCTTTCGTCAAGCGCTAAGACTCGCCCTCGAAGAGCTCGACGGAGGGAGAGTAAGTCCTGGGGCCAGAATGCCGGGCGTAGAAGAGAAATGGACACCCCTTAAGAATACTGTCATTAGTACTGCCAACTCCATCTTAGGCAGTAGTCGTAGAGATCGGAACGACTGGTTTGATAATGAGTGCAAACTAGCGGCTGAACGTAAGAATGCTGAATACCGGGCAATGCAGCAGTCTCATGGGGCGCGGGTGCGCGAGGAGAAATACAAAGAGCTCAGAAGATCTGAAAAAAGATTTCACAGACAAAAGAAAAGTGCCTGGGAAAAAAACCTTGTCTGTGAAATAGAGAAAAGTAGAGAGCGGGGTCCGCAATAGGCGCGGAAATTTTACCAAATAATCCGCAGTATGACGCGGTACACATCACGCTGCACGTCATCAGCATCGGCACTACAACCAGGATCCGGTCTTGGCCTTATTTCCCGTCTCTCCACCGGTATCCGGTCTATATCCGAGACTTGTGAAATTGTCCATAATACTTCGTTTTTCCGGGCAAGGTTATTAGCCTTGCGCCAACTTTTCCCAGGATGTCGCTGCATGCATGGGTTCACCAATTGGGGGGTGCCAAAGTAACTATCCAGGGGTGTCACGTGGAGATTGCATGTCAACTTGGATTGAACAGGGACAAGGATCGTCTTGGCCTTCACCGGGTTGAAAGCAGAGACTTTGCCCTGTGTGTTCACGTCCACCCCCCCTTACCGTTTAATAGGCCAGGCCAAGGACGCGTGGTGTGGTTTCCGAGATGATGCTTTTTTTTTTACCCAGATCGAGCAGGCGGCACAAAAACTGGGACTGCACATTAATGAGGGGAAAACTAAGTACATGGCGGCAACTTCTGCGAAGAGAAGACCTAACGTTGGTCAAACCATCACGGTAGTGGAGCACGAATTTGAAGTAGTGCAATCCTTTTACTACCCTGGGTCAATATTATCAGCCAATAACCATATGGAAGAAGAAATACGCGAACGGCTGATCAAATCCAACAAAGCCTACTATGGTATATCATCATAATCATCGTCTTCATCGGCACTACAACCGGGAACCGGTTTTGCCCTTATTTAGCAAGTCCTGAGGCTTGCTAAATTTTCGATAATGATTTGTTTTTTTTTTTTTTTTGGCAAGGTCATTAGTCTTGCGCCAGACTATGGTCTATCAAGGCTCTTTAAATCCCGAAATTTATCCAGAACATCCAAGCTACTACTGTACAAGACCATGGTCTTACCAGTACTTATGTATGGATCTGAGACCTGGGTGCTCAATAAAAAGCAGTCTGAACTCCTAGCCGCGTTCGAGAGGAGGATCTTAAGGAGAATTGTTGGCCCCGTATGTAACGCGGGACGATTCCGGAGACGCCGCAACCATGAGTTGTATGCAATTTACCTTGAAGCGAATGTTGTAAGAAAAATCAAGCTCGGTAGACTCCGGTGGGTGGGACACCTAGCTCGAATAAGCGAAGAGGAGCCTGCCCGGAGAGTCCTTTGTGGCAAGATCTATGGAAGGAGACAGCGCGGCAGACCTTGTCTGCGATGGAGGGATGGCGTAGACCAGGGCGCCCAGAGCCTGGGAGTGCCAATCTGGATGACATCGGCTCAAAATCGGGACCGGTGGAGAGATTTGTTAAATAAGGCCAAGACCGGAACCCGGATGTAGTGCCGGTGATAATGATGATGTAAAATAACAAACTGAATTATGCTTTTTTCATTATGTAGGCAAAGTCCTCAAATATAGGGTTTACCTATAAGGACTTAACAACTTTTTTTCGGTAGTAAATTTTTATAATTTGCAGACGTTATTCGTTCCTGTACTTAACCATGATGAAAATGTTGAGTTTACTGAATGAATTTGCAGTGACAGTTCGATGATTAGTGAAATGGTGCGTTCACAAATTAAATTCAAGTCAAGTTCACTTGTCAAGTCCCTATTGGAAAACCCTATATAAGCATGTTAAAGGAAAAGCTTGTCTTAACTTTATATACTTTGTGAAAAGAAAGTTCGGACGCAGAAATTGGATCCCAATAAAGCAAACAATTTATATGGATGTCAAAAATACGGAATATTTGTATATATCGCTTTTGCAACTGTTGCCACCATAATAACATGTGTTATTTTACTGCTAAACGTAGCTTTGATGCTTTATAACACGCACACCTAAAAGAAATAAGTCCATAAATAATTGAAGGAAGAACACAGACGATAGGGAAAGGTTCACTGCATAGTAATTATCAAGTAACAGTCACATATTCGATTTCTGTTGGAAGCCTAACTAACAAAACAATCCCAATGAAAAATGTGTTAGTTAAATAAATAATGGAAATATTAGATGATGAAACTTCAACAAAATGGACTGTTAAAACAAATTGTTGATGTACAATATTTCTATAAAACTTAATAAAAGCACAAACAAGTGAAAGCAAAAACCGTACACGGACCCAAGATTAAAGCTACGCAGCAAAATATAATAAAAATCCATTGATATCGAATATGAATATAAATCAACAGCGAGAATATTGCTAAACACATTAAAGTGGAGTAACATCTACAAGTCTAAGCAGGGAGAGGAATAATAAACGCGAACGAAATCATGATGAACTCGTCATGCCATTCTAAAAAATGCGATAAGAATGTTGTGCTATTCTTCCTCCTCCTTTCACTCACAACCACTTCCACAACAATAATAATACACCGACATCAAGCCAACAGCAATATATGAAATAAAGCAAAAAGCAAAATAAAAACGACAACAAAATATTATAATAATAATAAGTATTCTTTTGATAAGCGTTGCATGAGTTTAGCACCTCCACAAATTGGAATCGCGAACTTTTCCATATCCGCATCAGCATTTTTTAATCAATTAAGAGCATACTTCCAAACTTGACGCCGGAGATCTGGCCATTCCGTATCACTTAAAAAACAATTATCTATTCACGGCGCTTAATTGCACAAAACTTAACCCAATGCCACGACAGAGATCATCTGTTAATAACGAAAAAATATATCCCAGCACTGGCGAAACTGCATACCGAAATGAACAGGGGAAATATGTGTAAGAACTCCATTCAATGTTCCTATTAACATACTGACACAAAAAACATACTAACACGCGATGTATCTCAATGCTAAGCAATGCCATTCATCTATTCTTATCCAAGAAACTACGTCAATTTCTATGACAACAAAAACAAGAAAGACACAAAACCAAACCAAAACAGAGAAAAAAAAAACGAATTTTCTTATAAAGATATTAATCTGTTACACGTAATATTTCTCACATGCACTGGGCTAACCCTTGTGTGGTATTGTCGTCAATTCCCTCACCGGAGGACGTCACGTACATAGATACAACAAAATAATATGATACGATGAGAGATATCATCGTTGTCGTTCACCTTTTTCTCAATCAACTACTTCCTTCCATTATGTTGAATCTTCCAAATGCCATTACCATTTGTATCCAATTCACTTGATGTCTCAGACTAGATTGCTCACCACTAGATACACCCGTCACATAACATCAAAATATAAATTAGCTCTTCTGTGGTTTGGGTTTTTTTTTTTGAACAGATTTCCCACACAACAAACTTTTTATTGTGGTCAGTTGTCCAGATGACTAAAAAATCAAGCGATAAAAGCAAAACTGTATCGAAATTTAATCAACGGCAGGTGATTAACTAAACTCTCGCGCGAATTAACGATATTTTAAACCTCACGAGACGGGCGACAATGCACCAGACTGGGTCGCCGAATTATTGTTAATAAAAGCGACAACGATAACGCTACCCCGACTACAAGGCGGCACTAACTAAGACGGTCTACAACGGCCACAACGACATTGACAGCAGTAACGACAAGAATGACGAAGTCGACGACAACAACGGCGAAAACGACTAAATGCGACAACCAAACTGGCGGCGACAATGCGACGGCGACCGCGAATTCACTAGCGACTACAAGAGTGATGACGATGAAGTCGTTCGCTGGAAATCCGAATCCGGGGATCCAGCGAATGACAACAAACGTCGATAAGTATACGAACCAAAGAAAAATAAATAAAATCGCTAGCCAAGTGCCGCCGTATGAATGATTAAGCAAATGAGGGGGACGATGCGGGGCTCGGTATGAGACACCCTGTCTCAACAACTCAGCGCACATCGTACACATCTGAGCCATTTTGTAGACGCCCTATAAATTTACACTTACTCACGACTCTAACAATTGATCTTCCCGTCCCTCTCAACACATCCACTCCTTCTACTCTATTAGTCTTTGAACAATAACCCTCCTGCCTTAAAACACTGCACTGCTCCATATACCTTGATCCCGCACAGCTCTCTTGGTACCCCAGCGGGACCCCCCTCGTCTACGCAGCCCAACACTTTCCGGCAACTAAGTATTTTCTCCCTTCTGGTCTAGAGATTAAACAATTCGTGTCTATCTGGTATTCGGTTTTTTTATCATTTATTTTTATTATTTCTTGTTGTTTCAACTTGTTTTATTTTAATTCTTCATATTGCTGTTATTTTAATTCGTTTGTGTGTCCCGTTGAATGAGGCCATAAGCCTACAAAAATGACGTTGACTATACGCGTGAGCATTCCGCTTTAGCTTCGTAGCGCAGCCGCAATTATTGCTATAACAAAAAAGCATGAAGTTGATCCAACACAGGGCACAGCAACTGCTTAAGTAATGTGCGCTAATCATTGTGATGATTATGGCTAGTGACTCCGTGTGTGATGACCCAAGCTCGATTGAGTCAGAAAGGAGGTGGGTCATAGGGAACTAATTACGGCGGCAGAGTCAACTTAGACAGATGGTGATGATAACATCTCGGGAAGCTGCTGTTGGAAATTCGTTGCTTTGCATAATCGGCAACAAACAACGACTATGTTTGCCAAACGACCCCTGATATCAGACTTAGTTTCTTTGTTTATTTTATTCTCTAAATTGTAGCCATCATTTTGGACTCGGGTACAAAATTCCAGGCGATTACATTCATCCATTCAATTTGACTGCTCCAATAAAAGCCCCAATCGCATGTGTGATTAACGTAAATAAACGTTGCCGTATAACAAATTAAATAATTCATAAATGTAAATAATTCACAAATGTAAATAATTCACAATTCTGCTTCTTAATTTGTGTTACTACCTCACTATTGAGATTCCTGAAACCTTTGTTGCGGTAGAGTATGCAAATGAGTTGAAAGTTGCTGAGTGGTACTCAGGTTCAATCCACACATGTGTCGTAGAAGGTTATAGCAAGAATTTCATTTTTATGAAAGTATTTCTCTGCGTTTTAGAAGATTTTGTTTTAATTTATTATAGGGTTGCCATACTTCCCAGAGTCCCGGGTTGTTACAAGTACTGAATCGATTGTTCTTACTTTATGTAGGCTGTAAGAATTATGATGCCCGGCGCAAGGCTAATTGCCTTGCCCGGGAGAACGGGTTTTTATGGAAAATTTAACAAGCCTCGGGATTTGCTAAATAAGGCCAAGACCTGGGCCCGGTTGTAGTGCCGATGATGATGATGATGAAGAATTATGATAGTTACTGATTGCACTACTTTCCACAGTCACTTAGTTAGGCTTATAATTATCTATCCGGGCTTTTTAAAACTAGGTGATTGATTGCTTTTACTTTACATGACTCAAGTTTTCCTTATTATTTTTACGCACAAAAGGATATTGTGATACCCTTAAACATCAAAGCACAGTGCGAACAGAAGAAGCGGGAAAGGATAATAATAATAATACACCGTTCTTATATGCCAGAGATAACAATCTTACACGCCACAAGATTATAATGACAAAGAAACACATGATCTGTGAAATCACACCACGTGTGTTTGGCCCGGCCTATTAAACCTTAATGCCCCAATCTCCTTCTCCTACTTTGAAATATAACACTGGGGCTGATGTAATATAACAGGGGGATGGGAACATACAGGGCAAAGTCACTGATTGCTTTCAACCCGACGAAGGCCAGGACGATCCTCGTCCCTGTTCAATTCAAGTTCCAGTCTCCTCGACTTACGAACGGGGATTAGTGGATGTTAAGGAAGACCTGGACGCCAGGTAGGTCCGTAACAAATCCAAGTTGACATACAGTCTCCACGAGACACCCCTGGATAACTACTTTGGCACTCTCCAAGTAGTGAACCAATGCATGCAGCGACATCCCCAGAAATGTTAGCGCACGGCTAATATCCTTGCCCGGAAAAACAAATTATTATGGAAAATTTAACAAGCCTCGGATATGAACCGGATACACGACGACGACCACGGAAACGAAAATGGCTAAACGATTTGAGAATTTTCTAATGGAGCGTTCGCTCACTATACAGTGCTCGAGCTGCACAGCAGCTAGCCGATGCCCTGTCTGAATATAAGGCTGACATAACAACGTTACAAGAAATAAGATGGACGGGAAGTGGTGTTATTCAAAGAAACGAGTATGACATTTATTACATCTGTCATGC
This sequence comes from Microdon myrmicae, assembly GCA_963931805.1. Taxonomy (NCBI): domain Eukaryota; kingdom Metazoa; phylum Arthropoda; class Insecta; order Diptera; family Syrphidae; genus Microdon; species Microdon myrmicae. Next base: position 197,183,897 of record OZ007496.1, read on the forward strand.
AAAACACCCTGTGCTCGGGGCAGGCTTTCTAGTCAGCTAAAAACTGAAGCCTGTCGCTATCGGCTTTAATGCAAAAAACGAAAGGCTATGCACTGGTCGCGTGCGAGGCGAGTTTAAGAACACAAGTCTCATAAACGTGCACGGACCTACAGAGGAGTCCCCTGACGAAATGGAAGTATTCTACGAGAACGTCAAACGGGCCCTCGGTGATTTGAATGCGACAATAGGTTGGGAGCCCATCTTCAGGCACTACGCAGTTTCCCATAGTTTGCATGGGAACATTAATGACAATGGACTACGGGTCATCGAACTGGCAGCATCAAAAAACTTGGTCATTGCAAGTACCAGGTTTCCGCGCAAAGATATCCACAAAGCCACCTGGGTATCACCTGATGGAACTGTGGCGGTTCTTTAAAGCTTTCCCAAAGAACCATCCATTTCTTTAAATCAACCGCTTTTCCCTCACTCCATAAACCACTATACTTACCTGCATTCGAGCAGCGTAAGCTGTCTTTCAAATAACTTTCACCTGAAAGTTAAATCTAATCAAGGCATGCATCACATTGAATTTTTCCGTTTCATATTATATGAACCATTCCATATCCCCATCGGGTCGGCTCGTCAGCCCTTAAAATTTAACCAGCCTTTAATAGATAAACACTCGCTGGCCAGCGTAATTATTGACACAGCTGTAGCCGGTGGTCTTGCTACGGTGCATGAGTGAATATTGCTCCAATCCGAAGGTTCGCTACAGTTGCGACCAATTTCCTTTATCGGTTATCTACCGATCATGGGATTCGGGCACGAATATGATTGACGTTAGACAATCATACCCTAGATCATGCCTAACGATGCTCCGGCCTGTAAAACAAACAAACACACAGTAGCATCACTGTGTTTATGCTACTTACCAACCGCTGTCCATGTTTCCCTTCGGTTTGCTTATCGCCACGAAAAAATCGATTGCCTGCAATGGCATAAGTCTGGGGCGATTATATAAACAGCCGATGTTCCCATGTAGCATCGGCTAAATCACAAATAATGTGCATCGCATCGCATGACCCTCGAAATAGCGTTTCTGTTTATTTAGGACACAGAAACCTATTTCTTCCTTCGGCGAACTTCGCTATCGCGTATCTCAATAATGCCTGCAATTCATTACACCAGCCCATATTTATTCAGGTGCATTTTCGTCGTTGCCAATATGCAGGCTGAAGGGCATCGTACTTGCTGTATACGGACACATATAGAATCCTCCCACACCGATGTAATCCACCACCGTTGAATCTGACGGATATGGATTGCATCGGCGAGTCAGATTTTTACCGTCCAGCCGGACACACGTCTCAAGGTCTCGTGATCAAAGTCGAGTTGAAGCCCCAAGTTTAGTTACCCATAAGGTGTTACAGTCCGCGATATTCCATATCCCAGACTTGTGAAATTGTCCATAATACTTCATTTTTCCGGGCAAGGTTATTAGCCTTGCGCCAACCTTTCCCAGGATGTCGCTACATGCATTAGTTCACTACTTGGAGGGTGCCAAAGTAGTTATCCAGGGGTGTCTCGTGGAGACTGTATGTCAACTTGGATTTGCTACCTGGCGTCCAGGTCCCCCCTAACATCCACTAATCCCCTTTCGTAAGTTTCCCCTCTCTACCTTCTTCCCATCACCGGGTTTGTTACCCCGACGGGTCTGACACAAACCTCAGCTAGTGGTCACCGGATGCGCCAAAATTGTTATGGTTTAATCACACAATTTAACAATATATATATATATATATATATATATATATATATATATATATATATATATATATATAATAGGAATAATATAGTATATGTACTTAATTAATTTGTTATGGTAAATTGAAAATCAAGGGACTTACAGAAAGTGTTGATGATATATCGGAGGCAGCGACAGAATGCCGCAATTGTGAAAGCCACGCGTTCCAAAGCGTTCAAAATCTCTGGATACAAATTGACATTAGGGAGCTGAACAGGGGAGCACCACGCTCAACGCCCCTGCAACCTGTCAGCCGCTGAAACCCCCAGCAGGAACTACAACCACCGCTTCAAGATAAAAACAAGTAAGTCCCCTAACTTACCTTGGATAATATATCAACTATATTAAATGAAATTGTTGATATAACATAAGATTGAACAGGAACAAGGATCGCCATGGCCTTTGCCGGGTTGAAAGCAGAGACTTTGCCCTGTATGAACTTTTAGCCGCGTTCGAGAGGAAGGTCTTAAGGTAAATTGTTGGCCCCGTATGTGAGGGGGACGATTCCGGAGATGGTGCAACCATGAGTTGTTGTACGCAATCTACCTTAAAGCTAATGTTGTATGAAAAATCAAGCTCGGTAGACTCCGGTGGACGGGACAACTAGCTCGAATGAATGAGCGAAGAGGGGCCTGCCCGGAAAGTGCTTTGTGGCAGGATGTATGGAAGGAAACAGCGCGGTAGACCTTGTCTGCGATGGAGGGATGGCGTAGACCAGGACGCCCAGAGCCTTACGTATGGGAGATTGTGTGTTGTGTGTATACAGATCATGTCGGGTTGTTGCGTTAAGCAAGGATAGTGAAGACGGTGATTTGAACATACGATGAAACGGGTGAGAAGCGAAGCAATCAAGCACCAGACTACTGGCCGCGTGTGCGAATTTCATTTCTAAACTCAACTACATTCAACTGAAGTTGAATTGCTATGTTATTGCTTGGTATACGGCTAATGCATCTTGCTTATTCGATTTTCTTTCGGCGTTCGTCACTATTTGTTTGTGTATTGTGTGTGTATCTGTTAGAAACGCCACAACTCTACTAACGTATCTTTTTTACTTTTTGATTTCAGATGATTCTGTCTTGGCTTATCCCGTACACTATAAGTATGTTTTTTAGGACTCGAAGAATAATTAGTAATAACTTTGTAATTATTAACATTTTGTTATGAAAAAAAAAATAACCAGTTATCCTTCAAGTAATGAACATTATGCAAAAAATATTGAATAAACAAATTCAATCGGCTTTTAAAGGCTAAAATTGAGAAACACATATTTTTCCGTCCTCATGACCACCTACGCCCCATTTAAATCAAAAAAACGTGACGGTCTGTGAGAATGTATCGTGGCATAAACACGTGTCGAGCATCTCCAAATCCGCCTCTGGGAAACTGAGTTATCTTTTTAGAGCTAAGAAATATTTTACTCCGGCTCAACTTCTTCTCCTGTATAAATCCCAAATTAGATCCGCGTTCGAATAGTGCTCTCATGTTTGGAGCTCTGCTCCTAAACATACACTCGGCCTAGTTGATAGCACACAGAGACAGACGAGCGATCCGCCTGATTGAGGACATGGCACTGAGACTGGGACTACAGTCACTTCACATCGAAGGCGCGTAGCCGATCTCTGTCTGTTTTACAGATATTATCACGGATTCAGTTTATATGCGCTCCACAAGACAATCCGACGGATCGCACCAATTTGCGGTTCATCTCCCGACGGCGCGAACATCCCTGCATTAGAACTCGTTCGGTTATAGAGCGGGGAAGCTATGGTACCCTCTTCTCGCGCAGGTGTTCCCAGAGCATTGCAACCTGCAACTGATCAAGAACTGCAACGGTTATCGGGGCGCCGTGTCGGCACTCTTGTTATATTAGAATATATTTATAAAAAAAAAACGCCGCATATGCGTGAGCCTATTTATTTTAATATTTCCTATTAAAGACTAACACACGGACAAAAGGGGATTTTAAAGTACCCTTAAATGTCAGAGCACAATGCGAGCAGAAGCAGTAGGAGAGGTGTGGGTCGGTTATTATGTGTGTCGGCAGGGAGACGGGTTCATCAGTGTTCCCACGCACTTGTTCCACGGAGAGCGAAAGCATTGAGTTCATCCGTCAGCTTTAGGAGAGCAGAAGAATTAAACACTGGTATGTCATTTGAATTAATGTGACTTTATTTGTTGCAATTTTTCTTAGAATACTTACTCACTAAGCGGGCGTTACATCACACTTGTAAGACGAGTCGAAATAGTCTAGTTCGGGAAAATACCCTTGTCGACCGGAATTAATGTTTGAATAATTTAATTAAAGAAAAAGGAAAAAGAAGAAAACCCTTGCCGGTTCGAACCTATGTCCAAATGATTTGATTGGTGCAACCGGGGACGCTGGTTCGCTACTTGCACTCCGCGGCGACCGAAATCTGCCCTCTATCGTTCGCAAATTGCCTTGAGGCACTTAATCACTAAGCGAACGTTACGTCGCGCTCGTAGGACGAGCCGAAGAAGTTTAACTCGGGAAAAATGTCCTCGCTGACCGGATTTAACGTTCGAATAATATAATCGTCGTGGAGGAGGCTAAACTGATTCACTGCGCGTACTCCGCGGCGATTGAAATTTGTTCTGTTGATGCGCCCATTACCGAGGATAAGGCTCCGCACAATTGACGACACACACTCTCCAGTGACTGAAACTCGACTGACTAAAACCTAGCAAGGAAAAGTTCGTCGCGACGTGGCAGTGGAGTCATAGCTAAAATCAACTCGCTGCTATTTACTAGGAACTTCGAAAAGAGTTGCTATGCCTGTATAGGGGATTTAGTTCCGGGGAATCCTCGCCGTATAAGCTGAGTTGAATTCGTTGGTTGTGTGTACCGGGAAATTGGTTTCGGCGGCATAGTCAAGTATGATCAAGTGTCTTGATCGTTGTGATGGTCGTTTCGCGGAAAATTAGCTGCCGCTTGGTTGCAAGCGGGGAGTATAGTTTAAGGAGGAAATGAACCGAGGTGGTTTTTGGGGAAAATGCATGTGGTTTGATTGTAGGGAATTGATGTGGTTTTACATCGTTTAGATAGAATAGAAGCCGAAATGGTTTTCGGGGGAAATTGGGATTGCTTGGTTGCAAGCGGGGATATAATTTAAATAGGAAGTTAACCGAGGTGGTTTTTAGGAAAAATGTATGCGGCTCGGTATAGTTGGTGGCGATGATTAATATTCCGTCGTAGGTTGAATATGCATTTTACTACAGCATATGGATTTCCGGGGAAATTTGAGATTGCTTGGTCGCAAGGAAAGAATATGACTTAAGTAAAGAATTGACTGAAGGGGTTTTGGGAAAAATTACATGTGGGGTGATGTAATTGAGGGAGATGATTTAGAATGTATTCTATTGAATTGTATTCTGTTGTGAGTTTTAGGAAATGCCTTTTCAGATTGGGAGATGGATTCTTGCAAGTTCGGGATGGATGCGCTTGCAGATTTTGCATGGTTGCGAATGTGTGTATTGCAGGTTTTGAATGGGGAGTTGGATTAAAGTGACGCGCTGTTAGCGGTGGAAGTTGGTTGGAATTGTGGGTTGGTTCTCCATGTAGTGTAGAGAACCCCCACAGAGGTAGTCGATAAGGAAAGGAGGTATCGATGTACATTGGTTTTAATTACCTGGACATCACAACGACGAGGAAACACATGATCAGGTAGAGCATTCCACATTCGTGTGGTTCGGCTAAAGAATATCTATGTTTATTTGTGCGTCTAAAGTTACTTTCAACGTGAACGCATTCTCAGATTGTCGGGTATCGCGGGCAAATGTGTGATGAGGTGGAACACTTTCAGCAAGATTAGTTGAACAACGACCGTGATAATATCTATAGAAAAGAGAGAGGCATGATACGTCGCGCCTATGTTCTAACGACGGAATTAAACGACCTACTGGGTCCCCAATAAGTTTCACTTGCCGTTTTTCTATCAAGCACGAGCACGAGTAGCGCACATTTGGATACGCCTGACCAAATATGAAAGTTGACCTCAATTTTGGAACAAATGTGTACCTTGTAAATAGTGTAAACTCAAAATGGACCACGGTTAGAGGATGTTGTGGGCAACATTTAAAAAATAAATGTTAAGAATGATTCTTTTGAACAGGATTATAAATATTTCCCGATAAAACAGAATTGTTTAAATGTATTTTTTTGAAAAATGAATCACCTTATAGATAAAGATGAGAAGGGATCACAAGATGTAAGAAACTGTACATGTATATATACTATTTGTGGATAAAATTACTTCAATAGCAGATGGAAGTTCATCAAAAATGCTCCATGGCACCAGTACCTCCAAACACTGGCTCAACCACAACAACCAAATGGATAATGCCTGAACATGAACATGCGAATAAACTTTCAAAAAGCGTGTCCATCAGTCCAACAATTCGTGGTCGATGTTTCACGTGCTTCACTAAACACTTTGACATTGGAAGGTGTCCGCAAAGTATTAGATGTACATATGAATTTTAAAAGAAACCCCCAATATGAACCTTGCAAATTGTCACCATTCTCCTTATTCTCGCTTGCTTTAATTAACTAGTGAAGCCCCAGACACCAAACTATTATAATATTTAATTCAGCATTGTCAATCAAATATTTACAACAAATATCACTTGATTACTCATTATAAAACTATTAGTGACGCATTCATTGATGGCCTGAGATATGTTTGGCTTTACCCTCGTAAATGTTTGGCAACACTCTCCCAGGCGTTCGTTGTCCGATCGAAGCGATCAAAACGATAGAAATACAATTACAATTAAAACAAGCGAAGCACTTGACGTTTCTTACCCCAACCAACAGCTTATTTATGTATACCATTTTGATTGTTTGTTTGAGCTCATTCTATTTCGTCTCATGCGTTGTATTTTAATTCTATTCAAATTAGCTTAGTTTATTTTAAATCACCTTATTCGATTTTATTAATATAAGTATTTCAACCTCTAAGCGGTTTGGTGTGATTTTTCTATCTTCTCTTCGCTGTGTATCCGGGTCAAGGGGAGCTTCATTTGTGGCTTTATTTCGTCAGCGATGTGAACTTTAAGGTAATTTACCTTTTGAACGTCTTAAACGGTGCCGCCTTTTTTCAAATATATTCGACGAATTAATCATTCATCATTCTCTTGTTGTAAACTTGTTTGATTTTCTAAGAGAATTCATGCAAAGTGACATAAACAGCAATTTCTGATTGGAATTGAATCATTTTCTAAGAAGTTAGGAAAATAATGAAAGTAAAAATTTAGCCACGGCTTAAACCGAAGAACGATTTGGTTCTAGTGGATAAATTAATAGATATAAGATATAAATCTGCAAATTCTGCTTTTTTAGAGTGTGAATAACTTCCAACAACTCTTAAGAGCATTCATGACATGACGGCATTGATAAGTAGTAAACGAATTTATGTTTGCGGGTAATAAAAAAAATTCCCTCAAAAAGTGTGAGTTCCTATTTTCCTATTGTACAAATGTCAACATTCGAAGGAAAGATTTGACTCATGCGATCGTAGATCACCTTGTCATACTACAAATGTAGCCACACGCGTAGGGTTAGTATATATTTTACTTCGATATGGTTGCGTATTACAGCTGCGTTTTGGGTTGTCAGGCTTGATAATACGACGTTAGAGTGACAACAGCAATAAATACGGCAATAATATCAATAGTGCCTCATTTGATCAGAATAATAGTTCTCGCTAAACAAAATTTAAAAAAATATTTTGACCGACATAACTCAATAACGATGCTTTATACGTAGTGTCCCGTAAATACCGTGCCTCCTTTGGAGGGTGATTCCATCATCATCATCATCATCGGCACTACAACCGGGAACCGGGTTTGGCTTTATTTAGCAAGTCCTGAGGCTTGTTAAATTTTCCATAATGATTTGTTTTTTCGGGGCAAGGTCATTAGTCTTGCGCCAGAGGCTCCCCGACGGGGAATCGACCCCGGTCTCCCGAGTGACAGGCGGGTATACTAACCACTATACTATCGAGGAGCCAGGGTGATTCCATGCCTCGCAACTTATCAGAAAACCAAAACATTCCTTTAGTAAAAGTCGCACCATATTAGAGTTATTTAGGTTCTTCCAAAATTTCTAAATATCTACACCTTGTCGGAGAAAAGTTGATGCCATGTCCACATTGCGATATTTATGGTAATATTTTTTTTTGCTCAAAATTCTGGAAGAACTGTTTAACCGAATAGCTATTTTAACTTTACTTAAAAGTTTTGTGAAGACAAAAAAAATATCTCAACTTTTACTTTAACGAATTTTCATCGGTCAACTTTGGGCTATTGCGGTGAAAAAAAAAAATTACTGAACTGCGATGGCAAATTAATTTGAAAATATGAAGCAATTTATGAAGATTTCAGAGATATGCTAAACTATTAGATCATCTGAGCAAAACACAAAAAATGTATTGTAGAATGGAAACGATGGAGGTGAATTTGAGATAAACTTATAGTTCACAGTCACATCGCGACAATAGAGACAGGCCGAATTTTGATTAGTCTTTCAGTTCACAGTCACATCGCGACAATGGTGAGATCCCGAATTTTGTTTTGCCTTATAATTCACAATCTATCATAGCAGGGTACTCTTGATAGGCAGGTATTGCAAAACTATTGGGTTGTACCACATGAAATGTCCGATTTTATAGTAAACATTTAAAAGTCAATATTATTTTTCCGTATAGTATAGTGGTTAGTATACCTGCCTGTCACGCGGGAGACCGGGGTTCGATTCCCCGTCGGGGAGCCCCTGGCGCAAGACTAATGACCTTGCCCGGAAAAAAAAACAACAGATCATTATGGAAAATTTAACAAGCCTCAGGACTTGCTAAATAAGGCCAAGACCAGTTCCTGCTTGTTGTGCCGATGATGATGATGATGATTATTTTTCCGTAAATGTTTATTCAATCAAAATATGATCCCTTGGCATCTATGACATTCTCCCAACGTGATACAAAGTCAAATATTCCTTTTTCGTAGAAGTACTGACTTTTTGAAGCAATGTAACCCTCAAAGACTTTTATGACCTCGGGTCGGTTCCGGAAAACTTTCTGCCGGCAAATGAATCCAAACTCTGGAAAAGATGGTAGTCCTTTGGGGAAATTTCATGAGAGTACGGTGGATGCGGAAGAATTTTAAATCCCAACTGTTCTTGCACACTTACTTGTGAAGTATGGGGTCTAGCATTGTCATGCAAAAGGACCCGGCCGTGCCTATTGTCCAACGCAGGTTGCTTTTCAGCCAATTTGGCTGAAAATCATCCGACCGACAAATACATTAAGGCAGACGGCTGACCGCCCAAGGAAGTCGAGTCCTCAAAAAAGGAAAATATCCAGCCAGAATTCGACTACGTGGAGATGCCGCCAAGATGTGCACAATCAGCATAAATGCCTTACGGAGTCGCTGATCGTGTAAACACCCAAATCTCTATGTCGAGATATTAGCACCAGCTGCAACCATGCCAGCTAATGTTCCCCTTGTGGATTCGGTTAATCCACGGTCCGCATACTTGTGGACACACACGATGAGCAGTAGAGGCGACCATCACGTGTGTGTTTCGCGCCCTTGTGCTGGGACCGATACAAGGAAAATCATCCCCTTATGTCGACAAGCGGAAGATGAATTTATCTTTCGAAATAAGCAATCACGATACGGATTCCGTGGAGGCAAGCCCGGCCTCCAGATTAAATATATTCATAGAGTCTGAACCCAACAACCGTCGTGAACGAGTATACATCAAAGTGTCGAAGCTATTCAGCAAATTATGAAGCTAGTCCAAATCAGTTTTGTAAATTAACGCCGCGCTTCACGACATTTAATTGTAAAATGTTTATTGTGTTAAATAGTTCATATAACAATAGACACAGTGCACTCGAAATTAGTTAAGCTATTTGTAAGTAGGTTTTTTTGTAAAGAGACTCAGTGCTTGATTGAACATACAGCGTGACGTCCTTTTGAACGGCGGAACCACCTTATTTAGCAATTGTTTTCAATTTAGTTATATTATTTTTTTGATATTAAAAGAATAAAAATGTATAAATACATCAAATGAAGATGAATCGCTGGCATTTTCATTACTGACAAACTTTAACCACACCATTCGGCGAAACAATGACGGACTTGGGAAGTCTCGGTGAACCTGTGTCAGGCCGGCACCTAACCGAGACCAAATAAACCCATGGGTCTTTTACAGTTACCATACAGGATCCACTTTTCATCCACATTGCCAACGGGTAATCACCAATGAGGAGGAGAACCAGGATACCGCATCTGATACAGGACAACGCAATTGCGCAGAAAATACCGAAGACATGGATCGCTGCTAAGAATCTCAATCCAGTGTAGTGCTATTTAGGAGTGACGACACGGATGATGGCGATGAACATCCGGGTCGAATGTCCAGTCAGGACGGCCCAGTGTGGAATGGACTCCGCAATTGCACAGAAAATACTGAAGACAAGGATCGCAGCCAAGAATCTCCATCCAGTGCAGTGCTATTTAGGAGTGAGGACGAGGATGACGGCGATGAACATTCGGGTCGAAAGTCCAGTCAGAACGGTCCAGTGTGGAATGAAAATGACGGAGGTGAATTTGAGATAAACTTATAGTTCACTGTCACATCGCGACAATGGAGACAGGTCGAATTTTGTTTAGAATTATAATTCACGGTCACATCGTGACAATGGAGACAGGTCGAATTTTGTTTAGTCTTATAATTCACGGGAATTCAGAGCAGGGCACTCTTCATAGGCAGGTACATGTGAAAATAAAAAGACAGTTGGTGATTAATTGTCAGCTCAAAGTAATAGTTAGATTAAAGATGAATTAACAGAGTGAATATTTCTTACACCGCAGTGTTTTTATTTAAGAGGAGCCACTTTTTTTTTAATTTCATGAAACCGAATGAAAAGTGATTGCCTTTAAGGGGGAGTATACTGCTATAGCGGCTTCAAAAAAAAATGAAAACCACTTGTAGAATCTGCTTTTAAAGCCCCAAATATAAATAAGCTGGTCAAAATAAGCTCGAAAAGTACGAGTGCCCGAGCACATTGTACAGTGTTCGGAAACTTTAAATGCACTTTTCTCAAAACCACATTCTTGAAACGCATGTGCAAGATAAACTCATAATTTTACAAATGAATTCATATGATTTTTTTTTCAAATGAAAGCTTAGTTCATTTGCCATTTGATGAATGTATTTTTGAGAATTAAAATGTTGTTTATAAAAAGTTATAAACAAAAATAAGCTGAACATTCATCGCAAAAACCGACTTTTTTCCATTATTTTTCTACCACACGAATGTGAAATGATCTGCCTGTTCATTTCTATCTTTCTCGTTGTAGTTTCCAGGAATTCAAGACCAATGTGTCTCGGCACTTCCTTTCTCTATCCTCTCAGTCTTGCTCAGAACTCATCGGCAATTAAGCATTACACAAAATCCTTTTTGCGGGCAAAAAATATACCAAAATGATTATGCTGTAAACCACGACTTGACTCAACTCGTGGGGGAGCCAACGCGAGTACCGGATGCCCGAGGCGATTATGCCAACACCCTGGATCTGTTTTTTACATCCGAACCGAGTATTTATACCGTAGAGGTTTCTGCGCCATTGGGAAACTCAGATCTGTCGCGCAAGCACTTGCATATCAAGCGAATAAGCGGCCTACGCAGCTTCGCCATGTATGGAAGTATGGGGCTGCTAACTGGGACGATTTGCGAGATTTCTTCGCATCCTTTCCATGGTCCGAGGTGTGCTTCGGAAACTCCGATGTTAACGTGATCAGAGATTATTCTTCTGGGGATGGAGATGTATATTCCACATTCCATCAAACGAAGTTCGTCTGATAAGCCTTGGTTTGATAAAAAATGCGAGCTGATTACAGCGGTAAGAAATATAGCTTTTAAGCAATGGCGCTCCAATCCCACCGATATTAGCAGAACGAATTATGTTAGAATCAGAAACGCGTGCAACCAGGAGATTGATACCGCGAAGAAGGCTCACAACGACAGGGTGAGCAATAAGCTGCTTCGGTGCCCAACTGGTTCGCGCCCTTTCCTTTCCCTCTGTTGGTGATCGACAGCGGGACGTTAGTCACGAATTTAAAGGATAAAGCTAATGTGTTCGCGAATGTATTTTCCGCGAATACAAACCTCGATCCCGGTCTTTTGGAGCCACCTGTGATCTCACCTGTACGGTCTTCGATGCGGGATGTGAGATTTCGTCCGCGCACTATTCAACGCATTCTACGTGAACTGGATTGTAGGAAGCAACCAGCCCGGACGGAATACCAGCAATAGTCCTTAAGAACTATGCTCCAGAACTATCGCCGGTTCTTGGCAGACTCTTCCGCTTATCTTATATACGGAGGACCTTTCCTGCCTGCTGGAAAATCGCTCGAATTCAGCCAATCCCATAGACGGGAAAAAAGTGTCTCCCACCAAATTACCGTCCAATAGCATTACTGTCTATTTTATCTAAGATAATGGAAAAAGTCATCAATACAGAGTTAGTTAACTATTTGGAGTGCAATGGACTTCTTAATGATCGTCAATAGGGATTCCGTGGCAGGCGGTCCACGGGAGATCTTTTGACACTTATAATCGATATATGGACATCTGCGATTGAACGGCATGGTGAGTCAAGGGCGGTCGCATTGGATATCTCCAAGGGTTTTGACCGCGTCTGGCATGGGGCATTGCTGAACAAACTTCGTTCATATGGACTTTCCCAACAGCTTTGCGACTGGACGAGGAGCTTCCTCGAGAATCGATCGGCCCGGATTGTTGTAGACGGCTAGTGTTCGGATCTGTATCCTGTTAATTCGGGGGTGCCCCAAGGTTCTATTTTGGCTCCAACCATGTTCTTGTTTCACATAAATGATTTGTTGGAGGCAACGGATAACAAAGTGTTCAGTTTTGCGGATGATAGTACGCTTGTTTCCTTCTTTTCGGGTGTTCGGCCCATTGGTGCATCTGCGTCGCATCAGCTAAGATGTAGACAGATTGACTCTCTGAATCAGGATCTAGATAGGGTCCTGCAGTGGGGAAGGGCCAATCTTGTCGACTTCAATGCAGCGAACACCCAGTATACAACATTCACAAAGAAAAGTGGATCATCGGTTCCACATCTAATGATGAATGGCCGGGCCCTCGAGGCTGGGGAAAGTTTGAGATTGCTCGCCGTCACGGTCTGTGGGAATGTATCATGGCATAAACACGTGTCGAGTATCGCCAGGTCAGTCTCAGGAAAACTGTGCTATCTCGTCGTCGCGTCACACCAGCTGAGATGTATCCAGATCGACTCTCTGAATCGGGATCTGGATAAGGTCCTGCAGTGGGAAAAGACCAATCTCGTCGACTTCAGTGTAACGAAGACACAGTATACAACATTCACACCGAAAAGTGGATAATCGATTCCACAGCAGATGACGAATGGCCAGGCCCTCGAAAGCCTGAAGTTGCTCGACGTTACGGTCTGTGGGAATGTATCGTGGCATAAACACGTGTCGAACATCGCCAGGTCCTCTTTTTAGAGCCAAGAAATATTTTACTCCGGCCCAACTTTTTCTCCTACATGAATCCCAAATTAGACCCGCGCTCGAATATTGCTCTCATGTTTGGAGCTCGGCTCCTAAGCATACCCTCGACCTACTTGAGAGTATACAGAGACGAGCGATCCGCCTGATTGGGGACTCGACGTTGACGTCGGGACTACAGTCGCTATCACATCGAAGGCGCGTAGCCGACCTCTGTCTGTTTTACAGATATTATCACGGGTGCTGTTCTTCGGAGATTCTTGGTACTGTTCCACGCAATTCGGCTTATATGCGCTCCACAAGACAATCCGACGGATCGCACCCGTTTGTGGTTCATTTCCCAACGGCGCGAACATCCCTGCATCAGAACTCGTGCCGTTACAGAGCGGGGAAGCTGTGGAACTCCCTTCCCACGCGAGTGGTCCCGGAGCGTTACAACCTGCAACTGTCCAAAAAGAACTGCGACAGTTATTTGATGGCTTCTCGGGGCGCCCACTCGGCGCTATAGGCTCGCCTCCCCCGAGAGAAGTCTAATAAAAAAAAAAAAAAAAAAAAAAATTGGGACATGCTGCTGAGACGAACATATGTTTCCCGACGATCTCGAGCTACAAGCATCCAATATCAGTGTACATCAACACTTCCCTTCCCTACCCCCTGGCTCTTCTTTTACCGACACTATTCATTGACATTTTAAGCTATTAGATGATCCCCTTTATGCGCGCATTATATAAAAATGTATTTGGTCTTAATGACATTTCTCATTTTATTATTAGAAGTTGAAATTAATTTATGGCTGGATAGAAAACGTAAATATCTCAATTGTTCAAATGATCATTTTTAACTAAAAATATGATTTTAATACAAAATCAATATCCATGCAAACCAATGACAGACGTAGACACATTAAGTTAAAGACACATTAAATATGATAAAGAATTCAAAGACTGTTTCATAAGTAAGACTAATGGTCCACCCGGTATATGCCAACCAATCTCGACCATAAAAATCTGGTTATACGAAAAACCACCGGAACTACATTTCCAAGCAAATACCATAAACACACGGCAAAAGATCTTAATAACCAACTTGTCTTTCCACCCACCCTCCAGATGCTCAACCCGCAAATACGTCACAATCAATTGACTTTGAATTCATTCAGTTGGAATTTATCCAAGGCATTCTTTCAATCTCAAAACAAAGAAATGAAAACAGAAAAAAAAAAAGAATTTAAATTAGACGAACTGATTTAATAAATTCATTCCCGTCCCCTGCGTGGGAGGCCTGGCGTTGATGAGCATTTCCACAAATGTGGATTCATTCGGTTCAAAATAAAAATCTCACACTCAAATAAATCTTGTGGTAATAAACAAACAGCCACAGCAATCCGGCATAGACCTACCCAAGGAGCAAGTATTTTAACGACGACAAAACACTTTCTAAAAATAATTTGGAAAACAGAATGGGAATCCCCAGAAAATGGCTATCGCCACCAAACCATAGGTTACTACTTGGATAATTTGTTTTAATTTTTTTCTTAATTCTATAATTCGAAATAGAAAGATACAGCGGAGAAGAATCTCTACAACAACCGGCATGTGGATTACTTATTCCCATTCCACATCGAGAAGAGACCTCCCTCTATAAATAATTTTGCCATAAACAACCTTCAAAAATGTATTGTGGCAAAATCACTTGAAATTCGTGTTGTCGAGGATGATCCACTGAACACTGAAACGACTGTTATCACATTAGTAAGATCAATTGAATAGTTCAACAAATGTGCAATCCTCCAATCGATATACGAGTATATGCAAAGTTTTATTCACTTTCAGCAGATGTCGTTGAGAATTTATTTTAAGGCGATTTACGTCAACCACTTACCTCACACTACAATCCTGGCGCGATAAGATGTTGAATTCTAATTCTTTTATTTATCTCTGTTATTAATCTAATTATTTGTTGTATAGTGACAACAAATATGACATTCAATTGCATTTAATTTAATTGATGTTTTTCGACAAGAGTTTTGTCGTATCACTTGAAAATATATTTTAAACGTACACTCGCATTAATTATTGTTTACAAATAAAATGTTTTGTTAAAAATATTCATAAATAATTTTAAATATTTTGTTGTTAACTTGTGAAAAACGAATTTATGCTATACTGCACATAAATAATAATTTATTTAATTTACTAAATACTTTTTTAGTACAACACTAAGTATTGGTTTTGAGCACTTTCTGAATTTATTGAACTGCTATATTAATAATAATAACGTTGTTTTCAATAACTTTGACAACATTTAACACACTATTATTTATGGTAATCATTAAATTAATTCTTAAAATTCACTTTAACCCAGTCAAACAGACACAATTTATTTTATTACCTCAAGAATGATTACCACTATTATTTTTATTACTTTTTGTTTTTATCACAACACAGCCATAACGCCGAATGCTAATAAATTTAATTGACAAAGTTCAAAGTGATGTCGCAGCTTAAAGATACAAATAAAAACAAAAAATATATATATAACTAAACGACAAAAACTGAGTAAATAAACTAAGCCATGAAAATGCTGGTGGCAGCGCTCGCGGTTGCGTCAACAGGCCGGGCCACGATAGGAAATCGAATGAAAAGTATCTGGGCGCGCTGCGAAAACATACGCCTTCTACCTAACTATCTGTCTGTCTGTCTATCCATCTGTCTGTCTACCTATCTACCTATGTGTCTATATATCTATCTATCTATCTGTGCGTCCATCTATCTACCTACCCGAACTTTTGCCTGCCGTTCATCCTAAACCACTAGTCTATCCAAATAATAAGGTCTTTTTGTTTCTATTGAATTTTATTTTAATAGAAGAACACCGCGCACCGTACACAGTATTCGGCGCACTCTGGGTGGAGAGTGTCAGATGTGGTATCTGTGCGCCAGCACTAGCCACTTACTTGAGGGTATTTAACGAAAGAATAAAACAAAACAAAAATATACTCGTATACCTAGTTACTTACGTATATCTATAAATTTATCTGTTTACCGCACACAGCAGCGAAAACCTCTCCTCACCGTCTTCGAGTTGATTTCTATTGTTTTTTGTACTTGGAATACCTTGGCTGCGTTCTAAAGATACTCGACTCGATACTCGAGAGTAGGTGTACTCGTGAGAGATTAGAAAACACATGGACGGTATTGAAGGACAGATTATCTTGCAGGTAAGTCGAACCCTATATTGGAACAAGGTATTCCACGATTTTCCGTTTACCTTTATTTCATAGGTTAGATCTACTTGTGTTGGTGAGCAATATACGTGTCTCCCTTCTTATGCACGACCTCAGTCGGGGATATCCCTGGTTAGGTCACTGTGTACTGGATTCGGGTAGACGTCATTATCGCATTCATCAATGTGTCTGCCAGAACCACAGGTTGACTGGCGCTAACTGTTACAAAAATAATACCTTGCCGATGTGACCTCTTTAATACGATTCCTTGTTTATTGCAAGGCTTCTTGAAATCCTCTATTGATTTGGTGATTCTTCTTTTGTCAGCCGGAAATTGGGATAATAATTCCTAGAAGTCATAAAGTCTTCTCGTGAATCTTTAAGTTAGTGCAAATACTTTTGAGATAAATATTTTTTATACTCAGTTACTGGGACAATTATGGAGTACTGTTGATTGCATAGATCCTTATGAATGCGTGGTAGGCATTTTAGGAGTTTGCCTTTTTGACTGGATGCATTTATTTTTATTTTTGTATCTATTATAAATCGAGTAACTTGTATAAATACGTGAGTCCAATAGCATTTAACTACTACGAGTTTTGGCTAGAAAAATGCTTCAAAAAGACGACCTAGAGTGATTTTTGCTAGTGTTTGTGTTATATTCCGTAACGTCGCGTTATTTCTGAAAAATTTCACTAATGTTACTTTAAGTTACGATGTGCTCTTGTTGGGTATTTAAGTTATATCGTACGTTACTTCATTTTTATGGGTACAAATAAAATTTGTTTATTCTTTTATTTACTTATTTATTATATTATTATTATTATTTATTACGATGTAATTAATTACACAGTAACTTAATTCTAAATAGCGCTAGCTGCCAGAGCTTTCGGCTTTATTTATTATAATGCAAATAACTTGTCAAGTAATTTAAGTCTACAGCAACAGCTACTAATAGTTGCGCCTGGAAAATTATTTTACCAGTCAGCTGTGGCGACCTCTTTGGAGAGCGGGTACTTGTATGTCCAGAGAATCAAGCGATGACGGACATAGTCGCCAAACACAGAATAAATTTCGCTGTTAAAATATTGGGTCAAAAAAAAGGTTTTATTTCATAAAATGAAAAATGTTATGACTAATATTTACAAAATTAAACATTTAAACTGTGTGGTAATGTTGTAGCCTTTCACTCAGGGAGCGTATCTCCTTGTCCTTAACAGGACGAGCGATCTCTTTAATATACCGCTCCTGAGAAGTTTCGTTGTGGTTGCCACCGTGCTTCCTCAGACCTGAAGGAAGAGTGACGACGGATTGTTGAATAGGAGGAGTCGGCCAGGCCCAATAAGAAATACTTTTTATATTAAAATAGACTATTTATTTAATTTTATTTTATTTAGATACATTTATTGGTGTGTGGGGAACGAAGTCAATATGCCGGCGTACGACACGGGGTTCTACTTCGTGCCACCGCCACTAAAGGTTCATCAGCGCTAAGGAATGCAACACAAAACACAAGAAATAAGTGCACCCAGGAACAGCAGCCGGGAAATTAAAACACTGGTTTCATTTTGTTTAATTTTATTTCTATGATTAACACTTTCGTTAATTTTGGATTTATCCATGGTATTTGACTTTTAAAGATTAAAAATTTGCACTCATTCGACTCCGGGTATAGACACATCTCCGCGTGCACCGGCGGAGAGCGGATGTCAACGCGACCATGGCTGTCGGCGGATGGAAATAGACTCTCCGAGGATAGAACTGTGACATGAGTTCCATCCTAGGTTAGAGTTAAGGAAAGGGAAGAGAGAGAAAAACTTTTCTCTTAAGGGCGTGGCCGGCACAGAGATGCACTCTTTCAGTGCGGTGGTGTGTCTGCCGAGAACAAAGAAAGGCATAAAGTGTATTCCTAGGATACGATTTCGGTAAAGCAAATAAAACCGAAATCGTCGGGCGCTAATACGATCTTTGTTGGGACACGTGCGGCTAATCAAAGAGACGTCGATCCGATGTGAAAATGTGCTAATTGGTTGGTGGACGAAACAAATCCCTTGCTTGCATTTGTATATGCAGGGAAATTCGTTTGTGGCAAACGGATTCCATCTTTGCATTGTTTATGCTTTGAATTCAATTGATGGCAAGAGACGCGGAATACGTATTTGCTTTGGTTTGCACATTCTGCGAGTCAGAGAATTTTATTGCTCTGGGAAAAAGGTCGCCGGCCAATGTGTACGTAAAGAAATTTATCGTGCACATGGCGAAGTTGGAAAATAGACGGCGCAATATTTATGATCCCTGGTGAAGGTTACAAAGTATGTAATTCAAATCATTTGTTTACAGGAATTCGGATAGGGGAATTTGTCTGGCAACGTAGCTGCCGAAATTGGTTTGAAATTCCTGGTAAGGCAATAAAGAAATCTTACAGAGGATTGGTATGCAAAGAGAATGCATGAAAGGTAAGTTTTCTTTCGCAGGGACTTTTTAGATTGTAGATTTGATCTATATAATGCGTGAAGCATTTAAGATGCTAATGCGAATTGCATTAGCGAAAGCTTATGCATACTGGTTTGTGGTTATGGGGGTTTTTAAGGTAAGTGTACCGTGGGGTTTGGCGACACCGCCACAGGCGACGTTACATCTAGGACGCTAATTGAGACTGCTCGTCCAATCAAAAAAACAAAAAACAAAATTGGATGGCGAGAGGGCCAACTTTAGCGAGACAAGGACAGATGTGTCCTTCATCTTGTCTCTGGCTTCTGGTCATCTTGCGATAACTAGAATCACCCACATTCGTAAGGATGTTGGGTATCGGTCTCGAGATATGTGAAATAAAAAGAAAAAAAATAGGGGGGGGGGGGGGGGGGGGGGGTATCCAAGGATAGTGTGAACAGTGTTAGTCTAGGTGTTCTCTAACTACTTAGATGGAGGGATGGTGGTCAGCAGGGTAAAAGTCATATGCTACATGACGCTAATCAGGCCAATACTCATATATGGTTGTCCAGTATGGTTTAACGTAGGTCCAAATTTGATGGAAAAGATTCGGGTGTTCGAAAGGAAGTGTCTGAGAACCTGTCTCAGATTATATCGAACACCGGAATCGGAATACAAAAAGTACTACTCAAATGAGACTTTATATAATGAAGCCTGCATAAATAGGGTGGATAATTTTATGATTAAATTAATCAGAGGACATATTGCGAGAGCAATAAGCTTGTCCAATGACCTAATTTTCGGGGCTTATTATCCAAATACCCTGTACTATGAGAACGTGCGTCGCAACGGTTTTGTTCCACCAGAGGCGTTCCTTGATTTGGACATGAAAAGGCTTATACAGGATAGATCCGGAATTCCGCTGATCTATCATGTAAGTAGATCATCCGTAGACGGGCGATTGTGCTACGACCGGGAAGTAACGCGCACCGAAGAAGAGCTCCTGCGCTTCAGTAGGGCTATCTCCCACAGAGACCGGGACGATAGTATTAGACAGCGTCAACAGTTCTGGTGGTTGAATGGCATATAAAGACCTGGATACCAAAGTCGGTATAGAATCACACTATCATCAGCTAGCTTACATAGACTTAGCTTTTCTAGAATTAGGGTAGTATAAAATTTAAGTTAAGTTAAGCTGTGATTTTACATAAAATTAAAATTTAAAAAAAAAAAAAAAAAAAAAGAAAATATAGGTAAGTTAAGTAAGTTATATTTTAAGAAAAAAAAACAAAAAAAATTGACAAAGTTTTTCAAATTTTTCTTTGTATTTCAACTAATTATCAGTACTGCCACAAAGTTCTGTCGCCGAAAGGCAAATTATACAAATATTAAGTAATGTTTAGCTTAGAGCGTCTGCGAAGGACCAGTAAGTTATTATATAAGATAATTAAGCTAGAATTTAAGCATTTTTTGTCTAGCCTTTAATTTAGAAACTAAGAATTTAAAAAGAAAATAAAAAATTGTTTAAAAAATGAAAATGAATGGAGGGATGGTGGGAAAGAAATCATACAAGATCAGTAGGTCTTGAGTGCGGTAGTAAACGCAGATCACGTCTTTGGCGTCTGACGATCTGCGTTTTGGCCGGTGTGTGTATGTTTGTGCCGTCTTATACTGTATGGATCCAGGAATCCTCTATTATAGAGGGGAATGTTGTTGGGAAGGCTGCTTTCTTCAGTTTTGTACTGAAGAAGAAATTGTGATGGTCTGAGCCGAAGCGATCGAAAGAGAGAAGGGTCAAGAATGGAAGACTCCCGTACAAGTGGGTTCTCGCTGTTCTGAATGCTTTCGAGGTACTTATATACTAATTGCAGCACGTACTCTCGATAGGGATAATGCAGGCACCATCGTATAGGTGAGTGTTCGAGTAATGGCGACCGTCAGGCCTGTGGGGAGGAGAAGTATTATGGCTGACATGGGCACACGGTTCACTTCTTCCCCATCATTCTTCACTAAACCATTCGGCGCGAATTGTCCATCACGAAAGAAAAACGAAACAGGATCTCGCAACACGACGTCCACGAAGAGCAAGTTAAAGAAAACACACTGATTTTTATTGTTTATTTTATTCGCAATTAATTCTTTAATGTTAGTTTACACGCTGGTTTCGGGATCACAATTAAACGAATAAACAAATGTTGAACGAATGTTTTATGGTTGCAAAGTAAAAACTGTACTATAATTGGATATTGTGTATTTAATTAAGGAAACTTAATATTGACTCGCGGAGACAACGACTCAAGCGATTATAATCGATTATCGCTTCCCTGTGCGCACCAGGGTAGCGATAGGAGCCACGACCCGCTCAGGTCGAAGGATGGAAAAGACTCAGCGATAATCATCTCATGCAGCGATGATTCGGTTCCTAGGGTGGGATTATGGTGTCGTGGTAGATATCCTCTCCAATGAGGATATCGTTTTTACCTACCACCAGAGACACATAAAGTCTCTCTTGGAGGTATGTGTGCGATCGTTCAGATCTGTGTGGTTTACACGTGGCAATGGGTAAACGAAGCAGACAGGCGGTAAAGACAAAAGGGAGAAATGACCAAATGCGCCGTTGGTAATGCGGGTCATTGTTTACGCGATGCGTCGTCATTATCGACGTTGGGAGAAAAAAGGTGCTAAAAGCAAATTGGATGTTTATGGCATCTCTGGCTGCAGTAGAAACCGGGTTCATGTTTGCATTAGGAAATGCTGGAGAATTTGGTTTCAGCGTCTATTGCGCTAATTATATGCAGCTGCTTGGGTTGTTTATTGATGAGAAAAAAGGTCGCCAGCCAATGTGTATGAAAAGGTATTTGTTGTACAGATGACGCGGCTGGGAAAATAGACGACGCAATATTTATGGTCCCTGTCATGACGGTTACATTGAATGCAATCCGAATCATTTTGTTTACAAGAATTTGTCTGGTACCGAATTGGTTTAGAATACCAGATAAGCAAAGAAAGAAATCTTACGGAAAATTGTATGCGAAGAGATGCGTGAAAAGGTAAGTTTTCTTTATAGGGATTTTAAGATTATAGAGTTGATCTATATAATCGTGAAGCATTTATAGGCACTAATGCTGTTGCATTAGCGAACTTAAGGAAGTTGGGTAGTAATTATGGGGTTTTTCTAGGTAAGTGGGCCGTGGGGTTTGGCGGAACCGCCACAGGCCTTCTAGAATGGTTGATGCATCTTCTGAGGAGTTTTCTTTCGAAAACTCGAAGTCTTTCTATTCGGCCCGAAGATATGCAGGACCATATGGGAAAGGCGTAAGACATTCCAGGTCGGATTAGCTGCTTATAGCAGAGAAGCTTAACTGTGGTGTCAACTTTGTTGCTCCACTTCAAGATGTTGTGCAGTTGCTTAGACCGACCGAGGCCCCTTTGAAGAATATGGGTCACATGTTTGTTGAAATTCATATTTGGGGTATAGATGACTCCACGCTATTTCGTCCTGTCCTGTGGTCTAATCGTAGTACCTCCATTTGTATTCGGATATTCTGTGAATATCGAGAAGTAGGTTGTGGGGAGTGTTTACTACTCAGAATTATAGCTACAGCTTTAGATGGGTTAAGTCGAATTTTCCATTGTATGGGGCTGCTACCTGTGACGATTTGCGAGATTTATTCGCATCCTTTCCGTGATCGGAAGTGTGCTTTGGAGACTCCGATGTCAACGCATGCGCGGAGTCAACCACGGAGATTACTCTTCTCGGGATGGAGATTTACATTTCGCATTCCATCAAATGAAAGCCATCTGATAAGCATTGGTTTGATGAAAAATGCGAGCAGATTGCAGGGGTAAAAAATAGAGCTTTTAAACAATGGCGCTCCAGCTCCAAACCCACCAATGTCAACGGAACGAATTTTGTTAGAATCAGGAACGCGTGCAACCAGGCGATTGATACCGCGAAAGGGGCCTGTGGGGGTTCTCTAATATCGCGCTGAGAACCAACCACAATTCGAACCCCAATTTCGCCCACAATACCTCCCACAATGTCCACCCCAACTCCTTTCGTTAACGTGCAGTTACCAGCAAACATTCCCCTTCCCAAGGGCATCATATCATGCATTCAATGCACCTCCTGAACATTCCTGAAAAGAATTCATCATTTCATGCACCATATTGCCTCATCCAAAATTCTCTGAAAGACATTATTAATACCACATACATGCAATATACATCGAGAAACTTACCGGCGCCACTGTCAGCTAGGCGCACATGTGCGCAGCACGTTTTTCTGACTTGTCTACAGTCACACCAACTTTTGTTCAACCGACAAAAGCAGTTCTCGCATCGCGCGTCTAGCCGCCAAAAATCGAATTCTCCTGCATGTAAACATGCACACAAAGAATTCGACTCTGGCCACCGGCATCGATACCGTGCACAATCATCGTTGTGCAAGTATCATATTTGCTTGTGACACAAGTTGTCCTAATGGCATGCAGACCATTTGCGCAGCTCCATGCACACCATTACGATGCCCTTGTCTCATTCCCTTTTTCTTGTTTTCGTTTGCCCATGACCTAGCAACATGGGCAAGCGAAATAATCCCGCCAGGACCGGCAGAGAGATCCTCTCCTATTGGTCACCACAGAACGAAACTTCGCGTTTCTCTCTCGAACAAAAAGCCACCCTTAGCGAATGACAGACTCTGCACGAGTCAGTTTCAAAGAGCCGAAATTCAACCACGGTGTGGATCAGTCGTGATCATAGCTAGAGTCGAGTTTCAGCCACTGGAGAGTGCTCCACATCGTTAAGTGTGCGGAGTCTTATTCTCGGTAGTGTGCGCAACAGGAGACAGATTTCAATCACCGTGGAGTGCAAGTAGTGAATCAGTATACCTTTTTACACAAATCAAATTATTTGAACATTAATTTCGATCAGCAAGGCTTTTTACACCAATTAAATTATTGGAACATTAATTCCGGTCAGCAAGGATATTTTCCCAAATTAAATTATTTCGACTCGTTGTACAAGTGTGATGTAGTGTTGTTCACCTAGTCATTAAGTACTTCAAGAAACATTTCAAAACAATAAAGAACAGATTTCAAAACAGCATCCGGTATTTCTTTGCCCATTTCGGCAACAATTTTCTGTGGTGTCTAGTGAACGCGTTGGAGGTGTGAGTGAACCCGTTCCCGTGCCTACAACGACCGAGTGACTAATAAACTCCTTCAGTGCCCAACTGGTTCGCGTCCCTTCCAGTCGATGGCAAGGACTGTCGACAGTAACTTCGCATCCTCCCCCATTCAGTTAGTCACAAATTCAAAAGATAAAGTTAATGTGTTCGAGAATTTATTTTCCCCAAATTCAAACATCTATGCCGGTCTTTCGGAGCCACCTGTGATCGTGCCGGTACGAGATGGGAGGTTCCGCCCGTGTACTATTCAACGCATTTTATGTGGACTGGACTGTAGGAAGCCAACCGGTCCGGACGGAATACAAGCAATAGTCCTTAGGAACTGTGCTTCTAAACCATCGCTGGCTCTTGGCAGACTCTTATCTTATACACGAGGGTCCTTTCCTGCCTGTTGGAAAAGCACTCGAGTTCAACCAATTCCAAAGAAGGGGAAAAAGTGTCTCCCACAAAATTACCGACCGTACTGTCTATATTGCCTAAAGTGATGGAAAAGGTCATCAACGCCAAGCTAATTAAGTATTTGGAGTGCAACGGACTTCTGAATGAATGTCAATATGGATTCCGTGACAGAGATCTTTTCACCCATATAACCGATGTATGGACACCTGTGGTTGAGCAGCATGGTGATTCAAGGGCGGTTGCATTGGATATCGCCAAGGGTTTTGCGTCTGGCACGGGACATTGCTGAGCAAACTTCGTTCATATAGACTTTCCCAGCAGCTTTGCGACTGGACGACGAGCTTCCTCGAAAATCGATGGATCCGGGTTGTTGTGGACAACGAGTGTTCGGATCTGTATCCTGTTGATTCCGGGGTGACTCAAGGTTCTATTTTGGCTCCAACCTTGTTTTTGCTTCACATAAATGACTTGTTGGAAACAACGCATAACAAAGTGTACGGTTTCGCGGATGATAGTATGCTTGTTTCCTCTATTTCGAGTGACCGACCGATTAGTGCATCATCGTCACACCAGCTGAGATGTATCCAGATCAATATTCTGAATCGGGATCTGGACAATGTCTTGCAGTGGGAAAACACCAATCTCGTCGACTTCAATATAACGAAGACACAGTATACAACATTCACAACGAAAAGTGGATAATCGATTCCACAGCAGATGACGAATGGCCAGGCCCTCGAATCTGGGGAAAGCCTGAAGTTGCTCGGCGTTACGGTCTGTGGGAATGGGAATATCGTGGCATAAACACGTGCCGAACATCGCCAGGTCCTCTTTTTAGAGCGATAACATCGGGACTACAGTGGCTATCACACCGAAGGCGCGTAGTCGAGCTCTGTCTCTTTTACAGATATTATCACAAGTACTGTTCTTCGGAGATTCGTGGTATAGTTTCGCCTCTCCGGGGAGATGTATAATGAAAAAATAAAATTCTATATACATACAGTGGAGTGAAAAAGTATAAACTCAAATGTAAATTTTCAGTTTTCTTGGAATGAGTAATAGACTTGTGGGCGTATTCAACTCTTACGCCTGCACGGGCGTGGGTTCAGTAGATTCCCACCGATGTTACTTCGAACACCGCTCGCCAAAATGTCAAATAAAACACATTGAATGGTTTATAGTAGAAGGGTTCTTTAATTGATTGCAACTGGGTTTCATTTATTGATTGTAATACACCTTGGTCATGACAATGTTTTCCTCCCTTTTTATTTGGTAAACTGCCGTCCAAATACAACGAACACACACGTACCGGGGAAATGGTGTTCAGGCTATAAAATGTCACTGTTTCTGTTTTTACTTTAGTTAAACTAGTGTTTATACACAACGGACAAACGTGAAATGCTTAAGACACCCGACCGCGCTCCTCGAGCGTAGAATTCGGACCCTTCTCGATTGGTTGTTAAAACTCGACTGACTAATTATTGGAAGGAAAAAGTTCATCGCGTCGTGGCAATGGAGTCATAGGTAAAATAAACTCACTGCCACTTACGAGGAATTTCGAGAAGAGTTGCTATGCTTGCATAGGAATTCAGTTCCAGCGAATCCTCGCCGTATAAGCTGAGTTGGATTCGTTGGTTGTGTATACCGGGAAATTGGCATAGCCAAGCATGATCAAGGGTCTTGATCGTTGTGGTTGATTCGTGGAAAATTAGCTGTCGCTTGGTTGCGGACGAGAAGTATGATTTAAGGAGGAAATGAACCGAAGTGGTTTTCGGGGGAAATTGGAATTGCTTGCGTGCAAGCAAGGAATATCGTTTAGATAAGATGTTAACCGAAATAATTTCGGGGAATTGTATGCGGCGCGGTATAGTTGGTGGTGATGGTTAATGTTTGTTGTAGTTTTGAATATGCGTTTTATTACAGCATTTGAATTTCGAAGAAATTAAGATTGCTTGATCGCCAGGAAGGAATATGGTTTAGATAAAGAATTGACCAAAGCAATTTTGGGAAAATGTATGCGGGGATGATTTAGAATATATTCTATTGAATTGTATTCTGTTGGGAGTTTTGGAGTGTGTTTATTGCAAAGTTAGGAATGTATGTGTGGGGGTTCCACCAAACCCCACGGCCCACTTACCTGAAAAACCCCCCATATCCGCAACTCAACTTCCATTGTCTCCCGCCAATGCAATCGCATTGGCACCTGAAAATATTTCCTCCTCCAAGGACATTAATGCATAAAAGAATTACATAAAGAATTGCGTCTATAAGGGCATTCATATATTACCAAGCGTCGCTGCATTAGCGACCCAAAAACCGAATTCCCAATTATTGTAGATATTCACACTATAATTCGACCCAGCCGTCGCCATAGATGCCATGCATAATTGACGCAGATGGTATACACAACCGTCTTTGTGTACCCATCTAAATTGCTTTCCGAAGATTTGCAACTATGGATTCAATTGCAAGCACTTCACCAGGAAATATTGCTTTGTTTGAATTTTCAAACAATCACCGACGCCAAGTTTCGCCGTCAGATCGGATTCAATAGCATAAACATATGCAAAACAAAAGAATCCAATTCTCCCAGTCGCAGGTAATCATGTATACGATCCTTTTAGCATCTAATGAGTGGCTGCTATTTAGACAGCCGACCCTCATTACCGAAAGATGCTGTAGGTCGTTTCACCATTGTTCCTTTTTTCCTCGTTTCGGGCAAAACGCATCGATGAACACGGTGATGTGTACGAACACACACATACTCCACCGCGTACCTGAGATCGTTTTCCTTTGGTCACTGGTCAAAGGAAATTTGATTTCCTTTTCACCACACCACCAAACTCACCCCAAATAGAGGATTGAATCAGGGAGTCCAATTACATCCGCAGACCGAGCTGGTCGTGCCAATCTCGCTGCCCCGATGCGCACGGGATGCGAGATACCCCATAGAATTAACCGCGAGGCGAGTAGTTGTTTTTTTTCCGTCTAATCGTGAGTGTGTATTTTTAAGTGTCGAAATGAGAACACTTAAATTAAGAAACTTAAATATTCCAAGTGACCTTTAATTAAAGCTTTTTCTTTGATTCAACAAACAATAAAAAAATTAAATTGCATCCTATAGCGATATGTGTGTTTCCTTTTCCTGTCGTGTAAGTTTTATCCTGGATGGGTTTGTTTTTCTCGTTGTGGACAATGCGCGGATGAACTTTTAGTAATGGTGGGACGAAGTATAACCCCGTGTCGTACGCGGCACACGATTTCGTACCCCCACATATGCTATTGCGGATTTTGCATTGGGAGTTCGATTAAGGTGACGCGCTGTTAGCGGTCAAGGTTGGTTAGAATTGTGCGTTGGTTCTCCCTGTGATATAGGGAACCCCCACAGACTTATATGACTAGTTTTGTGACAAAATATTGTCAACCGACACCAACTCCGGGAAATCCCTTTAATGGCTTAATGGCTTTTTTTAATAGAAATAGTAATCAATTTTTCACAGCACTGTACATACTTCCTTCTTTTTCTACTTAAGTTGAAATGGACATCAAAGTCCCCATTGTGTGTGCTTTTCTGTGACAATATGAAAACAACATTGTTATGGATTATTATAAAAATTACAATTACAATATGTTACCAATTTTAAAAATGATGACACGGAAATATAAGTGACAGTGACGACACAAGATAGAGAGTCTCAGCTGTCAGTGGCAGAAACCAACTGCTCTTTATGGCCAAAAATGATGCTATTCGCCGACAATAACGGCACCTGCTTGTTACTGGTGCTCATTATAGAAGTTTGCTGCAATCAATTCGAGCACAGGGGTGTAATTCCTCAGAACCGTTCATAATTCGTAAAACAACCTCGGAGTTGTCGTTAAGAGTAAGGATTGTACCGATTCCAACAGGTTAGTGAAACACACAGTTCCAAAAAAGAATCGATAAAATCGTATGCGGCGTATATCAGAGATGACTTTATGTAGCGATTCAAGGCCTTCTCGCATAACACCACGCCGTTGTTTAATGCGTCTATACCATTTGGGAAATATTGATCCCCATATGTTGAACAAAAGTTCAAAAAAAAAAATGTTCAAGGTGGTAAAGTAATGAAGTGGCTCAAAGCTAATAACCTTGCCCGGAAAAACAAATTATTATGGACAATTTGACGAGTCTCGGGTAAGAACCGGATATCGATGGAGGGACTTGCTAAATAAGGCCGAGATCGGATCCCGGTTGTAGTGCCGATGATGATGATGAAAGTAATGAAGTGTGTATGAGCGTTCCCAAAACATTGATGTCATGTCATGTCGATAAGCCTATGATCGTAAGAAAAGGAAACCAAACTTTAGGGTACGAATTATAAAGGAAAAATCCACTCTTCGGCTGCCAGAATATTAATTAGTGAGTCTGTGGGGAGGAAGTAATGTGCCAATGTATGGGCACTCCGTTCACTTCTATCCCCATCGTCTATTGTTCACGCGCGAAGGAGTGCAACGCAAAACAAAAGAAATAATTGCACCCAGGAACAGCAGCCGGGAAATTAAACACACGGACTTAGTGTGTTGTTTTATTTTTATTGCGTAACACTTTCAGTTGGTTTGGATGTATCCAAGTATTTTGATGCATTTTTTTTGTTATATCAGTCATTATCTTTAAGATTGCTAGTGTTTTTATACTGCACTTAAAACTTATTATTTCACATTAAATTGCTCTTTATAAATCTTACACACGGTGAAACACTTCTTTCACGACCCGACTTCCGTATATATATATGCTTCTCCGCTGCGCGGCGGAGAGCAGGAGCGACAACGACCGTGCTGGTCTGCGGATGTAAATTGACTCCGCGTTGCTCTGCTCGATGCAGAGCCACTTCGCAACCGGGGTGAGTTTTCTCGAGAGAGAAAGTGTTCCTCTCGTGGTGAAAACGAGGAAAGAGGATCTCAGTGGTGAGGTCCTGTGGTGGTGTGCGTGAAATCGATCGTTGAGATCAGATTATTTACATATGCGCGACGGCAATGGAACAACGAAGCAGGCAGACGGCTAGGACAAAGGAAGAAACGACCTAATGCATCGTTCGGTAAATAGCAGCCACTCATTAAATGAAAAATGCATTTAGGATAATGTGGGCGGTATTTACTAGGCGTAAGCACGGACGCGGGTTCAGTCAAATACCCCACAACACTAAATGGCACACTAACTGCTTCTCGGTTAATTAATAGTTCCAGCGGTAATGTTCTCTATTGGCGCAGGTGTTGCGCACTAAAACTGCTTCCCTGAGCACACGTTCACAAAAAGGTAAATTCAAATAAAACTTGCTGCTTTCCTTTATTAGTAATCCACATTTATTGTTTCCATCGCAATTTCGGTTTGTACTTACAATTTGCGAGATTTGGTTTGTTCTGTCTTAATGTTAACACTTTATATTCGTATTTGCTTCTTTACGAGGGTTGCCTCTTATGTTTCGGGATTTAGCAACCCTAGCGTTGCAATCCGGCAATTGACAGCTCTGTCGTAAAGTTGGACATTTTTGAGGTTATACGCACTCAAAACGTTTTGACATACGAGCGCTATTCGTGTTGTTTACAGTAACTTAAAAGATTCATCTCGGCCCAAAAATGGAATTAAATCAATCGTCAACATTTTCGTGCGATTATTTTTTACAACTTTCGGCGTGGATTAACTCAGCAACAGTGCATGGATGAACTTAATTCAATTTTTGGCGATGAAGCTCCATCAAGGACCAGTGTTTATCGATGGTATGGTGAATTCAATCGTGGTCGTAGTTCACTCCAAGATGAATTTCGTGAAGGTCGTCCAAAATCAGTTGTTCCGAAAACCATTGATGCTGTGCGCGAACTGATATTGGAAGATCGTCATGTGACCTATCGTGAGATTGAGACAACCTTAGGCGTTAGTGGGACCAGCATACATTCAATATTGCATAAACATTTGACTGTCAAAAAAATTTGTTCGCGTTGGATCCCACACAATTTGTCAATCGCCCAAAAAAAGGCTCGTGTCAATTGGTCGAAAGAAATGCTCAAAAAATACGGTCGCGGTGCTTCGAAACACGTCTATGACATCGTGACAGGTGATGAATCGTGGATTTACCCGTATGAGCCCGAAAGTAAACAGCAGTCGACTGTCTGGGTGTTTCGAGATGAGCCTAATCCAACAAAAGTTGTTCGCGCACGAAGCACTTCCAAGCAAATGGTCGCCTGTTTTTTCAGAAAAACTGGACATGTCGCAACCGTACCACTAGAACAACGCAGAACAGTCAATTCTGAGTGGTACACAACCATTTGTTTGCCAGTTGTCTTCCAAGAAATCAGGAAAACCAACCGCCGAAGACGGATCACTCTTCACCACGACAATGCGAGCTCTCACACATCGGCTGCGACAACTGCATTTTTGAGCACCCAAAACATCGATTTGATGGGTCATCCGCCGTATAGTCCTGACTTGGCACCGAATGACTTCTTTTTATTCCCGTACGTAAAAAACAAACTGAGAGGTCAACGTTTTTCGACACCTGAAGAAGGTGGTTGCTGCATTCAGAATGCATGTGTTGGAGATACCTCAATCAGAGTGGCAAAAGTGCTTCGACAATTGGTTCAAACGCATGCAAAAGTGTATAGATCTTCATGGGGAATATTTTGAAAAACAATAAAGTGATTTTCGATGATCAATATTTGTTTTTGTTCTCTAATCCCGAAATATAAAAGGCAACCCTCGTAGTAACCGGTGACGTTACTGTACATTAATACTAAGGTGATCTTAAATAAAGGTGGTGTTTTACTCGAGACGGCACTCTCACTTTTCAATCTGGTGATATTTAACTTCTAGTTTGCTGTCTTGAATGATTTAATTTATAACACCGAACCAAACACAAAAGTAAACGGTTTTCGAAGGCAGATCCTAACTCCACTGGGGTTGTCCTCGACCGCGTTCCTCGGACGTAGAATTTTGACTCATCGATGTTCGTCGAGATCAACTTCCACCAGCCGCCATACAGATGGATTTTTCATATATCCTTACAGGTCAATGTACGATGCCCCTTTTTCTGAAAGACCGATAACGAACGATCCTGCACTTATTCATGGTTTAGCCGATACTACATAGGAACATTATCGTGTTTACTTAGGCGTTCACGATCATGCCGTTGCAGGCTATACTTTCTTCGGTGACGTTAGGTCAACCGAAGAATTGGGGTTTGTTTGTTTTACCCATATGGCTCTGGAGCACAAGGCGGGAAATTATTCATGGTTGTGGGGGATTTGACCTGCAGATGTGCAGGCTAA
This sequence comes from Microdon myrmicae, assembly GCA_963931805.1. Lineage (NCBI taxonomy): Eukaryota > Metazoa > Arthropoda > Insecta > Diptera > Syrphidae > Microdon > Microdon myrmicae. The sequence goes on from OZ007496.1 coordinate 197,215,803, forward strand.
CGTCTCACCCAGGGGAACCGTGGACCAGCGGTTAGTAAACAAAACAAACGCAATGAGGTACTGTGTGTTTACTTTGATTTGCTGTTGGTCATCATAGGGCATGGCATAGGTAAGATTGTCTAAACAATGATCATATCCATGCCCAAATTCCATGATCGGTTGATAACCGATGAAAGGGAATTGGTCGCAAGTGTTGCGAACCTCAGGATAGGAGGAATGCATGTTTATTCATTGGCCATTGCGTACAGCATCAATTAGCTTGCATGCAGATTGCCAACGTCCCATCGATCGGTGTGTCGGATGTGTTGTTTGTGTTAAAACAACACTGGAAATTTCTATAGGCGGCCAGAAATGGCTGAGCTGTAGGTTGTTGTTTGTACAATCGACCGATGACTTGGTGATGAGAATGTACATATCATGCACATCTAAGGGAAAATGCTTCTTCTCATAGAGCATTGACATGTGCATGCCTTATTGCTGGTTACCTGGTGAAGTAGCCGAATTAGCTTTCGGGGACATAAACCGTTGGATGCGCGCATGCCCCAAGGTGAACGTCTGATGTCACGGCTAGATGATAGTCTTGCCGTGGACCTATGTTTTCAGCTGTGAGGAAATGCTCATTTGCAAGTAAGTAGGAGACAGGTAATTCATGGAAATGGGAAGTTCTTTGGAAGTGGGTTAAAGAACCCCCACAATACCACAAACGATATGGGTTGTTTATGGTATCGCCAGGAAGCCTATGGAGGAACAGCGCTCTTTGTTTGCACTTGGTGCGAGTTAGGGAAATTGGCTTCAGCGTCGATTGCGCTAACTGAATGCAGTTGCTTGGTATTTTATTGCTGGGAGAAAAAGGTCGCCGGCCAATGTGTACGCTAAGAGATTTATCATACACGTGGTGAAGCTGAAAAATAGACAGCGCAATGTTTATGGTCCCTGGTGAAGATTACATAGTATGTAATCCAAATCCTTTGTTATTAGGAATTCGTCTAGGGGAATCTGCCTGGCTTGGAATTCCTGATAAGTTGAGCAAGAAATCTTACGGGGAATTGTATGCGAAGGTATACATGAAAGGTAAGTTTTCTTTTACAGGGACTTTTAGGTTAAAGATTTGATCTATTTAATGCGTGAGGCATTTAAGATGCTAATGCGATTGCATTAGTGAAGTTATGGGGGTTTTTTAGTTCAAATTCGATAACTGCAGCTCGAGAACAGGACCAGTGGAAGAAATGAACATCGAGGGCAAGATCGGATCCTAATAGTAGTGCCAACCACACGAATAATAAATAGAATAACGATTTGTTGCTATACCAAATGGTATAAATAAACAGCGCCTTTGGAAGAGGACGGCTTGCATCCTATGCACACATGACAATTAGGACAGAAATTATATGATCTTGAAGAAAGTTCCCACTTCTAAACAGTCGCAGAAAATATAAAGTTAATATATTACACAATACAAGATGCCATCATAGCAGTGCGATTGACATCAATAGAATCAGACTAAATTTTATACGCGCCTACTAAATTGGTATAGTTTAGCTGAGAAGTAAAGTTTCGAGATGCTTAGAATGAGTTTATAACAAAACCGCATGCCATATGTGTGTAAAGCAAATAAAAACCCCAATTTAATTAGCTCAGTATTTCAATCGTGAGTCTGACTAAAGTTTGGGATTCCCTCAAAAGCATTTGAATTAAATTAATCCACATATGAATCAGCACTTTTTCTATAGGTATAATATAATATGAAGACTTAAATGTTTATTCATTTTTCATTGCACTGCAAAAATGTCAATCCAGTGCGAGTACGATGTCTTCTCGCTGTGGCAGTAAGGCCCCGAAAATAAATTAATCGAATATGCTGACCTAGGATCAAAGACTGTGAGAGTCAAATACACTCGTTAAATCAAATGATAACAAGAAAAGGGGAACAATCACACATCAGCCACTTTGGATATCGATAAACACTAACAAACAAAGTGACCAACGTCTAGCAGCGATTGAAGGCCTTGAGGAGGGAGTCAGATTCCAGCCACTCATCGCCGTGGCATATGGAAGTGAATGGCTAAGCACGACATATCTACTTTCAGAGCCTCCACCGGAATCCCCGATATTTGTCTTGATACCCACACCAGTTCGGTATGGCCATGAGTAAAAATTACACATTACAACAACAACATCGAACCGACTAGTTCGCCTATGTGGTAGCGAGCTAAGTGACGATCGTCGCCATCCATTGCCGCCGTCATACGGTCGGTGTTTTATTTGTATACCCATGGGGAGCTCACACTCCGTAAATTTATGGGGCGCTTCGGAAGGCGGGGGCATGGGGACTATTCATTGGCGACGCAAGTCTGCGATCGCGACTTTTTAACAGCTTTGTGTGCGCACTCCCTATGGCTGTATACACGATCATAGCCCCAACTTTGAATACAGCGGTGAATTGAATGTGCCAACCCCACATACACAGCCGAGGCCTATTTATGCGAAACAAGACCATAGCGTAGGTAGACGACTTCATATCTATACACATATTTATAGGTACATCAAACTGTGTAGCTGGTGCCTAGATACTTCTTCTTCATCTTCGGTTTTCACGCGCTTCGCTATCGATGAGAGAGGAACCGCATAAATTGCCGAGTCCCCTAAAACGCTTGCCAGAGGAACGTGTACGCATTGGATATTACACATTTACTGGCCAACGCTCTGCAACTGTATTAGATTCTTAATAGACACCATTGAGGCCACATTCATGAAGCAAGCACATGGCGCATAACACTTTTTGCCTATCTTGGACTTTTTTCTTTGGCTACCGACCCTTTGAGTGCTTTCGTCTTCTCGAGTATTGATATACTGGTCGGAGTTTTAGGCATTTTGTATGCTGTGCGGTTCTACGATATAAACTAAGAATATGTATATTTTATAGACGACAATCAGTTTAATTAGTGATAACAGTTTTTATTATTAGAGCAATTTAAATTTATATATGTGAAAATATGTTATTCATACCCAACTTTGTTCTTGAGAAGTAGACATTTTAATTATAAATCGATCCCGCTTCTTTCAATTTTACAGCTTAGAACTTTTGAAACTACGTTGTAGGGAATTGTGTTCGCCATGGTATGTATACCGCGAACAGAACATCTAAAGACCAACAAACAAACCTGAATAGACAACTTTGGTTTGGTGCTCTTTACCACGTGGGAACTAGAGCACAGTTTAGAAAAATAGAGTCGTATTTTTTATTAACTCTGCTCTATTATTAAAAGTGTCATTAAATAGGTGTGCACTTAGAGACTCGGCTCTGAAGTTGATTGCATTAAAGGTACTTGAAGGCATCCAATTCGCTCGCCATTTTGGATATATGTAGCTTAGTAAATGTTGTTTTATGACTGAGTTTTAGTCACTTACAAGCTGTCATTCTGTGTGCATCCATTGTAAAGGGTTCTCCAATAGGGACTTGACAACTTTTTTGGTAATAAATTTTTATAATTTGCAGACGTTGTTCGTTCGTGTACTTAACCATGATGAAAATGTTGAGTTTGCTGAATAAATTGACAGTGACAGTTCGATGATTAGTGAAAGGGTGCGTTCACAAATTAATTTCAAGTGAAGTTCACTTGTCAAGTCACTATTGGAAAACCCTATATATGAATGTTAAAGGAAAAGCTGGTCTTAACTTTATATACTTTGTGAAAAGAAAGTTCGGACGCAGAAATTGGATCCCAATAAAGCAAACAATTTATATGGATGTCAAATGACAGTGACAGTTCGATGATTAGTGAAAGGGTGCATTCACAAATTAAATTCAAAGTTGTCAAGTCCCTATTGGAAAACCCGATATAAGAATTGGACCTGGATAAGCAGCGTTTACGACATTGAATTTGATTCTATTTTGAAACGAAAAAAAAAGTTGCTCAAGCTATGGAATTGATTAATTCGACTTTGGAGGAACACTCTGTGAGTGTTACTGCAAGGCGGCGCCTCGCTAATGTTACGAGTACGGATCGCCTATCAATGAGTGGACTGTATTTTATTTTAAAGTACTGTGGCGTTTGTAGCCGATACACACACAATACACAAGCAAATAGTGAAGAACACCGAACGAACATCGAATAAGAAAATGCATCAAAGCCGTATACCATAGCGATAACATAACAATTCCACATCAGTTGAATGTACTTGAGTTTAAAAATCGAATTCGTACACGCGGCCAATAGCCTGATGTGTCGAGCATTGGTTCAATTTTTGGTGATTCTAACTGTCATAGCGTCAGTTCGAATCACACGTTCTTCACTATCATCGCAAACGCTATAGTACAACCGTATTATCTTTATTTGTTTGATTATATATTTACAAAGATAGCTACTTATTTGTTTATATGTTACTTCAGTCTCTTTATTTTGTGCGCCTCCTGGCCGGCCTCTGCTCTGGATTACGGGCGCTGCAGTCTTGCCCGGTGCTTGCGTTGTACTGGTTGTACTCCCCAACTGCCGCTGCTTTTATTCTCTCTTTTGTCCCCGTTCCCAAGTTCGCATGTTGTCACAGGAAAAAAATGGAGCGACTGGTATAAATTCCAGATCCTCAGTCCGCCAGTCGGCAGTCCTGTGCTGCTCCGTACTCGGCTTCGTATGTTTCGTCGCCAACAAGTTCTTTATTTGTTCCGTGTATATCCTTCTCAATTCTTCATCTTTGTCAAGTTTCTTTTCCATATTCACAAGTCGTCGGTAAGCTTGATCGTAATTGTTAGAGAAAACTTCGTCTTCACCCTTCCATAGCAGCCCAGTTTCGAACCTACCACATGTCAATCGTCTTCTAGTTTTGTCCAGTATCTCCAACGCCCTTCTGTCTGCGTCGTTGCTTGGACGGCGCGGCTGCACTCCGACGGCCTCGATTTCGAAATGATGGCGGACTAATGCTTCTGTCTCGTCATCTACCATCCTGCTATGGTTCACAAATTTCACTGGCACGTTCTCTCTACTTTCCCACCCATGAAGCACCCATCCTAAACTGGTGAGCGAGGCGACTGGTTCGGCGATTATGCCCATCCTCAGCTTCCTGGTGACTATAAGTCCCCAATTATCTTGGCCAAGGAGTAAAAGCGGTTCTTCTTTTCTGTAGGTCCGTTGTTGTTCAATTCCTTACAAGTGCTTGCATATTCTTATCGTGTCCCTTGTCACTTTCTGCTTGGCCAGCTTCAAGTCGTCGATAGTTCTCGCTTCAATCGATATATTTTCCCTTCGGTGGGCTTGTGGCGGTTCCGCCAAACCCCACGCCCACTTCCCTGAAAAACCCCCATAACTGCTACCCAACTTCCGTAAGTTCGCTAATGCAATCACATTAGCACCTTAAATGCTTTACGCATTAAATAGAGCAATTTATAATCTAAAAGCCCCCGGAAGAGAATTCTTACCTTCATGCATAACTTCGCATACAAATTCCCTATAAGAATTCCTTCCTAACTTATCATAAATTCTCTGAAAGAAAATTCATCGGTTTACATATATAATAATACAAACGCATAATCAGGGAAACTTACCCTTGAGTTGGCTTATCCCAGCCTCAATATGTGTACAATAAAAACTGCCTACATACACATTGGCTGGCGATCACTTTAACCAACGATAAACAGTCCATCGCAGCTGCATGAAATTAGCGCCATAGACGTTGAGACTAATTCCCTAACCCACACCATGTGCAAACAAAAGAACGCTGCCCTTCAAAGGTTTTCCGGTGATACCATAAACAATTCACATCATTTGTGGTATCCCAAATGCAATTCCCATTTAATGTGTTCCAGCTTATTTATTTACTGACCCTAATCACAGACCGATGCATTTGGTCGCTTCTCCTTTGTTCTTTTCCCCTAGCTGTAGGGTTTGTTTATCCTTGCTGAAATGCATCGATAAGCACGGGTGATGTGTACGAACACACATACCCACCACTGCACCAAAAGATCGCATCTCCTTGGTGGCCACACCCTTAAGAGAAAAATGTTCTGTCTTTCTTCCGTTCCATAACCCTAACCGAGGGTGAAATTCAAGTCAGAGTTCTATCCTCGGGGAGTCTTATTACATCCGCCGACCACGCTGGTCGCGCGATCTCCCGCTCCCGCGAAAATTTACATCAGTCGAGTCGAGTGAGCGCCCGATTAGTACCAAAGTAATTCTTTCTTATGCCTGAAGAATAATCACCACCAGTAGTGTACACCGTCTTGTATTTTTGCGCGTCCGTGTCATCGTCGTGAAAGTAGAATCTGTTTCCCATAAGCTAATTAAATACCGTAAGATCAGTTTTAAATAAAAAGAACCTCAGTAAACTATAATTTCAATAAAAAATCATTCGAACGTTAACCCAATGTATTTAATTTCTGTGCTGTGGTATCCTGGTTGTGTCTACCTCTCCCTTTGGGTATTTGCGGCGGACCTTGTAGCAGTTGTGAAATTGTGTCAGCGGAACTTTGATTTAGCGGGAGTGGGTTGATAGTAGAACTCTCGCCTATGCTGGCGTCGCGACTATCTTCCCCACAGGCTCCCTTGATCTTCAGCTGGATTTTCTGCGACTCGCCTTTCCTGATACCTTATCCGCCTCTAAAACGTGGGGTTCAGTCTTGTCTTTTGCCCCAATCTTCTCGGCGACGGATGCATCCACCAATGAAAGGGTCAATCCTTCATCAAGGAGAGCTAACACTTTGGCTGATCCCTTTGGCTTGTACAGACACACTTGCACCATCTTTAAATATACCCTTCCGCTATCCAAGTTATGGATGGAACTAGCTATTTCTTCTCTTGCCCCAGTTTTCCGTTCGCCGTTCGGACGGACCGCGCTACGACGCAGCTTGATTTCTTCTCGCATCGTTGTTGTTGAAGCACTGTGAAGAATCATGTGTTGCCACCTAGCACATCTTTTGCAAGGCGGCGCTCTGCAAGTTGACCTCTGATGTTGGTGTCAAAGGCACTTGAAAGCAGACTCATGCGTCTTTTGCCATTTTCCACCTTTCACCTACGTCGACTCTTTTAAACTGGGGACATTCAAGAAACCCATGTCCCTTCTCACACAGGGGATACTTCAGTCTGTCATCCTCCAGAACCGAGTCATCTCCGTGAACAATGTGGACAGCTCCTCTCAACGAACCGCGTCTCACCTCAGGCAATGGATGCGCCTGGGAGTTCTTTTTTGGTTCCCAAGACACTTCGGGTGGCGCGAAATCACCACACATTTCCGCTTCCACCTCCAAGAAACCGCTGAAAAGCGAGAGCTCAGGCTGTTCTTCCCCTCTGTTACTATGATGGTATGAGAATCACCTGTACCTCATTGATGACGGAATCTTGGCTATCAATTCCTTTATCGTTTACGGTGAACACAGGTACTGTGCCCTTCCCAACGCACAAATGCTGGCCACGGAATTCTTTACCTGACTGGAAAATGCACACACGTCTATCGGGTCCTCTGTCTTCGGGGCAGGCTCTTTATCTTTGTTAATTTAGCCAAACCCAATGCTCCGGGCCTTCCAAAACGTCCCTCCAACCCTCTTATTACCTCCATAGGATCCTCGGCGGTGAACAAGAGACTCTTTACAGCCTCTTTCGCCCTTCCTTGTAGCGCTCTCTGTAAACACGCCAGATTCTGGGCAAAGCTATAACCGGATGCCGTGTCATTAAATGACCTCGACACGGAGCTGCTCGACTATATACTGGAAGACCCAATCAAACAATTCGACACAGAGCACCTGTGGGGGTTCTCTATACCACATGGAGAACCAACCCACAATTTCATACCTTATTTCGACCGCTTTCAGCGCGTCATTTCTACCCTTATTCCCCTCACAATCTATTCTACCTGTAAAAAATGTTTCCGATAAGGACGCATAGCTAAACTCATTATCCTATGCAGATAATGCATAATTGAGTTTAGCTATCTTTTCGCCATACGGCAACTCCATTTCGCTAACCCATGAGATTTCCACCGGAAATCCCTTCATGTCGGTTAGCAACGACATAGTCTGATCAAATGATTCGGTTTCATAATCACGCAACCGTTTGGGAAATTATCAAAGTATTTAATTTTGGTCCCATGATCAGATTTTCCTAGCCAAGTCGGCGTCATATTCACTTTCCCCAGACACGTCATTCGCTGGGGATCAATGATCTCTTTTCGCAGGTGAATAGCACCAGCTACATTTTCCTCTTCTCCACAATTCTGTCTTCCCATAGTTCAATGCAGTCTGAGATCACCACAGCCGTAACACTAGGGCAGTAGGTCATTCTCAGAAACTGCATTTGATACCAGCACACACAACCAAACCCACCCCGAGATCATCGTACATCGTGTTTCTGTTTTCTCATTCTCCCATGTTCGTCGACTATCAAATAGACCAATGTATTCACCACTCATCGACGGGCGTGGCAATGAAAGAGCAGGAGTATGATCTCTATTGGTTGTCCTGTGCAAAAGTAAAATTACCCACCTTCATCCCTTTTTGATTCAGGCGCTATCCAACCACTACCGCCGGAGGTCACGCCACCGCTCGAGGCTCACAATCATTTCGCAAATTTTAGTCAGTCGATATTCATCCTCCGGAGTGTGCACACAAACAACGTAGAGTCAAGTCGCGGTCGTTGCATAGTCAGTGTGGAGAGAATACGATAGTTACGCGTTCAGTTCAGATTACCCTAAATTAAGTAATTGAAAACAATTGTGAAATACAAGAAAATAAAAAAGAAGACAATTAAAAATAAACGGAAATCATGCAAAATAACATTCCAGTGCGTTTCTATTTCCTCTCTTCTCTTGGGTGATCATTTCTTTGCAGCAGTGACAAGTGGGAAGGAAGTGTATCAGTCCCCGTGTTTGGTGCAACACTTCCTCTACCCCCACACACCCACAACAGGCAGGCTGGAAGAGTCATGAAGTGACTAACGAACGCATGCGATGTTTCTATGCCACCACAAAGACAACCAGCAGGCGCTATCAAACCAGTGTATTGGGGGAGCCCAGAAACCACCCAGGTGCGAGCGGAGTGCAACAGCTTACGACGCTTGCAACAAAGGGCAAGAAACCGTATCACCTACCCGCAGCTACATTCGGAAGGAATTGAGGAATATGATCCGTAAGTAAATATGATGTGTTCTGCTCCCCAGAGGCTGAATTATATAATAACACATGGGGCAGCGACCACAGGATTGTCATGAAAGACTACACAACAGTAGTCAAATGGAAAAGAGCAAAAGGGACATGACCAGAATCGTTACTGTCCTCTTCCCACTGTGTGATAAGGTGCTGAGAGCGCAAGTGGAATGGAACATCACTTAAAGAGCAATACCTCCAGTGACTACTGAAAACGAATGCTATTGGCAGCAAGGGTCATTGAAAACAACAAGACTCCGGGACTGGATGGAATTCCTAACGCTGCAGTGAAGACTGCTTCAACAAAAACGCAGAAAGTCTTCATCAGTCCCTTCACGGCCTACCTCCAAACAGGACACTTTCCTCAACGACGAAAAAAACAGCGGCTTGTGCTTATACTATAGCATTTGCGACGATAATGAGGAACGTCCGTTTCGAGCCGATGCTATGACGGTTAGAATCACTAAAAAATTGAATCAATGCTCAACACTGCCGCGTGTACGAATTCGATTTCTAAAGTCAAGTACACTTAACTGATGTGGAACTGCTATGTTATTGCTTGGTATACGGCTGATGCTTTTGCTAATTCGATTTTCTTGCTGTGTTGTTCTTCAAGAATCAAGAATCTAAAAGAACAGTCGCCTTATTGTCCGGTATATGTGCTGGACACAACAGGACCACTGCTTGAGCGAGTAATTACCACTCGCCTGGAACAATTCATTGAGGGGATACCGAGACTCTCTGAATGGCAGTATATGGTAGGTTCCGGAAAGGCACTGTGGGGTAGGTAGCCAGTGCGCCGGCATGGGTGCTGGTTCTACTACCAACCCACTAGCACCTCACTGTTTAAATTAATCCAAGTTCAACCGAGAATCCAGGGGAGGAAGAAAATAAAACACACTGTTGATTGTTTCTGTTTAAAGGTTATTTTTTATTTGATGATCACTTAAGGTGGCAAAGTAAACAGTCGCATAATTTATTGATATCTTTTATTTAAGGTGTTCTATTTTATGTAAGCACAAAGAATTTTTGATATGAAATGGATATGATTTAATATTCATTATGTAAAGATAAATCTACGCATTAATATAACCAGGCACATAACTTGTAGTGTATGGACGGGAACTTTATTACACAAAACAAAATCCCGCCTAATGTTGCTTATTTGCCACGACAATGTATTTGGCATATTTCAAAATTAAATGCAAAGTAATGTTAAGTATTAATTTAGTTTATTATTTTCACATCGGATATAAAGCAATTTTTAATAATGTTTACGAAACACGTACAAAAATAAAGACAGTACTAAGTTAAAAACTCATCATCCGTATTCACTTTACACAAATACTCGACTGACTCGCGCGTAGAAAATCGCGTGTGTAAACGCACCGTACCGTGTACACGGTATGGCGGAGGGGAGACGACCCGACCGACTCCTCTGGTGGTTGTAAAACGACTCTGTGAGGGTTGAATTCCGACTTTCGATTCAACCCTCAGTTCGAGGTGAGTTTGGTGGAGAAGAGAGAAAATGTCTCTCTATGGTGAGAAACCGGGAAGAGGATCTTGCTGGCTAGATTCTGGCGGTGTGTGTGCGTGATCGTGTAGATCACATTGTTTACCGATGCATTTTGGCCAAGGATAAACGAAACCGAACAAGCGAAAAAGAACAAAAGGAAAATGGGCCAAGGTGTCATGCGGGATGAGAGGGCAGCTGAGTAAACGAGCTGTATCTCATTAGGGAAGCATTGGGTGCTAATGGTGATGAGATACATACACAATGGGTATTGTGTATAGTATTTCTGCCGGCTGGGAGAATCGAATTCTTTTGTTTGCATGTTGTGTTTGCAGAAGAATTCGATTTTCGGCGGCAAAGCGACGATGGCTTGTCGGTTGGGTGCAAGGATCGTAGGTCGGGAACAATGCAATGATTCTAAAGCAATTTAGGTATACAATGGGTGATCGTGTACCGTATCTCGCTGAACGAAAAGGATCGAATATTTGTACGCATGTTTATATGCGAAAGAATTCGATTTATGGCGGAAAAACGCTAGAAGCGTGTATTTGCTTTTGTCGCTTGGATAAAAGGCTGCGAGGCCGTGGAATTGTCAGGGACATGTGGTGTGCACATGTGCAGCGGAATTTCTTTGCAAACAGGCGGTGCCGATAACGTTTTTGAATTTATGATGCCTGTATGATGTAAAGAATTGTTTTCAGGAAATTTAGGAAATGCATTGGATGCATGAATGGTAAGAGAATTCTTTACAGGTAATTTCAGGTAATGCATTACATGCATTAAATGTCCTTGAGAAAGGAAATGTTTGCAGGTTTGCAAAGGGAGTTGAGGTTGGAATTGTGGGTGGTTCTTGTGTAAGGTTAAAGAACCCCCACAGCACTACATGTGGTGTGCGACATCGCTCGCAATGCGGTAGCTGGAGCACGATGGCTAGGAGAAACGAACAAATATTGCGCCGTGGTGACACTGGACGTTAAAAACACATTTAACTCGGTGAACTGGAATCGGATTTTGAAAGCGTTGGGCGATCTACAAGTCTCACCCTACTTGGTTCGTATAATACCAAACTATATCTCGGATAGAAGATCGCTCTATGACACTGACGAGGGATCACAGGAATATAAAATAACAGCGGGTGTACCCCAAGCGTATGTATTACGATTGTACGCCGAAAGGCATAAGAAAAACAAAAGATTTATAATGTATAATTTAGAGTGCTTGCGAAGAGCCAGTAAGTTAATGTAAGAATAATATTTGTAAAATAGGATTTAACATTTAGTCTTAAGTAAAATCTGTAATTGAATTGTAAATAAATGTGGCGATAAAACAAAAAAAGTATGCATTACGACCGCTGTTATGGAATATCATGTATTATGGCGTGCTCAGGGTCAATGTACCAGAAAAAGTTGGGATAATTGGGTATGAAGATGATTTGGCAATATTGGCCGTAGCTAAACATCAAGATGACCTCGAGAATATTTGTTCCCAAACAATACAGAACATTAAATACTGGCTAGATATGGCCGGACTAAATCTAGCCAGACATAAGACGGAGGCAGTTTTAATAAGCAGCTGCAAGAAAGTTGAACACCTTGACTTGGAAATAGAAGGACAAACCATCAGATCCAGTCCCTATATTTTTACAAATATCTTGGTGTAACCCTCGACAACAGGTTGACCTTCAAGGAACACCTGCGGAAAACGAGTGAAAAAATGGCAAGAGTATGCAATGTTTTGACGAGACCGCTAGCCAATGTTGGAGGATGCCGTCCCCACATGAGGAAACTGATAACCAGCATCAATACCTTCATTATAATGTATGCAGCTCACATGTGGGCCGGAGTCGCACAGTATAAGTCGTACATGAGGAAACTGAACTCAGCACATAGACTGGCATCATAAAGAGTATGCTGTGCATTCCGAACGGTATCTGAAGATACTATAGCGTTTGAAATAATAGTGAAGAAGATCGTGTGATTCGAACTGACACTATGACAGCTCGAATCACGAAAAAAATTTTACCTAAGCGTTACTCATCAGGCTACTGACCGTGTTTAGAATTTGATTTCCAAACTCGAGAGTTCTTGTATACAGTTGCGGATTTAATATTATTGAATTAATTAGAATAAAATAAAACCAATTTACAATACTTCCCTCAGGAGAGGTGTGGGGAGGAAGTATGTACCAGCATGGGTACTTGATTCACTTCCTCCTCCATCATATATATGTTCAACCGACACAATAGGTAAACGCCAACAGGACTTCACAATGCCACGTCCAGTGAACACAAGGCACCATAAAACACTGCATGATCTTTATTTTTATTATTTTTTTAATCAGGTTAATTTCAGACGGAACGTTACATATTTTCTTTAGACTTATCACGAACAGTCACCGATTATAATATTACACACTTTATTCGTCAATTAATCTATTAGTCCCGCAGACGACTCACACGATTCGGACCAATCTACTAGCTTGGCGGTTAATCTCGCGACTCTGGAATTGACGCATCCCTGTAAGGGGAGCGGGAGTGACGCGTGTGATCAGCGCGTCAACGGATGGAATAAGACTCAGCGATATCTTGCTCGTGCAGAGCTCACTCGCTCATCGTGATCATGGTGGTATGTGTGCCATCGTTCAGATCTGTGTGGTTTACACGTGCTCGAGGGCAATGGTAAACGAAGCAGACAGACGGTAAAGACAAAAGGATCGATAAGATCGTCGTCTATGAAGTGCATCGCGTCTAAATAAATAGACGACGATACAGCGAAGAAATGTGGTAAAAGAGAAGATGAGACGAGGGCATCATAAAAGTCTGAGATGAATGATGCCCTTGTGTAAATATACGAATAGACATAGGTGCTAATGGATTGGTGAACGAAACAAGTCCCTTGCTAGCATTTGTATATGCAGAAAAATCCGTTTGTGGGAAACGGATTCTATATTTGCATTGTTTATGCTTTGAATTCAATTGGTGCCAAGAGACGCGGAATGCGGATTTGCTTTGGTTTGCACATTGTGCGAGTCAGAGAATTTTATTGCTGGGAGAAAAAGGTCGCCGGCCAATATGTACATAAAGAAATTTATCGTGCACATGGCGAAGTTGGAAAATAAACGGCGCAATATTTATGATCCCTGGTGAAGGTTACAAAGTATTATAGCGTTTCAAATAATAGTGAAGAAGATCGTGTGATTCGAACTGACGCTATGACAGCTCGAATCGCGAAAAAAATTGTACCTAAGCGTTACACACCAGGCTACTAACCGTGTTTTATAATTTGATTTCCAAACTCGAGTATATTCCACTGATGTGAATTATTTTTATTTATCGCTTGGTATACGGTTCTGATGTATTTTTCTTATTCGATTTCTTGCGTTCGTGTTCTTCACTATTTTTGCTTGTGAATTGTGTGTATCTGTTAGAGTTGCCACAATACCATAAATGGCCGAGAGGAAACCACTTGACAATACCGATGCTTTGGATGAGGTCTCGCAAGAAAATCGTACGAGGATCATCGGTGAATGCCGTCACAATTAGAGATCTCAACTCCAAGAGAATGGCAACAAAAGTGGAATTTTTCTACCCACGTCGTGATACTTGATGTAGAAACCTGGCTGATAAGAAAATATGGTGGTTTTAGTTGGTAAAAATCCGACATACATCTGGATTGGTCCAGATGTACGTTGTGAAGAATTCCACCTTACTACGTTGTTAAAGCAGTCTGTAATACAGCGTTAGGAGTACCATCTGGTCCCGGGATCTTGGTTTCATTTTTAACAAGTCGTGCAGGCTGCCTATTCGCGTGCATCTACTGGAAATGCCATTCATCTTGCCTGAAAGAACGGCAAGGAAGTCGATATTGTCATAATTGATGTCAGTAAAGCTTTGGATAAAATTTCCCACAAACCTATATTCTTCTAATTATTCACGCTTCGCTTCAAACTCAACTTAACCACAATCTTATGACTCCACCGGGTACCTTTTATATCTATCTTATCAACCTGCTTACTGCCCACCCCGGATGTCCCTCAAGGCGCCTGCGTAGGTACCCTATTTTCTACATACGCTATCAATGACTTTGATGTAGTCATAAAACATTGTTGTCTTTTTCTTTTAGAAGTCCTATGCAACAAGGATTTACATTTCTTCTTACATACTGATGACATAATCGTTAAGACCATCCTGGTTCGATGAAATGCTAGTTTAAATAATTTTCTAACTCCTTCGTCATCCGATCTACGTTACTCTTATACGCCCTATGTCAAAATATGCCAGTCAGGTTATGTCCTCTCATCATAGGACTCAAGAACTTTCTCACGATTTTCCATCTGAGGACTAAGATCGGAAAACTCTTTGATCCCGTCACCCTATACGAACTGCCTAGAACTAATTAACTCAATGACACTAGAAAAACGTAGAAATCAAGCAGATATTCTCTTCATCCACTATCTTCTCCTAGGTTCGGTGAAATGCGTAAAAGTTCTCTCTTCTATCCCGTTTAAGACCAGTCCCTGCAACCAACAGGTCGGTCCTCGCCTTTTCTATGTATCTGCCCAACACTCATCTTATAGCTCTAACGAACCGATCTCTCAAAAGTTACGGAGTACCCGCCTTAATATCTCCTTTGACTTCGACCTCAATACATCCATTCACAAGCTTTGTCTACTAAATAAATCCTCCTAATTGGTCCTTGCCACCAACCGTACACATCCCTATTCTAAGCTGTTTTATCCTCATTCTATCGTAGAATAAATATTCTATTTATACCGCAAACCTACAATAGTAAGAGTAATCAGGTCGAGAATATTAAGATGGGCCGGACATGTGGCGCGAATGGGCAACGATAGGACCGTGCGTAGAATTCTTGACGATAAACCAACGGGAAAGAGACCGGCAGGACGGCCGCGACGGAGATGGGAGGACAAAGTTAGGTTTGACCTTGAGGAGATCGGATCCGCTGGTCAAGCGTGGAAGGAGAGCGCACAGGACAGGGAACGATGGCGGAGTCGAGTCGGTGAGGTCATGAACTTCCGGGTTCCTACAGGCCAATAAATAATATAGAAATTTATAATTTATTTTTAAGTTAACTGGTGGTTAAATAATTAGGGTTTTCTTAGGAATGAACCAATTACAGATCTACCAATAGCCCCATTACCGACCAAACTGTCATTTTTTTGTCACATTAAATAGGCTGAATTTTTCCGGCAACGTTTCCAATAAGGTTTTTGAACACTGGAATAGTTTGACAGCTGTTTTTGACATTTACGATCCCCTCAGCTCTCGTAAGAGCAGTTCGTTGGTGATCATTAACATTGAAGAAATTAGATCGGCACATATTTACACATCAGGGCACTGTCTTGACATTGTAAGTTCTCCCGAGAGAGGTTTCAGGAACTTGTTGCAAAACAGTATATATATATACCAAAAGTACTTCGATTGGAAAGGATAATGAATAAAATTTTGAATTTGTTAGCTATTGAATTAGACTAGTCTTATTAATAGTAAGTGAGTCGATTATGTCAACATAGAAGTTTATAAACCACCTGTTTCGTTTAAAATCCATCGAAATTACCTACCCATGATTGTTTAACCAACGATAAATAAAGCACTTGAACTTGACGAAAACAACGAAAAATCCGTCTAATCTTATTTACGTCTTGATAACCCTTCTGCATGACGTCTTCTCTTTATCATATGAGGTGAAACCTTGAAGAATAGAACTATTTATACAGAAACTTTTTGTATGAAGCGTAATTCGTTCTGATACGATGTAAACATTTTATGGAAGAATTAACCTAAGCCTCTGATAAAATGAAGGTGTGAAAAGATAGTGCAAATATTAGCATTTGTAAGTTCCAGATCTTTACCATTTACAAAAACCGCCGCAATTGCATATGATTTGAATGAATAATAGAGGCAGACACGCATCTCCTTTTCTTCCTATCTGTTTAGTTAGGATACATATTTTTATGTACAGGGAGCCCTCATTTAACACGGTACGTAAGTTCTTAAAAAATGATGTGTTATGTATGACGTAGAGCTAATACAAACATATTAATTAGGTGGTAAGAACATTATTTTAACGTTGGGATGACAAACATCTTTTGGGTAACATGGAGCATTATCTAATAGCACCTTGAAGCTCAATTTATTCCGTTTTAAATAACTTTCAACGTCTAGCACAAAATAATTTAAAAACAAGACTTTAAACAAATTTTTAAGCCACCCAAGTACTTTGATTAGCTTTCTAATAACATATGCAGGTAAAGTGACTCTTTTAAATACACGAGAACTTAAAGGCCTAGATTATAGACAAGGGCTTTATCATTGTTAATATAAATGTTCTACTGGGTCCTTTTTCCATCAAAGCTCGGTTTCATCAGCATTAAAAACGGTCTCTGGACGGATTCATTTCCAGAAATCTTTCTTTTACCATCCACTCGATGGTAGATGGCACTGCCGTTTAGCTGTCAAATCTACTTCACTTCCTTGATCTACTTTACTTCCTTTTTCTTTTCTCTACTGAAAAGTACACATGCGTTCTTCTGCTGTTTAATAAAGAAACTTTTAATCCAAAAGCAATCTAGTTTTTTACGGGGATCCCAACAGGTTATGGGCCCAGTCCATAACAAAGATAGAAGGACATCTTAAAAACAAAATTAGTGCCTCTCGCTCGCATAACTGGATACCGCTCCGAAATGGAGAGCACTATATAACATGGAAGGCACAGATGGAAGCCGTGCTTTGTCGTGGAATATTCCTTCAACACGTCAAGTGCAAGATCGGACGCCAGGGAACGGCTGGAATAGAGCGGTCGCAGTGGGACGACAAGTACTTAGACGTCCGTGCAGAATTGCTTATAGCAATGGTGGCAAATATAGGTGCATTGGCAGCAAACTTGAAAACATCCAAGGTAGTCTGGGATTTCTTGTTATAGTGCTACGACAAGAAAATTCCACACCAACAGACTGAACAGTTTCGAAAGCTGAACAGTGTTGCACACTAGTCTGTCGCACAAAAATAGAGATACAAGAAATTGGTACTCACAGTTTTCCCTATTTCGACTCGCTCGACTTGTCGATGATTTCCTTCAGATCCTCGGACAGTGGTTTAAGATGGGTGTCTAACTTCTCAGCCAGCAAGTATGCGTTGTTAGGCCCCGCACTCACACTCTCACTCCCTATCTTGATAAATGACAATAATAATCATAACAAGTAGAAGACAAAAGAAACGACTTGGTAATAATTAAAATAAAAAGTTGGCGGCGAATAAAAAAATAAAATGAGAAAAACTTTGATGGAAAGTTTTGAGATCGAAAACAAAGTTCGCCGCGATAGTACTAGCCTCACGTGAATAATTGTCATTAAAAAACGGAAGCTTAAATAAGATAAAAACCAGAGTTCGCCGCGATTGTACTAGCCTCACGTGAATAATAATCATTAGTAAACGGAACTCAGCGAACGAACGAACGCGAACGCTCAACGCTGGTGAAAGCGTACTTAAAGAAGATGCAATTCCCTGAAAATAATAGTTTCCCGTTAGACAACAAACATCAAGAACACAGGGAGTTCCAGAAATCACCACCCCCTGCAATCGGAATAGCTGCTAAACGTCAACCTACCATCGGTTCGACGAATCGCAAGTAAGACCTCCACAATATTCATTTGTTTATAACAAAATATAACAACGTCTGCTTTTGGTATCCTCATGTATTCCTTTGGCCACGGTTGAAAACTCTCCTCTAATTTAGCGTGCCTTGCATAACATCGTCCAACTCAATAATCTTCTGAATATTACTCTTATTAAATCGAAACAATAAGTTTTTTTTAATGTTGTTATATTTTCTCTTCTTTGTTCTATTTTGTTTTATTTGAAATTAATTACTTTTCTTCTATACAACTTTCACGAGACGAGACGTCACCACGATCGCCCTCTATTTCCACATTAACTTTTCTTAATGTTGTTATATTTTCTTTTCTTTGTTCTATTTTGTTTTTAATTAATTATGTAACGCCAGCCTCGAAATGCACATATGACAATCAATCACCGAATATGTTCTCGAATGTCAAGTCATAACCAACATGTGACTGGATAAATTTTCGGTACGATACAAACATCAGCACTTCCTTTATTCCCCGAATTAGCCTCACTCGTAGACGTTCCCACCCCCTCACTGTAAATCAACAAGAACCCCACCCAAAACTTCTCATCAACATAGCCTTTTACTACGCCGCTGCCGAACCTCCAAACCTGCTATCACGTCCGACCCCACTCTCCCTCCTAAATCTACTTCATATTGCCCGCCCCAAACCCACACTACCGCCGTTCCGACCTAATCAAGGCAACTCGGATACGTCTAAAGCAAAACCGATTACCACAACCTCTCGTAAAAAGAGGAAGTTTGAAGGAAAACCTCTTTTTACGAGAGAGATGTGGTAATCGGCTTTCCCTCAAACTTTCTCCTAATAGAAACTTTTTTAACCCTAATCCCTTCCCACCATCCCTCCATCCAAGTAGTTAGAGAACACCTGAACTAACACTGTCCACACTATCCTTGGATAACCCCCTCCTTTTTTTCTTTTCAGATATCTCGGGACCGAGCCCAACATCTTCACAAATGTGGGTGATTCTGGTTATCGCAAGATGACCAGAAGCCAGAGACAAGATGAAGGACACATCTGTCCTTGTCTCGCTAAAGTCGGCCCCTCGCCACCCCATTCTGTTTAGTTTCGTGATCACTTACTTGCTACAATGAGCATATAAGTACCTCGAGGGCATTCAGAACAGCGAGAACCCACTTGTACGGGAGTCTTGCGTTCTTGACCCCTTTCTCTCTCGATCTCTTCGGATCAGACCACCACAATTTCTTCTTCAGTACAAAACTGAAGAAAGCACCATTACCAACAGCATTCTTCTCTATAATAGAGGATTCCTGGACCCATCCCATAGGGTCTACTGCTGACACACTACAATCACGCACGCCCAATGCAAGACAGCACAAACACACACACACACACATCGACCAATCACATCAGGACATGGATGCTTTGGGCAATACTTGCGCAAGTATAAACATGTGAATCACCCATACTGCTTGTATTGCGAATGCAAAATAGAAAATGCGGAACACGTACTCACAGAGTGCGTGAGATTCGAGACCACACCCATAATTTTGGAGAGACATATGAGACGGACAGTTACTCCGATAGGAGTAATAGAATACATGCTGAGCTCAAAACAGGCATGGTCCGTAGCAAGTGATGTTCTATCTGACATGATGCAGCAGTTGCGACGCGACGAGCGGAGTAACAGGTAAACTACGTCCCGCCCCGCGATAGAATATCTAAAAGAAAGTTCAGGATCAACGGGAATATGAGCCTGGCTGGAGGTGGTTTTAGTCGGTAAAAATCCGTCATGCCTCTGGATCGGTCCAGAGGTATCTTTTGAAGGTTTCCACCTTCCTACCGAAACAAAAAAAAAAAAAAAAAAAAAAAAAAAAAAAAAAAAACGACCAAAGCGCAGATTATCAGACGCCAAAGATGTGATCTGCGATTACTACCGCACTCGAGATTCTCCGGTCTTGTACAATTTCTTTCACACCCCCCCCCCCCCCCCCCACCCAAGTAGTTAGGGAACACTTGAACTAACCCTGTCCGCACTATCCTTAGATACCCCCCCCCCTTTTCTTTTTCAGATATCTCGAGACCGAACCCCACATCCTCACGGGTGTGGGTGATTCTGACGACCGTAAGATGACCAGAAGCCAGGTGCAAGATGAATGACACATCTGTACTTGTCTCGCTAAAGTCGGCCTCTCGCCACCCATTTTTTTTTTGTTTTTTTTTTTTTGTTTCGTGATCAGTCGAAATCCAGAGACCGAGACCTACGGCCAAAAATTACATTATACTCAAATATCAACTATAATAATAAAATAAAGATAAGCCCACAAAAAAAGAAACAAAACAACATTTCATTGCCCACTAAAGGTAGTACGGGTACCATCATTCATAGCGAACCGGGTTGCCGGCATCACAACAGAAAAATAGGATGTCCATCACTTGGTGGGGACCAGCTCCTGGAACGACCGAGCAAAGGGGGCGCCCGCTAGAAGTTCGGGCACATCAAAACCAATCCGGCCATTAATGACCTGCAGGACCCGCGGCAGAGCCGGGGGAACTAACAGGCCTCAGTAACCGGAAAAACGGCCGAACGGCCTACCCAAAAGGCACGGAGGTAAGCCAAAATTACTAATTGAGAATATAACCTCTACACTGGATTGGTAAAATGGATTTCTTCCTAACGAAAGGATAGACTTTATTCCATCCGGTTTAGGTCCATGATATCCAACTCCTTCCTTGCCACCTCTGGGGTTCCTCAAGATAACCGGGTTCTCTCTTCTTTATACTTGCCACTACTGGAATTTTGGCGCAAGACTAATGACCTTGCCCGGAAAAAAACAAATCATTATGGAAAATTTAACAAGCCTCAGGACTTGCTAAATAAGGCCAAGACCGGTTCACGGTTGTAGTGCCGATGATAATGATGATGATGACTAATGGAATTGGTAAGGTCATTAGCAATTCCTACTTCTCCCCGTACGCCTATGATACCAAGTTATACAAGATCATTGAGTCACCATTTGAACTTCTCGACTTGGTGTGACAAAAATAGCTTTGTACTTAACATCGCCAAATGTCAATCTATAACTTTTCCCGTAAGCGTATTAACTCACCCTCGCATCCCTATTCCCTTCATAACCAACCTTTGACCATTGTCCAATCTATTCGAGACCTTGGGATCCTTTAAGATAGGGAGCTTAAATTTTGACGAGACGATCCGAACTCTGCCTTCGGGATCGTGAAACGATGGTGTAAGGAATTCTCCGATCCCTACGTAACACGATCCCTTTACTTTACCTTCGTCCGTCCACTGGTACAATATGGTCTCCTTATCACAAAATCCATATCCGTAGAATCGAGAGTATTCAACGTCGCTTCCTTCGGTTCGCTCCCCGAGGGCTAGAATGGGAAAACCCTTAATCCTTTCCCGTACATTAACTGCTCCAATTTAATCAACCTCAGAACCCTTGAGGAGCGCAGGGTTTTGCCTAACATAGTGTTCATTCATCGGGTCCTCTCCGTCTCGGTCAACTGTGCCTACCTCCTTAACTTAATTCCTCAGTTACCAAAGACGAAAATCACCACATTTTACAATGTTGCTTTGATAAAGGCGAAAATGCGAACCTAGCGACCGAAATTGTGAACGGTGTTTATGGTCTCGATACTGTCGCAGTTAATTACACGCACGTCGTTTCCACTCCGGCATTTAAGAACATAAAGCTGCACGTCGCAGAGGTAGGCCTGCCGTCGAAAATGTCGATAATCATAGGAATCATCGACGTAGATCAGCCCATTAGCGGTGGTACATCGTCCAGGTTCTAAAATTCGACCGCAAAAGAGTTTTAAGCCACCTGCATAAAACTGGGATCAGAAAAGCGGTAGATGTTTGAGTGCCACACGAATGGTCATAAAACAACTTGATGAATCGAATTTCCATTTGCGAGGTATTGGCCAAACGGAACGAAATATATTCATCTCGTAAACGTGGCCTGACCAGAAATGGGTCGATACGACAATATTGTCCGAAAGCAAAAGTGATCAAAGCATGGTGAAATGGCCCAAAATGTTGGCCAAACCAGGACTAAAGGCCATAAGATTTTCATGTGCATTTTGAAGGACACAGTATGAATCAGGTACTATAAGCGACTTGCATATGATCAAACAATACATTCGGATCTCTAGTGTCAACAATTGACCCGTTCGTAACTGGCATTGGTCTCAATTGGCCGACAGGAGAGATGTTACGTCCCACCAGGCCACACAGATCTACATTGACTCGCCAGAAACGTCGGGAGTTTAATTGGGAAGTTTCGATGTACCCGTTTTATAGTCTGGACCAATTATCAAGCGATTACCATCTTTTTTATTATTGCAAAACTTCCTTAGTGATAAGCATTTGGTGCCAAGGAGAATATTGTGAAAATCGCTTTGTGTTTTTACAAGAAACATTAGGACTGTTTTGAAAAGGGCATTACGAAATTTGAAATGGCTACAAACTACACAGCAAAACGAGACATATTCGACCCATACCGGACAATCCAAACCGTGTTAAATGAAAACCTTAAATAAGCGTAAATGTGTTTCCCCAAGTTAATATAAAACTAAATAATAAACGAATAAATCATCTGATACGAGAATAAATTGGAAATCATTTTACTCTCCTTATCGCCGTGAACAAATCAACGAAATTAGAAAACCTTATAATAACTAAACGTAATCGCTATTATTGCTCTGTCCCATACCATTCACCTCATTTCATGTTGCACAATTCAATTTGAAAATAACTAAAATTGGCATCAGCCACATATGGCCCCTTATCACCTTTAAATCAGTTAAATTCGTACATTTCTATCAGCACTACACCACCTGCCAAATGTACTGAGTCGTGCCATACAATACACCCGTCTAAATATAGTTCATTATACTCTAATCCCACAAGCTGTCCCGAGGTGCTGTGTGTCAATAGATCTAATGTTAACTAACAGATTCAAGCTAAAATTGTAACTAGCTGACCGAACTGACAATGTGTTTTAAATAAGAGCGCCGTCGTCGTCAGAAAATTCCTCGAGTGAGAGTCATTGTACAGCGCACGGCTACTACGTGTTACTATCAGCCAACGTACAGAAGCCAATACCCATGAGCACACATCCGTAATGAAAACAATAAAATAAAAAGCAAAACAAAAAAAAACCAAAAGAAAAAAAATGAGCTAAGTCAATACCGTGAATTCAATCCAACCGACTGAAACAGTTGGGGCCTTACCTGGATAGGAGCTATTAGGTGCGAGCTTACGCCACCCCTTCGCCCTACCAAGACGATGTAGACTTAACTCCTGATTCATGAAAGTACAAAAGGCAAATAAAAAACCTGATTTATATTCGTTGCACCTATATGAAGTATCTAATAGCCAAACACGCGCTCTCATCAGCATTGCACATGTCTAGCAGGTAAACAAGTTCTTTGGCGATTGTGTCATCGCGCCACAACGTCGATGGTAATCCGCACAGACCACAAACTCAACCGGCTAGTGGATGGTCATGATGGATAGGCGAATAGCGAGACACTTTTACGTGGCATACAGTCAGAAAACGTGATACAGCAATACCCGCCCGCCAGCACTAGCAAGTGTTAATATTTATTTAATTCTCAAATTACCTTGAAAATCCACTACGTCGTCATTGCTGACACCGCGAAACACAATTCAAAACTTCTCTACTACTCTACATGGAAAACACACGCTCGTACTTATATACATATGTTGACAGATAGCTTTGTAATGTCGGTAGGAACTTGCTGTCTACGGCCGACGTGATAATGTAGCTGTTTAGGAGCTTAACTAAGGGGCTCGGTAGATGGGCAAGCGTGATACAACGATACGAAACAGGTGAACCCCTAGATTTTGAATAATGTGGACGAACCGTAGAGATGCTCTGCCATTTGACATTCAAGGAACATAAATTCACTCCACTGCCTTAATGTCATGACAACAGCACCAAATGCGGAATCATGAAGAAAGAATCCCCCGGAATCGACCAGTTCTTCGATATACAGTCAGAATATGATGCCACTTCCTATTCGTCCGGTTATCTCTGTGCTTGTTTCTATTGCACCCAATATCGTGTGGTGTAATTAAATCCGAGATGTGAAGGATTCCCGTTGGTTAGTGATTTTTTTAACATCAAACCTTAAGGGTTTTCTAAAGGTAAATAAGATGAATTTGTTGGAAAGATACAATCCAGGGTTCTTGACAATTTTGCTTAAATGGCAGTGTCTTCTTTTAAGCCATGCCCAAACAATAACCTTAAATTACCTCAAAACATCTAAATAATCCTAAACACTATCTAAATAATATTAATAACCTAAATAATACTTTTAGCACCTTCCTCGTCTCATTTCATATCCATAGTGGATTCTAACCCTTCAGTCACCACGTCCTGTGAGTAGGACTTTAGAATATACTGTTCATAGATAGGCCGGCTTGACGCAAAATGCGACTAAAGCGTGGTATATTGCCCCAATGTCTAACTTCCCGTTGAAATACTATTAAATGATCGGTAGAATCTTTGACTATCTTTCGGAGCTTGACCGGTGAACCTGGTTTTAGATGTTCTTGTCTAGGTGTAACCCCAGCTTCGTGTTCAAGAAAACACGGTTTGAGTCCTTCAACGTTTACTGTTGACGGTCTTCCGTCAACATCAACCGAATAAGCTCGATCGCTGATCCGACTGAGAACTTTGTATGGGCCGAAGTAAGGAGGTTCTAGAGGCTTCTTTACTTTACCCATCCTAATGAAAATGTGCGAATAATACTTCAAACTAAAGTGAACAAATAGGTTTTTGTTGCCATGTCTAGTTACCAGAGTTACCCTGACTTTATGCATGAGTTCGCCTAAATCAGCCACACATTGTAATGAGTTTGTAGATAATTCACTATCCTCAAAGAATTTCCCCGGCAAAAGCAAATTAGAATCATACTTTAATTCTGCTGCTGACGCCTCCAAATCTTCTTTAGTGATAGTTCTTAAACCCAGGGTCCACTAGGTAGAGAGTCTATTTTCCTTATAGCACATTATTGAAGTCTATAATGGTCTGTGCCAATGTTCGATCAAGCCATTCCCTGTTGGATGATTAGCCAACACGGGTACCAGATATATATGGTCATTTCACCAACACACTGGACCTGTTTCTCACCTTCCACCCAAACAAATACACAATTGAAGTTTCTTCGCCCTTGGGCACTGCAATGCAATCGCATTAGCACCTTAAATGCTTTACGCATCTAGGATTATCTAAAGTATAATCTAAAAAGCTTCAGTAAAAGAATTCTTACCTTTTCTTGCATTGCCTTCGCATACAAATTCCTGTAAGAGTTTTTTCTTACCTTTAATAAAATTCATCGGTTCGCATATCATACGACCGCATATCAGGGAATCTTACCCTTGAGTTGGTTAATCCCAGCCTCAATATGTGTACATAAAAACTATCTATGCACGCATCGGCTGTCGACCCTTTTAGCTAGCGATAAATAGTCCAACACCAGCTGCATGTAATTAGCACCATCCACGTTGAGACTATTTCACTAACTCGCACCATGAGTAAACAAAAGACCGCTGTCCTTCATCAGGCATTCTGGCGATACGCAAACAATTCAATCATTCTAGTATCCCAAATGCACCTACCATCTAATGAGTTGCAACTTGTTTACTCAGTTGAACTCTCAGGTCATAAATTTCTTTTATCCTACATAGTTCTGGATTCGTTTCCCGGTAATCTTCTCACATAAACAAAGATCTCCACGATCCATTTTATCTTTCTTTGTTTCAGGTTCATTCCCATGGCCTTGTGTATGAAAAAAAACCAATGTGATCTTCACTCACACATACACATACATTGCCAAGTCTTTCTTCCTTGTTTTCACCACTAGAGAAACACTTTCTCTCTCGGGAAAACTCACCCCAAATGATTAAATATCGTTGAGTCGTTTTCCATCCGTTGACCACGCTGGTCACATGCCGCTCCCGCTCTCCGGTGCGTACGGAGACGCGTATACACAGTCGAGTCGCGAATTAACACCCCGTGTATAATACCACAAGTAGAGCACTCTGCCTTACGTTCTTTTTTTGGTGCATCCATGTCATCGTCAGCGTGATTAGAATCCGTTTTCGGGTAAAATAATTGTGAACCAGTTGCAACAGTTAATTTAATTAAAAGAACCTTTTAAACCGAAACAAACAACAGCGCGTTTTATTTTCTTGCTGGGTGGACAGTGTCGGTGGATCAGGTTCAGCAGCGGAACTTTCTTTTAGTGACGGTGGGACGAAGTAGAACCCCGTGTCGTACACCGGCACACGACCTCGTACCCCATAGAACTTCTGGGGATTCGTGAAAAACATTCAAAACTCAGTCTCTTCATCCATTCCATCGCTAATAGTCGATGACAAACCAGTCACCACTGCAATAGAGAAGGCGAATCTACTTCCTGCATATTTTGCAGCTAACTCAACGCTGCCTGATACCACATCAGTTCCACCTCAAATTAAGCACAAGCAGCACACAATGAGCCAGATTCGCTTCCGAACGGGTACTGTTGCCCGCGCACTCAAAGAGCTAAGCGCACACAAATCCGCTGGTCCGGATGGTATTAAGAAATGTTCCTCTTCACTCGCCAAACCACTGCGGAAACTCTTCCATTTGTCTTATTCTACTGGCCGTTTCCCAAATAGACGGAAGTCAGCGAACATTCAGCCAATTCCCAAAAAGGGTAACAAATCATCCCTTTCTTCTTATCGACCCATAGCACTAACTTCTATTCTCTCCAAGGGAATGTAATCACTGATTAACCGTCAACTTTCGAAATATCTGGAATCAAATGACCTCCTCAATGACCCCCAATATGGCTTTCGTAGCAACAGGTCCACAGGAGTCGAAAGTGGAGCCATTCCATCCACTACCTCAGTAAAAGCAAGGTAGTCGCATTGGATATTTCAAAAGCCTTCGACAGAGTTTGGCATCTAGCCCTTTTGTCAAAATTGTATTCCTAAGGAGTGGACAATTCCCTGATCCAATGGATAAAAAACTATCTTTCTGGCCATTCAATCTAATTGGTTCTTGATGGTGTCAAATCTGTCTCCCATCAAATTAATGCAGGTGTTCCCCAGGGTTCGGTACTCTCATACACTCTCTTCCTCATCTTTATAAATGATCTCTTGTCAATTACTCACAACCCAATTCACTCCTTTGCTGATAATAGCACGTTGAGTTTCTCATACTTACTTCACTCCCGCCTAATCTCTTCGAACGTCAATACCAAGCAGCAAATTATGCTTGATACATTGAATTCAGACCTCAACAAAATATACCAGTGGGGATTATCTAACCGAGTAGAATTCAATGCCTTAAAAACTCAGTGCTGTCTCTTGTCCTCAAAGGCGGGTCCCAAAGTAAATATACTGTCTATGAACGGCACTTGCATCGACGAAGCCAAGAAACTATCAATCCTCGGCACTCGAATTAATTCGACTCCTAACTGGAATGACTAAATATTTGAAGCTGCGAAAAGTGCAGCCAAATGTATGGGGTTCCTTAAGAGATGCAAAAGATACTTCACTCACTATTTACAAGGCGTATATTCGTCCAAAAATGGAGTTCAACTCCCACATTTGGTCAGGCGCATCCAAAACTGCTCTACACGTTCCCGACAGGATGCAAAAACGAGCGGTTAAACTTATTGGGGACTCAGCCGTAAGTCGATCAATTTCGTCGTTAGAACACAGGCGCAACGTAGCATGCCTATCTCTTTTCTATAGGTATTGCCACGGTCGTTGCTCAACTGAACTTGCTGAATGTGTTCAGCCCCTTCAGACATTTTCCCGCGATACCCGTCAATCTGTGAATGCGTATCAGTTCCCGTTGAAAGTGGACTTCACGCGCACAAATAAACATAGAGAGTCATTCTTTAGCCGAACCACACGAATGTGGAATGCCCTACCTGATCATGTCTTTCCTCGTCATTGTGATGTCCAGGCATTCAGGACCAATATACATCGATATCTCCTTTCCGCTCGCAGTGTGCTCTGTCATTTAAGGGTACTTCAAAATCCCCTTTTGTGCGCGCGTTAGTGTACAAAAAAAACGTGAAATCAATTGTGGTCCTTTGAGTTTGTTTTGTTGTTGAAACACGCTGTTTGAGTGGTGGGTTGCACAAGCACTTTCGATACTTCATCTTGCTTGAGGCTATTGCCCATTTTCTAAATTGAAACGTCGAACCATTTAGGGCAAAGAAACTCCTGTTTTGGGCATTTCACGTAGAACGTCCTTTTTACCATCGGCGAAAATTGTGTTAGTCACCCCGATCGCTTAGTTCTTCCGTAATTTTCAATACCGACTTGTAGAATATTCTTCACTGCACTGGAGTGCAATTTATTTCATTGGCAATTCGTTTTTGCGCCATTCCACTATTTTGTAAATCAACTAATCTTTCTTTAACGTTAAAAAAATTCGCTGCGTAGAAGAAAAATCTATTTGTTATCACTCCAGAATGTCTGCACTATTTTTTTAAGAACTTTTGTTATACCATGGTATGCGTTACAACTAAGCCTGTTTATACTTTTTCACAGGAAAATTTGGGTTTTTTCCAGAAAATTAATTACCATTCCTGGTAAAAAAGCAATTAAGCCATTAAAGGGTTTTCCCTGAGTTGGTGTCGGGTGATAATATTTTGTCACAAAACTAGCCATAAAAAATCATTCGAAAAAAACCGAAAATGTACGTTTGAGTCTATAATTTTTCACAGCACTATTTTCGTTCCTCTCTTATTCTTTATTTTACTTCTCTAGGGAAAGGCGAATCCGCGCCATGAGATATTATTTTTTCTCAACTACGTTAATCAGTCAAGCAACGAAAGATAATTAAGAATTTTTTCCGACCATTTCAGATAGTCTATGGCTTAATAGGGTGGTATTTCACTGACTCCTCGATAGTATAATAGTTAGTATACCCGCCCGTCACGTGGGAGACCGGGGTTCGTTTCCCAGCCGGGGAGCCTCTGGCGCAAGACCTTGCCCGGAAAAAACAAATCATTATGGAAAATTTAACAATAGGACTTGCTAAATAAGGCCAAGTCCGGTTCCCGGTTGTAGTGCCGATGATGATGATGATGATGATTTCACTGACAGGCTGTGCGTTTGGACCCAACCTACCACTCAGTAAGTGGGCCGAACTGCCACATTGCGACAGTCGTCCGATAAACCAACGTTTGTAAAATCAAACGGATGACCATAATTTCCTTACCACCTCAAGCATTAATTAAAAAACGGAACTGACATTTTCAGACCAGCTAATACTGGCGCAAGGCTAATAACCTTGCCCGGAAGAACAAATTATTGTGGAATGTTTAACAAGCCTCGGGACTTGCTAAATAAGGCCAAGACCGGATCCCGGTTGTGGTGTCGATGATGATGATAAATACTGGAAAAGGTGAAAGGCGTAGTACAGACTACGTTAAAAATATGCATTACCGGTGTCCCCTCATTACATAAGACCCCGTCCAACCAAAATGACAACAAGTATATTCAGCTTTAAATAGTACGTTCGGTGTCATTCGTGATTTTTCGAAAGGTAGGGGAGGTATTTACTTATTTACTTCTATTGTTTAAATAAATTAAAAAGTCATTAATATAGCGATTGGTCCTTATACACGGATAATTAATGTAGCAATGTGCATTTTTTTGTTAGCACTTTTAGGTACTTTTTAAAGCGTTGAACTACCATTTAAGAATGCCAAAAACGACCCTACGTTGGAAGTGTTAAAATTGAAATTAACCTCAAATATTGCACTGATCGACGCGAAACTCTTATGGCACTGCAATAGTTCGGTACAAAAGACCAACGCGGAAAGGGATATGTGAAGAGATCCCCAGTATTTGAGACGTGTACGTAAATGTAAGTAGACTCGGTTGATAAACATATCCTATTCATGGAATAACGAAATTATTGTAACTTGTAATATGGTGATAAAATGCGAAACTTGAAACTCGTTTTAGGCTTCGTGTCTTGGACCGAATAAATATTAATATCATCTTTGTTATTGTTTTTTTTTCTCTCTTTAACACTAAGAAAGGCAAGATAAGCCATTGAATATCACCATCATCATCATCGGCAAGCCATTGAATATGCTGAGAATAAATTCGCTTGCCTTAAATGAGGTGAACAAATAAAAGGCAGAAGTGCTAAGTGAATCAAGTTTTGCTTGCAGAAAAATTTTGGGACGTGTATATCTGATTTAGTTTCAGAAACTAAAAAGCGTTTCGTACATCACCGTTCACTCAAGAAATCGCATTCAAAACATATTTCGTCAAGTGCTAATATAATCTTTAATTAATTTTCACTAAAATACCCTCATACAAACAATGCAATTGAATCAATAAAAACCAATCGACGTAGAACGACGGTGGGATTGTCTGGATCGAAATAAATTGAACCTATTTACTGCCATTGTCACGTTTTCGTCATATTTTATATCCAAATCTACGAAGTGTATAGGGTATTCTAAAACACCACAAAAAGCAACTACAAAAAATGTTCTCCGTCGTTAATTCAATAAAGAAAACACACAAGAAGAACAGTCATTCCCCTTTCAATAATAATTCAATGCCGACAAATATTTACAAGTAGGTAAAGTAAATCATTTTTCGCTTATGGTATTCGCTGAAATTGGTCTCAAGATTAGATTCAAAATACAATCATTTCATTTCAACCTAAAGATAAATTGTATAGAACTGTTTTTGTTGTTTCTTTTTTTTCGTGCAAAAATGCCTGTGTTGTTTCGTAATATCAAAATAGAAGTAATATCCCTTTCTCGCGTATTCTCCACATTCAAAATACACAAAATAGAAGAAGAAGGAAAAAAAATAAGATGGTAAAACGGAAAAGGAGAATAAATTATTTCAATGAATAAAGATTTTCTCAATGAGCTCACCTTTTAATTTTCCTCGTTTCTCGGCCGATTGCGCATTTTCCAATGCCAATTTCCGGGCGTTCGAGGTCTCTGTAAAAAGAAAACAACAAGAAATAAATACATTAAATATTGTCTGCGACAATAAAGCTTTTGAAGATCGTTGGTTATTTAAAAATATCGAAAAGAGGATTAGGAAATGATGTGGAATGATAAATAAAAATGCTGCTATCACAGATAGACTTCTTGATTTTCAGAACATTTCTGGCTGCGCCAAAAAATCGGTAAACACAAAAAAGTCTAAGGCAAAATAAGGAGTGCATCTTATGGTTCACTTGTCAGTCGAACAGATTCCTTACAAGTTTATTTAGTAGCTAAAAATTACTGTCTTAGTAATCCGCACTATGATCGCTTATAATTTTACGCGCACGGATTGTCGAATAAAATAACCCTTTTAGCGTTCGATATTCCACACCACACTTATTGTAATAAATGTAAAAAAACGTCGTGTCGATAAATCGATTACAAAATTATTTTATTCTGCTGGTTGTTTATTAGTGAATGACATGTTTATATTTATTTTAACGCACGTTGTACTTGCGGCTAATGCCCGGAAAAACAAATTATTAATGACAATTTAACAAGTCTCGGATAAGAACCGGATACCGGTGGAAAGACTTGCTAAATAAGGCCAAACCGGATCCCGGTTGTAGTGCCGATGATGATGATGATGATGATGATGTGCTTGCTTTGCCTAGATTATGAGAAAAAAGGCAAATAACGGTTACAGCAAGATTGCTTAACATATCAGCCGATTCACTTTAACCCATTGTTCAATAAGTCGCGAGACTAACTCCGGGATGGCGCCTGTAATGAAAGTCTTCACGACTTTTAGGAAGTACTAACCTTCAAACTATATGTGTTGAATTTTCATGACAATTGCACCACAACCCTCTGAGTTATAATAATTTAACTGTAGCTATTTTTCCAATATTGAAAGCAATGGACGGACGCTTCGGTCGGCGCCCACCAACTGCTCTCCACTCAGCTGACTGCCGATTTGATTGCGGAGTGAAATGGTGAATCCACGTTTCATCCATAGTCACATACCGACGCAAAAATCCTTTTTATTCCGAGTAAACAATGCTAAAAAACGCTCTGAAACATCGATGCAGTGTTCCATTGTGAATTGCAATGATCCAAGCAGTTGTAAAAATAGCGTCATTTAAATTAATATAACAGTATGTTTTGGTCCGAGTGCCATGGAATTTTGACAAATATCGTTTGAAGGTCAGTATTACTTTCTAAAAGTCATAAAGAAGGAAATTTAACTCGTTGGCTTATTAATAGTCTTGAACTATTCTCCCCATTCTTCAATGTTTTTCGCGATGACAATGTGGCGGCTCCGCCAAACCCCACTGACTACTTACCTAAAGAACCCCCATCCCTACAACCCAGTCTGTATCAACTTTCTGCCAATGCAATCGCATTAAGCACCTGTGAATGCTTCACGCAACAAATTTCACCAAATGTATCTACCTAACAGCTCCTGGAAGAGAATTCTTACCTGCATTCATTTATTTGAATTCAAAATTCCTCTTAAGAATTCTGTTCCAAACAGCATATCCCTGAAAAGAAAACTTATCGGTTCACATATCATGTAACCATCCCAACCAGGGATAATGATCATTGCGTCGCCTATTTCCAGCTTCATTCATGTGTACAACAAATCCCTTTTTATACACGTTGGCTGGCGACATACACCCAAACGACCAAAACAAATATACGCATCTCGCGTCTCTTGGCATCAATCAATCCTACAGCATAAGCAAATGCAAATAGGAAATCAATACCTTACCCTTGGCAACGATGCAATAAACAATAAATTATAATAAATTATATAATAATTATTATATAATAAATATAATATATAATATATATATATATAATATATAATAAATTAACACAATTTCTTCGATGCGTCGCGTCTATTTATTTAGCCACATCTCAAACAAAGATCCAATTAGCATCCGACGAGTTTCGGTTTTGTTTGCTTTACCGAACTCGCATCCCATGAATGCAGATTTTCCCTTTCTTTGTTTAGATTCGTTCCCATGGCTTTGATCCATAAAAGAACCAATGTACACGCATACATGTGTACCGCGACGATCTTCTGTATGAGACTTTATTTCTCTCTTGGAATCGGAAAATGCACCCCTTAATTAAGAGTGCCAGTTTCACTGGCCGAATTCCCTTTGCCAACGAATGAATATCGTCAAGTCGCTTGCCACCATCCAACCGAGCAAGTCGGTTCGGCTTCCGCTCCTCGTCGCGCGCCGAGGATGCTAAAATACCCTTGTAGTCGTGTGGGTAGTTAAGTGTAAAATTCTTAAAATCAATTTAATATTAACAATAAGTTTAAGTGAAATATAACATATTCAATAATGGCTGATAACAAGAAAAAAAAACTAAAAGTGAAATAAAAATAAAAAGGATATTTACTTCAACAACGTCACCAGTGTGTTTAATTTTCCGGCAGCGGTTCCTGTATCCTGCGTTATTTTCTGTGTTGTCCGCTCCGTATTTTGGTGTTCGGTTTGTTGACTAGTGCGTTGTGGACAAACGTGGCGGCGTTTCGTTCTTTTGTCGGCGGAACAGCGGATGAACCTTCGCGCGTGAACAATAGACGATGGGGATGGAAATGAACGGAGTACCCATGCCTGGCACAATACTTCCTCCCCACAACAACGTTCATCGAGAAGGCCCCAATCCCCATGCCGTGGAGTGCTGCTTGGCACTCAAAATAGACTAGCTTCGTCTCTAATTGCCATCTCTTCTTCTCCCGATCTTGACTATGTCGCAATAAAAATAGACAAGTGCCCTAAGTCTTTATACATTATTTGCTTCTATATACCTCCTTCACGACCCATCGGGTCATAGGAATTCGCAATAGAAACGGTAGATAACCTAACCGAGTTAAGGACCTCCCTAGGCGATAACGTTGTTCTTGGCGATTTTAACCTCCCCCTTCTCCAATGGACATTGGCTGACGATCAATCCTTCTACTTCACAAACCCCACAAGCTCCAAGGAACGTATTTTTATAAACGGTCTCACCGACTCATGCCTCCGTCAAATCATATGGAGAGACAACTGGACCTCGTGTTCACAAGTCCTCAATTGCCCCTAATCCTGACGCCCTCTCTATCATTGACAATTACCCCCCCCCCCCCCCCCCCCTCCTCGCGCTTCTCTCATCCCTATATCTTGATCACGTAACCCAGCCTTTTCTACCTCACTTTACATACAACTTCCACAAAGCTAACTTCCACCTTCTAAATGAGCATCTTAGCAAGATCGCGTTTCGCTTGATCATCTAGGGGTAGAAGCTAGTGCCGCTCTCTATATGGAGATCTACTATGCCATCACCCTATATGTCCCCTATTCTCGTCACAGGTCATCGGTTTCATCGCCCCCATGGTACAACCGCACATTCCGCAGCCTTCGGAACAAGAGAAATAACTTGTGGAACATTGTCTTAAACACGCGTTCCTTCCAAAGCTACTCCAACTATCTCGGTTCCTTTTATAAATTTACCGAGCTCTACAACTCCCTCTACTCCAACCACCTCACAAAAACACAATCCAACTTGACTAACGACCCCAAATCTTTTTTTAAATTTATAAATTACAAACGTAAATCCGACCCCTATCCTAGTGGTTCCAAAAGACCGGCATCGAGGTTTGAATTCCCGGAAAATAAATTCGCGAACAAATTAGCTTTATCTTTTTAATTTGACTTGCGTCCCGCTGTCCTTCACCTACAGGGCAAAAGAAGAGGAAGCGAAGTTATTGCTAACAGCCCTTGCCAATGACCCGAAGGGACGCGAACCTGTTGAGCTCTCAAGGAGTTTATTGGTCACTCTGTGGTTTAAGCCTTCTTCGTGGTATCAACCGCCTGATTGCACGTGTTTCTGTTTCTAACAAAATTCGTTCTGATAACATCGATGGGATTGGGACGCCATTGTTTAAAAGCTCTACTTTTTGCAGCTGTAATCTGATGGCATTTTTTATCAAAACAAGGTTTATCAGATGAATTTTGTTTGAAAGAATGTAACATATAAATCTTCATGCCGAGAAGAATAATCTCCGTGACCGACACCACGCATGCGCTAACATCGGAGTCTCCAAATCACACGTCCGGCCAAGGAAAGAATGCAAGGAAATCTCGCAAATCGTCTCAGTTAGCGGCCCCATACCTCCATACATGGCGAAGCTGTTTAGGTTTGTTATTCGTTTGAAATGCAAGTGGTTGCTCGAAAGAGCAGATGTGGGATAACATTGCTGCAACCATTGCAATGATTGTTCAGAAGTTTTCCCCACCAAAAAACAATGTTTGATCAAAATGCAATATGGCAGTTTTTCCATGTTTTCTATAAAGGCGAAAGTAGCGTCACTCAAACGACTCTAGCTTGTAAAACAAATGGACGAAATGTGACTAAGATTCATAGATAAAACAGTAACATATGAACCTCTCGAAATGTGTTATGTTCATTTTCTAGTGGCACCACCCATTGAAAAAACCCGGGACTTTTCAGCCCAGGTAGTATTTGTGTATATAAGAAATAAAAAAATGGTTGTCTGGGCGCAAGGCGCTCGGACATTATATTCGTGACAACGTATCCTAAATATGTAACATTGAATATACAAGTTATTAAATCAAAATTAAAGTGTTTTTTTCCGAATGCCTCCAAGTGTAGGCATTAATTTTGGTTTGCTTAACGAAATTTTACAAGTATTGCAAACTACTGTGTATTCGTCAGGACACAGTTGTCGATTTTCTTTTGTGTGCCAGTCCGAAATGACGTTCATCTGTTGCACTGTGGTCGGTTTTATATCGCGTTCAAACCAAAGTCTATCGCAAACAGAGGAAGCATACCCAAAGTCATTGTCAAGAAACATCAATTTAAATCTTGATAACGATTTGTTCCATTTCATGTCCCATACCTCTTGCGCCGATATAACTGGTTGTATAGTAAAATACACGGGTTCTGCTGCTGAAGGCTGTTGTAGGTTTACAACCTGTAGTTCTTGAACGTTGTTTGAACTTGCCGCTGCGAAACCACTATGAACAGACAATTTTCTCTTAGCTATATCCGATTTATTTAATGCTGCAAGGCGCTGCCTGTATTCGCGTTGTCTCTGTGTATTTTTTTCTCTTTACACTTTCAACCTGTACATCTGTTCTCGACAGTGCAAGGCGCTGTCTATATTCCCGTTGTCTCTCTGCATTTGACTTAGGAGCAATTAAGAGAGTCGCGCTCTCGCTCACTGCGGCTCGTGCGTTATCGGTTATCGTTATCGTAACGCTACAAACTTTTTTCCGAATGCCTCCCAAGGTATACCGATTTATAAGACGTTGTCACGTCAAAACAATGCTACTATCATGCGCCGCGATTTTTTGACCAGAAACAGATCGAATACCATCCAACAGCAACCGTAAAAACTTCAGTTGGCTTCCTGGAACCTCTCTCTGTTCAACCGAATTGAAAAATCAATACAGGGAACATGCTTTAAAAGAAACAAGAAAAAAAAAAAAAAAAAAAACTGAAGACGGTTCTGATTGCCATGTCGACCTTGAATATAACATATGTCTCCAGGATCGGATCTGACATCAGTGCTTAGTCGAGAATAACTTTCAAGGAGACAATATTATTGTTTTTTGCATTTTCTATATGAATTGGGGAACTTTTTGATCAAGGTGGTATGTGTAGACTAGGTTTTCTGTCACATTAAATGAATATACGCATTTATCTTTAATAAATCTGAGTGGATAAAAAAGTCGCTGTTTTGGGGGTTGATTTGTCCAACGGGAACAATCCCACACAACTTTAACATGGTGTCTATTAAGAACCAGCCTACTCGTGTTAAGAAAAAAATTTTAACAGTACAGCCTTTTATATTTCGGGATTAGAGAACAAAAACAAATATCGATCATCGAAAATCACTTTATTGTTTTTCAAAATATTCCCAAGGAAGATCTATACACTTTTGCATGCGTTTGAACCAATTGTCGAAGCACTTTTGCCACTCTGATTGAGGTATCTCCAACACATGCATTCTGAATGGAGCAACCGCTTCTTCAGGTGTCGAAAAACGTTTGTTTTTTACGTACGGGAATAAAAAGAAGTCATTCGGTGCCAAGTCAGGACTATACGGCGGATGACCCATCAAATAGATGTTTTGGGTGCTCAAAAATGCAGTTGTCGCAGCCGATGTGTGAGAGCTCGCATTGTCGTGGTGAAGAGTGATCCGTCTTCGGCGGTTGGTTTTCCTGATTTCTTGGAAGACAACTGGCAAACAAATGGTTGTGTACCACTCAGAATTGACTGTTCTGCGTTGTTCTAGTGGTACGGTTGCGACATGTCCAGTTTATCCGAAAAAACAGGCGACCATTTGCTTGGAAGTACTTCGTGCGCGAACAACATTTGTTGGATTTGGCTCATCTTGAAACACCCAGACAGTCGACTGCTGTTTACTTTCGGGCTCATACGCGTAAATCCACGATTCATCACCTGTCACGATGTCATAGACGTGTTTCGAAGTACCGCGACCGTATTTTTTGAGCATTTCTTTCGACCAATTGACACGAGCCTTTTTTTGGGCGATTGACAAATTGTGTGGGATCCAACGCGAACAAATTTTTTTGACAGTCAAATGTTTATGCAATATTGAATGTATGCTGGTCCCACTAACGCCTAAGGTTGTCTCAATCTCACGATAGGTCACATGACGATCTTCCAATATCAGTTCGCGCACAGCATCAATGGTTTTCGGAACAACAACTGATTTTGGACGACCTTCACGAAATTCATCTTGGAGTGAACTACGACCACGGTTGAATTCACCATACCATCGATAAACACTGGTCCTTGATGGAGCTTCATCGCCAAAAATTGAATTAAGTTCATCCATGCACTGTTGCTGAGTTAATCCACGCCGAAAGTTGTAAAAAATAGTCGCACGAAAATGTTGACGATTTAATTCCATTTTTGGGCCGAGATGAATCTTTTAAGTTACTGTAAACAACACAAATAGCGCTCGTATGTCAAAACGTTCTGAGTGCGTATAACATCAAAAATGTCCAACTTTACGACAGAGCTGTCAACTGCCGGATTGCAACACTAGGGTTCCCAAATCCCGAAACATAAGAGGCAACCCACGTAATGATCATCGAATACCCTACTGTCATACAGATGGAAAAGCGGTTTAGATATAAGATACAAAAAGCTGATATAAGGGGTAGTGAATTGGATGAGTGTGAGGCTAGCTGGTTTCGTTTTTGCTGCTTCCTGGTTTTCATTGGGGAGCATGATGTCCTTACCTGGCACGAGCGAAAAAGGTAGACAAGGGTAGAAAAGAATTTGTTTGAACCCAACTCTATCCCCGGCAGACGAAAGAATGTAAAAACAAAAAGACCCAAACGGTAACCAAAGCAAAAACAACACAATCCTGTCACAAACCAAAACGCAAGAGATGATGGGAAGAAGCGTAAGAAATGGGGGACTTCGTCAGTCGCCAGATCGAACAGAAAAGAAAACACGAAACTAAAGAAATGGAGGACCTCGTCAGTCTCCAGGTCTAGTAGAAGAGAGCGAACGAAATCAAAGAAATAGTCCCCAGACTGAGAGGAGTGAAGGAGAGGAAATATACATCTGAATTTGAAAAGAAAACAAACCACCTGTATAAGCTGGTCCTTATATTCGTTCCCATTCTCAATGGGGTACTCCTAGGACTCATTTCAATATAGACTGTTTTAACGAAAAAGATTGAATGAAATAAAGTTTCGAAAAGCACACTTACTCCAGTTGTGTAATTTTATAATACAATATAATTTGTATACAATAATTTTCATAAAATAGTAATATAATATGATAGACTTAAGTAGGGTCAGTTGAAAAACTACAAGTTATTAATTTAACTTCAATGAAATGACTTTCAGCTCTTCATTCGCACTATTTTCCTTTCGGTATTATATAATTTAAACTGCCTTATCAAATAAAAAGTAGCATTTATTTATAATCTTTACGAGTATGTGGCAAGTAAATCTTTGTGTACCATTAAATGAACAGCACATACTTAAATACGGCATGAATATATTTTACCTACAGCTAGCAATTCTACCGCGTCTATGATTGGCTGACACTGTGTCCTCGAAATGATTTCATTAAATAAGATTGGTTTCCCTCTTTATCGGGCCCATATTGACGTCATTGCCAAATTTCGGCATGAATCCAAAGTATTTATTTATGTTCGCGAACGCAAGTATAATGGAATTCCACTTGAACTGCAATCAGAAGTCACAACATTGTTTTTGAGCTGGCTCACATGTGACCTTCTTATCTACGATGAGCTATTTCAAATCACAGCTCTTATACTCAGAAGATACCGAAGAAAGCACTCGGGCCAGTTCATCATTTTCCCAAATTTCAACCCAGACAACGGTCGCTCCCTCGAGCATGGCGCCAATTTTCTGTCTACACTTGTACAGATTCTTTGAAGATGATTATGTATTTTGATCTAAAACGTTCAAAAGCACCGAGATATAAACAAAATAATTGTGTCATGACGCTAGAAAGGATGAATCCCACAATCTAAGAAGAATAAAAATAAGAACAAGGATCGACAGCCGAGAAGTCTAAAAATTGGTGATTAGTATCACTAGTTTGGTATTTCCGGAACTATTCATCAACGAACAAAAAAAAAAAAAGAGATGCATAAATTAATTTTTCATGCGACGAATTTATAGATATAATAATAAATCTGACACTCACTTCCTCGATTAGCAGCTTGTTGCTGTTGTTTCTTTTATATCAAATGTCCAGTTTTCGACTCATTGTGACGAAGTAATATCAGAATCGCCCTTTAACTAAAAAGAGCATGTTTCTAAGATTAGCAAATGGTGAATGGATAGAAAGAAGCTTTACAAAAAAGGATTCAGATATGCACAAATGAGTAAAAACTGGGGATTGTATTGCACATGCAAGACGGCAGTTTCTAAAATTAGACCGAGACGTATGAAGAACAATCGAAAGTAATCTAAACAAATCTAAGCAATCTAAAACAATTGGCAACTTCCCACGCTAAACACTTTAGACAATTTATTAATCAATAGACCAATTTTGTAACATTCACGTTTTTCTAAATGGAGCTCAGAAATAGCAAGTCAAATATGTGTTCCGTAAACTGAATTACATCACCTTATGTACTTAAAGCGGGAGTACTTATAAAAACTGCTGTGACCCTTTGGTCCGATTGAGGTCCTGACAATTATGGAAGATGGGCAATTATTAACTTGATTAATATTGTTGTGAAATTCAAAACCAGTGAGTTTTTGAATTTCCCGCGCAAAAACAAGGAATTGCCATTTATAAATTGCCATCTATAAATAGACTACTGTCAAAGTTTGAGTAAGCTGCGTCATTTAGTTTGTGTTTGACAGCCATTGAAAGCAGACAACCTCGTGAATTTTAACAAATATGAAAATAAGTAAATTTCGTCTGCTGATTAAGCATAATCAAGCAATATTCATCAATTGGGCTAGGAACTGGTACCCTATCCAGCATATTATCCAGATTTAGCTCCCGTGACTATTTCCTGTTTCCAAACCAAAAAAAAAAAGAAAGTCGTTCCTGCATCTGCTTTGGATTGGTGATGAAAAATGGATGTTTTTCTAGAATTCTGAACACTATAAATCGTATGATTGAATTCGACCAAGTATACCCGCCTGTCACGTGGGAGATCGGGGTTCGTTTCCCCCTCGGGGAGCCTCTGGCGCAAGACTAATGACCTTGCCCGGAAAAAAAACAAATCATTATGGAAAATTTAACAAGCCTCAGGACTTGCTAAATAAGGCCAAGACCGGTTCCCAGTTGTAGTGCCGATGATGATGATGAATTCGACCAACCACTAATATCGCCCGAGTTATACAACTAGAAAGGAAACAACTGTTTTCTCTGATATTAACTTCCAGACTGACTCTGGTACGAATTTTATTTTCACATTATTCTTTCTATACTCAAATGTTGTCCTTGTTTACGCACACATGTAATCGGTCCCCGGCAATGCGTATTTATACATCATCAGCATCATCATCGGCACTACAACCGGGATCCGGTCTTGGCCTTATTTAACAAATCCCTCCACCGGTCCCGATTTCGAGCCGATGTCATCCAGTTTGGCACTCCAGGCTCTGGGCATCCTGGTCTACCCCATCCCTCTATCGCAGACAAGGTCTGCCGCGCCGTCTCCTTCCATACATCCTGCCACAAAGGACTTTCCGGGCTCATTCGAGCTAGGTGTCCCGCCCACCGGAGTCTACCGCGCTTGATTTTTTATATATATAAACGAAAAACAGAAAAGGTCAAGTTTAATGTGTTTTCGAGATCACGCGGGAACCGATTCCATGAATACATTCTTCGGGCAACCACAAAGTAGCCCCACTTTACTTTAGAATATATGTTTTTTTTTAATTTATTGAAGACTCCGGGATAACAGGGAGTTACAGAAACTCCCACAATATCAAATCGCTTCGAATGGAATACACTCCTGTGTGTTGAGTGAGATCAGCAACGGAATTGTGTACTATGAGCTCTTGAAACCTGGTGAAATGGCCAATGTCCATCGCTACCACCAGCAATTCACAAAATTGCTTTGTGTGAAAACAGGTAGGATTATCAGCAAAGACATAGCAAGTTTATTTTCCTCCAAGCCAACACACTATCGCACACGTCAACAATAGTCCGAAAATACTGGGTTGTTCAAAACCTCATTGCGTTTTTTTTTCCAATGAATGACAACGCGTCTCTGCTTTCAAGGACGATCCTTGTCCCTGTTCAATCCAAGTTGTCATGCAGTCTCCACTTGACATCCCAGGATATCTACTTTGGCACCCGCCAAGTAGTGAACCAATGCATTCAGCGACATCCTGAGAAAGGTTGGCGCAAGGCTAATGCCCGGAAAAACAAATTATTATGGACAATTTAACAAATCTCGAATATGGAATAATAGGGTGGTATTTCACTGACTCCTCGATAATATAATGGTTAGTATACCCGCCCATCACGTGGGAGACCGGGGTTCGTTTCCCCGTCGGGGAGCCTCTGGCGCAAGACTAATGACCTTGCCCGGAAAAAACAAATCATTATGGAAAATTTAACAATAGAACTTGCTAAATCAGGCCAAGACCGGATCCCGGTTGTAGTGCCGATGATGATGAAAACGATATGCCATAAGATGGGGACTGGTGTTGAACTGGAGGCTATCGTTAACAAATTTAACAAAACCTAAAAAAATTTTTCTAAAAAATCATGTTTTCCACATTGACAATCACGATTTTTCAAAACTTATTGAAAAGTCGCCTTTATTTTTTAATTTTGCATTTAGGAATATTGAAGTTATTGAAGCCTGAACATAAATGCAGGCGATACTAGTTGTTTTCCTTAACCACCTTAACAAGCTAAAAAACTGTACTCAAAATTCGAATATCAACGTTTTTTAATTTTCGATTTTTCATTCGTATGATAGGTTCAGGCTCCAACAAATATTATGTATTTCATTACATTTTTTGGAATTTTGATTCCTAATAATTTTTACAGGTGCTAAGTTTGACTGCCAATTGGACACCTTTTTATAAGACGATGCAACACGATGTTACACACCATTTCATGGCAGCATAGCGATTGCAACGACAGTGAAGACCGTGTAATTCGAACCGACGCTATGACGGTTTTGAATCAAAAGATTGCACCAATGATCAATACATCAGGCCACTACCGGGTGTACGTATTCGATTTCTAAAGTCAAATACCCTCAACTGATATGGATTTGCTATTTTATTGCTTGGTATACGGCTGATGATTTGCTTATTCGATTTTCTTTTTGTCTTGCTTGTGTACTGTGTGTGTATCTGTTAGAAACGCCACAGCAGTTTTATCTATCTAATGACAAAATTTTTCCTAAGGATTTTAAGCCATAAAGAAATGTCAAAAACCTTCAATTGCTCATTTATTTATTTCTATAAAAAAATTCAAGTAAATATCCTAACTTTCGGGTCACTAGATGAGAACCGTCCTTTAAAAAACACAGAATACTCACGATTTGTCCGGCGTTAAGTTCTCTATAAAATCCCAAGTAAAAGATTTAATTGTTTAGTTCAGTACGAAACAAATTTTCGAGAAAATCGACTTTCGTGTGGCTCGGTTAGAGAACGAATCTCTGTACTTGCACATGTACGTGAAATTAAGTTTGAGCGTGATCACTGATTATCGGATATCGTGGGAAAATATTTGGAGAGCTGGAATACATTCACCGATTTCAAATGAACAATCATATTGATCATACGTATAGAAATGAAATAGGCAATTCATGCTCTTGCATTGTTCGAATGGTTGCGTTAATGTTGTCTAATTCTGCTTTAATGCACCTTAACAATTATGGAAATTGCATTCGAGTTTAGGATAAAAATACGCCTTATAGTTCGTAGCCCGGTTGGGTGGGGTAAAGCATTGTTTAAATCTTTTAAGAAACTTTATACATTTGCTCATATTTTTCACAGCTTCAAATATGCGGTCATTCCAATTAAGAGCTTAATTAATATACTACCAAGATTTGGAAGTTTGGTGACTTATACAATGCAGGTGCATCTATCTTGACAACAGACATCACCGAGTATTTGAGCCATTGAATTCTACTGCTATTTAAATTCGTTGAACCTATTCAAAAACAATAGTGCCACTTTACGAAAAAACAAACTGGGAATGTTTAGACGACTGTTTTGAGGCATTAAATTGGTCATTATGCTTCCTCAATAAGGAACTTAGGATATTGCTGACATACGAATGGTTATGGTTCTATTTGAAGAGCGGACCCTTATTCCACAGAGCCATTACAATTGGAATCTAGGGTTCATTAAATTCTACTGCTACTTAAATTCATTTAACCTATTCAAAAATAATAGAGTGACTTTACGAAAAAACAAACAGGGAAGCTGTAGACAACTATTTTGAGGCCTTACATTTTTCGTTATGATTCCTCAATAAGGAACTCACGATACAGCTGATACAATAGCGGTGATGATTCTATCTGATGAGCGGACCCTTATTCCACAGAGCAAATGCAATTCAAATGTAGGGTTCAAAACGACTTGTTATTCTCAACTACTCTTGATTGACGTGGAAATGCTATGTTAATTGCTTTAGCATACAGCTCTAATGGTTTATTTCTTTGATTTAATTTTTGGTGCTGTTCTTCGCTATGGTTTGTGTACTGTGTTTTTGTTGGAAACGCAAGAGTCGCAATTGCATAAATCGAACACCAAAGAAAAATTAATAAAGACTCAGAGGGCTAGTAATGACTGTAATCTGCAAGCAAAATTTTTGAAGGACACGAAATAGACACAAAATTACAAAACTGTCTCAAATCAAAAACTATCCCGTCATTTACCTCATCATAACATAACATAACATAACATTCCAGCCATCAAAACAATAGATAAAACAAATCCACTTGCCTCCCCAATTCGCAGCCAACTTAGCACATCTTAGCAACTTTAGTACATTCGCTCTGTTTCCACTCGTGCACAATTACTATCCAATGAGGCAAATTCATTTTCGAACTGCCTGTACTCCCCAAAGTTTTGACCTTCTAACAAATCTACTCACGCGGATGAT
Organism: Microdon myrmicae; assembly: GCA_963931805.1. NCBI lineage: Eukaryota > Metazoa > Arthropoda > Insecta > Diptera > Syrphidae > Microdon > Microdon myrmicae. The sequence goes on from OZ007496.1 coordinate 197,260,741, forward strand.
TTTCTTCCTATAATTGTAAAAAGGTGTTGTTTTTCGCTCACAACACCACTGCGAAAGCTCTTGTTCTTTTGTTTGTCCTGTTCAACTAGTTCAACACAAATAGTTGGAAGTCAGCGAATTTCCAACCAATTCCCAAAAATGGTATTCAATCACACCCTTCCTCTTATCGCCCCTTATCACTAACTTCTATATGACCGATGATCGTGTTCAACAATTTATTAACTACTAGAAACAAACGACTTTTTCAACATCTCCCAATATCGGTTCCGCTGGTCCACAGGACACCTGATATCTTAGATTGAGGAAAGATGGGGTACCTCCATCCACTGCTTCAGTAAAAGCAAGTGCGTTGCATTAAATACCATGGATGCATTCGACAGAGTTTCACATCTAACGTTATTGTCGAAATTGATTCTCCATGAAACTGACACATACAAAATACTAACAAATGTCATACTGGCGAGAATCACACCATACGCAGAGGAAATACGAGGAGACTGCCAATGCGGATTCCGTAGGAACCGGGCAACAAGCGACCAAATGTTCACAATAAGGCAATTACTGGAAAAGAAGTGGGAATACGGAGAGACGGTTCACCAACTGTTCGTTGACTTCAAAAAAGCCTACGACTCAGCCGCAAGGCAAAGACTCTACCATATTGTAGTGGAGCTGGGAATCCCGAAAAAATATGCGACCCTCATTCAAATTTGCATGAACGAAAATAAAGCGCGAGTTAGAATAGAAAACCACACCTCAGAACCATTTGAAATCCGGGACGGACTAAAACAGGGGGATGGACTTGTGGCGGTTCCGCCAAATGCCCAATTACCCCCAAGCTTCCTGTGCTGAAGCTCCTCAAACTCCACCGTTTTCTGCTAGTTCAATTGCATTAGCACCTGTAAATGCTTCATGCATCAAGGTTATCTAACCCATAACCTGAAAGCTCTTGGAAGAGAATGCTTACCTGCACGCACCAATTCGCATTCAAAATTCCCTACAATAATTTTGTCCATCTTATAGGATCATAAATTCATAACCTATTCGGCATCTTCGGTTGCCAGGCAAATTCCAGCCTCCCTATATTTGCACTTCAATCACGAGCAAACCTGAAACGTTTCCCTTCTCAAGGGCAATTAATGCTTTCAACGCATTATCTAGGAATTTCTGTAGAGAATTTCTCCCACAAGATGCATCAATGCATCTCTGCATTAGCGGCCAAGAACCGAATTCTCGTTTAGTGTAAATACTCACACTAGCATTCGATCCTTGAGTTGCCTTAGATGCCATATACAATTGGCATAGATGTTATACAAACCGTCATTGTGTAACCATCTAAATTGCTCGCAATGACTTGCAGCTATTGATACAGCTGCAAGCACTTTACCCCGAAATGCTCCTTTGTTTGAAACTCCAAACAATCATCAACTTCGCGCATAGCCGCCGGATTGAATTCAATAGCATAAACAATGCAAATAAAGAATCCGTTTCTTACAACGACCAAAGATACGATATAGAAATTGTATGATGTATCCCAAATGCATTTCACACCTAATGAGTTGCAGCTTATTTATTTAGCCGGCCCTCATTACAGACCGATGCCTTAGGTCGCTTCTCACTTTATTCTTTTTCCCTCGTTTCAGGTTTCGTTTATCCTTTGCTCAAATGCATCGATAAACACTGCGATCTGTACGTTCACCCATACATGCATACCACCATGATCTTCTCTATGAGATCCGGTTACCTACCCCCAAAGAGAGACTTCACGTTTCTCTTGTAATAGGAAACGCACCCTTGATTAAGAGAGCATGTATCCTGGCCGAATTTCCTTGCCTAGCGAATTGACATCGCTGAGTCTCATTCCATCCACCGGCCGCACCGGTCGGTTTTTCTCCCGCTCCCCGGAGCGCACGGGCACGCGAATATACCCAGTCGAGTTGAGTAAGCGCGTTACCGATTAAAAAGTAATTTTTCTTGTGCCGCTAGTATAATGCCTTTCAAGTAGAGCACATTGTCTTACATTCTTTTGTGCATCCGTTTCTTCGTCAGTGTAATCAAAATCCGTTTTCTGTAATCTAACTAAATGCAATAGATCTGGACAGAATAAAAAAGAACCTTTATAATAAACCATTAAACAGTGCGTTTTATTTTCGAATATCTTCGGTGGACAATTTTCTTCTTTCGAACAATTCAGGGAGCAACTCAGTTTTCTTTTGGTGTCCGGAGAACACTAATTTGTGATGGCGGGAGCAGAAGTGAACCCCGAGCAGTACGCCTGCACACAATACTTCGCTCCCCACAGAATCTCACCATGTCTTTTTAACCTTGTGCTCGAGTATGTCATCAGAAAGGTACAAGACGACAACATGGCCGGAATATCCCTGAAAAGGGTCACACAAGTGCTCCCATATGCGGATGACATCAGTAAACTGCTGAAATCTAAACTGCTATCACGTGACATAAAACTCCGTGTCTATAGAACCATAATCATGCCGATTGCTCTATACGGATGCGAAACATGGGCTCTCACAAAACGGGAAGAAAACAAATTCCGCGTATTTGAGAATAAAGTTTTAACGGGTATCTTTGGAGATAAATACGACTAGGAGGCAGGACAATGGATGAAACTCCACAACCACGAATTGGAAGAGCTATACCACAAACCTATAATAGTGAGAGTAATCAAGTCGCGACGATCAAGATTGGTCGGACATGTGGCGCGAATGGGCAACGATAGGACCGTGCGTAGAATTCTTGACGGTAGACCAACGAGAAAGAGACAGGCAGGACGGCCGCGACGGAGATGGGAGGACAATGTTAGGTTTGACCTTGAGGAGATCGAATCGGATGGTCAGGCGTGGGAGGAGAGTGCACAGGAAAGGGAATGATGGGGAGTCGAGTCGGTGAGGTCATGAACTGCCGGATTCCTACAGGCTACAAATAGATAGATGAAATTGACGATAAATTGATTCAATAGATAAAATACTCGGCAGAAGAGGAACGAGTACTTCAGTACACATTGAAATCAGTTTACCCCCGGGCCCTCCAAACGCTTGAAGAGTACGAAAGTACCTGCATGGTATAAAAGTATTTCTGAAAAAAAAACGAAACGATTTTAGTACGCAGGAAGTTTTTTTTTTTTACATTTAATACTATGATATGATTCGTGTATGCCAGAAGCTTAGGTCCACCCTATTCTTATGCTTTGCGTCGGAATCAAGAATATCATTCGATCCCACGCTATGAAACGCTTGGTATCACACTTAAGGATTACGACCAAAGCCTCAACGCGCAGGCTGCGGCCGCGTGTACACGGAGTTATATTTTCTCGATACTTAAGGTATATGTGGCGATTTGGATTGGTATAATATACATACGGTGCTGTGAAAAATTATAGACTTAATTGTTTTACGTGCCGGCTCATCACACTTCTTACAGCGCTAACGAACCTATCTCGCGTATGCTACGACAGGCCAACTCTTTCCCCACCTCCTTCGATTTAAACCTCTCCACTCCCGCTCTCAAACCACGTCTCAGAAGAAACCCGTCCTAACCCCGCCCCCTCCCCCCAATAACCCCTCTACCCCGCAATCCTCCCTCTTCTCTCCTGCCCTCAAACTAGTTCTCCCCTACACCTTTCCAGCCCCACCCGCAATTTGAACCCCCAAATTGGTTGATTAAAATGTCTATATATTGTGCGTATTTTTGAGAAATAGTAACGTTTTATTTTTCTAAATGTGGAAAGTGAGACACAATATTCTGCAAAAGATGTTGTTTCCACAATTTTAATTTCAAAGCCCTGAATTTTATCATACAAATTGTTAATAAACTGTCCTTTGCCTTGAAGTTCCACATTAAGATCATTGAGATGCTGAGTCAAATCGATAAGAAACTCAAAATCACTCATCCATTCTTTATTACCAAAATGAGGAAAGACATACCCCTTCATATACAGGAACAATTGTATTCCGCTTTTTAAGTTGTATACTTGTGTTGGCTATCGAGCGGCCAACACGTACTTTGATTTCTGCCGACCGAGGAATGTCGTCGGAGAAGATCTCTGTAAGTTCCGCCGACTTATGAATGTAGTCGGGGAATATTACGCACTATTCAGAATGTGGTCGCGAGGAATGGCGGCTGAAACAATGTGTTCTCTTGGCGTGCTACGCTGGTTCTCTTTGGCTGCAGCAATAACTATAAAAACGTCAGGAACAGTGGTGGCTCCTGGCGTGCAATAATGTTGGTGGCAGTTAACTGAAAGCAATTTGACTTTAAAGAGGTAAAAGGAAATGTGTACCTAAATTACTGCAGAAATCCCGGAAATAAGCCTCCTCCAGATTTCCACTAATACTCGGGTTGATTTCTGGTTACTAAAAGATTACTTTATTTAATCGATTGAACTAATTTATACTGATTTATACTGAATACACGGAAAGACATGTGAACTCTCCAACAAACTAACGAAGAAGAATAACGGGTCAATTGAAAAGTCCCCGGCCTTAGTTAGCCCTAACCTTCAAAAGACGCGTGTATAAATTTGACAGATGTCGGATCATTAGTTTGTGAATTATAGTATTTTGAGTGAAGCAACTTCTGTTATTGTGAAAAAAATGGATAAAAAGGAATTTCGCGTGTTGATAAAATATTGCTTTTTGAAGGGCAAAAATATAGTTGAAGCAAAAACTTGGCTCGATGACGAGTTTCCAGACGCCGCCCCAGGAAAATCAACCATCAAGGATTGGTATGCTAAGTTTAGACGTGGTGAAATGAGCACCGAAGACGGTGAACGCAGTGGACGCCCAAAAGCGGTTGTTACCGACGAAAACATTAGAAAAATCCACAAAATGATTTTGAATGACCGTAAATTGAAATTGAATGAAATAGGAGGCACTCTAAAGATATCAACTGAAAGTGTAGATCATATCATTCACGAATATTTGGGTATGAGAAAGCTCTGTGCAAAGTGGGTGCCACGCGAGCTCACTTTTGACCAAAAACAACGACGAGTTGATGATTCGGAGCAGTGTTTGGAGATGATCAAGCGTAATAAACCCGAGTTTTTGCGTCGATATGTGACAATGGATGAAGCATGGCTCTATCATTTCACTCCGAAGTCCAATCGACAGTCATCTGAGTGGACTGCACACGATGAACCCGCCCCAAAGCGTGGAAAAACGCAACAGTCGACTGGCAAGGTTATGGCGTCTGTATTTTGGGATGCGCGCGGAATAATTTTCATTGACTATCTTGAAAAAGGAAGGACCATCAACAGCGACTATTACACAGCGTTATTGGGCCGTTTGAAGGACGAAATCGCCGAAAAACGACCGCATTTGAAGAAAAAGAAAGTGCTGCTTCACCAAGACAATGCACCGTGTCACAAGTCAGTGAAAACGGTGGCAAAAATCCATGAATTGGGCTTCGAATCGCTTCCGCATCCACCGTATTCTCCAGATCTGGCCCCCAGCGACTATTTCCTGTTCTCAGATCTCAAAAGAATGCTCGCTGGAAGGAAATTTTCGTCGAATGAAGAGGTGATCGCCGAAACTGAGGCCTATTTTGAAGCAAAGGACAAATCGTACTACAAAAAAGGTATCGAAAAGTTGGAGGGTCGCTATAATCAGTGTATCACCCGCGATGGGAATTGTGTTGAATAAAAAAAACGAATTTTGGCAAAAAAATGTGTTTTACTATGGAAGGCCGGGGACTTTTCAATTGACCTGTTAGTTTGTTTATGTTGCTTGACAACCAAATTCGATTATGTCAGCTAGTTGCTGACATTTGTTATTGTGTTGCCAAGGGCAGCATTCAGTTGCGAATTTGCTGGTTCTCTCCAGTGCGAATCCGCAACAGATTAGTATTGCATCTCTACTAAGCCAACGTACTTCGGTATTAAAAACCATGTCTCGATATTCAGTTTCTAAATCTTTCAGAAATTCTTTAAATTCACGGTGATTTAATGCGCACGACTAATCAGGCTAAATTAGGTTAAGTTATTTATATAATTAGGATTAATTTTAGATTAGTAGAGTTGAAAAAACAAATTCCTGGTTTTCTGACCTTTTCCAGGAAGATAATATCACTAAATTTATAAACACGCATCTATCTTATATCTCATAAAATATTGTTTGGAAAATGTATATATTATTATAATAATTACATGTAAGCAATTGTTACAAAATTAATTTTAAGTCACTGTATTACTTAAATGTACGAATTCTAATTATGGTTAATAAATACAGTTTTGGAAAAAAAAAAAAATGCGCGCGACTTTATAAAATTGATTGGTTTAATTATTGGTACTGTGACATTTGGCAAACTCAATCTTTTCGCACACAGATTTCCCTGGTGAATGTTTGTTATGATGTACGGCTCTGATGGCGCAAGGCTAATAACCTTGCCCGGATAAACAAATTATTATGGAAAATTTAACAAGCCTCAGACTTGTTAAGTAAGGTCAAGACCGGATCCCGGTTGTAGTGCCGATGATGATGATTGGTACTGTGATATTTGGCAAACTCAATCCTTTCGCACACAAATTTTCCTGGTAAATTATGCAGTGATTAACGAATGTTTCCCTTCCTGTGACCTTCTTAATGTCTTGAAATAGCCTTCCCGATACTCCTGCCCCCATGCTCTGCATTGCTCGTGCTCCATCTGTCGATATACCAATAATCTTTTCTAATAAAATTGAAAATTTTTCCAACACAGACTTTAGTTCATCGTACTGGTCTTTACCGGTTGTAGTCCCTTGCATTGGAATTAGTGAACACAATTCTTCGGTGATATTAAATTTGGTGTCAATACCACGTAAAAATATAGCCAGTTGTGCTGTATCGCTAATATCACAACTCTCATCCAGTGCCAAAGAACAGTATTCGAATTTTGCAATGCGTTCACGAAGCGTTTTTGCTATGTTCTCGGACAAGTCTTCAATTCTCCTTGCAATGGTGAATCTTGATAAACTAATGTTTGAAATAATATTCATTTTATCAGGAAATGCAATTTCTGCAACAGCAGTCAGACATTCTTTTACCATCTCTCCATCCGCAAAGGGTTTCATTTTTTTTTTGCTAGTATTTGACTGACAACAAAACTAGCCTTTACTGCCGTATTTGATAAAATAGCTTGATTTTTAAAAATAGCCCGTTGTTTTCCCACGGTTTTCTCCATTTGATTAAACGTACCTATCCTTAGTTGTCCTGTTAAGTTTTTATACGAGGGTTGCCTTTTATATTTCCGGATTAGAGAACAAAAACAAATATTGATCATGGAAAATCACTTTATTGTTTTTCAAAATATTCCCCATGAAGATCTATACACTTTTGCATGCGTTTGAACCAATTGTCGAAGCACTTTTGCCACTCTGATTGAGGTATCTCCAACACATGCATTCTGAATGCAGCAACCGCTTCTTCAGGTGTCGAAAAACGTTGACCTCTCAGTTTGTTTTTTACGTACGGGAATAAAAAGAAGTCATTCGGTGCCAAGTCAGGACTATACGGCGGATGACCCATCAAATCGATGTTTTGGGTGCTCAAAAATGCAGTTGTCGCAGCCGATGTGTGAGAGCTCGCATTGTCGTGGTGAAGAGTGATCCGTCTTCGGCGGTTGGTTTTCCTGATTTCTTGGAAGACAACTGGCAAACAAATGGTTGTGTACCACTCAGAATTGACTGTTCTGCGTTGTTCTAGTGGTAGGGTTGCGACATGTCCAGTTTTTCCGAAAAAACAGGCGACCATTTGCTTGGAAGTGCTTCGTGTGCGAACAACATTTGTTGGATTTGGCTCATCTTGAAACATCCAGACAGTCGACTGCTGTTTACTTTCGGGCTCATACGTGTAAATCCACGATTCATCACCTGTCACGATGTCATAGACGTGTTTCGTAGCACCGCGACCGTATTTTTTGAGCATTTCTTTCGACCAATTGACACGAGCCTTTTTTGGGCGAAAACGCAAACAAATATTTTTGACAGTCAAATGTTTATGCAATATTGAATGTATGCTGGTCCCACTAACGCCTAAGGTTGTCTCAATCTCACGATAGGTCACATGACGATCTTCCAATATCAGTTCGCGCACAGCATCAATGGTTTTCGGAACAACAACTGATTTTGGACGACCTTCACGAAATTCATCTTGGACTGAACTACGACCACGATTGAATTCACCATACCATCGATAAACACTGGTCCTTGATGGAGCTTCATCGCCAAAAATTGAATTAAGTTCATCCATGCACTGTTGCTGAGTTAATCCACGCCGAAAGTTGTAAAAAATAATCGCACGAAAATGTTGACGATTTAATTCCATTTTTGGGCCGAGATGAATCTTTTAAGTTACTGTAAACAACACAAATAGCGCTCGTATGTCAAAACGTTCTGAGTGCGTATAACCTCAAAAATGTCCAACTTTACGACAGAGCTGTCAATTGCCGGATTGCAACGCTAGGGTTGCCAAATCCCGAAACATAAGAGGCAACCCTCGTATTGTTGTTCATGTTCTGTATCGTAATGCCTTTTTATGTTATATTCTTTTAATGTCGACACAGTCTCTGAGGATATTAAGCATACAGCTTTATCTCTAAAGAAAGTGAAAATATAATCAAATTTCCACATTTCTTGGAATTGCCTGTGCTCAGCCGCAACCATTTGCTTTTCCGACATGCTAGTGTGGGTTAAAAATTTGAAAGTTAAAAAAAAAGTAGTAAAACTTCATTTTTAATGAAAAAACTCTACTACCTTTTTGACAATAATATTGCACTCACGCCTTTCAAGAATCACAAGAATAGCTAAAATGGCTAGTTAACAGCTTACCAGTCTGACTGATTGTATGACAGAAGCAAACACAACCAAGCACAGACGCGGCGCGTTCGTATTGCATGTTTGAACAAGTCGCTGACAAGTAAGTAACTCGTCACAAAAAAATTGCTTTTCTTTAGCATGTACTACCATTTTATTATAATTAATTTTATAATAATATATTGATGGGAGAAAGTCGATAAAATAAATTCAACTTTAGAAATGCTTAGCGGGCCGCGTCTTGCTCATCCCTGCTCTAATGGCTTGATTGCGTTTTTACCAGGTAATTCATTTTCTGAAAAAAAAACCCAAATTTCGCCTGTGAAAAAGTATAAACTTAAGACATTTATATTTTAATTTTTTGTATAATAATTTATTTAATATGGAATGCTTTGCTAGTAATTTCTTATAATAGTTAACATTCTTCGTGGTGGACTGGAAATAAGATTGTTTAAAGTCGATCGGCTCTGTAAAAAATCGGAAACATGGAAAATTTTACATTAACGTGGAGAACTATATGCTACTCAGAAAAAACTGATGAGACTACCTAACTATGTACATCAAGTTTGACAATCTTATAAAACTGTAGGACAAAAAGGTTGGACGATCAGAAAACTTGTAACTTATGTTCGTTGAATAACATAACGCCCCACTCATGTAACAGGCGCGTGAACCTCAACTGCCTTTAGCGAAGAGTTCGGCCAAAATGCGATTGTCCTAATGCAAACAGGCTGCTTTCGGTTAAGAAAATATTAAGCAAAGTGCATCTGCCCCCTCTACAACTTGTAAGGAATACCTTCACTGTAATATTGAACACAAAGTCTTAATATATTACCCAATCGTCACAATCTACGTCAGTAGTTTGAACAATCTTCAAGTTACACCTGACGGATGGGTGTCACATGTTCATCGAGTTCTAAGCACCTTAGCTAGGCTCGCGCGCTTTTTGTGCACATATAAGACTAGTCTATTCTTCTTCTATTGGTCATAGAAGCTGGTTTGGTCAGCCAGCATGTAATTAAATTCCTCTCGATAACGTGTCTGAATTTTACCCGTTAGCGTAGGTCAGAGATAGCAATAACTTTTGACAACAAATCTATAAATCATAAATTTCAAAAATTTCGCACATCTTCTTTACCGATAATCTTCCCTGTTAAACTGAGGTTATTTGTAACCTAATACGTCGATGTATAATTCCCCAGCCATGGGTGAGTCAACATCTAAGCCTCGTCAGCTACAGGTTTTCCAATTCCTTCCCTGCGCGTAATTGTTAGGAGGCGAACTCCCCTACTCAAATAACATACGTGTTGATTAATCTTCTTCTTATTCTGTGGTTTATTTTATGCCTCCTTTTATCGTTTGCCTGTTCCATTGAGGCATTACGCAATATGATGTAGTCGCAGTGTCCTTCTTAAGATTGCTTTCCCCCTCGTATCTCTTTTTAATATTTGTGCGGTAATTTGTATGGATGATTTACGAGTATGATCTCCCGACATCGCTGTTTACCATTCCCGACTGGCCTAAAAACGGCGGCATTTCATGATTATGTTTCGGGCTTTCAATTGCCTGCTTATGGATATCATATAAAACAAAACTTGTTGGATCCGTTGCAGGTCCTCTCGAGCCAACAATTGGGTGGCGTCATTTACACCACTCGTGCGACAACGAAACCATTTAAGGACGTTTACCTTGTAAGACTGGTTAATAACATCGTAAAGTCTGAAGAGTTTACCAAAGAGGTACTGATACATGCAAGACATAGCCAAAACCTGTATCTGAAAGTTGGAGATACACATAATGTAATCCTCCCCAGCCATCTGTCGAACTTTGATTCCGGTTGGCGCAATGTGTTCAAATTCATCTTAATACGTAATTCGCCAGGGTAGGCTATTCATTGTAAACTTTAACGCAGCTTTTTAGTCTAAGGCGGTACTTTTCCGGTTTTTTGATACAGCAGCGACATGCTAATGGATTATAATTCTCGTCGCAAATGACATTTACGTAATCAGCACGTGGGCCCCTTTTCTTTATTGAATTTGGATATTTATTCTATTAGAACCAGGAGTGGCACGTGTGAGCACAGTATACAGCAAACAAAAACAAGGGAGGATCCTTGTAACATCTTTTATACTGTTTTGATGTGCGAATCATCGAGTAATGTTATCAGTAATCTCGTAAAGTTGTGTTTATTTACGTCCAGTATATGGAACTTGACTAGTGACCTTTAAATACTAAAGTCCGTGGGTTGGAGAAACCAGAATTCTGACCGAGTTTTTAAAATGAACGGGTTGACAAGTACTATGTTTACAGATACATAACGAGGGCTAATGAAAACAATTCAAAAACATATTTTTTCACGGCTAGAAGTAGAATGACTAAAAACAGTATTTCAAGAAAATAGTGTTGAAATATTGGCAAAATGAACCATAGCGAGCGTTAAAATAATGCAAAATTTTTACGAAAATGGATGTTTAAAAAAAACACATTTCATTCGCTTATGGTGTTTTGTGAAGTAGTGAATAAAGTGATTCGAACTCACACTATAAAGCGGTTACGGCTAAAGCAATCAAAGCATCAGTTCACGGCCACATGTATGCGAGTTCTGCAATAGTGCTTTGGGATATGGCGCTGATAATTTGTTCTATTCTCGTCTGAGTCAGTGTTCTTTACTACTTTTTTTTTTAATATATAATACTTGTTGGAGACGGAGCAGAATACAATTGCCGGCTGGCGGACTGAGGATGGGCAATTTATACCGATTATTCTTCTTGTTCCTTTGATGAACACGCGAATGGGGATACGTGGACACAAAAGAAAATATAAGCAACGGCAGTTTGCGAGTTGAGAAAAAAACCTGCGGTTTTAATCAGTTTAACATCAAACAACAGATAAATTAAAAGGAAACCCCAAAGTTGCAAAGAGTTCTTGTATACAGTTGCGGATTTAATATTATTGAATTAATTAGAATAAAATAAAACCAATTTACAATACTTCCCTCAGGAGAGGTGTGGGGAGGAAGTATGTACCAGCATGGGTACTTGATTCACTTCCTCCTCCATCATATATATGTTCAACCGACACAATAGGTAAACGCCAACAGGACTTCACAATGCCACGTCCAGTGAACACAAGGCACCATAAAACACTGCATGATCTTTATTTTTATTTTTTTTTTTAATCAGGTTAATTTCAGGCGGAACGTTACATATTTTCTTTAGACTTATCACGAACAGTCACCGATTATAATATTACACACTTTATTCGTCAATTAATCTATTAGTCCCGCAGACGACTCACACGATTCGGACCAATCTACTAGCTTGGGGGTTAATCTCGCTACTCTGGAATTGACGCATCCCTGTAAGGGGAGCGGGAGTGACGCGTGTGATCAGCGCGTCAACGGATGGAATAAGACTCAGCGATATCTTGCTCGTGCAGAGCTCACTCGCTCATCGTGATCATGGTGGTATGTGTGCCATCGTTCAGATCTGTGTGGTTTACATGTGCTGGAGGGCAATGGTAAACGAAGCAGACAGACGGTAAAGACAAAAGGATCGATAAGATCGTCGTCTATGAAGTGCATCGCGTCTAAATAAATAGACGACGATACAGCGAAGAAATGTGGTAAAAGAGAAGATGAGACGAGGGCATCATAAAAGTCTGAGATGAATGATGCCCTTGTGTAAATATACGAATAGACATAGGTGCTAATGGGTTGGTGGACGAAACAAGTCCCTTGCTAGCATTTGTATATGCAGAAAAATCCGTTTGTGGGAAACGGATTCTACATTTGCATTGTTTATGCTTTGAATTCAATTGGTGCCACGAGACGCGGAATGCGGATTTACTTTGGTTTGCACATTGTGCGAGTCAGAGAATTTTATTGCTGGGAGAAAAAGGTCGCCGGCCAATATGTACATAAAGAAATTTATCGTGCACATGGCGAAGTTGGAAAATAAACGGCGCAATATTTATGATGCCTGGTGAAGGTTACAAAGTATTATAGCGTTTCAAATAATAGTGAAGAAGATCGTGTGATTCGAACTGACGCTATGACAGCTCGAATCGCGAAAAAAATTGTACCTAAGCGTTACACACCAGGCTACTAACCGTGTTTTATAATTTGATTTCCAAACTCGAGTAAATTCCACTGGTGTGAATTATTTTTATTTATCGCTTGGTATACGGTTCTGATGTATTTTTCTTATTCGATTTTTTTTTCGTTCGGTGTTCTTCACTATTTTTGCTTGTGAATTGTGTGTATCTGTTATTAGAGTTGCCACAGTATGTATTCAAATCCTTTTGTTTTCAGGAATTCGTTTAGGGAGATTTGCTTGGCAACGTAGATGCCGAAATTAGTTTCGAATTCCTGATAAGCCAATAAAGAAATCTTACAGAGGATTGGTATGCAAAGAGAATGGATGAAGGGTAAGTTTTCTTTACAGGGACTTAAAGATCATAGATTTGATCTCTTTAATGCGTGAAGCATTTTCAGGTGCCTAATGTGATTCGCATTGGCGAAAACGTATGCGTCTTGGGATGAGGTAATGGGGGTTTTTAGGTAACTGTACCGTGGGGTTTGGCCGCACCGCCACAGTGGCGAATCGATAGCGCCGACATGGCACCAGGAGATACCACCAAATACCCATTGCAGTTCTTTTTGAACAGTTGTAGGTTGTAACGCTCCGAAAACACTCGCGCGGGGAGGGATTTCCACAGCTTTCCCGCTCTGTAACGGAACGAGTTCTGATGCAGATATGGTCGCGCCGTCGGAAGATAAACCGCAAATTGGTGCGATCCGTTGTCTTGTGAAGCGCATATAAATCGCATTGCACCGAACAATGCCACGAATCTGCGAAGAACAGTACTCGTGTTAATAACTGTAAAACACATAGAGGTCAACTACGCGCCTTCGATGTGATAGCGCTTGTAGTCCCGACGTCAGCGCTGAGTGTTTCCGAAACCTTAGAATGTGCAACTTTGTGGGGTTGTGACGGTTCTTTTAACATATCCCGAGAACCACCCATTTTCCTTAATTCAACTCCCCATTTCTCATCCAATATAGGTTATTAACTTACCTGCAACCAGGCAGCGTTAAGCTACCCTTTAATCACTCCATTTACCTGTAAACCACCCCATGGCAAGATCATCATCTTGCCACACGACATCGCTGTATTCCTTTAAACATATTTGGTGCCTCTGGCCGGCACCAAGAGAGGCCAAGACCGGATCCTGGTTGCAGTGTCGATGATGATGATGATTTTTTGTCGCTGTAATCTGCTCGCAGTTTTTATCAAACCAAGGCTTATCATATGATGGAATGTACAATGTAAATCTCCATACCCTGAAGTATAATTTCTGTGACCGACACCACGAATGCGTTAACAGCGGTGTTTTCAAATCACACGTCCGGCCACGGAATGGAAGCGAATAAATATAGGAAAATATGGCAGCGCCATACCTCCATACATGGCAAAGCTGCTTAGGTTGTTATTCGTGTGAAATCTAAGTGGTTGTGCGACCGATACCAAGCAGTTATCTGAATTCCCCAGTGGCGCAGGCACCTCCACGGTATAAATGCTCGGCTCGGATGTCAAAAACAGATCCAGGGTGTTCGCATAATCACTTCGGGCATCCGGCACACTTCCCAAACCTTATGGAAGCATTCTGTACGTTCATTCGCTACTACAAATCCTTTAGTTCACCCAGATAGGTGATAGATCGATCACCAATTCCAGTTCCGCAAAACCCCACGGTTCGCTTTCCTTAAAAATCCCCATATCTTCCATCCAATCATATAATTTCGCTAATGCTTTCGCATTAGCACCTTAAATGATTTACGCATCTAGGATTATCTAAGGTATAATCTAAAAGTCCCTGTAAAAGAAAACTTACCTTCATGCATCTCTTCGCATATAATTTCCTGTAAGATTTCTTTTCTACCTTTTTAGGAATTCCAAAACCTATTCTGTACCTTCGGTTCCCAGGCAAATTTCAATTTCCCACACCTGCACCGCAATCTCCACCCAGCATACCTGAAACATTTCCGCTTACAAGGACATTTAATGCTTTCAACGCGCTAGATAAAATTCCTAAAACTAGTTCCTTAATGTGCATATGCACCATAAATACAAAACATTCGGCACCCATTGTTATCAATTGAAATGCAACGACGGGCGGCTTGTTTTTACAGCTGCAGCAAGCCGACCAGCGATTCATTGTTCAATAGACAAACAATCATCAATTTCGTACGTCGCCACAAACTAATTTCCCTGCATATACTAATGCAGGCAAGGGATTCGTTTCTGCCACCAATCCCATTAGTATCTTTTTTTTCCCAACATCGATTATAGCGACGATACACAGCGTAAACATGACCCTTATTACCGGACGAAGCATTTGGTTGCTTCTTCCTTTGTCTTTGCCGCATGTTTGCGTCGTTGTTACATTGCCTTCCAGCACGTATAAACAACATCAGATTTGAACGATCTCACACATACCATCATGATCTTCATTACAAGATCTCAGATTCGCACCTTTTGCGCCCCCCACCCCTGTGGCGGTGCCGCCAAACCCCACGGTACACTTACCTAAAAGCCCCCATAACCTCATCCCAAGTCCCATAAGTTTTTGCTAATGCAATCACATTAAGCACCTGAAAATGCTTCACGCATTAATTAGATCAAAGCTATAATCGTAAAGTCCCTGTAAAGAACACTTACCTTTTCATGCATCTCTTCGCATACAATTTTCCGTAAGATTTATTTCTTTGCTTATCTGGAATTCCCAACCAATTCGCGGCACCTTCGGTACCAGACAAATTCCTGTAAACAAAATGATTCGGTTTGCATACAATGTAACCGTCATGACAGGGACCATAAATATTGCGCCGTCTATTTTCCAACTTCGCCATGTGTACGATCAATTTCTTTACGTACACATTGGCCGGCAACCTTTTTCTCCCAGCAATAAAATTCTCTAACTCGCACTCTAATGTGCAAACTGAAGAACGCTGTTCCTACATAGGTTTTCTGCGATACCATAAACAATTCATATCGTTTGTGGTATCCGAAAGACATTTTTTTCATTTAATGAGCGGCTGCTATTTATTTAGCTGACCCTCATTACCGAACGATGCATAAGCAAACCCATTAGCATCCGACGAGATTCGATTTGTTTATACACATCTCTTGGGTGCCCACTATGCTTCTTCTTTGTGTTCCACGTTCGTTCTAATGGTTTTGATCCCTGAAAAGAACCGACGTACACCCATACATGTGTGCCATGACGATCTCCTCTAATGAGATCCGGTTATCACTACAAGTAAAGTAAATGCATCCAAAAATTCTTTTGACACCGACTTAATATCGCTGAGTCTCATTCCATCACCAGACCGAGCCGGTCGGGTCTCCACTACGCAACCTTAGCGCTCGGTACGCGTTAATACGATGGGCCATCTTTTTTTCATCGAGGGGTCGTGTGTGTGCGAAATGGCAAACGCCAATATCCTCCCGTCCTGCCTGTGGATGTGACATTTAAAATCGCATTAAGTTAAATAACTCCCGATTATGAGTACGGTGTTATTTCGGTAATAAGTTTGATGTGTAGGCTGATAATGTGTGATGTCTACATCAGCGGAGTCATTAATTCTGCTTATTTTTAAAGTAGTTTGTTTTGCGCCAAACAATTAAAGGGAATAAAGTGACGATCTAATTAATAGCTTAAATCAGTGCGTTTGACTTTTTTTCCTGGTATACGCCTTGCTCTGCGGATTGGAACTTTTACTCAACAGGTCAACTATCTTTCAGCGGAACTTTTAGTGACGGTCGAGACGAGGTAGAACTCTCGCGATCTCGTACCCCTACACCCCCTCCCCTTCCCAACCAAACAATATCTTCTCCTAATTCGCGGTCTTGGCATCTTTAGTGACAGAAAGCTAAACCTGCTCTTACTTATTGCTGACATAATCCTTAAGACCAACACAACTCTCGATTTCGAAAACGATGCTCGAAGGAACCCACACGTGACTCGACCCCTCCTCCTTTCTCTTGCCCGCTCCCTTCTAGAACATGTCAGTCCGAGGTTTGGTCTGCTCATCACATGCCTCGCATACATAGAATCAAGAGATTACGCTTGTTCTCCGTGAACTGAGATGGGAAACCCCTTAGCTAAACACCCCCGCGCCAATTAATAACGCCTACCACACTCAAAAAGCCTCCTATATCCCAGTTTGTTTCTAATTTAAGTTTTATGTTACTTTCCAGTTGATTTATAACTTGCCAATTAAGCTTAATAAATGTGGGTTCAACCTTCCCCAAATAAAAACGAATTTGAGTGGATTCTGGTGCTGAGTTGAAGCCCCATCTATCAACACATTCGTTGTTAGCAACCAGAGATATTACTTTACCTCAGCAGCAAAGAGTTTGTTTGAAATGTTGTGTTGCGGATGGAATTTCTTAGAGGTTCCACAAGAACCTTTCACCTCTCACGAATAAGTTCACCACATTTTGGATGATGTTTGTGTATAACACGCGTAGCAGAACGACTTGTTTCAAAAGAGCTAATTGTTTTTTCAAATGCAGCATTGCAAACCGACAACTTTTTGACCAAAAACGCTGCCAATACGATCTAGCAATCATCATACTCTTCAGATTTCTCCTGTTTTCGTAATTTAAACTACCCTTTAGCGAGGACCTGTTTAAGGTTAATTGAAGACAATAAAAGAAAATTTTCTCAGAAAACTGAAGCCGATCCCGGATAGCCTAAAAAAATATTTGGGAACTAGATTGTCCATCTGAAAACCGGTATCTGTTCAAATGGAACCCAACTTTGAAGGAGACAAAATAAATTTTGAGGATTAGTCGATTTGTATTGTTTTTATCGTCTCATTTCCGGTTATATTTTGACAAAAAGTATAACTCATATAACAAAACTAAAACACAAGAAATTTCTGCTAAGTTTCGAAAACCTTTTTTTTAGCCCATCCAATATCACTGCACATAAGCAATATCACCTGTTCCATGGAGACCTCTGCCAAAGAAAACAAAACAGATCTTTTCAGACGAGCAAAATAATCAGAAAGCCGCATCACGTACAAGAACACTCTTTATTTTAATAACGTTGATTACCCACCTGCTTAAGAAGTGGAAAAAAGGAAGGAATTCCCACACGAAAAGATTTACTGTACAGTTTTGTCGGTTCGACAATCCCATAACCTTTTTCTAAGGATTACTCCTCCTCTGCCGCACAGCTTCCCACGGCTATCAGCTTTGCTTACAAGAGGGAGATCGACAAATGCATTGAGAAATCTCTACAGAATGTATACGCAGCCGCTCTTTTATGCAGACATCCCGCCATTCATGGGCTTGAAAATGCCTATGGTCTGAGACCGAGAACGAACCCCGCCAAGTGCAAAATTATTATTTCCTGTTGACCATTTCTGGTCTACCAAAGAACCCAGGAGAATAATAAAGAAACCACAAGCAACGCATATTGAACGCGCGGGTTCATTTCGCGACATGTAGCTGGTTCTTAGGACAGAAGGGTGTAGAAGAATAAGAAATTGAGACGTAGCCCACACGCTACAATACCACCTGCTTGCTTGCACAAGCAAACGGTATAAGAGTTTCTGTCCATCTTGTGTGCATATAAAACCAGTTCACTAGTAATGTAATCCATGGCTGTCGTTACTTGGTAGACTGTGGACCTAAAGCTAGTCGTTTTGAACAGGGAACCACCCCACACATCGATCCCGGCCAATTCGTTAACACAAACGCATAAGCTTTCCCCACCAGCTAGTCCAGGTAATGTGTTCTGCATAGTATATTGATGACGAAGTGATATTCAGTTGACTGCAACTCAGTTGATTGAACTAGTCTCTCTTGTTGTTGCCGAATGTGTGGGGAGCAACTTCGCCAACAGTTTATCATCTTCATCATCATCATCATAGCTACTTGAATTGCCAACATCGTGAGTACTTCTGACATCGTCACTGTTGTCGAAGTCTTTGTTGCAACGTTCGTTGTCGTCATCATCGACAGCTGCATCCGTAGTTCCAGATACTGTGCTCCTCACGTTGTTGTTGTCTCTGTTGTGCTCTTTTTCGTCATCTGCATAAATTCACGTTGGCCGTATACCTGGGATTTGCCACAAATTGCAGTTATTCCCCCTACACAGGTATTCCCTCGCAGAGGGTTGCCCCAGCACATAGTTACTCTCCCGCCTGTTTGCTCTCCATCGGTATCTCAGTCTATTCGATGTTTCTGCACCTGGCCTGCACCTCAGCATTTACAGTGGTCTTCCATTCCTCTGTGCCGTACTCCCCAACGCTTATCTCCCCCCGCCCCCTCCCACACTTGGCGTATCACTGAACTAATCTCCCCCAAGCTTATTCTCCTTCATGCTTGCTCTCCAGGACACTTGTTTTCATTCAAACCATCTCTTCCCACACCAACCCGTTCTTTCAAGTTTCACACCCTCCCTCCTCCACGAATCACTCGCCCTTTTTGCACTCTCTAAGAGACCGCTTTCCTACAGTAAGGCCCCTTCTTTTCAGGTCATTATCCGGTTCCAGAGTGCGAACGAGGGCGCGTGTTTCGGAGCAGGGAACACAGTTGTTGCTTTTTCCTCCTCTACGTCGCTTTGGTCTTGCTTGTTTTTTAAACCTGGTCAAAGCCGTTTTGAACTTTAATTTTGATTTTCTTTCAGTCTTGTTGTTTTCAGGTTTCTTATTTTAGGGCGACTGAATGCCAGTTTATTGTCGAATCAGTTTAAGATTGGGGACGCATGCTACCGCACCAACAACAGCACTGGCAACGAGAAACCACCACTCTGTGTATCTGAAGTTGGACTTCTTGTTGCCGGAGTCAATTGGCATGGTTTTCATCGGTGGTATTGCATACACAAGTTAGAGTCAGCTTTTACCTTGTGCATGCTCCAGTCGGCAGTTGGAAAATCACGTAGGGGGAGTGCTTAACTGGTCTGAGCCGAAGTAATATGCTGGTATGCCGGACGGGGCCGCAGCGAAGTTACGGCTCGAGAATGCTAATGTAATGTACGTACAGATGCATTGATACCATACATGAGAGCGTATGTATGCTTTTCAATTACCCATTATCCAAAGGGATTCTCACCATGGTCGGCAAGCAACACGCCGATTACATATTCATGCCCGAGATGAAACGACCTAGGAGCTTTCTGTGCACGTTTAACTACTTGTATTTTGCATCCGGAAAAACTGGTTCAGTGTATGATTGTCCATTGAGCGCGGTGATCTCCTTCACTTACAAGACATTGCATTCGGTTTCCAACTCAATGCATCTGGTGACTGGTTGTAGAGAGATTTCGTAACTAATTTAGATATTGTGCCCATTCTGGAGGCTTACACTCTATGTGCTTTGGAAGAAGTACGCCTCACAGTCGAGCAGCTACTGAGAGAGCAGTGTGAAGTTTTCTACATCTGGCGCAGATAGAGAAAGAAAATTGCCGAAGTGTAGATTACGGATACAACGAATTGCAATCAATGACACCTATTCGATTAAATTGTTTGCTGTATAGTGGTTAGTATACCCGTCTGTCACGCGGGAGACCGGAGTTCGATTCCCCGTCGGGGAGCCTCTGGCGCAAGACTAATGACCTTGCCCGAAAAAAAAAAACAAATCATTATGGAAAATTTAACAAGCCTCTCAGGACTTGCTAAATAAGGCCAAGACCGGCTCCCGGTTGTAGTGCCGATGATGATGATGATGATGATGATGATAACTTTTATCCAAAGATGGGCTTTACGCCTTCTGACGTAGAATTTAATTCTCCAACGTGAGACGCGGTAGGTATAAAACTTATCATATTCAAAATAGAGGTTCCAATAAATTTAGGAAATTTTCTAATTGGTCCTTGATTGAGAACATTCAACTCTAGTTAAAAAAAAAAACACAAAATTCAATTCATCAACGACAATATTGGTTTTTACTACCACACACTCATCACTTGAACCTGGGTGTACACAATCGTAGACACTGTGCCTTGACATTTGAGTCATGCCGAAATACCCTTTTTGTGCGTTACGATATACGACAGAAAAACGAATAGTGAGCACCGGCTGAAGTGACTGCACCGAGAAACCGGGCCCCGAGGCTACACCCAAAATAGCGATCGACCAAAACCAACGGCGGCATCTGGTCGACAAAAAGCTATGGGTAAGAAGTCGGGAAACGCCAAACTGTCGGGTGGACAATTCCCAACCCGACCGAATTAAACTAGCAAATTAGTCAGAGCTGTTCTCAGTTTTCGCCGACTGAAGCCCCAGTTGTCCAACTCCAAGTGGACATTGGCTGTAAAACATCTACAAGCCTAATTGTGGACACCGGCGCTGAGATCAGCTTATTAAAAACTAAAGCAATCCACCAAAAGTACGTAGTGGATAACCAGAAGGCAACAATCCTGCAAACACTTTTTGGCAAGGGAAAGTCTAGAGGACGCATACGGCGGAAGTTCAAACTACATCATGAAATCCCCTGTAGCTTCGAAGTGGTAGACACATTGCCAGGATTGTCTGAAGACGGCTTGTTGGGTAACGACTTTCTGTCACATTATTGCAAGGTTGATGGACCAGGAGGTTGTTTGGAATTTCCCCAAACAATCACACATCCTGAAAGTTTTTCTGTTGACTTTGCAGATAAATGCAAGAAAGTAAGCACGGGAAAGCTTAGACAAAAGGCAGCCGAACGGGAAACCGGACCACGGGGACCTAACAAGGCCGATACTGCGATCGTAAAAAACTCGAAGACCAAACCCACGGAGGGGGAGGGCGGCGAACCTGTCAGGTGTCAGTTACCGCAACAAGCAGGCAAAAACCCGAAAGCCAAAAGGTGGCAAAGAAGGG
Source organism: Microdon myrmicae (assembly GCA_963931805.1). Taxonomy (NCBI): domain Eukaryota; kingdom Metazoa; phylum Arthropoda; class Insecta; order Diptera; family Syrphidae; genus Microdon; species Microdon myrmicae. Next base: position 197,282,421 of record OZ007496.1, read on the forward strand.
GACTCCTTTGGAAAAGCGGGAGAATATACAAACCGGTAAGCGAGTAAATACGTCAACGGGATCCACTTTTGATAAATAATCAAATCATCCCCTATTAAACAAATTAAACTCCTGCTCTCGGATGGTAAGTCGTCAGATGAATTTATGGATCTTGAAGACGACTACCAGCCAATGCGCTAGTGCTAGTTCGCATCATATCTTTAACAAATTAACGTGGTCAGACAAATGTCAAAACTCATTAAAAAAAAAAAAAAAGTAATCTTGGTTTCGCCGCCAAAATGGGCGAATCCCAATAATACCAATCTCTTTTACTCTGGCCGCGGATGCGAGCAGTGAAGCACTTGGTGATGGGTAATATTAAGACGTAATAAACTAAGTCATACCTAATGCCTACTGAAGTCACATCTGGCATACGGTGAAAGGAAGCGTTCTCACTGTAGTGAAGGCGGTTTTACCGGATCGTGTGGGCGGTTTAAACTTCCTACCGTTAGCGACAAGGTCGTGGAGGTACGGGGCACTCCAGTATGTGTGGTGCACAACCGTTTAAAACCGTATTTTGAATAAATGGAACGACTCGTGGGTTTCAACACAGTTTAAGTTTGAGTTAAGTTAAGTTTTAAGTGGGAACCGGAACTGACACACCACAAAACCAAAGGAAGCATGTCTGTACCGTAGTTTGAAAAAGAACAAATAGGGCAAATGCCGATGACTTAGGGAGCACATATGTTTGTAATAAAGGTTTTTAAATATATTATTAAAATCTAAAATAATTGAATAATATTAAAACAAAATATAAATATATCAAGTTTGTAAAAATATATTAAATTATTAAAATTTAAAATAATTAGATAATAAATAAAAACAAAAAATGAAATATATGTTAAAACAAAATATAAATATATCAAGTTTGTAAATAATATATTTAAATATTATAAACAAAGTTAAAATGATTAAAGGATAGAGTAAACTCAAAAAATAAAACAAAAAAGAAATAATAGTAAATAACTAAATAAAATTTAGACTAACTAAAAATAAGATAATTAGAAATAAAAATAGTCTAAACAAAATTGTAAATAATGTAAAGCCAACCGCCGCGCACACACCGGTATACTACCGAAAGTGAGTTTCATTCCTCTTCCAAGAATGAAACTCCATTTTTGTAAGGGGGGAGGAATGTTATATAATTAAGTTCATTTAATTATTCCCCCCCCCCCCCCCCAATGAATAATTAACATCTCGCGTCTTCATATGCATATCCTCTCCTTCCCTCCAAATCACCAATTTCCCATTACAATAGAATATCCCCAAATACAATAGTTAAATAATTTAAATAAAGTAAAACCCCTATTTAAAAACCTCAAGCCTATTATACATAGCCATTTTCTCTCTATTAGCCATAGTCCCCCTACCAACCATAGCCCAGCCCCCTATTAGCCAATTCCGCTTCCTAGAAATAACAATCGTGGAAGCGGAACACAAAAGGATATGAAAACGAAGGACGCGAGATTTCCTTCTTGTTCGTAGTGCGTTGAGTGAGTGTGGTCGGTCGCTCCGCACAAATATAGATTTTTTTTTGTTCAATTAAGTCGTGTGCGTGTGTGGTTCAGTTTCCGGACATAGATAAAATTAGTAAATGAAAATTGTGATCGTAGAACTCTTTCAAATAAAAAGAAGACAAAATTAGTAATTGAAAATTGTGAACTTAGAATTCTTTCAAATAAAAAGAATAAAATTAGTAAATGAAAATTGTGAACTTAGAACTCTTTCAAATAAAAAGAAAATAAAATTAGTAAACGAAAGTTGTGAAATTCGAACTCATTCAAATAAAAAGAAGCTAAAATTAAATGAATATTGTGAGTTTTACTCTCGGCGAGTTGTGCAGAGTTTTACCAAGGAAAGGAGGTTCGGAAGAAAAACAATTTCAATAAACCCAGATAGCCGCGTTGGGATCCAGGACAAGAATCAAGAAAAAAAGGGGGTAAGTTTTATGTATACCAACCCTTAAATTAATTGTTAAAAATGCCCCTGTTTACCTTCATGTGATCGGCCCTGGATAGGCTTTTTAAGAGCCCTTTATATAAGATCCTTATCGTCATAGCATGCATAAAAATAACCCCTCGCAAGACTGCATACATGCTTATAATTTTTAAGAGTAGAATAACTGTGTGCTTGTTACTCAATACTGCATGTCTAGAGCTATTGTCCATTACATGCCACTAATTTGAGCTCTTGCAATAAGAAGTGCAACACGATGCCTTACGGTATGATCATGTGCAGACAACTTTACCTCGGAAACCCAATACGGAGTGGAACATTAACAAAAGTTGATAAGATGGAGAGTGTAAGTAAAAAATACGGGACAAAACAAAGCTATCAAAACTTCATTTAGAATGACTCAGAGGTGTTCCAAGCCGTGAGCAGACGGCATATTTCCCGATACGCGGAAACTACAGTATCAAAGATCGGACCAAACCCAGAAGTCACCAGATAGCCCATCATCGTATCGACACATATGCCTCGTGGACGCAATGGAAAAACACTAGAGAATGTCATATAGGTGGTACATTACTCGTCAAAGATTACTTATATACTCGTATCCAGGCATTTGAGATCAATGTAGATCGATACATCGTTTCCTTATTCTGTACGCCTTCTGTGCTCTGGCATTTAAGGGTACCACAAAATCGCCTTTTACACGTACTTTTCTGTAAAAAAAAATAGCGAAAAACAACAGAGCGCTATCAGATCATTACAATTGCTTCAGGACGTCGCAATTGGCCATCGACGCCCAAAACAGTGGTTGATACAACAGTCGAAGCAATAAAAGGGAAAAGATCGAGAAGGGGAACAAAGAAATATTGCGCCGTGGTAACGTTGGATATAAAAAACGCCTTTGATTCGGCCAACGGTTATCCATCGGAAAAACCTTTAACCGAACGGGCGTTCCGCTCTACCTCCTAGCTATCATCATACTATTTTACCGACAAAAAGCTGATGTACGATACAGACGAGAGCAAAAAACGTTATGTGTCTCGGAAAGAATTCCTCAAGGGCCAGAACTTGGGCCACTTAGCTGCGAAAAATGCAGCCAACTGTATAAGGTTCCTTAAGAGATGCAAATGATACTTCACTCCATCCAATCTGGCCACTATTTACAAGGCGTATATTCGTCCCAAAATTGAGTTCAACTCCCATATGTAGTCAGGCGCACCCAAAACTGCACTAGACGTGCGCCATCGAGGAGTGGAACTTATTGGGGATACAGCCGTAAGTCGTTTTAATCCGTCGGTAGAACATAGGCGCAACGTATCATGCCTATCTCTATTCTATTCGTATTACCACGGTCATTGCTCAACTGAACTTGCTGAATGTATTCCGCCCCTTCAGACATATTCCCGCGGATATCCGTCAATCTGTAAATGCGCGTCAGTTCACACTGAAAGTCAACTTCAGGCGCACAAATAAACATAGCGAGTCATTCTTTAGCCGAACCACACGAATGTGGAATGCTCTACTTGATCATGCGTTTCCTCGTCATTGTGATGTCCAGACATTCAGGACCAATATACATCGACACCTCCTTTTCTTATACGCTTTCTCTCCATCCTCTCGCACTGTGCTCTGGCATTTAAGGGTACTTCAAAATCCCCCTTCGTGCGCCCGTTAGTGTAAAAAAAAAATGTCTGCGGGGCATAATGTATAATGGAGTTTTCCAAATAAAATCACCACAAGGAGTGAAAATTATTGGTTTCGCAGACCAAATCGGTACTATAACAATTGCCAAACATATAGGGTGCGCCATCTTTTATGCCGGGATGTGAATATTGAAGAACTTAAACAAAAACAACTGATTTCCATATATGAGGTATTTTTATTTAATATGGTTCTTTACAATTGATTTGGACTAGTTTTTGAATACAACAATCAAGTGGCCACTTCTATTGTCCAAAGCACAATGTGCCCATTTTGCTGCATTTTTCATCACTTTTTCTAGCACCTCGGTTGGTATAACAATGATTTCGGCTCGAATATTTGCCTTGAGCTCGTTAATGGTTTGAGGCTTGCTGGCGTACAATCCACAAAAAGAAGTCCATAGGGGTCCAAACTGGGGCTTTGGATGGCCAGTCAATGTCGCCATTTTTTGACAGCACACATCTAGGGAATTTTTGTAACAGAAACTGCGTTGTTTCTTTGCGGTGTTGCATGGCGCATCGTCGTGTTGAAACAAGTAGTCAGTTGTTCACACATTTGTGGGTAGAAATAATAAGCCAACATCTACCGATATCGATTCCCATCGACTATTTCGCCTTCTCTGAAGAAAAATGGACCAATGATAGTTTTCACGCAAATGCCGGCCCAAACAGTCACTTTTTGGTCATGGAATGGATCTCGTGTGGATTCTCCATTCCCCAAATGCGGCAATTTTGCTTGTTAACGATGCCAGATAGTGTGAAATGGGCCTCGTCGGTCATCAAAATTTGCTTCCAAAAATAAGGTTCAGTGCCAACCATTCGAATGAAGTGTTTGGCCGTATTCCAAGCGACTTGGACGGTCTGTCGGCAATATTCTTTGATTCAATTGCATTTTATACGGAAACAAATGCATATCATCCTTCAAATTGCGCCGCAATGTGGTTCCACTGACGCCACAATACTGTGCGCGGTGAAGATACGACACATGTGGGTTCTCGGCAACACTCTGTTTTACCGCTTCAATAAGTTCATTGGAACGTCTTGGGCCTTGACGAACGGCATGTCGACGATCTCTCAATATCCGGTGTTCACCATAATTCGACACCAAACGTCGAATAGTGCGGTCAGAAGCTGCTTGTTGGTCACGCTATTTTCGACGATATGCAAGTTGAGTTAACACAACTGATCGACTATTTTCAATGTACAGCGTCACTATCTCGGCTCGTTGTATGTACGTTGAGTTAACACAATTGAACGACTATTATCGGTGTGAAGCGATTCATGGTTAAAATTGTAATGAATTCACGTTTCAAAACAGGTCTACCCAAGTCAATAGGTTGATAAATATCAAAGCTATTCAATGTTTACACGCCGATATAAAAGATGGCGCACCTTGTATATATTAGGTGGAAGCTGCCGCTAATGACGTAATCTCATAACGAATGTAATATATAACGACACGATGAACGCTTGACCACCACAAGTTATCCCTGTACTAACTTTTCTGAAACCTCTTGCTAAACTGCATAAATCTGGTCGAATCTATCCGACTAAACCTATGCAAAAAACGGAAGCAATCCTAATAACTAGTCAAAAATGAGTGGTATACTCTAACTTCTAGTTCGGAAATCAGATCATACATTCAAAGGGAGCTAATTATTTGGGAGTTCTACAATATTCAAAAATATAGGACACACGTAGAGTTTGTGAGTAAACAAGGCTACAGAAATCCATATCCAGAATATTGGTAAACATTGGTGGACTAGAAGGCTAGGTTAGTAAGAGAATTACCCTGTCAAGACTAGTCAAATCAGTATTAGCGTATGCAACACCAGAAGCTCTACAAACGAAACAGCTAAAAAAGAAGCGCACAGCCTTATTGCATTTCGGGTTAAATGCGGCTTCAACACGATCTCCGATGAACTAGCATTTGGCATAAATATCCTAGCTAAGGAGGTGCTTCCGATCTATAAAAGGAAATCAACACCTTGTCCTTCGCATCTGTAACAGCAAGGCCAGGAGAGATGAAATGCCTGGACGGAAGGCGTGAATGGTTGAAAAAAGAGAAGCTTCTGTTCCTGTATGACAGACCAGATGGAACACAACCTTAAAAGGCAAATGGACCTTTAAACTCATCACATCCGTAGAAGTCTGGGTAAAGTGGCTCACACGAGCACTACAACTACCACTTTACGCAGTTCTTGTCAGGGCAGGTGGGTATAGAAAATCCCTAAACCATTGTGGACGCGACAGTTCACCTCTCTGCCTGCAATGCGAGTATGCAAGAAAATAAAACAAAACATCTTAACCGATTTTTCATGTAGTTTTTGGGAACTGAACACTGATTCAAAAGTCCACTTCAAGAATAGTAATAAATTATTTTTTAAAAATTGTAGTGGATCTTTCAAATGGGACAATTTTGTATTTTAGTACGAGTGCATCCTTGGCCTTTTTTCAGGATCTGCCAATGTCAAAACGGCAATCAAGAGTCATATTTTTATCGTTATGAAAGTTCCGAACGAGTCATTATCATCATCGGCACTACAACCGGGAACCGGTTTTGGCCGTATCTAGCCAGTCCTGAGGCTTGTCAAATTTTCCATAATGGTTTGTTTTTTCCGGGCAAGGTCATTAGTCTTGCGCCAGAGGCGCCTCGACGGGGAATCGAACCCCGGTCTCCCGCGTGACAAGCGGGTATACTAACCACTATACTATCGAGGAGCCTTCCGAACGAGTAACATTTGGAAATTATTAAAAATTACTACCGAAATTCTGAGTCGGTGGTGGTATCTTTACGAGCACTTACTCCTTATTACGGTCTTAATAATCGTTCTACCAGATCAGGCTGTACGTGCTATAATGGATAAATTTGAGTCAAAACTATTAGATGTTCTTCTAGAAGAGACAACGCATCAGTTAATATGCCGAAATAATCGTAGCTGTAAATGTTTCCGTTAAAAATGGATCAAACCTCAAATTTTCTATACTTAATATGTGTACTGCACAAATTCTACGATGTTCACTATATTTTATGAAACTTTTTGATTTTTGTTCCAGATTACAAATGTGACCTGTAGCGGTGGGCCCATGTCGACCGTGTGGGTCTTTTTTTTTTCCTTGCGTGCGCTGTGCCGCTATTTTGTCCACCAATATTTGCAAACACGAATATATGCGAACAGCGAAACCTGATATCCTTGCCCTAAACGAGATACAGGCCGATTCGTCAACTGATTCGACATATCTTCGTTGCTCAGGATACGACTTACATTCGAAATTCCGTTTTAAGAGCGGAGTCTGCGTCTTCGCGCGGCCCGATCTGGCTTGCCAGAGCATGGAAGCGTTAGAACCCAATAACATGGATATCTTGTGGTTGAGGGTCGTGCTGAGGAAGTCTGTTAAAGTTCTTTGTTGTCTTTACCCCTCCCCGAATGACGATCGACCGGCGACATTTTTCAAACATATTTCACGTACCGTCGAGAGAGCGAGGTCCACACCAGGCGTGGAATTTTTACCAAATAATCCGCAGTATGACGCGGTACACACCACGCAGCACTTACTGCAAGGATAAGGAGGGTAATCTGATCACCGATTCTGAAAGCATTCTGGGGTGATGGAAACTGCATTTCGATGAATTACTAAATGGTCAGCTCACAGAAGAATTGGAGGGTCCACCAATGCAAGATCAAAACCAAATGCTGCCTTCACTAAGCATTGAGGAAACATTAAAAGCCATAATACAGCTCAAATCAAATAAAGCCCCTGGAGCTGATGGCATACCAGTTGATCAAACAAAGAGGGACATCGTTACATCACGCAATTCATGAGATCGTGGTGCACGTTTGGGAGCAAGAGGAGATGCCGAAAGATTGGCGTCGTGGAATAATTTGCCCCATACATAAGAAGGGAGAAATCACACTGTCACACTGTGCAGCAACTGTAGGGGTATAACATTGCTGAGTACCGCCTATAAGATACTCTCCTCTATCCTACAAGATCGAATAGCCCCATACGCTAAAGTCATCATTGGTCAATATCAGTGTGGCTTCATCCCAGGCATATCAGCGCTTAATCATATATTCACCATTAGGCAGGCGGAATTTAAGATTCCATTATATCATCTGTTTATAGACTTTAAGGGCGCCTACGACAGCATAGCCAGGGTAGAACTATATAATGACATAAGATAGTTCGGCATTCCAAACAAATTGATACGACTTTGTAGGTTGACCATGACCAACGTAACTAGTCAAGTAAAAGTAGCGGGATAAACATCTTTAATGGACTCCGACAAGGGGACGGTCTGGCCAGCCTCCACTTCAACCTGGCGTTGGAGACAGCAATCCATGACTCTGGAATTACAACTAGAGGAACTACTGTCACGAAATCCTACCAGATACTTGCCTCTCCAGATCACAACGATATCATCGGTAGATCCAATTCGGCTGTACAGGAATTCTTCACCCAGATCGAGCAGGCGGCACAAAAACTGGGACTGTAGATTAATGGGGGAAAAACTAAGTACATGGTGGCAACTTCTGCGAAGAGAAGACCTAGCGTTGGTCAAACTATCAGGGTAGTGTAGCACAAATTTGAAGTAGTGCAATCCTTTAATTATCTTGGGTCAATAGTATCAGCCGATGACAATATGGAAGAAGATATACGCGAAAGGCTGATCAAATCCAACAAAGCCTACTATAGTCAATCAAGGCTCTTTAAATCCCGAAATTTATCCAGAGCATCCAAGCTACTACTGTACAAGACCATGGCCTTACCAGTACTCATGTATGGATCCGAGACCTGGGTGTTCAATAAAGGCCACTCTGAACTCTTACCCGCGTTCGAGAGGAAGGTCTTAAGGAGAATTGTTGGCTTCCTATGTGAGGGAGGACGATTCCGGACACGCTACAACCATGAGTTGTACGCAATCTTCCTTGGAGCTAATGTTGTAAGAAAAATCAAGCTCGGTAGACTCCGGTGGGCGGGCTACCTAGCTCGAATGAACGAAGAGGAGCCTGTGGGGAACGAAGTATTGTGCGTCGACGTACGGCGCTGATTCACTTCGTCCTCCAAACGTCACTATAAGTTCATCGGTTCCGCCATTAAGCGATCACCAAGGATTAAGTCCAAAACGCAGAACAAACACAGCACAGCGAATAAAACACTGATGGAAGTCACCGAAAAATAAAACGTTTTGTTGTAAATTGTTTTCTTTTATTGTTTTGCAATATAGTTTTGACAGACGATTTATTTGAATAAAAACACTACTTTTAATTAAACGCGCGCTTACTCGACTCGACGAGGTATGAATTTTGACTCGACACTAAAATAACGACTCCGGGGTATATTCGCGTCCCGTGCGTATCGGGGAGCGGGGGCGGGAGCGGTAGCGACCTGCTCGGTCGAAGGGTGTAAAACGACTCAATCGAGGGTTGGAATCTAGATCTTGATTCACCCTCGATTCGGTGGTGGTGAATATCCTCTCGACTAAGGATATGTTTTTACTTACCACCAGAGAAACGTAAAGTCTCACTTGGTGGAATAGAAAACCAGATCTCGTAATGAAATCATGGTGGTATGTGTGTGATCGTTTAGATCTGCGTTGTTTACTCATGCGCGAAGGCAATGGAAAAACAAAGCAGGCAGGCGGCAAGGACAAAGGAATCGGGAAGATCGTGGTTTATGATGTGCATCGCGGCTAAATAAATAGACGATGATGCATCGAAGAAATATGCTAAAAGAAAAGATGGGACGAGAGCATCATAAATGTCTTAGATGAGTGATGCCCTTGTGTAAATAGACGAATCATGATCATGATCGGCACTACAACCAGGAGCCGGTCTTGGCCTTATTTAGCAAGTCCTGAGGCTTGTTAAATTTTCCATAATGATTTATTTTTTCTGGGCAAGGTCAGTAGCCTTGCGCCAGAGGCTCCCCGACGGGGAATCGAACCCCGGTCTCCCGAATGACAGGCTGGTATACTAACCACTATACTATCGAGGGGCCAAAAAAATAGACGAATAGACATTGGGAAAAGGTGCTAATGGGTTGCGATACTTTATACAATGAAAATTGTATATCGTATCTTGGGTCGGTGGTCGAAACGAATCCCTTGCTTGCATATGTATATGTGGGGTACTTCGTTATAAGAAACGAATTCTATATTTGCATTAATTATGCTTTGAATTCAATCCGGCGACTATGCGCGGATTCGATGATTGTTTAGAGATTCAAACAACGGAGCATTTCGGGGTAAAGTGCTTGCAGCTGTATCAAGAGCTGCAGGTCATTGCGAAGCAATTCATATGGTTACACAATGACGGTTTGTATAACATCTATGCCAATTGTATATGGCATCTAAGGCGACTCAAGTGTCGAACTCTAGTGTGAGTGTTTACACTAAACGAGAATTCGGTTCTTGGTCGCTAATGCAGTGATGCATTGATGCCTGCATGAATGCCCTTGTGGGAGAAATTCTTTACAGGAATTCCTAGGTAATGCGTATGTATGATTGGGGTCTGTGATAAATTTGGATAGAATTCTTATGGGAAATTTTTGGATTCGAATGAATGAATGAAGGTAAGAATTCTTTTCCAGAAGCTTTTAAATAAATAAATTTGATAAGCTTGATGCGTGAAGCATTTACAGGTGCTAATGCGATTGCATTGGCAGCCAATTATGAAATTTGGGTAGCAGTTATGGGGGTTCTTCGGGTAAGTAGCAGTGGTGTAGCGAATCTAACAGATATACACACAATTCACAAGCAAAATAGTGAAGAAGCACCGAACGAAAAATCGAATAAGAAAAATACATCAGAACCGTATACCTTAGCGGATAACATAACAATTCACATCAGTGGAGTATAGTCGAGTTTTAAAATCGAATTTGAAACACGGTCAGTAGCCTGATGTGTAACGCTTAGGTAAACATTTTTTTTCGTGATTCAAGCTGTCATAGCGTCAGTTCGAATCACACGATCTTCTTCACTATTATTTCAAACGCTATAGTGGGGTTTGGCGGAACCTCCACAAGCCTGCCCGGTAAGTCCTTTGTGGCAGGATGTATGGAGGGAGACAGCGCGGCAGACCTTGTCTGCGATGGAGGGATGGCGTAGACCAGGACGCCCAGGGCCCGGGAGTGCCAAACTGGATGACATCGGCTGGGAATCGGAATCGGCGGAGAGATTTGTTAAATAAGGCCAAGACCGGATCCCGGTTGTTGTGCCGATGATGATGATGATGATGAACTAAATCAGTCTAGCATGGAACCACAAACACTTAGGTTTTCTAGCAAGAACGTATGGTTAACCATTTGGACGCGTTGGTATTGTCAATAAATTTATTAGCCGTAAATTGCTTTCCATTAAAGTGTGATATTATTTGGGAAAACACTGCAGAAGAGCATCCTGCATTTACCTATAAAGAAACCAAATTGTGCTGGAGTGAAAATCCATTTTTTTCGAAAAATTTTCATAGGTTTTTCCAAAATTTTACTAAAAACGAAAAGAAGTGAGATGGGCCGGTATTTGCCGACATCGGTCGCAGAGCATTTCTTGAAAAGAGAAAGGATGTCAGCACAATTAAATTCAAAATCCACTTTTGTGCGCTCGTTAGTGTAAAAAAATCAACTACGGTATTGTCCACATGTCGGGAAAATCAAAAAAACAGTAGCAAACATTTTTGGTATCAATGAAGAACGTTGAAAATTCCAATCTTGCATCCAATTCACCGTTGCTATTTAGAAGATAAAACAGAAACCTAATGAAATAAGATAAATACTAAAGAGAGTCATCTAAGTAGCTAAAACACAAATAAAAATTAAAAAAAAATTAAATAAAAATAAAAAAAAAATTAAATAAGATGTCTAAGCGGAAATAATCCGAATGTGCATTCGCCATTCAATTCCAAGCGGTTGGATTTTAGTCACGGTTCTAAAAACATCGGCCTAAGTGTACATTCTATACAATCTACTACCATATACAACAATATAGAAAAAACTTGGTTGCACACACGTAGCAAATATATTGAGTGATCCAACACAAAGTTGGAAGGTTGGTAAAACTTCAAATGTCAAAAATCATGACTGTGTTGAGTGTCGAATATTACTTTGTAATTGTTTATTTAGAAAACGACTTGTTTTTATCTACGCAAAATATACAGGAACAAGCTTTCCACGTTAGCTTGTTATTGATAAATAATGAACGAAAGCAAAAACAAAAGCTATTTATATCCATTATAATACTTTTTATTTAATAGAAGATACTTTTAGAACAATAAAATGTAAAAACGGAACCAATAAATAATTTTAATAATCTAGTTACACTTAAGTTGCATGACTAAGAGAGCAAGCGAGGTGGAAACAAAGCACAAGGTGGTATAGAATTTCCTCCGTCAATTTGTCAAAGATAATTTACGCTCTGTGTTGTATAACCAGGTATGAAAATTGTGCCACAATTTGTGAAGGTTTAAGAATATCCCGTGATTAAACAAAATCCAAAAAGACCTTTGTCACAACTTCTGAATGTTTACGTATGTCCCGTGTTTATACAGAAAAATAAGCGTTATGATACTCCAAAAAGACATTTCTACCTACATTCGTATATCGATTATTACGGAAACATGGGGAATCCTAAATCGGTGGCTTTTTAGAAAATCTTCTTCGTATCAAGGGAACTACTAATTAATTGTTCCTAGACTGGTTTTGTTTGCATAATATTTTTAACGATCCTCTGGAAACACGACAAACCTACACACACCATTCTCTCTTGAATCAAATTCAGCGAGCACTGTCCGAGCTCATTAAGAAAACAAACGTCATCCTAACTGGTGTGTGGCTGTGGTTAAAAGTGCTTCAACGTGCTCGCGACAGTGAAACGTGATCTCATATGAAGTGACCCACTATCTTGGTGTTCCATCCTCTTCTTCTTTCTTTTCCCCAGTTTCTACTGCCTTTTGCGACTGATTTAATTAAATATCATCTCCAATATCATTGACGGCATTCGCTCGAAGCCACAATGACTGAATCGGCTCCGATTTTTTGATTAAATATTCAGCTACAGTTGACCTTTGACGCTTGGAAATTAGTACAAATTAAATAGGGGCACATTGGGCAGGAATCTGTGCCAAACCAGTTGCGTTGATGCATCATACAATACAATTCGTATATATAATTCAAGAATTAATAACGAATAACCAAATGTGATGAGTATCAATTTGGCGTCCGCTGCAACACATAAATATCTAAACGAATGCCCTCCGATGTTAAGTGCGAAGTTCTACACCAGCAAACCCCGGACTTGATGACTTTCCTATTGCACTTTTTGCGGGACAATGGTGCGTTTAAATTGTCTCGGGATATTTTGCTGTGAGGAGACATTATCATTCCATGTTTGCTCGTCAATACCACACTCCATTTAAATTTTATATAGCATAAAAACTTTCAAATTAGTATAAAAATATTGTTGCAAATTTTCCCAGGAGTGCGTAGGTTCAACTGACGACTTGGCTATAGTTTTATATATGTAGCGACAAACAATCTGGGGTGTTTATTAAGCACATTTTATTTAATGTGGAGAAATTCACGTTAAGTGAATCCAATTATTATGAGTCGGGAGTGGCCGGCCCCAATAAATAAGTATTTGGAGGTGTAAAATCTTGAAACATCCGAATTCCTTGGTGAGTACCATTATGGTTATGGCCTTACAAAAGACCTAATGACATATCTCAACCTGATGGGAAGGCATTCCATCTACTACTTTAATCAACGCAGAGATGTCTTCGAAATATTCGGCAGGGGCTAGTAACCCTTTTGTCGCAATCGCAAACTTGTGGAGTCGACGAATTCTTCCTTGAAGGGACACTTATATCTAATAGTATTTGTTGCCATTAAATATGCCACTTCAGTTGCTGAGTTGGTAAGGAGGTTGTGTCTTGCGTTTGATTGTGCAAACCCAGGTTCAACTGACGACTTTTGCTATTGTGTAGTTCGACACAATTACGGAGTGGTAGGTAGGGTCCCCAAGACTCAGCCGCCTGATAAAATCATCATCATCATCATCGACACTACAACCGGGAACCGGTCTTGGCCTTATTTAGCAAGTCCCGAGGCTTGTTAAATTTTCCATAATGATTTGTTTTTTTTTTCGGCCAAGGCCATTCGTTTTACGCCGGCATGACCATCATAGCGAGTAAAAAATATAGAATACAATCTGCATCGCTGGTGTGTTGTGTACGAGAACTACTCCAGAGAAGTGTTGTGTATGAGAACTCCTCCAAAGAGGTATTGTGATAAAATACCACCCCATTAATCCAGGCTTCGTGAAATAGTTGTGAGAAATCCTTGAGCATCTTTCGGAGCTTGGCTGATGGACCCGATCGAGAAAAAAATAGAATCTCAGGGAGTTGACCCAGCGCTATAGGTTCGCCTTTCCTGGGAGAAGTAAAATATATATAATAATATACGTAATTTTTTTTAACCTGTTGAGAACCCTTTTTATAAATATATGTAACAATACAACGCACGCTTTTATTAATAATAAGTCCCAGTTGTAAGCTGATTTGCGTGTTTTTTCTATTTATGTTCACAAAATAACGTCCTCAATAACACCAAAAGCTGTCTTATCAGTGCACAATGTTTAGTCGCGTCATCCGAAATTTTTATAATTTTAATTAAGCACACTAACCACACAACTCGAGCGGGGGGATGGGAGCGAACACACAGGGCGAAGACTCTGATTGCTTTCAACCCGGCGAAGGCTAGGACGATCCTTGTCCCAGTTCATTCCAAGTTGACATGCAGTCTCCACGTGACACTCCTGTAAAGCTACTTTGGCACCCGCCAAGTAGTGAACCAATGCATGCAGCGTCATCCTGAGAATGGTTGGCGCAAGGCTAATAACCGTGCCCGTAAAAACAAATTGTTATGTTGGTTGTGGTGCAGTTGATGATGATGATGATGAATACACGACGACGACCACGGAAACGAAAATGGCTAAACAATTTAAGAATTTTCTCATGGAACGCCCGCTCACTATACAGAGCTCGAGCTGCACAGCAGCTACCCGATGCCCTGTCCGAATATAAGGCTGACATAACAGCACTATAAGAAATAAGATGGACGGGGAGTGGTGTTATTCAAAGAAATGTGCTTGGGGTAGACTTTCTAGTTAGCAAAAAACTGAAGACTGCCACCCTCGAAATAAACGAAACGCTATGCACTCTTCGCGTGCGAAGCAAGTTTAAGAACATAAGCCTCATAAACGTTCACGGATCTACAGAGGAGTTCCCTGACGACGAAAAGGAAGAATACTGCGAGAACGTCGAACGGGCTCTCAATGCCTGTCCAAGATATGATGTGAAAATCGTTCTTGGTGATTTGAATGCGAAAATAGGTCGGGAGTCGGTTTTCAGGCACTACGCAGGTTCCAATAGTTTGCATGAGAACACTAATGATAATGGACTACGAGTCATCGATCTGGCAGGATCAAAAAACTTGTTCCACAAAGGCACCTGGGTATCACCTGATGAAGCTGCACGCAACCAAATTGACCACGTGTTGATAGATCGCCGCCACTCCTCGATCCTGATGACGGTACGAACATACCGAGGTGCCAACGTCGAGTCGGATCACTATCTTCTTGGTACAGTTTTCCGAGCGCGAATTGCCTTACGGAGACGACTCCCTGCTGCTCTGCCGACTTGCCGGCCTTATATTGCCGTCATCTCGTTCGCTCATTTTCTTTATGCTGTTTTCCTTATTGGCTTCCTGGAATCAGCGCGCCGCTGATCATAATTTCCCAGGAACTTGTGTAATGGTGCGAGGGCGGGTATGTTAGGAAACGAGGTTTGAGAGCGGGAGTGGAGAGGTTGAAGTCAATGGAGGCGGAGAAAGAGTTGGCTCTCGGTTGACCGCTGATCGTTGTTTCCCGGTAATCTGTGTGCTGGCGCTTCCCTTGCCTTTCCTGGGAATTCGTAGGGCGGGTATGTTAGGAGTGCGTAGTGATGCATCGCCAATAGTCTCCGCCGCAGCGCAATGCACTTCTCCATGTGAGGGCGATGTCGTCGCTGGAGCCAACACTACGACATGTCGTCCTCACGTCCAGGACTCTAATTCTTCCGTCTGGTCCAGGATACACAGCTTGTACTTCTCCGCGGGGCCAGGTACTGTGGGGTGGTGAAGAATCCACCACCAGGACTACATCTCCAACATCTTCCTCCGGAGATCCTTCTTGGCATCAGGGTTGGCCGGTATTCTTCAATCCATCTTCTCCAGAGATGGTCCGTTAGCCACTGCGCTGTTCTTCAGCTCGCCTTACCACCATGGTCGTGGTCGTCGAATTCATCGGTTGCCATCGCATCGCAAGAACGCCCCAGCAGAAAACTGTTCGGCGTGAGGCTTTCTTCGTCGTCCGAATCCAAATCGAACCATTATTGTGGCTACGTAGTAGCCTTTTTTTACCGGCTCCACTCTCTGCAGATGCACCAGTTTGACCACTTCCTTTACCACCTTGTCTGGCGGTTTTGTTTGTTTCTCTCTCTCCGTTGGTATTGTGTTGTCAAAAAAACCATAACTCATTTGATACCTTGCCAAAAAGTTATCATTGATTTTCGGAAACCATGCTTTCTTCTCGGTGTCGCGAATGAATATCGCTCCATTCTTGTCTGTGTATGTCCGTACACCATTTTCGAAACGATACTTAACTATCGTCGGTAAAAATTCGCCTGGGTGGAGGGTGGCGTGGTGTTCTCTTGTGCACTTATCACATGGTGGTGCCTGGCAATCCGATCTTCGATGTTTGGAGCGAAGGCACTTGAACCGAAGCCTTGCCTTTTTTGCCAGATCCCATTTCTCGCTAATACTGGCCCGCTCAAATATGGGGCATCTGAAGACGTCGTGCCCCTTGAAGCAAACTGGACATTCTAATTTGCTTCCGTTCCCAGGTGCGCCTGTGGGGTATTATTACTCGTGCATCAAGCATGGGTGCGGATTCAGCATAAACACCACTGATAGTCCGATGGAAATTGTTTTGACGCACACTAAATTTATCCTCCTAGGAAACACACAGATGTATCCGATAGAAATGAAACACACAGTGAGTTGATTGGATGTAAATTGTTTTTTTTATTGCGGTGATAATTATTCTTCTATTGTAGACTTTTAAATGCCCTAAGTCTGTTCACATAAATGTTCCCGAGTTGAAAATAACAGCTTCTCAATTAAAGTAATTGCACATAGATGAGTGTAGACTGAACTTGGTATTAAAAAAATAGCACAACACAAGCAGTGAAAATTCTTGATAAATCGGGAAAACCCACGAACCGAATGAGATACTTATTGATTGTTAATGTTTCTGATATCGGTTAATCGGGGAATTAATTAAGTTACTAGGAAGGAGGATCATTGGCACTCGGGTAGGGACTTTATTAGATCTGGTGATGCGCACTCCACCAGGTATGATAAAAAAAACTCTTCTCTGCTAGTGATGAAACTGGACTCTAAGCGTGTGTGTACGCGACGGGGGTTGCAATCTGACTCTGGTGATGCAACTCACATCCATCAGGTCGATGGCCGCGAATTGCATAGATAAGGGAGGATTCTGTATGTGCCCGTATAGGACCAGTACGTTGCTCTTCGGCCTGCATATCGGCAACGACGAAAATGCACTTGAATAAACGTGGGCTGGTGTAATGGATTGTAGATATTATAGAGATACGCGATGGGGAGAATCGAAGAAAGGAGAAATAGGTTTCTGTGTCTTAAATAAACAGAAACGCTATTTCGAGGGCCATAAATCTTTGATGACCTGCGACTGAGAACGAAATAGGTTTATGCTTTAAGATACACAAAAACGCTATTTCAAGGGTCGCGATGATATGCACATCGTGTCTGTTTATTTAACAAGCCGGACTATCGTTAGGCATGATCTGGAGTATGATTGTCTAACGTCAATCATATTAGTGCCCAAATTCCTATGATCGGTAGATAACCGATAAGGGAAATTGGTCGTAAGTGTTGCGAACCTTGGGATTGGGGCAATATTCACTCATAAACCGTAGCAAGAATACCGGCTACAGCTATGTCAACAATAACGCTGGCCAACGAGTATTTATCTTTAATAAGTGCTGACAAGCTGAGCCGATTGTCTGGCACGGTCCAGGTATGAATGCATGAAATAATTTGTTTGATGTACATGCTTGATAAGGGTTAACTTTCAGGTGTGATGCTGCACGGGAGCTTATGCTGCCCCTAATTGCATGTAAGTACTATGGGTTTGGAAGGTGGTTAATTTAAGAGGATGGGCGGTTCTTTGGGAATGTATTACAGAACCGCCACACATCACTCTCTCGAACGGCATGGATTACTCTCCTTCCCTAGTCGCGCCCTCCTTGGGATGATGCATGTTGATGGTAGCCTCCTCTCGGCTCCCGAGATACTTCGGGAGGGGGGGGGGGGGGGGGGGGGGGGGGGGGGGGGGGCTCGCTGAAACCTTCTTGCAAAGACACCAATCTCGTTCGGGTCCTCTGTTACTCGAGGCAGGCCTTTTAATTCCGTCAGCTCCGCCAGGGCTAATGCTCCCAGTCTTCCAAGCGAGTCTGCAGTCTGTTTCTTATCTCTCGTAGATCCTCGGCAATGCTAACAGCTTCTCTCGCCCTTCCCTGAAGGGCTCTCCGAAGACGCGCCAAGTTTTGCGCGTGTGTAAATCCCTCGGCCGTATCTTCAAACGATCTCCTGAAAGCCATCCACTCTTCACTGGCACCGTTGAAATAGGGTAGGTCGATAATTTCCCCCGAGGCTATGGCTTGGGCCAGGTACTCGTCTTCGGTAGCCGCATCTGGCTAGTCTCGTCTTCGGAACTTGCTCTGATCAGTTCAAGTCTGGTTCATTTTCTGCCCGAGCAGAATTGTGTTTTAGTGTTTGTTAGAAAAAAAAAAAGTAAAAATAAAATTTTGTGAAAATAGGTCGTGGAGCACATTGCACTAGTTCCGATCTTGAATTGATAAAAAAAAAAAGAAATGACGGGAAAACAATGGATGAAATATCTAAGCTAATGAAGTGCTCTACGAAAAAAATATTCACAGCTCTTCATTCAGGTCTCAAAATGGAAACCAGAAGCAGGAAAAGAAAAACATCCTCACGATTCGACAAACTGCTAATCCGACTATCCAAGAACAAGCCGTTTTTTTTCTTCAACGGAGAGTCATTAAAAAATGACTTAAACGCACTTTATACGAGTCGTACAATTAGAAACAGACTAATAAAAGCGGGTCTTCCTGGAAGAAGTCCCAGAAAAGTTCCATACTTCAGCAAGAAAAATATAAAGCAGAGACTCATGTTTGCCAAAAAACACCTCCACCGTGCGAATTGGAATAACATATTATGGTCGGATGAAACCAAGGTTAATTTGTTTGGAATTCGATTCAAAGAATACGAAAAAAGACAGTGAAACATGGTAGAGGTAATTTAATGATTTGGGGGTGCTTTTCAGTATCTGGTGTTGGTTTAATTTTTCTTATAAAAGACAAAATGTGTGCTAAAGATTATGTAGAAATCTTAAACACCGTTATGCTACCATTTTATGAAGAGGACATTGTGGGGTTTCTCAATTCTATATGAGAATCAACCCACAATCTCAACCACAATTTCCACCTTATTTCGACCGCTTTCAGCGCGTCATACATACCCATTTCCCTTATATGTTATTCAGATAATGCATAATTGAGTTTAGCTACTATCTTCGCCATACGGCAACACTATTGCTCTAACCATGGGATTTCCACCGGAAATTCCATTCGTATTGGATAGCAACAACCAAGTCAAACCAAGCGACGCGGTTGCATCACCATCCATTGGCTTGGGTATTTACCAACATCCCACAGAGTTTTCCCCATGGTATTATATCCCCAGTCGTCGCGGCGTCCTATTGACTTTTCCCAGATCACGCATTCGCTTGGGATCAATGATCTCTTTTTGCAGGTGAATAACATCGGCTAGGTTTTTCTCTCCTCTAAAATTCTGTCTTTACACGGTTCAATGCGCTCTGACTACACCATAGCCGTACCACTGGGTCAGTAGGTCATGTCAGTAGCTGCATCTGATACCAACACACACAACCAAAGTTACCCGAGATCACAGCACATCATGTTTCTGTTCTCTCATTCTCCATGTCCGTCAATTTCGCTATTAACAAAAGTTACCCACCCTTCGACGGGCGTGAGGTTGAGAGAGCAGAGGCGTGGTCTCTTTTGGTTGTCCTGTGTGTGGAGTGAATTACAGAATTTCACCCTTAATTCACCCGTCGCATTTCAATCGTTGCAGCCGAAGGTCGCGCCGCCGCTCGTCTTCAAAAAGTTCGCGGATTCTAAACAGTCGCTTCACATCCACTACCGGTGACGGTCACGCCGCACCTAGTCAATATCCATACACCATCGCGTACACATGCTACGTGGGACGTTCACGCGAGATTAGCATTTCATTCACAGCTGAGCGCGCATCATTTTCAACCTATCGGAGTCGAAATACCCCACGGGAATTGTACACTTGAGGAGTCGTGTTAATAACCAAATGTGGATTATAGTGCCGCTTATCCTTGTTGTTAAAGAAAATCAAATAATACTGAGTTTCGTTTAGTAAAATCAAACTATGCTGATCCTTTTGTGAAAATTCAATAATATTGAGTTT
Organism: Microdon myrmicae; assembly: GCA_963931805.1. Classification (NCBI taxonomy): domain Eukaryota; kingdom Metazoa; phylum Arthropoda; class Insecta; order Diptera; family Syrphidae; genus Microdon; species Microdon myrmicae. Next base: position 197,302,787 of record OZ007496.1, read on the forward strand.
CATTTATTAAAATCAAGCAACACTGAACCTTTTGTGAAAATTCAACAATACTGAGTTTCATTCATTCAAAATCAAATTATACTGAACCTGTTTGTTAAAAGCAATTCAACATAACAATAAATGAACAAACCACCACCGAAGACAGAGTGTTTTATTTTCCGTTGGAGATAGGATAGCGGCAAAAAGTGTTGGGGCGTAAGTGAACCATAGTGCCCGTGTCTGGTACAACAACTTCTACCCCCACAATATGCCTATTAAATGAGAGCTTGTGCAGGATAATGACCCCAAGTACACCTCAAAATTGGCTAAACAATGTTTTCTTCAAAACAAAGTCGATGTTATGGAGTGCCCATCGCAGTCCGCTGATCTTAACCCAATAGAACACCTATGGGGCATTCTTAAGCGCAATATCGGAGAGTGCAAAGCCAAAAATAAGGAAGAACTTTGGTCCAAAATAAAAGATGAATGGTACTCTATACCACCCGCGACTTGTACCAAACTAGTTAATTCCTTGGGACGAAGATGCGAAGCAGTCATCAAAAACAAAGGTGCAACAACTAAGTGTTAAAAGGATATGAAACACTTTTACTGTAAATTAATTAATTTTTTTTCATTAAAAATTTAATATTTCTTTTATGTATTACGGTGCACCAAATCTATTAGTATATTTGTAATTCTTATTTTTCCCCAAATACATTTTTTCTTAACGATTAATGTCAAAGAACAAGCTTGTTTCTATTATTTTTTTCACCACTTCAAGTTTATATGAATAACGCCGGTATTAAGCTGAATAAATGAGGATTTTGAAACTCAATAAAACCCTAAAACCCATCCTTATTCGCACTTCCAAGCTTCTGGGCTATTGTCGCCCTACCCCAAGGGTGATCAACCTTTTTAATCAACGAGCCAATTTAAATTGTAAATTTTTTTGGCGGGCCGCACATAAAATAACACGTATTAATAATTTACAAAACTTTATTTACAATAAACATTAGAATAAAAAAATATAAAATTTACAAAATAGTAAAAATATACAAATTTTAATGCAAAATAAAAACAAACAAGAAAAACACAGAAAAACGAATTTACTTGAATTTTTAATGAGAAGTTTGGCATTGTTTTTTCGATACAAGCTGATCAATATCAGCCGGAATTGATGAGGTAGCTACACGCACGCAGCTTTCTAATCGTGCATCACCCAGTCTTGATCCGTGATTATTTCATGGTTGAAAATGATTGTTCGCAAACATATGTACTTCCGAACAGAGACATTGTGGCGGTTCTACGAACCACACAACCCACTATAGGTTGAGATGTCCTTTCCGCCAAGGAACATACTCACCTTTATTCATTACACGTGCCCACAGACACGTGTCCCAAAAGTCCTTACTCCCACCTGAAACAAAAGGTAACATTTCAGACACCAACGTTGAACACAATAACAAAAATCAATCAAACTAAACGTTCAAAAGTTTCTAATATTGAATTCAACGCATCCAATTCGACGTACCAATTCAACGCATCCAGTCCAACGCATCCAAGTCAGGGCATCAATGCAATACATCCACTAAACGCGTTCTTCGGTAAACAAACCGAACAACGAATATCTCCGCTGGTAGCTAATAGCAATTAGCACCTAAATTCCTAGCATGACCCAAAACCTAAAAGGCACACTTGTGCAAAGAAAGGACCAACAGTCATGCAATCATAAACATCTTAACGTAGATCGCACACTAGATGTTTATGATTTGGTAATGCAAACAAAAACTACACCAATCCCACGGTTCCTTTGTACCTATCTGAAGCGCACAAGAACCCTCGTGTCTTAGGCCAGATGGGGAACACAAACAAATCCCAAGAAAAGACCGAAAATGAAGCGGCGGCACGATCGATCGTTCAAACAAAGGAACAAGATTCCGATAAGGAAGACGGAAAGGAGAATGATCTATGATGGAAAAATGTTCTTTGCAGGCTGGATGGGAAATTGTCTGTTTCAGATGGGGGATGAAAAAAAAATTTGAAATGGGGAGGAGAATTTTCAGTCTACTTCGAGCATCAGAACAGTCAGAGAACCGCACCGAGGAGGTCCATCCGCTCCGCGCAATACAATAAAAGAAACGTCAATATTCGACGTTCACGTGCAGCAACTCAACGCGCTCAGCCCTGGGATCCTCACTAGGGACATTTTGAAACGTGTGTATCGGGCAATTAGATTGTGCTTAAAATAATTAAGGAAGGCGGAGAGTAAATACGAAGACACTTTCGTGGTATCATAACGTGTGTGTATGGTTATGTGCGACACACCGAAATATATAAGAGTAGTGTTAATTATTAATGCGATTAAGGTCGTAGTGGAAGTTGTTGTTCTTGTGTTAATCTCCTACCCGAACTACTAGTATAAACGCAAAATCAAAAGTGTGTCCTAGACGTAAGTGGAGACCGAACTCTAAAACAAAATTAAAATTCAAAATAAAGACAATACTTTTCGTGTTTTATTTGTGCAATTGAATTAGCTCCACGTCCCAGGTGTTCCTTTTGGTGTGTGGACAATGTGCGGCGGAACACTTCGACAACAACATTCAAATCCGCCAAAACATCATTTGCTTTGCATTTTTCGTCAAAAGCGGACATTCCTCAGGGCTCACATACGATTTATAAAAATGTTCGATGTTTACTGAGAAAAATGCATTTTTTAATTCTGTATTATTCTGCATGTCAATCACTTCCATTTGAAAGTCTTCGGAAACTGTATCCACATCGATATTAAATGGCGAGGAAAGCAATCTCATGGAAACCGCTGTCTTCTCAGCTTTGAACATTTGGAATCGTAATTGAAATTCGTTGATTAAAATGTCTATATATTGTGCGTATTTTTGAAAAGTAGTAACGTTTTCTTTTTCTAAATGTGGAAACTGAGACACATTATTCTGCAAAAGATTTTCTTTCCACAATTTTAATTTGTTCTCAAAGGCCTGCATTTTATCATACACACTGTTAATAAACTGCCCTTTGCCTTGAAGTTCCACATTAAGATCATTGAGATGCGGAGTCATGTCGATAAGAAACCCAAAATCACTCATCCATTCTTTATTATCAAAATGAGGAAAGGCATATCCCTTCATATCCAGGAACAATTGTATTTCGCTTTTTAAATTGTACTCTTTTTAGCATTGCACAATTACTAAGTCAACGTACTTCGGTATCAAAAACCACGTCTCCATATTCAGTTTGTAAATCTTTCAGAAACTCTATAAATTCACGGTCATTTAACGCGCACGACTTTATAAAATTGATTAGTTTAATTATTGGTACTGTTTATTTATTAATTAATAGTTCAATTCGACGCACGATGAACAGAGCAAAAAAATGGAAACCAAGATTTCACTAGCAAAGAGGATCTATTGTACTCGCGTAGAGACTTTATTGGATCGGTATGCGCACTCCACCGTGTGAAAAACGACTCCAGCAACGTGTGTGTACCCAACGGGGTATGAAATTTGACTCCTCGTTGCACTGCTCGAGCAGAGCCAACTCGCCAATGGGGTGAGTTTCCTCTGGTATGGTAAGAAGGAAATGGAATTTTCCTTTCGTTCAGTGACCAATGGGAGACCAGGGAGAGATCTCGCTGGAAAGATTCTGGTGGTTGGTCGTACAAATCGCGTTGTTTATCCATGCACTGGAAAGAAGGATAAACGAAATTGCATCAGGGACAAGGAACAAAGGGAAAAACCGACCAAGGGCATCATAGCAGTGATAGCGCAGCTGAACAAACACACTGCAACTCATTAGGTGCTAAAAGGGATTGCGATGCTTGGTAGGAAATTTATTTATAGGATCTCTGCCGGCAGACCAAATCGGAATCTTCTGTTTGCAAGTTGTGTATGCAGAAGAATTCGATTTTAGGCGGCAACGCGCGAAAATGGTGATTGTTTGTCAGATAGACAAACAGATCATGGACGGGTCGGCGAGGAGAATCAATAAGATTCTAAATGGTTCACGTTGGATGTAAACCGAGATGTTTCCAAGGAAACTTGATGCTGCTTTATTGCAGGGGCAAGATGATGGTCTTGGAGTGGATTATGTTGCACGTTTGGGAATGGGGAGTTGGGTTGAGAATATGGGTGATTCTTCAGGTAAGCTTAAGGAACCCCCACAAGTCCATTAAAACCAGAACTTCTGTTTGATCAGACAGTGGGCGCTTACAGGAACGGGTGATCGAAGACTTCAGGCACTAAACCAGGAGATGAGCATTGATGCGTTACAGTTTTCGGAGTCGAAGATGAACCCGCCAACCTAATGAATCACTAAACTTCCACCTACCTGGGACACAATAGTAGAGCGTCCCCTGAGGGCGGGGGGGGGGGGGGGGGGGGGGGGGGGGGGGGGGGGGTGATAGTCCTTGATGTATGACCCTGTGTGGAATCTCCAACTCGCCGGGCATAGGCCACTCCAGCGGATGGGTACTGAACCCGGAGTATAGGTCACTAATCACAGATCACTGGGCACCTAATTATGTCTTGTGATAATCAATCTTTCACATCCACCGCTTAGTCACTGATCACTGGGTATATAATTATATCTTGTAATAATCAGCCTTGCACACGATATGCATCGCTTAGTCCCTGATGAAGAGTGTATGCCCGGTGGGCAATGCAAGCCAGCGAGAGGTCACACACTTGATTGGACGTTTCTACCAATTTTCACCAAGAGCAAATCGTTGTATTAAAAACTATATTACGATTCATCGCAGGGTTTAAACTTCGACTGACTCCGCTGTCTCAACAGAAATCTTATTAACAAAAACGAAAACTCACTCTTGTTTACGTTAACAACGCACTTGTGGATTCATCTTTGAATGATTCTTAGTGTACAGATCATAAGCGATGGGGCATCAGTCCAGCAATCGATAAACCACGGGCGGCTGAAAATATATCCATGAGCAGCTGCTGGCTTGTTCCTTTCGGCGAATCAGAACATACACCGGCCCGATTGTTTACTAGAATTTTATTTTAACGTAACGTTAGAACCTAGGAACATAGACATAATCTGAGACTTCAATACAGAACCAAGCAACGGGGACCTTATTGGATGATGGAGTTTGAAATTCAGTAAAGAAAACAAAAAGGAAGGGTAAGTTGCCGAATTTCGTCGGGAGATACATCATTCGTCGAGAGATAGTATAGGTTTTGGGACGAAAGTGAAGGACGTGTGATTCGAACCGACGATATGACGATAAGAATCACTAAAAATGGAACCATTGCTCAACACATCAGGCCACTGCCGCGTGTACGAATTCGGTTTCTAAACTCAAGTAGACTTAACTGATGTGGAATTACTATGTTTTTGCTATGATGTACGGCTCTGATGGCGCAAGGCTAATAACCTTGCCCGGATAAACAAATTATTATGGAAAATTTAACAAGCCTCAGATTTGTTAAGTAAGGTCAAGTCCAGATCCCGGTTGTAGTGCCGATGATGATGATTGGTACTGTGACATTTGGCAAACTCAATCTTTTCGCACACAAATTTTCCTGGTGAATTATGCAGTAATTAACGAATGTTTCACTTCCTGTGACCTTCTTAATGTCTTGAAATAGCCTTCCCGATACTCCTAACTCCATGGTCGACATTGCTCGTGCTACATCTGTCGATATACCAATAATCTTTTCTAATAAAATTGAAAATTTTTCCAACAGAGACATTAATTCATCGTACAGGTCTTTGCCGATTGTAGTCCCTTGCATTGCAATTAGTGAACACATTTCTTCGGTGATATTAAATTTAGTGTCAATATCACGTAAAAATATAGCCAGTTGTGCTGTATCGCTTTTTTTTTTTTTACATTTCTGTATTTATTGACCGTAAATGATTTGTTACAATAAGTAATACAGATAACTTATAATTAGCTTAGCTTTAATCGTTTACACATACTTGCTAGTACATTTTTCAAACATTATTATAAAGTTACATATTTCATGGGTGGACAAGATAGGAGTAGGTGGGGCTTCCTGGAAAAGGTCAGAAAACCAGGATATAATTATTTACTTAACCTATAACTAATTTGCTTAACTTAACTTAACTTAGCTTAGCCTAGCTTATCTAATTATTAAATCTATTATTATTACAATAAGTTAGAGTAGGGTGGGGCGGGAGGTATAGTGGTCGATGGGTAGGATTCGGGTTAGGGTGGGTACTATCAGACGGGGATATGGGTTGGGGGAACACTTTCCGATTGGTCGTTGAAACGCAAGATATTAGAGAAGGGTTGTATATTACAATATTTAAACTGGTGAGGTGAGAGTTCAGTATTGTGGTATACAATCTCATTGGAGTTGTTGACCAACCTACCAAAGGTGAAGAGGGGTCTGGTGTGGAGACAGTTCGGGTAGGCAGTTCGGTTGTCTGACGGAGTCGATGTGAGCGCATTTATTATCGGATTGGGATTATTGGGAAGAGCTGTATCGCTAATATCACAACTCTCATCAAGTGCCAAAGAACAGTATTCGAATTTTGCAATGCGTTCACGAAGCGTTGTTGCTATGCTTTCGGACAAGTCTTCAATTCTCCTTGCAATGGTGAATCTTGATAAACTAATGTCTGAAATAATATTCACTTTATCAGGAAATGAAATTTCTGCAACAGTAGTCAGATATTCTTTTACCATCTCTCCATCCGCGAAGGGTTTCATTTTTTTTTTTGCTAGTATTTGACTGACTACAAAACTAGCCTTTACTGCCGTATTTGATAAAATAACCTGATTTTTAAAAATAGCCCGTTGTTTTCCCACGGTTTTCTCCATTTGATTAAACTTATCTATCCTTAGTTGTCCTGTTAAGTTTTTATATTGTTGTTCATGTTTTGTATCGTAATGCCTTTTTATGTTATATTCTTTTAATGTCGACACAGTCTCTGAACATATTAAACATTCAGCTTTATCTCTAAAGAAAGTGAAAAAATAATCAAATTTCCACTTTTCTTGGAAATGCCTGTGTTCAGCCGCAACCTTTCGTTGTTTTCTTTGCTTTTCCGACATGCTAGTATACGTTAAAAATTTGAAAGTTAAAAAAAAATGTAGTAAAACTTAATTTTTAATGAAAAAACTCTAATATTACCTTTTTGACAATAATATTGCACTCACGCCTTTCAAGAATCACAAGAATTGCTAAAATGGCTAGTTAACAGCTTACCAGTCTGACTGATTGTATGACAGAAGCAAACACAAACAAGCACAGACGCGGCGCGTTCGTATTGCATGTTTGAACAAGTTGCTGACAAGTAAGTAACTCGTCACAAAAAATTGCTTCTGTTTAGCATGTACTACCATTTTATTATAATTAATTTTATAATAATATATTGATAGGAGAAAGTTGATAAAATAAATTCAATTTTAGAAATGCTTAGCGGGCCGCATAAATATGTTTAACAAGGGCCCGCGGGCCACGTTTTGCTCATCCCTGCCCTACCCTATTTTGCCACTTACATCACCGTCTCTCCACCTTTGTAAGTTTCCCTCCTTAAATTAATTTTTTGTTAATCCCTAGTTTTTAAGTTAGTTCGTAAGTTTATTTTTATATTTTTATATCGCTTGTACTAAGCGAAATAAATGAGAGTTCGCCCTCGCCAAATTCATATTCAAATAAAGCCCATTAAAATCAACACTGCGAGTACTCGATAGGAAGTAAAAACACGTGAACACAAAGGCGCAGGTTTTCGAAGACCGTTAGATGAATGGTACATTTCAATACTCAAATCTCCTCAAATTTAACCCAGGTGGATATGTTTTTCAATTCCATCGTTAGAACAAGCAAAATGGAGCCTACCTATCTCTACTGTATATGGGATAGCAATATCGTTTATTCGACTGAATCAACATTCTATCTCTCCAAGCAATTGCCCCCGATACCCATCGAGCAAAAAATGCCGATCAAGCTTTAGACGTACGGATAAATACAGGCAATCGTTCTTTAGCCGAACCACCCAAATGCAGAATAAGAGAGGAGACTCTAAAGAGCAGATGACTATAGTTAAAGTGCAGAGAGATACAACGAGGGCAGGGAAGAAATGAAGGGTGAAAATAGTAAAGATAGAAACATGATCACTAAAGGACGTCTTCTAAATTGATCTTATTAGGGTGATTAACGTTTGCTCTTTTTGATCAAGTGTGTGACACAAAACAATACAGAGTGATATTGCTTAGTTAAAATATTAAGCCAGCAGTCGGGGAACCGGGGTAAATTACCCCAAATGGGGTAAAAATGAAAATTTTTCTAATTTTTCTCTTGCTATTTCATAAACATTGTAGTATGTTAACAAACTTAAACAATTCAGCGCGATATACGGGCCGGGCCGCTAATTCTGGTTGAAGTCGAGTTTTTCGTTTGGTGTGTGCGTGATAAGCAAGATACGCGCGTAGTGTGTGGGTGTGTGTGTGTGCGTGCTTGCGTTACGTTGTTTCTTGCATCGACCACTAGAGGCGCTGCGTATGTTGTAATGTTTAAACTTAGCACTCAACGGTCAGTTATGCACGGGTTTCCGACGCGTGCAATTTACTTACGAGACACATCATTTCATCATCAATTTCCACTATCAAGGTAAGCGCGATTTGAAAATTTAATTCAATGTACATTTTTTTACCACTGTTTCTGTCACCCTTCAGATGGCAGCAAATAGGAAAAGAACATACCAGGAAGAATTCCTTAATTACGGTTTTACACAAATAGAAGACAAAGGTACGATGAAACCACGGTGTGTTGAATGTTTGAAAATTCTGACTTCAGAATCTTTCAAAAAAGTCAATTGAAGAAACATTTGGATAATTTGCATCCACATCTGTCTTCCAAACCGCGAGAATACTTTGTAAATTTAAAAATGTCTGTTAAAAGACAAAGATTGGACAGCAACTTGTTAGGTACTTTTGATCAGCGATCAGCATCAAGAAACCATATACTATTCGTGAAGATTTGAATAAACCAGCAGCTGTGAAAATGACAGAGATCATGTGTGGTCAGAAAGAGGCGAATAAACTGAATTCAGTGCCCTTGTCCGCAAGAATTGTAAAAGAAAGAATTTCTATCTTGGCAGAAAATGTAAAGGAACGGGTTATTTCCTCACTAAAACAGGCTAATTATTTTGCTATTCAGCTTGATGAGACTACAGATGTTAGTAGCAATTCACAGCTAATGGTATATGTTCGCTACAAAGGTACACATGCAATTGAAGAGGAATTGTTGTTTTGTTCTCCTCTCGAGTTGAGATCTCGTGGAATTGATGTGTATAATAAGATAAATGAATACTTTAATACTGAAAGCATTAATTTAAAGTGGGAAAACTGTATTGCTGTGTCTGTTGATGGAGCTCCAGCTATGTTGGGCCATATTAATGGTTTTTCGGCTTTGGTGAAAAAAAATAATCCAAATATTGAAGTTATTCACTGTATGATCCATCGCCAGGCACTTCTTATGAAACATTTGGAACCTACACTGGAAGCCGTCATGCATGATGTCATCAAGATTGTTAATATTATCAAAGGAGATGCACTAAACACGCGGCTATTTCGTGAATTATGTCAGGACGGGGAAGCGGAATATACGGACCTACTTTATTATATAGAAGTAAGGTGGCTCTCTCGCGGAAATGTTCTAAATCGAGTATGGGCTCTCAAAAGTGAACTTGAAACTTTTATGTTTGATCGAAAGAATATTCTCGCAGATAAGTTTAAAAACCACTCGTGGGTTGCACATCTCGCATATTTAGCTGATGTAGTGATCCTAAATCACTACTCTCACCCACTTACCTATAATCCCAATCCACGTGAATCATATGAGCGACAGGTTAAACCAAAAGTTAGTTTGCCGCACATTGATTCAATTCCCGAATACCTTACCCTTACTCATAATTCCAATTGAATCATATGCGCGACAAAATTAAACGAAAGTCCATTTGTCGTGCATTGATTCAATTCCCTATAATTTGAAATTATGAAATGCGTAATACTAAATGCATTTCATGATTTCTCCTTCCGGGAATTAGTTCAGATAGAGTTCGTGTACACTTCCGGGAATCCTATTCCAATTGAAGCACACACAATTTTGTTTGGGCTTCTTGGAATTTTTAAGTAAGATTTTTAACAAATCTCTGTTGCCACAGAGTATAAAAGGGGAGTGCATTTTGGATTCTAGATCAGTTTGGACGAACTGTATCAGTATTACAGTCGATGGAAAATACGACTTAATCGATCCAAAGCAGTAGCCATAATTCTGAGTAGTAAACACTCCCAACCTACTTCTCGATATTCACAGAATATTCGAATAAAAATGGGAGATACTACGATTAGACCACAGGACAAGATGAAATATCTCGGGGTCACTTATACCCCAAAAATGAATTTCATCAAACATGTGACCCACATTCTCCAAAGGGGCCTCGGTCGGTCTAAGCAACTGCACAACATCTTGAAGTGGGGCAACAAAGTTGACACCAAAGTTAAGCTTCTCTGCTATAAGCAACTAATCCGATCTGGAATATCGTACGCCTTTCCCATATGGTCCTGCATATCTTCGGCTCAAATGGAAAGACTTCGGGTTTTCGAAAGGAAACTCCTCAGAAGATGCACCAATCATTCTAGAAGGCCTGACGGTCGTCATTACCCCAACTCTCACCTATACGAAGGCGCCTCCATTACCCCTATCGACGAGTACTTGCTTCAATTAGCATATAAGTACCTCGAAAACATTCAGAACAGCGAGAACCTACTTGTACGGGACTCCTGCGTTCTTGACCCTTCTCTCTCTCGATCTGTTCGGATCAAACCCCCACAATTTCTTCTTCAGTACAAAACTGAAGAAAGCACCCTTCCCAACAACATTCCCCTCTATAATAGAGGATTCCTGGACCCATCCCATAGGATCTACTATTAACAAACCACACACACGAACGCACAGTACAAGACGGCACAAACACAAACATACACACCGACCAAAGCGCAGATTATCAGACGCCAAAGACCTGATCTGCGTTCACTACCGCACCCAAGACCTACCGGTCTTGTACGATTTCTTTCCCACCATCCCTCTATAAAAGTAGTTAGAGAACACCCGGACTAACACTGTCCACACTATCCTTGGATACCCCCCTTTTTCTCTTTTCTTTTCAGAGATCGCGAGACCGAGCCCAACATCCTCACGGATGTGGGTGATTCTGGTTATCGCAAGATGACCAGAAGTCAGAGACAAGATGAAGGACACATATGTCCTGTCTCGCTAAATTCGGCCTTCTCGCCACCATTTTTTTTTTTTATTCTAGATCAGTTGGGATCCAGAGGCCGAGGCGACGGCCAAAATTAAATATGAAATAAATAAATTAATTAAATAAAATTAAATAAAATTAAATGGCGTTTTAAATTGGCAACCCTAAAGGAAGACACCCCATTGAGGTAACAAAAAACTAATAAACAAAATATAACCATACACTGACATTTTTGAGAATATAAATATATTGAACAAAGAATTGCAAGGAAAAAATATTAATATCATTTCAGCCAGAGAAATACTATCAGCGTTTGGATTAAAGCTTCAATATTGGAGATATAAACCAGAACAGAGCAAGATAGCTTCTTTTTCAAAGTTAGCTTTGTTTTTGGAAGACTGTGAAAATATTACTTTTGATGACATCAAGGATACAGTTATAAAACATCTTACCAAACTCAGAGAGCGGTTCTCTGACTACTTTCCAGATCTTGATGTACATACTGTGAATTGGATTGTAGATCCCTTTAAATGTGAAATTACTAACATACCAGAAGAACCTCCAGGTTTGGCAGAGGCAATTCTTGAACTTCGATCCAATACTGAAACACGTATTCAATTTGAGACCAAAGCAAATCTGTCGTCTTTTTGGTTGTCAAAGGCTGCAAAGGCTTTCAAAATTGCACATGAGGAGGCGGTAAAAAAATTGCTGCCATTTGCAACAACCTACCTTTGCGAACAACTCTAATGAACATAATAACGAAAAACAGAATCCGATTAAACGCCGAAGACTGTATTCAAATTGCTCTTACATCAAAAAGTCCCAATTTTGAAGTAATTATATCAAACATAAAGCAACATCATTTTTCCAAAACCTGAAGGGGGAAAGTTTTCAATTAATTTTTGTTTGTTCCAATTTAAGAATTTTATTTTGTTTGTCTATTACATACTTACTATTTTCATGTAATTTTTTTTAAAAATATGTAAATGTATATTAATTCAATAAATAATGTTTATTTAAAATTTACATAGATTATTTTCTTTTCAGAATGGGCGGGGGGGTGGGGGGGGGGGGGTGATATCGGCTTAGGCAAACATATTTTGGGGTAATGGTTAAAAAAGTTCCCCGCCCGCTGTATTAAGCAATGAAATGGGGGGCAAACATGTTTCAATACTAGATATCGAAAACATTTCCATTTTGGTTGGGATAAAAACAGGAATGCATGATCCATGGGCTTTTACGTAAATTATTTGATTTTTAATACAATAATTCTCCAGATGGGAATCCCATAACCTGGATAGAAACTAGACACAAAAAGATAGAATAACAATAAAGAAAAAAAAAGACGCCTTAGTTTCGCATTACAACATAAGTTGGGATCTATTTTCGGGATATAAATTGTTATTGCATATTGCGTATCAAATCCCTCCCAAACAATCCTTATCTATCACTGGCTGTTACTGCCTGACGAGGAGGCCTAAAGTGCTCGTAGTATCTGTCATTCCGAAGATACTTTGTGAGTTTCCCTTTTACACTGACATCTAAATCTAAGAGAGAACGCTCATCTCTTAGCAGTTGTGTCTCCCAGCAGCCTTGGTATTCCCTATACAATATCTTTGCTCTCTGTGATAGACTGAGTGCTCATTGAGTCACCAAGTGGTGATACCTATCTGCGTATCTAGAAATGATAAGCGACACGAATGCCATTGTAGAGTAGAGACCTGAAAAGTTCCCTATATGTAGTTGTGGTAGTTTCGAATGAGATTCATGTTGCCTTTCGGAGCGGGATGAAGGCGGCAAGAGCGAAATATTATTTAGAAGTGGAATCTCCAACGCACGAACAACGAAAGAGGTGAAATGTTTTCTGACACCCTCCTCGTCTATCTTTCGTGCGACGTTCCTTTTCTATGTTTTTGGTTGAGGTTTCTTTAGGTTGTTTTCGTTTTTCACTCGTAGTGCTCTGTTGCTGCGCCGGGGTGCGGGCTGGTGTGGTTATTATAAAGTAATTTTTGTTTTTTCGTTTTCTGCGGATTTTCCTGGGTTGAATGTTTCTCACTTATACGATTCGTATCGTGTTTGACTTGTTTGGTTGCGTCGAATACACCACACGCTGCGTTTGAATACACGAGGGACAATGGTATCCGCGACGTAATGCGACAATTCTCGAACCAATTGAATCACCACACTGTTGCCTTTAATTTAGCGTAGCACCAGAAACTGTTTAGAGTTCTTGGGACACGTCTTGTTCTTAGTTTTTCGGTTTTTTTTTTTTTCGTCTTTGTTTTTTGAAAGGGGATCTCGGCACAAGGAGAAGGGTTTGGTGATTCTTAGAGCTGGTTCATGGTGTAAAATGTTCTGTGTGCGTAATGTCATGTCATCATCGGAAATACAAAATCAGAACGCAGAGGTAGTGAATAACGTCGCATTCAAGGGTTGGGTGATGAAAACAGACACCGAGATAGTTGTGGCTACGTATTTTGATCCAACAAATCCCCCCTTGTGCATAGTTATTACCACCTCCGTTGGATGGGGCGTTAGTCATCAAAACCACGACGTTCAAATATGTATCTAAGTATCTATCTGTTGATTCCGTGAGCCACATCATACTGACCCTCGGGCTAAACAGACCCACGTCGTCGTTCTCGTTGTAATATAGTCTGTGACTGAGGTGAGGGGATTTATGATCTTTTATCTATACATTTTCATAACACGGGTGATGGGGGAGGGAATTTCCTTCAATGAATTCATTTTGACGTCATCGCCTAAAAAGTCCATGAAATATTTTAAGGGTCCTCCCCACCATTGAGAGAACACAACGAATTGTGTAGTTCCCCCTTTTTCTTTGGATAAGCTTAGTAGATAAGTGAATGGCATAGATGTTTTTTAGAGTGTTTGAGAGGAAAGAAAGTTACAACAACCGCACGGGAAAAAAAAACTCTGATTGCGATGATAACAACAAGAAAAAGAAAGAAGGAAAAAGAACATACGCATAACAAAACAGATGGAATTAATTAGCGGCATCGAATGGCACAGTGATTGGGGAAGGTCTACCAGTTTGTGGTTAATGGGATGTGAGATGCCCCATGGAACACTCATTGAGCCCGTACTGTTTACACGTTGTGCAATGCGTTAAGAAAGACGAAACTTCTGGCATCTGGTATAAGACCAATGATTGATGGCTTATCGTGTTATCATTCTCATGGAGAAACTGCGGTATGTGAAAACATTCATTAGGTAAAATATCGAATTTCAACTTTGGGCTATTTGCTGTGAATGTTAATGAGTCATTAAGAACCAACTTCTACTTTAACCCTTCGATGAACCGGAATTTATTATTCTGTCAAGGCAATGACGTAAACTTTTAACTGGCTTTGTTTATCAGGAGATTTGCGCCGGGATAGGATTTAATGATCATTTGCATACAGGTCGAGAAATTGCCGCAACTGATAAACCTCTTTATACCGTAGGCAAATTTATAATAGGTTTATTGCTCGGAGTGTGATGTTGGATGTAACTCCAATAAAATCTTTGCAAAATATTGGAATGGCATTTTGGCGGATTTTGTTTGTCTTTTGGTCGGAGTGTTCCGCCGAACACTGTTCACGCACAGAAAGAACAACCAGGAACGCGGAGCGAATGCGGCACAAATGAAACACAGAGATTTATTTTTAAAAATTGTTTATTCTTTTCCTTTATTTCTTTACTTTTTCCTTTGTTAAATAATATCGGGTTTTCCAATGGGGAATTGACAACTTTGAATTTAATTTGTGAACGCACCCTTTCACTATCATCGAACTGTCACTGTCAATTGATTCAGTAAACTCAACATTTTCATCATGGTTAAGTACATGAACGAACAACGTCTGCAAATTATAAAAATTTACTACAGAAATGTCAAGTCCCTATTGGAAAACTCTATATATAGTCTGTCATCATCATCATCGGCACTACAACCGGGAACCGGTCTTGGCCTTATTTAGCAAGTCCTGAGGCTTGTTAAATTTTCCATAATGATTTATTTTGTCTGGGCAAGTTCATTAGTCTTGCGCTAGGGGCTCCCCGACGGGGAATCGAGGATGACAGGCGGGTATACTAACCACTATACTATCGAGGAGCCATATATAGTCTGTCACTTAGCGTAATTATTCCGGAGCACAAGGGAGTTAATCGTTAAACAAAATCTGGCGTGTCCTTTGAGAGGATTACATGCCTGCGCGCGTTGAATTGCTGTGCGTTGAACGTCGAGTATTATGTTTATGATGTTTGCCTTCGGTGGCAGTTCGGTCAATGGCTTTAGTTACTCGCCTACTTTTGAAAGGTTTAAACTTCGGGTCGAACAGTTCCTTTCTCGCGTTATCGTGCTGCGCGGATCACCCCCTCGTCCGAGTTCTCTGTGTAGACTGTGGTAACTTCTCTGGGGATGATTCCACTCACCCCATAGTTTTATTTTTCCTTTCGCTGGTGGTGACTTTCTCTCAATGGAGAATCTCTCCACCAGGGACGATCGTGCTCACACATACAGAAGCGGAGGTTATTGCCTGGTTGCTGTGGATCATTCTGTGATCAGAATTTCACACATCTGATGCATCGGTTATGCACACAATCGAATGTGTGATTTATATTAGACGATGGTCGGATAATGTTTACTTTGCCCTATGGGAACAGCATTTTCGTTTATTGCTGTTGCTCCGCAAAGGTTTTGTCGACGGATTGGTTTTCCAGCAATTAGCTTATCGCCGGAGATGTGATGTTTGTCGACATCTAGCGCAGCTGTGCCAACCGTTTGTGTACATCCAGTTAATGGATCGATACACAATTTCTATGCTGGGTCATGTCCTTCGATCGCCATGCAGGCGTAGAAAAAATTGTTCGGACTTGCGACCCACGTATCTGTGGATACGTGGGGTTGTTGACTCCAGGATGAATGTTACCTTTTATTTTAGGTGGAAAGGAGGACTTTTGAGGACACGTGTCTGTGGGCACGTGTAGTTTGGATATAGGTGAGTATGTTCCTTGGTGGAACGACGACATTTCGACTTATAGTGGTTTGTGTGGTTCGTAGAACCGTCACAGCATCTCCAGAATTTCGTGGCGCAGGGCTAATAACCTTGCCCCGAAAAACAAATTATTAAGGAAAATTTAACAAGCCTCGGGACTTGTTAAATAAGGCCAAGAGTGGATCCCGGTTGTAGTGCCGATGTACGCAGTTTACGGTTTATCTCCCGACGGCGCGAACATCCTTGCATCAGATGTTTCGTTACACCGCGGGAAAGCTGGGGAATTTCCTCCCGCGCGAGTGTTTCCGGAGTGTTACAACCTGCAACTGTTCAAGAAGAACTGCAATGGTTATATGGTGAAATTTTGGGGGCGCCGTATCGCCAGAATCACCCACGTCCGTGAAGATGTTGGGCTCGATCTCAAGACATCTGAAAAATAAAAAGGGGGGTAGGTATCCAAGGATAGTGTCTACAGGGTTAGTTCAAAGGTCTCTAACTACTTGGATGGAGGGATCGTGGGATAGAAATCATACAAGACCAATAGATCTTGAGTGTGGTAGTAAACGCAGATTACGTCTTTGACGTAATCATATCATCCGCAAAACCGAACACTCAGTTATCCGTTGACTCCAACAAATCATTTATGTGAAACAAAAACAAGGTTGGAACCAAAATTGTACATTGAGGCTCCCCGGAATTAATAGGATACAGATCTGAAAACTCGCTGTCCACACTAACCCCGATCGATCGATTTTCGAGGAAGTTCTTCGTCCAGTCGCAAAGCTGCTAGGAAAGTCCGTATGAACTAAGCTTGGCAGACACGGTCAAAAGCCTTGGAGATATCCAATGCGATGGCCCTTGGCTCACCATGCCCCTCAATCGCAGATGTCCATACATCGCTTATAAGGATCAAAAGGTCTCCCGTGGACCGCCTGCCACGGAATCCGTATTGACGATCATTCAGAAGTCCGATGCACTTCAAATACTTAATTAACTCGGCATTGATGACATTTTCCATTACCTTAGATAACATAGACAGTAATGCTATCGGCCGGTAATTTTGTGGGAGATACTTTTTTGGTTAAACTCGAGCAATTTTCCAGCAGGTAGGAAATGTCCGCCGTACATAAGATAAGTAAAAGAGTCTGCCAGGAACCGACGACAGTTCTGGAGCACAGTTCCTAAGGATTATTACTGGTATTCCTTATGGCCGGTTGCCTTCCTACAGTCCAGCCCACGCAGAATGCGTTGAATAGTCATCATCATCGTCGGCACCACAACCGGGATCCGGTCTTGGCCTTATTTAGCAAGTCCTGAGGCTTGTTAAACTTTCCACAATAATTTGTTTTTCCGGGCAAGGTTATTAGCCTTGCACCAACGCGTTGTATAGCACGCCGGCAGAATCACACCCCGCATCGAAGACCGTACCGGCGCGATCACAAGTGGCTCCAAAAGACCGGCATCGAGGTTTGAATTCGCGAACACATTAGCTTTATCTTACAAATTTGTGATTAGTGTCCCGTTGCCAATCACTAACGGAGGAAAAGGGGAGAAAGCGGAGTTACTGCTGACACCCCTTTCCATTGACCAGAAGGGACACGAACCAGTTGGGTACTCAAGGAGTTTATTGGTCACTCTCTCGTTGTAAGCCTTCTTCGCGGTATCAATCGCGGGGTTGCATGCGTTTCCCTCGGTGGGATTGGAGATATCCAATGCGACCGCTCTTGACTCACCTTGGCCCTCAATCGCAGATGTTCATATATCAGTTATAAGGGTCAAAAGGACCCCTTATTATGGAATCCACATTGACGATAATTCAAAGTCCGTTGGATAACATAGCCAGTAATGACCCTCTTTGGGATTGGATCTACTCGATTGGTGCTTGAAGTCTAAAATTGATAACTTGGAGTTGACACTTCGCAGCATTCCGGAGTTGGGTTCGTTGGAGCCGTTAGCGTTGGTAGTTGGGGAGAATGTAGAGTGAGTGAGTATTACATACTATATTTTGTGGTGGTTTGTGTTGAATAGAGTTGAGTTGAGAAATTCGGCGCAGTTAATAGAGCCCGAGAGAAGTCGGTGATTGAATAGAATATCGGACAGGATTCTGCGGTCAGGTTAATTAATTTAAGACGGTTGATAAAAGGGGGCATGATTTTGTGGGAGTGGCTCCTCGATAGTATAGTGGTTAGTATACCCGTCTGTCACGTGGGAGACCGGGGTTCGATTCCCCGTCGGGGAGCCTCTAGCGCAAGACTAATGACCTTGCCCGAAAAAACAAAAAAAACAGATCATTATGGAAAATTTAACAAGCCTCAGGACTTGCTAAATAAGGCCAAGACCGGTTCCCGGTTGTAGTGCCGATAATGATGATGATGATGATTTTGTGGGAGACACTTTGAAGTTGTATGAATTCAAGCGATTTTCCAGCAAGTAGAAAATGTCATCCTTGCATAAGATAAGCGAGTCTGGCAAGAACAGGCAACAGTTCCGGGGACTATTGAAGGTATTCCATGCATGCCGGTTGCCCTCTTTTAGTCTGGTCGGGGTAGAATGCGGTGAATGTGGGGAACCACCCATCTGGCGTCAAAGACTGCACCGGCGCGATCCCAGATGGGTCCGAGAGACCGGCATCGAGGTTTGAATTCGCGAACACATTGACTTTATATTTTGAATTTGTGACTAATTCCGCTGCCCGTCACTAGTGGAGGAAAAGAGGAGGAAGCGGAAATACTGCTGATAGTGTGGCGGGGAAATATGGTGCCCCGGCGTACGACGCTGATTCACTTCCTTCCGCCGTCGTCACTATGAATTCCGCCGCACACTGTACACCAAGAAGAAACAAAAAACGAAAACACGTGTGGCTTGTTTGGTAGTTCATCGTCATCATCGGCACTACAACCGCGAGCCGGTCTTGGCCTTATTTAGCGAGTCCTGAGGCTTGTTAAATTTTCCATAATGATTTGTTTTTTCCGGGCAAGATCATTAGTCTAGCGCCAGGTTTGGTATTTCAACTGATCTTTTATTTAATTTTATGATGCATCTATACACAAATGATTAAACTGGTAACCGAATCTTAAATTTGTGTTTTACATAACTTTGAGTTCGCTGGCGTATTACTCTTCACTGACCAGATGACGATATTGTCTACACTTGTATACTTGTAATTAATCACTTAATTCGTACTTGTTATTAGTGGGTCTAAAGGGTATTACTCTCGACTAAACTTTACACTCGGGGGCGTGCACACCTCCGTGTGATCGCGGCGGTTACCAGACGACTTCCGATGTGCGTGCTCTGAAGGTTGTGATGAGACTCCGTGATAATCATCTCGTGCAGAAATGATTCACTTAGTAAGGGAATTTCGGGTGCATTCGCTTTCACTGTGATAACCGGATCCCGTAGAGGAGATCGTCATGATACACATGTATATGTGTACGTCGGTTCTTTTCATGGGTCGAGGCCATGAAGGGGCATAATATGCATCCAGGAGATGTGTGTTCGTTGAAACAAACAAATCGAATTTCGTGGGATGCTAATGGGTTTCTGTTTGTTCAGTGCCGCTAGTCATGAGAAACAGATCCAGAAATATAAGAAGACAAGGGGATCGGGTAGATCATTGTCTAAGCTATGCATTGCAGCTGTAACGATAGCCGCAATACCCATGCACATGGTGCTAATTGGTTTTAGCGTATTCACAGGGAATTGGTGTTCATAGCATCGTTGGCAAGGGTAAGCATACCCTACCTATTTGCATTTGCCCATGCTGTATGATTTAAATTATGGTTTAAGACGCGAGATGCGAATATTTGTTTTGGTCCCTGTTATGATGGTTACAATGTATGTAAACCAAATCAATTTGTTCTCGGGAATTCGTCTAGGGGGAAATGCATTTGGTGAGATTGGGATTCCTGATAAGGCAAGAAAGAAATCTTACAGAGAATTGGTATGCGGAGAGAATGCATGAAAGGCAAGTTTTATTTACAGGGACTTAAGGATTATAGATTTGATCTCTTTAATGCGTGAAGCATTTTCAAGTGCCTAATGCGATTGCATTGGCGAAAACTTATGCGTCTTGGGATGAGGTAATGGGGGTTTTTGGGTAAGTGTGCCGTGGGGTTTGGCGGCACCGCCACAATAGTCTTTGCCATTGATCAGAAGGGAGGCGAACCAATTGGGCACTAAAGGAGCTTTTAGGTCACTTTGTTTTTGCAAGCCTTCTTCAAGTCATCAATTGCCTGGCTGCAGGCGTTTTTAATTCTAACAAGCTAGAATAAGGTAAATTTATATATAAATATTTTGAGAAGATCGAATCGGCTGGTCTAGGGTGAAAGGAGAGTGCGCAGGACAGCGGACGATGGCGGAGTCGAGTCGGTGAGGTCATGAACATCCGGGTTCCTACGGGCCAATAAATAGTAATACTATTTTTAAGCGAAAATAAAATTCACTCGACACTATATGCATATTATAACATAAATTAGCACTTTGCGATCGAAGGCTTCCATAAATGAATACTGTTACATATATGAAGCATGAACTCAAGCGGACCCCTTCCATGTCTGTTTTCAATCGCATCATTTGCTGTGTTAAAACCTCCGGAAGATTCAGTAGAAGCTTTTGAGAAGCCGGGGAACTACCATAAGAAAAACTCTCCTTTGAATAAGCTTCCCCGGCTTGGTAGAAACCTTGACGTGGTGCGGGGGCTTAAATTACAATGAATCACTCAGGCTATGCTGACGGAAGCATATGCTTCCAGTAGGGTCACCCATGTCAGACAGGCTAGCGAGGAGTAACACACAAAGATCTACCACCCCTAATCCAGGGTGTTACGCGTCACCGTGCCCATTGGATGGTTTGCAGCCAGGGGTATACCGGCTGTATTATAACGGCGCCTCTCTGACACCGGGTCGAATCAGAGCAGTAAGCAGACCTTACCACATCAAAACGGGGCTCTGATGTGGCGGACTATTTGAAACCCCAACTCTCGTGGGATCAAAAATGAATAACCAATATACAAAAAACAATCCCACGAAAAACCCGGTAGGCGTAGGTGTGATGAGCCGACACTACCATAAGGGAAAAAATCATCAAGAAAACACTGACTCGGCAAAAAGAAGACGTAGGGAAAAACTGAAAAAGCGGGATATATGCGTCGGCACGTGGAATGTTCGAACGTTATATAAACCAGGCGCGATACAGACGGTCGTAGAAAACACGAAAACAATATAAAATGGACATCGTCGCGCCCCAGGAAGTTCGACTCCCACATCAAGTAATCGAAACCAACGGGTCTACACTGGTGTGTGGAGGTACCGATACACATAACCTCGGAACTGGCTTCATCATAAGCAAGAAGATTACGCCCCATGTAAAAGATGTGCAATTTATTAATGACCGAATGTCGGTGCTAAAAATACAGGGCCCGTGGTACAATTATGTATTTATAAACGTACACGCCCCAACAGAATCTACCGACGAAGAAACGAAGGACACATTCTACGAGACCCTAGAGGAAGTATTTGATGGGATCTCATCATTCGATGTTAAAATCCTCGTCGGCGACCTCAATGCGAAAATTGGAAAGGAAGATATCTTCCAACAAACAATAGGCAAGGAAAGCCTACATGACGTCTCAAATGATAATGATATTCGAATTATCACGTTCGCAGCCTCAAAAGATCTGGTAGTGAAAAGCACAATGTTCAAGCACAAGCAAATCCATAAAGCCACATGGATATCACCCGACGGCGTAACGCGTAACCAAATGGACCACTTCCTCATAGACAAAAGACACCACTGGAACATCCTTGACATAAGATCATATAGAGGAGCAGATTGCGACACCGATCACCTTCTAGTGATGGGCAAAATTAGAAGTCGGCTTGCAGCAAACCCACATGGACAGTCACGGGAGACGAGCAAAAAGTTCGAGATTGATAAACTAAAAGACCTACGTAAAAGGGCTGAATATCAAGACGAAGTAACGAATAGATTTAGCATCCTAGAGAATGGAAGCAGTGGGGAAGAGGAAGCCAGTACTGTGGACACTAAATGGACATCGATCAGAGACACAATCAAACAAACAGCCTAAGATGTATTAGGATTTAAGAAAACAACTAAGTCCAAACCTTGGTTTGACGATGAGTGCAGGGCAAAGATCGAAGAACGTAAACGCCTCAGAATGATCCACTTAGAAGCATATGATGAAGTCAACGCAGTAATATACGCGACAATTCGGAAAGAAACAACTAGACTTTTCAAACGCAAAAAACGCGAATGGGAAAAGACTCGGATTGAAAAAATCATAGAAAATGCCAGAGCAAAGAACAGCAGAGGTATGTATGCCGGCATCAATTCAATTAGAAATGGCTACCGAGGGAGAGCCAAAATAATCCGAGACAAAAACGGCTGTCTGGTGACAGAAACAAAAAATATCGTGACAAGATGGAAGCAGTACTTTGAAAACCTGCTCAATGTGCGCATCCATCAACCACAAATAAACGCGCCAGACGTACATACAGCCGAGCCCTAGATCCCAGAGCCCTCTTTCGACGAAGTTGTAGACGCGATAAATCGATTGAAAAACAACAAGGCTCCCGGAGTCGATTGCATACCGGCAGAGCTTGTGAAGCATGGAGGTGGGGCAACCGCCCGAAAGATCCACCAACTGGTTAAAATAATATGGGACAAGCAAGTCATTCCGGAAGATTGGAAAACCTCAATAGTCATCCCCATTTTCAAAAAAGGCGACAGATCTGACTGCGAAAATTACAAAGGAATATCATTGCTCCCAATCACATACAAAATATTAACAAATGTCATACTGGCAAGAATCACACCATACGCAGAAGAAATATTGGGAGACTACCAATGCGGATTCCGTCGGAACCGGTCAACAAGCGACCAGATGTTCACAATAAGGCAACTGCTGGAAAAGAAGTGGGAATACGGAGAGACGGTTCACCAACTGTTCGTGGACTTCAAAAAAGCCTACGACTCAGTCGCAAGGCAAAGACTTTACCATATTGTGGTTGAGCTGGGGATCCCGAAAAAATATGCTGCATTCAAATCTGCCTGAACGAAAACAAAGGGCGAGTTAGAATAGAAAACCACCTCTCAGAACCATTCGAAATCCGGGACGGACTAAAACAAGGGGATGGCCTCTCACCATGCCTTTTTAACCTTGTCCTCGAGTATGTTATCAGAAAGGTACAAGACGACAACACGACCGAATCATCCCTGAATGGGGTCACACAAGTGCTCGCGTATGCGGATGACATCGCCGTTCTGGGCGATAATCTCGAAACTATAAGTAAAAACTGTGAAATCATCATGCAAGCAGCAGAAGAGGTGGGCCTAGAATTAAACGAAGACAAAACGAAATACATGATTACGACGAGGGCAGGTAGACCTCAGAGAACACATATAAACGTCAGGGGCAAGATATTTGAAAATGTCAAAGAATTTAAATAACGATACTGACGAGCAGAAACGAAACGTCAAAGGAAATTAACAAAAGACTACATTCCGACAACGCTAGTTGGCATGCAGCCAGTAAACTCTTAAAATCCAAACTGCTATCACGTAATATAAAGCTCCGTGTCTATAGAACCATAATCATGCCGATTGCTCTATACGGATGCGAAACATGGGCTCTCACAAAAAGGGAAGAGAACGAATTCCGCGTATTCGAGAATAAAGTTTTAAGGGGTATATTTGGCGGCAAATATGACTAGGAGTCAGGACAATGGAGGAAACTGCACAACCACGAATTGGAAGAGCTATACCGCAAACCTACAATAGGGAGAGTAATCAAGTCGCGAAGATTAAGATGGGCCAGACACGTAGCGCGAATGGGCGATGATAGGACCGTGCATAGAACTCTTGACGGTAAACTAACGGGAAAGAGACCGACAGGACGGCCGCGACGGAGATGAGAGGACAATGTTAGATTGGACCTCGAGGAGATCGGATCGAATGATCGAACGTGGAAGGAGAGCGCACAGGACAAGGAACAACGGCGGAGCCGAGTTAGTGAGGTCATGAACTTCCGGGTTCCTACAGGCCAGTAAATAGTAATAATAATTTTATCATTCGTGTATTTATATTTTAAGAATAGATCATAAAAAAAAATAAAAAAATCAAAACTTGAAAGTTATCGGCTAGTGAATTGGGGGGTCCAAAAAAAGGGATGTCCTGGCATACATGGTTACAATTCTTCTGTTCATCTGAAAGAAACAAATGCAACGGATCTTAATCAGTAAAGATGTCGCTATAGCCCCTACCTCGGAGAAGTCAAAAACAATTTTTTTCACAAAATGGCGGCCGTTTAAAAAAAATGTTTTCAGGTTTTTTTTTAAGTTTCACTTTTGTTAAAAATAGCAACAATTAAAATTGTTGACATTAGCGACATACAGATCCCTCTATATATAGAGGTGTGGGTGATAGACAGTTTTGGCTGATATATTTAATGAAGAGTTGAGTTTATGCAGAATTGGAAGTGTATCTGTGGGTGAGGTTCTGTGGGGCTTTTCAGGGCCCGAAGAGCCATGCATCGCTCGATCCCCACTATTCCAGGCGAACGACTTACCTCTCGGTCGAACTTCAGCAAGGTTGCGTAACCTTGCTACGGCATTTACCCCCAGCCAAATCGCCGGAATTAATACGGTTACCCAATCGGATAACTGTTTTGAATTTCTGTTAGGCAGCTTACCTATTCTGTGGGGGGTTTTTTTCCTTCCAAACCCCTTTTTTCTCCAACACCACCCCTGAAAAACATTAAATCCACGGCAAAGCTTATCACCTTGCCGTGGCATCGAAAATTCACCCCCGAGGTGTACATTATTTCCTAAAAAACATTAAGTCCACGGCAAAGCTTATCACCTTGCCGTGGCATTGAAAATTCACCCCCGAGGCGTATATTATCTCCTAAATAAAAAGCATAAGTCCACGGCAAAATCATCACATTGCCGTGGCATTTGAAATCCTATCTTTAGGCATACGTTCTGCCAGGGCAGCTTGTTTCCATAGCCTTATGCTATGGAAACAACATCAACAAAGAGTTCCTTGTTGACTCGTTTTATTTGTTTGCCCATGGCACTTCTCGCATGCGGCTATTTGCTCCTATTGGTTTGCTACCGCCGACAAGGTTTCAGCTGACGCAAACCAAACATTTCCCTGATTACCAGCAATCGCTGGCTTCCAATTATCGGTCCCCACGTTCAGGGATCGCAACCAAGCAACGAACATGATGCAGCCAGAAAATGTTTACTTTCAACATCTGGCAATGGCTGCACCCTATGTTCGTTGCAATGTTTAATCATCGGCAACCGAAATGATGATTTATGGCCTCCCATTAGGATGACCAAATCTTCGGTTTGGGTCTTTCACACCCCAGATGCTAGCGTTTGCATTCTTGGAAAATGCACTAGCGATGTTGCCCTCCATCCACGGTCGCCGAACGATCGTATGCATGGCATACGCACACATGCGTAATGTATGCCTATTCTGTCCGGTCCAATCACGATTAACTACCTCGAGTTAATCGTGTAACTCCGCCTCCTTTTCAGTTTCTTTTGAGGTTCCCTTTTCTTAATGAGTTCCAATGGAACCAGTCAGAGTTTATCCCCCGGTGGAGTGAGATAGTCAAACGGTCGATTCGGACTTGCATAATCTTGTATTTAAGTGAATTTTTGTACCAAGTTATAAAGTAAAATTACTTGACATATTATAATCATATGTTAGCAAGATCACCGGGATCTATTCAACTTAGTAAATGCCAATATCTTTTACATCAAATAGAACATATCAACAATAGCCACAACCCTATAAATTGTGAATTAAACGTGCTGAGTTTTTAAACTAAATGTAACCACTTGTAATAATAAACAGTGATTTGAACTACAACTCAAAACCAGTGTTTTATTGTACCTTCTTTCCCCTTGGTGATCGAGCTTGGAACCCCGTTCTTTTGTGTTCGGCGGAATAGTGGAACTTTGTTTTAGTGATGATATGGGTTAGTAGTAGAATCAGTGCAGTACGCCCGCACACCTACTTACAACACCACATTGGTGACACCTAGTGTGAACACGCCTCCGCTGAACTTTTGTGACCCAGTGAGTGAACATTTGAACAATTCGATCGCTCGGCGAACCGGTGAAGTGCTAACACCCAGCTTTCTGTGACTTTAAAAGTAACACGTACCACCTACAGCGGTACCCTTACCAGTGCGAAATTAATAAGGAGATCCTGTAACAATAGAACAGTACCAGTGCCAAAAAAGACAATAAAAGGGTACGCCCCAACGCCAGCCCAACAACAGCACCTGGCATAACACCCCACACGAAGAACAACACCATCACCGGATCATCACTAGCAACACAAGAGGAAGAACAACCCATTATTTGTGATCAAGTAGATCTGTACGATGCTTCCGGATCTTACGTAAATTGTGTGTATGTAAGCTATTTACATTTATGTGAATTATTTTCTTCTGTTTTTATTATTTAAGCTCATTTGTTTTGGATTAATTTAAAGTTTTACAAGTTCTTGTGCACACATTATATAATATAAAGTATACAGGTTTGAACAATACGAAATATTATAAACTCTTGCAAAAGTGTTTAACATATTGTAAGTTTATACGTAAGGGTAATAAGTTTTTCATTGTAAAAATATATTAACTTTTTCTCAGCCTCAATATTTGGAAAGTTAACATAAAACAAAATTTTAAAAAATCAGTAAGAAATTTCACTAACTGTTTATAATTGGCTACTACAATATTTTGTTAAAAAAAATCACTTATGGTGTAGTTACTGAGAAAAACAAAGTGTATTAACACACATGAAAAGAACTATATATTAAAGTAACCTAAAAAAAAAAGAAAAAATAATTTAGCTCTTTTAACATAACCAAATTCAGGAATACCCTAGAGCTTCAGATATTCTGTCACATTGTGCTAAAAGTAGTTAAACAAGTTCCAGAAAGTCAATATAATTTAAAAAAAAGTAAATATAAACATAAAGCAACATTGTTTAAATTAAAAATAATTCACTAGAGGCAACAAGACAACATATATTTTTATATTTTCCCTTAGTTTTGCTGTTCTCCCCAAATTTCTGTTTTTTTTTTTTTTTTTTTTTTTTCTTCTGTCGCTCAATTTGATATTTTACATATTAAACAGATACATTTATCTTGATGCAACAAAATTTACTTAACCCCAGTTGTTGTCCATTTCCTGCCTTTATAGTTTTTAAGCGTGCTTATATATTGTCAGCCAAAATAACCAATTAAAACAAACTAAAATACGAAACACCGGTATCATAAGTATTCACAGATACACTGTAAACCTTACCGAATATAAAAACGGTTGCTGCAAAATTTTATACATTTTTAAAACAAAATAATAATCATTGTAAGCCCCATCTGGGTACATACCACAGCACAACTGTTTCAATAACATTCGCAACTCTTTTCAACTCTGCACAGTTTCACACGACTCGCTCAACTCCGTTTGACGTCTTTTGACTCCGCGCTCACACATTCGACGATTCGACTCCATTTCACTTTTTTTTTCGACTTTGCTCGACCTTTTTTTTCCGTCGTCTCTCGACTCCACACGGCTCCGCTTACTACTTCTCCCGACTCCCCAACTACACTCGACTTCTTCTTTTCGAGTTTTTTTCACTTCCTCGCTTATAAGCCAAACCAAAGTTTAAGTATTCTTCCGTTTTACGCGCGACCAATCGATTACTCTCAACTTCCTGCGACTCCTTTTCACCCATTGGCCTCTCTTCACCTTTCTTCGCGTCCTCTCACGCCTTTAATTCCCGTTTCGCGTCACTACCATAATGGTCAACACGCGGAACACCATGGCCAAAAAGGCCCAGGAACACCCCGAATCCCTTGAATTCCACGACGCCTCCAGCGTCGATTTCCCCACCGAGCAAGTCGATGCTGACCTAGACTTGCCCGGACAAGCTACTCCCCTGGCACCACCTGTTGCCCCCAGCGTCGTGAACCGACCCATACCTGCTTCTTCTAACGCACTCCCGACTTCCTCTACCGCCCCTAGTGCCGGCCAATTGATGGATTCTGGCATTACGATGCCCACATCTCGCGCCGGCACCTCACAACAAATCCAAAGACCTTCAGAGTCCCAAGAATTCCACGATGCTTCCAGCCTCGGGAATGGGACTCGTCCTGCTAATATAGGGCTTCCCCCCTTCGATGAGGAGGACCCAGACCTGTGGTTTGCAGTGGCAGACCGCATCTTCCAGGCCTCAGCTTTGCACGACGAACAACTTCGTGCAGTCGAGCTGTTGAAAGTGCTTGACCGCACTCAGCGACCGCATGTTGCCCACATAATAAGGTCGGCCGGCCGCAATCCATATAGCAACATGCGTGAAGCTCTGCTCGACGCTTTGGACGAACCTGGAAGTGTGCGGCAACAACGTTTAGCCGCTGTAACCAACCTTTCTGGGATGAGACCATCTCTTTTCCTGACCCATTTACGCTCTATAGCGGGGACCAGGATTGGGGACGACCTAATAAAGCCTCACTTTTTGAGGTGTCTTCCCCAACATGCCCGTTCGGCACTTATAGCCCAACCCAATCAGAATTTGGGCTATTTATCCAAAATTGCGGACGCAATCATGGAAAGCTCAGATCAGTATTCTGAGCCTCCTGCGTACCAAGTAGCGGCGGTTTCTCAACACGCTGCCCAGCCTGCACGGCACCCTCGTCTGCCTTTCTCAGCCCCTCAATTGGTCCCGACTCCCTATTCTCCTCAAGCTCAATTACCTCTTAGAAGGCCCGCCTCAACCAATTTCCCTCAGGGGAATCCAGAGGCAGGCCCCAACGTATTTAACCAAAGAAGTTCGCCACCACAATTAACCCCTGCTGACCTTCGGGCGCTCCAAACCTCACTCCTCCGCGAGATAACTCAATTGCGTGCGGAGGTGAGGAACAATCCTCGAAGCGCCCAGAACCGAGCCATGCCGAGCCGTCCTCTCAATCGGCAGAATTCCTACCAAACTGCCCCTCAGAGGGCCTATATTCCTCAAAATGCCCCACAGAGGGCCAATCCCACCCAAAACGGCCCTCACCGGGCCAATTCCCAGCGAGCTCCGGCTCGACCTCCCCGTAACGGCAATGCCAATAGGCAGAATATACCCGATAATGCCGTTACTCTGCCTTGGTGCGCCAATCACCAGCGATATGGTGATCGCGCATTCAATTGCAAAGCGCCTTGTGGTTGGACGCAACCTTCCACCAACCAAAGGCGCTCTTTAAACTAATTTTGCCGACCGACACCCTCGCGCAATCGGCCGGCACCCATACGATAAGTCGCCTAACCATCCGGGATTCAAAACTGAATATCGCTTTTACTGTCGATACCGGCGCCGATATTTCAGTCCTCCCGCGATCGTTTGCTCCGCGCAACCGCGTGCCAGCCGCGCTTAAATTGTCAGCTGCAAATAATACGCCGATACTTACGTACGGACGTAAAAAGCTGACACTCCAATTGGGTCTTTGTCGTCCGATCACTTGGCGTTTCGTCATTGCGGACGTAAATGAACCCCTGATAGGTTCCGACCTATTAGGTGCACATAATCTGTTGGTCGATTCGACCCATAACAGACTTGTGGCTCCAACCGCACCCCCCTTGCCCATGACGGCATCACCAGCGGCAACTTCAGGGGCCACAAAGTGCATAGACCCATACCAGGTTATGGTACAGGAATTTGTGAGTACAACAATTCCTCTACCTAACCAACGCCGACATAAAGCCACGGTGTTTCATCATATAGAAACACGTGGTCCCCCGGTGAGCCAGCGTCCACGTCGCCTGGCTCCGGAAAAATTACGTGCGGCGCGCGCGGAGTTCGAGCATATGATCGAACTAGGTATCTGCCAACCGTCGGACAGTCCCTGGGCAAGCCCACTCCACTTAGTGAAGAAACGTTCTGGTGAGTGGCGCCCATGTGGCGATTACAGGCTGTTGAACGCAGCAACTGTCCCGGACAGATACCCAATTGCACACCTCTACGATTTTTCGTACAAGTTACGAGGGTGCAATGTCTTCACTACCCTGGATCTCACCAGGGCATACCATCAAATTCCGGTGGCACAAGAAGACATCCCCAAGACCGCAGTCATTACACCTTTCGGACTCTTCGAGTTCAAAGTGATGACTTTCGGCCTCAGGAATGCCGCACAGACATTCCAACGTTATATCGACACGGCTTTACGTGGTCTTAATTGCTGCCATGCTTATCTTGATGACATTCTCATCGCCTCCAAAGACCACGCCGAACATAAACGCCACTTACGTCAGGTCCTAGAGCGCCTCCGTGAATTCGGTCTTGTCATCAACCCAGATAAGTGTCAATACGCCAAGGAGCAAATCACCTATCTGGGTTATGTCGTTGACAACCAGGGCATTCGCCCACTACCGGACCGTGTGGAGGCCCTCATGAAGTATCCCAGGCCTACTAACGTGAGTGAGCTGCGTCGATTTTTGGGCATGCTGAACTTCTACCGTCCGACCCTGAAGAATGCCGCCCAGATTCAAGCTCCCTTAAATGAATTTTTGAAAGGAGCTAAGCGCAATGATAAGCGCCCCATTAATTGGACAGAAGTCTCAGATCGAGCATTCCAACTGTCCAAAGAACAATTGGCAAATGCCACCTTACTCCGATACCCTCTCGAGGGAGCGGCACTTTCTATCCAATGCGACGCATCGGATACCGCAATCGGAGCCGTCCTTGAACAGGACATTGAAGGCCGTCCGGAACCACTTGGTTTCTTTTCAAGGAAGCTGAGTCCCACTGAGCGACGTTACAGCGCCTACGACCGTGAATTGCTCGCGATCTACAGCGCTGTTAAGTACTTCCGTCATATGATAGAAGGTCGCTCACTCTCTATCTTAACAGACCACAAGCCATTGGTCTATGCGTTCCGGAAGAAGTCGGGAAATGCCTCCCCCCGACAAGAGCGTCAATTAGACCTCATTGGGCAATATTCTACAGAGATAAGGCATATCTCCGGTAAACAGAATGTCACGGCGGACGCCCTTTCTCGAATCGATACGATTCATTTGCGTACCGCCTTGAATAACACTGACCTTGCCCTAGCTCAAGAGGAGGACGAACAGCTCAAGTCCCTCCTAACTGCCGATACGGCACTAGAGCTTAAGAAAATTACCCTTCGCGACCCTTTGGGCGAAATCTGGTGTGATGTCTCCACTGGAACCGCTAGACCTTACATTCCCGAGAAACTTCGTAAGGGCGTGTTCCAGGTTTACCACAACCCAGCCCACCCCAGCGGCCGAGCAACAGCCGCTGCTGTCCGTCGCAAATTCATTTGGCCCCGGATGAACAAAGACCTCACCGGTTGGGCCCGTGCTTGTCTCCAGTGCCAGCGCTGCAAAGTAGCGCGACATAATGTACTGGAGCCAGCGCAATTCAAGCTTCCCACGGCACGCTTCGCCCATGTCCACATAGACATAGTGGGACCGCTTACTCCATCAAGAGGATTTTCTTATATCCTCACTATGATGGATCGCTGCACGCGATGGCCAGAGGCGACACCTCTCCGGGCAGTTACTGCCGAATCAGTCGCCAAGGCCTTCTACTCAACTTGGGTCACACGTTTCGGTGTACCAACCACCATAACTTCGGACCGAGGTCCACAATTCGAGGCGACAATTTTTAGGCAGCTAACAAATCTTCTCGGCTGCCAAAGAAGTCGTACCACCGCCTACCACCCGCAATCAAATTGGATGATAGAGCGCTGGCACAGATCTCTTAAAGCCTCACTCATGTGTCATAATGACACACAATGGTTTGACGCCCTTCCAACTGTCCTCCTCGGCCTGAGGACAAGCATTAAGGAGGACCTGGGTGCTTCGGCAGCAGAGCTTACCTATGGTACCAACCCCCTTCTTCCAGGAGAACTTTTCCTGAATGGCGAAACACCGCGTGACCAACTTCGCGAATTGGGACATCTCCGTGACCTGCTACGTAAGGTTAGGGCAACCCCTGTAACCAGGCACGGCTCCAAAAAACTTTTCGTCCACCCTGAACTGCACAGCTGCACGCACGTCTTTGTCAGGGTGGATAAGGTCAAAAAACCCCTCGACCCACCTTATGATGGCCCATTCAAAGTCTTCCGCCGCATCAGTGACCGCGTCTTCGAGATCGACATTAGAGGCAAGCGATCCACGGTCAGCGTCGAAAGACTTAAGCCCTGTTTTCTGGAAGCTTCCGCTCCAGAACCACCCCCATCTGCTGATACCACTCCTACACCACCGGCACAACCTCCCCGTACTCGCGCTCAAACGCGCGCCCATAACCAACTTACCACCCCCTAACCTGCCTTACCTGTTTCGTGACTACGTCACTGGGGAGGGAGTGATGTGGGGCTTTTCAGGGCCCGAAGAGCCATGCATCGCTCGATCCCCACTATTCCAGGCGAACGACTTACCTCTCGGTCGAACTTCAGCAAGGTTGCGTAACCTTGCTACGGCATTTACCCCCAGCCAAATCGCCGGAATTAATACGGTTACCCAATCGGATAACTGTTTTGAATTTCTGTTAGGCAGCTTACCTATTCTGTGGGGGGTTTTTTTCCTTCCAAACCCCCTTTTTCTCCAACACCACCCCTGAAAAACATTAAATCCACGGCAAAGCTTATCACCTTGCCGTGGCATCGAAAATTCACCCCCGAGGTGTACATTATTTCCTAAAAAACATTAAGTCCACGGCAAAGCTTATCACCTTGCCGTGGCATCGAAAATTCACCCCCGAGGCGTATATTATCTCCTAAATAAAAAGCATAAGTCCACGGCAAAATCATCACATTGCCGTGGCATTTGAAATCCTATCTTTAGGCATACGTTCTGCCAAGGCAGCTTGTTTCCATAGCCTTATGCTATGAAAACAACATCAACAAAGAGTTCCTTGTTGACTCGTTTTATTTGTTTGCCCATGGCACTTCTCGCATGCGGCTATTTGCTCCTATTGGTTTGCTACCGCCGACAAGGTTTCAGCTGACGCAAACCAAACATGTCCCTGATTACCAGCAATCGCTGGCTTCCAATTATCGGTCCCCACGTTCAGGGATCGCAACCAAGCAACGAACATGATGCAGCCAGAAAATGTTTACTTTCAACATCTGGCAATGGCTGCACCCTATGTTCGTTGCAATGTTTAATCATCGGCAACCGAAATGATGATTTATGGCCTCCCATTAGGATGACCAAATCTTCGGTTTGGGTCTTTCACACCCCAGATGCTAGCGTTTGCATTCTTGGAAAATGCACTAGCGATGTTGCCCTCCATCCACGGTCGCCGAACGATCGTATGCATGGCATACGCACACATGCGTAATGTATGCCTATTCTGTCCGGTCCAATCACGATTAACTACCTCGAGTTAATCGTGTAACTCCGCCTCCTTTTCAGTTTCTTTTGAGGTTCCCTTTTCTTAATGAGTTCCAATGGAACCAGTCAGAGTTTATCCCCCGGTGGAGTGAGATAGTCAAACGGTCGATTCGGACTTGCATAATCATGTATTTAAGTGAATTTTTGTACCAAGTTATAAAGTAAAATTACTTGACATATTATAATCATATGTTAGCAAGATCACCGGGATCTATTCAACTTAGTAAATGCCAATATCTTTTACATCAAATAGAACATATCAACAATAGCCACAACCCTATAAATTGTGAATTAAATGTGCTGAGTTTTTAAACTAAATGTAACCACTTGTAATAATAAACAGTGATTTGAACTACAACTCAAAACCAGTGTTTTATTGTACCTTCTTTCCCCTTGGTGATCGAGCTTGGAACCCCGTTCTTTTGTGTTCGGCGGAATAGTGGAACTTTGTTTTAGTGATGATATGGGTTAGTAGTAGAATCAGTGCAGTACGCCCGCACACCTACTTACAACACCACAGTTCTTCTCGCGCAACTGTGCAAAACAGTGTGTTCTCACCGGGGTCACCAATGTGCGGGTTTCCACTAGGAGTCGACATGGACGCAGGTTCAGTGCGATACTCCACAACTCTATTGGGAGCACTAAATTGATTCTCCAGGAAAACACAGAAAAGTTGGTCCACCGATGTATTTAAAAACCAAGACACACACAGTTATTTAATCGTATATGATTGTTTCACTTTATTGATTATTGTTCTGAGGCGGTACACAGTGACATCGATTCAGTCTTTTAATCGTCATAACTTTAAATCTAGGCTATTAGCTGTACCATATTTGCTTGCGCGTGCAGCGACGATTTTCGACAATGGCGCATTAGTTTACTGGCGACGAAATATCACGACTCGACCAAACCACTTTTATTGAAGAAACAATTCATATAAGACGTTAAAAAATGTAACCTTAAAGTTCCCGACTATCCTCCTCGCGTGTAATAATCTGACTCGCTAGTGTCTGCTGCCGTCAACATCCACTAGCCGTGACCGTGATGGATATCCCGATCCAAGGGTAGCCAATCCGATCTTCTCCTGGGTGATAGCCAATGGGCTATCGAATTGGCGTTTAATGGGAGGGTTTCCCATATGACTGTACGATCAAGTGCGATACCCTTTCGCTAGAAATACCGACAACGAACTATCCTGCACTTGTTCAAACAAAGGGACAAGCATAAGAGGCTGCAGGCATTGTTGTCGTAAATCTTCGCGATGATCGCCGGAGAAACGAAATCTTACAAAACGGGAAGAGAACAAATTCCGCGTATTCGAGAATGAAGTTTTAGGGGGTATATTTGGCGGTAAATATGACGAGGAGTCAGGACAATGGAGGAAACTGCACAACCACGAATTGGAAGAGCTATACCGCAAACCTACAATAATGAGAGTAATCAAGTCGCGAAGATTAATATGGGCCGGACACGTAGCGCGAATGGGCGATGATAGGACCGTGCACGACGCCGCGACGGAGATGGGAGGACAATGTTAGATTGAACCTCGAGGAGATCGGATCGAATGATCGAACGTGGAAGGAGAGCGCATAGGACAGGGAACAATGGCGGAGCCGAGTCGGTGAGGTCATGAACTTCCGGGTTCCTACAGGCCGGTAAATAATAATAATAAATAATAATTGAGTAAGCTTGCTAAAGACGGCACGGACCGTTCAGCAACCGTATTAAATAAACAAGAAACAAAATGATAAAGGTAGTTGACTCTTTACACGACTTATGGACAAAAACATCATGTACTCAATAGAGTTTTGGTATATATCAATGTTTATTACGATGGGAACGAAGGCTCAGTCGAGTCGGTGAGGTCATGAACTTCTGGGTTCCTACAGGCCAATAAATAGTATAGTATAGTATCAATGCTTATTACTAATACTACTTACTGGTCTGTAGGAACCCGAAAGTTCATGACCTCACTAACTAACTCGACCACCGTTCCTTATCCTGTGCATTTTTCCTCGATGTTGCAACACCTCATCCAATTTCTTCAAGGTCACGCTTATATCATGCTTATTAAAAGAAAAAATACCGTAATCGAAAAAAGAACAAAAATATTTCACAGATGTGATTCACCTATCTTGTTTGTGGTACCGGAAACGAATTGCACGTCACCGGGAATGAACCGCAGGTTATGTAACAGGAGCCGTTGGACTTGTTTGTGGGGTTTGCGAAACTTCGTGTTTACACGTTCAATCCTCAAACCCTGGAGCAGTTGAGAATTAACATAACTGAGATTACAGCCAAAACGGACGAAGATTCGAAAATTACTTCAAAACGATAGAGACGTGTAAGCGGTCACGTAGTGAACATTTAGTGGCAAATTCCAAACAGTAAAATAAAAACAAACTTCATCGAAATCTTATTTTTTTGAGAGTTTCTTTTCATTCTACTTTGTGAAGGCGAAATTGAATAACTCTATATTTCCCTTCCAGTCAAACCAGATCATAACCACTCCAAAAATGGGGATCTTCAGGATATTCCAAGGTAAAATTGCCCGTGCTATAAATGAATCAGAAAGCGAGTGAATAAAATCTATCAATTCATTAATGACACTTTTCAACAGCGAATTAATGATAATAAATTCATAATTCATCTGTGGCCAGTTTTCTAATGTAAATAGTCAACCCGGATATTATGGAACGTCACCTACCCGTTCTTCAACCAAATACCTTGTTCCACCTTGTGATTCTACAACTCTATTGATAAATACATGTCTTTTCACATCGAACCAAGGTCTATCTGTATTCATATTGCATCGAAATGTGATACTGGCGAAACAAATTAATCTATAAGCAACTCTTAACTCATCGTCTGCTCACTGGCAATTTTTCTAATCAAATACCACTAACCGAACCCGTAAATAAAAAATTATTGCGCAAGAGGATGTCGTTGTTAAAAATGCATTATAATCTTCTCAAACGATGGCGAAACATCTACGAGATAGATGCAAAGAAATATGCTTCCAAAAATAAATTTCAAGGTCCAAATAGTCAAACACGATGTCATCGATTTAGAGATAGCGCCCAAATATCGTATGTGCAAATATGGGTGAAGTCATTCCGGAGGCGTCTTTGTCTGTTTGCCTTCTTCAAATAAAGGGCCTCATAAGGGTCACTAACATACCTCATAGAGCCATAAGAGCACAATAACATGCCACGGCATCTACATGCAAGCACAACAGATAAAGAGCATTCATCAACAAGGCGAACAAAAGGGAATGAGCCGAAAACCCGCTCTAGCCAGGAAACACCACTTGAGATGAAGGTGCACTTCAATGACATCCGATACGGCTACATACCATGACCACGCAACATCCGGGCACGACCCCGTGTAATGCAGATGTTACGAGTATTCCCTTCCAGGGAATGTGTCGTCTCATCAGTGGGCATTTATAAGCATTCACTTGCCGGCGTTCCTGGGTGAACGACGGAATTCCCACATTTGTGATGCATACCACAGCGGTCCAGGAAGAGCATAATTGGAAACTGGCCAATCCTCTACAGAAATACCTCATACGTACCAGAAGCCGAAGGAAGGATACTGTAGAGCACAGAAGAAGACAAGAAATCTTGAAATAGACTAGAGGTAGTTAGAGAGTGCCTGACCGACCTGACAGGTTATTTTCACGTATTTTTCCCCGATGGAGTTCTTCTACATGTGTCTAAGATTGTGATTCTTTATAGCAAGAGCAGACGAATCATCACCGACAGCATTATCCTCAAATTCACATCATCGCGTCTGTGTTGTGTGACCGCCTTTTGTTCAACTAGAGAGAGGTATTCGTCCTCATTCTCGCAACAGTTCCCTCCCGCCCTGGCGCAGCCAGTGGCAATTGTTGGACTGTTTTTAGACTCGTTTTATGGTGCCTTGTTCTCGGTGCGATCGTTTGTATGGCGCCAATTCGACGTCTGAGCCTCTTCGATTTTCTTTCTTTTTGCTATACGATGAGGAGCACTATAAATCAAATAATAAAACAATAGGGAAAAACATGACCAAGTGATAGGAAAAGGATGTCATCTATTGTCTCGTATTATTGCCTATCGCAACTCAGCTAGTTGAAAAGTATGACGTTAATGATTTTGGAATGAGGGTCAGAGGAAGGTTTGTCTCCGTGTCCAATGTGAATACATGCTTAAAACAATTAGTCTGAGGTTTATATTTCATATCACAGAGCCAGCTTTTACCCCTTTAAGGTTAATTAGGAATGACGATTTGACGTGGGCCAGTTTCTTCCACCCATAAATCGTATACAATAACTCAGAAGTAGAAACACAGTACGTTTCCATTTGTTGCTTATCTATCGCTCTTTGTGGTATTTGAATTTATTAAAGCGTAAAAAACAAATTTGATTCAACTGAATTAAAACCTAAAGCGCGATCTTTTAGAGAGATCTTTAATCACGCGCAAGCAATCTTCAGTGGCGGATGTAAAATTTCACCATCTTGCGGGTTAACGTGCTTTCCGTGGAGCCCACAGCAATAAAACATCCGGACCGGGCGGGATACTAAGTACAATACTTAAAAATTCAAAACTGTCCCCAGTGCTTAGCGGAATTTTCCGGGCAGGAATAATTTCGTACCTGTTGGAACATCGCCAAAGGAAGGAAGAAAAAGGGTCTTCCGAAAAACCACTACCTTATCCTCCAAATTACCAAAGGTGATATAAAAAGCTACAAATTACATTCTTTTTTGATGTGCAAACAGTTACTAAAAGAATCTTTTTCTTACTGAAAACACACACACAAAAGCGGTTTTGGAGCGCCCTTAAGCGGTTTTGGAGCACCCATAAATGCCAAAGCAGAATGCGAACGGGATATAAAAAAACATGGAGATATTATAATGGCAAGGAACGCGTGATCTTGTGAAGCGTTCCACATTCGTGTCATTCGGCTAAAGAACGATTGTCTACGTTCGTCCGTCGGTCTGAAGTTAATTTTTAACATGAAGATGTGCTTCCTCTTTGGTCGAAGGGTGTCATGGGGAATGAATGAAGTTGTGTGGAAGAAGTATGGTACCGGACATGGGCACTTGGTTCTCTTCTTCCTCCAGCATTCACTCCACTGTTCAACAAGGTTCCGCCAAACTCTTGGCGATTCACTGCAGCAGGAAAGGAAACACCAGCGTCGAACAATTGTCACAGAACATGCCATCACACCAAGTGAAAATATAAAACACAGGATTTCTTTTGTTTATTTTTATTTATTTTACGGTAGCACTGCGTGAAAGTTACAATATAAAGTCAATAAAAATACACATTCGAAGACTGCAGCGAATATAATATTCGACACGGCGGTTGCAAACACTAGACCGTACGTGGGAAATGCGAGTTATGTCTATGAGGCACATGATTTTTACTTATTTTATCGTTCGTTTTTTGTTCCTAAATTATTACACACACGCGACTCGGTGATTTTTCGCGTCTCCATGCGCACCGGAGAGCGGAAGTCGGCAACGACCATGGCGGTCGGCGGATGGAAAAGGACTCAGCGATAATCATCTCGTGCAGAGATGATTCGCTTATGGGGTGAGTTTGTGGTGTCGTGGTAGATATCCTCTCCACTAAGGATATCGTTTTTACCTACCACCAGAGAAACGTAAAGTCTCTCTTGGTGGAATAGGAAACCAGATCTTGTAATGAAGATCATGGTGGTATGTGTGCGATCGTTCAGATCTGTGTGGTTTACACGTGCTCGAGGGCAATAGGTAAACGAAGCAGACAGGCGGTAAAGACAAAAGGATCGAAAAGTGCATCGCGTCTAAATAAATAAACGACGATACAGCGAAGAAATGTGGTAAAAGAAAATATGAGACGAGGGCATCATAAAAGTCTTAGATGAGTGATGACCTTGTGTAAATATACGGATAGACATTGGGAAAGGTGATAATGGGTTGGTGGACGAAACAAATCCCTTGCTTGCATTTGTATACGCAGGGAAATTCGTTTGTTGGAAACGGATTCTATATTTGCATTGTTTATGGTTTGAATTCAATCCGGCGGCTATGCGCGAAGTCGATGCTTGTTTGGAGATTCAAACAAAGAAGCAATTCTGGGTAAAGTGCTTGCAGCTGTATCGATAGTTGCAAGTCACTGCAAGGCAGATTAGATGGTTATACAATGACGGTTTGTATATACCATCTGTGTCAATGGAACATGGTATCTATGGCGACGCAAGTGTCGAACACTAGTGTGAAAATGTATACTAATTGGAAATTCGGTTTTTGGTCGCTTATGCAAAGACGCATTGATACATGTATGAATGCCCTTGTAGAAAAATTTCTTTTTAGGAACTTTAGGTAATGCTTGTATGCATTAATTGTCCAGTGGTATAAACATATAAATAGACTTACGAACTAACTTAAAAACTAGTGGCATAGGGGTGGGAGCAGGGATTAACTTTAAAGTAACTTAAAAATTGGGGAATGGAGAACAAAACAAAGACGGATAGACAATAGTATAAGTGGTGGGACAGGGAAGGGCGAGGATAGGCCGGAGGCTAGGTTGTGAGTATGAGTGCGGGTTGTGAGAGTGTAGGCAGTGAGCAGGATTGGGCGGGGGGGGGGGGGGGGGGTTAGAGAGGAGACGACGTTTGAGAGCGGAAGAGGTGAAATTGAAGTTAAAGAAGGTGGGGTAAGAGTTTGCCCACCGCGGCATTCGCAAAATGGGTTCATTAGAGCCGTAAGAAGTGTGATGGGCGCCAAATAGAAGAGACGAGGGTTTCGCAGGTTTCGGGGGTTAGTGTAAAAT
The DNA here is from genome assembly GCA_963931805.1 of Microdon myrmicae. NCBI lineage: Eukaryota > Metazoa > Arthropoda > Insecta > Diptera > Syrphidae > Microdon > Microdon myrmicae. The sequence continues at coordinate 197,343,272 of OZ007496.1, forward strand.
ATAATAAAAGAGAGCAGGCTTGGGCAGTTGATTGACCCTGAGAGATGACGGTGGATGAAGGGGATGTCGGCATGTATTCTGCGGTCTTCAAGTGTGTTAAGGTTAATTAGGTGGATACGGCTTGTGTATGGGGGTAGAATCAGAGGATTCTCCCAATTCAATGAGTGACATTTGGCAATATATAATTCGAGGCAGTTGTTTTGACATTGTTGGGTTGAAAACCCGTCGAGATCCATTTGGAGAGGTGAGGAGTTGAGAAAAGAACGGATTCGTCTGATCGTCTTGAAGAATTTAATGTCGTCCCCGTATAGAGAGATGGAGGAGTGCGTGATACTGGAGTCTATATCGTTAATTGTAAAAATGGATATGAGGGGTCCAAGATGACTCCCCTGGCGAATCTCCGACGTGGGATCTAAATCTGACACGGTAAATTCGATAGTTAAGATAGGTATAAATGCAGTTAATCAGTAGGGGTTCGTAACCAAGGGACGATAGCTTCAAGAGAATGAGATTGTGGGAGATTTTGTCAAAGGCCTTGCTGAAATCGGTTTTGATTACGTCGACTTCATTGTCATTCTCTAAGGCACGGAGAGTGCGGGTTGAGAACTTGGTTGGTGGTGTTCGACCTACCCGTAAGGTAACCGTGCTGGTTGGGTGAGATGATGGATTTCTGGCGGATTTGATCGTCGATCGGCTGCCGGGTTCCGCCGAACACCGTTCACAAAAGAAAAAAAACGAATCTGGAGCAGACACTGTAACAAATCAAACACGGTTTCTTCTTTACGGAAACGCTCTTTTTATTTTTATTGTTTTATTTTTTTAGTTTGTACACTTAGCCGTCTAAGACACAATTTTAGTATTTCTCCTAAATTCTTGATTGCAATGTTTCTGCACACGGATTTTTGTTACTGGTTGTGGCCACTTGCAGGTTTTCTTTCACAATACTGTGTTTTATATTCTCGCACACATCACGTTTGCTAATTAATTGATTTCTACAGGTTACTCCTAATATACGCGCGACGTCGTGTCGTTTCCTTTCCCAGTATGCCCTCATGAGCTCTGAATGTCGACTGTGTATCTCGACTGTTCGCGCTTCGCCGACCCACCCTCGTCAAGTTCTCTATATAGACTGTTGTACTCAAGGATTAACCTCAAGGGACTCGTGGTGAGGTTTCTTTCCTCGAGAGAAACGTGACGTGCTAATTAATCCATTGTTTACTCATGCTACGAGGTCATAGGAAAACGAAACTGAGAAAGGAGTATAGAACACTTGGCATCATTAAAGACCTGGATGCAGCTGTAAAAATAGTCCGCATGCAATTAGGAAATCTGGGTACTTAGAGCAATTTAGATGCACAATGGTGATTGTGCACTTTATCTTTGCTGGTGGAAAGGGTCGAATTCTTTGTATGCATGTTTATATGCTGGAGAATTCGATTCATAGTGGGTAGGCGCTAGGTGCGTAAAGTGCTTTTGTCGATTGCACAAAAGGCTGCCGAGACTGTGGATAAGCCAGGAAAATGTGCTGCGCACGTGTGTGGTAGGGTACGCTGGCTGACGTGGGCGCCGATACGTTTTCTCAATTTATGATAATGCTTGTGTGTAAAGAATTCTTTTTAGGAATTTCGGATGATGCATTGAATGCAGGAATGTTAGAGAATTCTTTACAGGGAATTTGGGTGATGCATTAAATGTCCTTGGTAACGAAATGTTTGCATGTAACTGCAGGTTTGTTGTGTACTTCGATCGCCGGGCAGGCGTAGGACAATTGGTCAGACTTGTGACCCGCGTATCTGTGGATAAGCGCGGTTGTTGAGTCCCAGATGAATGTTACCTTTTATTTCAGATGAAAAGGAGGACTTTTGAGGACACGTGTCTGTGGGCACGTGTAATTTGGATATAGGTGAGTATGTTCCTTGGTGGAACGACGATATCTCGACCTATAGATTTACAGCGCCACAGATTTACAGCTGAAACACCACGCGTTGTAAAGAATGCCTTCGAGCAGTTTTGGAATATGTGACAGTTTGGCGATGAGACGATAGTTACTAATATCCTTTTTAGGTCCCTTTTCATGTATGGGGGTGACAAAAGAGGATTTCCAAATATTTCGGAAGACACTTTGTGTAAGGGATAGATTGAAGATCTTTGATAGCGGGAGAGAAAGAGAAGAGGAACATTTTTTTAAAGGGACAGCCGGAAGTCCATCAGGTTTAGAGCCGAACTCGTCTTTAATTATTGCTATTACCATTACTATTTATTGGCCTCTAGGAACCCGGAACTTCATGACCTTACCGACTCGATTCCGCCATCGTTCCTTTCCTGTGCACTCTCCTTCCACGCTTGACTAGCCCGTCCGTTCTTCTCGAGGTCAAACCTAACATTGTCCTCCATCTCCGTCGCGGCCGTCCTGTCGGTCTCTTTCCCGTTGGTCTACCGTCAAGAATTCTACGCACGATCCTATCATTGCCCATTTTCGCCACATATCCGGCCCATCTTAATTTTTGCGACCTCATTACTCTCACCATTGTAGGTTTGCGGTAAAGCTCTTCCAATTCGTAGTTATGGAGTTTCCTCCATTGTCCTGCCTCTTCATCATATTCACCGCCAAAGATGTCCCTTAAAACTTTTTTCTCGAATACGCAGAATTTGTTTTCTTCCCGTTTTGTGAGAGGCCATGTTTCGCATGCGTATAGAACAATCGGCATGATTATGGTTCTATAGACACGGAGCTTTATGTTACGTGATAGCAGTTTGGATTTCAACAGTTTACTGACTGCGTGCCAACTAGCGTTGTCGGAATGCAGTCTTTTGTTAATTTCCTTCGACATTACATTACGACGTTACTCGCAAAACTCGTCTTTAAGCAAGTTTAATTTTTATTCAACTAGGTGATGCTGAATAAGCCGAGAGATGAAGGGGCCAAGGGGCAGGTCTTTGAAGTAAGACGGATTAGCCTCGAAAAAGTTGTCCGTGAAGGATTTTTTAAAGAAAGAAGTGAAAAGATGGGAAGCAGAAGAAGTTGGTATTGGCGTCAGATTAACTTTTGTAGTTAGTTAATAAAGTGGAAAAAAGATTTGGGTTCGTTGATCACGTTGTTTTGTGTTTCTGAGAGATAATGGTAGTAGAGGGAGTTGCAAAGTTCGTTGAATTTATAAAAGGACCCAGATAGTTAAAGTAGTCCAGGGAGGGACGTGTTATTAGGAAATTGTCCATAAATTATTCCTCTTGTTCCGAAGAGTGCGCAGTTTGCGGTTATACCATGGAGGCGATGAAACCGATATTCTTTGTCGAGAATAAGGGACATATAGGGAAATGGCATTGTAGATCTCCTTATAGAGAGTTGCAGTAGATTCTCCTACCTTAAGATATTCAAAGCAAAAGGCGGTTCTGCTATGATGCTCAGTTAATAGACGAAGGTTAACTTTGGGGAAGTTGTAGGAAAAGTTGGGGTGGGTTGGTGAGGTTTGGGATAAGCTGTCACGATAAAGGGATACGAGTAGTGGGTGGGTGATCATTATCGATGGCTTTAGGGGGGCGAGGACTAAGGGCAACTGAGGCATTATAGGAGTACGTTGTAAACACAAGGTCAAGTTGCCTCTCCAGATGATTTGGGACTTTACTCATTTGGCGGTGCCTTAAGTCGGCGAGTCTATAGCTTTTGCGATGATAGTGAAAAACGTGTGATTCGAACTGACCCTATGACAGTTAGAATCACCAAAATTTGATCCAATGCTTAACACATCAGGCTACTGGCTACGTGTACGAATTCGATTTTTAAACGCAGGTACATTTAACAGATGTGAAATTGTTATGTTATCGCTATGGTATACGACTCTGATGCGTTTTCTTATTCGATTTTCGTTCGGGGTTCTTCACTATTTGCTTGTGTGTTGTGTGTGTATCTGTTAGAAACGCCACACTACTCCCTCCTCAGTAACTTTGTTACGATCAGCTTCGTGTGCGAACGACGGAGCGAAGAGTGAGCGAACGAGAGAACGTCGGAGCAGACGAGTGTGCCGGTGCTCTAATGCGGAAGTCGTGATCGTTGTCGTGAAATTCTATTTACTATAAGAAAGTGTGTGCTGTGTGTATACAGATCACGTCGGGGTTGTTGCGGTAAGCAAGGATAGTGAAGAAGGTGTGTGGGGAGGAAGTAAGTACCAGCACGGGTACTTGGTTCACTTCCTCCTCCATCATAAATAAACACTTGCATTGAAGGTAGTTCACCGGACGCGACAACAGAATACCAGGATAGCATTTATATGCCGAGCACACAGTGGTTAATGAAAGCGAAAACAAGTTGTCACAATTTGCAGTCTCCCACTGGTTGACACACTAAATAATCCACAACATATCTAGGAAGTGAAGCAGGAGACAGGAAGTAAAACACAGTTTGGGTCTATTGAATCGTAATGGATTTTAATTTTATTTCACTTTCGGATTACACTGTTGGATGTCGTTTTTTAAAATTATTAAAGGCAAAATTCGCTTGCAGTTTATTTAATTCCGAACACTTTAGTCTTCACTATATCTTTAAATTTGAGACGAGCTATCAAGCCACCCAGCACTTCACAAACGACTCGTTATAAACGCATCTCCGGAGAGCGGGAGTGAACCGACCGTCGTGAGCGGTGGTTGTAATAGGACTCAACGATATTCAATCGCTGTTAAAAGCAATTCAGCCAGTGAAATTGGCTCTCTTAATTAAGGGGTTTTCATATTCCAAGAGAGACGTAAAGTCTCTCTTTGGAGTAACCGAACCGATCTCATAGAGGAGATCTTCACGATACACAAGTGTGTGTGTACGTCGGTTCTTTTCATAGATCAAAGCCATGATGTAGAACCTGAAACACAAAGAAAGGGAAAAGGATCGTAGAATCTTTGTTTATGTGAGAAGGTTACTGGGAAACGGATCCAGAACTATGTAGGATAAAAGAGTTTTATGACCTGTGAGTTCAACTGAGTAATCAAGTTGCAACTCATTAAATGGTAGATGCATCTGGGATACTTGGTGATTGGATTGTTTGTGTGTCGCCAGAATGCCTGCTGGTAGGCAGCGTTCTTTTGTTTGCACTTAGTGCATTGGTAAGGCATTAGTCTCAACGCAGATGGTGCTAATTACATGCGTCTGCGTTGGACTGATTATCCCTGGCTAAAAGGGGTCGCCAGCCGATGTGTGTGTAGATAGTTTTTTGTACAGACATCGAGGCTGGGAAAATAGACGGCGCAATATTTGTGATCCCTGTCATGAAGGTTACATTGTATGTAAACCGAATCATTTGTTTACAGGAATTCGTCTAGGGGAATTTGTCTGGCAACGTAGATGCCGAAATTTGTTTCGAATTCCTGATAAACCCATAAAGAAATCTTACAGAGGATTGGTATGCAAAGAGAATGCATGAAAGGTAAGTTTTCTTTATAGGGACTTAAAGATCATAGATTTGATCTCTTTAATGCGTGAAGCATTTTCAGGTGCCTAATGTGATGGCATTGGCGAAAACGTATGCATCTTGGGATGAGGTAATAGGGGCTTTTAGGTAAGTGTATCGTGGGGTTTGGCGGCACCGCCACAGGTGAATTGAACACACGACGAAACGAGCGAGAAGCGAAGCAATGAAGCATCAGGCTACTGGCCGCATGTACGAATTCGATTTTTAAACTCAAGTACATTCAACTGATATGGAGTTGTTATGGTATCGCTATGGTATATCGATTTTTAAACTCAGGTACATTTAACAGATGTGAAATTGTTATGTTATCGCTATCGTATACGACTCTGATGCATTTTCTTATTCGATTTTCGTTCGGTGTTCTTCACTATTTGCTTGTGTATTGTGTGTGTATTTGTTAGAAACCGTCTATAAAGAGACATTCCTGGGTACAGTTTTCCTTTCTTATACGAATAATCATAACTAAAGCCACAAACAAAGCTCTGTCGCCGAAAGGCAAACTGCACAATACTCATATAGTGTTTTTGCGTTCTTGACCCTTTTCTCTCTCGATCTCTTCGAATCCGACCGCCACAATCTTTTCTCAGTACAAAACTGAAGAAAGCACCCTTCACAACAACACTCCACTCTATAATAGAAAATTCCTGGACCCATCCGATAGGATCTACTGCTGACACACCACACTCACGCACATACAGTACAAGGCAGCACAAATACACACACACCGACCAATGTGCAGATTATCAGACGCCGAAGACGTGATCTACGTTTACTACCGCAGTCAATTTCTACCGGTCTTGTATGATTTCTTTCCCACCATCCCTCCATCCAAGTAGTTAAAGGACAGTCGAACTAACCCTGTACACACTATCCTTAGATAGAAGAATTGGGGGATCCACCAATGCAATATCAAGACCAAATGCTGCCGTCTCCAAGCATTGAGGAAACACTAAAAGCCATAAGACAGCTCAAATCCCATCAGATACTTGCCTACACAGATGACATCAACATCATCGGTAGACCCGATTCGGCTATACAGGAATCCTTCGGCTGTATAGGACTCCTTCATCCAAATCGAACAGGCGGCACAAAAACTGAGACTGAGGGAAAAACTAAGTGCATGGTGGCAACTTCTGCGAAGAGAAGACCTAACGTTGGTCAAACTATCAGGGTAGAGGAGTACGGATTTGAAGTAGTGCAATCCTTTAACTACCTTGGGTCAACGGTAGAGGCCGATAACAATATGGAAGAAGGAATACGCGATCGTCTGATCAAACCCAACAAAGCCCACTATGGTCTATCAAGGCTCTTTAAATCCCGAAATGTATCCAGAAGATCCAAGCTACTACTGTACAAGATCATGGTCTTACCAGTACTCATGTATGGATCCGAGACCTGGGTGATCAATAAAAGGCACTCTGAACTCTTAGGCGCGTTCGAGAGGAAGGTCTTAAGGAGAATTGTTGGCCCCGTATGTGAGGGAGGACGATTCCGGACCCGCTACAAGCACGAGTTGCACGCAATCTACCTTGAAGCTAATGTTGAAAGAAAAATTAAGATTGGTAGACTCCGGTGGACGGGACACCTAGCTCAAATGGGCGAAGAGGAGCCTGCCCGGAAAGTCCTTTGTGGGTGGATGTATGGAAGACAACAGCGCGGGAGACCTTGTCTGAGATGGAAGGATGGCGTAGACCAGGACGCCCAGAGCCTGGGAGTGCCAAACTGGATGACATAGGCTAGAAATCGGGACCGGTGGAGACTTGCTAAATAAAGCTTACACCGAATCCCGGTGGTAGTGCCGATGATGATGATGATGGTGACACTCCGGTGGGCAGGACACCTAGCCCCAATGAGCGAAGAGGAGCCTGCCCGGAAAGTCCTTTGTGGGAGAATGTATGGAAGACAACAGCGCGGCAGACCTTGTCTGAGATGGAGGGATGGCCTACATCAAGACACCCAGAGCTTGCGAGTGCCAAACTGGATGACATCGGCTAGGCATCGGGACCGGTGCAGAGACATGCTAAATAAAGCTTAGACTGGATCCCGATCGTAGTGCCGATGATGATGATGATTTTACAGGCCAAAACCCCTCTCCATGAATGGGGCAAGATTCAGCAGGGTGATATTCGGTCAACGTCCAATGTTGTTTTCAATAGACGGCCATAGTTCGTCAAAAAAGATCGTATCGAAATTTGGAAATAAATTCGTACAATTTGTGTACTTTTGAAATCGGCTGGTTACTTTTATAAAATTGAGTATGAAATGAAAAAATTGTAGCGTTTTGGAAAGTTGCCAGCTGGATTACACCGCCTTGTGAACATGAAAGCTTGTAATGGCAGAACAAAGATGTCCGCAATATATCACATAACATTGGATCGAGTTATGAGGAAATCAAGGGCACTGTTTGCCCAATCCACGAGAAGGAAAAGCCCTCTAAACTATGCCAACTAGGGAAATGTTAGCCAGGTTGCGATCCCAACAACAGTACGCGAATCATCATCATCATCGGGACTACAACCGGGATCCGGTCTTAGCTTTATTTGGCAAGTCTCGAGGCTTGTTAAATTTTCCATAATCATTTATTTATTTACGGGCAAGATTATTAGCCTTGCGCCGAAGCCGTACGCGAATACCCAACCATAATGAAAAGCATAGCACACAAGGAAATCGAAAAATAAATCATCAAAGCCATATACTAAAGCTTTACATTTACGGCTCAGTGAAACCAATTAAACTTGACAATGTACAGCTTTCGTTTAATCATATATTTACTTTTGTCTTCGTTTAATTCTTGACCCACCTTCTTTGCTGCTTGCATGATGATTTCACAGTTTTTACTAAGAGTTTCTAGATTATCGTTCAAAACAGCGATGTCATCCGCATATGCGAGCACTGGTGTAACTCCATTCAGGGATAATCTGGCCATGTTATCGTTTTGTACCCTTCTGATTACATACTCGAGCACAAAACCATGGTGAGAGGCCATCGCCCTGTTTTAATCCATCGCGAATTTCAAATGGGTCTGAGATATTATTTCTTATTCTCCTCTTCCTGTATTTTCATCTCAAGTAGCGAATTGAAACGTCGTCGTGTACACGACGTCGTGGTCGATATGGTAATGTTTTGGTTCAAACCTTTTCATGGCGTGGGGCCGAATCATGTTCTTTACTTCGTCGTAAAACATTATAATCCCGTTAACAAAACCTACAAGTTACCAATCGCACCCAGGAATATTCAGTACATTTTATGAGACTACAAGGCTGACTCTGTAGAGTTTAGATATCCCCAACCACAGAGTTTCGAAAACTCAGCCATAATTTGTTCAAATGACTAAGGAAACTCTCGATAATCCAACCAGTTCGAAACAACAAAAAACCCGCACTTTGCTTTGATATTTGGTATTACAAACACACCTATATATGTGTTCTAAAAACAGTCCTTTGACGATACATTGATTCAACTGAGAGATGTGCCTCCAAGTATGTAAAACATCATCATCATCGGCACTACAACCGGGAACTGGTCTTTGGCCTTATTTTAGCAAGTCCTGAGGCTTGTTAAATTTTCCATAATGATTTGTTTTTTCCGGGCAAGGTCATTAGTCTTGCGCCAGAGGCTCCCCGGCGGGGAATCGAACCCCGGTCTCCCGCGTGACAGGCCGGTATACTAACCACTATACTATCGAGGAGCAATATAAAGCATGCACTCCTGTCAATTATCGAGGACATGAAATTCATTTATTTCATTAAGTTGTTGCCCTACGAGGCTCAAGAGCACTGATGTTTCCATCAATGACTTTCATTTCTCATAGCACCTGAATTGTAAACAGGGAATTCATGCGTTGCAAAGGAAGGAACTCATGTCCTAGAGAATGTACAAAGCTCCTGATTCATACCTTGATAACGTGACTTGCTTTTGTCGGCGCTTGCGCTTGGAATCACCCCATCTCGTCATTATGCACCCAGTACTTTATTCTTAAAGTCAGAGGAAAATCCCTATCTGATCAGATATTCGCAGAAACTGAATGTAAAAAAAACCCCTAGACACTCATCACCTCCATAATACATAGACCAGTTCTGAGAATATCAGATATTTGTTCAAGTCACACGAAGTCAGGTGACAGAAGATACTAAATATTAAACTGGGTTTGGTGTCACACAAATTCGTATTAGAGCAACCAGATAGGAAAGTGTCCGTCCTTTCTCAGTCCCTTCCATTGAGCCAGAGTTATTTATTGAGGTACTTGACCCTCAGATTGTTGTCATCTTAAATATCATACACGCATGCATCAGTTTACTCATGCACCTGTATTTAATGGCAATCTGGAGGGACAAAAATATACAAATAAAATACAAAATACCACTTCAGGTCTAAAACTTCACCCTTGGTTACTTCCAATCGCCATCACTAACAAGAAAAGGTACTGGGAACACAGTAGAAGCAGGCAACATTGTTAAACATAGGGACGGCAATGAGTCTCACAGACAAAACAAAACAAAAGCCTAAGACGAAAAGGTACAAAACCAAGAAGAGGCAACCATAACAAGGTGAAAAAAATCAATTCATTGCCATCCATCGCATATCGGAGATTGATAGCAGTGCCAGACGTGGCGACGGTCGTACTTTACAAAGAAGACCAAGTCGGACCAAAAGTGTATACATGCAGACACAGTGAGCACCTCTTGGGTTTTATTTTACCTGCAACATGATAATAACAGGTACCATATTGCTGGTATGGAATAAAATCAAAATGCAGTCAGTTAGGCGTCGTCGGTCCGCTCCGGTGGCGGCAACATTGGCGACGGCTGTGGCGACGGTAGTACTCGATGAAGAAGACCCGGGAATACGTTACCCCACAGTGCGGTGTTTTACAAAAGGAACTGCACCATTTGGTGTGTGTATCTTCTTTATTATTATCAACAGCACCTTCCCGTGACGCTGCTCTTCTCCGAGAGCCCAATGAAACCGAATGTATAGCCATGGTGCGAGTGTTGACACCATGACGGCGATGTTTTTTGTTCCTACTTTCTTGGGCTTCAGATAGCTCAACGTTTAGACTAAGGCGGCCTGAAGTGGATCTTCTATGTGATGTGAATACGTTTTCTGGTGCGTCTGACTTTGCGTAAGGGTGTGCGTCTGGCTTTGTAGTTTTGTCTTTCAGCTGAGGTGAGTTCTCTTGCTGCCGACACTTGGAGCCAAAATTATAATTTAATGTTTTTTTATATTTCGTTTTTTTATTTTTCTTGTTTGTATGGGGTAATAGTCAGGCTGAGTGGATTTGTGGACCTAAAACTCGGAGACCCTGTTAGTAATGTACACATCGGGCCATCTGGTGGCATCCCTTTGAAGTGTACATTATGTTCATAATAGCGACATTGCGTAGTTCACATGTTGACCGATACACGGTGACAAATACTCTCAAACAGGAAGTTTGTCTTCTTTATGCGAAGCTGGTATGAATTTAAATACTAATAATAAATGCAGTGATTCATACATATTATCGTTTTAAGGTAAAAAGGACTTTTAGGAAAAAAACGTCAATGGTATTTGTTTGTGGTACGTAGTTACTTGAGTCCGTTGACATTATTGCCAATCAGTTGAAAGTTGTTGATATTGATCTCGTAGGTAGATCCGTTATTACACTCCATCCCTTTGACCGTGAGAACTTGTTAATAAACGATAACTTTCAACGCGACCACCATACTGACTGATCAACAACCTTCTTCCTTTATTTACTTTTATTTATAGAGCCAAGTCCATGATTGTCAATAAAACCGTCAGCCTATATTTCATAAATTACTCCAATAGGACTGAGTTAGTTGTCCAACGAGAAGTTAGAATACGCACTTGCTACACATGTGAGGGTAACGAGGCTGCAGTCTATATGATGGGAATGGACATTGTAGCGGTTCCGCCAAATCCCACGGTTCCCCTTCCTGAAAAACCCCCATAATCATCACCCAAGACGCATATGTCTTCGCCAATGCATTCGCATTCGGCACCTAAAAATGCTTCACGCATTATATAGATCAAATCTATGATCATTAAGTCCCTGTAAAGAAAACTTACCTTCATGCATTCTCTTCGCATACCACTGCTCCTTAAGATTTCTTTATTAGCTTACCAGGAATTTCCAATCAATTTCGGCATCTATGTCGCCAGTCAAATTTCCTTGGATGAATTCCGGTAAACAAAATAATTTGATTTACATATCATGTAACCATTCCAGCCAGCGATAATTATCATTGCGTCGCCTATTCCCAGCTTCATTCATGTATACGATAAATGTCTTTATGTATACATTTAGCTGGCGACGTTTTTCTCCCAGCAATAAAATTCTCTGACTCGCACAATGTGCAAACCAAAGCAAATACGCATTCCGCGTCTCTGGGCATCAATTAAATCCTGCAGCATAAACAAATGCCAATAGGTATTCAATACGTACCCTTACTAGCGATGCCATAAACACCATTTCCCAGTAACCTAGCTAAAACCAATTAGCACATTTCCACATCGCATCGTGGTCTCTTTGTTTAGCTGCTACGCACATGCATTCGACGATTTCGGTTTATTTTCACATAAAAATTAAATTTAATTAAAAACGGTGATCACCAGCAATAAACCCAGTTATTCAAAACTATAAACAGTGAGTTTCATTTACTTTCCTTCTGTTGAACGGTTTTTCGTGAATTTCAAGCACCATCGGCGGACTGTGTTTTCCCCTTACTCCCGGTTGTGGACAAACGTGGCGGCGTTTCGTCCTTTTCCTTCGGCGTTTTACTTGGTGGAAGTTGTGGGGACGAGGTAAAACTCGCACCCACGCCGGTGCCACGACCTCGTACCCCCACAACATCAGTTATTTCCTCACCTAAAACCAATTTCTTAGACCTCATGCACCATAATAGCAACATTCTCGTGTGAAATGTAATCTATCAGAATTGTACGATCTATAGTCTATTGTTCTCCTGGAGACGATTCCTCAATGAAAACATTAACTTCAGCAGAAATGTACTGTAGGGGTTCTCTATATTACTTGGAGAACCAACCCACAATTCCAACCACAATGTCCGTTTTATTTCGACCGCTTTCAGCGTGTCATATTATCCCCTATTCCACTGTTCATGCTATTCACCTGAAATAACATGTTTTCCCCAAGGAGGCATAGCTAAGCTCATTATCATATGCAGATAATGAATAATTGAGTTTAGCTACCATTTTTGCCATACGGCAACTCCATTCCTCTAACCATGAGATTTCCACCGGAAATTTCATTCATGTTGGTTAGAAACAACTAAGTCGAATCAAACGACGCGGTTGCAGCATCATTCAATGGCTTGGGTAATTGCCAACATTCCTTAGCGTTTTTCCCACGGTACCATTTCCCTAGCCGATGTAGCGTCCTATCGATTTTCATCAGATCATCCATTCGCTTGGGATCAATGATGTCTTTTCGCAGGTGAATAGCACCAGCTAAATTTTCCTCTCCTCCATAATTCTGTTTCCATACGGTTCAATGCTCTCTGGGTCAGTAGGTCATGCTCAGAAGCTGCATTTGAGTTTCTGTTCTCTCATTCTACCACGTTCGTCGATTATCAATTAACCGAGGTTACCACACTTCGACGAGCGTGACGATGAGAGAGCGTGGCGTGGTCTCTCTCGGTTCATTATTACATTCATTATTAAAAAAAAATAATAATAACAAATATTATTTCGGAAATTCTTTAACATATAAACGGTAAATAGGAAATTAAAAATTCGTTATCGTAAATTGTCACTCGACGGTGGAAAAACCAATGGATATAAATTTGGCATCGATTCTTGATCGCTTGTGTTTGGGGCCAAGTACCAAGTAAAAATACATTTAACAGTGTGAAATTCAAAATCATCAGCGACAATAAAATCAAATTACAAGCAACTAGGATATTTTATTTCTCCTCTTCTGGCTCATGGATATTTTCGGGAAGTGAGTTCGGCGGAACAAGTGCTGGGGGATTATCGAATCCCGTGCCATACGTTGGCAATCATACTCATACCCCACAGCACACCTTCGAATAAATATTGATATTTATTTGTCTACAAACCACAATGAACAGGATAAACTGCTTACACAGATCCTGTTAAAGAATACTCTTAAAAACAATTCATATAACGAACCACGTAAGCAATCAATACTTCAGGATCCTGTTCTGCTAAATAACATGACAAAACATTACTATTTTACACTTATGACTTCTGCAGAGTATTGGAGCGATAAGACGTATTTAGGTGCACAAATCGGCAGCCGTTCGCGATTGTGAGATGGCACCACAACGAGGGATGTACAACATGACGTAGCAAAAAATTAAATTTCAACTTACCAAATTTGTTTACAAACCTGTCCTTTGATTCATAGTGAGAGTGTAATCTTATCTTGAAGCACTTTCAGAACTGATACTTTCCATAAAATGGATTTTCCAAGGAATGCTCCTGAAGACCTTCATTAGACTGCGGTTAGGTTGTCCTTTTGTCACGGGCTGATATGTCATTAACACCGCGGCCTGACACACACTGGCTTATTAGGGATTCACTGCAGCCACATGCCACCATAAGAATCTGACTGGTTACAAATCTGCATGGAGTCCCAATAGTTCTAGTATCATGGTGCATCATGGGAATTATACCCCCGCACACGTCGGAAAACACAACACTTGATCGTATCAACCACAAAATTTGAAATATTGTGACGCATATGACAATCAGTACTAGAATATTCTAGAGAGTCCGAAACAGAGTACTAGAATATTCTATAAAGTGATGGAAAACTGGAGACCGTGAACAGTAGAACATTCAAGACTATGGAACGGACGGAAACGAAACGCCGAATCAGAATAAGGAAACGGTATAAATATGTCGCACACAGATCAAGCAGTGGAGTAAGAAGTAGAAAGTGAAGCAAGCGATAAGTGCGGTAGTAAGAAGTAAAAAGTAAGAAAATGAAGCAAGCGATAAGAAAAGAATATTAGTACGGAACCGATAAGTTAAGAAATCGTTGTGTACGGTAAAAGTAACGGTTATTATTAACGGACTAATAAAGTGTTATATTAATTCCAAATCGATTTAACGGCTCTTATTTATTTTAAATAATTAATCCAGCGAACCCTAAGCTCGCTACAATATATTTTCTAGAAGGGCGATATTTGAAAAAGTTAAATGAATTTAAATATCTGGGAACATGTTATAGGGGATGCGTACCCTCTCCCTAGAATAGAGGATATTTTAGACCAACTAGGTCACTCACGCTACTTTTCCACGCTTGATTTAGCCAGTGGCTACCATCAAGTCTTAGTCGATCAGAAGGATCGCGACAAAACAGCCTTCAGCACTAATTACGGGCATTATGAGTTCAGACGTATGCTATTCGGGCTAAAGGGAGCCCCGGGTACGTTCCAGAGACTCATGAACCATGTCCTAACTGGGTTGCAAGGTATCGAATGCTTTGTCTATCTGGACTACATTGTCATCTATGGGAAAAACCTAGAGAACCATAATGACAAACTCCAGAAGGTATTCGAACAATTGAGATATCACAATCTCAAATTGCAACCCGAAAAATGTAGATTTTTACAAAAATAAGTAGTCTACCTCGGACATGTTTGTTCTAAAAAGGGGGCAATGCCAAATACCGACACGACAGCTAGTGTCAGGGATTTCCCCATTCCCAAGACGGTAAAGAACGTCCAATCATTTCTAGGACTGGCGAACTATTATCGAAAATTTGTTCCAAATTTCTCGAGGATAGTACGTCCCTTAACAAACTTGTTAAGGAAGGACGTTAAATTCTCCTGGTCAGAAAAATGCCAACAAGCATTTGATAAAGTAAAAGGATTATTGGTTTCGCCGCCAATATTAATCTATCCAGATTTCACAAAACCTTTTAATCTGACTACGGATGCCAGCAGCGAAGCACTTGGTGCCGTGCTATCGCAAGGGGAAATAGGTAAAGATCAGCATATAGCTTATGCAAGTCGAACCTTGAATAAAGCGGAAAGCAATTACTCCACCATTGAGAGGGAGTTACTAGCCATTGTGTGGGCGACTAGAAATTTCCGCTGTTATTTACAAGGGCGAAGGTTCAACATATATACAGATCATAAGCCACTGAAGGGAGTTTTTAACGTGAAAGACCCCACGTCACGTTTAACCAAATTCAAATCACAAATTATCGGAGTTTGATTACCAAATAGAGTACAAACCCGGTAAATATAACACCAATGCGGATGCTTTGAGCCGCATCCCGCAAGGTTGTGATGAGATACCCAAACTACAGAAATGCAATGTAGTAACACGCGCCCAAGCAAAAAAGCTAAGGGAAAGCGAAGGACCCCAGGGAAGTCAATCAAATGACGAGTCTGATCTACCAGATAATCCCATTCCTCCTTGCACGGAAAAAGGAATGGAGATAACAAAACCTGAGGATATCCAGTTACTGCTACGGGATTACCATGATCCTCCTTTGGGCGGACACCAAGGAGTGATAAAAACCTATAACAAGATTCGTAGGAACTTTTGGTGGAAGAACATGATGCGCGACATTAACGTCTACATTAATAAATGTAAGGATTGTCAAACCATGAAAACTTCCCTAAACCTACGGATGCCCATGGTAATCACCGACATTGCAAAGAGGCCTTTCGACAGATATAGTCAGGCGTCTGGATCGAACTCCAGCAGGCAATACATATATACTAACCTTTCAAGACAATCTGTCTAAGTATAGAGATTGCTACGCCTTACCCAATGCGGAGGCAGAAACGGTGGTCACGGTCTTGTTTGACCAAATAGTTGCTCGGTATGGTGCTCCAAAGCAACTGGTTACCGATCAGGGAAGCAACTTCCTAAGCAGCTTGCTTAAAAATGTGTGCAAGCTGCTCCATATCAAGAAGCTTAAAACCTCAGCGTACCATCCACAGTCGAATGGCGCTTTGGAAAGAGCCCATCGACCACTCGTAGAATACCTACGCAGTATTGTGGATGGAAATTCCCAATCATGGGATCAATACCTGAGGACGGCAACATTCGTGTATAACACCAATGTACACGAAAGTACCAAACTTACGCCGATGGATTGTCTCTTTGGTTTCACCCCGGAGGTACCGTCTAACATCAAACAACCTCCGGAACAGGTGTACAACCATAAGCTATTAAAGTACAAACTCCAGCGTACGTACGAAATAGCGAGGCGTAACCTATTGATTTCCAAGAGGAAATCCAAAAGGTACCATGACCGTACAGTACGCCCTTTCACGTTTCACGTGGGCGATAAGGTTCTGATGCGGAATGCGCAGAAACAAGGGAAGTTAGCTCCTATATGGAGGGGTCGCTACAATGTAGTAGCAATACAGGGCCTAGTAAACGTGGTCCTGAAAATAGGCAAGAAAAATGTGGTGGTGCATAACAACCGGCTAAAACCATTTTACGAATGATGAAAACTGACTATATGTAAGTACTTTGTACCTAAATTATTCAAACACCTCTTGATATCAACAAGTAGAAGTCGATTATAGGAGTTTTGGAACCTAGGGAGAACCCAAGTTAAATTAAGGAAAACCGGAGAAGAACTATTTAAATAGCAAAACCAGAAATAGGGCCTCCACACTTTAAACATTAAATAAAAACCACCCAAAACAATGGGAAGAAAAACATACGAAGCACATTTGTTTGGGGAATAAAAATCTCTATAAACTCAAATAAAAAGAAAATTATTGGAAGTAACCAATATGAAAAGTATGAAAAATAGTAAACAAAATTAAAATTATTAAATTATAGTAAAAACAAAACAAAATAGAATGTAAATATGTTAAGTAGCTAATAAAAAACTATTTTTGTAGTATTATAAATAAGTATTAGACTAAATATAAAACCATTGAATAATATATTAAACAAAAATATTGTAAATAATATATTTAAGTTTATAAATGAAAAAAAAATGTATTTAAACTAGCTAGTAAACTCAAAAATAAAAATGAAAATTGTACATAATATATTTAAGTACCATTTTAAAAATGATACGTTTAAAAACTTATTTAAACTAGCTAGTAAACTCAAAAATAAAAACGAAAGTGAGTTTCATTCCTCTTCCAAGAATGAAACTCCATTTTGTAAGAGGGGAGGAATGTTATATAATTAAGTTCAATTAACCCCCCCCCCCCCCCGCCCATCTCGTCTCTTCACGTACATATCCTTCCCTTCCCCCCAAATCACCAATTTCCCATTATAATAGTATATCCCCAAACACAAAAGAGAATAATTTAAATAAAGTAAAACACCCATTTTAAAACCTCACTCACATTGCAATAGTCATATTCTTTTTATTAGCCATAGTCTCCCCCTATTAGCCAATTCCGCTTCCTAGAAATAAATATCGTGGAAGCGGAACACAAAAGGAAGTGAAAACGATAGACACGAGATACCTTCTTGTGGTTTTAACAGTCGACGCGTACGGTTCATCTGCGATTAAAATCAAGTACATCATATTGTAAGAATATATAACCGAAGAAAAATATAACAAGAATCGTGTGTGTGTGTGTGGTTTTAACAAGTCCATACTTGAAATTATTATAGATGTCTTTTAAATTTGAATAAGATACTTAAGCTTTAACTAAATATGGTTATCAAGTACATCACAATGTAAGAATATATAAATGAAGAAAAATATAACAAGAGTACGGTTGTAATTATAAAAGCGTGTAAAAATATATAATTGAAGTGTAATTATAAAAATTTGTAAAAATAAATGAAAAATATAACACGTGGATTTGAATGAATAATTTATACAAGAGATTCCAGTCCTGTACGCAGCTGATCAACTCAAGACAAACTCAAGGTAAGCCTGGAAATTGGTTACTAAACTTAATATAATAATTGTTAAAATATCCTTTAACAAACGATACTGACGGCCAGTAACGAAATGTCGAAGGAAATTAACAAAAAACTGTGAAATGATCATGCAAGTGGCAGAAGAGGTGGGTCTAGAAATAAATGAAGACAAAACAAAATATATGATTACGGCGCGAGCAGGGAGACCTCAGGGAACACACGAAAAAAGTCAGAGGCAAGACATTTGACAAAGTTAAAGGGTTTAAATATCTGGGAATAATACTGACGGCCAGTATCAAAATGTCGAAGGATATTAACAAAAGACTGCATTCCGGCAACGCTAGTTGGCACGCAGTCAGTAAACTGCTGAAATCCAAACTTCTACACGTAATATAAAGCTTCGTATTTATAGAACCATTATCATGCAGATTGCTCTATACGGATGCGAAACATGCCCATACACAAGCCGCCTCCATCTGATCAATTTCAACACACTTGAGGAGCGCAGAACTCATGCCGATATCCTTTTCGTCCACCGTCTCCTTTCAGGCACAATCAACTGCCCAAGTTTGCTCTCCATCATTCCACTTCACACTAACCCCCGTAACCTGTGAAACCCTCATCTCTTCTATCTGCCCACCCACTACACGTCTTACGGCTCTAATGAACCCTTTTCGCGAATGCTGCGGCGGGAAAACTCCTACCCTAGCTCCTTCGATTTCAAGTTTACCTCTACTGCTCTCAAACTGCACCACCACCCCCCCCCCCCCCCCCCGACCACGCCCACTCCCCGCCTACACTCTGATATCCTGTACTAAGCGAGGTGAATGAATGAGTGATAATTGATGGATAAACCCAGTAACCAACTCGCCTAACATACCCCCCCCCCCCCCCCCCCCCCACACCGCGACTTTTTTTTCTTTTTAATCGTGGTTAAGTGTTAAGTTTTATCGCTTGTACTAAGCTGAATATATGAGGGTTCTACCCTCACTAAACACTAAACACTTACAGAACGGGAAGAAAACAAATTCCGAGTATTCGAGAATAAACTTTTAAGGAATATCTTTAGCGGTGAATATGATGAAGAGGCAAGACAATGGAGGAAACGAAGCCGCGAAGATTAAGATGCGCTGGATATGTGGCGAGAATGGGCAACGATAGGACCGTGCGTAGAATTCTTGACGGTAGACCAACGGGAAAGAGACCGGTAGGACGGCCGCGACAGAAATGGGAGGACAATGTTAGGTTTGACCTTGAGGAGATCGGATCGGTTGGTCAAGCGTGGAAGGAGAGTGAATGGGAGAGGGAACGATGGCGGAGTCGAGTCGGTCCGAGTTTCTAGAGGCCAATAAATAGTAATAGTAATAATTAAAGACGAGTTCAGCTCTGAACCTGATGGACTTCTGGCTGTCGTTTTAAAAAAATGTTCCTCTTCTCTTTCTCTCCCGCTATCAAAGATCTTCAATCTATCCCTTGCAGAAGGTGTCTTCCCAAATATTTTGAAATCCTCTTTTGTCACCCCCATCCATAAAAAGGGGGCTAAGAACGATATTAGTAACTACCGTCTTATCGCCTAACTGTGACATATTCCAAAACTGTTCGAAGGCATTCTTTACAACGCGTTGTGTTTCCGCTGTAAATTCATCATCTCACCCAACCAGCACGGTTTCCTTTGTCCATTTCGCGGATGTTGCGGTGGGCAAACTCTTATCCCATCTTTTGTAACTTCAAACTCACCTCGTCCGCTCTCAAACGTCGTCTCCTCTCCACCTCACCCTGCTCGCCGAACCGAACCACACGAATGTGGATAATCCTGACTAGTTTGTATTTTTCCCCGTCACTATAATCTCTGGGCATTCAAGATCGGTATAGATACCAGCCTTCCTTGTAGTCCTACCTTCGTCTGTTCCCGCTATTCTTTGAAATTTAAATGCATCTTAAAGCCCCTTATATGGGTGGCTTTCGTGGAAAGGAAAAAATATCTTTCTGCCAATTGATGAATAACTCAACACAACCTTCCTGCGTACTCAATCTTCCCGGAGGATTTATATTAGCTGTGCAAAACTCTTCAAAACGTATTATACACAAGGTGTATTTATTGACTAATCTTCATCCGGTACGTACCTTGTTGTTTGTGTCTGCGATTTCAGTAAAGTTTACATTCAATTAGTTTTTTGCTTTTACGACTAACACCGTAGAGATGAATAAAATGAAAATTCGACACGGAACTGCTTCTGACATCACATATTCTTTCAATCAAAGTTTTCGCGTCCAAATGATTCATTGGCCATGGATAACAAGCAATTCAAATAGTCCAGTCATTAGGTGTTTCAGTTAATTAAAGTCCTGGACTTCAATAAAAATTAACACCCATTTCGTAGATCTTATTTTCATAAATATCCACAGGCTTAAAATAAAAACAAAAAAGAAAGGAATTATTTTTTAAATGCCATCGGCAGAACATCCTTCTGGCCAATTGGAAAATGTCCAAATTTTGAGAAAGTTTCTCGGCCAGAGGCCAAAGCCAACACTGCTGTGAATTATGGTTAAGTTTAAAAATATATGTTTTGTTTAATTTATAACGATGTATTTTATTTCAACGCGAAAAATTTCGCGTGTTTGTTTAATCATCAGCATTTTATAAATTTTTCACAGTCAAAAGTATTTCAATACAAATACGTTAAAGATCATTCAACAAAAAATTCGAACTTTGGGCAGCTATATATTTATTTATAGGAAACACTTAAAGACGTATATTTAAACGCCAATAAAAATCAGAATGGTGAAATACTGTCTACTAAAAAATGTACCGTTTTATAATGAAAAGAAATATATATATATATATATTTCTTTTCATTATTATATATATATATATATATATATATATATATATATATATATATATATATATATATATATATATATATATATATATATATATATTATATAATAATAATAATAATATTATAATAATACTACAATAAAAATAATAATAATAATCTGTAGGAATTATTCCTAACTGAAGTAAGTTGCAAGTTTTAGCTCCCTTAGGCCGGCCTTGCATAGCGCAGTCTCAAAGTATTAGCAATAGTGAAACGAGATGACGTTAGTCGCCTGGGGCGTTTTATAAACAGACTACTTGGAAGTAAACAGAATATTGGTTGTCTTGATTTTGTTATTATAAAGTAAGCATAACATTTAGAAGAATCCGACCTATGACGGCCTGTGGATTATTTGTATAGTGCATTAACGCTAGAACAACTATTATACCCTTATAATACGAAAATAAGTAGGAATGACATAATAGTGGGTAGATAATAGCGAGGGTAGGGAGGTTCGAAAAAATATGAAAACAAAATATAATAAAAGATGTCCTAATGCTTTGGTTTTGGACGACAACGACATATAACTACATGCAGTCCTAGCCAAACACCACCAAGGGCGTGGATGAAAATCCTATACCGTTTTTAAAATATATTTTGTCACAGTGTATGAGAAAGTAAGCAACCAATTTTAATTGTCGTATTTATTAATTATTTACATATCACAGCCTGCTGCAGTCTGCTGTAGTAAAGCAATCATGCCATGCATAAACATCAAATAAGTCTATCAAAATAAACTTATCGTGTGTTTATCAACGCCAATGTTTTGGAATGATTGACATTCAACCTTTAGTCACGACACTACTACTAACTGCAACTACTGCGTTCTACACAGGGTATCCCGCAAATGGCATGTCGCCTTTGGTGGTGATTCCGGTCGGATTTGCAGGAGTCGCACCGTTTTCGAGTTTTTTGGGTTTATTTTTCAAAATTTCGGAAGATCCACATTTTATCGTAAACAATTTAATCGCTTAAATCAAGACATCGATGGTCATTATTTTTGGTAAAAATTCTTGAACAACTATCTAATCGAATGGAAAAGACCCATTTTGACTTTGCTTAAAATGTTTGTGCAGAAAAATATATATTTCGCAACTTTTATAGTACTTTAACAGATTGTCATCGGTTAACTGTGAATTATTGTGGTGAAAAAAAAAAAATTACTGTACTGCGATGGCAAATTAATGTTCTGGAGACATTCGGGGGACTGGGCATCAGTTGGTTGGCGCTAGGCTAATAACGTTGCCCGGAAAGACAAATCTCGGGGCTTGCTAAATAAGGCCAAGACTGGATCCCGGTTGTAGTGCCGATGCTGATGAATTTGTTTCATAAATTCATTGCAAGAGTTGACAAAAAAATTGGTGAGAGAGGGGAACCTATAGCGCCGCCATGGCGCCCCGAGAAGCCATTAAATAACCGTTGCAGTTCTTCTTGAGCAGTTGCAGCTTGTAACACTCAAGGAACACACGTGCGGGGGGGGGGGGGGGATTCCACATATTCCCCGTTCTGTAACGGAAAGAGTTCTGATGCAGATATGTTGGCGCGGTCGGGAGATGAACCGCAAATTGGTGCGATCCGTCGGATTGTCTTGTAGTGCGCATGTAAACCGAAATGCGCAGAACAATACCACGAATCTCCGAAGAACAGTACCCGTGATAATATCTGTAAAACAGACAGAGGTCAGCTACGCGCCCTCGATCTGATTGCGACTGTAGTCCCGACGACAGCGGAGTGTCTCCGATCAGGCGGTTCACCCGTCTCTGTATGCTCTCAAGTAGTTTGAGGGTATATTTAGGAGCAGAGTTCCAATATGAGAGCAATATTTGAGCACGGGTCTGTGGGGTAGAAGCTTATCTGTCAGACACGGACACTAGTTTTCTCCTATCCCCTACAATATATTTAGTTCGACGATGTTATCTCTTCTCAACGATGATGCAACAAATAAAAGGCACTGAAAGATTTTTGTTGAATTCTTTTAAATTTCTTTATTTTAAAACAATGACACCGGTTTGGACAAGGTCTGTAGTTTTATTGATATTGTTTGAACATTGAAATTTCACTATGTACGATCTGGTAACTATATCCTTCGAATTATATTATATACTTACACAAGAAGTTTATAAGATATGGTG